>JAECWT010000086.1:1230759-2461518 GCA_018150885.1 Drosophila tristis | reverse complement strand
ATCGGCTGGCCAGTGCCCAGCGCCAGCAGAAACTGCAACGCTTTCAGCTATGGATGGCCCTCCTGACGGTGGGCAATATTTTGTGCCTGCTCTGCAGTCTGCCGCCAGCCACACGCGCACAGTTCCACACGATACTGGGCGAACAACTGGGCTCTGCGCTTTTCTACCTGTACTCGCATGTGGTGGCGCTGCTTTGTGTGACGGCCGACGCTGTCGGCGGCATGCTGGAACAGCGGGCAGCTGTTGCGTCCGCGAAACTGCTGCTCTACGCACGCACCTTTGGCAAGCTGCTGCTCTACTCGTGCGGGCTCAGTCAGCAGCAGGTGCAGCAGGCGACATTCAGTTCCTGCTTCACCGGCATCTATCCGTATGCGATGCTGGCGCTTAGCCTGTGCCACAAGCTGTGCAATGGCCTGCGGCTGACGCGCTTCACGCTCATCCTGCTGCTGTGGAGCAACTATGCCATGGGCATAACCCTGCTGCAAGCCTACACCGATGGCATTACCTTCAATGTGAGTACACAAACGACAGGGTGGCGGTGGCGCGCAAAAGGATTCTAATCTATCACTCTTTTGCTCTGTGTCCCTTAGCTGCTGAGCAGTGGGCTGACCCTCGTGCTGCTGGCCACGAACCGCGCCAATCTGTTGAGCCAGATGCACCAGAACGAGTCGGCCAGCGAGAGCTTCCATCGGCTGTGCGCGGACGAGTGCATCACCGATGAGGACACGCTCAGCATGATCACCGAACAGCTGAGCACCTGCAGCGGCCCCAACATGTCCAGCCAGAGCGGTGGCTCTCCCTCGAGCGGCATCACCAGCCTGCGCAATGGCAGTGTCCGGAACCTGTCGCATGTCTCCCCCTCGAGCGGCATCAGCAGGCTGCGTGCGCGTGGCCTGGCCAACCACAATAGAAAATCGCCCACAGGCCTCTCCATGGAATCGCTGCACTTGTCCAGCCGGCGTGGCCCATCGACTGTTTACTCGACTGCCAACTGGCGGCCGGGCCCTGCCCCTGCTCCTGCTGCTGCCGCCCCAATGAGCCACAATGAATCGCTGCATTCGCCTGCCGCGCACTGGTACAGGCACACCAATCTCAACGGCCAGCCAATGCAACAGATGAACGGCGGCCGGTCCACGCAGAATCTGCTGATGCCCTCGCGGCTGCCGGCTGTGCCGCAGATTGAGCGCGATGTGGGCGCCTGGGTGGTCACGCACAGCATCCACAGCAATCCGAATGTCTACGAGCAGTGCAGCAGCAGCAAGCAGACGCAGCAAAAGGAACAGCAGCTCTCGCGCACCTCCTCGCAGTCGTCGGGCTTTGAGTCGCAGCACCGGCCGGAATCCCAATGGAATGGCACACTGCCCGCTGCGGCGCCTGCTGCCTATTACGCCCCGACGTGCGCACCCTCGCCAGGACTGTCATATGCGGCGGGCAGCTCCGCCTGGGACTATCCCGGTCAGCGTACAGCGCGCGAGGGCAGCTCACTGCAGCCGGGCGACTTGCTGCGCAACTGGGTCGAGGGCAATGCCCGCCCGCAGCTACACTGATTTTTTGTTCTATATATTTTTTTTGGCTATTTTTTTCGTGCGGTTTCCTTTCACTGCCAGCAGCTTAGACACGCACGTACGCTTACAGCTAATATCTAATTTATATTTATTATCTAGACGCCTTTTGTTTATACAGAGTGATGACTTTTTTTACACTAATGTTGATGACATGCCCCCGGATATAACTATGCGTATTTATGGTTGCATTTTAGCTTTGAGGATCAGCCCCCGCCCCCAGCCCGCTTGGGCTTTGTGTTCATTTTTTTACCTCAAAATAAAACAAAGAGAGAAGCACTCGAAAGACATATCTAATCGGTTATATCTCTGGGATATGCAAACATATAGTAAATTTTATAATTAAAACAAAAAAAAATATTCCTGTTCTTTTCTTTGGTGTTGTTGCTGTGGGTGGGGTGGTGTATGTGGTGTGTGTGGTGGGTGGTGTATGTGGTGTGTGTGCTGCATGTGGTGTGTGTGCTGCATGTGGTTTGTGGTGCGGCATGTGTGTTTGGGCCTACAACTCGTCATGGTCATGGCGTATGATCAAAGCATCGCCATACTCGGTGGCCGGCGAGCCAAAGAACGTATCATAATTGGCCAGCACTTCCGATTTGGTCAGCTGCTTATCGCCATCGGCATCGGCCACCGACAGCAGATGCTGCGCCTCGCTATCCGACTGGCCCAGGCCATGGGGCGCAATCCACTGGCGCACTTCGTCCTCATTCAACTGCCCGTCGCCATCGAGATCGAGAAACTTGACGAACACATCACGCTCGTTGCCCACCCACTCGGGCGGCTGCTCATCGGGCGATGCCGGCTTGTACATGTCGAACACGTACTCCACCAGCGAGATTTTGCCATCGCGGTCCACGTCCAGGTCATCGAACATCTCCTTGAGCACCACATCGCGCATGGCGGGATGGTCCTCGGAGTGCAGAAAGGCCGAGAATTCCTCGCGGTTCAGGCAATCGTCGCGATTCTTATCGGCCACCTTCCAGCGGCGGCGATCGCGATATATTAGGCTCTTGTAGTAGGTCAAATCTAAAGCAGAAGAAGGATGCATGTGAGGCTCCCCGCACCGCGCCACTGCTCCACACACACACACACTCACCATTTCCAGTGCCATAGCCGTAGATTGAATCTTGGTAGACGTCCCAGGTGATGGTGGCATTTTTGCCCGGACTCAGACGCTTCCACAGGCGCGACACGTCGTTCTCGATGTAGCGTCGGGATGTCTGGCTGAGCCACTCCGTCAGCTCTGTCAGCGACACCAGTCCATTGCTGTCCTCGTCCATGCGATCGACCAGCAGGCCCAGGCGACGCCTCATCTCCTCCGGCGTGTTGAGGTCCGGGCGCTACATATGGGCAGGGCATTAGCTGAGTGTGGAGTGCGGCGGGTGGCGGGTGGAGTCTTGCTGCCAGGACTCTACTCTTACCTTTGCATCAGCGGCGGCGTTATTGGCGGCAAACGCGGCAATCAGCAGCAGCCACAAAGCTCCAGTCGTTGGCCACATTCTCCGTTTATTGCGCGTTTATTTTCGTTAAACTCAAGTTTTTAATTTTACAAAGTCAAATTTGTTCGTTTGGTTTTGAGGTAGAACGAAAAATCATTAAAAGTCAATGCTATATCTTCGAACTACTTTGACATGTCACTGGGCCTGCCTACTTGTGGGTAGCCATTGCGAGTGTCAGGGTACAAACTGGCTGGGTGGCAACCCCAGATAAGCAAGCTTTGTTCCAGTACAATATATAAATATGTGCAGTTGCACACAACGAAAACCAATAAAGTTGGTTACAAATCGTTCAATTCACTGAAGTTCGAGCGTTCATTAATTATGCAGCGAATTATGTCTTTATTTGAAATTCATTAGATTTTTGTTTGTACCCTCTCTAGGTCCCACACCTTGCAACTTCTTGGTGATGGGTATCGATAACGTATGCATAGAATAATTTTTAGCTGCCGAAACCGACGTGTCGGTTTTAAACGTCGCGACGTTGCTTGAGATTTTAGTTTACGTAAGTGTGTGTGTGCCATGTATTCACACATACTATGCTTGTGTGGGTTCTACAATTTTTGGCCGCTTGAATTGGTTTTTCGTTTTGTTTTGTGGGCTGATGATAAATTCCTTTTTTCGGCCTATTGAGGGCCGGATCAACCCTCAACCGGGCCCTGTGCAACCATCCTCCTCATTTCCAGCCGAAGACGACAAGCTCCCAGCTCAGAATAAATGAATTACAAATTTCTGAGTATTTAGTTTTTATTAATAATACTTTTTGTGAAACGTTTTTGGTATATGGTGTCGCATAGTGCTTATAGATGATGCTGCGCATCCCCACCTTGTCCTCCTAACGCTGCTCCAGGTATCAGTTCGCTTCATTCTCGGGAATTTTGGTTATTTCACGAATCTGCTCGACAGATTTACCAGCTAACATCTTGGCCACTGTCTTGCAAGCAATCGAAACCAGGGGCTGTATGTTCAGCAAATTGGACGCCATAATCAAATCTACCAGATCTTTTAAGGGTATTTCTAGAAAATTCTTATCCCACTCTGGGATGTTAAAATTGTTATCCTTGACTAAAGTCTCCATATCATCGTCTAAATGGTGTTTGACCCAGGTCAGCACCAAAGCCAGTATGTTTGAACGAACATTGTCGATGGCAATAATTTTTGCGCTTTTACCGTCTGAGCAGAACTCCGGCATGCCGCCAATTAGTTTAAGTTCCTTTGCGATTTCAATGGGCGTATCAAAGATTATTCCATCGGATGATTGTAGTTTTACGTTCAGCGACATCTTGGGTTGTGAATTTTCTGAAAACACGCAAAGTGCAGTAGCAATTAACACAAAATACGAGAAACTTCTAATACTCATAAACAAAGGCCGGTGGCAAAAGAAATATTCACTTGTGTACGTGCATATACGTTAAAATTACCAATTTGCAGACTTTTGCATTGGCTAATCTTTTTTATTTCACAATTTATTTGCATTTATTAATGCAATTTTCACTTACATGTTAGTTGAGTTCCGACGCCGTCAAAAGTTTTCAAAAAAAGACTTGACAGGAGAAGGACCAACGTCGATATTAGAAATTGAATATTATATCGATATATGCGATAGTCTTTGCACGATAAATGAATACCACTTAAGTAAGCAAGTCATGTAAATTCTCGTGAATTTTAGATGTACCATAATTATAAATTAATTAACTCAACCAAACTGAAAACTTTTAATTAAATTTGCATATATTTTACAGAAACAAACATATCGATAGTTGACAGGTATTCAGTCTGGCAGCGCCACGCAGACCATCAAAACCAGCTAGGCTGGCATCCCAGCCACAATGATAAGAATTTGTGCGAGCAACAGCAAGAGGAGAAGAGAGGTGACCAAAAGTGCAAGTGCAATTTTAGCAGCAGGCGGCGGGCAGGCTAAAAGTAAATGCAAATATTTTCGGTCACTGCCGCCAGCAGACAGCCAATAGCCGAAAAAAAAGACGCCACAGAGTAGGCGGGAGCGGCGGGGCAGTAACACTCGGCAGCGACAATTTATTTCGACGAGGCTGGGCGCCGAGCGAGCGTCCAATAAATCTGATCGAACGACGAATCCCACATCGACGGCCCCAAACAGAAACAGAAACAGTAATACAAACACAAACAGGCATCATGACGAGCCGCCAGCGGACGGTGATTATTTTCAAATCGGAATCGGATAGCACCGATGTGTACGCGGAGACGCTGCTGGGGCACAACTTCAATCCGGTGTTCGTGCCGACGCTGTGCTTCGGCTTCAAGAACCTGCAGGAGCTGGGCGGCAAGCTGCAGACGCCGGACAAATACGCGGGCATCATATTCACCAGTCCGCGGTGCGTGGAGGCCGTCAATGAGGCGCTGCAGCTGGGCGAACTGCCAGGTGGTTGGAAGCTGTTGCATAACTATGCCGTCGGTGAGGTGACCCACAACCTGGCCCTCAGCACGCTGCAGCAGCTCTTCACGCACGGCAAGCAGACGGGGAATGCCCGCAACCTGGGCGAGTACATTGTGGACACGTTCGATGGGTCGCGCGACCTGCCGCTGCTGCTGCCGTGCGGCAACCTGGCCACCGACACCCTCCTCTCGAAGCTGGCGGAGAACGGCTTCTGTGTGGACGCCTGCGAGGTCTACGAAACGAAGTGCAGCCCCCAGCTGGGCGAGTGCGTGGAGCGGGCACTGAAGGAGGCCGGCGACAGCGTCGAGTTTTTGGCATTCTTCTCGCCCTCGGGCGTTGCCTGTGCCATGGAGTACTTCCGGGCGCACAACATCTCGCTGGATCGCTGGAAGCTGGTGGCCATCGGGCCGAGCACACGGCGTGCCCTGGAGTCGCAGGGTCAGAAGGTCTACTGCACCGCGGAGCGGCCGACTGTGGAGCATCTGGTGAAGGTGCTGCTCAATCCGCAGGACAGCCGGGAGCGGCTGGTGCGTGAGCGGGAGCAGATGCAGGAGCTTGAACGAGCCGCGGCCGCTGCTGCCGCTGCCCTGGACAACAATTAGGATCTGATTCATTATTATTTATAGCCGTGACTGTCTGTCGACAAAATGTACAAAAAAGAAATGGCCGGGGCCCGGCATTGAATGCTGTGCGCGGTTTTGTTTGTTTCTTAATCGAAAATCATTCACCTCCCATCGAAATAAATTGTTTTTCTTTTGTTTTTCATCCAAATCTAAAATTAGGATTCTCACTTTTCTGGATTGTGGGTCAAATTCAAATTGGCAAGGTATCTCGTTGGCTGCATCTGGCAGCGTTGGCAGTTGCACATATCATAGTGGCTATCGATTAATCGATTGTTGAACAACGTTGAACGCGGTCACGCGCCCTTCCCTATTCCCCGTGCGCCAACAGTTTTTGTTTCGTTCGTTTCGCTCCTTTTTTTTGCGTTTTTTGATTTCATTTGATTTGTGCGCCCAACTGGGAAAATCAAGAAGCCGAAAAACTTAATGTGCAGCATCCGTTTACGTGCACCAAGAGTTTCCCCAACGAAGAAATTGTAAGTTGAAAAATTCCGACGCATTGTAGAAAAAAAGCGCAACAAGCAAGCCTCCCCCGCCGCCGCCACACGCACACAGAGCCACTCTCACCCATGCACACACGACACACACAATGACCACCCGGCATAAGCAGCGCCGCTGTAGTTTTTTGTATATTTTTTATTCGTGTTTCGTGTTGCTCAGCGACGACAACGAAGTCAATTTTTTTTTCTGTGTGCCGCCAACAACAATCAAATTACTATATATCTCGAAATATATATTGTGACGATTCATATATAGAGCCGCAGCAGCAATAGCAACAAAAGAACCGTCGCCTCTTTGGCCTTCTCGCGTGCATACGTCGTGTGTTTTTTGTATGTGGTGTGTGTGTGTGTGAAGTGAGTTGGTTTTTATTTACGTACAGCTCTCTCTTTCTTTTGTTTATTGTCAGGTGAGTGTGTTGGCGGCAGGGGTATGGAGGTGCGTTAATTAGTTGTTCTTTTTGGCCAATTTATAACAATTAATTTGCTATGTAAACGATCATGCAGCCATAAAAAAGGGAATTGGTAGAAGCGAGAAGGAGAATAAGTGTGTCCGAGTGTGTGTGTGTAGCGTAATGCTGAAATACCGGTATAGGCCACTGGTTGAGTGTGAGTGAGACTTTGACTGGCGAGGCGAGTGTGTGTGTGTGTGTGTGTGTAAGACTTCAACTGGAGAGTATGTAAGTGCGAGCGAGACTTCAGAGTGTGAGTCATTAACCGGCCTGCAGAGAGCGGCAGCATTGGCGGGCGTCAGCCATTTGTTGCTTCAAAAACCGCTTAACAATTGTTTAAGGGAGCAACAATAAAAGATTGCTCTTTCTTTAGGTTCTTTCTTTTGCACACACAAACACACAGAAACACACACACGGACCCATATTCATCGTTGCATTGAAATATCAGTTAAAGCCGCTGGACTGCAGAGCGAGACAACGTAATAATTTTCGACTGCAGCTGCTCATAAATCACACAAAACTTTGTGTGTTGTGTTGTGTGTGTGTGTTGGTGTGCTTATGTCCCTCTCGCACAGCCCTCCAAAGCGTGTGAAAATTACTTATAGCACTCCAACCACCGTTTTTCCAGTCAAAGTTTTTCCTCTCACACACACAAACACATACATGCCAAAGGTATTGTGTTACTGGCTTCTTTTCTTTGTGTCTCGCAAGTCGCTCACTTCCGTCTTTATCCAAGCGACTGATGGCAATGGGCTGGGTGTGTGGGGAACGGGGAACCGACACACCAGCCAGCCCCACTTGCCCCGTTTTCGGTGGTATTCATCCCATTAGCATGAAGCCGCCTTCCAGTTGGAACCTCTGCACTTCCATCCATCCAGCGATGCGTGCATCGTGCATGGGTGGGAAATTGCCGTATATCGATCCATTGATTCCCAGTTGGAACTGCACTTGCAAATCCGATCAGCGATCACAGTTAGCATCATATTCGTTCCGTTCCGTTCCCTTCCATGCCCATGCCCATACCCCCCTTGTCTTTGCCTTCCAGTTAGAACTCCAATCGGTTCGATCATAAAACGAGTTGGCCGAAGATCTGTTAGTTTGCAAGCGGCTTCTGCCTGTTGCCATCCTGCTCGTTGGCTGATGATGATGCCTTCGTATTTATTTTTTTTGTTCTCCACCTCTGCCACATTCCCAAGCCAATTTGTAACGGTTTTGTGTGGCACTCTTGTGAAAGCAGCGGCGACAAAGTTGTTGCTTCGCCCTCCCCTCTCCCTACCATCTCCTTTTCATTTTCCACCTTTTTTTCTCTCTCTAATAAATGCTGTTCAATAAGCCAGAAACAAGTTATTGATCAAGTCCCACCATGGAATGGAATTGGCTGATTAGCATGTGGCATGTACCCTGGAAATTAAATTAATTTTTGTAAATATATAAATGGAATTCTTAAAGGTTCAATTAGTTTTGCTATGATATTTCGATACTTTTCTGCAAATGTCACATATTAGCTGCACGGGGTCAGATACGCCCGTTAGTACCCCGTTCACAGCTGGGATAACTGGGCTAAGATCGGTCTTGTCTCTCGCTCACACCTACCATCGTCTGGTGTTCGTTCTTCTCCTGGTTCTGGTTCGGTTCTTCTCTCTCTCTCTCTCCGCTCTGCCGACACTACTCATGATGGCATTGCCAGAGCAGAGCGGATGCTGCTGTCCTCTGCTTTTGTTTACACTTCTCTCTCCACCGCTCTCCCTCTCTCGTTATCTCTTGCTCTCTCTCTCTCTCGATTCATTCAGTTTTTGATTTATGGCTGGAAATTTCTCTCCCTTTCTCAATTAACACATTTCTCTACGATTTTTGTTGTTGGCTTTTGCATATTTTTCAGATGCGACTCCCAAAAAAAAAAGACAAAAAAAAGTAAACCTGTTTTAACCGCCAGTGTTGCCATTTTGCGCAAAATTTGCGTAGCTGCCCCTCCCCTTGTCCCTCATGTTGGGGAGCGGAAGAAGAGCAAAGGCAGAAGCAGCAAAAAAAAAAGGCAGGTAGGCAGGCAGCACCTCAACGCTGACGCTGAGGCCGCCTTTGTGTCGAGAGATGGGATGGCGGGAGCGTGACACGATCATTGGGGAAAATATTGGAATTATGGAAACACTTTTGGTGGATCAGGCTCGAAATGAAAAAGTTCATCAAAACAAAAAAATTCAGAACCGATTGATATATTTATTTAGAATCGATTCCGAACCGATTCAAACCCGAATCGCAATGATTTTCGTTGATGCACTTTTTCTCCGCTGTCATCGTGATTCGAGTGCCCATCTCTGTGCGCGCCCACAACTGAGCGCCGCGCCGCGCCGCCGCCGCTATTGTCTGTCGTCTGTGCGGATTTTTGTGGGGACGGCGGGGACAGCTTCTGGCCTGGCCTGGTCGCCACCATGTGTTGTGTTGGCGGATTCCGGCATTGAATACACAAAATTTGCACAGCCAAAAGCCGAATGGAACCAAAATGCGCCCTCGACATGCCACTCTGACGTCATCGTCTGCCGTTTGCCGCCAATCGTTTTCTCATGGTACTCGCGCTCTCTGTGTTTATTTATTTAAACGAGAAGAAAAAGCACAGCTGAATATCTTTACGCAAATGTTTTTGCATTTGACTTGCAGTCTTTTTTTTTTTGGTTTGTTTTTCCTTCGTGAACTTGAAAATGTTCATCAAGGGATGGGTGGCACAGGAGTTATGGATTTATGTGGGTTCTTAACCTCAAGAATAAGCGCTGATAACAAACATTAAATAGTCAAAACTATCCTTAAAATCGATTTATAAATATCAACGAAAAATTAACGACAACCCTATTACGGTACACTGATGCTCTATTCGCTCACTCATTCTCTCCTTGGGTGATTTTCGAGTGTGCAACAAGTGTGCGGCGTCGTTTTGTTGTACCGTTTTTATGTTAATTAAAAAAAAACTAGGTTTTTTTGTTGTTGTATTTGTTTCATGCTTGACTAGTTAAGCGGGCGGGCAGCGGCGCGTATAAAGGGGAGGAGGGAAACCCAAAAAAAAGAGAGTAACTTGAACGTTACGTAATGAGAAAAACGTTAAAATGCGGCGATGCTTTCAAATTTCCAAGCGGCCGGCGTTGCCACCTGACGTAAAGCTGCCGCCCTCCTCCATTGAAACACTTGTTACGCTCTCTGGATATATTTCTCTCGTGCTCTCTCCCCCCGCGTCATCTCTTTTTAAAGCCGCGTGACTTGCTTTTTCTCTCTCTGCCTCTCTGCTTTTTGTTTGTTTGTTTGCCGATCATCCTCACTGTCTCTCCCGTGCTGTGGGCATATCATATCCATCGTTGCATTCGGACCCAAGCCGCAGCTTCGACTCCACTCATTTCGCATCCAACTTTTGCTACGTGCAGTTCGCAGCAGCCGCTGAGAGAACGAGAGAGAGAGAGCGAGCAGCCGTCAACGCCGTGAGTGTGAGAGTGGGAGAGCAGGCTAAAGCAGAATCTACAAAAACGGTTATTTTTTTTCGTGAGAGCAGCACCGCCCGCACCGCGTGCATCAGCTGGGTGAGAGCAGGAGAACCGCCGTCAGACACCTGAACAAAATCCTATTTTTGTTGTATTTTGAACTTTTTGCGGCATTTTGTTACCGAATTTCCCACGTAAGTAACTTTTTGTTGTTGTTTTGCAGCCTGGCTTCTGCCGCTGCCGCCCTTCACCCACTTCCAGCAGCAGCAACAGCGGCGTCGTCGTCGTCGTCAGCGCCAGCGCCAGCGTTAGCGTTAGCGACGACGCGTGAGAAATTAATCAGCTTCGTGACTCACAAAACTGCATTTGGGTATCAGGGGGACGTGGGCTGTGCTTCTGCTGCTGCTGTTCACTTAGTGGGTCAAACCGCAGGGGCAGCCGCTCGACCTCCAGCCGCCCCCCAGACGCTCACTCTCCCGCCCGATCTCGCACACTCTCAACCAGCCGTATGGTATCTTATCTTTTTCTCTCTTTTGCACTTGCACAACTTGGCCATGGATGGGGCTTTTACTTTTTGTGCTGCTGCTGCGACCGTCTTCTGGAAAGTGAAAGAAAGACCGCGCAGAGAGAGAGCGAGTGAGAGAGCTTAACCCTAGCCGGGGGTCATCCTTCGTTGAATTCGACCATTCAAGCAATAGATCATAAAACAATCATAAAAGCAAACGTTTTTCATGGGATTTCTAAGAAGGAAAAAATCAAATATTTATAGTAATGTTGGTATAAGTCCACAAAATCGGGTAGATGTATCCCCAAATCACATGGTCCTTCTAGGGTTAAAAGACGCGACTCCAGATTGGAACTTTCCAGAATAATTTGATTGACGAGACGTTTAAGTGGGCTATTGGACGGAGTTTCCAGTCAGAAGGATGGCGTTTGAGTGAGTCTTCGAAAGGGGGGGGGTCTGAATATGGATTTGGGCTGGAGTTTGAATTGGGGGTTCACAGGAATTCTGGTGCCCCACCCCCTAAAATACTCATCCGGAATTGCATTCCGGTCAACATTTATTGGTATAATAATTCAGTTTTGTGTTGGGTTTATTTTTTGTAATTTTGTTGCTTCACACTCTCGGAAAGATAACGGCAAAATGTTGTTTATTTTTTATCAATTTTCAAATTGATAAACTATTTTTTTGCTATTGTATTTCTTTGGAGCAGAGCAGCAGCATATTTCGCGTTTTTGTCGCGGGGGACTACGTAATGTTCTAATTTTGGTTTTGTGCGCTCCTCTGCTGTGGCTGTGGCTGCTATCTTAACTTTTGGAGAAGCACACAGAGTCGTGGGCAGGATTTTTCAAGAGGAGGAGGAGGAGGAGGAGTAGTAGGAGGGTCAGGGAGTATGACATCAGGGCCGCTTGGCGATGAGGAGTCCCCTTTCGCTGGTTACGCCACTGATCTCTGTCGTAATCTTGCACTATTGGCATCTGTGGCTTGAGCTTTGTACAGTAGGAGAGAGGGAGTGGTGGGGAGGTAACTGAGATAGAAATAGAGTGGAAAAAAATGTGACTCAGAGTAACAGCACTTGGGCTATAAGCCCTCGAGTGCGTGCGTCCGTTCGTCGTCGTTGTTGTTGTCGTTGCTGTTTCTTAGAGATAGGCGGCCCCATATCACAGTGTAGGAATGTACGATCCAAGGCCTCATAAACGCGACACTGCTCGCCATATCGGTTATAGGATACCCTATATTAGAGCGACACTCTCCCTCACTCTCTCACTCTTGCTGCTATGATTGGCAATTTGCCAGTCACGCGTAAGCGTTGAATGAAACTGTATCTGAATTGCATAACACACGCATTATCTTATCGCGAAAAAATGATTGATTTAATAACACGATTTCATACAGAGGTAGATAAACTCCACGATCCGATTACTGACCAAATGCAACAATCGATAATGGATATAACCCGCAATAAATCGATAATATGCCTTGGCCATGGTGACTCTTAGAGGGTATCCCAGCGCTCATCACACAAACGGGCAAACAGGAACATAGATATGCGTGTGTGTGTGTGTGTGTGTGAGATCTTATTTCCTGTACTATCTTTAAGCTCCCGACAATAATAGCAACAGCAACAGCAACCGTCTTTGCTTCTTTCCACTCCACTCGACTCGACTCGACTCTTACGCTCTTGCATTGTCGCTCTCCCTGCCTCCCCACTCACCCGCTATTTTGCTAACGCGTTCGCTGTTGCCAACGCTGGAGCGGAAGAGCGCGCTAGCACACCCCACCCCACACCTCGGCTAGCACTCTATGGCTTGCAAGAACCATATTCTACACTCTACTGTGCTTAGCTCTCTGTAATCGACACTCACTCGCCAATCTACTCTACTCTACACTCCACTCCACTCCACTCTGTCATGCAGTTTACTCTCCACTCCACTCAGCACTCCACACTGGCCCCGTCCGCTCTGCCAACTCACTGTGAACTTCACTCACTCATCCACAGCAGCAGCAGCACCAGCACCGCTCTCTCGCAAGCAGCGTCGCCAAAAGCTGAAGCCGCAGCAAGCTGAGGCAGCAGCAGCAGCGGCGCAGCGCAGCGCAGCGACTGGCGCAGGCAGGCAGACAGCCCCCAAAAGCCCCAAAGTTGAGACAGTCGCGACGGCGCGCTCGTTTCAAGCAGACGCGAAGTTTTTTTTGTTCTCTCACTCTCACTCCTCCCCCACCCTCCCCGAGTGTTTTTTTGCGTATATGCGTGTGTGTGAGTGTAAAACCATACGATCCGATCGATCGAACAAACAAAACTCTTACTCTCCCGCTCTCTGCAAAGGCACCAGTTAAAAAATTAAAAAAGGAAAAAATACAACAAAAAAATTCAAAAAAAGATCTTAACTTTTTTTTTCACAGTGTTTGTGTCTGTGTTACTCTCTTTCTGTGAGTGTGTGTGTGTGTAGGTGTATGCTGCACATGTGGATCAAAGAAAAAAACACAAATTGCGGTTCGTATTTTATTCTACAATTCAAATTCAAAACTAAAATCTGGTCACACTTAAACGGTATGCAAAAGGCGCTTTTCTCCCCGCTCTCTTTCTCCCTGTGTGCTTGTGTGTGTGGTGGACAGTCGACGTCTTTTCTAAATTGACATACTTTCTAAAACGCCAGCCACAAATCTCTGACCAACACACTCACAGAGAGACAGAGCGGGAGCAGGTCCCCTAGGTGGCACTCATCCATCCGCCACCTCATCCTCCTGCCTGCCTGCCTGGTTCCCCTTACCCCACCCCACACACACAACACACAAACAAGTCGCCCGAAAGCCGCAGAGATGGTTGACACTGGCGGCGGCAGGCAGCAACAGGTCCCGCGTCTTGTTTTGACCAAAAACTAACTGTAAAAAAATGCCGTCAATCTACAGCTACTTTGCGGAAAAGACAGGAAAAAAAGTATACAAAAATGGTTAAACGGGCAGGAAAATGGGAAACCGGCATGGAAAATGGGATGTAAATGGGAATACGAGAGGAAAATGGGAAACAAATCCGAGAGGAAAAATGGCAAGAAAAAGACACCGAAGGAAAGAGATCCAAATGGGGTATCAGACAGGAAAAGGAAATCTCCAAATGTAGACAACTGCAAGGAGAAAAGATCCAAATAAATAGATCCAGATCCATTTAATCCATACTTTTGGGGCAAACAAACTGAATTGAGCGGGATACGGTGTCCATTGCCATACCGGATATAATTCGCCGTGAAATTTAACCGATAGGAGTCTCGCAAGTTGAATGGAAAATAAACAAAAGAGCGACAGAAAAATGATCCATCTACTTCCTGTTGATGGGCAAAGGTATAAACGGATAGGAAGAATCATTTATCGTTTAATGGGAAAATCATTAAATTAAATCCACTGAACAATTGATCAATATTCCATTCCTACGATTAATATACAATGTGTTTGGAACTGTTTGCTTAGAAAAATAATACAATACAAATTAGTTGGAGTTTGCCAAGCTCAAGGAAAATATTCCCTTTTTTGTATGCACTTAATGTAACATTTAAATGAAACATAAAGTGCATTCGGATTTCCTTGGGCGTTCTTAAAAATTCTTCAAAAATAAAGTTATTTATGACCATTTTATTTTAATGGAAATATCCTTATATTTCTCACTCAATTGGAAAATTGGAATTTATTTGAAATTTCATGATCTGAAAATCCTTTTCGAAAGGAAAAGCTCATCTTCAAAAACTTGAAGAGAGAGAGAGAGAGAGAGTGAGTGAGAAAGAGAGGACGGACTCACTCTGCTAAAGCGCGACGCCTGTCTGTCGCTCCACCTCTCTGCCGCTGCCTCTACTAATGTTTCGCGCGTGTCTCAATGCATTTAAATTTGCTTTTAATTTTGTTGTTTTTTTCTTATTTTTTCAAAATAATAGAGCAATGCATATCCAACGTACATTTTCAACATTTTTAATGAACCTTTTATTTGCTCGTGTTTTATCAGGTGCATAAGCTCTGCCCATTCTCCCACTCTCTCTCTCTCCTAAAAAGAGGGAGAGAGAAAGAGAGTAAGTGGAGACTTGTCTAGTGAGAGCGGTTGGGAGGGGGCCGTAGAGTATCCACTGGGCAGCGCTGGCTGGCGGGGCCGCATTGCTAAAATTCCATCGCCAGCTTTCTTTTGTAGTCGCTGCCGCTGCCCCTGCCCGCCCCTCTGTCGCTGCTTCAGCCTCCAAAAAGTTGAAGCTGCTGCTGCTGCGCGGCCGCACCCAACAGCAGAGTTCTCTTCGCTACGATCTCTGAAGGTCAACGTAACTGTGATGATAGGCAAGGCAGATAGCGCGCGAGAGAGAGAGATCAAAAGAGAGGACAAAAAAGAGTGCCGGCGGAGGGTGGGGAGCGGAGGGTAGGGTTGTGGTGTGGTGTTCTAAAAACACTGCGATGACGCTTCATTGATTCTGAATAACTGTTAACTCATTTGCATAGATTGCTCTCTCAACTCTTTGTTGTTTGCAATTCCCTTTCACACACAAAGAGAGCGAGATAGAGAGAGAGAGAGTGGCGAGAGAGAGGGGGCAGCATATCCATTCATTCAGTCCTGTCCACATAATTCATATTTGTGGGGAAAAACTTGTATTATTTTCAAAGATATTCCCCGCACGCAAATTCCAGTAAAACATATCACAAGTAGCAGAAGCCAATACCCCCTGCCCCCTGCCCCCGCCCCATTCTTCTGTTTTCATTAATATTGTCATTAGCACGAAATCAATGCCGAAAATATGTCTGAAAAACTAAAAAAAAAACAAGAATGAGAGACGACAAATTGGACAGCAAAATAACAGGTTGAGTGAATACCCATTAAGCATAAAATATGCGCAGCTTTTGGGCTGTGTCAGTTTGATGGAACAGTTTTCGTTTGAATGGCGGGAGGGGGTTTATTTAATTTTAATCATATTTTAACCATATTTTTATGAATCTTTTTATTTTCAATTATTTTCAAATTTATTTTCTTCATTCTATTTATGCATGTGCACCATTTCTGTTGTATCTGATCGATTTCTAGGGTATGCCACATATCGTTACTGAATTTTCAATAATTTTCACCTTGTTCTTTGCGTTGTTCTTTTTTGTTGCTGAATTTTGCAGACGAAAGCTGTCGCTCTCTCACTCCCTCTCTTTCTCTCTCTCTCTCTGTCTGTCTGTCTGTCTGTCGCTCTGTAAGACAAGCTTATGCAGCAGCATCTACACGTACATGTGTAGCCTCTGGTCTCTTGTTACAGTGTATTTCCGTGATGTTCTCTTGTTTTATTGTTGTTACATATTGAAGAGGTAAGGTACAGTGTGTTTATAGTTATCAAGGTATGGGCACGTTTTCACGTATGCGACTGAGCGGGAGGCGTGGCTCTGGCGGCAAACCCGTGAAAGGCAGAAGATCGTCCCGCCACAAGCTCTCATATTGCACTTTACACTCCATTCTGTTATTTTAGTCTCAAGTTAATCGGATATTTACGGCTACTCCTCTTCTTCTATTACTCGTAGTCCATGCTCTCCCCCTCTCTCTCTTTCACTCCAAACGAGACTGCGAAGAGAGCCATGTGAGAGCGCACGAGCATTAGACGAGAGAGTGAGCCGCGACGCGACGCTGCTCTGCTGTGATGTTGCGTCAAAGTTCAAGGTGTAAAAAATACGATAAATCTTTGCAAAGTACGAGACGCGAGACGTGTGTGTGACGTTAATAGCGGCGTCGCTGATGCCTTTTAAGAAATTGCTCAAAACCTGAGCTCATCATAGCCTTAGCCTTAGCCTTAGCCTCATATCGTTATTGCAGTCGTCGTCGCGCCACACACACGTTTAAAAATAGTCAATTATTAATTGAAGAAATGACTAATTGTACAATTGATTGTTTGAGATTTGTTCGAAGGTAAAGTGGAAGTCGCTTCGGAAATTAATTTTAACTGCGAATTGAAAATGGAATCTTGCGTATGTGTGTGTGTGTTTGTGTGTGTGTTGTGTGTGTGGAGGGAATGAGTCAGGTGTCAGGTGGTTTGTTTGTTTTTCTGTGGAATTCATTTTAATTAAAGTGAAAAATATAAAGATCGAAAGTTAAGATGAGAGTGCAAATGCTTGAACATTTCCAACAAAGCTGATGAACATCTAAGATCTCGAGAGTTTTGTTAGAATGTGTCATGAGAACTTGTGTTTATAATCTATAAAACATCAAACCAAAGCATGATTTTAAACAGTCGGAATGAGAACAGAAACGAACCCTAAAGACCCCAAGGAAATTATCCAAAAGAAATCAATCGAAATGACATTTGTATATGCTTTCTAATGAATATCCGCTGGCTGGATCCTATGATTCTTATCCGCTCTCCCAGTGAGACCCACCGATAGATGATCATTTGGCAAAACGGCGGATGTGCCATGCAATTAATCAACACTTCCGCTGCTTTTACAACACTGCACATTGCATCGTCATCTCTCTCGCGTCGCTCGTCTCTCTGATTTACCTTGTGTCATTGTGTCTGCGGTTCTCCCCCCGTTTTTTGTTTTTTTTGTTTATCGAAATGTAATCATCTTTCAGCAGCAGAAAATTTAGTTGCCATGGCTCTTGTGTTTTACTATTTTTAATGTGGTTTTAATGGCAACAATTTTTGTTCGTTTCGTTTACGTTTTTTTTCTCTCTGCTTTTTTTTTTGCTGCCTGTGTGCACATTTTCATTAACGCTTATTTTGTTAATGGCTTTTTTGTTTCGAGACCTCTAGGTCTCGGCCTCCTCCTCCCCTTTCTGCATATACATACAAACATATGTACATGCTCGTAAATCAATCAATCACAACCAGAATATTGGTCAAATGTTGGAGATACAAATGTGTGCGTGTCGGGTCTGCTGCCGATTGATAGGTAAATAGTATTTCAATTGTCATTACTTTTGCTTTCTTTTGCAGTAGATTGGATTATTTAGCTGAAGGTCAGAATAATTAACTATTAAATGTAGTTGACTTGATGGTATTTATGGGTACAAAACTGAAGGGAATTTACCGAAACTTTATCTGAGTAGTTTCGAACGAAAGACAACCAATCGAAAGCACGTCGAATTAAGTCAAAAATTATGGAAAAAGGGAAGAAGTAAATTGAAAGAAACGACTACAAAAAAATGCATCTAAATAATATCTATTTTGTAGAAAAGAAATGCTCCAAAGAGCTCCAAGGATTACAGTGTTCAATAGTACAATATTCATCAATTTGTTTGTGTATTGGTACTACCAATTTGGTAGCTATAATGCAAATATTTGCCTTACATATACGATGCCATTTATTGCTTTAATGAATTAAATCTAGTCGTATGAATCATGAATCGACAACAAGGCTATTTTTAGTCGTTTGATGGAATTCCCGAACTAAACTTTGACATGATCTAATGAGCTCGGTGTGTGTGCTCTATGACTCGTATGACTCTCATTTTTAATAAAGTTGATAAGTCAAGACAACAATTGGAAGTTTAGCGGGGTGAGGGATGCAGAGAGGGGAACAATGAGTGCACATTAACGTATGCATAACCTCAAAAGCTCAATGTCACGCATATTATTTACTCTTCTACCTTCAGGCAGAGCAGACTAGAGTCGAGTCGAGTCGAGTCGTCGCAGCCTTAGTCGACTCGTAGTCGGTATCTCTATGCCCTTCCCCTCACCCCGTGATCGTATATCTATTGTCTCTATTTAAAATGGGGATGGAAATGGGGGCCCCCCCACACCGCCGTCATTTAGTGCTGCTAATAATATTTGCACGAGTGTTTTGTGGAAGGTAAAAATGAAATGAAATTAGCTAACAAGCAAAGGCTGCTCTGCCTCTCTCTCTCTCTCTCGCTGTCTGTCTCTGTCTGTCATAAATAAGTTGCAAATAATATACGAACGAGGGACATAAAACTCTGAGTGTGTGTCTCTATGTGTGTTTATTTCGCATTCGTATCTCTGTTGCATCATAAAACATGCCTCGACGCACACACAGTGCATGCAAATTGTCTATGTTTCATAATATACACCATGGATCGTATTGGATTGGATTGTCTTTCCGTCTCTGTGTCTTTGCGTCATTCGTCTTTCCATTCCATTGCGAATCGCGGTATAATAATTGTCAAAAATTGAAAACGAAAGCACTTTTATCCAACAAGTGGGCGACGCTTTTTTTTTTGTGGCCCAATAAATCAAGTGCTTGCGGATGAGTAATTTACATGCCATGTCGTCTATGCCTGCGGCGGTGGTGACTGTACCTCTCCCCGTACCGAGCTACTCATCCAAAGAATACAATCTCTGGGGGCCGCTGGATAACTGGTTTTTTGTTTTTTTTTTTGTTTGCTGTTTATTTCTCTTGCTGATACGACAAGTTGTAGTTTTGTTTTTGTCTTTGGAATGTTTTTAGCGATGATTAATACCCGTTAGTATTTCCATTTGGCAAACCTGTAGAATGTGTGCTGTGCTGCAGCCGGTGTTGGGCAATGCTTGTGGCATTTAAGATGGGAATTTCCGTTTGGTACTCACTAATTGCATGTGGTTGTGGATAAATCACTCAAAATTGAGTGGGGCTAATGCACTTTGGCGGCCTAAAATGGTTTTAGTTTGCATTGCAAAATTGTATTGGGCAAGTACTGAAACTGCTTTGCTCATAGAAATTCCTTCGAGAAAGCTCTTTCCGTGGAAAAATATTTACGATTAAGTGCAAGTGTTGGAAAACTCTGTAAATGCAAATCTACATGCAAACAGTGTTGTAAAACTCAATGAATCCAAAGTTATCACACAATCAGTGTTGAAAAAAGTGTTTAAACAACTTCCCACTTGTGAGTGTTGGTAAATTCCAAACAGCAAACACCGCATGAGTGTTGGTAAATGCAATAAAGCACGAAATCTGATTAAATTTCCGGCATGTGCCGCCGCCATCGACTCTTTATCGATTCCCAGACCGATGTCTTCGATGACACAACCATGCGACCATGCGACCCAATTGTCGCGTCCCTGACGCTCGCAATGTACCCAATTCGTGTTTTTCTATTTGTACTGAATTTTCTGTAGTGTTTGTTCTGTTTTGTAGTACAAGATATCCGACCGCCCTATCACTGGAGCAGCATAAGCAGAAGTAGGAGGAGCAGGCTCCGTTCCATTCCATGCTTTTGGTTGGTGTCTATTTGCCAATTTCTAATTGTTTTTCAAGTGTGCGAGTGTGTGGGTTCGCTTGTACGTTCTTGTGATTATTCGAGGTATGAGGTATATAAAATATTTTTAGGCCGATTGCCACATGCGAGGCCCAAACGACACACGAATGTGTGTTTCCAGATAAGATATGCACATGATATTCGCCCGCACCGCAGTGTGTTTGTAAACGCAGTGCCAGAGGCGAGGAATCGAGGAGTCGGGGAGCGGAAGTGGCTTTGACACAACATTAACTTGAATTTTACTACAATTTTTGGTAGGGGTACGTCTGTCGAGCCACACAAAAATCGTGCACTTTAATTTTGATTGCCACAGCAACAGCAGACGGTAGATGGCAATCGCCAGTCGGTAACCGATTAACAATCATATACGCACACACACACACACAACAGCTGCGGTCAATCAAGTAGGAATGCAATTATATTGGCTTATCAATCGTTTGGAAATTGCTGGAAATAAAATGGTTTAAATGGGGGTTTAATGTTCATTAGACAGCGTTGGTAAAGTAAGGATCCTTCCGTGTTAAAGTAAGCAAAATTAGCTGTACAAATCCTTGAAAATATAAATAGAATGTGGCCACTGCCACTTTTGTGTAATTTGTAATCTAATTAAGATTAACAATTGAATAACAATGAAAAATTCTACTTATATTCTCCCTTTTTTAGACACCAAAATAATTTTATGTGGTTTTCCCTAAAACTTTCCATTGATTGACTTCACTTAGAGTCCAACCAACCAACCAACCAACAACAAACATTCAAATTATTTGTCAAATGCCCTTCACAACCACCAGATGATGATAAACCAACAGAAACAACAAAACAACAAACAGTTTTCTCTGTCAGTCTCTCTCCAGTTTTATTTTTTGGATTTCGGGGTGTGCGTGTGTTTTGCATGACAATTGACAAAAACAATTAGCGGCAATCTATGGGATATATCGTGTATCGATACGATAGAGAGCTTACACAATACGAGTATAATTTAGCCACGGAAATTGTTGTCAGGGAATGGAATGAAATCGAATGGGATGGGATGGGATCATCGAGGCCAAAATCACATGTAAGCTGAAAGCCACGTTAACTATGTGGATTTTATGGGGGTTTTTGTCTTTAGCTAAAAACTTGATTCAAGCCATTTAATGTGTGATCTTCTTTGATCTAGTGTTGGTAAATGCCAAGAATGTTTTGGTAAATGTCATTCGTTATTTTAAGCTACAAGTAAAGCAAGTTCTGTGTTCC
The DNA here is from genome assembly GCA_018150885.1 of Drosophila tristis. NCBI lineage: Eukaryota > Metazoa > Arthropoda > Insecta > Diptera > Drosophilidae > Drosophila > Drosophila tristis. The sequence goes on along the minus strand of JAECWT010000086.1, from coordinate 2,440,098 downwards.
AGTCGCATAAACTTTGAAAGATATGAACGCTTGACTTTTTGAAAGTGTTGCTTAATGCTCAGAAAGTGTTGTTAAATGCCATCAGCATACAATTAAAATTCTTCTCTATAATTTAGTCACATTGAAGCATTAAAAGTTATTGAACGAGTTGGTAAATGTTATAGGCATGGCAATACTTAACTTTAGTGTTGCAATCTGCCATCTGCATTCCCTGACCAGTGCTAAAAACCATCTATAGTGTTGGTTAAGCCACGGCGAGCTATTCTTTCGTTCCATAATCTCTTCAGAGGAGCACCCATTCTTCATTCCCAAAGAACTAATTATGTCTATGACTTGGCGAAATAATAACATTATGAGAAAGAAGAGAAAATATCATGACAGGCAGCAGGAACGGACCAACGAACGAACGAGAACCCGTGAATAAACATACGTGTAGAGATCTGAGGCGGGAAATGCTTAATGTATTTGCGTGCTGTGTTAATTGTGGCAGCGATGGGCAGCGCTGTCTGATGTCTTTCTTTTTGATCCCTCCCCCCTCGCGCTCAATGGGTGAGGTGTCTCCTCATCATACTATTTTCTCACCCTCCCAGCCCCTCTCGGTTGTTCTTCTGTCTGTCCGTCTGTCTGTCGGTGTTGGCTGTCTCACATATTGTATTTTCTTTACGTGCGCGATTCTGTTTGTCGACGGTATCTGGAACATTTAAGGCTAATTTGCTTCATTAAATTGTCACATTTGTTATTATGCTTTTTCTTGACGTCAAGAGCTGATGAATGATTCTGCTGTGGCCCAACTAGGGTGGGGTATGCTCGACCAAACGGCATCTGGTGGATGAGGACAAGCGGCAAGCTCCCTGAGCGAATGTTTCACATTCCAGTCCAGGGGTATTTTCAATTCCAGATCTTTATTTATGTCTGTTGGAAGTGCCAGCAGTTGATGAATGGCTCCTGTAATTTGTGTGTGTCTTTCTGTTTTAATGAACAACTGGCAAGCGTTTAGATAAGCAGAAAAATACATATACTTGGGATATATATTCCATTCTAATGTAATTAAGATTTCTCCCTGCTGTTTGTGTTTGTTTGTGCTTTCATTTCCATTGCCTCTGATTTTCATTCATAAAAGTATATGTATGTGCGTACATATATCGTCTATCGTACAAAAAATATAGTTTACCTGGTCAGGTTTTTTTTTTATATTTTTTTTTTGGTTTTCTTTGCTGTGGATACCGCCGGTTGATTGCCTTCGTGGCAGCGCATTTTAATTATTGAAAATGTGGAGGGGGAAAATCAGCGCACCATGAAAACAGAAGAAATACCATAAAACCAGATAATAAAGCGAGTCTTTAGAGGATCGAAGTTGGGGATACACTTGAAGATTTATAGATTTTTATTTTTGTTTCTCTTTTTATTTAAATGATTAGATTCTATGATCTATATATCATATAGTGATTGGATAGTAGAGATTGAAAAATAACAATGCGGGAAAACGAGATCACAAAGATTCCGACTACAAAAATAAATTAAATTTAAATAAATTATTTCAAAAATCATTAAATTAAAAAAAAATTAATTAAATTTAAAAAAAAATAAAAGCTAAAATGTAATAAAATTGGGAAAAAAAGTTCCCAATTGTATTTTAATTTAATTAAACTTTAATATATATTAAAAGAAAAAATGTTTTACTCTGCTGTTAATTCCAAATGAAGAAAACATTTTATTTGTTTTCTGCCTGGCCAACAATCAGCTGCATATAGTCGCTGTACCCTCTTTGTGGCTCGACAAATAATTGTTTGAAAATTAAAAGTCAAACAGAAAATGAACGCCAAAGTGGAAGAAGAAATAATTTTATTTGCTGCTCATTTAATGTGATGGGGCCTGGTCGAAAGAGAAACCCCAAAGGAAAGTAAAAGCAGAGAGACAGAGAGAGGGAGATGGATACGATGATGATGTGTGTTGGACTTTACTTGCGGGTAATTTTGATGGAATGGATTTTAAAATGCGTTGCGCACAGCATACGCAATAGCCGGTCCAGTTGTCCAGGCTCGGCCCAGGTCTTTGTCGCTTATTTCGTGTGCGTGTGCGTGTGCCATCCATCGAAGCGATGTGGCCTGGCCGTGTTCCGGTGGCCAAACAATAAACGTGATTTCTGTTGGCTCTGGCTCTCTGTGTTTTCCATTTCCATTTTGTGTTTAAATTTGAACTCATTAATGTAGTTAATGGATATTAAACACAAGCCGGCAGAAAACAATGCTCTCAAAGGGGGGGGGGCCTGAATCTCGCTATTTGGAGACACAAAACACACACACAAGAGAGAGAGAAACTGAACAATTATTATGTAAACGTTTGTGTTTAACTGAATGAATGATTTTCGTGGCAGCAGGAGGGCAGGCGGATAATGGTCTGTAAAGCCATTCATTAACCAACAAAAATTATAATAACGCAAGGCAGCTGCAGCCGCAGCGCATTGACAGCATTGTTACAGTTCAATTGCATTTTCTAACAGCGTTGTAAAGTGGGAAAAAAAGTGTGTTAAGGCCTAGAACACAGGCGAAATAGAGTTTTAAAATAATTTTCGGCCCAGCGGCAAGACAGAGAGAGAGAGAGAGAGTGGAAGCAGGAAGGAAGGGCGGGAGAGTAAATTCTAAATTAAATAAATTAAATAAAAGTGCATTTAATTTTCGAGGAAATGTGGATACGTCATGCCACAGTAGAGTACAGGATGCGCTTAATCACAAGTTTCGTGGCTTGAATTGGGCTATTTTGTGATTCACTCTCCACTCTCCGATTGAGCGCGCGCAAACGTAACACCGTGGCATTCGGTCGCGAATCAGGCCAAAGGAATTTTTGTGGCTTGTTGATTAGCGCAAAGCGAACGCCAACAGCAACACCATTCAGAAGCAGGCAATGAGCTCATTCAGTTTACTTTTTTTTTTTTATTTTTATTTTATTTGGATACAACGTGCTGGAGTGCCACGCGGAGGGGAGTGGAGTGGAGTGTGCTGGCTGTGTGCTGCGTCGCGAAAGCCCTCTTCAAGTTCACGCGCTGGCGATAATAAATGCCGCCGCATGATGTCATCATATTTGTGCGCCCAAAAACCCCAAAGAAATCATCATCTAATAATTTGATTTATTTGCATTCCATGGGAAGCAACAGGAAACGCACACGAAATGTAGCCGGAAGTATATCCCTTTGGATATCCCTTCTATCGAATGGTTTTCTATGAGCGCATGCGATGCGTTGCAACTGTCCCATTGCCGTCATGTGGCTTGTGGTCTTGCCTCAGCCCCCTCGATCCACACTGATCTCTCTGTGGCTACCACAAGTTTAAATGTCAAATCGTAAGCGAGATTTAATTGGATTTTCGTGCATACATGTGTGCTCGTATTTGTTGTGAGGCCATATTCCATATATTCTTCCATTCCCAAAAATAGAATGTTTGCGCCTCAAGTGCAAATTACTCAAAAATGGTGGAGGGTTGGGGAAGGCAGGGGGCGAAGCAAACACTTTGTAATAACCAAATGAATAAATACTCGAAAGATGGCGTCAAAATGTTGAAGCTACGTTTACCTTTTATGGCAGATGCTTTTTGTGGGTCGCTTTTGGGGCTTAAAGTTTGCAAATATCAGTTTGAGTGTTGTACAACGCCTTTGGCAGTGTTGCATAGCCTTAAAGCATGAATATCATGAATAGCATTATTTTCACCAACTATATTTAAACATAAGTAAAGCAAGTAAAGTCTCGAAACAGGTTTTGCTTTAATTGCAAATCGAAAGCTCACGAAATTCAAGAATGCTAAAATCTCTTCACAAATTTTTTCACTCTTACTATAATTTCCTATAAATAAATGAACAAATTATACATACATACATACATACACATATACATATTTATATTTATCACGTGCTTCCCTTGTGGTCACATCTGCGGGTCTATAACGATATTTATGATTTCACCTGGCACTTTGACAACAAAATGCACCGCACAGAAATCCCCCACACTGATGTGTCTGATGTCGTGTGACAGATGGATTGGTGGAATGATGGATATATATACATATGTACATTATATATTTTCTGTGGCGCTCAAAGTCCCGCTCCACTGTCAAACATTTATTTTGTCGTTGGCTTCTTTAATTGATAAAAGCGAGCAGCACTTCCTAATGGGCGGAAATGGTCGGAGCGGCGGTTCATGGGCGTTGGGGAATTCTAAAGTCTCACAATATCACGAAAAGTAACGCGACTTGGCATGCCCTGCCCCCTGCTCTTGAACCACACAAAATGGGCAGATAAAATGTTTGCCAAGCCAAAATAAATGAGATTCGGAGGGTCTCATCCACTAATTTGCCTTAAGATCATTTGGCGATATTTTAGGGTAAAACTTTTGACAGAATTCTATAACTGATTCATCGCCCGACTATCTCGTTTTGTTTTGTAGAACTCTGAGTAATAATACCGCTCTATAAATCATATAAAAAGCTTTACTTTAATGCTCTAGTGCAACAGTTGTGGGCAGTCCCTACGGGTCTGTGGTTCTTGTCGTTTTCACGCACCAATGAAATTAATTTTGTGTTGTTATTATTTTGTTTTGCAGTTTGAGACTCACCTTCCAGCACTAAACGAAGCAAAGAAGCAGCCAAACACGAAGAAACCTCCACGAGGACTCCCCTAAAAGCAGCATTTCGCTTTCCCCCCAGCAGTAAAGGAAAAGAAGCCGGAAAATGTCTCCCAAAGCGGTAAGTGTCTCAGATAGAAATTAGAAATTACCATAGGTGAAAGGCAATTGCTTGGCCTTAATGGAACGAAAAAAAACGCCAGCCCTTTGGGGTTTAAAAGTGACAAAATACAACTAAAGAAATATTCCATGATTAGGGTCTTCCACGAAAACTAAACCATAAATCAGAAGACTTCTGTCTTCTACACTGATTCCCATAGCGGAAACCTACCCGATAGAGACGAAGAAATTATTATTATTTTTGTTGTGGTAAATTATTATAGATTATGGGGGCAGGTATTATATCTGTCAGTATCAGTGGTGCCAGTTCGGATTATCAAAACACTCGAACCAACGAACGTAGATACTGCCGCCAGCCTGCAATTGTCGTCAAAGGAGATCCATCTCTGAATATCGATAGTTTGTGGATAAGGACGTCATTGCTGCTGACTCTGACGTCTTGCTAATTGAATTTATTTGGTTTATCTCTCATCAATTTTTCATCAATTTTATTATTTCTTTTGTGTGGGCTAAAAGATAGCCCCTCGACGACGTCATTGATGTGACGGCATACACACACACACACACCAGACAAACAAACAACAGACACTTGAACATGAAGAGAACATTTGGCCATGGCCCTGAGACTTACTACTCCTTGCCATGTTTTCTGTTGATTTATTTTTGATTGACGGCAGCAAGGGATATCTAGATCGGGAGAGCGAGAGACTCTGTAGCTGGGAATGGCAGCAGTGGTAGTTCCATGGGGAGTCGGCTCTTATCGGCAGACGTTGACAACTTTTTAATGATTTTTTGAGTTAATTTTGTGATGACTGATTGATGGATTGAATGAAGCGATGGCTTTTTTGTTGGGGCGGTTCTAATCGGATCCTCATTACGCGATCATGTGCATGAAGGCAAAAATGGAAAACCAAAAAAAAAAAAATAAACCGGGAAACAATTTCTAAAATTTTCTGCAAAATTTTTCGGTTCAACGTGTCACGCGACATGCGGTCTACGCCCATCGGTCGGCCAACGTCTTAAGTAGCTTCCCTTACTGCTAAATGTATGTATGTGAACACCACTCGCAGGGGCTTTGAAGATAATCCCCATATACACACATTTTCCACTGTATATTTCCTATCTATCTTCTGGGTAAGCCCCCAACCATTTACTATAATCCCCCAACTTCTGGGCAATCGCCTATCGCTAAGGTCCATTCATTCTTATCGTCTCGAATGAAAACGCTTTCCCCCCAGTGTATGGAGTAGTGCAACCATAACTTTCCCTTTTTCCTCTGCCCAGTCTATAGAGTTTTCACATTCATAGTTTTTCCGCCGCTCTCCACTCGCTATAACGAGTATGCGATTATATATGTACATATATTCGCTGTGTGTGTGTGTGTGTTGGGGTGTGGGGTGGGGTGGTTCGGTGGGTTAATTGCTGGCTTCAATAAAAAAAAATCGAACTGACAGGCAACGCGTCGTATGATTGACGCTGATTTGTTTGCCTTATAATTCAGGTCTGGCTCTATCTAACGTATCTATCTTTTTGTTGACCTTTACGGTCACCAGCTGACAGACAGACAGACGGACGGACGGACGGCCGGGACGGGACGGAACGGCCGGATAGACACTTAACTGCCAGTCAGAATGCTGAATGTTGAGGCAGTGTCAGGTTTTGATTTTTTCTTTTCCGTTGTGTTGTCTAATTTTAGATGCATAATTAACATGCAATTTGACAATCGGAACAGCGGCGATGACGATGCCCCCAGGGCGGCACCTCAAGCCAGCCCCCCCTTCCCCCTGCCCCTCACCCATTGGGCAAGCACACAAATTTAGCTCAATTTTTTTTTTGTATTTTGCTTTGTTTTTCCAGCATTTTCTTTCCCCGCCCCCCTGCCCCGCAACGGCTTTCTTTCTTTCTGTCTTTTGTATCTGTTTCGGTTTTGCGCTGTGTTTGTGTTTGGCTTACAAAACGTGCCTCGACTTTTCCATTTTCCTCAGTTGCCGCTGGACAACAGAACCGTATCGAACATCGTTGCGTTGCGTTCGTCGTCGCTGCTGCCGCTGCTGTTGTTGCTGTTGCTGCATTCGCGCATTGTTTGTGTATTCCCCTTTTGTCCACGACATATTTTCCAACGACACGCAGACGGACACATTACTTTTTGCCGAAACAAAGCGCTATCAAAATTCAAAAACTACTGAGAAACCCTTTGCGCCCAGAATGGTCGTCGTCTCCGACAGCCGTGTCCGTATGCCCCGCTACGGCGGAGTCAGTGTTAAGCGAAAAACGGTTCGTGTTTTCCTTTCATTGTTTTGTTTTTTGTTTTTTTGTTTTTTGTTTGGTTTTTATTTTGTTGGAGTGTCTACTGTTGCTGTGCTGCTGCTGCGGCTGCATTTATAGGGTTTCCGTTTTAAGGAACAATGCCAGAACTGAATCTGTAGATACCCTTTATAGATGAAGCAAAGGAATCGATTTGGTGGGGCGGCGGGGGTTGTTTTTGTTTTCCCTCTATCGACGATATAGCGACAAGTGGCGATTGCTGCAGAGGAAAACGAGACGATGGGGCAAGAGCTAAAAAGAGATTCAGACTAAATTGTTTATAACAAAATATGGAAACAACAATAACATATAAACATTAAAATATATATTAAAATATGCAACTAAAACCATTCATAAAAAGTATAAACATTAAAATATATATTAAAAGTAAAAGAAAAAAATTAAAATATGCAACTAAAACCATTCATAAAAAGTATAAACATTAAAATATATATTAAAAGTAAATGAAAAAAATAAAATATGCAACATAAACCATTCATAAAAATTAAAAAAATTAAAATATATATTAAAAGTAAAAGAAAAAAATTAAAATATGCACCATAAACCATTCACAAAAAGTATAAACATTAAAGTAAATGAAAAAAAATAAAATATGCAAAATAAACCATTTATAAAAAATAAAAAATTAAAATATATATTAAAAGTAAAAGAAAAAATTAAAATATGCAACTCAAACCATTCAAAAAAAGTATAAAAATGAATCAAATATGTCTAAAACAATTTAAAAAATAAAACAAATAATAATATTAAATTAAATAAATACGTAAAAGACATATGAATAATATATGAATTTATAAAATTAAAATTTAAGTTTAAAACTCTCAAAATCGCACAACTAAAATCCTCACAGCTCTCTGATGAAACAGAATGAGAAATCTGTCAGGTCAACTGTTGAGTTCGATATCCGATATTTGTTTTAACTACCGCTAATAATCTCTGGCAACTCATAATACCCCACTTTATAGGGTATATGGGAAAAATCAAGTCATGTTTTGGTCAGAACTGGTTATGCTCCCCACTTCCGTTTTGGTGGATGGGGGTTTCTGCGCTGGTGTTATGTGCTTCCCATTCGGTGGACAGACCAAACCAGACCAGATCAGATCAGGGGGATGGGATAGGCAGACGGGGCAGTGGGTGGGGGGTGACTGACTGACTGACTGACTGACTCTGTGTTGAACAGAGGGGAAAACAACGAAACAAACGGCGCAGCAACGTTGTTGCATTAACCCAAAAACGTTAATTGGATTGAAATGAAAAACGTTTTCAATTTCCTAGCATTGTGTCACGTTTGATTTGCATTCAGCGACTGGAAAACAAAGCCAAACAATGAACACAACAACAAAACAAAACAAAAAACAAATGGAACAAACAATGACAACAACAACAAAAAATCACAAAATGTGGGGGATCCATTCAGTGATGGAAATCGAAGTAGAATCTTGGCAAACTTTCGCCCTTTGAATATTCCACGATGGAACCAACTAAGACACACTTTTTAATACCAAGATGGCAAATAAATTAAATAAATAAGTAAAATACAAATGAATAATAAATGAAAATTTATTAAATTTAAAATTTAAGACTCTGAAAATTGCACAAGCAATTTCTATTACAGTTCAAGGAAGTTTAAGAATTTCAATAGGAGTCTTTGATTATCCACTAGACCAGAGGGAAACGGACTTAAAATACATCTTTTTTTTAACATAACACAAAATTAAGAAAAGAAGGAAAACTAGTTTTCCCCAAAGCTCTTTTCTTCTTGGTTAATTGCTCTTCTTTCTTGGGAGTTCTTGTGTTCCTTGGCAGCTGGAAAAACTTGCTCAGAAATCTTGGGGCTCTTGGGGTTCTTGGGTGTTCTGTTCGGTTCATGTTTTCCACCTGTCCTGTCCGCCCACGAGAGAGTGAGTGCGACAGAGAGCGAGAGCGCGAGGGAGGGAGAGAGATCAAGTGCCATTTTCCATTTTGCAAACAAGTTCTTGGCTTTGAAGCGAATTGCGAATGGAGAATTAACTCTGGGCTGTCATCTATCGACAATCGTGCCATGTCGCGCTCGGCTTTCGTGGATTAACGGTACTTGGCGTCACACTACAACATGTGGCACGTGTCATGCTGATTGGCTGGTGTTACGGTTTCTGTTTCTGGATTGGATTTGCTTCGATTGGCTTATGCATAAGGCTGCATTCGACCAGCTTTCGACTCGAACGCACGTTTTTGCCAGGCGCGCAAAAGGAAAGCTTGCGGAAAAATCACGCTCTAGCGAGGGAAAAGCAACAACAACAGAAAAACTAAAACGAAAAAAAAAAAAAAAGAAAATCAATCAGGCATGACACCCAAAGCCAGCAAACAGAACGTACGAGAAAGAGTGTGACGCAGCCGAGCGACAGTCCGGCTGGACAGCGCTGCGCGGGTTATACAAGTTGGCGAAACACCCATACAGAAAGCGATAGAGAGAGTGAGAGAGAGAGAGAGCGCAGTGTGTATCTGTGTGCGTTTTGTCACTTGACCAATTTTCCCCGTGGGGTTGGTGGGGGAAAGATAGATCATAGGTGACTGGGTGGACTGTGCAAGAGAGCCAGCCCCTACGCCCCGAGAGAGAGAGAGAGAGAGAGCGGTGCATGGTCAATGCGCGTGAAGATAGCAAACTGTGTGGCAACTGTACTTCTCTCCGCTGTTATGAAATCCCCCCCCCCGCCGGATAAATATGGCGATGGGTGAAAAGTGCAGAGCGACAATTTATAGCAGACATTTTGCTTTCGGGAATTGTGGGAAATGTTTGCATACATTTTAAAACTAATCCAAAACTAAAAAAAAAGTATCTCTTATTTATGTTTTATTTTTACTTTGCAGCTGAATGTGCGCGTCACGACCATGGACGCCGAACTGGAGTTTGCCATCCAGTCGACGACGACGGGCAAACAACTGTTCGATCAGGTGGTCAAGACGATCGGCCTGCGTGAGGTTTGGTTCTTTGGTCTTCAATATACCGACTCCAAAGGCGACTCCACATGGATTAAGCTGTACAAAAAGGTAAAGTACATCGAAAGATCTAAGATGAAGATGTAAGCCTCTTTTTAAGGAGTATACCTTCATAGATGTCAATAATCAGATGCATTTTTATATATAAAAAAAAAAAATAAGAAGCAAAAAAGAAAAGAAGGAAAAAAAGAAAGAAAAGAAAAAAAGAAAAGGAAAAAAAGAAAAAAAGAAAGAAAAAAAGAAAAGGAAAAAAAGAAAGAAAAGATGGGAAAAGAAAGAAAGAAAAGAAGGGAAAAGAAAGAAAGAAAAGAAACAAAAAGAAAAGAAAGAAAAGAAAAGAAGAAAAAAAAAATAAGTAAAAGATAGAAATAGAAAAATAAAATAAAAATAAAGTTAAAACAATATAATTACCAATAACATTTATTTGTTTTATACAATTTTTTTATTTATAAATGTAATTATAATCTATAGTAATATACCTAGATATAAATTAATTTTTTTTTTTTTAATAATATAAATATAAATAAATTTATTTCTAATAATATAAATATAGCATAATTTTCTATTTTTTAATAATATAAATATAAATGTATTTCTAATTTGTAATAATATAAATATAAATGTATATAATAATAGCCCGAATCGCCGGCCATAAAGACCATAAAATATTTGAAACGCGTCAAGAAGTATGTGGACAAGCGGACAACCAGCGATAGCAATGGCGTGCATCATTCGGAGACAAGCGAAGAGGATGACGATGCCGATGATATGGTGGGCAGCAGAGAGATCCAATCTATATTGACTACCCCAGCCCCCCACAGCGAGAATCCCCCAGAATATTGCTAGCATAAAAGTAGAATAGATTTCCGTAGCGTAGTGCCTGAGGAAGTTACAGACTTGGGGGCTGCTATGTGCTACTCTTTTTTTGCGTTTACTAATAAGATATTTTGTCTGTGTATAATTACTCTTCATGCTGCGCACAAAGACTGGATCAATGCCGTTCTCCACATGGGTAACGAGACAGAGACAGAGAGAGTCAATCCTGTTCATTCCACTCATCTCCATTGCATTCCCTTCCCATCCGTTTGTGCATGTTAATAATAAAAATTCGTTTTGTTTCGTTGGGTTTTTTAGGTCATGAATCAGGATGTCAAGAAGGAGAATCCATTGCAGTTCAGATTCCGTGCCAAATTCTATCCGGAAGATGTTGCCGAGGAGCTCATACAGGACATCACACTGCGGCTGTTCTATCTGCAGGTGAAGAATGCCATATTGACCGACGAGATCTATTGTCCGCCCGAGACGTCCGTGCTGCTCGCCTCGTATGCGGTGCAGGCGCGTCACGGGGATCACAACAAGACCACCCACACAGCCGGCTTCTTGGCGAACGATCGCTTGCTGCCGCAGCGTGTGATCGATCAGCACAAGATGTCCAAGGACGAGTGGGAGCAATCGATAATGACCTGGTGGCAGGAGCATCGCAGCATGCTGCGCGAGGACGCCATGATGGAGTATCTGAAGATCGCCCAGGATCTGGAAATGTATGGCGTCAATTACTTTGAGATCAGGAACAAGAAGGGCACCGATCTCTGGCTGGGCGTCGATGCCCTCGGTCTGAACATCTACGAGCAGGACGATCGACTGACGCCAAAGATTGGCTTCCCCTGGTCCGAGATCCGGAACATCTCCTTCTCCGAAAAGAAGTTCATCATCAAGCCGATCGACAAGAAGGCACCCGACTTTATGTTCTTTGCACCACGCGTTCGCATCAATAAGCGGATCCTGGCCCTCTGCATGGGCAACCATGAGCTGTACATGCGTCGTCGCAAGCCCGACACGATCGATGTGCAGCAAATGAAGGCGCAGGCGCGTGAAGAGAAGAATGCCAAACAGCAGGAGCGGTAAGTGATTGCCTTAAGCTCTGCTTAAATTCGATTTCCAATCCTAATCCTCTATTTGAATAGCGAAAAGCTTCAACTGGCGCTGGCCGCTCGCGAACGTGCCGAAAAGAAGCAGCAGGAGTATGAGGATCGCTTGAAGCAAATGCAGGAGGAGATGGAGCGCTCGCAGCGCGATCTGCTCGAGGCCCAGGAGATGATCCGACGGCTGGAGGAGCAGCTGAAGCAGCTGCAGGCCGCCAAGGATGAGCTCGAGCTGCGCCAAAAGGAGCTGCAGGCGATGCTGCAGCGCCTCGAGGAGGCCAAGAACATGGAGGCCGTCGAGAAGATCAAGCTCGAGGAGGAGATCATGGCCAAGCAGATGGAGGTGCAGCGCATCCAGGACGAGGTCAATGCCAAGGACGAGGAGACCAAGCGTCTGCAAGACGAAGTCGAAGAGGCACGACGCAAGCAGGTCAGTGGGAATTTATTTACCCAGAGACAGTTGCATTTCTTGGCCCTATTCATTGCAACTGCTTGCTTCTCTCCCCTTGCCTTGCTTTTAATAAATAATTCTTTGTTTTACAGGCTGAAGCTGCTGCCGCATTGCTGGCTGCATCGACAACGCCGCAGCATCATCATGTGGCCGAGGATGAGAACGAGAACGAGGAGGAGCTGACGAATGGCGATGCCGGTGGCGATGTATCACGCGACCTGGACACTGACGAGCATATCAAGGATCCCATCGAGGACAGACGCACGCTGGCCGAGCGCAATGAGCGCCTGCATGATCAGCTTAAGGTATGCAGCAAACTGCAACACTCAATTTCCTTCAAGAATTTGTATTTGATATTTTATATTCGTCTCTGTTTTGGCAGGCCTTGAAACAAGATCTGGCGCAGTCGCGGGATGAGACGAAAGAGACGGCAAACGATAAGATTCATCGGGAGAATGTGCGTCAGGGACGTGACAAGTACAAGACGCTGCGCGAGATCCGCAAGGGCAACACAAAGCGTCGCGTTGATCAGTTTGAGAACATGTAAAGAAGCAGCTGCACGCACGCGCCGCAAGGCCCCCCGGACTCTCTTGGGCTCTCTCGGCAAAAGAGAGAGAGAGATGGACAGCGAAGAGGAGTCTCCAAAACGAAAGAGAAAGATATAGAGAGCAGAAAGCAGCAAGAAGAACAGCAGAACAGCAGAACGGCAGAAGCAGAAGCAGCAGAGAAAGAAGATAAAGAAACAACAAATATAATTCCGGTCGTTGCGACGATGACCCTCTAAAAACAAATCTACAATAAATATCCGCAAAAAGTTCTATGCCCCCACCCCCCTTCCTTACCTGAAAGTTCCGTATAAATTTCAGATATTCCTTGTTATCTGAGAAGCTTGTATAGAAGAAAAAAACAATCCACAACATTAAAAAAAAAACGATAGAACACAGCACACAGCTCACAGACACAGATAGAAATACCCTAGAGACAGACACGCGCCCTCGACGCGCCCTGAGACATCTATGAGAAAGGACAGTCAATCAACAGATCACAGTCGAAACACAACAAACACTTCAATCAATCAATCAATCAGTCGAGAATATTTACCATTTTGCAACACTAGAAAAACAACACAACAAACAAATTAAACACCACAAATACAACTACAACAAACAAATTGAACACTACAAATACAACTACAACAAACAACAACTATTTGCATTTTTTTCCCCGTTATAATTATTATTTTTATTATTATATAATTACTATTTTTTTTTAAATTTGTATAATTAAATAAGAACTTGATTAATTGTTTCTTAAAAATAACTTGAGAAGAGAGCAAACAAAACAAAAACAAAAACAAACAAACAACAACAGAGAAACAAAAATATATTATATAAAAATATTTTTTCTTCTTTAATCATATTTTTTGTTTTGAAAGAAAAAAGATTCTTCAAAAAAAAACTACAAAAAAAACAACAACAACAACAACAAACAAACAAACAAACGAAACACAAGAAAAACCATCAAAAACTATTGTGAAAAAAACCAAACAAAAAGTTTTTAAATTAAACAATAAAAATGTAAAAACAACAACAAAATATTTCGACAAAAATCGAAAGGAAAATCTTTTTAATTGTTCAAAAATATTCATCCTTTGGTTTATTGGCAGAGGTTTTTTTTTTCGGGAGCTGTGACGCAGAACGTAGATGGCTGGCTCCTTAGATAGCACATTTGGCTGAATGGTTTTGGTTGGTTTCAGTTAAGTAGTTTTGGCGATGAAATAAACCCAAAGCATATGGAAGTTGGCAAGGCACTTTTTGGCGCTGATCTAGTTGAAGTTTTAAGCGTGTCAGAAGGCAGTGTCTCTCTTCTGGTGCCATGTGTCTCATAGTAGTCTCGCGCCTGAGCCTGCCATGTTTCGAATTTTGAGCAACTCCAATGTGTGCGGCGGCTGTCATAACTCTGGGCTATGCCTGTGGCTACGGAAACCCTTTGGCTCTTCCCTGCAGGCAAAGAGAGGCAAACCACAGCGAAGACTTCGTTCGTAGACTTGCAAATGGCGTTTCTGGGTTAGTATCTACAGGCGGACACATATTGGTTGTGGAAAACTGCCTGCACGTGCCGTGCCGTTCGCTGCAGATTCGAACGCCGAGCGCCGGCTGCTGGCAGTGCAAAAAGATGCCACCGAAAAAGCATCTGAAGTTCTCCACAAACGAGAATCGATTAGATCCATGATCTCTTCACAATTGCCAGTCTGGCTTTGGGCCACCAGAGGGCGGATTTAATAATTAATAATTATTATATTATAATAATTCCATATTTGATAATTTAATATTGAATATTAATTTTCTTCGTTTTTTTCGCAGATTTCAATTGAATTCTCGCACATGCTCGATGATGATTAATGTCCATTGTGACGCTTCGCATCTCAAATATTTTCTGGCCAAAAACTCTAAGCCGCATTCCGACCACAAACCTTTAATAATAATTCCCAAAATCGATCGAAAATCCAAAATCAAAATCACTTTTTGAGCTGTTTTTTTGTTTGTTTTTGTTTCTAGCGCTTTATTAATGCAAATATCAGAAATTGATAACAATAGATACATCAGCTATATATGTATATATGTATGTATAGGTGTATATATATATATAAAATGTATATATTTAACTATTTAATGCACACAGGTATCAGATATCAGCAGATGTTATATCATGTGTGAGCTGCATAGCAAATAATAAAAAAAAAATGTATAGGGGAGTGGGGGAAATACCAATCAACCGCGCAACTTAAGGTAGCAAAAAAAAAAAAAAAAATATATCAAGAAACGAGAACGGATACGATCCGATGCGATGCGATCCGATCCGCTTCGATTTATTAATTGTTCTGTTCGCTATTAGATAACAGGCTAATCGTAGGCTAAGTCAGTAGGCAGTATGCATATATTTATGTATGTATGTATGTATGTATGTAAATCATAAAAACACACGATATTATCTCTCTGAAGGCACATTAATTACAGGGTCTGGCGGCCCGTTTAAGGCGCATTTTGTGTGGGTCCCGTCCCACTGCTGCGTTCGTGGTGCATCGCCGAACTCCTAAAAGAGGGAGGTCTGGGGACCAGGAATTGAGTATATTAGTTACAATGTATATATATATATATATGTATATATATATATATATGTATAAGTAGAGGGGCTTGGGCTTGGGTTTGTTTTGGGGGTGGGTGAATCGTCTATTAGCATATATGTATATATATATCAGTGTCAGTGTCAGCAAGGGCAGGGGGGCTTGGGCTTGCATATATATATATCTTTATTTATGTGTGATTCCAGTTCGATTAGTATGGATTTCGTTGCACGGTTCCTTGCGTTCTACGCGAATCTTTCTAGTAGGGATTGACGGCAGCCAGGCCAACGCGTCCGCCGGAACGGGCGAACACCGGCTCCGCATAGCTGTGCCGATAGCCCTTGGGCATGCTGGCCAGTGGCTTGCCAGCAGCTGACGATGAGCCTACGCCTACGCCTCCTCCTCCTCCACCCTCCACGGATCTGCCGTTGCTGCTGCTGGGCGTCGGTGCGGGCGAGGGATAGCGCTCGATGTGGTGGCCCCGGGCCGAACCCGAGCTCGATTTGGTCTCCGACGGCTGCAGGTATTCGCGGGAATGGGCGCGCACCTGATGGCGACCCACCGGGTGCGGATCCCTCGCTCTCTCCTGCTCCCGCTCCCGCTCACGGTCTCTGTCATGGCGATAGGGGTCCCGGGACTGCTCTCGCGGCAGTGGAATCTCCTCCCCTCGGCGATTGTAGTCACGATCCCGATCCCGATCGCGTTCGCGCTCCCTCTCTCTGTCGCGGCGCTCGGGCACGTGTCGGGGCTGCGGCTTTGGCTCCGGTTCCCAGTCGCTGCGGGAACGGGCCCGGGATCGACTCAATTGATTGCGCTCGAGATGCGGCACCTCCTCCTCCTCGCTCCACTGCTCGTACGTGGCTGGTGGCTCCACAGAGCCGCGTCTGCGACGCGACGAAGATCTATAGGCATCGGGCACGGACGGGGAGACGGTCGCGGGCATGTCGCGCTCATCGAGGTCATAGCGACTGCCCGGGCGCTGCTCCATGGCCCGGAACTTGTCCTTGGCATCGTGGAAGCGGTCCCGCTGCGATGCCTGGCTGGGTGCTGGCGCCACAAAGTCTCCCCCTATCCCTGTCCCGTTCTCGGTCCCGCTCGGAGCGCGGCTTGCGTGGGTCGGGATTGGGCGGCTCACCGTATCTCATGCCCGTCGACTTCATCATCTTCTCCATGCTCTGGATGTAGGGCAGGCTCTCCGCCTCGCGATATGGATTACGATCCCGGGAATGATCTCGGTCCCGTTCCCGTTCCCGCTCCCCCCTCACTCTGTCTCTGTCGCGCTCGCGCTCCTGCCTTCTGTCTGTTGTCCGCTGGCCCAGATCCGAGCCCCGATGCACTGCAGCGTATTTGTTGTGGCCACCGCCGCCCTGTGCCGGCTGTGCCAGCTGCTCGAACGGCAGCTCCGATGGCTCCACATAGCGATGCCGGCTGCCGCCATAGCGCTGCGACTCCTCCGCCGCGTACGACTTGTGCATCTGATGGTGGCTGTGCTGCTGCTGCTGCTGCAGCTGCTGCTTCTTTGTTGTGTACTCCATGAACTTTTGCTTGTCCGTGAGGTTCTCCTTGCGGTGATGGTGCTGCGGCTGCTGCTGCTGCTGCTGCTGGTGGTGGTGCTGCGGCAGCTTCTCGTGCCCACTGCCCGGATCCGAGTCGTCAAAGTCATCGAGATTCTCATCGAGACGGGACGAGCGGCCCTTGCGCTCGCGTTCCCTGTCATGGCTGGATAGCTTCTTGTTCAGCAATCGATTGATCTCATTGTACTTGTCCGTGTCCCGCAGCTTGGCCGGCTGCAGCTGCTGCTGCTGCTGTTGCTGCTGCACCGTCTGGGCGGGCGGCTGCTCCTGCTGCATGACGCGATTGAACTTTGCATCGTAGTCGGCTGGTCGCATAATGATCGGCTTGATGTCATCCTCACGGTTCCAGGGCTTGTTCGAGACTGAAACTGGCGTCTTGGTGCGTTCTCGCTCCCGCTCCTTTTCGCGTTCCCGTTCCCGTTCGCGTTCTCTTTCGCGCTCCCTTTCCAATTCGCGATCGCTGGGCCTGGGCTGGTACGGCTTGGCGGGCAGATCCCTCAGATAACTGTCCTCGGGCGGCTGCACGGCGCTCTTCCGCTTCAGCTGCACATGATGCGGTATTGCGATTTGTGACGGTTTCAGCGCTATCACCGAGTTGTCCGCCTCGTTCGACCAGTGCTCGTCGTCTGCGGACCGGAACAGGCCAAATAAAATCAATTCAATAATGTTTGTCAGATGGGTGCACTTACCGCTGGAGCTGTTGAGCTCCTGCCTCTCCGGACTGGGCGCCAGGTCGGAGCCAATGCCCGAGGATCCCCTCGACGACACCTGCTTGCCATTGGCATTGGCCGTGGCCAGGGGCTGGGGCGTGCCGCCGACTGCCGCTGGACCCTTGGGCGAGCCACCCACAATCAGTGCGTTGCGACAGCGCCGCAGCTCGATGGCCGTCAGGTTGCCCTTGGAGCGGTGCACGGTGTCGTAGTCGCGGGGCGGCAGCAGCAGCGGCGGTCCATTGCCATTCAGCTTGGCCCGCAGTTCGGCGGCCAGCGAGTCGAACAGCTCGCTGTTCTGCTGCGGCGTCAGCGGCGGATGGTGCAACGGATGTGGGTGTGGGTGTGGCGGATGGTGCTTGCCGTGGGGCGGCGACCGGGAGACTGGGGAGCCTGCCACGACGTGCTCCTCGCTGCACTCGGACTCGCGTGTACTGTTGCCAGTGTCGCTGCCCAGCGAGCTGCTGAAGCGCTTCGGCGATGATGTCTCATGGCGGCGGCTCTGGTGGGCCGCATAGCCAGCGGAGGACGCCGATTGTTGTGACTGATGATGGTGGTGCTGGGAGGACTTTGTGCTCGACTCATGTCGCTTGTCGTTGCTGTTGCTGCCAATGTGATGGTTGTTATTGTTGTTGCTGCTGCTGCTGCTGATTGGCAGAGGCGGCAAGATTCCCAATCTGAAAATAATACAATTTTCAAAATAAACAAATATCGATGAAGCTCGGCCGCACAATACTGCAACTCGATGTATCGATAGACATGGACACCCGAACGATCGCATTTAACTTTTAGTATTTTGTATTCCAAAACGTTCAAGTGTGGCCATGTTGTTAAAAATACCGTAAAAGCTTACGAAAATACTATATTATTTTATTTTTGTTCGTGCTGCCAGATCGGCTGCAAAACAATTGCAGGCAATTTTGAATCAGAATATATAAAGACTTGAAGACTTAGCAGCACTTGAGTGTGTCTTAAATAAAATTTAATAGCTTGAATGCTCTCTGCGTTACTACTAACATATTCATGCACGTACATCGATATTCATCGATAGCGTCCGCCAACAGGCTGGCAACTCTATAGTAAATAAGTGAGTGCGCAATTTTTACCGCTGGCGTTTAAAAAAAAGATTCGTGGGCTAAGAACATGGCGCGCCATTATATATGGATAGGGGACATTAGTGCGGTGGTGTGCGTAGATACCACCCACAGTGTGGGCGCATGCCGTTTAGACTTTTGTAAAGTGCGCGACATTTTTGCTTCTTTGCCCATCGCGTAGTGTGATCGGCCGGGCGACCGGGCCGCTATATTGGCTTAATTGAAGTCTTAAAAAGAGCCTTGCGTGTAACAAAAAGTAATAATTTCAATGATTCTGGGTTCGATGGGGCCCGGCCCCATTCAATTTTCGACTATATGCAAATGCATTTTTCCCCCCAAATTTCAGCGTGCCTGGATTCAAAGATGGCGTTCCAACAGCCAACCCGTTGCAGCTCAGTGTGGAAACGGTAAATGGCAGAGTTACGTGCAAGAAGCAAGCTGTAAGCACGGAGCATACAAAAGAGAGTTTTTCCTGGCCGAACTAAAGTGTGCTGCGCTGCGGCGGGGCTTATCTCGTTATGGATATGGGTGCGCTGACATTTGGCAGCAGCGTGGGCGCGCATACAGAACCACTTCTGTGGTGGTTTGGTGGACTGTGGGGCCCAACGCGTCTTGTGTGTTCGTGGGAATGCAGGCAAACATCATCAGTGGCAATGGCATTTTGGCCACTTAAACACCACACGTAAGCAGTCACACAAACACACGCAAACACATCGACTGCTCATCGAGTGCATTGCATAATGAAAACTTACCTTGTTTCCAGCTCCTCGAATCGTTTTTGATTGTCGGGACGATTGATGAGGATCTGCAGCTGTTGGTGCAACGCCTCCGCCGTTGTCTCCGAGTCGCAGCGGTAGGCGTGGACATGGAGCGGGCACTTGGTGGCCGGATTATACAGCAGCAGGACACAGGCCACGATATCGTCGGTCTGCACGGAGCTGGTTATGGCACTGTGGGGTATCAAATGCTTTGATGCCCCCTGAAACCAGACCAGACCAAAGTGAACGTGGGGTTAGTAAGTTCTAGTTATAGATCTAGATTTTGTATGTCTTGTGTGTGTATGCGTGGGCTGCTGGGGGACGCTGCTTACCTGCACGATTTTGATGCCCTTGTGGGAGACCTGAAGCGTCACCTTCAGCGGCTCCTGGCCGCGCGATCTGTCCACCAGATACGGCAGCACCGAATTGATGACGCGTGGGCCTCGCAATCCCTTGGCCTCCTCTGCGCCCAAGAACCACACATAGTACGAGGCCTTCTGCACGTCTCGACGCAAGCGCAGCGCCATATTTTCACTGTCTGCCAAATGTGTGTGCGGCCTCAAAAGAGCAATATCCTTGCAGTGCAGTTTTATCGTCTATCGTCAATGATTATTGGGTTTTAAATGCAGTTTGTAGTTGAAAACATCTAAAAGGACAATATGCCACATAATATTAGAATCAAATAGAATAGAAATAGAGGAATAGGAGTAGGAAATGTTTCACTTTGCTTGGCCAATCTGATTAGTGTTTGTTCGTTAATGAATGCCATTAATTCCGTGTGTGTGTGTGTGTTTCAACAATATTCCATAGCAAAACTACAACAATTGCACAGCCCAGAACCCTATGAGAATGGAGGAGCCTATGATGATGATGATGAGCCCAAGCCAATGGAAAATCCCAGCACAAATCAGCTGCTAAGCCTTGCCAAGCTCTTTTAATGTCAAAGAGGAAACGTTACCAAATGGAGGATTTAAATAGAAAAAAAAAACTGGAATGTTACGACGAGCAGAGCAACTGTTTCGAGTGCCATCTAACGGGCAAACCAGACAGATTTCAGATACGGACCACCATCTCGTCATGTGTCATAATTTGTGTGAAGCACAGCGCAGCGCAGCACAGCGTTGGAATATTCGAAACTGGTGCCAAAATCCCACCAAAATCGAAGCAGAGAAACCAGCGACAGACAAACGGTATTAACCCGTCATACAGGTGTCGTTGTCGTTGTCTGTCTCTGTCGCTGTCGCTGTTTCTGTTTCTGTGTGTGAATGTGTATCCGATTCTCTCCTCTAATAACGTTTATAATCGATGATCTTGTATGACTTGTTGTTCATCGTTGCGGTGCGGTGCGGTGCGGTG
Organism: Drosophila tristis; assembly: GCA_018150885.1. NCBI lineage: Eukaryota > Metazoa > Arthropoda > Insecta > Diptera > Drosophilidae > Drosophila > Drosophila tristis. The sequence continues at coordinate 2,419,079 of JAECWT010000086.1, read as the reverse complement.
CCTCTGCTCGTCGTGTAGGCCAAAAGAATCTTGTTTTTTCAGTTATGCATTCAACACAAAAGCAAACAAAAAACCGCAACGCAGGGGAATATCAGTATACATATATGCTTAAAAAATTTACATATGACACCAACACACACACACACATAGCCCCTACAACAAAAATGGCTGCTAAACAAACGATATTATTAACCTCAAAACGGATTTAAATTTAAGAAACGAGAAACGAGGAATGCATAATCAGAAGACGATCAAAACACCCAAGAAAAGTCACCTCACCGCGTCGTTCTTATGACAGTATTCTATAAATATCTTAGAATACGTGACTCTAGCTATATCTGGGAATAATTTGTGTATGCAGTCATCCAAAAATTGAGCTAAGCGAAGTGTCCCTAGTGCAAGTGCTTCTGGGGTGCATTCTTGGTGCATTAACAAAATGCTCATATTCCCCTTTAAAGTGGAATGAAGAATTAAGAGTGCATATCAGCGATTGGCACAAACAAAATCTTGCTCTGAAACTTCCGAAGCCCAAATGCAAACAAAGGAAATACCACAAAGAGCAGCAATTAACCATTATCAATATTTTGAGGAAGTAGAATGGCTATTAGCTTGGCTATCTTCAATTATCTTTGCTTTGGCTTGGGTTTTTGTCAGTGTGCTCAAAAACATGTTTCATCAAATCTGTTTCCTATGTGTAGAAAATTTTGTGTGATTGATGGTTTAAGAATGTGATCCAGGGACAATTGTATTTGGAAATATTCAAGTTAATTTGTTTTTGGCTTTGTGGAAATTCAATAATTCAATAATTCAATAAATTCAATAATTCATATATCAAAATTCTTTTATATATTGCTTTTTACTGCACAAAAATGAGCAATTAAGAGGTGTAGGTGTTCGTTGTGGCTGGAATTTATCAGCAGCATAGTTCATATTTTTTTCTTTGAATTCTTGCCATTCTTGCAGCAACTCTAAGCACTCTTTTTTTCTCAATTTGTATGCCCAAATTCGAAGCAAGTCTCGTATACATCTAGTGGAACCGAATGGAACTACAAAAGAAGTGCCAAACAGAGGTATCCCCGCCGCCCCCCGCCGCACAGACTGATGAAAGACTCGTGTCGTTCGCTTGGCCGTTTTGAAGATGATATTTGCATAAAGCAATCCGTTTGCTGATCAGCCAAGCAGCAAATAAACAATTTGCAAAACAGATCTTTTGTTATGCGATTAGTTTGTGTTTTTTTGTTGTTTTTTTTTTTTTTTTGGCTCTGCTGGTATTGGTATACCCCATAGAATCATCTTCTGTCCATAATTCCAGACGAGTGAAGCAGTTGGCTTGTATTTGCCAATGTTAGTCGAATGTTTAAGTACAAACCAGACTGGGCTTTTGTTTTGTATGCAAATCGAAAGAGTTCTGTGTGCGCGATATCGTATATCTTAAAAAGATACACGGATGTAAGTAAGTCCCGCCACCAATTGTTGGTTGGTGTTGCCACCAATTGTTGTTGCTTGGTGTTCTCGTTTCCCTCTTGCTGGGTGTTGTTTTTTTTTTTATTTCAGGCATTTATTGGATTTGCTTTTTGCTGTCGTTTTGTTTGCCTAAAAAATGGGTTAAGCGCCTTTTGCTGCCACACTGCCACTCTGCCACATGATGATGATGATGATGACGATGACGATGGTGGTGTTTGGGGGCGGTGTTTCTTCAAAGGGGGGCACTATAAGAATCGTATCGGAATTTGTAACACATTTTGGCTGGCATTTGGCACTTGCACTGCCATTTGTTTTCGTTGTTTTTGTTGTTTTCGTTACTGGGTTTCTGCTCCAGTTTGTTCAGAGTCAGAGCTCTCGATCAATGAACCGTTTACACACCAACACACACACACACAGATACAGATACAGATGCAGATCTACAGATATACAGATACACACTTGCACAGAAGTGGAGCGTTTAAATTTCTAAAAAACTTATTTGATTAACGGTAATGGCTCTCCGCCAAAGAGAGTCAGAGTCAGAGTCTCGCCTCGAACTCACACTCGCACTCGCACTCTCTCTCTCCCCCTCGCTTCCTCTTTTCTTCCGTAGAGAAGCGAATGAACAACACAAAACACAAAACACAGGCAACACACTGAGACAACACACCTTAGCACAGCAGCAGCAGATATATCTATATATATCGTTTATCGTATATATATCGTGTGCGGAGAGCAACAAAAAAAAAGTTTAACAAAAAGAGCAGCTCTTCTACTTCTATGCCGTGAGATGGGAGAGCTTCAACGCGCGCTTTGTGTGGATAGACAACGTCCCAACGCTTTGACCGCCTGCCATCGACTGACTTGGCTCACTGCCTGCCAACGAACATTGTGGGGTAGCTGCTAGCTGGGTAGCTCAGCTCAGCACTCGAACGAACAAACTAACGAACTCCACAGCCCAGCTCTTGGCCTGGTCGACGGTCCCGGTCTCGGTCTCGGTCTGGTCTGGTCTGGTGTGGTCTCTGCGCCCCGCAGACCCGGTTTCTGCCTGAGTTTGTGCGCCGAGCCGAGCCGAGCCCGAACTTGTTTTGCTGTTGTTGCTGCTGTTGTTGTCTGTAAGTCGCCGCAAAGAAAGTCAAGTCGCGATATGGCCGTACAGTGTCAGAAAGTGTCCCAAGAATGCACCAAAATTGCAGTTTGGCTTTGCGTTTGAGTGCATTCAAAGTGGAGTGAATGAATCAATGAATCAACATTTACCTTAATGTACGTGGAAGTAAATTTTAAGAGATTCACAAGTAGAGTTTTTGAGGATTTTAAATATGTTTTGGTATTCAACGAATATGAAATTTATGTATGCCCTGTGATGCTCTGCGACCAAATTTATTGTTTTATTCAGTGCTTGGAATGTGTACAGATAATCCTTAGGAAAGACAAAACTTGTCAACTAAATCTTCTCTTAGCATAGCTATAAAAATTCGCTTGGTTAGATTTTAATGTCTGGGCACTTGTTGCCCTTTTAATGTTTTGTTTTCTCATAAAATATATATTTTTGAGCAGTAAATGCAGCAGAGCGCGCTTCTGTACCACTGTGCTGCTGTCTTTGTGTGGATTGTATGGAGTGTGGAGTGTGGAGTGGAGTGTCTTGTGCTGGAATGTGTTGAAATTAAAAGTTGTTGGGTTTTTGGGCGCAGTCGCGGCCCTGGCGAAGCACAGGCCAATCGGTGTGTGGTTGTTGTACGACTTCTTTTATTTCTTCTTATTTTTTCTTATTTTTTTTTTGGCTTAGACAGGTGTACGCAGACGCTATTGTTGTTGGGTGCCGTGCCGCCACCGCCACCACCGCTACTGCCACTGCGGTTGTTGTTGTTGCTGCTGCTATTGATACGAGCATAGCATTGAGCACTGTTTTTTGTTTTGTTTTGGTTTTGTTTTTGAAAAGCCGTCCGTGCATTCTACAAGTTTTCCATCCATCTAGCGAAGTCTTGGGCACACAGCAGCACACACAATCGATTGAAAAACTTGGCATTTAACTTGTTTCGGTTTTTCTGTTTTGGCCATCGAGTGAAATCTACAGGCAATGCTGCGCGTGGACCCATCGCGAGACCCACAACGGAAATGCTCATGATTTAGTCAAGGTGTCGATATTTTGCACAATTCTTTTTGCGTTTTTGGCACAGTTTTCCGAGTCTTGTTTGGTGCGCAAAAAATCCTGTCTACGATTATTTCCCATGCCCAATGTTTTGTGCATAATTGATTGATTGATGGCTTGATCAAAAATATGCCAACTGGGCGCCCAATTTTCGGTTACAACGGCAGAAAAAGTTGCTTTTGCTATTGGTATTTTCATTGTGCAAATATATTCCTAAAATATTTTTACTGAGCTAGTTTTTCCCTCACCCCCGCCCCCTCTTCAAGCGGCAATCGGAACTGGTTTTTTTTGTTTGTTTCTTTTCAAAAATGTTCGCCTTGGCCCCGGCCTGACTCTGACGCCTCTGCAAAAAATCAAATGGAAACGTGAAAAGCACTCAACAACTATCAAGATAAAGTGTTCTAATTTTTTTTACTGCTCGCCGCTGTTTAGCGTTCGAACTGATCCAACATTAAAATGAGCCAAAAAGCGAATAGAAAGCTGTTTTATTAACGAAATATATGCAGCGGATATCCGTACCACTTTTGGGCTTCAATTGATATCTAGATGTAGATAAGGCCTTGAATTTAATTTTTGCAAATTTAAAGATTAGCAAATACACAAAAAAAAAAATAACATAATATTTTTATAATTTTACTGTAATGTTTTATGGATGTTCTTTTTTTAGATTTTTATTTTTGTACATATTTACTATTTTTAATCACCAATAATATCAATGGATGATATGTTTTCTTAAATTTATTTTTTGCAAATTTCAAGATTAGCAAAAAAAACAAAAATATTTTCATAATTTTTTATTTATTTTTAGATTTTTAATTTATGTACATATTTCCTAACTATTTTTAATCACCAATAATATCAGTGGATGATTTGTTTTCTTATGAATTTATTTTTTGCAAATTTCAAGATTAGCAAAAACAAAAAAAAAAAAAATAACAAAATATTTTCATAATTTTGCTGTAATGTTTTATTGTTTTTTTTTAGATTTTTTATTTAAGTACATATTTCCTAACTATTTTTAATCACCAATAATATCAGTGGATGATTTGTTTTCTTATGAATTTATTTTTTGCAAATTTCAAGATTAGCAAAAACCAAAAAAAAAAAAATAACAAAATATTTTCATAATTTTGCTGTAATGTTTTATTGTTTTTTTTTTAGATTTTTTATTTTTGTACATATTTCCTAACTATTTTTAATCACCAATAATATCAGTGGATGATTTGTTTTCTTATGGCGCAACCCTTTGTGGCATCCGAATTTCCTGTTTGCTTCCCCTTAAACACTCTTATGACCAGCAGTATCTTTCCAACTTCATCAGAGTTTCGTTCATTATGATTATTATTTCTTCTAAGCGAACGCATAATAACCCGTAAATATAAAACCTTTTCTTGTTGGATTTTGGATCTACCCATCTACCTCCGCTACCGTCATCAGGCAGCGCGCATTTCCTCAATTACATTACAGCAAATGTGCCCTATAAGAAATGTTTGTAATGCATTTTAGTGGAACTCATTTTGAAGAGAATGAAATGCAGTGATTGGGCACTATTTATGGGGTCATTGTTGGCTCTTTAGCAGCAATCATATTTGTAATGATTAAAGCGGAATTTCGGCATAGAAATTCAACCCGCACCCTCCCAAAGAGCGTGACAAAAGTCGAAAAACGATACGCATATGTGTGTTTGCTTGTATGTATTTATCTATGTATGCAACAGGTGGCTGAACATATTGTAAATACCTTAAAGTAATATCAATTTAATGACCTTGTGCCGCGCGCCCCCAACCCTTTGCCATAAATGCAATTTCGGCACGTTTTATGCGCTGCAGAAAGAAACAGCGAAAACGAAATGCTGCCAAAGATTTCACCAGCCGCTGTTTTACAGGTTGTCGTTTTTTTTGGACAAAAATCCCTGCTAACCTGATGACATGGAAAGGAGACGAAAAGGCACTGCAGAGGCTGTGGTCGGTCAAAGAGATGTAGAGAGAGAGAGAGCGAGATAGAGAGGGAGATGCAATGCGATCCAATGGCAAAACAATTGCCAAATGGAATTTCACTTTTCTTTCGTCGATGGAAAAACTAAAAGATGGAGAAGCGCCAGCCAGCCAGCAGCACATGATTCGTACAATATTTGCAATTAAATTTGCAGCCGCTGGGAAAACTGGTTGCTTAAATATTTATATATCATGGATTTTTTGTTGTTGGCTTGTCGTTTATTTTGGTGAAATCCGAAAAGATAAATATGGCCAAGGCCAAAAGGAAGAAGACGCTGCCATAGCCATAGCTGTCGCTGTAGCTGTAGCCTGTAGCCTGTAGCTGTAGCCTCGGTGCGGAGGCCATCTCCATTGCCATCTCCATCTGGCTGCAGCTCCAGTAACTGATTTGTGGATGGAAACAAGTGCCTGGCTGGCCTGGCTTTCTTTTGGGTGCGACAACAAGTTGCGGCCTCTTGCGCTAAGCGTTTTTAATTGAATCGAGCAATGGAGCGCTGTGCTGTGCTGTGGTGTGCTGTGGTGTGGTGTGGCACACACCGAAGAGCCCACGAGTAGAAGTCAAGTTGTCGAGAAACGCGTTAAACCGCTTTTGATTTTTATATAGTAGTAGGTATATGCGGTGCTTGCTTGGTGGGTAAAAGTGGGTAATCATCATTAGCAGAGGCAAAACCAATCACTATGCCACACATACCCCCCCACACGCATTGCCATTGCCAATGCCATCAGAAGATCCCCTCAGACCCCCAAAGCAGACCGCAGCTGCCGCCCGATCCCCCATTCCCACCAGCCCACCAGCCCACCTGTGGCACTGTCTGCCCGCGATCTGTGTCTGATTAGGCGGCCTCGCCTCTGGTGAGAGTGCGATACAAAGTCAATGAAAATGGAAAAGATACAAATTAAAACATTTCCAATGCTACCAGCGCACACGCGTGGGGGATATGTGAAATTAAAGTGAAATTCACTTGATTTTGTCTTGATGGCTTCTAAGCCCACAGAGCGTCCCCCCAGCGCCCCCCCGCGCCCACAGCTCCGTCGAATTTGTCGCCCAAAAAATATAAAAACTTTCAATTTGCAAACAGAAAGTGAATTTCTCCAGCGCGCTGGCACTTTAAATCTCACTTTCGAGTGCTTAAGGATTACTGGGGAATTGATTTGTTTTCTATGGCACTAGGCAACTAGGAGTCCTGTCCTGTCCAGCTCCGCTCTGATTGCTGATTTTTGCAACAAGTGAAATTCACTGGCAGCATCACCAAATCTGTGACTCCACTTGATGGGCCTCGTTACTGCCTGCCACTCCCCGATCAAGCATTCGCCGCAGTCTGCCCCCCGAGAGCCGACAAAAGAAATTTGATCTATTTCACGTGATTAGCGGCAATATAAATTGCTTTCGAGGCAAGGCGAGGCGGCTGGAGCGCGGAGCGAGCAAAAGAGAGAAGACAGCAAGCAGCAGGCAGGCAGGGCAGGCAGACAGCAGGCACTGGAGTCGCCGTCTGTCGGCATTCATTGATTGAGGATTGGGTGAAAACGTACGAGCAGCTCTTTTGGGTGTGTCATAGAAGGCAGCGTCATCGAAGCCACACGCTGATCGAAGGCGTGCCAATGGCAGCATCTTCAAAGACACTGAAATTAATTCTGTAAGATTAATTCGTGGCGATGAACCAAGCAAGCTACATGCATGCAAGTGTATAGGTATAGCTGTCTGTGTGATTGGTCAGCATTCTTTTACTTTAATTTAAATTAATGGCGAAACAAAGTGGATGATTTCTACAGCGTCTCGCGCCTCCATCGATGACCAATGGATTTATTAAAAAGAGCTCTAAGCAGCATTCTGATTTTAATAGTTAAGTACTTGAACTATTGCTGCAGCCAATCCGTTGGTTTTTTTTCGCTCACTTCACTGAAGGCCTCTTGTACTTATTTTTCTACCTCTACTGCTACTCCAATACTCCTCATGTTCGCAAAGTGTGCCTTCAGCTGTTGCGAGGGTTTTTTTTGGGGGTTTTTTTTTTGGTTTTTCCTGGAAAGCGCAGAGTTCAACCAAGCCAAAAGTAATGGCTGTCTCTAAAAAGAGAAAGAACCCAGAATATACAGCCAGGCGAAATGTAGACACGCGCCCGAAAAAGTTCTTGAAGCAAGACAAAAAACATTTGGAGCTAGCGGATCCGTCCGCCCATCCGTCCGTCCGTTCGTCGCGACGCTCTTTCGGTCGCTGATGGAGTGATGGAAACAGAAACAGTACGCTGTAATTATATCATTTAATTTCGGTTATGCGAAGACTGTGGGCCCGCATTTAAAGCTCCCCCCTACATATAATTGCAAAGTTACGAAGCGTTAACACCGCGTAAAGATTGTCCAAATTTGATTGTGTGGAGTGTTTGGATCGGAACTGGAACTCTACCTATTTTTTCTCTCTTTATTTAGAGCTTATGTAAAGCGGTGCATTTGGCTGAAATGAAATGGAGCCCACAGCCACAGCCAGAGCCAGAGCTCTGGATTAATGGCTAAACGATGCTCTTGATTGATGTTTCTTTCTGTTGTTTTAAATTGATTTATTTATGCAGCATTCACTGCCCCTGCCCTGCCTTGGGCGTGGCCACGTTCAAACATCAAAGATCTGTAACGAATGGCTGGCTAATGAATACATCTTCTCATTAATTAGTTTTCGAAACTTTCTGCCAGTTTGCCCCAAAACAATTTGTCCAAAAGGGTGTGCTATGATTTTTGCGGGGGTTTTCCTCTGCAATACATGACTCATACAAGAGAGACAGCGAAAGAGAGAGAGACAGAGAGAGAGGCGCAGATCTCTGGAGAAAGATTTCTATTTGTTTAAAAAATAATAAAGTGAAAGTGCACAGCCAGCGCGTTCGGTCGGTCGGTCGGTCACTTGATCGAAACGCAAACGCAAATCAATTATTTACGCGATAAGTAAATGTGCTCACATTTATTTGTTTATTATTCTCCCCTGCTCATTTATTGATGCCATTCATTTGCATTGATTGTGTGCGTTGTGCGCTGAGACGCATTGAATCGTGGGACAAGCCACATAATAATTATAATGTGCCCCTAATGACAGTACAAATGAACACAAACACGAGATGACAGTTGACATGCGCAAATTACATATATTAAGTAGAGTCTGAGTACATAAGTACATACATATTTAGTACATATTATGTACATACAAAATACAAATATTTGCATCGAAAGTGAAAAACTTTAAAGGACATATTTCATTTTGAAGCTGTGCGAATTTTGGTAATATCTCAAAAAATTCAAAGACAACTTTTATTATTTATTTACTTTATTATTATTAAATATGCACCAAGTATTATATTCGTGGTACTGGTTTTTATTATTATTTTTATTCAGGAATTATAGAATTTTCAGTATAAATTACTCGTGTGCAGATATTCCACTCAGACGTTGAGGTTTTGGGCATTAATCGCTCATTTAAAAGTGTTTTAAATTTTCTATTGATTTTATTTTCTATTTATTTTATTTTTTATTTATTTTATTTTTTATTTATTTTATTTTTTATTTATTTTATTTTTATTTATTTTATTTTTTATTTATTTTTTATTTTTTATGTATTTTATTTTTTATTTATTTTATTTTTTATTTATTTTTATATTGATATTTTTTAAATTTATGCTAAAATCTTAAACTTATATATTTTTTTTAAAATTTATTTTTATTCTTTTCTTTTAGTTTTTACACATGGGGGAATCATCATGTAGTCACATCCATCATAAATGCAAAAGGTAAGAGTTTTATTTGAAATGTTTTTGTTTTGTCATTAAATAAATAAAAATAAATTAATTTAATTAAATCAAATTAAGCAAGAAATAACTAAAACTACAATCAATCATAAACAAGTTACCTGAAAGCAGAAGCCTGCCTCCCATGAAAATGCCTGAAGCTCGCATGAAAATATGAAAGGTCCAACGTTGTCTAAGCATCACAAATTCACATTGCCAAACTGTTTAAAGTTCCCCCACTCGAGCACAAAAAAACTAATCGAGTTATTTGAGCTATTCCCCCATCGATTGCCTCCTCCAACATAAGCAGGGGGAGGGGAGCTAGGGAGTACCCCTATGAAATATATTACATCATAATATATTATGCGCAAGAGCATAACGAAAGGAAAAAAAACGAAACGAAAAGAAAAGAAACCTAATCAACATATGAACATTGGGAGCCCCCAGAGGAGGGCCACAACTCCAGTCCTTAGGTCTGGCTGTGGCTGTGGCTGTGGCTGCGACTGTGGCTGCCGCTGTGGCTGCGACTGTGGCTGCGGCTGTGGCTTTGCTTCCTGATTGCTTTCCAACCCATGACAGGTGCTGATTAACTCAACAACTTTGTGGCGGCTGCGATGCTAAGTTGCAGTTGCAGTTGCAGCAGCAACATTTTCAGCATTTGCCGCAATTTAAATGCCAAAAGTTTGCTTCCTCCTTTTTTTATATATATATATATTTTTTTTTTGTTGTTGTCATTCTCTCTGGGTGCGTGTGTGCCATAAATAACTTTGGGGCTTGGCTCTCAGACGCCAGCTACCCAGCCTGCAGTCTCCATCTCAGTTTATGTCTCAGTCGCCGTCTCCGTCTCCGTTTCTCCTCTGTGGCTTATGTAAGGTTTCAGTGATCGAAACAAACAACAAAACAAAAATATCACACAAAAAAAAAATTTCTTTCCTGGTTTCTTTTTCTGATATCGTGTTGATGTTGTTTGCTTTTCATTCAGAGCGCATTACGATATGATCGGGAATCAATAGCCTACCTGTTGGCCTCTGGGGTATGTTTATGCAGGATCCATATATCATATACATATACATATACATATGTATATATAGTGGCATGTGGCATGTGCAACGATTAATGCTGAAAAGGGTATCAACATGCCAAGCATTTTTCTTTGTGGGTTTCTTGCATGTAACTGTTGTTTTTGGTGCGCCATGCGCTGCTTCTACTCATTTCCTATTAATTTATGTTAATTATTTTGAAAAAAAAAAACACAAAAGAAAGAGCCACATGCAAGCCACTGCCGCCGCTCTCTGCTGTCCGATCTGCGCTCTTTTCTTGGTTTTAGGTTGCTGGGTCTGGTGTGTGTGTGCTGTGTGCTGGGCCATACACAAGTTCACTGACTTGTTGACAATGAATTGACAAAAGCCTGAAGCCAGCAACAGCCCCATGCCCATACCCATCTCTCCAGCTACAGCTCCATCTCCAGCTCCAGCTCCGGCAGAAGATAGCGGTTGAAAAGAGCTTTGAGTGAGGAAGAGACAGTGCGAGGAAGAAGACAGTGTGGCCCCTCAACAATGGCGATGATACCACACAAAATGCCAGGCATAAGTACACTACACTACACACATGTGAACACCAGAACAGTTCGGTTGAGTGCGAAAAGAAATGCGCACGAGGGTGGAGTGATCAAAAGCCAGCCGCAGTGAACAGTAATAATTCTAATTTTATTACTAAACCTGGCTCTAAGGCACACTACCCTACTACCCTACCCCCCAGTGTTCGCTTTTCTAATTTAACTCGTGAAATTTTCGCACAACCCTCGCACTTGTGCTGCCGCTTTAAGTTTCAAGCTCACTGAAACTTACTGGGCTGCCAGAAGAGTCGAAAGATTCTTTTGGCAACAAAAAAAAAAATACATTGCCTGCGGCTGCCAGAAATGTATTTAATTTTTAAGTTTGTTGTGTGTTCTATTAGCGGCTTTGCTTAGAAAATTGATTGTAGATGATGATGGCTGCTGATGGCTGCTGATGGCTGCTGATGATGATGGCTGATGTCATGTCAGGATCTAAAGCCGGTTTTTGCATTTTTCATTTGGCTTCTTGCGGGGGTAATTAAAATTTTATACACCAACCAAAAAAAGCTTTTGAATTGCGGTCACAGTTTTATAAATAAACACAACCCATTTTATATATATATAGAATCGAAATTTGTGTATTTAATGTGGAAAGTTTTGGAAAGAATTTGCTTATAATTAAATGACGGCAGATTCCGCCACAAGACAGACACATCACAGCCACTGTGGCTGTGCTCATTGAATTGTTAGCAACGAGAAGCAAACAATGTCTCAACGGAGTCCCCCCTCATACATATTCAGATTAAATTTGTAATTAATTTAAACAGATTATTAGCAAAGGCTTTAAATTAACCATAAACATATGTACTCGTATATAGGTTCGAAATAATTCTTGCATGAATAAATCGTTTGTTAAACGTTCTGAAGATTATCAGATCCAGTAGTTAAATTTTGGAAATAAAAAGTAACATGAAAATACAATGCAAAGAAAAAAATAACATGGATTACTTTTCCCAAGACCACATTGGTTTTTGTCTGCTGTACCAAAAGTCTTTTCCATTTCCGCTGGAAGAAAAGCGAAAGAACGAAAGAGAACTTTAACCCAGGGCACCTGCTCGAAGCATGGCCAAAGGAGTGGCGAGGCGAGGCGAGGCGAGGGCAGCGCACGGTACGGCACTCATGCTTGGCTCTGGAGCAGCCCAGCGGTTGTGCCCCGCGTACTAAGCCTCGTTGCTGTAAGCCCTCGTTTGCCCTCAATTGAAAGGGGAGTACGAGTGCCTCGAAATGACTTCATTTGCACGACACGAAACGACTCGCCTCGACTCGCCTCGCCTCCTCGACTCGCCTCCTCGCCTCGCCTCGCCTCTTGCTGTTTGTTACTTTTTGTGTGTGTTTGTCTTGTGGGTTTTTCTTCCCCCTGTTAGCCGCGTTTGCTTATTGGCTTACCCGCACACAAATCAAGGTTAATAGTGGATGGATGGATGGATGGATGGTTGTCTGTCCCATCCCTGCCCTCCCTTTTGAGTTGGTTTGTGGGCATGCGCACACCTTTCCAATCAATCAGTTAACGCAAATTTGCATAAACCCCAGCGATAGCCAATGGTCACGAACAGCGCCTAAAATTTGGATTTGGAAACTTCGGAGCCCAGCCATAGGAAATGTTCTGAAAAGTGAGAAGTAATCGGTGGCATGCCACCTATACATACATACATGTGTAAAAGAAAACCCCAATTAAAGTGCATTCACCCCGCGAATGGGAAACAATTTTTGGGAAAGTTTATGGCGCACAACCAAAACAAAACAAAAACAAAAAAAAGGTGTAAACTTGAGCGCTGGCCAGGACCAAAAGACCACAAAAACAATGCGCCCATGGCAAGCTCCTTCGTTGACAAGACAATGAAAAGTGAAATTGTCTCGATAGATATGGATTTGGTTTTGTGTTTGGTTTTTCTTGTATTTTGTTGTAGTTTTTGGGGAATGGGGAATCAATGAAAGTCACAGCCAAAGTGCAGAGGGAGGGAGTCAGTCGATGTTCGTTCGCATGTTCGCATAATCATGCCAAAAACGGCAACAAAAGACCAGCGAAAAAGTGGCAAAAATAACGATACAAAAAACAAACAAATTTAAAGCCAGCCGAAAAGGAGAAAGGCTGAGAGACTCTCCTCAACATTGGAGGCCTTAAGACACACTGCCGCAACGACGAGGAGCAGAGGAGCCAACCAGCCAACCAGCCAACCAGCCAGCCAGTCAAAGTCACAAAATCCCATCACCTGCCTGCCGCTGGTGGCACAGATCTGAAGGACGTTTGCCCACAAAGGTCAGTGAAGCTCAAGTTTGAAATACAATTAACAATTAAACATTCAAATGTTATTTCAGGCAGACAACTTTCACCATTGCCAGCCAGCAATCCATGCCGATAGATGCTCGTACTCGCACTCGCACTCGTACTCGTACTCGTACCCGATGTCAATCAGAAATGCCATCCACATCCACAAAAAAAAAGGAAAAACAGAGCCACCAAACAGACACAGACAGGTCTCTCTACGTACGGGTATGCGCAATGCGCGATTTCATTGAGAAATGCTGAAGGTTAAAATGCAATTGAAAGAAATGAAAATACAAATAATTGGGCAGACATGAGAGGAAAGTTAAGTTGAGGCCTCAGCCTCAGCCTGAGCCTCAACTTCAACTGCCAACATCAACTTCAACTTCAACTTCAAGCTGCTTTGGCTCTTGTCACAGATTTGCCTATCAAATTAGCCGCAAATTAAGGCGAGCAGCAGTCAGCCAAGTGGAAAGCGGTGGCAAATCTCCTCTCCGCTTTCAAACTGATAGAAAATAAGTCCAAGTAATCGCATTTGATTGAAATTATTTGAAGACTTTTCTAATGCCAAAGCAACTGAAAATATCAAGTATTTTGTGTGCTAAATGTGGGATAATTTTGCAATTGGTTTACCTGGTATTTGGCAGCAGATTAAGTGACTTATTTTATCCGTAGGTAGTGGGATTTAGTGGAATTGTTTGAGGTTGAACCGGTATGCCGGTTGATACACTCTCATTTTCTTGCTCTGCACTTGTCTGCAAAACTGTTCCAATTGCAGCCACGCTGCTGGCTAAGTGGAGTGCATTTTGCAAGTAAGTGCAGCACTTGATGTCCACTTAAGGTTCCAATCAAGAGTGCTCCGTTTGCCCCCAAAAAACCTCTGCACATGCAAAGTGCATCCATGGGGCCACAAATGCTGGTCGCAGGTGGCAGTTGGCTGTTGGCTGTTGGCATATTTTTCCAGCCTTTTAATATTCACTTAGCGGACATTGTGGCTCTTGTGGTTCATTAACATTTGGCTTTCTACTCGCGGGCCAATTAACGTTCACAATATTTGTACGTGTTACCAAAAGGCAGTGGCCTTTTGTTGCATTTTGTCCTATGCAGTTTTTGCTTTTGTGGGAAAGAAAACCCAAGAAAAACGAAACCATTCGAACGCATGACAATGCCACAATTTATGCAAAATGCATTTACAAATATTTGTTGGGGCTCTCATTTCTTGTTTTTATTGTTTCGATGACATTTAAAGTATTTGCTTTGCTTTGCTTTGCTTTGCTTTGTAGTTATTATTATTTTTTTTGTTTGATGCCAAAGGAAATGCAAACATTGCGCAATGCGCACACAAAAGAAGTCCAACGTTCCGTTTGCTGTAATTTGTTATTAAACAAGACCGAAACAAAAAACAAAATGTCAAAGACAATCGCTCAAATGGCACCGAAAAAAAACAACAACAACAGCAACAACAACAAAACAAAAATGTCATAACAAGCCAAAACAAATAAAATAAAATTGCATTTGAAATGCCAAACGCTAAATGGCAGTGCGACACCAACCAAAAAAAAAAAAAAAAAAAAAAATATACAAAATTCGTCTATGCAACAACAATTAAATTCTACAAAACCAACAAGATTGAGACAGAGAGAGAGAGAGAGAGAGAGAGAGACGGAGCGGAGCGAAGACCACGGGCTGCTGTGACCCACAAAAGGAAAACCCCAAAAGCCAGCAAAAATGTTTCTTTCGGTTTTTCGGTGCTGCTTTTTGAAGTCGCATTTTTTAAGTATACCCTGCCAAAGGGTCCAGCAACTCTTTAGATGATTTATGTAGTTTATTAGCTAAGAACCAAGTAAGAAGAGAGCAGAACAGACGCTCAGTCACAAAACGCATGGAGAGCAGCCAGCCAGACTCGATGCTGACATGCACTTGTGAGACACAGTCCCACTGCCCAGTCCTAGTAGCACGTTCAGACGATGAGTCCAACGGGTGAGCTTTACAGGCAACCAAAGGGGGGCAGCCAATGAAAGTTTGTAGCAAATAAGAAACAAATCAAAGACACTCGACAAGATCAGCCCCAAGCTGCTGCACCAACGTAATGCTTACAGCCCATGGGCCATCTGGCGAAGGGTATTCAAATGTGCGGTGCAGCGAGCAATGCACCTTCCTTTTCTGGTTTTGGCTTCCTCTACTTCTTCTGCTGCTTCTTCTGGTTTTTGCCGGATAATTGCGGCATTTGAAAAGCGCTTGTGCATTGTTTTCCAAGCTGAGCTGGTGGCGGCGGGGATTATGCAATGCCAGGCTTAGGCACCCCCCCCTCTCTCTCTGCCCAGCATACACTCTCGGGGCCTGCACTCTGGTCACATGGAAAAACAGTTATCTGTGAAATTGCATCGACAAACGTGATGAACGTTACCCCAATACACACATTCACGGCGACGTTTTTGGAGAGTCGCGAACAGAGTCCCCGCCGAGTGACTTGACTGGGCTTGACTGGGCTTGGATCTGGGCTCGGGCTCGGGTGCGGGTGCGGGCTCCCCCCCACCATCCAGCTGCATCCAACGATTTTGTGACTCTTCCGACTTGAGTGCGCTTTTGCGCGCCTAATTCTCATGTCATGCCACCAGATAGAGAGACAATGCCACAACCTCGGCATCACCAGCGGCATCGGCATGGCTCCATTTGCAGCCTCATTGTCGGTGGTTCTTCTTCTCTGACTCTGCCTCTGACTCTGTCTCTGCCTCCGCCACTGTGCGCCCCCTGGTTGGGTCGTGAGACGAAAGACGGGAAGATGCGCCGCTGCACTTTTACCTGCACATTTGCTCCCTGCCGCCTGCTCCCTGCCGCCTGCCCCGTCTTCCAACATTCTCCTGGAAACACACCCACTGCCGGGGTTGACACAGTCTCTCACACTGAGCTCTCCATATGATCACGTCATGTGCAGGAGGTTCGCAACCAAAGTTGTGAGCAACTGCACGACCGAGTGGCGCTGCCGCATGACGTGCTGCATCACTGACTTTAGCTGGCAATCGAAGCAGCTTTGATTTCAGTGCAAACCCAAACACTTGTGGCACTCCAAAGGTCTCGCTGGGGCACTCTGAACCCTGCTGAGCCTCAAATTCAAAGTTGGCTTCGAATTTGGTTCCTTTTGCGAGAGAACTGCCATGGCAACACTCGTGTGCACGGTGCACGGTGGAGAGTATGTGGAATTTGTGTTAACATTAAAGTTAAAGCCCCTTCTCAGGTAATTATATCTCCAGCAGCAGCAGCAGCAGCAACTAACTAACAAATACACACACAAAATTCACAGTTGCAGTTTAATGGGCCTAATGAGCGGTTTGTTCTGTAACAACACCAGACACAACGACAACGACAACGACAGGCCACAATCTGGGCAACAAACATCCAGACAACAGCAGCCACAATGCGAGCAACTAATTCGCCCAGTTGCTCAATGCCCTCACCACATCACAGGGTAACATGATTTGCCCGAGCAACAGAATGAACGGAGAGGCAAAGCGGAGAGCAGTTTTCCTTAGCCCGTTCAATTGGCATGATTTTTTTTTATATATTTAATAGATAAAATCTGCATTTGTGGTTCTTTATGGATTTATCAGACTAGTTTCAAAAAACTTTAAATATTTGCCAGCTAATGCCAATCGAAGCTTTGTATCCCCATCTCCCTTTGAGGCCAAGCAAATTCTGAAATCTATCAGCAAGCAAATGGACGCCAGAGCTTTACCCTTTCTTTTGGTGTGCCACATTTTGTGTGTATCTCTGCCACTGCGTTCACTTCACTCTTTGCATCACTTGTGTCTTGGGGGCAAGTTCGTTTCCTAAGTCTTTTGTTTTCTGTGGCGTGGGTAAAAAAGAAAAATAGGAAAAAAACAAAAACAAAAACAACAACCAACAAAAAAATGCCATAGACCCATGCGCTGATTTCTATGGCCAGTAGTGGTGCCTGCTGCTGCTGCCACGCCCCCCTATCAAACACAACAACGCCTCGAAATGTGTGTCAGAGTCCAATGGAAAACATACAAGAAATTATTCGATTATGACATTGATTATGAAATATCGAAGCATTGGCGGGGGAGAGGCAGAGAGAGAGAGAGAGAGAGAGATGCCCCGACGCGACTCTAGCCGCTTGACGCTTTCTTTTGGGGGTTTGTTTGCTGTTTGCTGTCTGATGTTTGATTTTTGGCCAAGGGCTTGGCTTGTGTTGGGCTTCTTTTGGCAGTAATTAAAACTCAAGTGTTAATTAAATTTAAAGCAGAAATTTTGTCAAGGGTAACCAACGACAAACGCGAGACACTAATTTTGGATTTGGATGGGGTAAGGCAGCAAACAAAATGTGGACACCAGAAGCACTCAATGCAAATACCCAACAGTCGCCCAACAGTCGCCGAATGGCACATTTCAGACACCCCTGCAGCATGAATTTCAAGCGAATAGATGCTGAAAAAAAGCGTAGACTAATGTTGATTTGTGCTGCCTGTCCTTGTGGGCGGGCAAGAAAATTCTGCCAAAGAAAAGCAAGTCGCTGAAAGCCTCAAAAATGTTATGGCATGGGGCAAGGGTTTTTTGTCTGCTTGCAACTCGCATCGATTAAGCTCTAAAACACTTTTCATTTGCATACAAAATCCACGAATATTAACAAAGAAAATTGCACATGAAATTATTGTAAACTCTTAAAGTTTTTCCATCGTTAGGCTGCGATTTGTTGGCTTGGATTGGGTGTATTAAAGTCGAGAAAAAAAAGCTGGTTTCCTGTTATTGTAGATGTTAATCATATGGGTACATTAATGATCGTACGTTTAAGCTATCGTTGAGTGGAATCGTGGCCTAAACGTCTGACGGCTGGGCAGAGAAAAAAAATAAAAAAAAAACCTTACCGAAAAACGCTGCGAGTCGTGCGTTTGGGGTGGCGATTATTTAGCAATTATTGAAGCCACGAATCACATTTGTGGCGCGCGGATCCATCAGGAAACGAAACGCGAAATGTGTGACATAATAGCCAGCCATCGCATACGAATCCCTGGGCTTCGCATCGGATCGGATCGGATCGAAACAAATGTGTCTGCGGTTGAATGCAGCGACTAATGCTAGACAATTATGGCATGGGAGAGTGCCTGGCCTGGCCCGGCCCGGCCTGGCCTGCCTGCGTTGATACCTGCTACTCGGGCTATCGATTACAAGTACTTCCCCCTTTTTTTTTCGTTTTCATTGCATATGTTTATGGGTATGGTTTGGGGGATTGATATGACGCGCAGTGAGGCGCGGCGAGGCGGCAGCAAAACCTTAATTGCAATCACTGCCAACAGCAATCGGTGGCAGAGGCAGTGGCAGAGGCAGATATGAAGTCAAGCAAAACCCCAGACCCAGTCATCACTTTGATCCACTCAATCCGCACTACCCACTACCCACTCCGCGCTCGCTCGCTCACTCACTCAGTCAGTCAGTCAGTCAGCGGGCAGGCAGTTCCAGTTGCAAGCTCATGGGCTATCACATGACTCCGTTTCCATTTCCATTGAAGCGTTGCCATTCGTGCAACCCTCTGCAGCCAGAGGTGTCGAGAGAGACCGAACCGAACCGAACCCTATAGACAGTGCCCATTGTCTTTTGTGGGTCTTCGATTATAATGACGATGATGCAACTTTTGCCACTGCCACGTAACCAACCCATCCCATCCCATACCATGCCCATGCCCATGCCCATTCCCCATTGCCATTCCAGCCCAGACATCGGGGCAGCAGCGCATTGCGCTTCCTTTTGATTTTTGCGCTCAATTTTATGTCATGCCATCAAACGCGCTGTTTAGCAATAAAAAAAAAAACAACAACTACCCGCCAACCCCCATGACTAACGAATGTTAGTCGCATGTACTAGCCAAATCAATTTGTGAGAGATCATAAAAAAAATACAGCCATGAATGTCTCTCCGTAGAGTTGCGCACAAATTTCACTCTTTTTTTTTTTTTTTTTTTGGTGGATAATGCTTCCGCACAGACAAACGAATATTGGATTGATAGTGTGAGCCTTTATCTTCAAAGACGATACATTTTTATTTATATTTTTAAGTCAAGTAACATGAGCCCTCAACCTCCCAGCCTCCCATCTGCAGTGAAACACAATCTTTGGCAACAAAAAAAAAGGTGCGAGGAAGAGTAGAAGCAGCAGGATGGAAGAGCACAAAGTCAAGCAAAATGGTAGCATATTTTCTGATTTGTTTATGCTCTTCCGTTGCTCTCAGCGTAGGTCCCCATGTCCCCATGCCTCTTGCCACCAGCACCTCTCATGTGGTTTTGTTGTTCTACTTGGTCAGGGGTATGGGTACTTTTGCTGCTGCTTTTCAAATATTCTTGGGGGCTTCTATTCAAAGTAGAAACAATAAAAACCATGAAAAGCAGCGCTCGCTGCTCTTAAATATAATAATTTTAATTTATTTTTGGTTGCATTTATTTCTGTCATATCATCATGGGCCTACACACACATTCGATTCGATTCGAGTGCGAGTACGAGTATATCGCCACTTATTCCAATTATTTATCACGCTTTATTTTTTTTTCATTTATTTTTATTATATTTTCTGCCTGTTTTTTTTTTTTTTTGGTGGATTTCAACGATGCTTCGCCGCTGCTGCTGCATGACCTTCATGCAGTCTCTTTTTTTTTCTTTGGCTGGCGGGGATTGTTGATACTGATTTCTTGACAAAATCTCATACGATATTTTGTTGTTGTGGGGGGGCACCAAGGCACCAGGCAACGTACAGCACACCCTTCAGCAGCCATTGAAAGGTTTCATTCAGCCTTGGGAGTGCATTCGAAACGGGGAAATGATTTTACTGGTAATGTTTGTTTTTGTTGTTTTCTGTTTTTTTTTTCTGTATTTTTTTTGGGGTTTCTCTGGGAACTTTTTCGATTACGACGATCGTCTGTGGCTGGGGGCCAAGGTCGCCAGCAACAACAAAAACAACAAAACCGTGAAAACAAGTTCTATAAATCATCATTATTAACATTTTTAAACTTTTTGTTTTGTGTGTGTGTGTGTCTTGTCTCAATAATTAAATTTTTGCTGTGCCAAAGCAAAAGTCAAAGTTGAGTGTTGGCTGTTGCTGTCTGTTGCTGTCACTTTGGGCAGCGCTTTCATTCGTCTCTCATGAGCAACGTTTAATGTCTAATGACAGCAAATATTTGCATTTACATTTGCATTTGCATTTCCATTTGAATTTCAATTAAATTTCAGTTGTAAAAAGCCCACAATATATGTTTCATTTATTTGCGCATTGTGCCACAATTAGTGGCACTTGTTGTGGCAGCAAACCAAACCAGCAAAACAACAAAACAAAACGCTAATCACGTTTATTAAATATGATGTATGTTTTTTTGTTGTATCTGCATCTAACCACATGAATCATGACTCGCTGGCCTTTTTTTGGCCATAGATTTTTCGAATGGCGGAAGTAGGAAATCATTTCATGAAAAGCGCCTGCCAAAAAATACAAATAAACAAACAAACAAATTATTAATGGCTCTGGCTCTGGCTCGGGCCCGCACTCGGACTCGGACTGTCTTGTATCTGCGAGTACAGCCAATAAATGGAGCATGCAAAATGCAAAATCGAGTTCCATTCGCGGCACCAGCAAGTCAGTGGGTCATTGAAGCCATAACTCAGACAATTTTGCAGACAAATGCGAATGGTACGACTCACATGCGGATTGCTGCTTCCAATTCAAAGCCCAAGACCAAATCGATCTTTGGCTTGATTTCGAGGGTCACTTCTATGAAAAGAATAATTTTGTACAACGCTGCTGCAAATCTATTTTTTATGCTAAATAAATTTGTAATGAGAGTGGTAGGGTTTTCTTTTTGCTGGCTGCAAGGTCGTTGGCGGTTTCCCACGTGTTGGGGCATGCCTCATTTGGAAAAATGAGCTGAGCTTCTGAGCGGCCTCTTTACAAATTGCCAAGCAACCCAAATGCATTTTGGATTGTGGGATATTCTTGGCATGAAAAATTGGTGTGTGTGAAAATACAACAAAAAAATTGTGCACTCAATGGAAAAGCAAAGATATTGTTTGGAAAGTGTTGCATCTGAGAGTTTGAGGAAAAGTTATTTAAATATGAAAAGCATACAATTCGAAGCATGGGTTTGCCGGAGAGAGAGAGAGAGACAGCGAGAGACTACAAAGTCCAGGGAAAAGTAGTACAGCTCCCTATGACAACGAAGTACGAGTGAGTATGCTGCTAGCCCAATGCTAGAGCCATTAATATCTACTTGAAACCCCAAGCCAAAAACCAGACGTATTAGTGTGAAAAGTATCCATTTTAATTCTGTGAACCATTGTGCCTTAATTAAATTTTAATGCCGTGCAGTGCAGTAAGGTTTTTCTTTCTTCTTCTGTGGATGTTGCCCTCATGCCAAAGCTGCACTCATTTTGAGCAGATGTTTGAAGCAAATGAAGTGTGGAAAAGTGCTTGAAAAAATATACAAACCAGTACATCTTCTCAAAATTACTTTTGCATATTTTATATTTATTTATATTTTGTAGCATTAACATGAAATATTTTGTTTGTGCTTTTATTTTATTTTAAGCAAGAGTTGCTTAATTTTTAATAGAGCTTCTGCCCAAAAGCTAATACCATGGAAAGGGTATCTATAGCTGCGACCCTTAAATAAACCTGCAGCTGGCTTTCTTGTAGTTCACTTTTGATTTCATTAAATAGCTGAAATTTCATTTGGGGGAGCAACATGCGACAATTGAAAGTGTTGTCAATTTTTGCGCGACTCTTGCGACCAGTGGACGACGACTTTTCACTTTTCATGAAAACGAAAATGTTGTCCACTCCGCGGGTCTCAGATTTCCGTCATGATTGTCATGCGACATTAATCTCTGTCTCGTTTGGAGTTTTTGTTTTTGTCATTGCCTTGTTTTTGTTTTTAGTTTTGGTTTTTAGTTTTGGTTTTTTTCTTCTTTTTTGTGTTTTTTTGGGAGCAGGTCTCTCTGGTATCATTACGAGTATTATGATTATTATTTCGCCAGTGCCTTTTGTTTTGTTTAACGACACCCGTCGACGTCTACGTCGAGTACTACATTTTGGCGGTCAGTCGTCGCGTTGTGGGCCTCTGTGGGGCTGTGGCCTGGTCGCATGGGGTGTGGCATGGAGTCCGGTACGGTTCACATAACCAGACCAGTCTTGAGGTTGAGCCCAAGATTTCCCTTGCAGACAACAGACCCAACAGCACCCCAGATATATTTTGATTACATTTTCGCGGTAGTTGTCGTTTTCATTTTCATTTTCATTAAAACTTTTTGTTGTTTTTGTTTTTGTTTTGCTCGTTTTTTTGTTCCCTCCACTTGCAAATGTGAAACGGGTTTCGATTGCAGCAACAACGAAAAATACAATGTGAACCTTTTGGATCGTTTAAATGAAATCAAAAATCTGTCTATCTGTCTGCGAGCTGTGCTTTATTTTTTGAAAGACAAGAAGTAAGAGAACCATTTGCAGTTTTGCCCAATCTACGCTGGTATATTTTTCTAGCACGTTGTCTAGTATTTTTGGGCATTTTTTCCCATTATTTTAAATAATAAATCATACAAATAATAAACAAATTAATAATAAAGAAAAAAATAATAAATAGAATAAAATATAAAAAAAAAAAATAAAATAAAATAAAAAAAAAAAATAAAATAAAATAAAATAAAATAAAAAAAAAAAATATATTAAATAAAATATAAAGAAAAAATAATAAATTAAATAAAATATAAAAAAATAATAAATTAAATAAAATATAAAGAAAAAATAATAAATTAAATAAAATATAAAAAAATAATAAATTAAATAAAATATAAAAACAATTTAATTTACTATTCAACTACTTTGGCATATTTGTATTTTTGTAGGCATCCAATATATTTACATTAAATTATTGCAAATGAAAAACTCATTTTTGTGGCCTGGCCATATTTATTTTTGTATTTTTCGGGTTTTTTGGGTTTTGTATTTATTTATTTTTAGTGTTTTGAACGTGAATCATTAGAAAGTAAAGTGTCTGGCTGCATGTACACAGCCTTACTCTGCACAAAACAGAGTTTTAGCACTTTGCGGAGATGTTTGAAGCGCTGAAATTATTCAAGAATATTCCTGATGCTGCCATATTGAAGATAATGGTAGATTCTTGCACAATTCAGACCCTATCCCGTGTTTCGTTTCCCTAACATATTTGTACGCACGTTTGTTCGATCCGAAAGAGTATCTGCAGCTGCGTGTAGCCTTTCACTCTCTGCACCAGCAGCTTCGATACTGGTTCAGCAGCCATCGCCTTTCTCTTAACGAGAGAGCGAGATACTTCGAGGAATGGTTAACAAAATCGCAGCTCAAATCAATTTGGTGCGGTGTTGCTGCCACAAATAAAGAGCGTGATGGAGAGATAGCTGAGAGAGAGAGAGGGAGACGATGCCCAGCGGCAACGGTAGCAATGGACAATTTATGAGGGGCACCTGAGCCACGGACACGGGGGACCTGCCTGTCTGGATGCTGCCGCTGCTGCTGCCTGCCTCCAACTTTGTGGAATTTTTATGGACAATATTTCTTGTTGCTTTCTTTCCGCGACTCCGCAAGCAAAATTAAATGCAAATTAACAAACGATTTTCAACGCGAAAACATAAATAAAAGCGAAAGGGTGCCTGTTGTGAGGAGGGCTAGCAGCTCTGGGGGCCAAAAGGAGTTCGGCAAAGGTCAATTCTCTAAGCAGTTGGCTGAGACAAAGGCATATCATAGCCCTCCCAATGCCTGTGTTCTGCTGTGCAATGAAAATCAATGCAAAACAATTGTTTCGCCCAAGTAGTGCAGCGCTTTGCACCCAGCCAAAAGCAGCCTTCCCGTTTGGGGGTTTCAGCCATTATTGATACAGCCAACTTCCCAGGGGGAAAACTGGTTGAGAAGTTGGTTTTTTTCTTGTGTTGTTGTTGCCTTATCATTTGGATGAGTTATAGGTGAAAATTGTCGCGAAAGTTTGTGAGTTATGTTTGAGTCAGTTGCTGCTGCCGCCGCGTCACACACGAAAGAAAATCCATGCCCCATGTGAAGGTCAAGAAACTGGTAACGATAACCAACCCCCCCACACCCAACACCCCACCCGATACGCCTCAATGTTGCCACTGCGGCTGTTGCGGCCGCGTCTGGTATTTAATTAATTAAAGTAAATCGCCTTTTTTGGCAGGGGGCTGGCTGCCTGCACAGCGGCCCGTAGACAGCCATTAATCATTGAAATATTAGCGCACATTTCCGTTCACCTTCAATAAATTAGAGACGGCAGGCAGCGCAGCACAGATCTCTGGATCTGCGGGCCTCAACCTCAAGGCGGGCGGGGTGGTGGTGGTGGGTCAAGCTCCATGGGTTTTCCACGACTGTGGTGTAATATTTACATGCATATTTTTGAAATGTACAGAACGAGGGCATGTCTGGCAAATACTTGCACAATATTTTCACAATCCCTTGCTGACATCTGAAAATGATCAGCCGCTTCTCTTATTTTCTCTCTCTCTTTCTCTCTCTCTGTGGGTTTCCCCCAACGCTGTTCGCCCATTTTTTTTTCTGTCTAAAATTTCAAATGGCAAAATCATTTAATTAGCAAACAATTTGTTGTCGCCCCAAACTATGCTCGTTGCTAGACGCTCTCTGCGCCGCCCCGCCCGAGGAGTGGAACTTTCTATATACCCTTCCAAATGGTATTTGCATTACGATGAAAGGCAATGAAAGGCAATGAAGGGCAATGAAAGGCAATGCAAATTTTGAAATCAGAAGGAATTCCCCTGCCACGTGCAACGTGAAGCATCGCTGGCATAGCACATATTTATAGGGTATGCAAAGCTTCGACTTCTGGCTCGTCTGGCCTGCCTTTCGAGTGTGTGCAAAATATATTTCCATATAGAAAGTAAATGGAATTTCGCATCCCCCAAATGGGCGGGGCGGGGCGGGGCGAGGCGGGGGAGGGAGTGCTCTGCCAAGACCCACATATCTGCACTAACTCTCTCACTCTCTCTGGCTCTGTGTCTCACTCTTCCTCTGTGTCTCCCTCTCTCACTCTCTCGCTCTATCTCTCCCTCTCTCTCTCTATCTCTCTCTATCTCTCTCTCTCTCTCTCTGTCTCTCTGTCTGTGTGCGACCTACACCTTGCAACGAATGAACGAGCAACAGAGTGTCTGGCCGCCTGCCCCATCGCATTGTCAACGGGCAATCAGTGAAAGTTAAATCGAACAATGGATGTTCCCTCTGCACACACTCCACCTCCACCTCCAGCTCCATCTCCACCCATGGAAGCTGTCTGCCTGTCACTCACACCTGCTGGAGCCTCTGGGGCACTCGGCACTGGGCTGGCGCTGGCGCTGGCTGCGTGCTGCACAGGTGCTGTGCCATTGTTGTGATTTCACACTCGAAACACTCGACAGAGCGAAAAGTGAAAAGAATCTCCGACATCTCCAGCTCCAGCTCCAGCTCCAGCGCCAGCTCCATCTGCGACATGAGAAATACTTAAAAACTTACGCTCACGCACAAGCGTCCGAAAACAACAGCAACAAAAAGATCCAAGCAGTCGCTGCGGTACGGTGCGGTGCGGTGCGGTGCGGTGCGGTACGAGTAGCTCCAGGTGGTCGCTGGCTCGGAGACATTCAAATTTAATTAACGCTCGTGTGAAGCGTGTGGCGCCCAGAAGCAAAATTCGCGAAGACAGCAGACCAGCAACACGAAGAGCCCAAACAGCAACAACAACAAAAATCCAGGCAGGAATTTACAGAGAACACTGGCAGCAGTAGCTGTGGCATAAATATGATTTTCCTTTCCCTTAAATAGCTCTTGCAGAACGAAACAGCAACAAAAAACGATGATCGAACAAGCTGCAAGATCAGATAGAAATCAGTTGACCGAATGATTAACCAGACATATCCATCGCAGCCATCGCAGCATGTTTCGCGTATGCAAATAATAATGGAAATGGCAACAGCAGCAGCACAGCAGCAGCAGCAGCAGCAGCAATCTGTGCAGAGACTGCAGTGTTTTTAAAGTGGCATTAAATTCCAAGCGACTGCAGCGAAGCGCAAAGATGAAATGGGCTGGCAATGGGGGGATGGCATGGGGTGGCATGGCATGGGATGGGATGTGATGGGATGGCATGGGCCACGCTCTGCTGTGCTGGGGAGCAGCAGAGATAGGGAGGCCACAGAAAATCTCAAAATGCTGGAAAACTCGTTTCGTCTCAGGCTAAAAGAAAATTGTAGATACAAATAAATAACGAAAACGAAAACTAAACAAGAAATGATTCGATTCCAGGAGCCACAGCGACTGGCATATGCCCTAAAAAATGTTTAAGAATATGCTGGAACTTTCTTTCTGACAGTAGAATGCCAGGATGCTAGTAGCATGCTGACAAAAGGACAGGGTATACAGGGCATGTACACTCGGCGCAAAGACGGCACATTTGCCTTCGAGAAGTCCGTGAGGCGAGGAGTCTTCTGCGGCTGAGCAGGCAAAGAATTTTCCTAGCCAACATCTTGATTGTGTGCTCCGCTGCCCACTCCACACACTCCCAGCCAATTGCTGCACCATCCATAGCCCCCAGATGGAGGAGCCGCTTGTATACTTGATTTCTATGTTGTTTATGAATTTGTTGGGCCATCAGGCAGTAGCCACAGCCACAGCCGCAGCCACAGCATCATTTTGGAGAGGCCTGGACCTGCACCTGGAGCTCAAACTGAAGTTGAAGCTAAAGGGGGCTGGGGCTTTGGGCCCCAGGTGAACGGTCAAGTCATAAATAAAAGATATTCTCTTGCAACATTTTGCAGATGCTGTTGTTGCTGCTGCTGCTGTTGTTGCTGCTGTTGTTGCTTTAATTACCCTTGTGCTGGCACATCACAAAGAACCTGTGATGTGTAATGCCTTATGAGCACGCTTAATGGGTGCCAGTGCCGGTGCCAGTGCCAGTGCCACAGCCAGAGCCGTGCCTGATGATGACGACGCTTTGGCAAGATTTTCCAGCGCAATCTACTCCTCTAATCGTGTCTTGGATGCTGCCCGTGTTCAGCTTGACAAACATTTAAGCCCGAATTTAGGCCAAAGCCCAACTTAATGCTGGCCTTTCGCTACAATCTGCCGAGTGCCCAGCAATTAGATGACGAAAAGCGCCATAAAACGAGATTCTTGGCTTTTATTTCGTTTCACTTAAAATATATTCTTGTTTATAGCTGTTGTTTATATTCTTAAAAATATTCTAAGCTTTGACTGCTTCGAATTGTGTACTGAAACAGCGTTGAATTTAATAGAAGAAATTCTGCAGAAAATATTTTAAAAATGTTCCAATAATTTGTTGAAAATGTGAACCTTTAACTTACCCACTGTGGGCTGGGCTGCCGTGGATCATTAATAAGAAACACAAACCACAAAAAAAAAAAAAAATCTTTATAAAAACGAAAAAGAACTTGAAAGTCGAATGCGTTGGGGAGTGCTGGCTGCGGGTTGGGTTACGATGTCTTTGAGCGGCGCGAACAGACTAACAAAAGAAATGCAAAAACAAAAACAAACGGCGCAGAACGCAACACAAGCGTGCGAAAAGATGGTAAAGCGTGGCTAGCCACAGGTAAAAGAGAAAAAGAAGCGAAGAGAAAGAAATGAAATGAAAACCGGTCTTGCATCTGACTGCGGGTGGGTGTCCCCACTAACGGCTAGCCGCGACAAAGTACCTTGTGGTAGACGAGACGTGAACCATTTAAATTCAACCAGCTAAAACACCAACCTATCTCGCACATCAACCTATCGTTAAAAAGCCCTAGTACTGAACTAAAATGTACTAAAAGTCGATATCTCAACCATGTAGGTTATAGCCAAAAATGTTGAATAAGTTGTAGACAAAAAATTAATATTATTATGATATTCTTGCCATTGTATATTTAGAGTACGAATTTAAAGTACGAAGAATTCAAGTCAAAGGCTGCCGAGATTGTTTCTTTTTCCGTTGGTGCACAAGGAATGTAATGTCTTGGAGGACTGCTTGAGTAAAAAAAAACTCGAATAAAACCATTTCTTGATATATATTCCTCACAATGATTCTTCTGCAAATTCTCCATAATTCCAGAAATATGCTCTTGATTTTTGTGCTGTAAATAGTCCTTAAATATACATACATACATACATAATATGCATTACATATGCAGGTAGATTATATTCGTATCATACATTCGAAATAAATCGAGTTTCCAGTTTGTGTTGTATTTTTGAAATGAAATTATGATTTCATTTCGAGTTTTTTGGCCATGTTCTCGCTGGAAAAACATTTTCATAGCTACGCACCGAACACAATTTTTCAACTTTCGCCATGAAAATAATAAAAGTTTTAGTCAATTTTTGTGTGGCGCTCGCGACTGCAGCAGGGATTGGATGGATGCCATGCCCCCAGGTTGTTGAAGTAGGGAGGCACGCACAAAAGTTTCGACTGAGCGAGAAAAAGAGAAAGAGCTGGATAGGGGGAGGGAGAGGGATAGGTATGGGGGGCACATTACCCGCGGCTTGGCGCAGCACAAAGCCAAAAACCGCAAAACTATGAAATATCTATGTGGGATCGGAATATCTAGTATATGCATACATACATAGCTGGTATATGCATACATACATACATACATACATTGCAGATGTACATGCCACAGATAGAGATACATTCAGTGGCTTGCGCTCAGGCTTAAGCCAACTGAATGCCGGAAGTGGGGCTGCAAAAAGGCCAAAAAGGATGCGTACGATGCGTGCGATACGCTCACGGATAAACGAACTTGAACACATTCTTGACAGTTGTGCGTATAAATCTTGAAATGTTTTAATTTGCTTGCGAATCGATTTAAAGCGCAAGCGGAAAACGTAGGGCACAAACTGGCCCAAAAAAAACCAACAGATAATCCGCATTCGTACCAAAAAAGAAAAAGAAGAAAAAAATCAGAAGAAGGAAACGTAAAGCAGCAGAACGTAGAGCAACGGTGGAGCAGCAAACGTAGTCGTTGCGTATGATTTATGAATGACATTTCAGCCTCATTCACATACCCTGCAATGCGCAGCAGGCGCTGTGCAGGAGGGGTATGCCAGCACAGGCCATCAATATGGGAGAGTGCTGGCCCATGCGACAGTGTTGGGAATATATTCAGGTATTCTTTTAGGAGGATTTGGGACTTATAGGAGTGCTGGGAGGCAGGATTTTTGGCAGCATGGGAGAACGTATATTTTCAAGGATTTTCTGGGATGTTTTTAAGTTTAAGTTTCCTGCTGTTTTTTGCATGGATCCATCAAGTAATATCGTGCATAATATCTTGCCAGTTTTGCTATTTGTATTTCTAGTTAAATATTGGCTGGCAGTGCTCCAGTTACGCTCATCCGCTTTGGAGGGTATTCAAGGGTGCGAGCGTACGCTTTGGGCTGCAACTTTTGGTCGCTTGAGGTTTTCCTTTTCCAGCGCTTTGTGTTCTCTTTGTGTGTGTGTGTGTGTGTGTGTGGAGCAGAGCAGAGCAGCGCGAATTAGCCAAAAGCCGATGCCCGTGCCCGTGCCCGTGCCCCAATGCCATGGGAGTGGTGTTTACCTTTAAAGCGTTGCAGGGCACTCGCCATTTTTTTTCATTCTTACAGATTTTGGTCTCTCGCCTGTTGTGTTTCACTGCCTGTCCGTCTGTCTGTCTGTCTGTCTATCTTTCTGTCTGCTTGTCTGTCTGCCTGTCTGTCTGTCGTTTTTAGTGGTCCAATCGAGTCCCGTCGCTGGGTCCTGGGTATCATATTTTTGCATTGACCCACGGACATGGATGGACCCAAGCCGAAACCGAAACCGAACCGAACCGAACCAAAGCGACGCGAAAGCAAGGCCTGTTTGGGGCTGGGGGGAATGGGATTAAGAATGGGAATGGAACTGTCGACTTTCGACTGTGACCAGGGCCTGCCTCTCTTCGGGTTTTTTGCTCTTGGCGTTTATAGATTGAGTACTTTATCAAAAAAACGAGACATCAAAGCGTATATCATGTCAGCTCCAGAGACGCAACGACTGCTCTGCGACTCCTCTGCGACTCCCCTGCGACTCCCTTGCGACTCCGATGAGCGGATGGAGTACTGCATTTGCATGCAGCATGCATGTGCCCCTCCCCTGCCCTGCCCACCTCCTTCTCGTGTCCTCCTGTGCCATAACTTAGCCAATGGCTCCGCTTGGGCGCCATTTTGTTTATCTTTGTCGCTTTTTCATGGGCCCAGGCGGCATGAGGCGTCCTCCACAGGCCACAAAGTTAGGCCAAAGCCTTCGCCATCGCCATGCTGCCGCCGGTAGTTTTGTGTGGAAGGTGTGCAGCTGTGTCCAGGTGGCAGGACAGTGTGGGGCAACATCGTTTTGAACTTGAATTGTGTGCTGCACACTTGAATGGAGTGAACAATAAATAGAGGCAGACACACGGCGAGAGACCTGTGGAAATACGATGGAATGCTGGTCTCCAAAAGCGTATTTGTGCTTCGGTGCAGCGGCCGCCACTCAGGCAGTGCTTATCGAGCGCCAATCATCATCATCAGCAGTGAGTCAGTGACTCATTTTTTTTGTGTTGGAGCGACTGCAGCGACTGCATCGACTGCTCCCATAACCGTTCTCGCGTTTCGCCCGATTCCGATCTCTCGTGATCATGGTACATTAGGCTTCACGCTCCCCCAAATGAATGGAATGGAATGGATCGACACTGCCATCGACAGAGTCATCGACAGAGTCATGCCATGAATGAAACTCTATTGTGGGATACTCGTGGCTAGGCGAAGGCTACTGTGCTCCTGCCATGTACATTGATACATATATACTTTTTGTGGGCGTTCAAATCAGTTGCCAGCCATCGAGTGGGTGCGTTTTTTTTTCCCTTTTCTTGCTCAGGCTTTTTGTCTCTAAGCAACGATTGATTGGGGTGCCCTAACTACTCTATGCTGCTGTATGGTGTATGGAGATCGTTGCAAGTTCTGATACGGAAATATATAACGCTATACAGGCAGCTAGAGCAGAGCCCAAAGAGTGCCCATTGGGAGTGGGAGCGAAGTAGCTGCAAGATGAGTGTCACTGGGAGTCTGCTCGGCTCTGAGTTCTGAGCGCAAATCATTCATTGTTGTGTGTGTATAGAGCTGAAGGCATCAGCACATCGCCAGAGCAGCTTTCAGGGCGCACAGCAGGAAATCACAAATCACAAAGCTAGTCCCAGAGACAGAGCGAACAACCTGACTTTTCTGATTAATTTTGAATAAATGCAAATGCGAACAACGAATACGAATAACGAATATGAATACTCGCACACACATTTCGCCAAGGTTATCCTCCTGACTGACAGCTGGCTAAAGGGCCATGCGAGAGAAATGTTTTTGCTGGGCCCACAAAGGAACGGAACCCAGCGATCCCAACAGACGAACAGCCCCACACCCAGCCCCATTGGGATCCTTGATTCCTTTCATACGCCTGTCGCTTTTGATAAATCTGGGGCTTTTTGTGTGTGCGGCTGAAATATAACTTGTTGTGATAATTTCGCTGGCGAATTTGTTGCGCAAATATCAAAATAAAATTAATTTCCTTTTATTTTTTGGTTTTTTTTTTTTGCTCGCTCTCTCAGCTGGAAGAAGGTTCTCTGGACTGTGGAGCATTTGGCACTTGGCGGGCGATCCCCGCGTTGCCTTTACTGCGATCCCATTTCATGAATGAAATCGGGTTTCGTCCTCGTCCTCGTTCTCGGCCGCGTCCACGTCCACGTCTTTGTCTTCATCTTCATTCCCTTGCTGCTTCTTATCGTTTGCCTTCGTTTGCCGCGCCGCACCGGAAATTGAAATTTTAAAAGTTTTGACGTTTGCTTAGTTCTCTGTCTCTCTGGCCACGTCTCTGTCTGTTCGCAGTCTGTTTTCTGTGCTTCTTCTCTGTGCACAGTTAAATGAGAGCAAAACTGGGCAGCAGCCCAACCCGCCGCCGCTGCCTCTGTTGGGACCATAACACGAGCCACGAGTGTCTGCTCTGTCCGGAGAACCTGAAATTAAAATTAACAAAAATATTAATTGGCAGAATGTTGTTGGACACGACACTCGCATTTGCATCTGCTGTTCCATCTGCTCCACCTACAACCAGAGTAGCTCCTCCGCATCTGTAAATGTACAGCTAGACATATGTATCTATGGCTGTATCTGTATCTGTAGCTGTATCTATGTATCTGTAGCTGTGTATCTCTGTGGCTCCATGTGTCGTTTTGCTGTTTCCGTTTGATATTTTCATTTCCATTCAAACATCTATTTTGATTGCGGAAGGAAACTGCCTAAAATTTGCGACAAATTAAATGCCAAAAAAAAAAGCCGAACTCGATAGAGGAATCTGCGCCAGTCGTTTGGCTCTTTGAACACCTGGCCATCTGTAGTCCTTTCAAATTCCATAATTTCCAGAATATACATAGCTACATACATATGTATGTACATATGTATGCATGTACATAAATTGTATTACATTTTGTACATATGTATGTGCTTTCATTTATATTTGATTTACATATATTTGGAATATATTTTTTCTATGCAACAAAAAAAATCACGCATGAAGCGCGCGTGCAGAAATTATTTTAATTTTCAATAAAAATGCAAATATATTATTTATAATTTTTGTGCACTACACAAAAAAAAAACACACACACACACACACACACATGGAGAATAGATAGATATATACGATATACATATGGACAACCCATGGAACATTTAATGGTAGCAAATGCAGCTGCCCCATGTGGCATGGGCGTGTGCCAAATGTTCGCTGGGTTACAAAATATTTGATGTGGCGACAACTTGACGGCTGCTGCTGTGCCGTGCTGTGGGGCGAAATTACAACAAAAATCCATTGGAGGAGAATGGCGGCAAAAAAAAAAAACGAGCTGTACATATATAGAAAATGACAAGCCGTCAAACTGACAAACTGACGAAACAGAAGGCCCACCGCCCCACGCCCCTCACGCCTGACTTGCAGCAGCCTTGTTTAACATATTTCCACGGGTCATGGGTCACAGCTGATGGAGTGGAGGCGGGTTGAATGTGCGTTGGGTTGGGCTGCGGCTATCGGGAATATCTGTTTTCTGGGCGGAGAATCATATTCAAAGATCTAACCCAATATCTTTGATTTTCATTTGTGCATGCAGCAACTTTACCCAGTGAAAAGTATTCAAATATTATCGAGCACCTTTTCGATTTGCTGTGTAAACTATGCTGCGTTCCCAGCCCGATCTGAGTACAGGGTATTATAGTGTCGCGGTGTTCGACTGCAAGCGTTGCGACAGCATCGAAGATTCGTCTATGCGCGCATCAATTTTCCAGCATTTTTTCGTCTGTCCAATAAAATGCATTTGATGTGCGCATATTTTTTCTTCTATTTATTTGTACATATATTTATTTTTGACCTGCGAATCGGTTGGGTGGTGTTTTTTTTTGTGGTTTTGTTTTAGGGGCCTGTGAAATTGTTGCACCCAAACTAAACTGTCAACTGCAGTTTTTTGCTGGGTTTCGATGAGGCTTGCAGGTATTTTGGGACGGTGCGCAACGCTCCAGGAAATTATCAAAATGCAATTTTCAATTAAATGCCAAGAAAAACACGCACAAGAAAAACAAAAGCGGAAACAAAAATTGAAAAACAAATCGCTTTACAAAAAAAAAATTATATTCTGCATAAAAAAATAAATTTAAATGGGATTATGCATGTATGCCATTGTGGTGGCCTCTGCCTTTGACCTGCCAGGGATGTGCACTGTGCAGTCTCTCTGCAAACAGATGAAACAGTGAGAACATTAAAATGACTTCGTGTTGAATCAATGGCAAAGCGTTTATTAAGCTATTAAAATATATATATTTTCATTAATATTAAATATTATAATACATTAAAATTATATTTTAATAATAATTTAATAAAATTATTTTTTAAATAATATAATATAAATATTATAATAATATAATATATAATAATAATAATTTATAATTATTACATTATTTATTTTAATTATATTTGTTCCTTAAAGCAAGGGTAAAGCAAGGAATTTTTGGGGGTTAATGTCATGCAGTGTCCCCCATGGAATATCGGGAATTAATTCAAGAACATTTAAGCCAATAAAAAGTGCTCCGAAATTGCATCTGCAACTGTAGCTGAAGCGCACCTGACAGTGGATTTCATTGACCTGCAAAATAAGATTGCAAAAGCGGGCCGTTAAGTACCCCCTCCCCCTAACAAATGCCCGTGCAACGCGTACGATCCAAAAAAGAAAGAAGTGAAAAAAAAAGGCACGAACAATGGGCGTAAGCCAAAGCCGTAGATGAAAGACAGAACTTAAACCGAAATGCAGTGCAGACAATGAAGCAATGAAGAATCCGCGCCAGCGAGGATTTTGGGTGGCAAAGCCGACAGCTTAGAGGCCCAGATGTTGCACTTTGTACCTGTGTGCCTGTGCCTGTGACTGTAAGTGCAACGGCAACGTCAACGGCAACGGAAACTGCAACAACTGAAAGTGTGAACGACACTGTGTCTGCTCTGTCCCCTATTTTACTTGTTGTTGATTCCGAAGGTGCGCGTGCGGTCGCTCGGGCTCGGTCATCATCATTTGTCATCAGGCAAAACGGAACCCATCCCATCCCATCCGATCCCATCCGATCCGATGCGATGGCTATCTTAAATCACAACTGCTGCCGCCCTCGCCCGCGCCCGCGTCCTTACTTTCATTATGTTTTGTCAGCGAGGGATTTGGTTCGAGGTTCTCACTGTGGCACTGGCACGGGCACTTTACCCTTTGCCTGCTCTCATTTTCTGCTTCAAAAAATATACAATTTTTAGCTGCATTTATCTGCTGTTTGTTGGTTGTTTGTTGGTTGCATTGATTGGTGCATAGGTGCGTAGGAACTCCTGTACCTAAGGAAATGCCACACAATCTTGAAGATTTCCCATTTCAATGTCTGCTGGGTGGCTGCCCTTCCTTCGCTCTCTGATAAGTTAATCACATTTGGAATATTCCATATGCTGTGCAGGCGGAAGCTAATCTGAAAATGAGTGCTGGTGGGTGGTGAGGGGTGGGGGGTGGAGAGGAGCGCTGGTGTATCTCTAACTCTGTCTCTTAAGAAATTGTGTTGCAAGAGCCAGAGCCAGAGCCACGCATCAATGCACTTGGGAGTGTTGCCGCCGGCAGCGAGACAGAGCACACAGGATCACAGGACCACAGGACAGGGGGAATTGGGGGCTGCTCTGCGTTCTGTGTCCTGGGGGGCGGGGGGGGCGAGCTGTGTCAAGTGTCAAGTGTCGACATCTGACGGACGCAAGTGTCAACCATTGTGGAGAGTAAGGGCAAATGTCGTCTGTCGTCTGTCGCCTTCTGCTTTCCACTCTCGTGTTTCCAGTGTCTCCTGGCGATGTTACGGGTCACCGCCCACTCTTGGATTGGGTGGGGCGGGGGTGTGGGGTCATCTGGAGCTCCTGCGGCTCCTCCTTGGCTACTGACCATGGCAACGCACGCACACGAGCGCAAGTAATCATAATAAAGGACCAGAGAGGACCTCTCGCCACGAGCAAAATCTTATTTCACGCTGCAAAACCACAAGGGAACGTGCCACACACACACCGCAGCGGCAACAGCAGCAGCAGCAGCAACAGCAGCAGCAACAGCAGCATAAAAATTGCCACAAAGAGAGAAGGAGAGAGAGAGAGAGGTGGGGAGCGAGAGCGAGTAAGCGATAGACAGGACAACGACAAGGACAACGACGACAGGCGAAACATGGTGACATTGTAATAATTATGCCAAAGATTATCCTTAGACCCTGTGCGACCCTCCTTCACACACACACACACACACACACACACACACACACAGAGCACAGAGCAGTAGGAAGGAAGGAAGCAAGCCAGAGGTGTGAGGGCGGCGACTGTTTGTGCCGCAGGACAACGGCAACGACAAGGACGACGACAACGATACGATGTTGCCTGCCTGCCTGCCCGTCTGCCCGTCTGCCCGTCTGGCTGCCTGGCTGCCAGCCGCCGCGAGCAAGCGCGTTAAGTAGATGAGCTTCAATTTGTGTGTGCCTCCCGCACCTCGTTCCATCCTTCCTTCCATCCATCCATCCATCCATCCATCCGTACGTCCAGCCATCCATCCCTGTCCCTGTGTCCCTGTGCCTGTCCCTGGCCCTACCTATCCACCCACCCAATGTACCTTACGTCGTTCCTTGAGGTGGTCCCTGTGGATGGGGCGGATATCCTGTAACCAGATTTGCCCTATGTGATTAAGAAAGTCATTGAGATGGTCTCGTCCTCTCGTCCCCGATAAGCCCCTAACCATTTCTATCTTCTGTTGCTATACCCTCGCTCGCTCTCCCTCTCTATCTATCGCTCTGGCAGAGAGAGGGAGAGAGAGAGTCGCTTGATTTTTATGAGTTGTTGGTCAGAGACACGCAGCAAGACAGCGAACGATGCAACTTGAACACTTGAACTGCTTCGGACAGGTGTGGACAGGTGTAGCTTTGATTCTATATGGGTGGAACGCTGCTGGACAACGTCAAGTATCGGGATCTTGCCATCAGCAATACTTTGATTAGCAACAATAGCCGCATTGAGTAAACCTTCAAGCACAAACGCATTTAAACCAGCATCAAGTGTTACATAATTATTTGCCTTTGATTGAAATAAAATATAATATAAAATAATATAATATAATATAATATAATAAAATATAGCATAAAATAAAATAATATAATATAATATAAAAAAAATATAACATAATAATAATAATATAATAATAATAATAATTTATATTAATTAATTTTCAAGTTCGAAGCATCAAAATATTCCGAATATTTTGTAAACTTCTTCTTTCCGGCAAGTCCTTCCCATTTGCAGCTGCATTGTGCCACAAAGAATATGTGTGCCACATTTTAGAACCCTTTGATATCTAGGGTATGCCCAGCTTCGGCTTCCGCCCGCACCCCAAAAACGAACTCCACTTTCTTGCTCCTTGTTGTTGTCACGCTTGTAAATTGCTGTTGTTGCTGCTGCTGTTGCTGCTGTTGTTGTTGTTGCATGTTTCATGCTGACGATGACGATGATGTTGCCTCCTTTTGGGGCCTGTTATCGCCTCTGCTGCATCTTCAGGTTCACGAAAAACAAATGGTAGAAACAGCAAAAAAAAAAAAAAAAAAACTACAACAAGCAACAAAAAACAACAACAAAAATAACGGCAATAGATTTTTCTTGTGATTTCGGTTGGTGCCGTTTTTAGGGCCACGTTTTGTTGCCAAGGCTAATTAACAAGAGGCAAACGCAACAGCAGCAGCA
The DNA here is from genome assembly GCA_018150885.1 of Drosophila tristis. Taxonomy (NCBI): domain Eukaryota; kingdom Metazoa; phylum Arthropoda; class Insecta; order Diptera; family Drosophilidae; genus Drosophila; species Drosophila tristis. The sequence goes on along the minus strand of JAECWT010000086.1, from coordinate 2,381,496 downwards.
GCAGCAGCAAGACAAGCAACCAACGAATGACGACCACGGCACAGTGGGATACAGTGGGATACAGTGGGGCCAGATCATATGAAATAAAACCCACGAAACTTTCTCTATGAAAAGCGTGTCCGAAAAGAGCATCAAAAGGGAGGAGAAGATTGTGTTTTGCACACACTATTCGACGGTTTTGTGCCACTGTGCACTGTGCGCATTTCCTCCGCCACGACGAGCGACAAAACCAATTTCGCGACATTGTGGGCGTGTCACAGGCGGCATTGCTTTTGCGCTCGTGACAAAAAGATGGACAGCCCTGGCAAACAAATGTCGAGCAGATAGGACAGGCCAGACACGGCACTACATAGTGCATAGGGGCGAGCCGACCGGCGGACGGGGGGCAGGTGGCTTGGAGAGTGTCAACGGTTATGCCAGGGACCGCTTTTTGTGTTTGTTTTAGATCGCAATCCCCAATCGCAATGCCCTGCACAGAAACACATAGAAAACAAAAAAAAGCAGAGAGAACAACAAAAAAGGGAAGCAACAAAGTGCGGGGCCAACTGATGGCGCTGCTTGAGTGACACGGACACGAAACTAAACTGACACTTCAAACGACAGCCAGCAGCAGCAGCAGCAGTGGAAGACTCGTTGGAAAATGAGTGAAAGCCCAGGGAAAAATGAAGCGGAAAAACTCATCAAAATCAAAATCAAATTCAAAACTCAAACCAGAAAGTCAAAAACGGTAGCCAAGCTGCCACACATTCTTTCTGTCACTTTGTTGCCTCATTTTGTGGAATACTAGAATATTTCGTTTGGATAATTGAATTTCCCTAGTTTGCCCCAGCACATTTCGTCCATGGGCAGAGCCGCCTAATCAAGCCGCCATCTGACATTCAACTAATTTGACAGGCACACAAATTATTCGTGTGATATTTTTGGTATATTTTTGGAGTCGGAAATTTGGTTTTTTAATTATTTCCGAATGTCCAGTGCAGCCGCACAAACTGTGCCAATCATTTAGCTACCTTTTTGCTACAGTTTAGAATTAATCTGAGCGCAACTTTCCTTGCAGTGGGAATCGATGTGGGGCTTTGGATTTACGCACCATTAGAGCTACAGCAATCGCCCTTGAATAGGGTACCTATCTCAGCGATATTAATTAGCTATTTAAACATTTTCCTAACGATCCTCCGCTTCTCTTTTTTCTTGCAGAAATACAAACAAAACGAATTTGGTAAGTAAATGCTTTTATTTTATTTGTATTTTATATCCGAGTATTAGAAGTGGCAGCCCAACGTTGTTCTGCTGTGCAACTGTTGCTCTCGCCATGGCAGGGCCTTCATTTTCGCCAAGTACTGCCAAGAACTCGCCACAACTACCTTGTGGCACTTGGAAGCTGAAAGAAAATCAGCTGGAAAAATGTACAAAGACAATTAGACAGACAATTGGAGGCTTTTAAGTGGCACATACCCGAGCAATGCTTAAATTGAGGCGCTTGCAGAAAGCGCCAACATCGCAGACCAATGTAAAGAATTTATAAAACTTAATCATATTGTTGGGGTCTAAAATTTGGGGGGATTTTACGAAAGGCAAAGATTTTGTAGACTGACAAATGTGTAGCTAAATTCTATAGTGACATTTCCAACGTGGGTACATGTTTCCATAACTTGTACTCACAGAGCCCTTAGGTTTTAGGAATCAAAAAGAATTATCATAGCTAATAGCTATCAGATTGGAGCAGATCGTTAAACAAATCGTTTGGCTTCTGCTTATATTTTCGATCTATATATTTCCATTGTTCTAATACTCTTTCCTTTACCTTCTTTGCCTACTTCGCTTGTGCAGCGAGTTCAACTCTTTGGCAGCAGGGTATTTCATTGTGATTGCGAATCGAAGATGGAAGCATCTTCATCGAAAGCCTGTCTGGCCACTCTTTGCTTTTCCATTTTACAATATGTATGTATGTATGTGTGTATGTATATTTTGTGGTTTTTTTTACTCCCCATTTGACATATTTCATGGCGAGGTGAAACGCCTACTCACTGCCGCTGTTACGTCTGGCAGTGTTTGGCTTCTGTTTTCAGCTTTTTTTTTTTGCTTGCTCTTTCGCCTGCGCCTCCTTGGCATTTAATTACAGGGTAGCCTGTACGGGTACGCTGCTGCGGCTGCGGCTGCTGTTGCTACGGCTGCCTGGCATTGCTCGCGTTCGCGTGCCCCAGCCAGTCAGCCAGCCAGCCAGCCAGCCAGCCAGCGATTAGATGTGGCCAAAAGATACGCGCACGTTTATTAGATTCCATTAACTGATTGCCAGAGTCCGAGAGAGGCATATACATACGTGTGTGTAGTATGTATATCCATACCGTATGCATATGCCACAGCACATGACACGCCCCATTGTTGTACGGCTGCTTGTTAACGCCTCCCCCCCTGCAACCAGTGGGGCAGCACTGGCGGGGGGAAACGAGCAGCCCCGCTATCCGAAATCTATTCAATTAAAATGCAAAAGTCATAAATCTCGTAAATTATTGCATTTTAAATGGCCTTCCATTTAGATATTGTCGCTGCTTTGGCGCTGCGTTGTGTTTTGACATTTTGTTGCTTAGGCGTTTAATTTATGGCAGCAATCGATTGACAGATTCCACCTATTGGCCAATCGATTGAGCGCCGCCGTCACATCACGACTGATGTTTCAATGCTGCTGGGACAGCCTTGCCTTGCCTTGCCTTCAAGTGGCATAAACTCCCCAATGAATATGTTGAATGATTTCTAAATTAAATAAATATAGTGAGAAATGCCAAGACAGCAACGGAAGAAGACGGCAGCGTTTATGCGTGGCAACTATTTGTGGCCTCAAGTCGGAATCGATGTGAGGAGTCTGTGTTTTAATGGAACTCCATAATTTAGACAGCATTTTGCCCACTCTCCTAGCTCTCACACACTCGAATGAAGCAGATTGCAGCATTCATCGGGCAGCGCGCACCTGTGATTGGCAAAAACAGACAGCTAATTGATTGGCTGCCCCAGCCCGAATATTAAATGAATGCAGACGCTTCCGTGTACTGTCTGAGAATGCATTGTATGTGAGTTTGGCTCAATACGGAACCCTCTTTGGGTTTTTTACATAGAACTTACCGCAACGAATCGATTTGCCATTGCCATTAACAATCCGCTTCATTTATAATCGGAAATAATTTAAATATGTGAAAATCATATTCGAAATTAAAGTAAAGGCAGAGCAGCAAATGCAAAGCCAAACACACAAAACACAATAAAAAAAAAAAAAAAACACTTAATAACTTTAGCAGCATGAATGGTTTTGTTATTAAGTAATAAAGTAATTACAATTTAATCCCAGAAGCGAAGCTACCAGCAAACAGCAGCACATATTATGTGCATGCACATATTTACCACACATACATATGTATGTTTGTATGTTCTAGATATATAATTGAGTCGTGTGTGTGTGTGCATTACATGCCACATTTACATAGGCAGGGACCTGCTCTATCCCATTCTTTGGGCATATGTAAACTTTTCTTTTTTTCGAACGTATATGGAAAAAAAAAGCAGCAGTGGATGAGCGATAAATAGAAGCTGCATTTAAAGCAAAATTTACTGGCTTAATATCAGCCGTTGGAAAGCATAATCCTGGGCAGATCTGTAGATACAAATCTCAGTAGAGATTTCTCCCTTTCAGGGAGTAAATTGTGAAAAACTGTGCCAAATGGAATGCGCAAAATCCTAGAGGATATGTTCATACATGGCATATGCTTAAAAATCCAAATATTTACTGAACGGAGCGGAAAGGCAGCGTCAAATTATTATTATTATTATTATTATTGTAAATGTGCAACAACAACAACAATTGCAGCTGCAAAAAAAAAAAACATTGAATAAAAAGTAATTGCAAAAATGGGCGAAAATGTGGATGAAAATTACTGCAAGCGTTGACGTTGGCTCGACGTTAGTTTTACTCTGTAAATGTCGAACGAAACGAATGGAAATAGTGATGGAGATGGAGATGGAAGCAGCTTCCAAGCAGAGTTGGAAGCATTTCTTTTCCATTGGGTGTGTGCATTCAGTGCGTGAATAAAGTCAGGTCTGTGGCCAGTTCGTGCTTATCCTGCAGGCTGTGAAAGCCACAGAGTCCAGGGTAGGCAGCAACAGCAGCAGCAGCAACAGCAACAGCAACAAGATTGCATTGAAAAAACAGGGCACAAAAAAACATGTAACATGCATAAATATGTTTTTCTTTGCCCCCAAACAACACACACACACACACACACAGTATTCGTATTATTATTATTATTATAATACTCGTAATTGTTGTTGCTGCTTTTGTTGCTGCTTTTGTTGGTGCTGTAGTTGTAGTTGTCGTCGGGTCTGTGTCTCCCATCAACAACGAGTGTCCTCCCCCATTGTCGCCAGTTGTCGTTAATTCAAATATTTTCATATTGCTTTTCTTTTTTTTTTTTTCTTTTTTGCTGTGCTGTTTTTTTTGTTTGTTTTTTTGCTGTGCTGTTTTTTTTGTTTTTTGTTTTTTTTTTTATGGGAATAATGACAAAGTACAGTTTTTGCCCATCAACACGCTGGCAGGAAAAAAGAAAGAAAAGACGGGGGGAAACTGTGGGAAAATCTATGTATGGCTGGAATATCATAAATATTGCATATAATCGAGACAACGCCGCCCAACGGATATGCGGGAAATGTAAATATTTTATGCAGCAAAATATGTAAACATGTCGCAAATTATTATTGCAATCATTTACGCGTTTTTTTGGCTTTTGATGAGAATATAGAAATGGATAACTGAAGCAATAGGAGCAGCACATGTCAGTATGTACAGCTGTAATTATTAAAGACTCCTTTTTAAAGACAGATTTGAGATATAATTGACTTTTGTTGCACCACTGGACTGAATGCTTTTCTAATCCTCAAACTTCGATCTTTCATCTCAAAGTATCCATTCAGTGCCCCTGCAATTTCGAAGGGGGTCGTTCGATTTGTACAAATGGCAGTTGACTTCCGCCCCACTACTATTCCCAACGAACGGAACAGGTCTCTGCCCCATTGCATGAATGAATGGATCATGTTTCTACAGCAGCAGCAGCAGCAGCAGCAGGAGCAGCAGCAGCAGCATCAGCATCAGCAGCATCTCAACATCAAAGAGGAGGCAACACTCCTCGACTGACATAATCGAGAGACAACAACAGGGCAGGAGTCGGCTGCAGCTCCAGCTCCTGCCTTTGCTGGGGATGCTCCATTGCAATTTCATTTTAAAAGAAAAATTAACGTGAATTATAAAAAATAACTTGAAAACGTAGCAGCGGCAGTCGCCGCAGCAGCAGCAGTGCAGGCCAAGGAGGTTGTGCCGCATAGTGCAACCGGCAACAACAAATAATTGGTAATCTTGCAGATATAATGATAATCACAACAACAACAACAAAAGCAGCAACCAGCAGCAGTCGCCGCAGCAGCAGCAGCAGCAGCAATCCACAGTGTTTCCAGTTTACGAAGCGAACCCAAAGCTTGAACTTAACGTGCGCCTGAATGTCCTCATTGAAGTGAAGGTAAAACAGAGAGCGAGAGAGAGCGAGGCAGCGCGAGGCAGAGGAAAAACAACAGGAACAGTAAGAGCAAGAAAATGCAACAGAAGAAAACAACAACAACGACGACAAAAAATGGCAATGGCCACGGCAACAACGGCCACGGCAACGGCAGCCAAACGAAGTTGCAACGTGCCTCTTGGATTGGACCTGGACCTGGACCTGGACCTGTACCTCTCGGACTGAGTTTCTGTTTGCTGCTGCTGCTGCTGCTTGGCTTTTGCCTCCACCTCCGCCTCAGTCTCAGCCTGCAGCTCGACCTGCCATCGCCATGCCCCATGCCCCATCTCCCTTTCCGACCGCGAATGATGCTGCTGCTGCTGCTGCTGCTGCTACGTGAGCAGCACACGCGGTGGCGGCAGCGGTGTGATTACCAGCGGCGACCGGGCGGCGGTTGCGGTTACACCTGAAATGCTGAAAGCTTCAGCAGCACAGCACTACGAGGAACAACAAAAAACACACACACACAAACAAAAACAACAGATACAAAAGGCAGCAGCGGAGAAACAAAGGTACAAATACTCGTAACTAAAATCAGAAAACTGAAACTCAAGCTGTGGCAGAGCAGAAATTTTCAAATGGTTTTTAGCTGCCCAAGTCGCCGCTGCAACGACTACACGAATTACCTATAAACTAATGATCGAAATTTGATTTAAATGGCAGTTCTTTTTTCTTAAGTGCTTCAGGAACAGAGTAGCATAAAAGTAATATTTATATTTAATAGCACAAAAAGCTTCGACATTTGCTTTCGTTTGTTGGTGTAGTATTTTTCATTTAAGTATTTCGTGTTATTGGTATATTTATAGCAAACATTTTCGTTTTATTTATTAGTTATTGTTTTGTGTTTTAGTTATAATAGTTTAGTTAGATAAACCATATTTGGTATATATTTGAAAAATATGTTTTGCTATTTATTATTTAGTTTTTTTTAATATTTAATATTTGTTCATTTTTAATTTTTAATTGTTGCATGTGCAGATTTTTGTCTTTTAGTATTTTCTAGTATTTATATTGGTCCTCCAGTTATTATTTAGTTTTTTTTTAATATTTGCTAATTTTTAATTTTTTTATTTTTGCATGTGCACATTTTTTTTTCAGTATTTTCTACTATTTATATTTGTCCTCTATTTATTATTTATTTAATTTTTTTTTTATATTTGCTAATTTTTAATTTTTTAATTGTTGCATGTGCACATATTTTTTTTTCAGTATTTTCTATTATTTATATTGGTCCTCTATTTATTATTTATTTATTTATTTTTTTATATTTTTTGCTAATTTTTAATTTTTTAATTGTTGCATGTGCAAATGTTTTTTTTAGTATTTTCTATTATTTATATTTATTTTGAAGTAGCTAGTTATTTGTTATGCACATAATTTTCAACTAGCACGCGATGGTTCGGTATAAACTTCCTTCTGGTTGAACCTTTAAGAGCGATCAAAATACTCAATGCAACATTTCAATCTTCAGACTGATATGCCCTTGCATATGCCCTGCTGCTGGTGGCCCGTGCAACTGCAGCAATTGCAACTTTTTGTGGCGCGGATAGAAGAAATGCCAGCACCACCTTGCAAAGTCCTTTGTGCCCCACTTGGTGGCACTGGCACAGCCCCATTGAGGGGCCGCCAACCAGCATCACGGCCATAAACATAATTCTGGCAAACCCAACAGCATATAAACTATACATATACACATGTACACATGTATATCTGTATGTGTATATACCTGATTCCAGCTCTTGCGTATCCTCCTGTGGCTGTAGCTGCGGCTGGGGGGAGTGGCGCGAAATCAAAATAAAACGATGGGCGTTTATCGTTATGCGAACTGAATAACTTCTGGAAGTTTGTTTTTTTCCTTTCTTTCTTTCCTTTTTTTTGTTCTATGCAGCTTCGCTCTGGACATTGGGGCATTGGCTCTGCCAGTGGAGCCACTCCACTCCACTCCATCCCTCCGCTGGCCCAACTCGGCCTCCTCTGCTGTGGTTACTTCAGCGCTGCTTTGAAGCCAATTCTGCAATGCCATTTGTAAGTTCTTCTGCTGAGCAGATCCTCCGTTTCTATTGCCATGCGTAGCTCTCAATCCTTTGCAGTTGCCTCCACAATTAAGTTCTTATTTCGTGTTAAGCTTCTTGCCAAAAAAAAACACAAAAAAAACCCCCGATAACCGAACGGAAGAGCAGCGCGTTTCGAATCTTCAATTAGTTTGCTTCGTTTTTTTTTGTTTTATTTTTTTGTTCGTTTTATGGGGAAGGGAACAAAAGGGGAACCCTCTCTCTGCGCTCCTGTGCTCCTGCCTCTGGGGTACCTCTTTTCATTGCCTGTTTCTTTTTTTTGTTGCTGTTTGTTGGTCAGTCGTAAGTCGTAGGTCGTAAGTCCTGGGCTTTCAGCGTTTTGCCTAATTAGCTTTTCGGTGCGTGCGCCATTTGGTGGCAGCAGCAGCGGCAGCAGCAGCAGCAGGTTGCAAGTGGCAGTGGCACAGTGGCTTCTCTTTTATATTTCTTACTGCCGGTTTGGTCGTCTAATGAATTTTCAATTGTTAGTGCCTCGTTTACGAGGTGTCCCGTCGCGTCGACGAGCACTTTGTTGCGCAACGACGGCTCGCTGGCTCTCCTCTCCGCCTCTCCTCCCGATGGCTGTAGAGAAACAGAACTCTAATTACAAATCACAAATGGCCAAAACGCTCTGAAATGGCCCATAAAAACGGTAGCCATTGGAGCGCATTACGCAAAACGTTGCCGCCAATGCGACATGCAATATCAGCGCAATGAAACGGGCAGGGAGCAGAGGCAGGGGGCAGTGGGCAGTGGGCAAGGGGCAGTGGGCAAGGGGCAGTGAGCAGAGAGCAGAGTCAGGGGGCATGGAGCACCGAGCTGGGAAGCGGGAGAGGGACACTTTTGGACTGTATAACATTAGCGGAAAATTGAAAAACCCACGGGCGATCGACAGTCGCGCGGCAGTTCCATCATAAAAACCAAGCGAAAAAAAAGCTCAAGCACTGAGGGAAATCTTCTCAGTGCTCTGTGGCACAACGCACTGCAGTATACTCTACCTGGAGTCCTTTTCACGCCCATGAAATATATGTGCCAGGATTCGTAAGCCATAAAAGCTAAGACCTAAAATATTTAAAATAAATATTAGAAATTATGAAAAAAAAACTCACCCCGTAGCAGATGTACCCCCCAAGCCTACCCTTGGGGGAATGGGATTAACAGATGGTTTTTTGTGCGTCACAATGTTGTTTCCCCTTATTACGCATACGCCATGGTGGTGCTGCTGTTGCTTCTGCTGTTGTTGCTGCTGTTGCTTCTGCTGTTGGTTCTGCTGTTGCTTCTGCTGTTGGTTCTGCTGCTGATGTTGCCCCGACACGATGACGCTGACGCTGACGATGAGGCGTCGGCATCAAATCACAAATGGCGCCAGTCCGACACAGCAGCAGCTGTTGTCAGAGCGAGCGAAGGATGCGGAGGGGGTGCCACAGAGGGTCCGACTGCGAGAGTTGGGCAAGCAACGAAAGAAACGAAACGAAACGCAAGAAAGAGAGGCACACAACAGGCACAACACATCACATAGCAGCAGCCGCACGTGACCGAGAGATTGGGGCGCAGCTTTCGGTCAAGTTGCAAATGCAAATTGCAACTTCCGTTTCTCATTCGCTGCATCTGTGAATCCTCTCGGTAGCCGACCCATTTCGCAGTTGCAACATCAACCTTTTTGCAGGGGGCAACTACACAGAGTGCACGCCTCCTCCTCGCCTGCTGAACCTCCTGGCCCCCCTCCTGCACAAAGCATTCTTGTCGCCGCGCCCGCCCCCGCCGCTGCCTAGCATTTGTGGCAGTCAATCACACGTAGGCAGCTTCTGCTCGTCAGGCGGCCCCCACGTTGATGAATTATGGGGCTATCCAGCAGCTCTTGGAGCTGCTCAGCTCTCTGTCCCTGTCTCTGCCGCCTGGGATTATAGATTGCCGCTCCATGCCCTGCCTGCATGCCCGCCCCTTTGTGCCATCTTTTCAGAGCAGTGCAATGCAAGGGGCGCAGAGTGGAGGCACCTAAGCGGAGAAACCAATTTCTGGAGCAACCGATTCGAAAGGATTATGCGAATTCGAAAGGAATGGAAAGGGCTGAGCAGGGCAGGGCAGCGCAGGGCAGGGCAGAGCAGGGCAGGGCAGAGCAGGGCAGGGGCAGGGTATTCCCTCGACTCAATGATCCGACTGCAGATCCGATATCTAAGTTGATTTATGGACTTGCTGAGATTTTTAATGGCACGTAACGCTATTAATGTCCGTGGCCCCGATCCGTGTATGGTTTGCCGCTTGATTTATAGAAAAAGTTGCAGCCAATAAATGTCAACATAAACTTTGGTCTAGCCCGTGTGGCCCCCCAAGCGAACCGCCCCTTTGGATCCTGGAACCTAAACTTTACACCCCATAACCCCATGCGCCATGATGCATGCCACATGCCTCCGCCCCAACCCCCTTCACTCACTCTCTGTCTCTCTCTCGCTCTCTCTCTCGCTCTCTCCCTATCTGGTTTCAGTGGCAAGCAACATTTTCTAATTACAAAACTAACATTTACAATGTTGAAGGAACCGAGAAGGAAGGACGACGCCTGGACTGGACTGGAGCGGTTTGTGTGCAACAAGTTGCATACACAATTAGCACAGGGATACAACGAGAGGGCTATATGTATGTACTTGCCACACAGCTCTTGCCACATGCCACACACTGCCACAGCAGCAACAGCAACAGCAGCAACAGCAACAAGCCCTTTCGGCCATGGAAGCGTCTGTTTAACTTTCAAGTGCCGCCGCCTCTCTGCCGCTCCACCGATACTCATAAAATTTCCTCCAGGTAATTTTCTGTCATGTTTCGACTTCTGTGTGGTTCCACTGGACTTCCACAGAGAGAGCGAGAGCAACAGAGAGAGAGAGAGAGAGAGTGTTGTGTGCTTCCTTTTGACTCTTGACAATCCTTTGGGGACGGGCCCGCCCCCTCTCTGGGCCCCAAACTTCAATCACATTGCACTTTTGGGCCACTTAAAGCTCCTCCTCCGCCTCGTTGCTGCTATTTGGTTATCCGTACCCTGTGCCCAGCCCTGAAGACAGGGTGTTTGGGCATTTGCATACGCTTTGGAACTGAATCGAATCGGTGCCGCCCTTTCGGCTCGTATTTAAATACACAAAATATGCTCTTCCTCCCATTATTCTCTGCCCCTTTTCATATGCCACGGGCAGACACGGGCAGAGCGCGTCGTACAGCAGCGCCTCTCGGTCGGCCTGACAGCTCGGACTTCCCAGGGCTGTTCGGCAGGCGCATTAAATGAAATAAATAAATAAAACTCCCAGAAATATTCCTTTAAATAGCAGTGCAATCAGTTGGCTCCAAATTAGCTGCCCAATTAGAGGGCATTCCATGTGCGCTTCATCCTGCGATAGCCCCAATAGCCCCGGGCCCAGGGCAGGCATCGAGCATTGTCCTTGTCCTTGTCGCGTGGGTTGTTTGTTGTTGATTCTGTTGCAACTCCTTGCGCCCCGCGCCCCGCGCTGCTCCAAGCTCCCGCCCCTTTTCCTGCTGCATTTAATGAACACTGTCCGCCTGGGCATGGGCATGGGCATGGGCCTGGGCCTGGCGCCGCCTGCCTGCCTGCTGGAAAATTTTGTCAAACGCATTAAAACATTATTAAGAGCAGCCGCCTGATGCCCGGCACGTCCCCCCCAAAGACCACGCAGGCGGGAACACACTCTCGTCCTGCTGTGTGTGTGTTTGTTGCTTTTAAATATTTAATTATATTTAGCTGGCCAAAGTACTTACAGTTTTGCGCTCTTAGTGACACATGCAAAGATACATGCCGCACAGATAAAGATACAAATACGCACACAGATGTGTGTGTAACCTTCTGCCCCAGCCCCAGCCCCAACCTCCGCCTCTTGCCTGTCGGCAACAATTTCTTCTGGCCTGCTAATCTCCTACGCAAGAATACTTTCCATAATGGCCAAAAGACAAATTGCAAATGCAAAAACCAAAGCCCAAAAGATACAGATACAGCTACAGTATCTACGCACTGCGTACATATGTATCTGCGTATCTTTGGGTCTCTCGCTCCTCGTCTCTTCACGCTCTGCCGCATTTTTCCATAAATAATTTTCATAAAAACTTGTTAAAGTTCCAAGACAAGTAAATAAATAAATCGAGAGAGAGCGAAAAATCCATATGGTTTTTTTTTTTGCTGTTGTTGTTGCTGTGGCTACAGACTCCATGCAACAGCCGACTGTATGCCCCCAGGCGCACAAAGTAAACACTTTTCGGTGTCTCCTCCTTCGCCTGCTCTAACCATCTCTTTCGCGCTGCCTCAAGTGCTGTCTCCTGGCTGCTGTCTCCCTCTCCCTCTCCCTCTCTCTCTCTCTCTCTCTCTCTCTTTCGCTCTCTGGTACCCTGCACAACAAACTTTGGTGGCGAGTTCTGTGAAATTTCCGAGTTGCCATTGAAGTTGGCATTCTGATCGAAATTATTCGATCGATTAAATGGAGTGCCGTTTCGTTGCTGAAAGATTTCTATATGCCAGTATTTGTTTATTTGTTTATTTTTCTATATGTTTTTGCGACGTCAAAACGCGAATGTGCGGCCTGGATTTGAGATTATCTTGGGACTGCCTCAGATTCTGCTCTCCAGATCCACCTGCCGCCAGTAGTCCAAGGGGTGCCAGGCACGATGCCATTCCCATTCATGATCTACAATTACAGCAAGGAATTGTTGAATGTTTGCTTTGGCTTGCAACTTTGCCAAAAAAAAATACAGTTAAACATTAAAGATTCCACAAATTGGTAGATAAATACTAACAGCAGTTGAATTTTCGAGTAGTTAATGTGCATCTTGGCTCTATTTTAATTTGAATGTTAATCGCAAGATCGCAGACGGAGTAATTTATAGAGAATAACTTTGCTGTTGCTTCGGTGAACAGTCAGACAATTAGGAATAAATTCTAGTAGATTCCAGCATAGATGGCATAGACGACATTAATATTCCCCTGCATACTTTGGACCTGTGAATTTTTCGTTATAAATTCGATTTGGTTTGGGTATTGTTACAGTATTTTTAGGGCATTTTTTTGGCAGATTTTGTTGCTATATTTTTCTACCTAAATGCAGTTTAATGGTTGCATTTTTGTATATTTTCCATTGAAAGCGAAGAAATATATAGGTGGATCATTAAACAATTCTTGCATTTGTTTTTTTTTTTTTGGTTTTCTAAATTATTTCAAAGTCTTTTTGTCATGCGATTCTTGGTGGAATGATGCCCGCTCTCGTGCTCTTTCTCCGTCATTGTATCTATCTATTTTTTTTCTATGGCTCTGTCTTTCTGCCTAGCTCTGCTTCGCTCTTCGAATATGCATCGCCATTGCTTGTGCCCTTTTTTTGGGAGGCTTTGCATTTCAGTGGCCATCCTGTTGAGCGACTGTGCCCTGTGCTCCTTGTGCTTCCTGCTGCTTGGCTCCATTTCATTCAGCCTCATGTCCTTTTTTGCCCTCTTTCCTGCGGCTCCTATATGGTGTTGGGCCCCACTGAGTGCCTGCCATGCGGACTACTCAGAATCTCGAATTTCGTTTGGTATTTTTTTTTTTTTTTGTTTGAAATGTTTTTTTCTTATTTTTATTATTATATTTTTTTGTGGTATTTTTTCTTTTTACGGTTTTTGTTGTTGTTGTTGCTGTTGTTGCTTCTGTTGCATTTGTCCGCTGTGTTCCGTTTCGTTTTGTTGGGCAACTTTTCGTGGCTTTAAACACGTACGACGCGTTGCCATCGCAGTTTCAGCTTTTTGGTATTTTATCTCTTTCCCCCCCCACACACACACACGCTCACACACATGGCGGAGGATCGTTGTTGTTGGGAAAACTCAATTTAGCTTTTTGCAACCTTCACACACACACACACACGAATGCGGAAAATAAAGGAAAATGGGAGCCACAGCAGCAGCAGCAGCAAAAGAAAGGAAAAAAAAACTATATATATAGAGCCAAAGATGAAGGAAAAAATGAAGCGAAAAGCGTATTTCTCTCTCAGTTTCAGTCTCTGTCTGTCTCTTTCCCATTTTCCCACCATGTCATTTTAGTTGGAGTTTTCCTTGGTTTTCCACGCCAAAAACGAGAAAAATCCACTTGGATCCAGGAGGCACACACACACACACACACTCTCGAATACTCGCACACTCGCGGAGAGAGACACACAGGCGGAGATAGGGATGCGATACCTTCCATGCATGCGAACACAACAACAGCAACAACAGCAGCAACAACAGCAGCAGCAAGGCCCCCTGTCAACGTTTGGTCTGGTGGGTGGGCGCAGCAGCATCCCCCCCCACTTTTAGCACACCATTCGAGAGAGATGGAAAGACTTTCATTCATAGTCGAAGCATGAAATACGCTTAAAGTTCCATTGAACGACATTCCCATTAATAAAAATTCCTTTAATTTTTTTGCAGCTTTTCTTGGGTTTCTTTTTTGTGGGTTTTTGTGTTTTTTCCTGCTTTAATTCAGTATTTTATGGACTCTTTGGAAAGAGTATACGCACACACGAACAAATGAAAAAAAAGTAGGGGAAAACAAGAGCCTCCAAAAATGGAGAAAATTCTTTTGACTAGAAATGGACTGCATTTCCCCACACACGCTCACATGCCTCTGCCACTTCCTCCCTCTGTGTGTGTGTGTGTGTGTTCCGCGCTATGTGCTGCTTGGTGTGTGTCGTACGTGCCTCGCTTGCCGCTTATTAGAAATCAAATCCCATAAAAGCCACACTGAGCCACAGAGCCAGAGCCAGCGCCAGTAAGAGGTGGGTCCGGGTCCTTTGCTTCCATGGAGACAGCGGCAGAGAGAGGGATAGATAGAGGCAGAGGCAGAGAGAGAGATGTGCCATGTTGCAGGCACAGGGCGTATAAAGTAGGAACCAGGACCAGGCGATAACGTTTAACGGGCACTGGGAAACTCTCAAACCAGAGCAAAAAAATTCTCAAAATACTGCAAATAATCTAAAAATACGGCAAAATGTCAACGCTTTCTTTCATATTTTGGAACATGTTCGAAAGAAAAGATAGCTAACCCATAACGATCGCTTAAAGAGTCTGTGTAGCTGTAGCAATGCATTGCATTATCATGCGAATCGAAATGAGACTGACTCTTCGTTGCATTTCGCTCCACAATTCCCCGAAAGCATGCCACTGTTTCCACTGATGGCACACAAAAGGTAGAACTCTGAAAGGCCCGCAAAAAGGCAGCAATACGAGTATTGCTAGTTAGTCAGGCCGTTTATCTGCGAACCATAAATATGTTTACTTACATTCAACTGAAGTTTCGGTTGGTTTATTATTGTTTTCCGGAACGAAGACTTTTTTTCCTTTAAAGCTGCCTTTCAGCTTTATTGATTTATTTTTTGGTTCTTAGATGATCATTTTTAGGCCACTTTCGGCCACCATCACATAAAATGGAGCTGTAGAGCAGGGAGAAAAGGTGAAAGGAATTCCCCTTAAGTTGTGATACAAAGTTTTGCCTCGACAAAAGTGGTCTGAATGAATTTAAGGCTACAACTAACTCTAAACTAAACGTTTGAAAATCTTTCCTTGATTTTTATATTTTCAATGAGTTAATATGTGCAGGAAAATTATGTGTACAAATGTACGTGTATTTGTGAAAGGCTTTTATGTGCATACAAACTCTGAATATGCATCCTTCCTTTCCTTTACCTTTCCTTTCCTTACTGCTTTCATGATTTTATTTTTTATTTTCAAGCCTTTATTTTGCTGGGTTAGATCAGTGCCAGCTGCTCGCCCAATGCCCTAAAATGAATAGTTTTTTCATGTTTTGGTTTATTTAATTTCCAAAATTTTGTTCGGGGTATAAAAAGGTTTTATTTGCTTGCAGATGTGTCTGCTTTTTTATTAAATGTTTTGGCATAGTTTTTGGCGTTTTTAATATAGTTTTTTTTTAGTTGTTTTGGCATTTTTCTGTTGCAACTTTGGGAATATTTTCGCTATTTTGCCTCAAATGCAATATAATTTGATTTCTTGATTTCGAAACGCTTTGTAGATCGGAAATATTTTGTTTCCTTTGCCCCGAAAACTGTGGCATGATACGCACCACAAAAGAGGAAATGGTAAGTGAGTAGTGGGGGAGCTGGGGGGGGGCTATACAATGCTGACGCTGCACAGAGTTGTTGCCACTTAAAACCGAAACCGACACACACAGTGGCGGTGGAAGGTTCGGGGAGGGTTGAAGCTTGGGGCGAGGGGACAAAAACTGACAGACAATCCGCACTCAGCATGTTGACTACAGGACCCCGTGCACCTCCCGCCCGCAGGACCTACTGCGTCCCGAATGGGGAGCAGATCCTCTCTCTTTCAACCGCCTGGAGCCTCCCAATGGAGTTGCCTTTCGCCGCTCCCCGCTACCCGCTGCCCGCTCCACTATTCCTTTGATGGTCCCCTTGCTGCTCCTCCCATGCTCCGTTGTCCCCCATTTATGGCTCCCATTCTGTGTAGCTGCCTTTCTACCTCCTGGCTGCCAGTCGTCCATCGGCCTTCGTTTTCTGTGTCTGTGAATCCCACAAATCCCCCAATGCCCGCCCCAGCCACCCGCCCCCCACCCCAATGCCCTGCTGCCACTGCTGCCTGCTGCCTGTGTGGCAAGAGGCAGAGCCAGAACGAGAGACGACAGTTGCCATTGCCTTTGGTCTCTGCTTGATATTTTGTCATTTGTGTCACGTTCGCCATTCATGATGATTCCTCGTTTGCGTTTTGTTCGGTTTCATTCGCTTCGTGTCTCTGGCTCTGCCACTGCCACCTCTCCTGCGCTCCTTCGCTCTCTCGCTCTGTGTATGTGCCTCTCACTTGCACACGTTCTGCTGTCCACGTGCAGGTCCTTCTGTCTTCTTCCGTCTCACTCTCACAGTATCTGTGTGGCATTTTGTGCGCCATTTTGCCGTTTTTATTTATGGAATGCAGCCACTCTAACGTCCTGCCCTGTCCTGCCCCCCCCCCCAGCGCCCGCCCCGTGTGTCCGCTGTGTGTCCTGTTTCCCTCTGTGTGGTACGTGTGTTATCCTTTGGCGCTCATCCATTCCTAGAGCGCCATTCCGCCTGCCACAATAATTCCCACGTACTACGCCCTCCCGCCACCCCCTTCGAACTCTCTCCGTCGCCGCTGCATCCACTTTCGGGCAGCCCACTTTTTTTTTGTTCTTTCTGTATTTTTTTTTTTGTTTTTTGTTTCTGAAGCATAAATTTCAGGCATTTTTCTGTTTGCCAAAAGAGTGTGGAGTGGAAAGAGAGTGAGAGAGAGAGGGGTGCGCAGGGATTTGGATAAGCTCAGATAACGTCCGGCAATTTTCTATAACATGCCAAGTGGTCAGGGGTTCGGTCAGTGAGTTCCAACAGCAGCGAAAAGCTGCAGAATAAATAAAAATATTAAGGAATAATAGCTATGCACTCTTTGTGGAATTTAAACTAATGTAAAGCACGAAAACAAATATTAAATAATATAAAATAATAAATAATATAATAATTAAAATAATATAAAATAATAAATAATATAATAATATAAATAATAAGATTTAATATTAATTATTATATGAAAAGGACACACTGGCTGGCGTGTGACACGAATGGGAGACCTGCCGCCAAGAGTGATTCAACAATGAAATATGACAAAACCCTTCGACATTGCCGCTCAAATGGTAAAATCATAAAAGTATTTGAGTTTGCGATGAATTTCACATAATAAATATTCCCATAAGCGAATGGCTACTCAATCCGAAATGCCATGGAAATAAGCCGAAGATCCCAATGGAATTTACTTCTCTGCTGTAACTACTATTAGCATGCAATGAACTGCTCGCAAGTACTCCTTGCCCATCCACAAAGCGGCGGAAAGTAAATGGAAGGGATAATTATAATTGAGGGGATCCTGCATTTGTATCAAAAGAAAAATCACAAATCACTACGAATCGAATGATTGACAACAACAAATTAAAGACCATTTTCCACATGGCAGAACTCTTCGGACATCTCTCGCTCCTGCCACTTCCCATTGCCATAGTTTTGCACTGTGTTGCCGGTTTTTCTTTTATTTTTCCAGGGGTACTTGTAGTTCTCCTCGATTCGTACGCCAGTATCCTACGCCTCCTGCTTCTCCTGCTGCTCCTCCTGGTGCGACTCCGAGGATGTTGTCAAGTTTTTTGGTAAGGGATTTGCATTTGCACAACCGAAATTTATGAAACAAAAAAAAAACCCGAGCGGCAGGCACAGCGCAGCAAGGATGAACGGACGAAGGGACGAAAGGACGATGTATTTGACAAAATATTTCAGTTATTTACATTCTGTTTTTCTCTCTTTAGACAACTTTTAGGCTAACAAGCAGACAAAAACCAGCAGTAAAACATAAATCTTGGCCACATTTATGCCCTCGCTGGCTGCAACACCTTCCATTCCACCATACAGAGGGGCGCTGGGCTGCCGGCCCTCCGTGCTCCCCGCTTCATTCTTGTTACGGTGTTGTCTTAGCCCCCTTTGCTGTTGGTTGGTCCTCTTGGTCCTGTTGGCCCATGCAGTCCCCCAGCGAAAAACCCAATGAAACTTTATGCATATTAAACTTTTTACATTATTTTTTGTGTGGTCAGAAAAGTTGGAAACAACCGACAAAAACCAAAACAACGAACAACAAAAATATATACCAAAAATAAAAGCAAAAAACAAAACAAAAAAAGAATTGAAATAAAATGAAAATTATGTGAAATGTGGACTGGCGCTAAGCCAGCGAACAGAATGCGTACACAAGTTTCCTGTATCTAAATGTAGACTACGAGCATAGCCATAGATTGTGTGGCAACAAATCGATGGGTCTTACGAGCGATTATCGATAGGAGGGACCGCCTCAATCCCTTTTGGCTGGGGCACTTGGCCATTTCTAGGCACCCAAATGAGATTCCTCACGCCTTGATCACCCTTCACTGCTAAGCTGCTCTGTGAAAGAGACTGCCTAGCTAGAATTTCGATGCCCCAATCGAAATGTATCTTGGAAATCTTCATCAGCTTATTGTGGACATATTGTGCAGACCAAATGTAAGCGCTTTGCCGTCGCAAAACTGTGGGAACTGCATGGAATACTTGCTCGCATTTAAGCAGCAGATAGATCTGCTGTCAGCATCAGAAGTGTGTGTGTGTGTGTATGTCTATCCAGGAGATACACAGATGGAAAAGTATGAGGACCTTTTGGGGAAATCATTTACCACATTTCATATTTTCATTTAAAATC
Organism: Drosophila tristis; assembly: GCA_018150885.1. Lineage (NCBI taxonomy): Eukaryota > Metazoa > Arthropoda > Insecta > Diptera > Drosophilidae > Drosophila > Drosophila tristis. The sequence continues at coordinate 2,362,616 of JAECWT010000086.1, read as the reverse complement.
TGGATGGAACCACAAATCACGAGGCAGTGGCAGAGCAAGCATGAGGCTGGAGCGGGGGCTGTGGCTGGGGCTGGGGCAGAGATGCCGGCATGTTCGCAGTTTAGTTTCAACAAAGCAGATGCAATACCTAAAGATACAAAGATACAGACACACATCCGAGCAGAGGGAGTCGAAGGAGGAGTAGGCGGAGGTGGGGCCGCAACGGCAGCAATTTGCAAATGTAAATGATATGAAAGATGAGAAAGATACTCGCACTCAAGACAGCCACTCGTAAACCACAAGTGCATGTGTACATATGTACATACTGTACACACATATATTCTCTTATGTAAAGCTCGTATATATAGCACAAAAGATGCAAGTGCATTTGGGTATCTTCTGGGTGTGTGTGTGCCTGTGCCTGTGCATGTCATAACTATCTTAAATGTCCAAAAACAACAGTTCCGGCACACAAACCCACCCAAAAGCTCTGAAAGTTTTTCAAATATTATTTTGTGTTGCGGTTGCAATGCAAATCAGGGCGAACCAAAAAATCCAGCTCAAACAAAATCACATGAATTTCGACTGATAGATACCCTCGGGTACCCTTGGTGAAATGGCACACAAATATTTAACGTATCCAAGGGATATTTTCTGATTGAATTCTGGTTTATGGCAAGCTACTTCTTTGATTTATATTGCCACAAAAAAGTAATTCTTAAGCTGCGAAAATGCTGCATATTTATGTGAGAAATTAATGTTTTTGGTAGATCGATAGACAATACCATAATATAATTTATATAATATAATCTCTCAAAAGTAGAGCTTCCTTACGCGTTGAAATTGTTTCCACAAAAACACAAACTGTATCCGCCCTGTGTGCCCTGTAAAATAGGATCTGCAAGGGGCAAAGTGACATGGCAAGAGGGAGGGATGGTTGGGGTGGGTGGGTCTTCACATGCATGTCACAAAGAGACAACGAGAAAAACTTGAAACTTGCTTCTGACATTACGTGAAGTTGACAACATGTCAGAAATAGAAAAGATATCCCTGAAAGATTGGATGGTTGGTAGAGGGGCAGAGGGGTGGGGTGGTGCTGCACATGGTGGGTGGAGGGGTGCCACAGCAGAATATTTACGGTGGGAGGGGCAAGGGTTGGAGTAGGACAGACAGACAGACGAGAAAAAACCAAGTGACAAAACATTCATGTTGCCAAAGCAAACAAACAACAGAAAAAGAGAGGAAAGAGCGAGGAAGCACGGGCTGGCAGGAGGCAGAAGAAGGGGTTGGATAGTGGGTGAAAAGGGGTGAGGGGCGGTACGTAGGGGCGTAGAGGGCTTCTGCATTGAGGGTGGCCTCCATTTTTTTTTTTTTTTGGTTTGGTTAAATCAGAAATCGCATAATATTTGAATAAAATGCAAAGGGAAAAAATAGTTTTTCCAGCAGAAAGTAGCGCCCCCAGGAGGGAGAGAGAGAGAGGGATGTGCAAAGAAAGAGTGACAGTAAAGGAGGCACGAAAATAGAGGGAGAAGGACCCTAAGTGCTCCTCCTCCCCCCGAATGCAGGAAAACAAACAAATAAGAAAAGGAAATGACGAAAAATTTCTTTCAACAATGCAATGGGTAAAAAGTTTTTCTAGCTGGAAGAACAGGGTATCATTATGTACATACATATGTATGTATGTAGATATGTACATAAATAACTACATAGGTAAAATAAAACTGTTGGAATGGAAAGGCAAAGGCAATGCAAAAGCTGAGGATACGATAAATCTACACCACAGAGACATGAACAAAAGGGGATCTAGAGATTGGATGCATGCGCGTCATGCAGCAGCGTACCTCGGTCTAGGAATGGCACATTATGTAGGTGATTGGTGATGCTCCCTTTGGCTTCTATTGATTCGCTCTTGCTTCGAAAAGTATTCCCCTAAGCCATGTGCCCATTGCCCAATCTTCCATCCATTCTACGCTGCTGATTCCCTGTGTTGCCCCTCCCCCACCCTGCTGCGTATGCACTTTCTACACACACACTGCATGCAAAAAGTATTCGCCCAGCAGCAACAAACAAGCAAAAGTGACACCGAAATACAGCAGAGATTTCTGTGCTGTGCTTTGGCTTCGTGCCACTCCCACTCCCCCTCCCGCTCCCTCTGGCCGACACCTCTCGCTGTTGCTGTTGTTGTTGCTACATGCAGCAGTTGTTTTTGTCGTTAGTGTTGCATGCAGCACCACCGCCCGCATTAAGGCGTGGCCGCTCAGCGAGCATCGACCGCCCACATGGCGGCATGGCGTTGTTGTTTTTTTCCCTTTTTTTTGCTTTTCGGTTTTTCCTTGAACTTTTTTTTCCCATTTGAATTTTCTTGTATTTTTCATGGGTGTAGTGGCATGGGTAGGGCATAGGAGATAGGGGGGGGGACTTTGCGAAAGCTTGTGTTTGCATATCAGAGCCCTGCGATCGAGCCCCCATGCCCCTCCTTGTGGCATGTTGGCGACGTCCGTTTGCTGTTTGTTCAGTTCGTGACTGGTCGCAGGGGGGCCATCGCCATCCCCTTCTCTGGATTGTTGCTGATGCGCTGGTGCGGGGCGGGGCGGGGTGTAGTATAATAGGTGGTTTGAGGGGGGTGTGTGTACAACCACTTGACTCCCAAGAACTACCGAAACGGGTTGGGGCAGGGGTTGGCGGGAGGCCTACGAACATCCTTTGTTTTTGTAGCAGGATGACATCCAACTCCCCACCACATCCCTCCATCTCCAAACCTTCCCTCTGCTCCCCAAGAGCCACTACTTTCTGCCCCTCTGTGGCACTCATCGCCCTCCTTCCCCTCTCCATCTACAGTGCCTGCCAAAAGTTTATGGCGCGTCGCAAAGTTCGTCGCGCTTGTCCCGTTGTTTTTGTTGCTATTGTGGCCATCGACCCCCAGCCCCTAATATCACCTTTGCGCCCCTAGCCAGCTGAGACAGTGGGCGTGGTGCCACGCGGGGCTCCCTTCATTTGCGCCAACTTGTTTGCCTGCAAATACGCTGCCCAAAGAAGGGTATTAAGCGACTTGGTTGGGTTTCCCTTTAACTGGAATGCCTGCTACGAATTTTTCCAATTTTTAACTCCACATTCCATGAAAGATTTGCTTTAGCCATTTTTAGGACCTCTCACAATTATTGAACTATCATAAGTTTCTTTTTAAACTATCATAAGTTTCTCTGGGAATAATTTCGAACCCAAAATTTTGGCAATTTTGGCTGTGAAAAAACTGCTGGAAAATTATCCATCATTTCGATTTGGTTGCTCCTTGCAACAATTTCGTTACCTAGTTAATTAAACATTTTGTGATTACTACTCTTAAAATTAATATACACATCTCTGTTGAAGAAGTGGGAGGGCCCACCCCCGTTACCATTTCCCATTGGAAAAGGAAAGCCCAAAAAAATTGCATCCTCATAAAAGTTTGTTTCACAAAAATAAAAAGTTTCCTTCAAAATATTTGCCACCTCTGTCTCTCTCTCTCTCACTCTCTCTCCCTCGTGCTGTGTGAATTTGGGGCAAATTGTTTTCAAGGCCACAAGGCTACACAATTTCCCCCACGTAAGCCCCCCCTGCACCACACAGAAAGGCGTAGATCAAATGATTTCGATAGCTTTTCGATAACAAACATAGACAGCACGTGTCACAGGGGCGCAGGACAAGAGAGGGGGTGGCGGAGACAGTGACAAGTGAAACATCAGACAAATGAGCGTGCCCCCCACCAACACACACACACACAAAGACACACAGGCAGGCAGACAGACAGCCTGGAAGAGTGACAGCAAGAGAGACAGTGCCGTAGAGGGTGTGTGTGTGTGTGTGTGTGTGTGGGTGGGTAGGGGGGTTCCACAAGCACTTCACAGCTTAACACCCTAATGTGCAATACTTTTGAACCCAACCCCACCCCCCAGCCAGGCCACCGATACAACCGTACAGTACACCCCTCCCCACAAAGCACACCCTTGTCGGCAGAAGATGCTGCCTGTCGCTGCTGGCAGCGGGAGAGAGAGAGAGAGAGCGTGAGAGAGACAAAAGTCGAAAGCATTGAGAAAGCGCCACCCACTGCCCACACTCTGTCTCTCTCTCGCTCTCGCTGTCTCTGCCTCTGCCTCTGGTGCGCTCTCCTTCTGTTTTGTTCTGCTTCTTGCTTTCGTGCTTTCTTTCTTTCCGTTCGCTGCTTCGTTCATTTTTATTGCGCTTGATCTTTGGCTTATTACCATGTCCCGTTTGAATGCGAAATGCGAACCACGCAGCCGGCATACAAAATGCACACATAAAAGCCGAGCAGTAGCAGCAGAGGCCGTGGCCGGGCAGCCGGGCTCCTCCAAATCGCCCAAGGGGCGTTCGTCCGCGTCCCCCGCAGCCGTGGCCGTCGCTCTGCCAGCGACGCTGCTAACGACAAGTGGCCCCCCAGCAACAATTGCAGGCTGCCAGCAGAAGCTTGGGCAGCATCAGCGCAGTGTCGGGCAGCAAAAGTTTTTCTAAGGATAACAACACCAAAAAAAGAAGGAAAGGAAACTTTTTTGTGCGACCAACAGTTGACAGTCGAAAAGCATTTGACATTTTACCTTGAGAGGGTGTGAGCGAGCGAGAGCGGGGCAAAGAGAGATAGAGAGCGACGAGAGCGAGATAGAAACTGTAACAAAAACAACACAAACACAAAGAGAAAAAAAAGAAAAACAGAAAACACACAGAAAAAGCAAAAGCAAAAAGCGGACAAATGTCACTTTGAAAAATGCCATTGGTTCCTCCTGCCAGAGCCCGACCCCCGAAGTAAAAAAGCTCTCTACGCCGCCGCCGCCACCGCCACCGCCGCCGACGCTGCGCATCGTCTCGTCGATGCGACCGAAAAAACCAGTTGCTTAGCAACGCCCCCTCTAACCGCAGCCCAAAGTCAACTGCGACTGCGACAAATGTCAGCAACTGCTCTTCTGACTCCATTGCTATTTCGTGTAGGCAGCGGCATTGAGTGGCAGCAGCAGCAGCAGCGGCGGCAGCAGAGCAGAGCAGAGCATAGCATAGCATACAAAGCAGCGCGGCAGAGCGCGCTGTCAGCAGATGGCAGCAGACAGGCGGCACCAGCTAGTTGTCTCGCTCTGGCGCGAGTGTTTGCCTTGGAGAGCGAGAGCGCGCGTGTGAGTGCGCGCATGCGATCTCACTCTTCGGTTGGACTAGGCGGCCGCTGCCATTCGTCGTTGCTTTCGTCGCTCATCGCCTCGACCGAGTCGAGTCGGTCGTCTGAAGAGCCGACGACGACTTGCGTGCGTTTTGGCTGGTAGCAGCAGCAGCAGCAGCGCGTAGCACACTGCAGTGCCGTCGCCGTTTACAGTTTTGTTTTGGAGTTCGCGTGAAGCGCACGAACCGCCGCACATTGAAACGCAGCAGCAGCAGCAGCAGTTAGCAGCCGCCGCCGCAGCAGCCGCCCCACAAAAAGCGAGAAACAGAGTCGCCCAGAGTCCGTTAGCTCCAAGAGATTTCTCGCGTCAGCTGTTTTCTGTTTTCGTCGCGATCGGATCCCCGTGCACCGCTTATACCGTTGGTTCTTCTCATTTTTTTTTGTTGATCGACGCGCCAGAGAGAATCCAAAAAGTTTTTTTCAAGTGTAAAGCGAATGAAAAAGGAATAAAGAAAGGAAGAAGGAAGGAGAAGGCCGAAGAAGTGTCAAGTGGATAACAACAACAACAACAACAACAAATACAAATACCAAAAGAGAGCAACAAAAAGAAATACAAAAAGTTATTAAAACAAACCAAAAAACAAAACAAAATAACGCAAAAGCAAAAAAGGCAAAGGCAATCGGCGGCCGCTAAATTTTTGTTTTTGTTTTTGTTTTTTGCCGCCGGCACCGCGCACAGCCCCTCCATACACGTGCTCCCGTTCTATCTCTCTCTCTCTCTCTCGCTCTCTCTGTCTCTCACTCTGCTGTGTGTGTGTGCGTTTGTGTGTTAGTGTGTGTGCGTGTACCGTTAATCATTGTCCGCGGCATATCGCTCCTCTGCGATAGAAAAGGGCCCAGGAGGAGCCTCCCAACCACCAGAAACACCCCCCCACCACCACCACCGCTCCATCCTCCTCCTCCCACACGGACAAGATATTCAACAACAAAATTCTCACCGAAGCCTCCAAAGCGCCCCTCAGGGCTGTCGCGCTGGCGTCATTTCTGGGCGACGGTTTTGCCGCCCTCGGTAGTAGCCGAGCACCGCCGGTCAAGGATCTAATGGCATTCGGCGCGGTACTACACACAAATCAGCACAGTATCGGTAAGTGTCCGTCCCAAAGACAGTATACAATACATGTATGTGTATATATAGATCGTACAGGAGGAGATCTTTCATCTGTAGATGGTGGCAGATATTTTAACTGTAGATCTCACTTGGGCAGAGAGAGTAATCCCCATCTTTTGGACTCTGCAAGGGCTGCCACGTGATTTTCCTGCGGGTTTTCTCCATAGATCTCGGCAATACGCACATCTGCCTTTGGTTCCATGGATTGCTGAGATCCTCAGGAGTACCCGTAAGATTTTTGGGTTCCATGGGCTCCTTGAGTTCCATAGCTTCTATGGGTTCATTGCTTTCCTTGGCGGTTTCTTGGTGCATCCGCAGTGATTTCGTAGCAACACATTGCATCTTTTCCCATCCCAGAATGGGATATACACTTGCATGTATGGAGAGATCTTTCTCCAGAGATCTTGCAAGGAATACCTCAAGCAATACGTTTGCTCGCAATTCACAAGGTTCCCTATGATCTTAGGTTTTTAGGAAGGTCTTGCAATGACCATATATATTCCTTTCCTTGAAGGGTTACAAAGGGTTCTCCAATAATAAGACTGTTCTATGGGTTTTATGTACATTTGTCTAGTTTCTTGGGCTCGCCTCGTCTCATCTTCTGCTATTCGATACACATATTTGTGGGTTCCGCGTGGCTCTTTAGCGTTTCACATGAGTCTATCAAAGCCACCTGTTTGGGGGCCTCAAAAACACTACCCAAATATTATTGCAGAATTCGGATTGCCAGAATCTATGGATTTCATTGGGACTTTTGTGGTTTTCTCTATGCATTTCCATTGACAATGAATTTGAAAGAGTTTTCCCATAGGTTTTTTCCACATCTTCATGGAGGTTTTCTTTGGATTTGGAATGCATTTAAAATTTTTCACCCTTTTCAAATAAAATGGGCCTTAGATTGGGGATCTCCAGCCATCGGTTAATGACACTTATTCTTGAGTTTAAAAGTCGTTCATGGGTTAAGGGGTTGTGTGACAGTAGCGGGTTAATGGCAACGGCTACGTTTTTGGGGCAGCAACAGCAACAGAAAAAAGTTTTTTGCACTTTTTGAACTTTAGTTTTGCTTTGGTGGGGCGTGGGGCGTGGGGCGTGGAAGGAATCTATCGCTTTCTCTGCATCTCTCTCCCCCTTTCTCTGTGTGCCCCGCTGCTGCTGCTGCTGCTGGACCCTGTCTCTTTTCCGCACGAGACCATTTTGTATGCCTTTTAAAAGTTGCTTTATTTTTCTCTTGTTTTTCTCTCGCTTTTTCTCTCTTCTTTTCTTTTTGTTTTTATTTTTTTTCTTCTTTTTTGTTCTTCTATTTTTTTTGTGTTTCGATTTTGCTGTTTTTTTTTGGTCGACAAAAAGTTTTGCGCAGTTGTCAAAGTTTTTATTCCTCTCCTTCCGCTTCTCCTACTTCTGCTCCTGCCTTTCCCTTCTACCCTCTTGCTTCCTTCTGCCCATCTTTCTGTGCCTGTTTCGTGTTTCTCCTCTTGGCTTTTGTTTTATTTTCATTTGCTCTCATGTCAAATTTTCACTTTTGATGACGACAAACTTTAATTTCCGCAAAACAAAAACGAAATAAAACTTTAATTTCTAACAACAACAAAAACGAATAAATCAGCACGAGAAAAGGGTATTTATAGGCTCAAAGAATTTGCGATCTATTTGGAATGATGTAAAAATATGAATTTGTGGAGGATTTTCAAATGTCTGCGCTTCTTCTGCTGCCATGTTCAGAAGAAGGGAATAAATCTACAAGTACCCAGAGTCTCCCAGAAAAGTGGCAGACACCTTCCTGCAGTCCATTCTCCTCATCCTGCTCCTCCTAATTTTTCTGCTCATTCTCCTTCTTTTGCGCCATAAATTGCCAACCCAAAGACCGGGAACAAAAGGCGGAGTCGGTGGCTGTCAACATTTGAACGTAGAAATGGATGTTCAGGAAGCCATAGGTCCTCCTCTTAGGCTTTTCCACTCCCGTGAAAAACCCATGAAAATGTCTGACAATATGCTCTTTAAATTTTGAACATTTTCTTGGCTAAGGTACTTAGGCGAAGGATTTTTGGTTGAACTTTAAATTGAATATTATGCACTCCCATGTGTTCCATTCGTAGATCATTACCAGAACTTAATTCTGTGATTTCTTTGAGTTGTCCCAAGAGTTTTTCTTTGATTTCTAACTATTTTAAGGACTCATTTTCCATCGTAAGAGCTGCGTATCTTTCCAATTTTTTTATTGTTCTTTGAAGATTTTTGATCTTTAAACTATTAATAATTTTTTCTGTGATCTTTTCTCAAGTTTCTTTCGTTGCTCCTTCATTTTGAAAGGGTAAACCTTGTTCGAATCTCTTTCTATCCTTTTCCGCTGACCGTTTGCTCATTTCTCTCTCTCTGGCTGTCTCTGTCTGTCTGTCTGTCTCTGTGGCACATATCTTGTGGCAAGCATCTTTTCAATTTTTATGAACCTTCAGGATGGATGCCCCATGCAACAAAAGCTCTCAAAGGCAACGCCTTTAACAAAAGTTCGCGCTGCTGTTCATCAACATTTATGACTGCCACAAACAGCAGCAGCATCAGCAGCAGCAGCATCAGCAGCAACAGCAAAGGAGGAGGCATGATCATCGACTGTGCAACAATATTTCCGTTGCAACTGCCTCCTTATGCTGCTGCTGCTGCTGCTGCATCCTCCTTCCGCTGCTGTTTCTTTCAACGTGAAATGTGATTTTCTTGCCATTTTTTTTTTTAGCATTTTCTTTCAAGTTTTTTATGATCTGCTGCCTGCCACAAGAAGCATAGAAGGTGCATGCCTCCTTCATCATCATCAGTCGTCGTCCGCGTCGTCGTCGTCTCTAGCAGGTTCGTTTTGGAGGATCCTTTCATTGATTTATGGAGCAAAAAGCGTAGACACACGGCAGCTGCTGCCGCATTTAGCAATTCTGCTGCCCATTCCACACAATGCCACGATGGTGCAGGGGGGTTTCTATGGGTGCTTTGTCTAGGCTCTGGGGGGTGAGGGTGAGGGCGGTGCTTGCCCTATAAATTGCCATGCATAATAAGGCGTTGAGTAGTCGCGGGAGCCTCTGCGGTGGCCCCTACAACGATCAGACGGGGCGAGCCCTTTGAAACCAGTTCTCAAATTCTGTTTCAACTTTCAAATTCCCCAACAAAAGCTACAACAATAAAATCACCCAATCCAAATGGTAGATAGATCTGCAAGAATAGAGCTAAGCGGGAGGATGCCAGAGTACGAATCGGGGTTGGTTCACACGGCTTAAGAGACAGAGCCAAAACTATGGCATGAGCGAGTGATGTCCGAAAAGTTCTTGCATATCGAAAATGGTTCCTCAATCGAATAAAAAGGCGTTTGCGTATCCCTGTCCCTTGCATGTATTTTGTGAATGCCACACACTTTAGGCCAATTGGTGGCAGGCAAAGGATTACTTTGTGATGATATTTGTAGCAGAATGGACGTGCATGTGCCGTGCCTTCATGGGGCACCCTTGCCCAATTCATTCCCCCAAGATAACCCTCATGTATGTGATCCATAAAACAAATGCAAATGAAATGCAAAACACCTCGAGAAATACCAGAGAAATATTTAAACTAAATCCTTTCCATTTTTCGTGTTATTTCTGACGAATTTCTTTTAAAAATAAGTACTTGATTTCTTTGTATTTCTTCAGCATGTTCCTGTAGCTGGAACCATTTGGTTATGGGAACATTTACACTGCAAATAGACGTCTCTGTGCCCTGCTGTTGTCTCTCTTTTGTTCCTGTCTCTTGCTCGCCCGTGGAAGTTATGACGTCGGGCTCCAGTGGCCCCCCAACTGTTGGGAACTTTTCAATTTCTGTTGCAAAATTCTGGGGCTTGGCTTTCGGCTTCGGCTTCGGGTTTTGGGGTTTGGGGGCAACGTCGTCGCCTGTCTGACAGTGGAGCGCACTCTCCTCCACCTCCACCTCTCGCTCTCCCTTCTGCCCGCTGCCACTAGCTCTGGGTCTGCTGGGTCTGCCTCCGACTCTGCATGCCCCTCTGTCGTCTGCTCATTTTGTAGCCGCTTTTAGGTCGAAAACTGAAATAGTAATTCACATTCATGGCCCCTGTCTTGCTGTCTCTCGCGTCTGGTTCTGGTTCTCGCTTCGGTTTACTTTTTCCCTTAGTTTCAGTTTCAGTTGTTGCTGTTGTTGTTGTTTTTGTTTCTGCTGCTTTTTGCTGTCTTTTTTTATGATTCCTTGGCCATTTTTACGATTATTTTAAAGCTGTCAATAGTCCGGCGAACGTGTGAGATAATTTATATGCCATAAATTTCATTTGGCAAAAACTCTCAAGTGGCGGTGTGGTGGGGGGGAACCCTGCCGCAGCCTCAGCCTCAGACTCTGCTACTCCCTCTCCTCGTTCTCCTGCAGTAGTTTCTCCAGAGAATTCTCTCCGTCTGTTGTGTCTAGTATTTTTCGGTGGCTTATCGCCTTCTTTGGGCTTTTGATTTACTGCCGAGGCACTCAACAGGTTAAAGACAGCCTTAACCCTAACCTAGTCCCCACTCCTGCACTCCTGCACCCCAGCACCCCTGCACCCCTGCACTCCTCCTCCCCTAGTCTGCCTCTTTGCTCTTTTCTAATTATAATTTACTATTACACCGAAATATTCTGCTGCTCTCCGCTCCTCTATTCGCCTCCCGCTCGCACGCCGTGTGCCTCTTCTTTTCTTCTTTCCAAAACACAGAAACAGAGACCCACGAAAAACGGTAGCCAAAGCCTCGGGGATTGATTTATAACCGAAAGATTGGCAAGGAGCGCTTCCAAAACGTTGAGCAGAGAAGCAAAAGATGAGAGTTGGCAGCTCCGCATGCAGCAGCTAGTACCTCCAGCTAGAGTTGCAGCGCTTAAGAGTAGGGGATACCCATTCATCGATGGGGGCAATGCATTTAGGCATTCTTTATGGCACCCATTAGTTGTATTTTGAGTGGAAAACATTTTTAATTGTAAAGTTTTTTCGCTTTTTCTAATGCAACGAAACTCCCGAATAATATCTTCAGACTTGCGAATATCACATAATTTTTTTAGACCATAATTTGACTGCTAAAATTATCAGATTTAATGATTTTGGGCCTTAGTTATGAAGGGTTTTGGCTAATACAAGACTTTCGAATTTCTTTTCTATTATTATTATTATTATTCTGCTCTATTCTATAATTATACGTACAAAAAAACACCCACGATCGTAATGATATTTGGTTTTGAGCTGCACATTACGCTCATCTCAGCATCAACCAAATATCGTTGCCATATTTTCAGAAATGTGGTTAATAAATTCGTTTTATTGCAACATAGAAATGATGTATAAATGCCATACTCCAGAGAGAGGAAAATGAACCGCTGTAAACAGCCCCTTGATGGGTATCACTATTGCTGCAACGGGTGGGAAACCATCAACCGCATACTCCTCCTGCTTCTCCTTTGAGCAGCGGCAGCAGCCACTTGATGCTCTCTCACGCGCAGTGGAAGAAGTAGGTGGGGCACAGACAGACAGACAGACCGACAGACAGGCAGACGAACGGACGCTGATGCTGATGCCTGATGCTGCGGCTGACCTTTAACCCAAAATCTCAAAGTCAAAGCATGAACTCGCACGCGAGAGAGACAGACGAAGAAGAGGCAGGAGGAGGAGGAGGAGAGGCAGTGGCAGAGGCAGAGGGAGAGACTGTGGTGCTCGTTCGCCTGGAACCAAAGGCCCCGATCGCGGAGCAGATGACCGCAGCCAAACGTCGATTCGTTCCGAGTGCTCCAGCAGCAGCAGCAGCAGAGGCGGCAGCAGAGGCAGAGCCGGAGCCGGAGCCAGCGACTGCACCGCCGCTGTGTCAAGTGAAGCGTTACCCCCAGACGGTGGTTGGGTTGCACCTCCGCTCCGCTCCGCTCCACTCTGCTCCTTCGTCTGCGGCGGCGGCGGCGATCTGTGGCCACGGTTCACGTGGAGGTTAGGGTCCATGTCTCCATATCATCAATAACCAAAGCGGTGAGAGAGAGAGAGCGAGCGAGCGGAGAAAGAACAGAGAAACACAGAGAAGAGTAGAGTAGAGAACAGAACAGAGAATCGTCGTTTCAACATAATGATGCGTGTAATGTGGCTGCTGTCGGCTGCTGCTGCTGCTGCTGCTGCTTCCACGGCTCTGCTGTTGTTGCTGCCGTCAACAGTTCCTTGCCTTACACTGAGCACAAAAAAACAAAAAATAGATGAAAATTAACACAATATTTGGAAAATTAAGAAAAGTAAATGTGATTCTTAGGACACAATTCCCAAGGAAGGAAAGTCTCTTCTCCACTTGTAATTTGTGCTATAAAAGTCTTTGGATTGATGATTGGTAGATAATCCATAGACGATCTGATCTAAAGAGTTATAAAGATAATGAAGTGATAATGATAGAGATCATGTCAGAGGTAGATAGTTAATGCAATGACAGTGTTTCGATGCAAACGAAGATGCTATGCATCGAAAGTGGAAGTGTAATGGGCATACTAGAGCGGAGTACTAGAGTTAATGGGAGTTCTGGTTGTAAGCCACCTTAAGACTCAGCAACTAGTTGTCTCTCTCTCTCTCACGCAACGAATTTTGCCTTTCGTTTGTGGGAAATTTTTGGAGAAAATCATTGGAAAAAAAATAAAGATCTATGTGCAAGCACTTCTTCGTAGCGTACTCCTTCGTAGCGTACTCCTTTCTCTGTCATTATATTTTGTTTTTGTTTTTAAATGCTATTCTCTCTCCATCTCCATGTACCTATCTTTGTATGGCCCATTCCCCCCCACTCACCACTCATCGCGCATCTCTCCTTTGTGGCACCAATTTGTTATGGATTTTTATTGTTGTGCTGCATTTAGGGGGGGGCTCTGCTGCTCTCCTCTCCTCCGAGGGCGCCAAGAATTTAACGCAGCTTTTACTTTTTATGCCCGTATGCAAATTAATTAATCAAAATCTTCAGCATTTACTCTGCCACTTCTCCCCGTCTCTCCACGTCTCCACTTCTCCTCTGTGCATTCTCCCCTGGCCATTGATGATGGCTTTTGTGGCGCGGTGTTTGGCAAATCATTTGCGGCAAACATCAAAACGCTGCGGGAGCCAGAGCCAGAGCCCCCCCAACCGTTCATCCAACTGTGGTGGGGGCTGTGTGTAACGATCTCTGGAATTGGCGCTCAGCCGCCGCCGCCGCCATCGAACCATGACCAATGGAAACCAAACTAAGGCTAAAAATGGTGTAAGGAAGCGGTCAAGAAAGCGGCCGAACAAGCGGCCAAGGAAGCCTCCAAGAAGTTGCTGTCCAGCGGCTAAGCTGGCGACTAAAATCGAAATATCTACATGTCTCTTGGGAGCCGTCATAATCTCTATAGATTGTTGCCTTAAAAAAGAGGCGAGGAGCATTGAAAGCCTTGGAAAAACTCTGCTACTTGAAGCTTCAACGCGTTCTCTCAGACTCATCCCAGGCTGCTGTTTCTCCCATTAAATATTCTTTCTATTTTATTCAGCAAAGAAAAGGCAAAATGGAAAAAGAGACCAAGAATTGGGCTTTACTTTGAAAATGTTTTAGGTCTTAAGGCATTGCAGGGAGCATTTAGTTTTGCAAACGTTTAAAAATGCTAAAAAAATAATATTAGAATTCTACTGTAACCTTTTTTAGGGCTGCTTGAAGTGTCTCTTGAATGGAAAAAGATTTCCCTAAACATTTAATGACTTATTTTCTATGGTTAAATTATTGTTAAATGATTGGAAATTCCATTAAAATCTCCATGGAATTTGTTTCATGGAAAGATATTCGTTCCAAAAATGTCAAACATTTTTCCAAAAATATCAACCAAGAGCATAAAAGTCATAAAACTCCGCAGAGGAAAAGTCGCAAAAGCAACGAAAAAAAAAAAAAAAAAAATCGGAAAACATATCCTGCTCTTAAGAGGGTGTTGTGTGGCGCTAGGGGGGGAGGGTACTTCCGTTTGCTCGGTTTTTCTTATCGCAGAAACAGACGCTGGCTGCTGGCTGCTGCTGCTGCATCCCCTGCTCCTGCGTGATGCTGCTGGTGCGGCGGCTGCTGCTGCTCCTGATGCTGGTCCACTGATAAGAGTCCTTGTGTCAGAGTTGACTTCCTCCCATGCGAAAGGACGACGAGGGTTGCCGCCACGGACTACGTGCATTCGCATTCAAGGTTAAACGGCAGAAAAAGAGAGATTTGGCCGATAAAAGCGAAATTTTATGTTTATGTTGCCATCAGAGGGGGAGAACGGGGCATAAATTCAAGCTTATCGCATGAGGCAGTGGCAAGGTGTACCAGTGGCAGCAGCAGCAGCAGCAGAAGGAGGAGGATGAGGAGGAGGAGGTGTGTAAACCTTAAAACCCTAACCGCAAGCAGCAAGCAGCAGCAGCAGCAGCTGGCAACTCTGGCAATCCGAGTGCCAAGAGATTGTTTATTATTAATTGCATTTTGCGAATGCTGCCACTGCCACTGCCGCACAAATGTGCAAGTTGCAACTTGCAGTTGCACAACACACAAAGCGCAATAAATTGTGCAAAATTAATGCGCAAAACCAATTAAAGGACAATTTCGGCTTCGATAGGCAAAAGGTCCTTTATGCTGCCGCTGCTGCTGCTGCCGCTGCTGATCATTATAATATGCATAATATTATGCTTGTCTTGGAACCAAAACTGCCGTCTCGTAAATGCATCAAAAGTTTCCCATCTTCGGCTACGGCCTCGGCTTCGAGCTAAATTTTGCCAATCAAAGCAGAATATTTAGTGGCAAACGAGGAGGAGCAGGCGGAGCAGGAGGAGGATACAGAACCATGAAGCGGGAGCAGCAGCAGGAAGGTCCTGCTGTGGCACAGACGGCTGTTTGGGTTGCCCAACGCAGTTTCAGGGTTGCTGCACGCTGTACGCTTTATTTGGCACACATCTTTAAACCTTTAATCGCATTAAACGCTGACCAAAGAGTCATTCACTTGGCAGAGCCAGCAAAAAGGAGAGTTGGAGACGTAGAGAAGTGGGGCAACGAAGCAGTGCCAGCAGCATAAATATATGTGCATTGAGGAACGGGGAACGGGGAAAAACCAAAAATAATTATAATAAAAAATAAATATAATAAAAAAAAAAATATAATAAAAAAAAAAAAAATAAATATAATAAAAAAAAAATAAATATAATAAAAAAATAAATAAATATACGAAATGGCTGAAGATAAATACCAAGATGAAATGGCCAAGCATATACCGGAAAATACACAATATACAAAAACAAAGTTATGATCAAAAATACTAAAATTTACAATAAATTAAAAATAAATAAAAATGGGAACCTTAGGGCCAGGTTCTTGGTCATGCGGCAGCGCCCCTCGGCTCGGCTGATGCCTCCGCCTGTGAGATGTTTCCTTTTTGGCGACACGCACTTTCCACCACCCCCTTCTGTGGGGTATGCTCTCGCATGGGAGAGACCGCAGCCAGCTCGCTCGCTTCATCAAATATTGAAAAATGCAAAATTTACAAGTACACATAAATTTGCAATGAATCGCCAACACCAAAAGCATTTAAAATCAATCAATGCCTCAAAACCAGGGCTGCCATCAAACGCACACACACACATACACACACACGAAAGAGTGTGTGAGAGCGAGAGAGGGAGAGATAGATTGAGGGCTAGTGAAGGGCAGGGGCTGGCGAGGGAGCAGCGGAGACCACATCAAATGTGGCCAGGCGTCGGAGCGTAGGGGCAGTGTCGCAATATTAACAAAATAAACAGAGATCCGAAACCCACCGCCCGCCCCAAACATGAAACGATAAATCCACAAAGCCAAAACAGAGTCCTGGGCTCCCCAGGGACCGCAATGTGGATGCAAATCCATCCAGCCAGCCAGCCAGCCATCTATGAGGAGTCGCCCCCCTATGTGGGCAAATGTTTTTCGGGGAGCTGCAGCAGACGCTTTCAGGGAGAAATCATAAGGTGCGATCAAAAATGATTTCGCTGAAAATTATGCCCCGCTTGCAGCGATTAGCTAATATTAAACTAATCGGTAGGAAAGTTTCTTCCTTTTTCATTGCTTTGCTTACGTTTTGCTCGGTTTATCGATCGTATAAAATAAGGGACATAAGGGACATCTGATATACTCGTATGCGCATATCGCATTCATCATTTTATTGAGTCAAATGGGAATTAGACTCTTGTGCCATTGCCCACAAAGCTTTTGCTGTCTGCCAAGCAAATCAGAATTCAAAGGGACACCATGAGGGGGCGGAGGGTTGTATCCGGGTTGGCCGTGGCAGCGTATCGAATGGGAAACCTTTGCACATAAACAAAAAATATGAAAAAGAAAACCCAAGAAACTGCAGAGTGCCGAAGGTGGGTGGGTGGCGTGCGCCTCTTGGGGGGTTGGTTCTGGGTTCTGGGCTCTGGGGTTGCGTGGGCGGGTGGCAGTGGCATAGCCATGGCCCAGGGGGAGGTTGTTGTCCTGTTGTTGGCCCTCGTGTTTGTGTGTGTCCATGCCACATGCCACATCACTCATACGCTAAGGCTTATCATTGGCTATCTGTCTGCTGACAAGCGGCGCAACCCAGAGACAGAGGCAAGTGGCACAGTGGGGGGGGAGGAGGAGGAGTTGGTGGCGCCCCAACCCCCATGACGACGACAACGACTAAAACGAAGGAGAAGAACCACTCGAGAGTCGAGAGACATTTCCATCCACCCGAAACGAGGCAAGCAGCGAGCGAGTGAGCGAGAGCTTCGCTGTGCCCTGGCCCTCGCCCTCGCCCTCGCACGCGCCCTGTGTGCCCCATGCCCCATGCCCCATGTTGGGGCAGAAGTGTGATTTTTATGGGGCGACAAAAGCAAAAGAAAAAGAGAGAAAAACGAAGTACTGGGGCCCTATAAAAATCTCTGCAACTGACGACAATGTTGATGATGACGACTATGGAAAATGGAGATGAGAAATGGACAGAGAGGGCGACGGGACGCGCGATGGGGGGTGGGGGGAATGGAACAGGCAGGACTGTGGATGGAGAATGACGATGACTATGAAAATGGCTGGTGAGATTGAAATTGAGATGGAGAGAATCTGCGGAGCCAGCAGCAGAACCCAAACGAGTCTCTTCCCCCAACGAGTGACTGGCAAAAATGTGCACAGAGACCTTAGAAGGTATTCCAGATGAGCGAAAGGACCTGTCTGTCTCTTTGTCCGTGAGTATCCCTCCACGATCTAGAGTTGCATGTTTAATCCATGCCCCCATCGTTCGTTTTCTCAGCCATTTTCGTCATGTAAATTTTTCGTTTTTCGTTTTTTTTTTATATTTTTTTATTTTATATTTTTGCAACAGCAAAGGGAGGCAAAATAAGAGAGCGAGATACGCCTCCTTTTTGCTGTAACCTCATGCATATAAAGTATCTGGTAGATACACAGATACACAGCAGTGGCAGTGGCAGTGGCATGGACTGGATATGGATGGCAGATAGGCGGCAGTGGCGGCAGTGGCGGCAGCGGCAGCCCAGAAGCCATCGACGCCGATCCGTTGCCATCGTCTCGCATCATGAAATTGTTGTTTACTTTGCCATTATATTCTTTTACCAAAAACAAAACAAAAAATGCAAGAAAATAAAAGGCAAAAACCAGAGGCGGCTGCCAGAACCTCCTCTGTCTCCCCCTCCCAACCCCTCGCATCCGCATCCGCATCCTCATCATCATCATCGAATCCTGGGCAATATCGCTCTTTGCCTATCAGAGGAACTCTTCTCATCTTCATTTTGGCATGTTTTTTATGGTTGGCCTCTTTCATATCTGCCTGTGTCCATCGAGACTTTGTTTCTTGTTTCCAGTGCTGCTCTTTGGGGATAAGCCAAAGGAGGGGCAGCAACAGAGAAAAGTCGAAGAGGCAAGCGGCACGAGGAGCGAGGAGTGAAAAGTGGCAGAGGGCGAAATGGTGTAACAGCAAGAGAGTAAGCAACGAGAACTCTGCTTGATGCCAAAAGCAACGCCTTATGCAACACTGCTTTTGGGCCATAGTGTTGGTTAACTGGATTTCACGCCAGTCTCCAATAAATAAAAGAATTATTTTCTCAGTTTAATAGAACTTTTAAAGGTTTTTTTTTCCCCTTTTTATATTTTATTTTCCTCTCCATTCTGGGGCCTATTCTCCCACTCTTCGCGCTCTTTGCAACCTCTTTTCTCCACTCGCGCCCTGATATTTGTGGCTGCTTCACTCCAGAAATAGTTGGCTACTATTTTTAATGCAATTCGTTGCGCCTGATTTGACAATTTTGATTGCATTTCCCCACTGCCCCAACCCCAGCAGAACTCAGCCAACGCTGGGTCTCGGTCTGTGCCCCTTTGGTCTGCCATTGAAATGTTTTCGGTCGTCGGCGAGGGCAAAGTTCAGCGCTGTCGTTGTCGTCGAACTGCCCGAAATATTTAATATAAGCTTTAACACCTATTTCTGGTTTTGCTTGCGCTCAAAACTTGTTAACATTTTAATTACACAAATTAGTGGCAAATAACGAAGCAATATTTAAATGAAAGCAACAAGAAAAAAAAGAGGCAACAAGCAAAATGGAATATTAATGAGGCTGTCGGCACAGCAGAGACAAATTATGAAAGAAGAGTAATAAAAGGGGGAAGAATGGCTCTCGAGTTAAAAGAATGTTTGAATTAATATATATTATTATTAATTATTATTATTATATATTATTATTAATTATTATTATTATTTATTATTACTATTTATTATTATTATTTATTATTATTAATTATTATTATTATTTATTATTATTATATATTATTATTATTTATTATTTATTTATTACTATTTATTTATTATGATTTAGTAGAGCAAAATACAGCCAAAGATTTCTCCATAAGAACTTCCCCAGATATATGTAACATTATCTATCGTGACATTAGTTTTTCCCTCTGGGATCTAAAGATTTTCTCTACATTTTCCACTTTAATCCCTTTTCGGTCTGCCTTGCAAAAAGTTTTCCTTCTGTGGCCCATAAGTTTTTCTCGGGTTCCTTTTTTGGTTTTTTTTTGCATTTTTTTTGTAGCCATTTGTTTGGCTTTTTCCTACTGCATTACCATTTGGATTTTTGCATAAGATTTGCCACAAAAAGGAAAATAAGCACAAGCAGCAGGAAAATAGAGGAAAAGCCTGGAAAAAGTAAAGGAAGAAGAAACAGCCAGTGAGCCAGTCAGCCAGCGCCAGCCAGCCAGCCAGCAGCTGGAAAAAGAAGAAAAAAATAAAATAAAAAATAAAATGATTGCGCGGCGGTTGCTGGTTGCTGGTTGCTGCTGCTTTTCTTTTTCTTTGTGGCTTTAACATTTTAGTCACGTTTTCAGTTCAGGGGCGTGCCCCAAAAGGCGGAGTGGGGTGTGTGCGGCAAGGGGGAGGCGTAACCAACATGGCGCAGCAGCAGGCAGCAGCAAGTGCTTTGGTTCGAAGCTCAGTTTTTATTATTTCCCATTTTTCTGTTCGCTTCTTTTTTCCCCCTTTTTTTTTTCTTCTTTTTGTTGTATTTTTGTTGTAGTATTTTTTTTCTTTTTTTTTTGTGTGGCGTGTACGATGTCGAACGAATTTTTCACAGTTTCTGCCACAGACGGAACGACAATGGTCAAAAGTTTGCCCCTGCCCATAGCGCAGCTTGCTTCTGTTGCACAGACAGGACCCCAGATGAAGGATGTGCGGATCTAACGCACTCCACGAAGCCACGAATTCAATGCTGCCACGAAAAGATCTATGCGATTTTGTGTGTGCCCAGCTTAGAGTCCACCAGCTGCCTGGCCCCACTGTACCTGCACGACTGTGGACTGCTGCTGCTGCTGGTCAGGCTGCTTGCAGAACAGAGTTTCAGTTCATTTGTTATATTTCTTTTTTCTGCACTTTTTGTGGGGCAGGTCTTTGGGGTGTTGCCCGGGGACCAGCCCATCGAGCCATGAAGAAGCTGCTGCTTGCTGCTGCTTGCTGCTGCTGCTGCTTTCTGCTGCTGCTTGCTGCTGCTGCTTTCTGCTGCTGCTTTCTGCTTTCTGCTGCTTGCTGCTGCTGCTTGCTGCTGGTTGCTGCTTGCATTATAAATGCAGTTAGTCCATGGATTGTCCAGAGGAGCTCTCTGTGCTCCGTGTGGAACACAATTATTTCGCTTTGTCCGAGAGCGCGAGGCTGAGAGCGCGGAAAATGTTGTGCAAAATGCTTTGTACGTGCCTCGGTTGCAACTTTGCACTTTCCTCCAGCCTCTGCACAGCTTCCACTCGCGCGGTCAATGGCTGCCACCGCACAGATCCAGGGGAAAACTGCAACAGCGACACAGAAAGCACAGAGAGTCTGGGGGCAGAGAGAGAGAGAGAGAGAGAGGAGGTTGCCTAGAGCCTTGGCTTGGCTCATGGCTCTTAACTTTGGCTTCAGTTCGTTCCAGTAGCTGGGCAATTTTTCACATCGTTACATAAATTTCAGCGCAAAATAAATGGCCAACGGTAGCCAAAAGTGCACTCAACAATATTTAAATTGCGACACTTAAGCGGCAGCAGCAGCAGCAGCAGCAACAACAACAACAACAACAACAACTACCAACGCCACATCAGCATCAGCAGCAGCAACAACGTTGTCGGCGTCTGCAAACAACAATTTGTCGCTTTTTAAAAACGCGCCAGAAGGCACAAAAATAAAGTCCACGAAGGTCCCGTCCGTCCCCACCGCGAAGCGAAGGTGCCCTGCCTGACTGACAGCCCAAAAAGAGCGCGCGAGGCAGAAGAGAGCGCGCCAGTTAAGCCCCCGAAAAACAGTCGACCAAACGGAAAAGAAGCTGCCACAGGAGCCACGACCACAGCAGCAGCAGCAGCAGTAATCGCTGATAGGCCCAGCGGACACAGCGGCGGAGACCCCGAATGGGAGATGCTCTTGCCCTGAGCTTGCTTGAAGATTGATCAAACAGTAGGACAGTAAACCCTTCGCACATGACGTGCAAAATGCAGCCATTATGTGGGAAAATACACCAAAAGCAAGCAACAAAAAATCACCAACAGTATATAAAATTTCACCAACAATATTTAAAGGTGCACCAACAATATTTGAAGGTACACCAACAGCATATAAAACAATAACAGGAGTGCATAAAATGAAAACACTATCAAAAATTACTCCAAAAATCTATTAAACAACAAAAATAGCATGCAAAAAATTTAGCATTGCTTTAAAAAAAGCAACAATAGTGCTAAAAAAAACTACAACAATAGTATGGAAATTTCTGCATTTATTACAAGTAGCCACAACAACGAAATGAACTGTTTAAGCGTTTAAATATCAACAAAAGTATGTCCGACGACATCATCAGCTACTCCAAAAATATCAACAACAATAGCAACAATCAATCATGGATATGTACACCAACGGCAGCAGCAGCAGCAGCAGCAGCAGCAGCAGCAACATCATAAGGAGCCAACACGAACAACGTTTAACCCGACTTGAAAATGCTGTTGCTGTATAGTTCATTGAGCCTCAGCCTCAGCCTCAGAGCCAGAGTCAGACCCCCCCGACCCCAAACTAAAGGCAGACTCTGAGGCAGAGAGTCGTCGTAGTCGGGCGTCTCCTTCCACTGGCAGCACTCCCTGCCATTCGGTTCCGTTCCGTTCCGTCTATAAACGTCTATAACCTTCATTAAAAATTGTCTGCAGCGGCATGAAATGATTGATAACATCCGTCAATTTTGACATATGCGGCAGAGAGGCGCAGGAGGCAGAGAGGCGCAGGAGGCAGAGAGGCACAGGCAGGGTCTGGACTCGAGACTTGCAACTTTGCCACTTGCGATGATGTTGCCGCTGCCCTGCCTGTTGTTGGGTGTCTGTTGGGCTTTTGCTGTTGCCGGTTGCCGGTCGCTGTTGCCGGTTGCCTCCACCTCGCTGTGGAGGATGTTCGTTCGTTATAATTCCTTGCAGTTTTGTGGCTCTTATTTTTGGGGGCTTTCTGTTAGCGAAAATGAGTCAATTCGTCAATCAATCAGTGTGTCAGTTGCTCATTTATAATGGCCAAGAAGCACTGCCCCCCGCTCCCCTCCTCACTCTGGCTGCCGCACACTCTTGGGGCGGTTCATTCATTCAATCGTTCGCGTTCATTCGTTGGTGGGGATTCGCTTGGGGCTGCAGCTACTGTCCATCGGGAGCCAGTAGTTGGGGGAGGAATTGCGGGCATTATTAATGTGGGTCACTGTGGAGTGGGGGGAGCAGCAAGGGATGCAATGCTCGAATATGACAGCAGACTGAGAGACAAGAGATATGATCCTCTTTCTGCCATTTCTGCCATTCGTGCACTCCTCCGCTCTCTCTCTCTGCTCTTCTTTCGTATCGCATCGCAGCTCAGTCTGCTCCCACACCTTGTTCCTCTCTCAGGCTAAAATCATTTGTACAATCCTCCTTCTGCCTCCGCCTACCACTGCTCCCACCACTGCTCCTTCTGCCCATTAATCCTCCTTGTGCGCCCCTCCTTTCTGCTCCCCACCTACCGCTGCCCCTTCCGCATGCCACAAAAATGTGCACAGAAACTTTTTGAATGAAAATAAATTTTCACACACAAAAGTTTACTTTTTATTTCGAACATCCTCCTCCGCCTCCGCCGCCTCGTTTTGTGCTTTGTGTTTTGTGTTTTGTGTGTTTCTGTGGCTTCTCCTGCTTTTTATGGTATTTATATTTTGTACCTGAGACACGCCCCCAACACAAAAAGAGACCCATGCAACAGCCGCCCCCCCTGCACCTGCACCTGCCCCAAAACGAGCGAACGAAACCGATGGGGGCGAACACAAAAGTTTTGTTCTTGTTTTCTCTTTTTTTTTTTCGCTGTGTTTCATGCCACAACTCCATTGACTGATTGACTGCGAAAGGAGGAACCTTCTGCCTGCTGCCCTCGGCCCGTTCGTTCTCCTCTTTGTGGCCCTCCTCCTGCACCTCATTCTCCTGCTGCTGCCGCTACTGCCGCTGCTGCTGCTGCTGCTGCTGCTGCTGCTGCTGGTGGCTGCTTCTCAAGTTTCAGTCTCAGGCCCCGAGGGCTCTCCATTTTGGGCTGTGGCCTCTATCATTATTCGGTTGCAGTTGGCCCCAGCTGCCTGGCCTGCTCACACATCTCCTCTAACAAACAAAACAGACAAAAAAAAGACTATATATCCATATATATAGATATGCCACGCCTTCTTGCAACGCCTTCTCCGCCTTGTGGCGGTGGAGCAGAACTACTAACAAGGCGGAGGAAGGCTGCAGTGATGGCAAGCAGAGCAATCAGTGAAAAACACTACGGCTACCGCATGTGGCAAGCAATTGCGGGGTCTGTGCGGTGGCAAAGGTTGCAAGGGGGGGGCAAGGGGCAAAGGTGCATGCCCCCACAGGGCGTATGCGTAGTGCAAAACGTGCAACGTGCAAATTGTAATGCTCAAATGTTTGCCATCCGTCCAGTCCAGTCCAGTCCAGTCCCAAGGCCACGCATTGCTCATTGCTCATTTATCTGCCCCTGCCCCCCCTGCGCCACCCTGCCACACGAACTGCCACACCACCTGCCACTCTGCCACACTCGCACACACATGTGCAAACTTAATGAGGCAACCGAAAGCGAGGTGCTAATTTTCGCCTCGAAGGATTTTCGACGGGCACACATCACACACACGCACACCACACACACAAACACACATAACACACACACCACACACACACACGATTCGTGTTCGTTGCTCTCCAGGGGGAATTTCTTCCACTTGAAATGTTCAACCTTTAAGCACGAAAATCTTTTGCTCCTGGAAGTCTCTTTAATCACGCTCTCTCTCTCTCTCTCTCTTTCCGTTTGTTTGTAGGTCGCAGTGAACCGCCTGTGGGCGTGGGCGATCCCTGTGCTGGCTGCAACAAACCGATCCTGGACAAGTTCCTGCTGAATGTCCTGGAACGCGCCTGGCACGCCTCCTGCGTGCGATGCTGCGAATGCCTCCAACCGCTCACCGACAAATGCTTCAGCCGCGAATCGAAGCTCTACTGTCGCAACGATTTCTTCAGGTAAGCGAAACGGATATCATTTCCCATATACTATGCCTGGGCATATCCGCCCTCATCCAGTCCCTCATCCAGTCCCTCTCCCAGTGCCTCGCTCCTGATGCCGAGTGAAGCGTGGCCAACTTTCAATCAAAAGTCGCTGACCGAAGAGCCAAGTCGTCTCGTCGCTGAATGAACTGCACACACACACAGAAAACAGAAAAAAAAAAAAAAAGAAGAAAAATCAAAGCAATTAAGAGCCAAGTTTTCAATCGGAGCTTTGACTCTTTGGCTTTTGTTTTGCTGCTGTCCGTGCGCGTGGGTTTCATTTGATTTCACTTCGGCTGCCGCATTCAGAGTTCTATTAATTGAAAAACAAAAAAAGAGAAAAGGAAAAAGAAAAGAACGTGTGGCAGCAAGTGGGCGAGGCGGGGCGGGGGCGTGGGAATTCCAAAGGTGTAGAGTCGGGCAAAAATAGCAGGACGAAAGCAATTAACATGCAAAATACCTGAGCAAATCAAAATGAAATCAATGCCTGCACACAAGATTCTCGCTGTGCTGTCCTTCGGCTCCTTCGGCTGCTGAAGAGTGGCAGTGGCAGGGTGTGAATGGCTGTGCTATCAATCAGCGACAGCGACAGCGACAGTGCAGTACGATGTGGGGGCCAACAAAAGCATTCCATAAACGGAAAACGGAGGCAGCTCGTGGCATTTGTGGGTGCCAGTGCCAGTGCCAGTGCCAGTTGGCAATCAATAAAAGCAACTACTTAGAATAGTAAAGCGTTTCAATGGGCGGACTGGGACTGGGATTGGGACTGGGACTGGGGCCGAGCTTCCATAGATTGATCTTTTGTTTGGAATTTGCCAATAAAAAGAAGAAAAAACGTTTCAGGAATAGAATCTCGAGGCTTCCTCTTTCATTTCTATGGCACTGCTTTTGATGACTTTCCCTTCCTTTCCCAACACTCTGATGCTATTTGCCTTTTGTTTTTCTTTTTGCAGACGCTACGGCACCAAGTGCAGTGGCTGTGGCCAGGGCATTGCGCCATCGGACCTGGTGCGTAAGCCACGGGACAAGGTTTTCCACCTAAATTGCTTTACGTGTTGCATATGCCGCAAGCAGTTGAGCACCGGGGAGCAGCTGTACGTTTTGGATGACAATAAGTTTATCTGCAAGGACGATTATCTGCTGGGCAAGGCGCCATCCTGCGGCCACAATTCACTGAGCGGTAAGTACCATTCCATGCCATTCCATGCCATGCCATTCACACGACACTAATCGGTTGGCAGGGGAGCATCATAAATTCTGTGGGGCATAGCTTGGGGGCTCATCTTTGCTCATTAGAGGAGAACACTCGGCAGAGGAGTGCTGCTGCTGCTGCTGGCCTGCTGGCAGTGGATACTATCTGCAATTTCCATCAGC
This sequence comes from Drosophila tristis, assembly GCA_018150885.1. Taxonomy (NCBI): domain Eukaryota; kingdom Metazoa; phylum Arthropoda; class Insecta; order Diptera; family Drosophilidae; genus Drosophila; species Drosophila tristis. The sequence goes on along the minus strand of JAECWT010000086.1, from coordinate 2,336,932 downwards.
AATAAATACAAAATTACACACATGCTTTTGGGTATATTTACGCACAAATTTGTGCCCGACTGTGCCCTGCCCTGGCCACAGTACCCCAAACTAGCGACACATCAGGCACGCCACGGCACGGCACGGCACTGCACGGCACGCACCGCATCCAAAAAATAACAATAACATGGCATTTTTTGTACAAATATTTTAATTTCTAACGCAGTTGTTTGCACTAATTGTTTATCGTTTGCGATAGAAATATTTGCCATTCAAATTACCGTGGGAATAAAAGAAGCAACGGACCGGACCGGACCGGCCCGGCCATCGTTGCCGGCAGCTCTCGTCCGTCTCCTACTGTGTTGCATTTCTCTGCGTGTATTTGTTGTTGCTGATAATATGCCCATTGTTGATTTTTGGCACAGTTTTTCCGATCAGTCTGTGTCGTCGTCTCTCTTTCGCTGTTTTCCTTTGTAATCCTAAAAAATATTTGCTACATTTTTGGATTTTTGGTAAACGCCGACGCCAACGCTAGAGCTGGCTGGGTACAGCTAGAGGCAGGCGTCGCATTTACACACACACACACACACACACACACACACACACAATTTAAAGACAAAAGTCACAGGCTAAATGCTTGCCAAATATTTACACAAAACGCATAAATAAAACACGAGTCTCATGCATAAGAAAATAGGACAAACACACACACACACACAGAGAGAGAAATGGGGGCGGCGGGCAGAGAGTGGGAAATCTTGAGCTCAAGATTTGTAGCATCGTAAAGTAGTTGAAGCATTGATTTAAAACCATGTGCCATACGTTACATAAATAAGTGAGAAAGTGCTGCTTAAATTGTTCCACCAAAAAAACTATTCCATCCAGCAAAAGAATTTTGCATTAGCCAACACTGTCTGGTTATTATTAAGTGCTTAACCAAGACTGCTAGAAAGTTGTCCTTCGTTGGAGAATAATTTCAGAACATTGCAAAGTGCTTTCCCATAAACATAAAGCATATCCTGCCGTAAGAAATCCCTCTTTTTGCGCCACAATTAAAGCTTTAATGGCGTTCATTTCGCTTTGGGTTTTCCACATAATTTCCACGCACATTCGCCGAAAAATTCAGCACACAAATGAAATGAAGGAATGGGAATGGAAGGCACAAGGAGGAGAAGCAGAAGGGGGAGCAGGAGCAGGAGCAGGAGCAGAAGTAGTCGGCGGCGACCGAGTGATGGAGAAACGCATTAAAGCCAAAAGCAGCTGCAAAATGCAAAAACCCCAAAGCACATTCCCTCCATCCATCCAGCGCTTGACGGCTTTTGTTTACCCTTTTTTTTATCTTTGTTGTGTTTTTTTTTTTGTTGCACTCGACGGGCAAAAAGTTTTAAAGGATATACCACGTACGCGCGTACCAGAGGCCAAAGGATGTGCCCACTGGATATACATATCTGTGTGACTGCGTCTGCGTCTGCGTGTGTGTGTGGGATGTGGATTAAGCTTTAAAGTTGGCGCCCAGGCCCAGGCGCTCGTGTGGGGCATAATTATTTCAAGTTTTCAAGCAATTAAAGTGCTTTAAATGGCGGCATGCATGATGCTTGTGTATGGGTGTATGGGTGTGTGTGTGTGTGATGCTGGGCGGGGGCTGGTACTACTCGTATGTGCATGACATTCCTGTCGTCGCATGGTGACTGTCACACGCAGCAACGCCTCGCCTCGCCGCTCCTCTTGTTGTATGGCTGCTGCGAGTATTCCCATTTTTTGGTATGCCATTTCTGTGTCTCCCTTCTGTTTTCAGATTTTGTTCGCTCCCACTCTTGTTTTCCCTTTTTTTCGCCTCTTACTTTATTTTATTTTTTTTTGCGACCAAAAGACACCGAAATGCGGCAAAATATTTTCGTAGCATACTTAGCGGCGTTAAATATTTCAACGCTGCCATTTTTTTCTACTCCTTCCGCCCACGCGAAGCCAGAGAGACAGAGAGAGAAAGAGAGCGAGCGAGCGAGCAAGCGAATGCGAGAGAGAGAGACTCTCTGCAGCTGCGCAGACTGCCGACTGAGGCAGAGACAGCGGCAGCGACGGCGGCAGCGACAGAGACAGCGACAGCGGCAGAACAAAATGGCAGCCGAAGAGAGCAGCCAGCCCGCCAGGGCCCCTCTGCCCAGGAAAGTAGGCAATACTTTTTCTTGCCAGCTTTTCCGGCTTTTCCACCAATAATTCCAATAATAATAATCATTTATTGAACATCATTTTTCACACATTCTCACCAGCAAAAAGCACAAGAAAAAACAAAAGAAAAAACAAAAGAAAAAATCTTTGGCTCGTTCATCGGCTGCGGCGGCTGCTGCTGCTGCTGCTCCTCCGCTGCTGCAGCGCCACCAGCAGCGTCTCGCCACCAGCAGCGCTGCTGCCGTCGACGGCGACGCCTGGCGACGCAGCCGAGCAGCGCAGGTCATTAATGTTTTGATTTTAATTGCGTTAATTACGTGCAACGGATTTTTCACTCGTGCCCCAAAAAGACAGCGCTCGAAAGAAAAGTGAAAATCCCCCACGGCAAAAACGCGTCGGCATCAGTGTTAGTGGGGCCCGCTCGGTATCGGTAGCGACAAACAGAAACCCTACAAATTATGATGGAAAATAACTCAACGCAACGCAAGGAGCGTTTTCCACAAGAAAAACAAAATTTTCTTTAGCCATTTTGTTGCTATTTTGTTGCTGTTGTGTGTGTCAAGGGCTTCAATTTATGGCTTGTCAAATAAATTAAATTGTTTGCCGTGCGATAAAAAGACGCAACAATGAAGTTGCGGCGCGACGGGGATGCCGGGCACAAATGGAGCTTACCAAATGCCACATAAATCATAGTACTGGCGGCCACAGCAAAAAGTGCACTCAAGTACAACATTTGAGATAAACGAAGGAAGCCAGCGAATAGAGGCAAATGCCAGACAGAGAGAACATAGAGAGGCAGACGAGTAGAGCGTACAGAGAGTGTGAAAATCACTTCCTAGATCCATTATTATTGGAACGATATGGCACTTACTTTCGCTGTAAGAAAGAAAAATGAAACCCCACAAGGCTTTGCATTTGGTTTAGCTTTTTTCCTTTGCCAAGTGGCGCTGGGAGAGCGGGAGAGAGCAAAGCAAATTGATCAATAAATGCAATAAAATGCAAGTAAATAACATTCCACTCACTACGAGGCAGCATGGATGGTTGGCAGGTCGAATCCAGGCAGCAAGAGGCCATTGATCTGCTTGAGCGTTGCATCATTCAATAATTATTAGAAGTGCTGCACATTACACCACAGTTACGCACATATCCATGGCTTTATGCCTGCCCCCTTCTGCTTTAACTACTACCTCTTAGTGTCCTAAACTTTCGCGAGTTATCATCAACACTTGGAATGACTTACAGCCACTCCGCTAGGTCCGTTTGCAGCATAAACACTTATTGTGCTCTTGCGAGTGTTCTGCGTTCCTGCCATGCAATTGGGGTGGGGGGCTGCCCCATAATGACCCTTAAACGACCTTAACTCTTCGAGTTTCCTTTACTTTTGTTTTATATATTTTCGGCTGTTTTTGACGGTTTACTCATTTTCTGTTGTTACTTTTATGATGCCCAACACTTTTATGAACCACAAAGGCTGCTGCTTATCCTGCTCCAAATCTCCTCTCTCTCTCCGCTCCTCATTGCCCGTCTCTATACGCTTCTTGCTGTGGCGCTTTATTGCTCTTTTATCGTGCGTAGTCCTGTGTTTCCGTACGCCTACATTTTCGTAGGCCTTCACAACAATAAAGGGTCCCAGCGCATATGGCCAAAAGGCTCGAGAAACTTTCCTTCTCTTTGCTGTAAGTGGCTCAAAGATAAACCAGATGTTTCATTCTCACATTTGAGACAGTTTCAAGAGCAAGGCATTTTGGTTTGCCTTTGATTTTTTGATCGGAAACACCTGCATTAGTCGATTTTTAATCGATGCCAAGAGCACTTTCCGTTGGGCAGTATCCTCTCTATATGACACTCCCTACGCCCTTCTTTCCGTTGCCCTTCTTCCCGTTGCCCTTCTTCCCTTTGCTTCCTCCCTTTGCGTTGCCTGCCCATTGCCCTCTTGCCCCGCTCTGCAGCACTGCCGCTTTGTTTGTGGCTGCCACATGAAATATACCACAGATTTACGGTTGTCATTTTGTCGGCTGGTCACGTAATATAGTACTCTCCTCCTCAATGCCCTACACCGTAAATCGGTGTGGTTTTGCTGCTACGCCCTTGGGCACACGGTCATGCCTCATGCCACATGCCACACGAAACCTCCTCCTACTGCTGCTGCTGCTACTGCTATTGCTGCTTCTGCTGCCCATTTCTTCTGCTCTTCTAGGAGTTTTTATTATTTTTATTTTTATTTTTATTTGCAGTTTCTGCAACGATGGCAGTTTTTCCCTTCTGTTTTCCCCTGTTTTCTGGTCGAGTTTTTCGTTGTTATATATCGGTACATCTACATATATACCAGATCCGTATATATGTATATCTTTTTTATTTTTTCTCTGCTTTTTTTTTTTGCTTAAAAAGTTTATGACAACTGGCTGCTGGCCTGTTCGGGCCTCCGGCGGGTTGCTGCTGGGGGCCTGTGGCTGTGGTCCAATCTGTCTCTCCTCTGGCCCTCTCCCGCTCTCCCTCTCCCTCTCTCTATGCCCTGCGTGTGTGTGTGTTGACCAGGCCAAAACAAAACCAGAAAAAAAAGTAAAAGAAAAAAAAGCGAAAACCGTTAAAGTTTATTTGACATTTACTTGGGCTATTTTTTATTTTTATGACTCTTTGGGTCTCGCTTTTTTTCCCGAGACGCACATTGACTGACCACAATGCCACACATGCCCCCATCCCAACCCAGCCGCCCCTCTGCAACATGTACCCGCCCCGCCCCGCCCCGCCACGCCATCTCTACAGACTCTTTTTCTGTTCTTGTTTTTTATGATTTTTCTCTCTCTTTGGCTCATAAATTTGCGGCTATTTTGGGGCCACGAATTTAATACTCCACCAACGATGGATGGGACGGTGGTGCGGTGCGATAAACCCAAGGGGGTTACCCCGCCCTGCATGCCCCACAGAGAGTTTTCGGCTTCTAACGCCTTTTCAACGCATTCGTAAATCATTTGGTCAACTATTTTCCATGATTTGTAGAGGTGGACAGGGCGCAAAGACTTTCCGCTGGGAGTGTGACGGCGGCAGCGGATTTTGGCTGTGACTGAGAGGGGACTGCGGAAGTGTCGCCATTTTTGTGTACAGGAAGTAAAAGAGTCAAAGAGCAGCAGCAGCAGTGGGAGAAAGGATGTCCATAAATCAAGTGAATAATCGATGCGTACCAAGGGAGTGTGTGTGTGTGTGTGTGTGTGTGTTGAATATCAAATAACTAAAACCCACCGCTGAATGAATGCCAAGAGAGAGAGCGAGAGAGAGCATAGTGAATGCCAAGAATACATTTTAAACGAGAGAAAGATTTGTTTGCCCCAAAGATCGATTGCTTTAAGTATTTATTTCAGCAACTTGTTTGGGTTTCTGCTTTTGGTTTTTATTCGTTTTATTTTTATTTATTATTTATTTATTTTTTAATTTTTTTTATTTTTTTTTTATTTTTTTTTTTTTATTTTTATTTTTTTTTTTTTTTTTTTTAAATTTTTTTTTTATTATTCCACATTAATTTTTTTGCATTCGAAGAACTGCCTTGCCTTGCCCCTTTGCTTTCATTCGGTATTCAATCATCATCGACAGCCGACAGCAACCTGTCTCGTGCCCTGCCCCCTGCCCTGCCCTGCCCGCTGCCACCGCCCTCGCCCCTGCCACTGCCACTGCCACACTTGTCGCTGGGATATGGTTTATGGGGCATTTGCCGAAGCGAACGACTTGCGCGCCTTAATGACAAAACTCGTAACCAAAACACAAAACAAACAACAACAAAAAATAAATAAAGGGTCTCTCTCTCCCACTCTCCCACTCTCTCTCTGTCACTCTCTCCCTAAAAACATTTTAATGTCTAACTAAAACGAGGGACAGCAGCAGCAGCAGCCGCAGCGGGAGGAGTAGGAGTAGGGGGAGGCGTATGGGGGACTGGTGGTGTTGGGGCAACGTGTTTTGATGATGTGTTGGGGCACAAATTACGACGAGCGACGAGAGGCGTTAAAACTAGAGCAAAAGTTACACTGCCCGCCGCCGCCCCGCCCCGCCCCGTCCCGGCAAGGGGTGACGACTCTCGAGTGACTCTTGACTCTCGGAATGAACTCTCGTAACTCTCGCCATAAATCTCCAATCAAAAATTGAGTGCCCCGTAAACTGTTACAATGGCAAGCGGCGTGCAGGGTGGAGGCTGCAGAGAACATTTTGATGAGCAAACAAAACACGCCGAAGAAGTCTCCGATAATGAGAGAAGAATGCGAGGAGAAGAGCGAAGAAGAGTCAGGGAGACAGTTTCGGGTGTATGCCCATAAAAAGTGCCTTTAAGTGCCGCCACTTTAAGGAGTTTTCGGTACAGAGAGAGAGGGAGATTTATGGGTGCTTCCCTGCCCCCCTACAGCAACGTGGAAATCGTGTCATATTTCAAGCTTGGTCAAACATTTTTCACCAATAAAACAAGAGGCAGGAAAAACCCCAAAGAAAGCGAAAGAAAAACCAAAGAGGAATACAACAGAAAAAGCGATGTCAGCAGTAAAGAGGAGCACACCGAAGGTAGTAGCCTCTGGATGCCCTTTAAGATGCGATGTGGGGCATTTTCAGGTGACGCCGTCATGCAGCAGTGCCCCTCGGTCGAAAGCAATACGAGATGCGAGGGAAAAGAAACAAATCTGTGGGGCTTATATGATGGCAAACAGATAATATCCGCCCAAAAAAAAAGAGTATCCAAGAGACAGAACGCAAAAGAAGCAAAGAAAAGCCACACCGCAAGGCGTGGATGCCACCTTCAGAGATGTCGCTGACAAACATGGCGCCCGCAAACAGCAGCGAGGGCATGCGGGTGCCAGAGGGCGGCAGCACAACCCCACCGCCCTCGAGGGCTCCATCGAGAGATAAGCAGAGAGCCAGCGACAGCGACAGCAGCAGCAGCAGGCACTCGAAAAAAAAGGCGGGCCAGAGGCAAAAAAGCAAGCGAGATGGCAACAATCGAAGCCAAAAGAGAGGCCAACAGAGCGAGAGGGAGGGAGCGAGAGAGAGTGAGTGTGAAAGAGAGAGCAGCAGCGAGAGAGGGAGGGGAGGCACCATCATGCTGGGGGATGGCTTCCTATTTTGGCGAAGGATTTGGCGGCGTTGGCGGCTCACTGAGAAAACAAAAGCCCCACCAAAAAAAGAGAAAAGAAAGAAAAGCAAACAGAAGAAAAAGCAGAAAAGCAGAAGAAGCGAAAAACGAAACAAAAGAAATGGATGCTGCCGGAAAGCAGGGGGGGTGGGCGGAGGGTTGTGGTTGAGTTGGGTTTGGGTTGGGGGCGTGTGGGTGGTGGGAGGGGAAGGCACAAATCCAACTGTCGAAACCAAAAGCACGCAAAAACTGCTGCTGCTGCTGCTGCTGCTGCTGCAGGTGGCACTTGCCCCAAGGGGTGGGGGTGGCATGCCACATTTTTCGGGGGTTGGCTCTGGCTCTGTGACTCTTAAGGGTGCGACGTCGACTGTGAATTGAGGTTATGTATACAAAACGGAAACGGAAATGTGGCAGAGAGAGAGAAGGGCTTTGTGTCCGTGTGTCCGTGTGTGTGTCTGTGTGTCTCTGTGTGTGTGTGTGTGTGTGTGCAAAATGATGTCTGCGAAAATGCCAGAAGGCAGAAGTATGGATGGTTGGGCCGGGGGTGTGAAGCAGAGCGAGTGGGTGGGGGGGGCATAGTGAGGGGTTGCCTGAACATTAGAAGTGGGAGCAGGCTTTTCCTGACTGTCGAGGGACTGGCTTAAGGCTCTCTATCTCTCGCTCGCTCTCTCTCTCACACACTCTCTCTCTCTCTCTCTCTCACTCTCCTTCTCGGCCTCAAAAAGCTTAGAAATACTGAAATCGATTTCGATTCTCTTATTGTTTCCCCACTTGCCAGTCCCCTGGCCACCTCTTTGGCTTTTCTTCTGCTTTTCCTTTTGGTTTGCCTTCCTCCAGCCCCCCCCTGGCATCGCTCTTTGCCATAAATAACACAACAAACAATGGGGAAAATGGCGAAAAATGGAATCTCTCTCCCGCTCGCTCTTTAAGTTTTTTTTTTTTGTTATGCTGCTGGCTGTGCGGCAGCTTTAAGTTTCGCTTTCGGGGTGGATTCTGCCTGCTGCTGCTGCTCCTTCCCTTTGCTGGGTTTTGCTTATCGCCTGCGTCGAGATCTTTGCCATTGGCTCACAGACACATAATTCATATACAAATACGATGTATATTGGGGGGCAACAACAACAGGCGTTAGATGGCAGATGCGAGATGGGAAATGGCAGAATGGATGGAAGGTTTGGCCCTGCAATCCCCTGGAATACTTGGGATTTGTTGACGATTTCGCTGGGGATTGTAGTGGCTTTTGGGTGGGCTATTTGTGCTGCCAGTGGAGTCACTCCCAGCAAAGGTATCCCGGATGTTGAGGCACGTGCATGCCCATAGCTCTTTGCGCTGCTTGAACTGCAGCTGATGGCCGACTCCTCTATTTATTGGTATATTGAGATCCTCCAGCATTCTGGCACTGGAATATTCGGCAGTGTCGGGGTCACCAGCTCATAGTCAGCGCCCAACGACAGAAACTTTCGCCTGCCCAAGAGACTTGAATTGTAGCCATAGAATATCTGAATGTCTAGTCGGTATCAGCCAGTCACCTGCCAGCCAGCAGTCAACCGGAGCCCACTTGTTGGCCTGGCGGAGGGAGGGGTCACCAAATGGTGCAGCAAATATGTGGCACCCCCAACCCCAAGCAGCACCAGCACCAGCACCATTACCACCGCGTGTCTCTTAACCTGTTCCACTCGCAAAGTTTACGACTATCGCACTCGCAGTACTCCAAATTCGGCGGGGTTTTGCTGTGTCTGTCGTCTGCTGTTGTCTTGAAAGCCCGCACTTGGTCGAGCATTTAATGTTTATTTTATTTTTAGTTTGGCTTTATTTTTTTACAGCCACTTCAAAGCTATTTTTAATGGGCTTTTACCCAACAACCCAACAACCCAGCGACCAGCGACGGCAACGGCAACGGCGACTGCAGTTGGGTTTTTGGAACGGAATGGAACGGGGGATGGGCAATGGGCGATGGGCGATGTGGGGACGAGGCCAAGACGAAACACATTTGTTTTTTGTTTTGTTGTTCAGGCTTGACTTTGGACGTCCGTGGCACCTCTCCCAAACGGTTTGCGTAATGCGCGTGAAAATAAAGATTTTTTTTTTGGTTTTTTTCGCTTGAAAAATACGTTAAACAGGCGGCTATAAATGACATAACAACGCAAGCAAGCAGCACAAAACAGCTTCAGGACCCGAGCAGCAGAGCAGCGAGCAACGAAATCGCGAGAGAGACAGAGAGAGAGAGAGAGAGAGAGAGAACTTTTCCACGCATGAATCACATTGGAAACCGAAGCCGTAGCTGAAATGTGACTCAATGATCCAGTGCATCGCTGACTCAGACTCCATGGGACACCAGCGATAAGGTCTCGTCCCGCTGGAAAGCTCTCTAACGATCAGGGCGGGGCGGGTTGGGGCGTGGCAGTGCGAGGGCAGGGCAGTGGGCCAAATGGCGAAAATAAAAACTGGGTCAGGCCTCAAATGCATTTTCATGCCACAACGCAAACACAAAACTGTGACAGAGTTCTCTGTTCCGAGTTGCTGAGTCGCTGAGTGGAGATCGAGTGATGATTACTGCGGTGGCAGTTGCTTGCACTGGGAACGAGCTGCATGAATCAGAAGCGCATGATTTAGAGACTGAGTTTAGTTGCAAAGGAAAAAAGTCGATCTGATATTTCCAATCGATGCCCCGAAACTTCTCTGGCTGTGGCTCTGCCACTGCCACTCCATGGCCCACTGCTTTGGCAAGTGGCAGCCACTTGCTGCTGCTGCAACCGAGTGGGCATCCATGCCCCTCGCTACACTCCACCGTTTGGGGGGCACAGCCACAGCCACAGCTACAGCCAACTGCCATCAAATGCACAATTCATTCGCGCATAAATTTGCGCAGAGATTTTTACAGCTGCAGTCGTAAAAATCACGAAGCTGTGACAATTTCACGGGCGTTTCAGTTTCAGTGCCTCAGTCCGCCCAGTCCAAGCGTTCCCCGTGCCATTGCCAAAGCGTTTCGCTGCCTTTTGGTGGAGTGGCCTGGCCCGGCCCGGCCTGGCCTGGCCCCACGGGCCGGCGCTATGCAAATGTCACACAAATGATAAACGCAATAAACATAAATAAATAAAACGTTGCAGGGGAAGAAAAACGAAAAGAGGGAGCCGCACCGGCCATAAAGTGTTCGGAGGAAGATGAAGTGGAAGTCGGGGAATTATGAGGAGGTACTGCCTTTTGTTGCTGCCTTATTTATTAGTGTCACAAATCGTTGGAGTTAATGCCCCTCTCTCCCTCTGCCCTCTTCCCTTGCCCCTGCCCTTTCATCTCTGGCGGAGTCTCCACCGACTGTACCCTTTTTGTAGGGTATATGCCCTATAAATTCTGGCCCTGCCTTAGCTTTGCAATAAGTAAAATAAAATTAAAAAATAAATAAAATAAAATTTAAAAAATAAATAAAATAAAATTAAAAAATAAATAAAATAAAATTAAAAAGTAAATTAAATTAAATTAAATTAAATTAAAAAAATAAATAAAATTAAAATTAAAAAAATAAATAAAATAAAATTTAAAAAATAAATTAAATTAAATTAAAAAATAAATAAATTTCAATAAATTCTTGGATTGCGCAGCTTCACTTGGAAAAGTTGTATATATATCAGTTGGCATTATCAGGGGAAAACAAAGCCTCTGAATGAGTAGCTGCCTCTTGTTGCACGTGCAAACTGTGTTAGTAAATGGCTAATAGACTCCACTGTTCAGCTTAACTGGAAACGAATACTATGTCCCAGAGGTTACATCTAAAAAGATATTTTGCCAATGCTAAAGACTATATTTCGGTGGTTAATTTATTGAGGAATTAAATTATTAAATTATCTGAGAATCATAAATTTAAATCATTTAAATTGAATCGTTTGCTAATGCCCCGTGGCAAAGGGTATCCTAGCCGCATCCTCTCTCTCCGCTAAAGGTAAATGCACGCTCCTTTTTTATTTTCATTTTCAGTTTTATTTTATTTGATTTTATTTTGTTGTTTCGGCTTGCACGAGTCTTCTTATGTGTTAATCGATTTTGTTGTCGCTGTCGCTGTTGCTGTTGCTGCTGTTGTTGGCTGGTCGTCTGTCGGTTATTGTGGCTGTTATTTGTTGCTGCTGGTCAAGTTGTTGTTACCCCGTTGTTTATGGCCCCAACAATAAATTGTTTGCAGCCTCTTTGTGGCGGCGCGGTGCGTTTTTCTTCCGCCAACAAATTTGGACTGTGATTTATAATTTTGAACTTTGCCTCTCGTTATATTTTTTTTTTTTTTGGAATTTTCTGCATGCAATCCATCAAACAAACAAAAAAAATGGTAGAAAAATATGTCCGAAATCTAGCAAAAGAAACACACAAAACAGACTGACAGACACACAATTTATGGGCCAAACAAAGAGTGGCACACAGCAGAGCCAGAGGAAAAGGTCGGAAAATTCGCTTTGAAATTGATATTTTTTTGACAGCAAACCGAAAATATCACAACACAAATGGCACAGCCAAAAAGGCAACGGGAAAGCAATGGAAAACCGAAAGGGAGCGGCAGTGGGAGTGGCCATGGGCAGCAGCGAATATTCAAATGCAAAACCCAACCGAGGAGCACTGCTGCACATGAGTAAAGGCTGGATAAATACGTACATAGGCTGTGCATGGGTAAATCCATTTACTCTTATATTTTTGGGCATTTTTTTAATGGCAATTCAATCAAAAGTTAGCAAAGAATTCCCTCAAGATTTATTCCCTGGTAAATGTTTACGGGAAATACTTCAAGTATCGCCTTGGTCATGCCCCCCGTCTGAAAAAACAACTCATTTGCTTTCACTTTTCACCCACACACACGCCGCAGACCTCAGACCTCAGACCGCAGCGCAGATCGCACACCGCACATTGCAGAGGCAAACGCGTGGCGGATGCTACACACAACATATTTGGATAATCCCTGGGCCCCGCTTTTGCGGAAGATCAGTGACAGACAGATCCCGAAACCGATCCCGATGCCAATCCCGAACCCGTCACTGGGTTTGGTTTGGTTTAGTTTGCTGGCTCGGCTCGGCTCACAATAATCAGGGGCCCTTTGTCATGAGACCACAAAATCCAACCTCAAGAGTGGCTGCTGCTGCCGCTGCTTGCTGCTTGCTGCTGGCTGCTTGCTGCTCCGTTCGGTGTGGTTCAGTTTCTGTTTATAATCCGTAAAAAGATCTGTTTTACAAATCCCCTGACGGGATGGCTGGCTCGATGGCTCGATGGCTGGCTGGCTGGCTGGCTGGCTGGCTTGCTGGCTGGCTGGCTGGATGGATGGATGGATGGATGCATAATCTAGGCGCGCTGATCTCTGATCTCCCTGCCGATCGCGTGGGCAGGTAGACAACAAAAATTGTGTCGTTCGTCGCTGCGTGTCTTGCGGGTTTTCTGGTTTTTGTTTTGTTTTTTTTTTGGGTTCGATGTTCGGCTTAGGCTCGCTTTTCGACACTTTGTTTGGCACGGTTTAAGCCAATTGTTAATCGCGGAATGGCAATGGCATTGCCAATGGCTGCAAAGAGCAGAGCAGAGCAGCCCAGATTCAGATTCAGATTCAGTTCCACAATTCAGATCCAGGGGCAGGGACAGTGGCAGGGACAGGGGCTATAATCCCAATTGACAAAAGTCAACAAAGCGCATCAATTCATTTGCAATTCATGCAGATGCCTTGCCACACCGTCGTTCAACGTTCGTGCCCCTTTCCCATTCCATTCCCAATCCCATTGGGTGTGTGTCTCTCTGTCTGTCTGCCTGTGTGTGTGCGTGTGTGGTCGCGTTGTCAACGTATTCGTCAGGGATTTGATATTATGTCCCATATACTGCTATGTACATAATATGTAGGGATTGGTGATTGCCTGCGATTGCCTGAGACTTCTGGTCGAGGTTTTGTGCTCAGCCAACAATTATTTGTTTTAGCTTCGACTTTTATTGCTTAAACGTGGCAGGGACATCGTTGCATAAAATGCATCTTTAGGCCATCCAAATTTGGTCTGTGACAAATGCATTCAAACTCTACGAGCGCGCAACGTTGCAGCAACTTAAAGCTGCAACCAAAGGCTCTTCTACAGTTGATTCTTGAGCTTGGGCTTCTTTCAAAATTGAGATTTCCCCTCCAGAAAATACAAATACTGGGAACACTTAAATCAGCCCAAAGAAACGTGGAAACTTCTTCATTCCTTTTGAAATGAATTTGCAAAAATCTTTAAATGTTTGCCTTAAATTCAGCAAATTCGTGTGAGAGTTAACCATTGCAGAAACTGAAAGATGAAGCAAATGCCTCTTTTGGCTTGGCTTCCTAGGGTTATACATATAGCCAGCTGTTGATGTTCCCTTGTACATTTTCGATGTCAGTTATGGGCCTTGTATCATTTTTAGTTGAAGTTCTCAGCTAAGATTGTTGCATGCTGCAAATTCCTGCCAATATTGGGATTGAGTAAATAACCAAAATGAGGTAAAACCAAGCGCCTTCTTGTTTCCTTTGTTGCCACTTCCCCTTCCCCTGCCCTTGCCTAGTCTTTGCTTTCATTTGTTGCCTTGCCTTTTATTCGCTTTCTTATCATTTCTGCTTCTGCTTCTGCTGCTCCGCTTTCTATTCATTTCTTCGTTCCTTCTTTAACGACGCCATTTTGTTGCTGCCTGGCCTCCTCCTTCTCCTTCTCCTGCTCCTCCCCCTGTACTCTTATGGCCGTTCCTCCTCTTCTTGTTGTTGTTCCTTGTGTCCTCCTGTCAGTTGGTTCGTCGCTCAGCAAAGGAGTTCCACCTTTTGGCTCCTGTGCAGCACGGGGTCCTGCTGCTGGTCCTGGTCTTGGCTGTTGTTGCTGCTGCTTTTTGTGTGGCAGGCGCGTTGAAATGAAAGAATAACAGAACAACAACACAGAGAGAGAGCCACAGAGAGAGGGAGAGAGTGCGAGAGGGAGAGCAAGAGAGCGAGAGCGAGATACAAGCACAATACAAATAAAAATAACAAAACGCTTTTCGAAAAGGAGACCCTGCCAAGGAGGGCAGCAGACAGGGGCGGGGAGGGGGGCAAAAGGCGCAACATTGGTATCAATTTCAGGCGCAAAAGGAAAAAGGATGTACACATGCATGTGTGTGTGTGTGTGTGTGTGTGTGTGTGTTTATATATAAGCAGCAACAACAACAAATTTTAAATATAAAACAGGAGCAGTAGCAGGAGGAAGGGTGGGGCGGGGGCAGTCGGGGCAGCGGCAATGGCAATGGAAATGGAAAACAGTGATCCCTGGATCCAGGAGGCGAAATCCTTTTTGGCACAGCTCAACGCGTTCGACGGTGGTGTGCCGCTGCCGCTGCCGCCGCTGCCTTTGCCTCTGCCTCTGCTGGCTGGAAATCCTGTTGCTTTAGGCAGCAGATACAACAACAAAAACAACACCAAAGGGACCAAGCACCCAGCAGCAAGGTACAATGGCAAATGGTCCTTGCCGTGGGTTCTGCATGGCTCTGTGCGTTCCTCCGGTAAAACCAACAGCAGCAGCAACAACAGAAAAAGGATCACTTTACAAATGCCCACAAAATGCGGCCGGTTTTACTTGTCGCTTGTGGCAATGGCACCCCACCCCCCTGTCCGCTTGCCGAGGTAACAGAGCGTACTGTGCGTTTATCCAACAACAGCAAAAAAAAACAACAAGAAGCAAAGAAAACCAACCAGCCAGCCAGCCAGCCAACCCCTTGGAAGCCTCGTTTGAGGCTGAGCCACGCCACAGCCATTCATAAGATATTCAGTTTTTTGGATGTATTTCTGCGATGGTTGAAATGTTTGTATAGCCGTTGTCTTTCGTAATGCCAATCAAAACAAAGAGTGTTTTTTTTGTTTTTGTGGCCTGGGCAGAGAGGTGCGGCAGGCCAGAGGCAGCGGCAATGGCAGTGAGGCAGCGGCAATGTCTCTGGCAATGTCTCTGGCATTCGTTACTTTTGGCGGCGCAAGTTTCATTTGCCCAAAAGAGTTGCAAAAATTAAATGAATGGCCCCCAGAAAGCGAGAGAGAGAGAGAGAGGAGAGTGAGAGAGAGGAGTGAGAGTGAGAGAGAGAGAGAGCGAGACCCTCAAAAGGTTGGCCAAAATAAGTGCCAGAATAAATGCAAATTATGCGCTCAAAGATGAAGGCGAAAAGTTATCTGAAAACTATCTGAAAAAGTTGCTCTAAAGTTATGGCCAAGTGATGTATTTTGGCTGCAGGAAAATTGTAGGTAAAAAGTGAACTTAAAGTCGGCATTAAATATGCGCTTGTGCAGTGAAATGATGGCCACATTTAATGGCCAGTGCCGCAGCTTGCTCGCTCTCCCTCTCTCGCTCTCTATCCCAGTGCGGCTAAGCAGCAGACGTGTGGTGTGTGGCTATTTTTTTTTTTTGTATTTTTAGCTCTGCAAGTCCCATAATTGTTTGGGAGCTGCGTATGTCTGTGGCATTTAGTGGCATCGCATGTCAAGGTCACACACACACAGAGAGAGGGAGGGAGAGAGAGGTTCTACTCTCCATCTCTCCCTCCTTCTCGTTCTCTGCGCCCCTCGGGTCATTGGTAATGAGTGTCCGAAAGCTGTCCAAAAGTTGCTGTGCTTCAAGTTGCTGCCTCTGCCTCAGCGTCGCTTCGGTTCGCTTCGCTTCGGTTTGGTTTTGGTTCAGTTCGGTGTTCGGTCGTCGTCTTTTGTGGCAGTTTGCACTTAATTTCTATTTGTGTGTGTTGCGTGCACAGACATTTAAAATTTATAGACAAACACCAACCACGCCCCCCTCCCACCACACCCCACCAACACCCCCATTCATGCTTGCCACAACTCCTTCATGCTGCTGCTGGCTGGTGCCCCATGCCCTGGCCTGCTTTCGTGCTGCTTCATTCACTGGAACTCTGGCCACTTGGCATGCTGCTCAGTCAAGTGGAAACACACACAACCCCATGCCACCCCACACCCACTAAAATGGGGCTCCTTCTGCCTCTGCCTCTGCCTCAAGCTGAAGCTGAAGGAGCGGACGGCTGACGGAGGGTGGTACGATTCTCTCTTCATGCTTTGATGCGGCATTACAAATTGTTGTGGCATTTGCTGTTGTTGCACCCTCGCAAATAGTTGCACACACACTGCCGCACACACACTGCCACACACACACAGGCAAAACATTTGTTTAATTCATTTGTCGTTGCCTTGGCTTTGGCTTTGGCTTTGGGCTACCAAAAGTTTCCAGAACCTCCACACGGGATATCTGTCTCAGGGGATTCCGTCGGGGTCGTCGCCGCCGCCGCTCAAAGTGTCAGAAACAGTTTTTGAGTTTTTGTGACTTTGACTTTTGATGATGTTTTCAGTGGAGCTCTCCCTCTCCCCCGCTCTCTCTCTCTCCCCCTAGCGAGAGCTCTGGCAGGAGGCAGGGCACGCTGGAACTTCGCATTGTTTGGCACTTTGGAAGCAAACAATAAACTTCGTGAAGTTCGAGCAGCTTAAAGGGCGGGCGGGCACTGGGCATGGGCATGGCAATGGGAATCCTTGGGCAGCAGCAGCGCCAAAGCACAAAAAGGGATCAACTTTGCATATCCTCGCATACTAAAGATCATTAAAGTGCCGAGCTTCCCTTTAGATATTTGTTTTAGCAATTACAGTTTTATTCCTGACACTTGTCATGTAAATCCAAACAAGTTCAGCCCAGGAAAGGGGAATGTTAAAGCTAAAATTTTAATATAAGAAATTGGATTATTTTTAGTTGCATTTCCACTGGGAATACAATCAATTTTGAGTGCAAAAAAACTTAAAATAAATATTTAAAAATTGCATATTTTCTTTTTTTTAATAAAATATAAAATAAATATTTAAAAATTGCATATTTTCTTTTTTTAATAAAATATAAAACAAATATTTAAAAAGTGCATATTTTGTTTTTTAAAATAAAATATAAAATAAACATTTGAAAATTGCATATTTTGTTTTTTAAAATGAAATATAAAATAAATATTTAAAAATTGCATATTTTTGTTTAATATTTATTTTAAGTTTTTTATTTAAAAATTGCATATTTTGTTTTTTAAAATGAAATATAAAATAAATATTTAAAAAATTCATATTTTTTTTAAATATTTATTTTAAGTTTTTTATTTAAAAATTGCAAATTTTGTTTCTTAAATATTTATTTTAAGTTACAGTAAAAGTTAAGTTCAAGGCTTAAAATATTATTATTATTTTTGCATATTGATATTTTTAATTGCTGACTGCTAACTGTTTATATCGCTATTTTCTTTGTTTTGCTTTGGCATCTAGAGAAATTAAATATTTTTAAAGACAATTTCTTGGGAATTCAAACACGCCCCGCCGCACAACACCCCAACTCACCGCACCCCACTGTACCTGCAGCAGCTGAAACACTTGTCAATCGGTTGGTTGTGGAATTGCATAACATTTTGCAGCCGATGACACTTTTTGCTTGCGTAACTGTCATGTGTGGCAAAAGGCAGCACGAAAGAGGAGCTGCAGACAACACAGATATTCACACAGATATTCACACAGATATTCACACAGAATGCAGGCTGGCAGGCAGGGCAGGCAGGCAGGGCAGGCAGGCAGGCTGAGAGGATGAGCGACAGACAGTCAGGGGATTAGAGTCGTCGTCGTCCACTAAGCCGCGAGATCGGGGTGCGGCCTGCAGCTGGGGAGAGCTGGGGAGTTGGCAGAGGAGACAGCAGAAACGAACGTCAGCGAACGTCAATGCGGATGGCATTCAATGTAAATCCCACAGCCAAGACGGAGACCAAGAGTATCTGTATCTGTATCTGTGGCTCCCCCCCGTCTGTCGCTCTTTCTCTGTGTGTCTCTCTGTCTGTCTGCCTGTCCCGTGTGTGTGACAATTCAAATCAGCAACGCACTGACAGGAATTAACCTAATTTTACAGCCAACAAACTCGAAGAACTCCTCTGCAGCCTTCCACTCCACGCCACACCGCACCACACCACGCCACAGCACTCCACGCCACACACTCCCCAGCACTCGAGTCGCGCGTTGCATGAATGGGAATGAAGAGGCAGCAGCGATGCGACGGCAAACGACTTTCAGAATGCGCTCATGTAGAAAATCCAGCGATCTGTTCCACGTCCCAGGCCGCATTTTTCATGCCGCACTACGTTGTGCACTTAATAGTTGCCCATAAACACGAAGGAATCCATCCCAATGCCATGCCCACACCGGCTCCTTGTGGCATGCCACGCCGCGCCGTGGAGCAGTCACTGGAGTCGTTCGTTTTTCCTTCTCTGGTTTAAAGGCGGGGGAAAGCACAGCACCCCGTACCAACCGAGTGGAGTCGATTTTTCTGCATCGTGAACCACATGATGCAAAACTAATTCGAAATTAATGTGTGTGCGCTTTGTCTATGTCGATTGGGGGGTTGCAAAAGAGGGTGGCAGCGGCAACGGCACCCTCCTCATCCTCATGCTCAGCCCTGCCCTGCCCTGCCCTCTCATTGAGGCAGCAGAAGGAGGCAGGAGGAAGCTGCTCCTGCCGCAATGACAGGTAGATTCGATTCACGTGACACAACCATTTCCACGTGGCTGGCAGCGCGCGGGTATTCTCCACGCAAGCCAATCGGAGGGTTGCGAGTGTCCCCTTAACGAGCACTTAATGATACGCGGCAAAGGAATACCCCAACGGGGCTCCCCTCCATGGGCTTCCCTTCCCCTTGCAACAATGCGGGGACTTGCCGCCGAAAACTGTTGTGTCGCACTTGTGGCTATGCAAACAGATGAGGCCAAAGGGATTGCCAGGGCTTCCGCGGGGGCATTTCTTGGGTCAAAGTGATGGATTCATGCCACCAGGCAGGCGCCGCCTTTGTTTATTTAACTGCCTGTCTGTTTGCCTAACTGTCAGTCAGAAATGAGGCTGAGGATGCTGCTGATGCTGAGGATGCTGCCTGCTGATGCTGCACTTGTTCGTCTTCCCTGCCACTGGCACTGGGATGTTTGTCTAGGACAAACAGGACACAGGACAACATTACAGATGGGGTGGGGCAGGGACAGTGGAAGTGGCAGGGGCAGTGGCACTGGCTGCGGCAGGGGGTATGCCCCCGCAGAGGTTACTGAAATATTTTTCTAAGCGGCGAAAAATGAGTGTTTGAACTTTTCTATGGCTGCAGGGGGGTGGGAGGGGTATGCCTACCACTGCCACCCTCTTTTTGGGCGAGGGATGCTGCTGCCTGCTGCTTCGAATGGCATAATTGCTATTGCTACAACAACAATTACAAACAACAACCAAAACTGCTTGTGGCACAAGGGGGCCAGCGAGGCAGGACAACGAGTGAAGAAGGGAAGAAGGGAAGGAAGGCAGGAAGGAAGAAGGGCGGGCGGGAAGAAGGGAAGGAAGGAAGGCAGGAAGGTCTCTCTGGCCGCGTCGCGTCGTGGCTGTGGCAGTGGCTGTGGCAGGAACGGTTTTTGTGGCAATCAAATGAAGTGTTCCTGAATGGTTTTCAAAGTTAATTTGAGTGATGCTCTCGAGAGCAGCGAGCTGTGGTTGTTGTTGCTGCTTGTTGTTGCTGCTGCTGCTGCTGGTAGTGACAACCCTCTACTCCCCCTGCCTGCCTGCCTGCCTGCCTGCTGCACACCCTCCGCTGCTCAAGCCGTGTGGCAACTCTGGTCGCTGGGTCCCTGGTCCGCGTGTTTATTAACATGTGTTTACAAGCAAACTTGAAGCGCTTGAAGCGCCTTCCCCCTGCCACCCATATGGAATGGAATCGAATCGAAGAGCAGCAGCAGCGGCAGCAGCAGCAGCAGTGGCAGTGGCAGACGCACCATATTGGCTTGGGTGGTTTCTGTGTGGCATGTGGCACACGGCGCGTAAAGCGACTAAAGCGATGCTGGTAAACACTTGAAATTTCCGTTTCGTTTGTTCCGATGGGTGGTGCTTGGTCGGTCGGTCGGTCGTCTGGTCTCACTGCGGGTCAATTGTCCCAAAACAAAAAGAGCGGACTGAAGGACTTGTGGCAAGTGGCACAGGGTAACCCGTCTGAGCCGCCATCTGATGCACAGCTCATGCAAATGATTCACGCCAGCATTGCCACAGGAGGGGCGCAACACGTTTGCCAGCCAAAAGGAGTTTCCTGAATGTTTCTTGCGCTGCGAAAATGTCTTCAAATTCACACAAAAAATTAAGCAAAGTTCTGATTGATCTTTTGGCAAATAAATGCCTGGAAAATTGAGGTTTTTCCTCAGGATTTTCTATAAGAAAGTGTAAGCTCTTTAGAGCAGGTTTTTGTTTTTTTTTTTTTGCGTTATAAATTTGAGCAGAAATTACCCAAAAATTATTAAAACCAAATTAAATTATTAGTTAAATTAAAAAACACATACAAACAAATAGCAATTACTTTTGATCACTTACAATTTAAGCTTAAGATTTAGCTAGCATTTTCTTTTACTTAAAATAATATTTTTTTAAATTTGTTTTTTAAATTTGTTTTTTATCAATTATGACGTTAATCATTTTTAATGCTGCTTTAATTTGGTTTAAATTATTTGTTTGTATTATTTGTTTAAATATAGTATTGTTTGTTTTATATTTATATTTAATATTTATTTATTTATTTTTTATTTATTTATTTTTTTATTTATTTTTTATATATTTATCTATTTATTTATTTTTATTTATTTATTTTTTATTTATATATTTTTTTTTTATATTAATTTAATTTATTTATTTTTATTTATTTATTTTTATTTATTTATTTAATTTATTTATTTTTTTATTTATTTATTTTTTTGATTTATTTATTTTTTATTTACTTTTTTTGTGAGCATTTCTTTGCCTAGCCCAAGCACATTTGTACAGCGCTCTGCTAGGCTCTGCTCCTCTCTCCTAAGTGTGCGCAGTCAGTGTTGCCAAAAGCCTCTGCTGGAGACTCTTGAGACGATGTCTAAGCTGCCATCCAATGGCTTTGGCTGCAACAGATGAGATGCTGCTGATGACTGCCAGGCAGGGCAGGGCAGGGCAGGATGGGATGGAATGGGATGGGATGGGATGACTGTGGCTCATCATCATCATCATCAACATCATGATTATGCTTATTATTATGGTCATCATAACTCTCATCTCGTCTCGTCTCGACTGGACTGGACTCGACTCACAACTCCACATCACATCAGCCTCATGCTCTCATCTGTGAAGCTCAGAACGCGTTAAGCTTTGGATCTCCTGGCGCTAGTTTGACAGGTGGCAGGAATGGGAATAGGAATCGGACTGCGAATAGAGAGAGGCACCTGGGTCTCAGTTTAATGGGTTTTTTTGTGTCGTTGCTTGCAACCTAATTCGCGGCATATGCCCCTTCAGAACGGAGGAACAAACAACCAACCAGCCAACCAACTAACCAACCCCCTGGTGGATGGGTGGATGGGTGAATGGAATGGGATGGGCTGGCCTGGCCTGGGC
The DNA here is from genome assembly GCA_018150885.1 of Drosophila tristis. Lineage (NCBI taxonomy): Eukaryota > Metazoa > Arthropoda > Insecta > Diptera > Drosophilidae > Drosophila > Drosophila tristis. The sequence continues at coordinate 2,315,282 of JAECWT010000086.1, read as the reverse complement.
TCGGCTGGGATGGATGGGATGCACATCGGTCTGTCGCTTGGTCGCATCTGGTGCGGATTAGATTATGCATAATAAAGTGTAATTTATTTTTGGCAAGTGCCTGCGAGATAGAACTGTCCCAAGGGGTCTGTCTTCGTCTCTCAGTCGCCCAGTCGCTCAGTTCAAGTCTCTGGGGCTCTCTGTCAGGTGTCCCCCCGGGGACCAGTTGTGTGTGTGGCAGTGGCAGAGATTCATTCTTCCAACTGCCAGTCGAGGAGGGTTGTGGCTGTGTGGCTGTCTGTGACGCAAGATAAAGACAATCGAATCGAGCGATTGCTATGAGTGACACGTTTCAACACACACACACACACACACACACAGCCCAATGCGTGTCTGCTGGCTAGTGGCAGGTCTCGTGGCGCTTATCTGCTGCAGAGAATGCAGCAGTATGGACTGAGACGCGTGTCAGCATTTTGCATGGCCCACAGATCAGAACAGAACCAGACCAGACCCAGACCCAGATCCAGACCCACACCCACACCCGACCAGCTCTTGCGGGTCCCTAATCAACTTATATAGGCATCAGCAGTTGACACGTGCCCCCAGTGGCAGTAGTGGCAGTAGTGGCAGCAGTTACAGCCGTTACAGCAGTGTCAGCAGTGGCTGTGTGGCAGTGTGGCAGCAGTGGCTGTGTGGCAGCTACTTAGACCATGAAATGGCGACACGTGACCAAAAGGAGCGCAGAGCGGAGAGCGGCGGAGAATCAGAGCGTCGTTTACGGCTTATGCCCGCACAAATATTATTTATTGCAATTGTATTTTAAGTGCCTCTCAATGGGTGGAACACGGCACAAGCCAGGACGAGCTAGTCCAAGTCTTAGTCTCCTCCTGCAGCCATTTGTTGAGGCAATTTGTACTCATTCCCCTCCCCCCTCTCTCTTCACTCTCTTGCAGATTCATTAATGGGCTCGGCGAGCGAAGACGATGACGATGATGATCCGCCGCATTTGCGGGCCACGGCACTGGGCTTGGGCGTACTCGGACCGAATGGCCCAGACTCAGCGGGTGGACCGCTGGGCACATCGGATATATCAGTACAAAGCATGAGCACCGATAGCAAAAATACCCATGACGATTCCGATCAGGTAAGAGATCTGTTCAGTTCTGTTCTGTTCCGTCGATCATTAACTTGTTGCCGGGCTGCACGAGGGGCGCGGAGTGTCCGTTAAAGTTCTGGCACTCTCTTGATTAATGATTGGCAAATGATTATGAGCTTCAATCACTCTCTCTCTCTCTCTCTCTCTCTGTTTAGGGCTCCTTGGATGGGGATCCGGATGGACGCGGCGATTCACAGGCGGAGAACAAAAGTCCCGACGATGCCAATGGCTCGAAGCGTCGCGGTCCCCGCACCACCATCAAGGCCAAACAGCTGGAGGTACTGAAAACGGCATTCAATCAGACACCGAAACCGACACGCCACATTAGGGAGCAACTGGCCAAGGAAACGGGACTGCCCATGCGCGTCATACAGGTGAGCCAAATCCCATTCGCCGCTGTTAACAGGGTAGGCAGGGGGCCGGCCTCCTAGTTCTGCTGCTCCTCCTACTCCTCAGCGCTGACTGTCAGCTGCCCGTTCAAAGCGATTTGTTCTGCTCGAAAACCAAACAAAAAATGCTAAAGCAAAAGGCAGGCCGGCCTCTCGTGACTTTCATCAGCCACAGAATCAAATGGAATCAGCAGTCCAAGGACTCACTTGAGGCAGGATATGGCAGGGCCAAGCGCTGCCTGCAGTGTGCCAAAAGCCACACAAAGTAGCTCTGATATTGGGCTTATATTGTCTCTTAGTTTGGGAAAGTTTTTTGGGCTTTGATGGCATTGAAAGTAGCTTGAGATAAACCCTTCTTTGGAGACAGGAAGAGCCAAAGCTGGGGGCAGAGTAGACATTGCTTTAACGACGACAGACCGACGACCGACGACCGACGACGACTATGTTTCAGTCCACTCTGCCGGCCTCTAAGTGGTGTGCCCGGTCCGGCCTGAGTTGGGGGTTTCATCAGCATAAAAAAGGCATAAATTAAACGCGCTTTGACTGGCAAATGTTTAAACTAAAGCAAACGCGGTCACCGCACCGCACCGCTCCAACAAATAAAACAAACAACAACAGCAAAATCATAAAAAATAGTCGGACGCGATTTTTCAACGTTGTGTGCCGCCGCCGCCGCCGCCGCCGCCTTGCAACGCTTCATTGCTTTGGCCTTTGCGATGGGAGACCAAAAACCAAAACAAAAAAAAACCAAAACCAAAACCCAAACCAAATACAATAAAAATAAAATTAATGTCTGTCCGAAAACAGAGCGAAAAAGCAAACGGAATGAGTGGGGCGGGCGGTTGGTTGGTCGTTGTGGCAGCGTGGGCGTGGCAGAGCATTAAAAACGGAAGTTCAATGTTCGCCATGCAACATCCCAGGCCCCCCCAGTCCCACCAGTTGCCAAAAGAATAAAATTCCACAAAGAACGAAAAGAAGGAGAAGGAGCCAGCCGCCCCTCGCTCTTAACAGTGAGAAGCGCACAGAAGGGCAGCAAAATGTTAGCTAACATGCAATGTTAAGCGCATGTCCCAAGCGATTACTCTCCCGTGTGTGTGTGTTTGCATGTGTGTGTGCTTGTGTGTGTGTTTGTATGTGTGGTTTGCATGTGTGAAAGTCGCTTGGAAATGGATTAAGCGGAATGAGTGTTTTTTTTATGGGATTTAGGCAGGCTAAGCCGCGCGGAGTAGCCAACAAATTGCGCAAAAGCCAACGTGGATGGCTATCATAATCATTATCCAAGGCAGTCACAATAATTGCGGAAGCATTTTGCGAGCAGCGCAACTTAATTGGAAGACTGCAGCGATACTCCCCGAGCTGCAACTGGTGGCGCTCCTGTCCATCATCTGCTCAGAGCAGAGGTGGGAACCCATCGACAGCTAGCCAACTAGCGAGCAACGCCTCCACTTTTCCCATCCATCGATCCATCCATCCATCCAGTTTTCCCAGCATTCTCTGCATCCTAATCAAGTCCTTTCTGCGTCCAGATGTTGTGCTGTCAAGGATATCCGCAGCATATGTTCTGCTGGGATCCCCGAAGCCATCGCTCAACAACATCATTAGGATGGTGTTTGCCAGCACAATGGGAACGAGTGTGCAGGGCAGTGCAGTGTGTGGTTGGAATGCAGGAATGCACCTTGCAACATGCAACAGGTTAGCCCCTCTGCTTGCCACACAGCTGTGTCCAACCCATAAACCGATTCGAATTCGAATTCTAGTGCTTAACGGGGATTACGCATGCGCAGCGAGCCATTCGGTTGCTGGTTGTCTGCGTCGTCTGCCCCTCCCTCCACCGTAAGTCTCTTGGCTTCGGTCTTCGGTGCTCGCTGTTCGGTGCTCGGTGCTCGGTGTTCGGTGTCTGGCCCTTTGATGTGTCATTGGTTACAGTTAAAGGATATTTAGGCGGCATTCCTTTCTTCTGTTGGTGCTGTTGGTGCTGTTTGTGCTGTTTCTGCTGTGCCGTGTGTCCGATGCTTTGGGCTCTGTGCTGCTCGAAAAGGCGACAAGTGTGACACAATCAACACCTCTTTACAGCCTCTCTCGTGGAACCGGGGGATGGGGGCCCTGTGCCCGTGTGCTGTCCCTCTTCAGATCTAAACGAAAGTGACAAATGCCAACAAGTTGAAGAGGAGGCAACAGGCAGGCAACAGGCCAGCAACAACACCAAACAGCATCAGATCTTAATCGTCTCACGAGACGATGATCGGTGCAAGAGACACAGACAGAGACACAGGGAGAGAGAGACATCTGTGAGCTGTCAGTGGCAGGGGAGAACACATTTGCATCTTCATTAAAGATGTGTTTGCTGCACACTGCACACTGCTTATATCAAGCATATCGAATGTCCCCCCCAATAATCATTTGGGGGCAGCTTCCAGCTGACTTCCATGGAAAGTAGCACCCACTTTCGGGGGCCGCCTCGCCACTCTCCACTCTCCACTCTCGACTTGTCTTTGAGTAACCCGATCCCCATGCTGGCATCAAAGAGTTTTCTGAGCAGTTCGTCAGCAGCTCATCAACTGAGCAGCAGGGGCTGGACCAACAGAGAGAGAGAGAGCGGGAGCGGTCCAAAAGATGTCAACAGGGAAATTTGTACAGCTCTGCAGCCGCCCCGCCCCGCCCCCCCCACTCGAGTTGAGTCAAGTCGAGTGGCCCGCCTGCTGTGAGTTTTATAATAAATTTTACAACAACAGAAGAGCCACAGAAGGCGCAGGGGCAGTGGCAGAAGCAGCAACAGCAACAGCAGCCACCGGCGAGAGGGCATGACACAGAAAAAAAAACAACGAACTTCTTAAGAACTTTTGCCGACGTCCCGCGCCACGGGACAGAAGTTTAGTTGCACGGGGGCCCCACGTTGGGCGCCAACACAAACATTATTCCTCCCCCTGCTGCTCCTACTCCCCCCTTCTTTATTCGGTCTTTCCTTTGCTTCGATTTCGTTCACTTTGCCTCGAACTTTGACATGGAAGAGGTTGAACGGTCTGTGGCACTTCAAAGGTAGTCGTAGATCAAACGAGAAGGAACCTGTGAGTCGCTTCTGTGGACGCGACTCTACTTGTTTGCCCGTACTCAGTCAGTGTATAAATTTGCGAGCTTTATGTAGAATTTTAAAGTATTTTACACACTCAAAGCAGTCTGATATCACATGGGTTTGGAGACCAAAAGTTGGTTGCTCTAGCTCTTATAGTCACTGAGATCTAGACGCTCCTGAATACCCCTTAACTCTCCCAACAGCGCCCAAACCACCAACAACAATGTGTTTAGTGTACAGTGTGCGACAGTGCTGTAAGGCAGAAACAAGAGATTGAATGGGAATTAAAATAAAAAAATTAAAGGATGGGCAAAACGAGCGCCCGTGAAGCACTTTTCGAAGGCTTCTCTTTGGCCAGCTAACGATGTAAGTTTTTCTCAGTATTTATTGCGGTACATTACTCAGTATTTTGCGGTACTATTTAGTATTTTCAGCACAGACACGTCCGACCGAAGGGCGCTGCTGCAAAACGCGCCAGACACAGTTTTGCACTGCAGAATAATTAGAACAGAATAATTAGAACCTTTTCCAACAAAGGAAAAAAGCCCATAGGAGTTTAAGCATTTAATTTGTTGATAAATACATGAATTGATTGTCTTTGTTTATATATTTTTATGCTGTACATACATGTGCGTCCAATACTATTGCCACGCACTGTAACAGACATTCAGTGTCGCTGCTTTATAGCGAAGAGAACAAAGAGCGGCTGCCCCATTTGGGTAATTGATAGATAGATAGTGCCACTGCCATATACATAAATGTAGATAGGGGGGGCTGCTCTCCAATCAATCCCAATCAATCCCATTCAATCCCATTCAAATGATGAACGTTTCTCGAGATTCAAAGACAACCTGTTGGTGTCGCCAACCCCCCCACCGCCACCACCACTAAACAGACATGGCACTGCCTTGGTTTCTTTTCGCTTTTGTGTGTGTGTGTGTGTGTGTGTGGTGCTTACGCTCCATTTAAGCTTTGAAAAATTATAAACAAATAAAAACAAATGGGAATGTGGGCTATGGGGTGGGGGTTCGCTGAGAGGGGCAAATCACACAGTCGACGAAGCAGCTCAACAAAGTTTTAATGTGGCATGCGCGATGCCTGGCGCCACAGTCTCAGATTTGAAGCCAGATTTCCGATTCGGAGACAAAGCCAGCCCCCAAAGGTCTCAGCAGCAGCGCGGCTTGAGCCGCAGATACAAAGATACAAAGATACATACACATGCCGAGCAATGCGATGCGATGCGATGCGGATGCGAGTCGTCGGACATTTGTCAAGTGCCGCAGACAATGCAGAGGCGTTTATTTGTCAGCCGAATAAGCAACACATTGGAGAGCATTTCCAGCCCATGATTTACATATACCTACAGTCGCTCGGTCGGTCGTCGTTTTCCCCCTTTTCTTGTTTGTTTATCAAAGCTAAGATTTATAATAATTTTTTGATCTTTTTTTTATTTGGAGTCGGAAGTTGACAAATTTGTTCAACTTTATTTTCGTGTAGAGTTTTCGTTTCAGTTTCTGTTTTATGGCGCTCTGATAGCCGAACTAATTAGTCAGGAGAATCTGTATCTTCGAGACGATGGTAGCCCCCCCCCCCGCCCCCACACGCTATTAATTGAGCGGAAACTGTTTTGATTGCATTGACATTTGGGGCGGGGAGGGGGCCAGACCAGGGCCAGACCGCAACTCCACAGCAACAAATGGTGACCGCAAAACTTGAAAGGAACCTGCCTGCAACATACGCGCACTCGTGCCTCTTTCCTCAGGTTGAGCCATTCACAAAAGGCCCACAAGAGCCGATAATTTAACGCATTTACTTTGGATTGGTGGATTGTTAGAGTCCAGTGGCAGGGGGTGTGGGTACATTTCTGTATATAGTGGTTGCGCGGCGGCGGCGGTGGCGGCGGCGCCTGTCCGCACAACATGACATGGCAAATGCCCCGCAAGAGCATTGAAGTGGATGGCTGGACGGATGGATGGCTGGACGGATGGATGGCTGACTGGAACATTATAATTTCAACAACTCATCAGCTTGCTATTAATTTCAGTTGGAGGCGCCGGCTACCAACAAACGAAAAAAAAAATATAATAAAAACAAAAAGTAATTCGAAATCGAAACCCGCAGCATTTTTGTGCCGCCTCATGCAAGGAGCTCTCCTCGGGAGAGTAACACCTACTAAACTATGGGGCAGCCAGCAGCAAGCAGCCAGCAGCCAGAGATACAGATACAGATACAGATACAAAGATACACATTGTGGCCCGAACAGAGAGCAGAAGTTAATTATCTGTTAACTCTTACTTGAGGCCAATTCACGCCTCAAAACGGCCGCAGCACACCGGCATAGGATAGAGATGCGGTAGTCATCGATGTACGGATAGGGCGTGACAGCAGTTTTTTCTTTGTTTTTTGTTCTGTTTCGTTTTTGCCTTTCGATAAATGCAAATCATCTACCGAATACGCCGCTTGAGGTCATCCTCAGCGGAGGTCTCCTTCGCCCCTCTGCTGTTGCTTTACCACAAAAGGATTGTCCGCACTTCTCCGCGCGCGTATCTGCCCCGGCCCCGCTCCATTACATGGTACTTGTACTCGAATTGTTAATAAGCCATATATCATTATTCCTCTGGCTGCTTTTGGGGCTCAAGACAGAGTGATGAATGGAGTAATTTGTTCGGCAATAATCAACTAATGATGGCTGTGTGCGTGTGTGCCCGCAATGATAGTGCTTTGGGTCTGGCTTACACAGACATTCATAGAGGGCTGCAGGCATCCCCGCATGCATATGCCATATGGTTGTTGTTTCTTCTATGAGTTTGGACATTGAGTGCCGGCTACTAGGGGGTTCATCTGTGCTTAGTATTCAGCTCTAAGTCCAAAAGTTTGCCGCCTAATTTTCGGTTTTTATTCGGCAGCTTCGGTATACAGTTTTATTTGTGTGTTTTAAGTTCCTTCTTGGGCAGATATTCCTTGATATATTTTCAAACATTTTCGTTGATTTGTTTAAGGCTTTAAAGGTTTTTCCCTTCGGCAGTTATTTGTTTATAGTCAGTAGTATTTGGGGGTTTTTAGCATTACTTTTATGGGTTCTGTGCTTGTGCCCATCTTTATTGATATTTCTCTCTGTATTTATGCTATCTTCAGTAGCTTGAATTATTTTTGTATGCATTATTTATGCGTAATTCTAAGCACTTTCTAGCCCATTGGTTAACCCCATTGATAAGCCAAGTGCAAAGCTCTTTTATACAGACCAAAAGGTTTCAATCGTTTCTTGGAAATTCTCTACCAAATATTTTTGGGTGATTGTTTCGGTTAGGCTGGGCAGGGGGACGTAGGGGATTTCTGTATGAATGCCGTCGTTGATTAGCCTTTTAAAAATTGTTATTGCCACAACACACAGCTCGTTTTGGTGGAGGGGGGGCAACAATTGTGGTGTGGAGTGGGGTAGTGTGTGTGGTGTGGGGTTTGTGGTGTGGGGATGTGGGTTGCGGGGTTTGGGTTGCTGTGTCTCTAAAGACCAAAAAATGAAGTAAACTTTTGTTGCTGGGTTTTTTTCTCCCCCTCTCGCTCTTTGTTTTTGGCAATTAAGCGGCGAGCAGCAACAAACAATAAAGGCAACATGAAAAGGCAACAATTCGAGGCAAAAGCAGCAAACTAACAAACAAATCTTGCCGCATCATAGCAAACTAATTTAACAAATGGTAGCCAAAGCAATCGTGCCACAACAATGGGGCACACACACACACACACACACAAACAAATACGCGTATGCGTGGAGAGAATTCGAACGAATGAAACGAATAGTTCAAGTCCCAAGTGCCAAGTGCCGAATCTCGCATCGAATCCCCCCACTGAAATCGAACCACATCAAATCATATCAATCAATGGGGGCAAAGCAGAACGTGACACACATTTGGGTGCCCCTTTGGAGGAACGACCACTTTGGGGGCAACCAAAATGAGCAGCCGTCACCGCCACAGAAACCGCCACAGCCACAGCCACCGCCACCGCCCTCTGATGTCAGGAGGAGTCGAAGGTGGGCAATGAGGGAGGGGCAAGTAGGAGGCCAAACGCGCTGCCGTTTAACATAATTTGCTATAATTTTCAACACAATGGCTGGATGGAGTGGAGATGGAGTGGAGATGGAGATGGGGATGGGAGATGGGAGATGGAGAGACCCCAGAGGCCTTTAAAGTCGAGAGTCGGGATTGGGTAACCCTTGGGGCTCCCGGTGGCTCCTCCGTGTTTCCCCCCTCGCACCAAGGTTCGCGCAATAATCATTTTGTCGAACGAACGGCAGAACGGTAGACGGGGATGGGGAGCCCTCTGATTGCTACCATGCCCCATGCCCCATGCCCCATTATGCTACGTTGTTTGCCCTTTTATGTCAGAGCTCTAACCTATAATTTAACTAAATGTTCAAATGTTCAGATGTTCTGGCCGGGCTGGGCCTGGGCCTGGGCCTGCGCTGGGCTGCCTGCCGCGTGTTCAACTTAGTTGCCTTCCTGCCTGGCTGCCCCTCTCCTGTGGCTCTCGCTCTCTCTCCGCTGGCTGCTGTTGAAAGCTCCAAATTGGAAAGAAAAATAATAAAATTCGGCTCAAGTGCGGAAATAAAATATTAGCCGCACATTTTACAAAATTGCCAGACAATTTAAAGCCCAGAAAGGGAACCAGGGAAGCACCAGGGAATCACCAGGGAATCACCAGAGAACCAGCAGAGGAAGACGTTATGATGATAACCGTACAATAAATGATGCGATTTTGATATATCTGGCATAATATCCGATATCCTTAGAGTAATAAGCCCCCAGCAAAAGGCGCAGCAGCAGAGCCAGCAGCGCTGAGGGCGAACCGAAACATCAACCACAAAAAATACACAACGAAAAACAGCTGGTGGGCAAAGCAACAACAAAATCAAAACCCAAAATCAAAAACCAAAATCAAAAACCAAAATCAATGGCAAAACACAAATGCAAATATAGTTTCAGTGCACAAATATTTTTGATTGGGAATAACACGCGAAATCGATTTGGAAACGGAGGCGGAGAAGTGCAATGAAAATATGGACAAATATAAAGCGAAAGATGTTCGCACTTTAAGCAGCAAAAAGGTTTGGCAACAAGTGATCGGAAATTCTAATGAAAATTGTAGTAGAAAATTAGTTGAAAATACGTTAAAAATCTAAAAAAGAATCGTGCAACTCTCTCCACGTTTGACGTGCAACCAAAGCCGATAATGTCGCGAACAGAAGAGACCTCAATCCGACAGCGAACTAAAACCAAATACCCCGAAATACTCCCCGCAGCCCCACATGCCAAAAGCCACCCACACACACACACACACACACACACACACACACACACACACACACACACAAGCACAGTCCACTCAATCGACGATGCTGAAAAGGAGGCACGACTAAGCTGCCACCGCATTTCAATTACACGTAACGCTGCAACGTAATAAATAAAAGGTGTCCCTGCCAACCTGCCACCCAGCCAACCTGCTGCCACCACCCCCACCTGCCACCACCTGCATGTGCATGTGCATGTGCATCTGCACCTCCGGCAGGCAGTTGCGATGCTCTGCTCGCGTTTGTGCCACAAAAAATTGTTGGCAATATTTTTCCATATGCGATAGAGCGATGGCCCCTGCGGTCACATAATTTTTCATTTTCCTATGCGAAAAACCAAACAAAAGAAACAACAATAATAAAACCAGCAGAATATTCTAAGCGCTGGCCTGCCGACTCAGTGGATGCCCTGCCCTCCAGCCAGCTCTGAGACTCCAAATCGAAATGCACTGTGCCCCCGCATCGATCGGCGAATCCTTTGCCTTTCGCCATGGCACAGCAAACTTCCTCTAGTAAAGGGTACAGCTTCGAGCAGCAGGCAAAAAACTGCAACTAAAATATGCATTTGCAATAGTTTTGCATTTGTGTTTTTGCTTTTTTTTTTTTGTGCACAGTTATGGCCCCCCTCCCTCTCCCTGGCACTCTATTTATTTGTGCTTTTGTTCGTTACAGAGGGTTTTTTTTTTTTCTTACTCACAACTCTGCGGCATTTTTGCTTGCATTGTTTTGTTGCAGCTACAAAGAAAAACAGCAACAAATGGGCAAACGGGCAAATGGGCAAATGGCAAATGGAGTGCAACAAAAAGTTACGAGAAAAATCAAACAACAGGCACAAAAATGCCAATTGCATGTAGGGGCGGGGTGCCCACTGCCCCCACTCCCCTTTGGACTCGAAGCTCTGCAAAGAGCTCTTAGAAAATCGACACAAAAATGGCACAAAAAATAACAACAGAAGGCTGTTCCGAGGGATAAGATACTCTACCTGTCATGGAGCCAGAGAGCAGCGCAGTGTCTGGCCCCTACGAGAGACTGCTCATTAGATCCCCCACGGGATCACATGTCCACATGTCCACTCCCTCTCTCTCCCTTCCTTCTCTAGGAAGTAGCGAAAAAAATCCCCGATCGGCCATACGCTGGTGGGGCCTGTCATAAAGTCACACGCTTCACCTGGAACGTGCAGCGCGGAACGGAGGGACAGCCGTGGAGCAGAGATCTCCTCAGAGTATTAAGCATTAACCGTTTGGATCCAACCATTTGGATTGGGGATTTGGCATGGGGCATGGAGCATGGGGGCATATGGCATGGGGCACACAGCATGTTACTTCCTTTTGTGTGCATCCTGTGTGCCGACGCGTTCCGTTCTCAGGCCCCCCGAAAAACAAAAAACAAGGAAAAGGGAAGAGCTTTTCTAGCGAAATTCGCTGCGCCACAAAATGTGTCAGTTTATAAATGTGAAGGGCCCCAGCAGCATCAGCAGCCCCAGCAGCAGCCCCAGCAGCAGCGAGCGTGCGGATTGCGGATTGGATTGGATCCTATATGCATGTCTAGCCGAGCCGCCACAGTTTTTCGCAGACGAAGCAAGCCAGCAATCCCTTTGGCTTTGGCTTTGGCTTTGGCTTCAGTTCATAAAAGGCTCCACTGGCTGTCCTGTCCAGCCGAATTCAAATGAACTGCAGAACGGCAACGGCAACGACGGGCAGAGCGTCAGAACGGCGCTCATCATTAAAATTCACGCTTAAATTGCCTCCTAAGACGGTGAGGAGAGCAAGCGGGGCAACAGCAACAGCTGCAGCAGCAGCAGCAGTCTGAATGCCCCCAAAATCTAAGCAAAATTCATTGGAAACTATTTGCCAACGAAAATCACTGCAAAAACAAACGAGGGAGAGGGCGAGGGCGAGGGCGAGGGAGCTGAGCCACTGATCCCAGCGAACGATGCGTCCGTTCCGTGCCGTTCCGGGGGCGGCCGTGTGGAACGGCAAAGACATAAATCACAAAAATTTCATTGAGAAAACTTTGAGAAATCGAAAAACCCCAAAACAAAAAAAAATACCCGAAAAATAAAGAAAATCGAAAATGTTTCGTTGACCGCAGCAGAAGAGATCATTAAAAAAAAGAGCGCGCATCCAAAATATATGAATATTAAAAACAGCAAAAGACCAAAAAAACAACAACAAAAAAGGAGGGGGACACAGCGTAGGACTTAGCCGAGTCCAGGGACCAGGAGACCAGAGACCGGAGACCAGGGACCAGAGAGAACTCAGGCAAAGCAACGAAGAAGGTGCCACTAAAAACTTTTGAAATATGTTTTTATTTTATAACTTTGCATGCTGGGCACGGTGCTTCTGGAGCATCCGATGCCCAGTGCCCAGATCGGATACCCCGATCCGATGCAGAACGTCGTAAAACTGAAAACTGAAACTGAAACAGAAACTGCGAATGGGGCATTCTCATGGGATGGGATGGGATGGGATGGGGACTGGCGATGGGCATGGGTACTGCACTCGCTTGCTGGTTTCTTCTGGGTCTGCTGCTGCTGCTGCTGCTGCTGCTGATTTCTGGCTGGAATGGGGAATGGGGGGCTAATTTTGCAACGGCCGCCCGGTGTGGCGGTAGCATCAATGCCAAGGCAAAAGCCACAAGAACAACAATTAGACATGCGCCGCCGCTGCCACAGCCAGAGCCGCATCGAACTCCACCAACCGATGCGATGCCCAGTAGACAGTGTAGGAAGATGCAAAATACAAAAAAATGCGACGCGATATCCTCGTACTGCGCGTATGCAGCCCCAAAGAGATCGCTCACTAACTGTGCTGCTGTTGCTCCGTTTCAGGTGTGGTTCCAGAACAAGCGCTCGAAGGAGCGGCGCATGAAGCAGATCACCAGCATGGGTCGTCCCCCGTTCTTTGGCGGCGCACGCAAAATGCGCGGCTTTCCCATGAATCTCTCGCCGGGCGGCCTAGACGATGGACCCGGATTCCCCTATTTCGCAGCAGACGCTAAGTTCGAGTTTGGCTACGGCGGTCCGTTCCATCCGCACGACGGACCCTATTTCCCAGGACATCCCGGCGGACCAATGCCGTTCAATGCGCCAGGTAAGCAAACCCCCGCAATTTTCTAATACTCCCAAAACTTTGATTGAAGGTCACTTTAGATAGATTTTCATTGCTTTAACTTGAAGTACATATATTTGAATATATATTTATTAATTTTTTTCATTGAGCAATCGATTTAAATCCTTTCCTCTGGTTTGCTTTGCTTTGGCGAAACTTTGCATTAGGCAGCGTTTAAGCAAATTTCATTTTGTGTGTCTTGTAATCAATAAGAATCACGTGTAAATTAGGTTCATTATGCATAGTTAATATTTGAATATTGTGAATATAGTGAATATATATATATATATATACCATTCAGCTGAGAGTTCCTCTAGTTTCAAAGTTCAAGGAATATTTTAAAAATCATTTTATATTCAAAGCATAATATGAATGATATGCATAATTCTGTTCTAAGAAAAGCCAAGTAAATAGGAAAATTTTAAAGATATAGGTACAGTGTGTCCCCCAATTTGTATGAGAAATATATCTCAAATAATTGCTCCAAGAATAACCACAAGTCAAGAGCTGAAAGAATCAACTTTACAGCCCAAAAAAGTTGCGCAATTTTGTTCTGGCACAAAATACTTCCCATGGAAATTATACGTCCAGCATGTAGCACTTATGCTGCTCCCAGCAGTAGCAGCCGATACCAGATCAAAGACTTTTACATGCCATAGACCCATGGGAGTATTTACTCCCAAAAATAGTAATCCTCAACTAAAACGTTTCATTCGTCTCTCTCATGTGCCATAGGCGGACCCATGGACCACAGCGGACCCATTCCGATGGTGAACGAGTTCGGACTGACGCCGGAGTCGACCTTTCTGAGTCAGGCGGGGGCACCGCCGATGCAGCTGCAGACGGCCGTGGGGCCACCGCCGCCGCCGCCGCCACCCAGCGCCGAGCACTTGATGGCCGCCGCGCAGCAGCAGCAGCAACAACAACAACAACAGCAGCAGCAGCAGGCGGCACAGAATGCGCAACAAGCAAGCCAAACGCAGCAGCAGCAGCAACAAAATGGCCCCCGCACCGCATCGCCCGAGTTCTTGAGCTCCGCGAACTTCAGCGAACCGCAGAATATGCAAAATGAAGGGCTCGTTTGGTAATATACGAAACAGTTGGCAACGCGCCTGCTGTTCCTCCAGACCTACACACAGGAGAGGGAGCGGGAGCGGGAGAGGCAGTTGGAGAGGGAGATGGAGCGGTTGCGACACCGAGAGCGCGAAGAGCAGTGAGAGAATAGCAGCAGCAGCAGCCAGCAGCAGCAGCCAGCAACAACAGCCGCCGCCCACAGCCGAGGCACACACTATGGACATCTCGCTCTGGCGCATGGCCCGCTGGCCAGGCACACGAACGAACGAACGAGCAGCAGCCGAGAGAGAGAGAGAGAGAGAGAAGCAATGATTCAGAAGAGAGAGGCTCGCTCGCGCAATTGAGAGAGGCGCCGTCGTCGTCGTCGTCGTGCCATTCGCGCTCTCTCGCTCTCAGTCGAATATTTGGAGGCGAAATTCTGCCCCAAAAGAAGGAAAACACCTCTCCGCTCCCCCAGCCCACGCCCTCTGCCATTCAGCTGCTTTTGGTTTTGTTTTTGTTATATTTTATTATTATTATTTTTATTATTATTCTAATATGTACGTTTTTTGTTCGTGTATTTATGCGCCAAAATATTTGTAAATTATGAAAAGAAGCAAAACGCAAAAGGAAAACAAAAACAAAACACACAACTAAGAAATAAATAAATTAATGAACTAAAGATAATTATACAAATTGACAAAGAAAAATCTCTCTAAATGTATAAACAAAAAAAAACAAAACAAAACAAAACAAATAAATGGGCGCTGCACATAGAAAAGAAATTTTTTTAACAAAGAAAAACAAATCCCAAAACGCTAAAAAATATTACACATAAAACAAAACAAAACAAAACAAAAAATACAACCACTAAACGTCTTGTCTGTAATTTATAAACAAAATACAAAAAAAAAAAAAACAAAAAACAAAACAAAAAAACTATTTATGTGTATCTGTGTAAAAACAAAACAAAATATGCAAATATGTAGTTTAAAAAAAGAAACGAAAAGAAAGCAAAAGTAATGGATATTGAGAGATGTTTTTGTAAATTAGCACATTTTATTCGTAAACTACTACAAGCTGTTTAGTTTCTGCTGCATTTTTTTTTTAAACGAACCCCCTTTTTTTTGAATATTATTATATGAATATATATATAAATATAAATACAATATATTATAATCGTTGTCTAACAACATAAACGTAACTAGGCATGTACTTGTGTAGTTCACCCTAGCTCTAAGTCTATATACACGAATATACATACATGAAATACATACAACCGGATCTATGAACGACAGGCACCACTTGGACACTTGGACGCACAGTGTGACAGACAATTTGACAGACAGACACACAGACAGACAAACGGACAGCTACAGCTACAGATACAGTTAGGCAGACAGACATATAGCGCAACTAAAACTAAAACTATTTTTTTTTTTTTTTTGTGGTCTTAGCGTGTAAGGAAAAACGTAATTTATTATAAAGAAAATCTCTGGCAAGAAATGCTAAAAACCTAAATGTAAAACCTAGAAAAGGAACAAAACAAAAACTAAACAACAACAAATATATATATTTAAATATATATGCATATATATAAATAAGTATATAAATTTCCAATTATAAAGATATAGCAAGCTAAAACTCGACAGAGTGACAGAGGGAGAGAGATAGAGCAGAAGCGATAGAGAAACCCGAAGAAACGGAATCCAGAACCCAGCTAACAATTTGCGTTCTCAATTGATATATGATTACTATGATTGGGAATTATTATATGATTATTATTATTGTAAAAAGTACTTAGTGTTAGCATAATGCGTAAGTCACAGAACAGGCCCCCCCTCCCACCACACAAGACACAAGAAGGCCACAGCAACAAAAATATCCCCACCCACCACCCCACACACACACACACCACACATGAAATCCCTATATTCAGCAAGCGATAAATACGCGCAGTAGAGTGTGTGTGTGTGGTGTGTGTGTGTGGTGTGGTGTGTGTGTGTGTGTGTGTGTGCAAAAGACAGCAGACAGACAGAAAAGATACTTACGCGTGCGAGCAGCTCTGCAAAGATTCGATTCTCTTGGCAGATCCTCTTGGGAAAAGGATGGATGGATGGCTGGATGGATGGATGGATGGGGGCAAGGCGAATCAATAATGAATAAACACAAATTGTTAACAAAAGAAAAAAACAAAAAAAAACTAAATCAAACAAACAAAAAACGACAGAGAAGAGCAACAAACAAAAATGGAAATGAACGAAACATTTGATGAGAAAAAATATATATAAAATAAAAAAAAATTAACAAAATTTGTGTTTTTGTCATTTGCAATGATGGGTGGTGGGCTGCTGCAGTGGATGTGCCGCGAGTGGATTCCAGTGGCAATCAATCGGTGGGTGTGTCATCCAGTGTGTGACCCAGAACTTCACTGAAGATCCCTGGAAAAATACGTTTAAAATGCAAGCAAATCTAGAGCACAGAGGGATGCATATCCTCCAGTATTTTCAGCAGTCAAAATGTATCTTAATCCCACAAAAAACAATATTCAAAGTCCATGAAAGGTGCAAATCAATCTGTAAGTTTGCTGCACGCCCAGAAGGCGAATGAAAGCGTCAAAGGAATCTGCGTAAAAGTAACCAAGTCTCTTTCAGTGCCTTGAGTGCAAAGGCAGCTTAAAGCTGAAGCAGAATTAATGCCCCAAGCTCTGGCCATAGATAACCATTAGCTGGAAGGAAGTATCTGCATCTGCACGAGCATCTACGCGTAGATGTAGCGGGGGGGCAAGCAGCATCATCTGTGTGGTGTGTGGGCAGCGCCTTTAATCGCTCCGACACGCACACACACACCACAGACACACCACACACACACCACACACACTGAGACACAGACACAGATGGGAGGGCAAGTTAATATGCGTGGCTAATATCGGGACAAAACATTATTAATGTGAAGGACATGCACATGCGTGTCTGTAAACCAGGACAGGCGGCGGCCGGGGGTACGGTACGGTGCATAGGTGAGTGCGCTGGCGGGGTGTTGCATGGTGGGTGGGGGCGTACTCGAGGGGGAGGAAGTCAGTGCCTTTTGTTCGACACATGTGCGCGCATTCACACCTACGACCCAAAACACGACAGCGAACAATGAACGGAATGGACATTGGCCAGTGGACAGTGGACTGGACCCATGCTCTGGCTCTGGCTCTGGCTGTGGCTCTGACTCTGACTCTGGCTGTGGGGTGTGGATGGAGGATGGAGGATGCAGCATGCACCATGCAGCATGCAGGATGGGGGGGACACTGGACACGGCACTGTAGATAGCATTTAATGCAAAACAATGCTGCTGAGAGGAGAGGCGGAATGCAACGCACACACACAGCCAGCGCGGGGGAGCAGCCAGCAACGGGGAACAACTGTAGCCATGACGAACGCAAAACGCATACATTTGCAGGCGTTGCAAAACGAGGCGGCACGCACATGAACATGGAGTGCCCCACTACACCACCCGCCGCCCCCTTGCCCACCCACAGCTGCAATCTAAAACGCATATTAAATGTCCATCAGCCAGAGCAGGAGCAGTAGCCAATGCCCCCAATGTGCGTGTGTGCCTGTGTGTGTGCCTGTGTGTGTGTGCAACGTTCAATCTGTCCAGGGCCATCAATCCACAAAAGCGTCGACCCAGGACGAGAGTCGAGTCGTGTCGAGCCTGCTGGCCCTGCTGGCCCTGCTGCACTCCGGACTCTGTACCCTGGACCCAAAGTCCTGACGTGTGACGTTCGTTTATCAGTTGGCAGCCGCCGCACGGCCAACGGGAGGCCACCGCCCCCCCGAATGATGGACGGTACGTGAGCAGACCAGAGAGACCAGAGACCATATGCATCCATCCATCCCCAGCCATCCATCCAGCCATCCGTCCAACCATTCGCACTGTGGAATGAGAGCGCTCTGGCCATGAGGGAAAACCTACTAGTTTTTCCGCTGTTCCATATGGCAATCCACAGGCCACTTTGGCGAGGAATAAAAGTCAGCGAGTATGCCTCTTGGAGTTCATGCAACTGCCGGAGTGTATGGATCCTCCAGGATCCAAATGCCAAGCCAAATATGATCCATTCATGGCCTGCGAGCGTGTGCCAGTGCCAGTGCCAGTGTTGTTCCACTGTGCCCAGGATGTGTGTGAGAATTTGCTGTTTGCGTTGTTTCCGTTTCCGTTTGTCGCCAAAAATGAATTTGTTAACATTAAATGGCATTTAGACCGGTGAGAGAGAGAGCTCTGGCCCGGGCCCTGCCTCTGGCTCTGGCTCTGGGAGTGGAATGGGCATGGAATGGCAATCCCAGAGTCATTCCCCCTGCCTGGCCCTGCCAAGCACTCACACCTCATTCATGGCTGCTGGCAGAAATAGGAACAGGACAGGGACAGAGCAGGGACTGGGCAGGGACAGAGCAGGGACAGAGCAGGGACAGGGCAGGCACAGGACAGAGCAGGGACAGGGCCTTCATTCATCATCACTCATGTTGGCCGCCTGTCCAGTAGGTTGCCCAAGCAGAAGAGGCAGGCAGCAGGCAGCAGTAACTGTAATTGTAAATGTAGTTGTGATAAATGCTTCTGGGCTTTCGGCTTAGACACGCGCTACGCTGCCATCATCTGCAGCAGCAGCAGCAGCAGCTTCCAGCTTCCAGCCACGCCCCAAGGGGCACAAATGTGCAGATCATTTATAAGCGAGACACACAAAACACACAGCCGAAACACACGTATTGAGACCACAAAATTACCTTCGAGAGAGATCTCCCAAAGAGGTTCCCATTGATCGCTTGATGGGCGCAGCCTCCGCGTTGCTTTGCCTGCTTCTAATTGCCGCTCCACGAGCGATATCTAATGACTCAATTTTGGCTTGAAAAACCGAGACAATTACGAGTTCCCAGTTCCCAGTCCCCAGTCCCCAGGCCAGGCCAGTCCACAATTATCAGCATGCGAGTCACAGCGATGGAGGGGCTTGTGGTGCGGTGGGGTGGGCTGGCATGGGGCATGTGGCAGCTTGGGCCGAGGGCGAGCCAGCGGCAGGCATGTGCGTGCCGTGCCGTGCCACGCAATGACAGCCAAAGCGACGATGTTTGATTTGAAGCTGTCGAAAAGCAGCAAAAAGGAGTTAGAAATTGAATTCAGCAGCAGCAAAGGAAAGGGTGCACCTCGGCAGCCGATCGACGTGTGGAATACCCTGCAGAAAAACTGACAAACAAAAAGTGTTGAGAGCTAAAGACAAATAAGAGCTGCATGGAAATTCCACTTAAAAAAAGATTTACAATAAGTACAGTGGAAATATCTTTATGGCTGGCATACGATCCATTCATCTATGCAACTACATCCATCTGGCAATGAGATATTCCCGTGAATTATGAGCCACAGGGTACAGGCCTGCCCGTAGCTAAAGTCGAAGGGAAAACAACAGAAACCCCCAGCCCAAAAAACGAAAAGAATGAAACAACTCGGAGGGGGCAGAGTGAAAAGTTCAAGTTGTGAAAACAGACAGGCGACGTAGACAGGACAGGGAGCCAGCGCATGGAACGGGAGGGAGGGACAGGCTCAGACCGAGGCCCAAAGAACGTAACGGAACCGAATGTGCTGGCAGGGGGGCGGGCAGGGGGGGGTACGTACCCATCGACCAGTGTCTGTCCACCGTCCCATGTCGTCCATGTCGTCCATGTCGTCCATGTCCATGTCCATGTCCGGAGGGGAGCAGTCGAGAGAGTCAGAGAGTGCTACTGTTGCCACCGTCTGCGTCTCTGCCGTGTCCCGTGTCCCGTGTCCGTGGCTGCTGACACGCAAACCTACTCCAATTTCCAGGGCGCCGTGTGTCTCTCTGTCTGTCTGTCTGTCTGCCAAGTGTCAGGACGGGCAGAAAAGGATTTCACTTCGACACAGCGCTGACACTTTGCCGGCTGCAAAAGCGAGACCCGAGACCCGAGACCCGAGACCCTGTGCTCCTGTGCCTGTGCCCTGCTCCTGCGCCTGTGCCCTGCTCCTGCTCCTGCGCCTGTGCCCTGCCCCTGTGAATTGTTCCGGTACTAACTCTGGACAGAAAACAGCAAACAGAGGACAGTGGCTCTAAGGTCTGAGCTGCGAGCTCCGAGCTTTGGGGTCTGGGCTCTGGGCTCCGTGGTCCGGGGCATGCTTGATAGCTCCGTGTTTTGTCATTAAAACGATGCAACTGCAAATACCAAAAACAAAAGCAGCAACCAGCCACAGCCACAGCAACAGCAACAGCAAAAGCAGCACAGGACAGCACAGTGAAGCAATTGTTTCGAGGCTTATTAGTTCAGTTAAGTGGTCGGAGATTGCCCAAGCAGGTTGCCCCGCAAAGTGCAACGAAACTTGGGGCGTGTGTCAGCCACAAGGCGTGAGGGGAACTGGCCGGGGTGCAGCATGTTCTTCCCCATGCAATACCCAAAAGTGTGGCACAGTGGAAAAGCGCACCATGAAACCATAATTCTGCTTGGCTTATGGCCATCATTTGATTGGCACAGATTTCAAATTCCATAAAATTCCATTTATCCCATGGGCCCATAGTCGATCGATTTCTTTGGTGGCACAGCGCGCAGATCCCGTGGCGCTTCTGGGCGTGATGCATAGTATGCGGCGAGCATGTTTCCCGTCCATTCGTCCAGGTTCACCTTCTGGCATCCGCACGGAGCGCCGCCGCAGTGCTCCACGGATCAACACATGCAATGCTACCGTTTTGCTGTACTTCTTGGCCATATCTGCCCCTGTTCCATGTCCCTGTGCCTGCCCCTGTGCCTGTTCCTGACCCTGTATCTGTCCCTTCCTCTGTCCCTGTCTCTGCCCCTTCCTCTGTCCCTGTCTCTGCCCCTCCTGCATCTGTCTCTGTCTGGTGCTCAATGCTCACTGCTGTCCGCGATTTGGACTCCAGCACGCAATGTCATTTCACGCTAAGCGCGCGACGCACAGAAGGCGCATGGACATGGACATGGACATGTGTCCACGTCTGACTGATGATGGGAGCAGGAGGAGGAGGAGGAGCAGAGGCAGGAGCAGAGGCAGGAGCATTGGCTGGGGGTCTAGGACATGCCACGTAACAGCGGAAGCCAGCGCATGCGTGGCTGGCATGGGGCATGGGGCATGGGGCATGCCGCATATGTCAGCGCTTGAAAATGTGTTAATATTTGATAAGCTCAATATGTGGTCTTGGTCGTGGCCAAGGCTCTCTCTTCTCTCTCTCTCTCTCTCTCTCTCTGTGCTGTGCTGCACCTGGGTGGGGGGGGCGAGGAGATTCCTGGCCCGGCTGCTTGCGTGTGGCATGCACCACTCCTGCCGCTCCCCTCCCTTACCCCGCATCTGATGGCCACAAACACTGAAATGACACCCAAAACCGTAACGCTGGAAAATTGTTACGAAAAAGTATTAAGGTCCCGTGTCACTTTGACACCTTTCGCCTTTCCTTTCCTTTGCTATCCTCTCCACTCCACTCCTCTCCTCTCCTCTCCTGTCCGTTCCTAGCCAGCGGTGTGTGTGTGGCACGAGAAGCAAGTGGCAGCAGGAATGTGGCAGCAGAGTGGCTAGCAGCGTCGCGGGTGTGGAGTGGGCTGGGGTGGTGGCGCTTCTAAGCGAAACAAAACGATGGCAACTTGCGCTCAACTGTCACTTTGTATTCGATATGGTCGCAAAAACTAGAGGGGAAAAACAGCAGAATAAATGCCAAGGGGGCGGAGGGGGCGGCACAATCAAGGGTCAAAGTTTTATGTGCGGGCAAAGTACAAGAAAGACGCAGAAAAAGCAGTGCAAATTGCAGGAGATATTTCATACGAATTTCATACGAATGGAAAGTTATTCATTTAATATTTAGTTATTCCTAAAGTTTATGAAAATAATATTGTTATTTTTGTGTTAATATATACCCTTACTATATATATATAAAAAAAAGTTTAAATCATTCTCTCTGTTTTTCATAGTTTTTTGTAAGTAATATCAATGCACAAATACTTCGTTCCCCGAGGTATATTTTGGAAGCAGAACTATCGTAGTTTTGGGATTTTAAAACTATTTTTGAGTATTTTTTTTATTTTTATTTTTTATTTTTTAAAATTCCAATTTAAAAATTCCAATTTGGTGTCTTCGCTTTTTATTTTCATTGCTTTTACACGGAACTTGCTACACAAATTAATGGGCTGAAGAGAGAATGGCATGACCTGCCCCATAGGAGCTCATTAATCCGGCTGAATGCAATGGCCACATATCTAGATACATCGAGCGAAAGTTCTAAAGTTTTTCCACCATTTTTAGTGTTGCTTTAGTTTTGGCATTTTGCATTTTTTGTTAGACTTTGGTGCCTGAGTGGCATTAATTAACTGCCAGCAAAATAAGCAAAAAAAACATTTAAATTATGAGTGCCAGAGGTACAAATTATTGTGCATTATTTGTATATAATAATATAATATATAAAATATAATATATAAAATATAATATATAAAATATAAAATATAAAATATAATGTATAAAATATAAAATATAACATAATATTTTAATTATTATATTTTATTTACCAACGAATATTATCCAAAAGGGAGAGAGACTACATCTACAAACTCGTGTCTTATCCACAGAGGGAACACTCGCAAGAGCCCACTGCGATGCGTTTATATCTCATGCCTGAGATTACCTCCAGCAATTGCTCGGAAATTGTAGCTGAACGCTGATGAAAACTCTTGAAACAAAAGCCCATCGTTTGGCCAACTAAACAGCTTTCAATTCGAAGGGATTTTGAAGAATTCAACAACTAAACGGCACTCCAATTGGAGGTCTGCATTCGTAGTTATATGCTTGAATGTTTCGCCAGGCCTCCGTGTACTGTCCGTAGATTAAGTATTTGAATGGGATCGAGCAACAATCGATACATGACGAGTAATTCGTTGAGTCCCTGGAATCATTGGGGGAGACTTTGAAGTAGCAATGTCAGTGGATAATAAAACATTCAGCAACTGCCAAGGGAAACGGACATTGAAAGGTCATTGAAGGCGCAAGCGGACGAGCACGTGGGCGGAATATCGAATGAATAAGAAAGGAAAACGGCATGAAATTGGGGAAGAGTTCGGGGAAATTACAGCAGGCAGAGACATGGAAGGAATGCGCAGGCATTGCTCCCAGAAACACGAAGGAAGATTAACCAGCAGAAAGCGTAGAAGAATAAAAGAGCACCAAGCAGAGAGAGTATGAAAATAGAAGAAAATTCCCGGATAAAATATCTATGCAAAGACCGAATCAAAAATTCGTTCACATTTCGTGCGACTCCCCGTTAAATGGAGCAAAACGGTGCCAAACCACTTGCTCCTCCAGAGTAGGAAGCTGCCCGCCCGGAGCTCCAGCTACCTCCTGCCTGGGACTGGGGCAGGGACTGGGGCAGGGACTGGGGCAGGGACTGGGGCTGGGACTGGGGCAGGGACTGGGGCTGGGACTGGGGCTGGGACTGAGGCTGTCCGATGTGTGGATGCCTGGCTGCTGGCTGGCTGCTGCTGCTGCCGCATCTACTAATTGCCAGACCCCAGCGCCACGCTTAATTACACGATAATTTCGCATGATTTTAGTCGAGCATTCCATGCAGCCATTCCGACCGACATCCCATCCCATCCCATCCCACAGATGGATGGATGGATGGCTGTTGGTTGGTTGGTTGTACGGTGCTGCTGCTGCTGCTGCTGCTGCTGGTGATGGTGGTGGTGATGGTGCACTTGTTCCATGGAAATCTTCATCAGACAGTCAAGCAGGATGATTTTGATTGCTTCAACTGTGGATGGTGGCTGGGTGCAGGGTGCTGCCTGCTGGCTGCTGCCTGCTGGCTGCTGCGTACTGACCGCAGAGAGCCACATAAAGCCTTTAAATGAAGCGTGCCGCTGCTGAATTTCAGCTTATTTAATGCAAATGAAGCGACCCAATCCGACTGCGACTCCGACTCTGACTCCGGGCACGACTTCACGACTCCAGGGGCAGCCCTCAGAGCCACAGCACACACTGAAGGCCATTTCACTGTCAAGTCGAGGCATCTAGCTGTGTGTGTGTGTGTGTGTGTGCCCCTGCCTCTGTGTGTGTGGTCGTATCTATGTATCTGTATCTCCTATATCTGTGCATCTGTGGGTCTGTCTGGGTGTGTGTGAGTGCGACAGGCATGTTGACGGCGCCTGATAGTCATTCTCAATCCCATTCCCCATTTCCATGCCACGTTTCCCCCTGCCCATGCCCCCCTGCCCCCCTGCCATGCTCCTGTCCGTTCTGGTTCTGTTTCTTGTTCTGCGCGTACCCTGTACCCCGTCTGCTAAGTTGGCGGGTGCTATAAGCCCAAGTGCAGGCGCAGACAACAGACAGAGGGAAGTCGCAGATCGCCTGCTGAGGAGCGCTGCTGCACGACGCGTCGCAGCCATAGGCACACATCTGGCCATTATTTTGCGCTCCACTGTAGCTGCTTCCGTTTCCGCTTCTCGCTGCAAGTATTCGCACTTTGTTGCTGGCACCAGTTAAATGTTTACTGGGTACGCGCCTGGCCGCAGCACTCGCCTGGCTACCCTTGGACATGTTTTCAGCTGCAATCTAGCTCAATCTATCTGCGTAGACATCTACATAGGTGGGGCTACGTGGGCTGCTGCTGCTGCTGCTCTTCTGCTGCTCTTCTGCTGCTCTTCTGCTCTGCTGCTTTGGTGTCGACGACACGTGTTCGCCTTTTTCGGGGGGCGACAACAGACGGACGGATGGACAGGGCGGACAGGCGGATGGACGGCTGGAAGGCTGGACGGACGGGTAGACAGACAGCTTTATTACACGAGTTATGAGCGAGACACAGAGGCGAAAGATTGCATGCTGCAGGATGCAGCAGGCGGCAGGCAGCAGGCGGCAGGCAGCAGGCAGCAGGCGGATAGGTAGAGGTAGCCGTAGCCATGGCCATGGCCGCACATTTACATGCATCAATATCTGTGCAGCGCTGGGGCATCGTATCGTAGGTGGCCCCCCCAAAACGAATGGATGGATGGATGGATGGATGGCATGAAAGGGTGTGTGGGTGTGCGGGGTGTGCGAATCCAGATTAATGTTTTGGGCCATTGCCAGCCTCGCTCTCGATTCGATCAATATTGAAATGAATGCAAATTACAAAAACATCTTATTGAGCTGCCAAAGCGAAAAACACACACACATATATGTCTCTGTGTGTGTGTTTGTGTGTGCTGTGTGTCTCTCTGTGTGTGTGTTTGTGTGTGCTGTGTGTGTGTTTGTGTGTGCTGTGTTTATTCTGCGCCCTAAGCTCATTATGGAAATTATCGAAAGGTAAGCCCAATCCATGCCACAGCGGCACCCCGACCCTCTGCACCGTTCTAGTGGAAAACTGTTTTCCTTTTGGGCAAAATCAGCTGGAAAATTCCCAAAGCAATGCACTGGAATATCCCCCCCCTGAGCTGGCAGATTCCTTCCCTTTAAGCAACATTTCGCTGATATTTTTCCGCAGTGTTTCCCTTGCATTGATCTGTGCGCCGAAACTTTAATAAATCCGAAGCACAAAAGTGCAACCAAAATTCTGTTATTCCGTGGCACATCCAATGCTTAGGAAAAGCCAGGAACAGGATATTTTGTGGGCGGCGGGGGGGCGGGGGCGGTGTGGTGCAAAAACAATCGCGGCATCGGCAGCGACAAAAATGAAATTTGTTATTATAATATTTTCATTCTGGTTGCGCGGGGCAACGGCAGCGGCAGCCCATCAATGTGGCACACACCGTTGCAGCGGATGATGCAACATGCATATGGATGCATCGATTTGTGTGCTTGCAACGGGGAGTGTGGGGTGTGTGGAGTGTGGAGTGTGGGGCGGGCGGATCCACAAAATAAAATAGTCATTGATATGTTATTAAATATGGCGTCGGCTGTGCAAACAGTGAAACGCAGAGACAAACCCACAGGATACACAAAGAGACAAGGCGGAAGGGGTGAAGGGGGCGACGGGGACAGAGAGGGACAGAGAGGGGCAGAGAGGGACAGAGAGGGACAGAGAGGGACATATGTGCGAGTAAAATATATTTATGAATATGGCTATGAGTCCCACAGTCCTGCACTCCTATCCAGATACATTTCGCTGGGTTTGTCTGGCTGTGTCTCTGGCTCTGCCTCTGTGTCTCTGCCTCTGTGTGTCTCTGTCTCTGTGTATGTGTGTCTCTGTGTGTGTCCCTGTATGTGTCCCTGTATGTGTGTGTGTCTCTGTGTGTGTTTTTGGCATTGTTTGCTTTGATTTTATTACGATTTTTGTGTTGATTTTGCTTTTATTACAATTCAATGCCGAATGCTCGCACACTCCCAAATGCGAATGCGAATGCGAATATGAATATTCATTGTGGGTTATTGCTGCTGCTGCTGTTCGTTTTGTCCGTTTGATGGCATATTTTTTCTTGGGGAATGGGACACAAATCAGAGAACCGCAAACACAAAATGCGCTTAGATCGACACAAAACACAAAACAGAAAACAGAAAACAAAAAAAAACACACAATCAAAATCGAGCCAATAAAAATTTCATCATTTATTTACACACACAGCAACAGCAACAAAGGCAACATCGTAAATATGATGATGTCTACTCGAACATGCGAATATATATTATATACATATATTTATGTGTATATATATACATATGTGTATATATATATGTGTATATATTTTTATTTGTTTAGAAAGATATGCGAATAGAGATACTCCCATTCGCAGTGGCACCCGCACCCGCTCCCGCACTCGTTTTGTTTCTGCCACTTAATGGAGATCCACTTAATGGAGGCGTGGCTGCGCCTCGTGCTTGCTTTCCCCGCCTGCACCATCGATACGTTTCGCGGCTTAAAGAACAGTTTTTATTGTTTATTGGCTCTGTCTCCATTCGGTTTCGATGTGCTGCAGCAATTTCTCTTTTAGCGTTGGCTGATTAAAGACTTTTTGTATATAAATAAAAATATGTGCCGTTTGATTGTGGTTTAAATGCTTTCAAGGGATCGATCTCTAGCATCTGCCATTCCTTTGTCATATTATTTATGGTGCAGCACTTAATGCCCATATGGATGAGAAATTCAACAATCAATTCGAGAGTCTGTGCAGCGCACGCTCCTACTGTGTAGTGGATATCGGAATAATTTGCACTCACTTTTAGCCTCAGAGCACTGCTAACAGTTCATTTATATATAGTATGGTATATATTACATAATGTGAGCATATTATCAATATAAAAAAAATACCACTCCTTCTTTTTCTATTCCATTTGAAGTCACATCGCATCGATAGTCGTGTAAATGCATTCGATTAAATCTTCTGCAGCAATTGTAATAATTATCAATCACCTCAGTACCTGCCCTTGGCTTTAATCATATCCTAACTCTCCTCTCACACATCCCATGGATAGAATCGTAATTCTCTTCTCCCTTTAAGCCATTATTCTTTTCCTAATTTGCTTCCTTTATATATTTTACTTTTGAACAGCTATCCGCTAGATATTCCCGACTTACAGCCATTCCTCTGGCTGTTCTCTTCTCATTTGCAGCCTCTATTTTATTTTCATATATTTTTTAACAAAAAAAAAAAAAAGTGGAGGGTAATAAAAAATTGAAAAAAATTTTGGACCCCTTAAAAAATATATTTTTTTTTTTTTAAATTATTTTTTTTTTTGTTTTTTTTCTTTGGCCCTTTTGTTCTGTCTTTTTTCCTTTTTCCCTTTTCTTTTTTTGGTGGGGCGTGTGTTCTTAGGGTATAAGAGTTGGAAGAAAAAAATTTTTTGGTTTTAAGACTATTATATTTTACTTTTAAGTGTTTTTAAAAATTTCCCCCCCCCCCCCCCCCCCCCCCCAAAAGGGACAAACCTTTGGGGGGGACAATTTTTAAAATTTTTTAAAAATACAAAAAAAATAAATAGAAAGAATTATTTTTACCAAATTTATTAAATTAATTAAATTGGATTGGTTTTTATTTTAAGTATGAAGAATTTTTTTTTTTTTTTTTTCCCTCCCCCCCCCCCCCCCACCCCCCCTTCCCCCCCTTTCCCCCCCCCCCCCCCCCCCCCCCGCCCCGTCCGGGGGCCACCCCCCCTGTGGGGGTGGAAAAAAAAAATTGTTTTTTTTATATATATTTTATTTTTTAAATATTTTTTATTTTTTTTGTTTTTGTATATATTTGTGGTATAAAAAAATTTTATATTTTATAATTTTTTTTTTTAAAATTTAAAAAATCATGCTCAAAATAAAAACCCTGACTGGGTCGGGGTATAGGTGGTGTCGCGTCCCGAAGGGGCCCCCCCGGTTCCTTCTCGTTTTCATATATTCCCTCACTATGTTGAATATTTCGATAACTTTGCGCATCAACTCCTTCGATTAGTTGACTTTGCCCTGCCGCCTTCCTGCCTTCCTGCCAGCCCCTGCCACAGTTATTGCTGCGCGAGTGCGTGCCGGGCGGAAGGATATCCACATCCTGCTGCGTGTTTGTTTTGTGTTTAGCAGACAAACAGCAAAAATGAAAATCAACAAGAGATTTGTCCCTCCTCCGCCCGCTGAAACTCATCTTTTGTCGCTTGCCAAGAAAACAAAACACAAAAAATATGTGAAAATATATTGCAAATAAATTTCTTATTACAAATTTTGCATTTATTTACCTTGGTTTTTTTCTCGGCGTGCCTCTGGTTTATTATTTGTTTTGCCATTTGCGCCACGAAGGGCGGAGTGTGCCGGGATAAAGAAGCGGTGGCAGGAAATAAAATGGAGACGCAGCGAGGAAGTGGGGAAGTGGGGCAGAGCGGAAGTGGCAAGTCGAAACAGAAGAGCAGAAATACGCTCGTGTATGTGTGAAGCATTTAAAAGCTTTACAAACATTAAAATGTCTGTCTAACTGTGCCTGTGTGTGTGTGTCCTGTGTGTGTCCTGTGTGTGTCCTGTATGTGTGTGTGTGCTTATCGGCACCACAAATAGCGCACGTGTATGGGTGCGTATCTCGCTGGCAGTGTGCGTGTCGTGTCTGTGTGTTTGCGCAAATCGTTAGAGCGAAGAGTTGTGTAAATATTTGTGTGAAAAATTTTTCGAAACGTGGATTAAAAACTTTTACCATGTTGCTTTGGTTACAGTTCGAGTGAGATAGCCGCCGCCGCCGCTGCACCGCTCCCCCTGATAGCTGGGATGCTCCACCACAGAGCCACTGAGCAGGAGGGGGGGCTGGTGCCGTGTGCCGTGTGCCGTGCTGGACTCCTGGGTTCCGGCAACTGCATTTAGTTGTCGTTTGTTGGTTAGTTTGTTGCCTCGCATATCTGCTATCTATTACAGATTTATTTTGAAAAATTTATTAGCATATTTATTTACTTTTTGGCCAACCCAAACACATCCCCCGCCCCCCCCCATAGCACTCCCTCTGCGCCTGCATCTATCCGCTATATTGCATCCATTTGCAGGTGTGTTCGTGTGTTTGTGTTTGTGTTTGTTTGCGTTTGTTGTGTGTGTGCGGGTTTATATTTTGGTTATTTTTGGCATTACGCAATTTTTGGGCCACTGCTGCTCTGCCGTTGATAAGTTTCTGGCATTTGCATTGGCTAAATGATTACAAAAATGCAGAATGCAGAATGCAAAATCCAAAATGGAATATGAAAAATGAATGAATGCAGCCAGCTGCCCAGACAGCCGGAGCAGGAGGCCCTGCCTTTAAAGGGAGGCATGGCCTTAAAGCCTGAGCCACAGCAGCAACGGCATGCCAAGGACTATTAATCGCTGGAAATTGTACGACCAAAAGTACGGCCGAGCAGCCAGGCAGCTGGACATGGACAGCGCCTTGGACTGCGTGGCGTGGCGTGGCGTGGAGTGCTCCTAGGCCCAAGTGCGGCAGCTTGCAGGAAAGAAAGCGCCGGCGAGAGCTGAGCTGCAGCATCAATTGCCATACTTGCCATACCTTAACCCAGCCAGGAATAAATCTATAAAAGTAATTTGAGATCTATTTGCAGCAGCATAAAGGCAGGTTCAGTTCCCTGGCAGAGGGTACGCCCCACGGCCTACCCTACGCCTCACCACTGCCCGTTCACACAGCCTCCAGGGTATTGCCATATACTCTCGTTAATATAAACATCTATATACACACATATCTGAACAATGCCCAATCTAAACTTTACCTATTTGCACTCCCAGCAGAGTAGCCAAGAGGCGAAAGGCGAGAGCAGAAAAGAGAAAAAATGTTGCACAACTTAAATTGCGGCAACTTTTTCCACTTTAAACAAGACAAGCAAGGGAGGGAGGTAGGAAGGGAGGTAGGAAGGCAGGGAGGAAGGTAGGTAGGGGGCAAATGGGGCTACAGGGAGCTGTAGGGGATGATGGGGGAGCAGGCAAAAAAAGTGTGAAATTTTAAGTACTTGAAGTGCCGCTGGGGCAAAGTCACTTCCCCGGCCACTGTCGCTGCCACTGCCGCTGCCACACCTCCTGCAGAGCGCACAAGCAAACACACGCACAGCAGCTATACACAGTGGCAGGAGCCACGGAGGGAGAGACAGCCAGCCAGCCAGACAGATGGACAGACGGACGGAAAACAAGCAATACGTATTCATAACGCGTATACGCCATGTTGTTGTTGACAGCCATTTTGTAGATGATGCGCGCGCGCCCCCACTTAACAGAGAAGAGAAACAACAGCAGCACAAGCAGGGGGAGCAGGGGGAGCAGGCGGAGTAGTGGGAGGAGGAGACACAGAGAGAGAGAGAGAGAGAGGAGTCATGAGACAGATAGGGAGTGGGGGAGCGAACTCCATCTCCGCCATTCCCCTATAGCAATCTGCATCCGCCTGATATTTCCCACTGTCTCTGGTCTCTGGGCACCACTCCATGCCACACTTCATGCCACGCCACGCCACCGAAGCCACCCACCCCACTGCCACTGCCACTGCCACTCCGCCCCACTGCCTCTGCCACTGCCTCTGCTACAAATTCAACGAGGCGTTCGTTTATTTGAGCAGCGCCACCTTTGCGTGGCAAAAGCTCATTTCAGGCTGGACCTACATCCTCCACCGCCAGGACCAGGGCATGGGAAAGGTAGAGTCTCTCCCCCCAGCCCCGCCACGACAGGGCACGTAAATAAACACAGCTCAAGCGAAATATATTGACGATGTTGAAGCGGAAGAGCATCATCATAGCGGTAATCATGTTACCTCAATTCGAAATGAATTCATAACTGAATTTTCGCATTTTCCTCACACTCAGCCGCACACGCAAACCCACCCAGCAGCAGCCGAGCCAGCCAGCCAGCCAGCCACTGGAGCCACCCAGCCACCCAGCCACTGGAGCCATCCATCCATCCATCCATCCAAGCAGCGAATGTCACTGGCTAACCCCAAAAAAGCAACACAAACTGATGGCAGCACAACGCGGCGACGGGGATGAGTTCTGATGGAGTTCCGAGATAGAACCGTTTCCAGGATGTCATTTTGATGATGATGACGATGACGATGTAGCTGCGGATGGCACTGGCACTGGGACTGGCACTGGGACTGGCACTGCCACTGCCACTGGGACTCCTTCAATCGTTTGCCTGGCTTTGCAGGGCTTCTCGCAGCCCAAATCATATTTTTAAAGCGGCACAAACGCGCGGCGTAGCCGGAAAAACAACAGCAAGTCTGAAACGAGTAGGAAAAGAGTAGCACAAAGAATTAAATACACTGCACTTTGCATGGAAATAGTAGCCACACATAAAATCTAAACCTAAATCTATTAATTGTGGCTGAAAAAGAAGGAAAACTTTGCGCAGGATGCGTTGAGAAAGTTCCTGCAATATTTGATCCTGGCTGGAATATTTATTTATGCAATGGAAATAAAATATATTTATTTACTTAACTAACAGTTAAGTGCTAATTACGGACTCCAAATGAAGGATAAATACAGCACAGAAGAGCAGGAAGGAATTTGTAAATATTTGCATAATTCCAGGTGAGGGTCAATATTAAGTGCTTTAATTTGAGGGCATATTACGGAGGATATGGCTCGGCCAAGGGAACTATAATTATGGCATAGTCCATAGAGTCCTCTTAGATATTCGCACATATTGCAGCGCAACTTTGGCGCAGTTAAATTACCCAAAGATCTTCAGCGCAGATCCTCAAAGCAAACGAAATTCCATTTCTGTTTTATATTTTGGTTTTAATTTTTGTTTTTGTATTTTTAGTTGTAGTTTTTAGTTAGGTATCCAAATCCGCCATGGCATTCATAATAATCCCCAAATATTCGCTGCAAATACGTGGCAAACGTAAGCCCACAGCTGTGTGACCTTTTGCAGGACCCTCAGCATAAAACAAAAGCAACAACAAAAGCAACAACAAAAGCAAAAAATGTAGAAAACTCGTTAACTGGCATTCCATTGCCGCTGCGCTGGATTGGCAGCCGCCGCTTCAGTGCCCCTGCCCCTGCCCCTGCTCCACTGGCTACTGGCGGACTGTGTCCGGGATTTGCAACTGCTGCTGCTGCTGCTGCTGCTGTTGGGGCGTAACGTATACGTTATCCGTGCTGTGGGTGCGGGCTGCGGGCTGCGACATGATGATGAGCGTCGTCTGATGGGCCGCATGGCCTCGCTCTCGACATCTCGGCGCGTCCCTCCGCTCCGCTTCGTATAATGTATTTTGTCGTGTCTCCATCCGATCCCTGGCCTGCCCTGGCCTGGCCTGCCCTGCCCTGCCCTGCCCTGGCCTTCTTCTAGGCATGCATTTTATCTTGTTGTCGTCATCCTTATTGCGCCCCCATCAGCCATCCGCCATCCCCCACATCTCCACACCCCTGGCCAGGATGGTCTTGGTCTTGGCTCTGGTGCCCCGTGCACAGGATGTTGCTCGTTAAATTTTCTTTATGAAGTTAACTGTAAATGTCCCTGCTCGTATATCCAAGCTGCTGGCGCACCTCCCTGCCGCTGCCGCTGCTGCTGCTGCTCCGCCTTGCACTTCAATTTCATTTCGCGCAAAAATAAAATGGCGACAGAGAGAGACAGTCAAACAGTGAGAGAGAGAGAGAGCGAGGGACTGGCAGCAGCAGCAGCTGGGAGTAAAAAAAAATTACCCTGTAATGCAATTTCTGCAGCTGGCTCGTCCATCCGCCCGCCCGCCTGCCTGCCCGCCTGCCTGTCGCGACTTCTTAAAGCTTTAAGGCGGCAGCCGAAATTCGCATTCGGCTGAACTTTCACCCGGCAACAAAAAAATGCAAAGCAAAGGCAAAGATCAGCGGAGGGAGGGGGGTGCTGGGGGGGAGCTGCGCTTTACACGTGCCATGAATTTCCCTCAATTTCCCAGCGAGCGTCCGGAAAGCAAACGAAACAAAAACAACGAAATGCAAATATTTAAATTGCATTCGCGACAGTCGCCCGCTCCTGCCACACGCACACCCACACACACACACACACACGACACACTCTGCCACACGCACCCCCTGCCACCCGCACCACCCCCCGTGGCACAACATGCACCTTAAATCATTCGTTCTACAAACAGATAAATTATGTTCTACAAGAAAATGCGCTCCACAAAGGAAAAAGAGAAACGAAAAAAGAAAAGAAAAGAAAAGCGAAATGAAAGGGTGGGTGGGGTGGTGGTTGGGGATGGTTGGGGGTGCAATAGAAAGCAAGTCGGGGCTGGAATGGGGTGGTAAAGGAGCGAAACCCGCTCGAAAAAGTAGCTTTTGAAGTTGATTTGGCTGTGGGCTGTGCCGGGCGTAGGGAACCGCAGAGCCGCAGATCCGCAGCCGAAGTCGAAGCCGAACTAGTTCCCAGCCAAAGCAGGGGGAAAAGGAGGAGGCGGCCACACACAAAGAAGCTAACGAAATTTGCCAAGTGGAAGGGCAGAGAACTCTCATTGAGGCAGCAATGAAAGGAGAAGAAGTCATGGAGCAGAGGCAGGAGATGAAGTAGCAGAGGCACGAGAAGAAGTAGCAGAAGTAGCAGAAGAAGTAGCTGAAGCACCAGAAGAAGTAGCAGAAGTAGCGAACAGAAATATGAGCAGGAAAAGTGGAAGAGGGAGAAGCAGCAGCAGCAGCAGCAGCAGCAGAAGTAGTACGGAGAGCAGCAGCAGCAGCAGAGGAGTACTACGGAGAGGAGCAAGCAGAAAGCGTAGAACGAGCAGCAGCAATCGCTGGATGAACCAGGAGCCAGTAGCACAGCGCCCCGGCGAAGAACTAGAAGTGTGGCCACGGAGAAATCGAATCGAATGAACGAAGTGGACTATCATCGAAAGCGGAAAACTAAGTGCAACAAAACGAATCATAAAATACACTCACAGGCGCTCTGCTCATGTAGCACCAATGTGCGAATATGCAGAATAAATATGCAAAATATTTGGCACCATTTTTGTTGAGCTTGAAAGCCCCCCGATGATCAGATCGTGGACAGATCTCGGACAAGATCTGAGCCTGCACACAGCAATCGGAATGTGGAGCGTACCCTGGGCACCCTACCCCACCCCCATTGTGTGCCTGGAACCACAGCCAGCCGCTCGGGCAGGAGGCTGAGGGAGGGCCTCAGCAACAAACATGGCGCAAGAAGAAAAATGTGCACAAAGGCGTCTTAGCGGAGGCGTAGGAGTGGGAGTGGCAGTGGGATGAGGAATGTTGATTGAGCTGGGGATTCAGATGGTAAGTCGGAAAGGGCAGGGAGGGGGTGGGAGCGGGGGGCGCCACAGCACTGCAAGTTTGTGTGGGCGAACGATGTTAAATGGGACAAAGAAAGACGCACAGACAGCCCAGCGCAGCGCAGCGCAGCTCCGCACTGTGGAGTGGTGCGCAGGGGAGTGGAGGGGAGTCAGGGCAGGCCTGCCTGGACCCACAGATGGATATGGAATGGAGCCATGACACATTGTACAGTGGGAGGAAATCCAAGGGAAATCCAAGCGAAATCCAAAGGAAATCCAAGCGAAATCAGGAGAAATCAAAGGTAAATCAAAGGGAAATCCAAGCGAATAAGTTTGAACATTAAAATATTATTGGCAGAACTTTGTTTCTGATTTCTATATGCCACAAATATCTTGGAATGGAATAATTACTCAAAAAATATAATTATAAATATAATATAATAATAATAATATAATATAATATAATATAATATAATATATATAATATTAATATTATAATTCTAATATGATATATAATATAATATATGAAATATATATGAAATTATATAATAATTATTATATGAAATAACAAGCATAACAATTATTATATATTATATAAAAAATTATACAACTATGATAATAAATACAATTACTATTTAAAATGAAATTAAACTTAAATTAAATTTTAAATCAATTTTATTTACTTTAATAATAATTAATAATTATAATATAATATAATATAATATAATATAATATAATATAATATAATATAATATAATATAATATAATATTATATAATATAATATATGAAATATATAAAATTATATAATAATTATTATAGCAATAACAATCATATCAATTATAAGATAATATATATTATAAAAATTATTATATTATATATTATTACAATTATTATATATTATATACAAAATTATACAACTATAATAATAAATACAATTACTATTTAAAATGAAATTAAACTGAAATTAAATTAGATTAAATTAAATTTTAAATCAATTTTGTTCTACTTTAATAATAATTAAAGATTTTATTAATTTTAAATTTCTTTGCAGCTTTTATAACACATTTTGTTGGCTTTTTAGAGAACTGTTTTAAAATCCATAAGCCCCCAAAGTTAATGTTAAAATCGCTGAAGGCCTTAGCATCCATTGCTAGTTTAACATCATTTACTTTAAGGCTTAAACTTTAAACCTTAAAGTAAGTTATTAAATAAAAATAATGTTAAAATCAAATCATTTGGGTTGGCGCTTTCTCGTGCTGAAAATCCTCTCGCTTGTTCAGCTTAACTGCCGGTTAAATTCACCTCTGCAAGTTATGGATGCTACCTGGAGTTTCTGCTCAGTCGCCTGCATCCAGCCCACTGTGGCAGACACAATGTGTGGCACGGCACGGCACGGCACGGCATGGCATGGCATGGCAGGGCATGGCAGGGCACGCTGTGTGGCACTGTCGAATGCTTATTCTCAATGAAGGCGCCAAAAGAGGAAAATACGAAAACACACACAACACACACACAACACACACACACACACACACACAACACACACACACACACACACACACTTACAAAAGGAAAAACGAATCGAAAAACGGCAAAAAGGAAATGAAGCAAGAAAAATTACAATTCCCCGACATGGCTGGTTGTTGCTGTTGTTGCTGTTGTTATTGTTGTGTGTTGCACGGATGGTGGGGTGTGAGGAGGGCGGGGGAAGGATCTGGGATGTGAAGATGGAGATTGCTGCTGGATGTGGGGGGTCTGGGGGGTTGGAATTGAGTTTTGGTGCGCAACGACAACGACAACGACGACGGCGACGACGAGGACGACGAAGAATGAGCAAGTGGCACAGGACGGAGGGGGAGACGAGCGGTAGGCGACGCCATTTTGTATGCAGGTGAATTGGCAACGCAGCTGCCTTGCCTATCTCTCGCTGTGTGCGTGTGTGCGTGCGTGTGTGTGTGTGTGTGTGTGCGTGTGTAATTTTTATCTGCCAACTTTTATCATTTTTTATTTTTGTACACATTTCGTTTGCCTTTTACCCCCTGGAAGGCGGCGCCGAGTGGCGCAGAGTGTGAAGTGTGGCGGGGGGTGGGGGTGGTGCGAGGGTCGGGGGTTGCGTCAAGGTAAACGACGACGAAG
This sequence comes from Drosophila tristis, assembly GCA_018150885.1. NCBI lineage: Eukaryota > Metazoa > Arthropoda > Insecta > Diptera > Drosophilidae > Drosophila > Drosophila tristis. Next base: position 2,278,417 of record JAECWT010000086.1, on the reverse strand, counting down.
GAAATGAATGCTGCAGGCAAGGTGGGTGCGTGTAGGGGGAGCGGGGCAGCACATATGCTGCCCCCGGTGCGTGTGTGTGAAAAGAAAAATTGCGCTCAACTTTGAATGAGTTTTGCCCACGCAAAAGGCAGGAGGCGGCAGGAGTGGGCAGGAGGGGGAGGTGGCAGGAGGAGGAGGCAGGAGGAGGTGGCAGCAGGAGCAGGAGGCAGGAGGAGGAGCGAGCCAGCAGCAGATTGAAGGACGCACTTGCTCCGCTCTCAAGGCTAACAGCAGCACTACTCCAGCCCCCCCACTGCCCCACTTCCACCCTATCTCCATTCCCATCTGCTATTCTATCTCCTCACCCCCTCTCCCCCCACCCAACTCCCCACTCCTCCTCACATCCAAAGGCAAACAAGCAGCAGCAACAAAAAAAAGTGCCATTGTCATCGTTTTTATTGTTGTTTTTGCCGAAAGGGAGAGCGAGAGCGAGCGAGCGAGAGTGAAACACAATTACCTGTCGCTACACACAACACACACACACAGAGAGAAGTGCGAGGGGCAACTCTGGCAGCCGTTTAAGAGTCGCTTTAAGAGTTGCCCAAATGTAGGAATTCCGGGACGAAAGGCTCCGTCCGAGCAGCACATCGAGGCATAGGCCGAGTCCAGTGCCGCAACCCCCTGCCGCCCCAAGACACAAGTCCCCATTAACCCAAAGAAAATGATTTAGTTTAGATATATATTTATATTTATATATTTAATAAATATATATTATATTTTATATCAGTCGCAGCTTCAAATGTTTATTTACTGTCTCCAGAGGAGAGCTTTTCTCTTCCCTGACACTGCGCTGGGGTCCTGCTGGATTCTAACTTCCTTCCTGCAGGCCATAAAGTACGGCAGCTGGGGGCAACCCTGCGTCACGTCAGCCAGGATCCTGTGGAAGAATCACGGCACACTCGTAGGGTTCTGCAGCTGGCAAGTTACGGCGGAACCTACCAGCAATCCAGTCTTCAGAGTGCAGCCCCTTGCAGGCGCCTCCAACGCCATTCGACTGCAAAGAAACGAAACGAAAATAAGCAAGCGGCCACACTTTTTGCTGCTGCTGTCATACTTTATGTGCAGCTTGCAGCCAGGGAGCGCAGCATCGAGCAGGACCACCAACGCATTGTCACGGAGGATAAGAGCCATCCTCCTCCTCCTCCTGCGCCACCACTTCGACTTCGATCTGGGAACTGCGTTGCAGGAAAGCTGCCGCCGACACGGCCACCGCTCGCCCGGCCATTGGGCCGCAGTGGCAGTGGCACGCTGCACCTGCGTCGCGGCACTCTTCAAACTTTTGTCAATAAAATTAACACAAAATAAAAACTGGGAAATTGACAAATTTTGGGAGCAAAAACGAACTGAGCTGAACGGGCGGCGAAAGTAAACTGAACTGAAACATTTCTCACTGGGGCTGCCCAACAAATAAATGTCAAAAACGAATTCCATGGCCTGCCTGCCATCGATAAGTCGAGGCGCTGGGCAGCACTGGTTGGAGTCAGAGTTGCAGCCAGGGTTGCCCATGCTGCACCAAGCCAGGCTGGCCACTCAGGCAAGCCAGAAGCCAGAAGCCAGTGGAAGCCATTCCTGCCCGCGGGCCTCGGACTTCAGGTAGCCAGCTGCCCCGCCGCATGTCTTCAAGGACTTTCACTGGGCTTCCCCTTCAGCTCTTCAGCTCTTTTTCCTGTCGCACTTTTGCAACTTTTGCTCACAAAACAAAGCCCCAGCGGGCGCAGAGACAGGAAGCACAGGGGGAGACAGCAAGCAAAGAGTTGGAGGATAACGAAAACTCATTGCGAAAGCATTTTCGGAAAACGCCTGCGGCTGCGTTCTCTCTCGCCGCACACCTCATCCTGGCCAGAGTCTTCCGTTTTGCGAGCGAGCCAGCGGAAGAGCAGCAGGTCTGCGACCAAGGAAACTATCCGCCTGGACACGGACAGCTCCTTGGACTCCCTTGGAGGGCAATCGCATGTGCGGCACTTGTGTTCCATCTGCGATTTGTTGCTCCGCTGCGTGGCGTGGCGTGTAGTGGACTGCTCCTAGGCGAAAGTGAAGTGTGTTGCCACAGCAGCTGTGTGGCAGCTTGCAGCCAGTCCAGTCCTGGCCTCCGTTTCGCTGCTCACTGGCCAGAAGGTGCGCGAACTTGCCACAACTATCTGTGGGACAGTCGATCCTTTCGCATGGGTTTGCTCCATCAACCATCAATCAATGGCGCTGCGAAGGCGCCGCCGTGGCGGAGGAGGAGGGCCACTCTCCATTTCCATTCGAGATTCAACTGATTTTCCCATTTATTTTTGCGTTTTGATTTGATTTTGTTGTGGGTTGGGGAGGGGTGTTGTGTGGGGTGGCGGGCGGCGGGCGGCGGGCGGCGGGCGGCGGGGGTTAATTGGCTTATCAGAAGTGTTTCCATGGCCCTGCCCTCGCAGGCACTTGTCGCCGTCTCCGTCTCTGCCTCCGTCGCTGGCTGTGCAACTGGATCCGTTTTCCGTTTAGCAGCATCCCGCTTTCGCCGCTTTTCGCTTTCCCTGCTTTCCCTGCTTTCCGCTTTCGCCGCTTTCCGCTTTCCCCGCTTTCCGCTTTCGCCGCTTTCCGCTTTCCGTTCTTCCCGTTCTCTGCCGCTCTCTGCCGCTGCCTGTGGCCCGATTTCCGTTTCCCGTTTATTCCATTCAGCGTTATCCCCTGCCCCACCCGCTACCCCCCTTGCCGCCTTGCCAGCCTTGCCGCGTTTCCGCCGCTCCGTTGACTTTGGCATTTGGCAATTGCATTTAGCGCCAAATCAAATAGTCTGATAATCACGTTACAAAAGCCAAATGCGCTGAAATTAAAGACAAGGACCCCCGCACGGAACACGGCAGGGCGGCACAAGGCAGAGGGCGTGCCCTCATGCTGCAGGGTACAGGGGGAGGTGTGGTGGCGGGAGGTAAGTGGGAGGCATTTGCAACAGTATAGCAGCACAGCGAACACGAATGCGAATACGAGTACGAGGACATCGCGCACTCGAGAGTTGTCGCTGGCAGGCGGTTGACGGGGACGGTGACGGTGACAGGTCAACCCCAAAACAGCTCAAAACACCAGTCACGAGGCAGCCAGCCAGCCAGCCAGCGTCTCTCTGCGTAGCCCTCATGGCCCTGGCCCTGGCTGTGGGCTGTGGGCTGTGGGGTTTTCGGGCCTGCTGTGATTTTCGGGCCAAGCCTCCCGCTGGGATCACAGAGATGCGCCGCTCAAGTCCAAAGCAGCCCAGCAGCATCCTTCGCATCCTTCGCCTGTCGCTTGTCGCGCTTGGCTTTGACATGGTGGCCAGGCCCTTCCCCCCCCACACACACACACACCCCATTCTCATTCTCATTCCCATGCCAGTCGGTCTGTTGGTCGGTCTGTTGGTTGGTTGTTTGTTTTGCCGCACAGGGACATGTGCAACACTCCGGGGCATACACTCCATGCCACACCGTACCGTACCGTACGAGCTGTATGTGTACATATGCCATTCACTTTTTCGAGTGTGTATTTCACGGCCCGTCGAGCCGAGTTCCCATTTACCAGCCACCACCCCAAAGCCCACCCAACCAACCTTGAAACGAGTCGCCTGCCCGTCCGCCCGTCCGCCTGTCCGCCCGTCCACCCCTGCAAATGTGGAACCAAATAAAGAATAAAGCAAGCAGGGAACTATTCTGTTTGTATTTAGATTGCATTACTAAGCAAATTGCGGAAAAATTAGCGGCTGATTTGGGGATCATCTAATTATGCAGCGAGCGAGAAGCCCGCTGCGGGCAGGGGGCAGCGAGAGCACAGACCAGATGCACAGTGCGGCACGGGGGTGGGCACCTTTGAAACAGAGACTATATATCACATTACTTTGATTCGGCTTTTGGGCCTGCCACGCAGCACGGCGACTGTGGCCAGAAACTGCCATATGTGCCCTTAAATGCATCTGTATCTTTTTTTTGCACTGCCACTGCCACTGCCACGGCCCCTGCCTTAGCCAGCGGAGTGCGGTGGCAGCCACCTGATGAACATCCCCTTTGGGCTGCTCCTTTCGGGATACACCAGCAGCGAGGATCGTCAGCAGACTTGTGCAAGTAATATTAATGATTATTTGCAGCAGCAGTAAATATTAAACAAGGCACTAAAGCCCCAGGAGATGTCTATTCATACCTAGCAAATATTCAGCTATTGCTGGCAGTAGCTCAAGGAAAAGCCCATAAAGTTGCAGCTAAGGAATAGCTGGAATATGTGGCATACATATGTGATGGCATATAGATGGCATATATGGAGCCCATGCTGGCGTGGGCTGGAACGAAGCGGGACTCAAGCTGCTCTTAGTTATAATTATGGAATGTTTTTTATCTATTTATTTTTTTGTAAGGTTTTTTATGTAGGTTTATTGTTTACTTACTTTACTTAAAGCACTTTATATAAAAATAAATAAATAAAATAAAACTAAATACAATAAAAAATTAAAATAAATAAAATAAAAATAAAGAAAAATAAGTAAAATAAAAATAAATAAAATACAAATAAATAGAACAAAAATAAGTAAAATACAAATAAATAAAACAAAAAATAAGTAGAATAAAAATAAGTAAAATAAAAATAAATAAAATAAAATACAAATAAAAAAATATAAAAAAAATAAGTAAAATAAAAATAAGTAAATTTAAAATAAATGAAATAAAAATAAATAAAATAAAAATAAATAAAATACAAAAAAAAAAAAATAAAGCAAAAAATAAGTAAAATAAAAATAAATAAATTTAAAATAAATAAAATAAAAATACAAATAAATAAAACAAAAATAAATAAAAATTAAAATAAATGAAATAAAATAAAAATAAATAAAATACAAATAAAAATAAATAAAATAAAAATAAATTCAATAAAAATTGTATTACTTTATTGCTGTTACTGTTCGTGAGCAACTTGTGTCAAGGGTCAGGAATTATGGAAGTGCAGACTGCATGCTGGACGAGTGCCCAGCCAGCTGCAAGCGGGCCACCGACTGCGGCAATTGCCTGGCAGAAGACCGGACATAAAACGGCTGAGAGGCAAGCAAAGGAGCTGCTGCGCGGGCATCAGGCGGGGGCTAATGATAGATCAGGATATTAGCTGCAAATAAATGCAGGCACTGCAGGGGGAGTGGGAACAAGCGAGCCCTTGGGGGGTGTGCGGCTGAGCTGCAACTGTGATCCGTTGCCATCGCTGGCTGCAATCGAAAACTCATCGGCTGTGCCCATTGAAAGGCATTGCCATTGATTGATCGCTTCAGCGCGTTTCAGCGCAGAGCTGGGCTCAGGCAGGCGGGGGGTGGGGCAGCAGCATGCGGCGCGCTCCTGTGCGTCTCGTATTTTTCTCAACAGATGCTAACTGGCTGCCAACTGGGGCTCGCTGTCTGTCTTCTGGGCTCGTCCCAGCTCCCAGGGGAGCTGCCACAGCAGCAGCAAGCAGCAAGTAGCAACAACACCTTAATGCCACACACACGCACAGAGGTCATCCATGTGTAGCAACATTCCCCCGCCGCCTGGCGTAGTACGCAGCTCTGCGTCCTCTAGCGCTCCAACTCTCTGGCCGAAGCTTATAAATAGTAAGGAGAAAGGAAGGGCAAGGCGAGCAGGAGAAAGGAAGGGCAAGGCGAGCAGGAGAAAGGCGCGCAGAGAAAGGCAAGGAAAAATGCAAATCACTGAAGCTCAAAAGCCCAAAGCGCGCACAACGGGGCAAGGGAAGCACTGACTGCCCTGCCCTGCCCTGTCCTGTCCTGCCCTGCCACTCGCTTTGCCGGGTGGTTTGCCAGCAGCAAAGTCAAGCCATGCAAAAGTATTACAATAATTATGATAATCTATGCCATAAAAAAAGCGACACAGCCAGAGAGCCAGAGGGAGAGGGAGAGACAGAGAGATGGCCCAGGAGGCCATGGCCAGAACAGAACCAAACCGAACCGAACCGAAAGTCGCATTTGTGGCTTGACTTTGGCTCTGTGTGGGGTGTGTGGGGGAGTGGGCTGTGAGCTGTGGGCTGTTGGGGTGTTATGCTGTGGGGTGTGGGTGCTGCTGCTGCTGCTGCCGCTGCTGCTGGTGGTGGTTCAAAAGGAATTACCATACTTTAAGCTACCGCTGGCAGAGCCGTGCGGCAGCGCAGCACCAGAGAAATGTGCACGAAAATCCCCAAAGTTCTGCCAACTTGGATATTTCTCGATTTTATGCTAAATACACAAAACGGCGGGGGATGGGCAGGGGTAGGGGAAGAAGCACTCTGGCAGGAGCCCAGCCATCATGATTATGAAGCAGGAACTATCGGTGGAGCAGCAGCAGCAGCAGCAGCAGCAGGACTGTGCTCCCATGGCCATGCAGGTGTCGACGACTTGGCTACACGTCCTCTGCTGCTCTCTGCTGCTCCCTGGTCTCTTCCTGCCCCTCGCCACATGCTGTTTCCCCTGCGTTTTTCGGACATTGTATGCTTGATTTTTATCTGTGTACGTGGCGTGGACTGCAGCCCACTGCCCCACACTGCCACACCGCCACACCACCACATACCCTGTGCTCCCTCCCTCTGCCTCTCTCTGTGTGTGTGGAATACCCAATGGCCATTGGCATCGAGACATCGTATCGACAGCAACATTGTCCCCGGAGAGTGCCACGTTGGCAACGTTCGCCAGTTCGCCAGCTTCGCCCCGTTTGTCCCCATCGCAATTGCGATGACGCCTACACATCCTTGTGGCCTACCTACCAGCCGAAAAGGGGATGTCAGTGCCGGTGCCCGTCCCGTCCCGTCTCGTCCTTGTTGGGAGCCTATGTTGTGCTTGTTGTCGACAGGCCGTCAAAATCAGGCAACGCCGCCTGCCGCCCAGAACGCTCGTATTTCGTTTACAATTTGACCCTTGAAAGGCACAGACAACAAAACAAACAAACAACTGAGCGAACGACGACCAAGCCGACCAAGCGACCCAGCGACCAGCGAGGGGTGCCACAGCAGCTTCCAAAACGGAGCAGCGCCTGCCAGGGAACCAGCGAACCAGGGAACCCACTCGGAGCACTTCTCGCTCTCGTGCTGCTCGCTAGCCCTGCCACGCGGCCCGCTGTTTTTTTGTTTTTTTTTTTTTTTTTTTTTCCCCCTTTCCCCCAAAAAAAAAAATACTGACTCAATGCTGTGCATCAATTGCAGAAGTGAAGCCGCGGCCCGTGCCACTGCGCACAGCGTTCCTGCTCGCTGCTGACTGCAAGTACTAAGAACAGGGGATTGGAGTTGCTTCCCTAAGTGTTCGATCCGCCTTCGCTCTGGCCTTGGTCCAGGACCAGTTCGTCCTGTTCGTCCTGCTGCTGCTGCTGCTGGCTGGGAGTGCAGTGGACGACAGGTTGCTGTTCTATGGCTTTTCCACATTCTTCTTTTTTTGCTTGTTGTTGTTTCTATGTGTGTGTGTGCGTGTGTGTGTGTGTGTCCTTTTCATCCCATAGCTTTCCATGGCTTCAGCTTGCCACAGCGTCGTAGTCGAGTCGCCTGCCTCTGCTCTGGGCTCTGGACTCTCGACTCTGAATTCTGGACTCTAGTTTCTGGGGTTGGGGTTGGCGTTGGGGTTGGGGTTCTCTGCTCCGTGCTCTGTGCTCTGGGGCCGTGGGTAGTTTTGATAAAACGTTTCAATGGCTGAGCACATAACAGTTGACTGGCTGCCTGCCTGCCCCTGCCCCTCTGCCCCTTCCCCTGCCACTATGGGGCTGTGTGTGTGTATGACAAAGACCATAAACTCAAAAAAAAAAAAGAAATACCAAATAAAAAAATAGAAAGAGAGAAAGAAAAAAAGAAAAGCTGAGCACACAACCGAGAGGACAAACGTTAGTGCCCCAGGCGGATGCTTCCAGCTCCTCCATCCAGCCTCCATCCACCCTCTGCCTCCCACTGCCTCGCACTGCCTCCCACTGCCTTCTCCACTTTCTGCTTCTGCTGCTGCTGCTACTGATTTTGATTCCGATTCCTGCTATTGACGATGCAACGCTGACTGGCATTTTGGGGGGTGGCAGCGGTGATAAAAAGTTGTGCTTGTTGTAATAACAACACAGCGTCGAGCACAGAACTGCCGCTCGATGGCAATGCCACTGCCACTGGGCCTGCCCCTGCCACACAGCTCCCTCTGTGCCCCCGTGTTGGCTGCTTCTGTTCTGTTGCTCCTGGGGCTGCTGCTCCGACTCCGACTCCTCCCCAGCTTCTGCCATTCCGAGTGCACTGCAAGAAACGCAGCTCGGGCAGCAGAACATATTTCCCCTGAACTTCCTGCATAGTCTTCAAGTCTAAATTATAAATAGACGCTGCGACGCTGTTAGCAGCCCAGCTTAACAGCCTGCTAACCCAGCCCAGCTTAACAGCCTGCTAACCCAGCCCAGCTTAATTATTCACATAATTATTATTATTCTTCCACAGCACCTGCATCTGTTTATTAAAGCCAATTTTTAGTTATTTTATCTGCTTGCTTTCAGGCTATACTTATTCCGCCTCCGATCCCCAGAGGTGCCATATATCTGTGTCTGTTTATCCAGCCAATCTTTGCCTGCAAGCCAGCAGCTCTAACAGGGCAGCGACGCTGTTAGCAGCCCAGCTTAACAGCCTGCTAACCCAGCCCAGCTTAACAGCCCGCTAACCCAGCCCAGTTTAACAGCCTGCTAACAGCTTAGCAGCCCAGCTTAACAGCCGTTCGCCTTGGCTCTTGCAAGCTACATGCATAGGTAAATCCTTTTACCTATCAACTCCCGCTTTATATAAATATAAATAAATAAATCTAAATAAATAAAAAATTAAATATACTACCGAACATGCCGAATAAACCGAATATGCATCTTCGCACGCATCGATGGAGCCGCCATTCTATTCCACCCCTCCAATAACAGTTTCTCCCTAGTCGCATTCTTCTTGGAATGTCTCCAAGTGCATCGTTATATGTACAATCCCATGACGCTATTCATCCATGGACAATCGAACACATATCTTTGCTGTATTCCATTTTGTTGCCTCGATTTTATTCTGCTTTATTTTGCCTGCTTCAAGGGGAACTGCCAAAGCCTTCGGTTAGCTTTACGGACAGTCTTTTCTTGCAGTGCACCAAACAAGCCTCAATTTTTGGAGCCAGCAGAGTGCTGGTGGGTGCGGAGGCAGAGCTGGAGCTGGAGCTCTGTGCTGAGAGCTGGGAGCTGGGAGCGAGTGCCCGCCCGCCCGACTCAATGAGGCTATTTGGAACACAACGATTTCGCGACGACGACGACGACGACGACAACGACAGTGCTTCTGATGCTGATAGTACTGATGGAGATGGAGATGGAGATGAGGATGGGAATGAGGATGGGAATGAGGATGAGAATGACGATGATGATTACACGTTGAGGATGAGTATGAGGATGAGGATGACGACTGTGTCGCTACGTGGGCAAAAGATACTCATCGAAAGCAAAATGACAGCCCAGAGACACATTCAAGGCACAGGCAGAGGCAGAGGCACAGGCACAGGCACGCCAGATAAGAAATGAATGACAGGCGCAAGACGAGCGAGCGAGCGAGCGAGAGGGGCAGGCAGGCAACAAACAACAGGGGCAGAGGCAGGAGGCAAAAGCAGGAGGCAGTGGCAGGAGGCAGGAGGCAGTGGCAGGAGCAGAAAAGCTGGAGGCTGGAGGCAGGAGGCAGGAGCTAGCCAGCAAGCCAGCAGGAGCATATCAGTCAGTGTCAGTGTGAATGCGAAATTGCGTTGCTTTTACGAGTCCTTTGGATGGGGTGGTGGGTGGGTGGGTGGCTGTGGGTATGCCCTTGCTGGCAGCCATTGCTCCTTGCCACATAAAAGTAATGCCTGATGGATATGCCCCCAGCCTCGCAGCGAGCGATGCCAAGGTAAACCCATGCGAATGCGAAACACACACAGCCAGGCACACACCTCGCACACGCTGCATGGTCTGGCAGCTGTGTGGGAGCATAAATCACAGCTGCAGCCAGCCCCCAGCCCACAGCAAACCATTTGGGGCGCACGATAGAAATCTGTTCTCAGAATTTAGGCGAATATTTATATGCTAATGCCAGAAGATCTGCACAACTATTTGCAGCATTGGGTGGCAGGATATCTGCGCATCTAAATGGCACTGGGGCAGCCTGCTGGCAAGCCATTGAAGATTCCCTCTTGGGCGCTTCCCGAAGAGTGAGATGAGTAACGGCCGCACATTCAAATGGTTATGGGCGGCGAGGCTTTCAGGTCATCTCTGGTTGGGTACACGGGGCACGAGGCATTGCCATGCCCATGCCCATGCCCATTCCCATTTACATTCCACATTTGCACACGGCACACAGCACACAGCACACAGAACACAGAAAGCAAAGCACAATATTCTGCCATCAGATAGAAAAATGTCAATCAGCAGACCAGCGCCCCACCCGCTCCACAGACCCCCCCACAGCCACACCAATCCGAATCGAACTTTGCTCTGGGAATTATGCTTATATAAAGGAGTAGAAGGTGGCGAGTGCCGAGCCGTGCCGTGCCACACAAAGCAACTGTGGCAGCAGCAAATACGTGCAACAGCGCTCCAGTCACGTACCCCCCAAGAGAGAGAGGGAGTGAGAGCGAGGGAGAGAGCGAGGGATAGCGAGGGAGAGAGCGAGGGAGAGGAAGAGCGAGGGAGAGTGGAAGCTTCTTATGGCTGTGCGGCAGTAAAACAGAGAAAAAGCTTACATTTCGTGCGGATATAAACAAAATATAGTTCGGGGCCAAGCACCCACACTCCAATCCCCACCCACCACCCACCACACACCAGCCATCTCCCACCTCCCACCAGCCACCTCCCACTCTACCCACCTCCCACTCGATACACAGAGACAGAGACACACAGAGGCACAGGCATACCTACAGCTACACAGATCGTGTGTATATATGTGTATCTTGTATTTCTATATCGCATATCGCACATCGCATATCGTATATATATATTTGTACGTGTATTCTGCAGGTCCTGCCTACCGCCTGCCTGCCTGCCCGCCTGCCTGCCTGCCTGCTCTCTCCTCTACATAATAGTGGGCGTCAACTGTCAACTGTGATGCCTGTGCTGCCTGTGCTGGCTGTGCTGGTGGCTCGTCTCTCTGCTGGGTCTCCGGTGTGAGGCTTTGGGGGCGCACTCTGGTGGTTGCCACGCTTTGGCGACCATGCCACCACAGCCGCCATGCCCCATCCCCCATCACCCATCCCCCCATACCCACGACAGTCAGTCAGTCAGTCATTCGGCCTGGGCCTGTGCTTGGGCCTGGGCCTGGGCCTATCCTATCTCCCCTGCATATCCAAGGCCCGGATGTGGCCCTCCTCCCGCTGCCACTGCTTCTTCCTTGCGCTATGTACATACACACACATAAATATATATATAGATATCTGTGGCTGTAGCTGTGTCTGTATCTATGCCCAGACCGTGGCCATTGTTGCACCATGGAATAGGGCCACAAAAATCCCCAGAAGAATCATCTGAAATGAAGCTGAGAAACTTTTTTTAATTATTATTTGTATTTATATTTATATTATATTAATAATTATATTATATATATATATATTTATATTAATATTATTTTAATAATTATAATATATTTATATTTTATATTTATATTATTTTAATAATTATATTATATATATATTTATATTTACATTATAATAATAATTATATTATATTTATATTTTATATATATATTTATATTTATAATTTATTGTAAGTTTATTTTGTGTGGTGTTTAATTTCTATATTATTAAGCTTGCAATTTATTGTTTTATGTATTATTTTGCATATTATTTTATTGTCTTATTATTATTTATTATTTATTTAAGTGTGAGGGTAACATTCGCAGGGGCTGGGCTTTGGGTCTATCTACTAAATGAGTATCGATGCTCGCATTCATGCATTTATAATTATTCCCATTCGTTTTTAATCTCTTTTTGGAATATTTTTGTATGTTTTCCTCGCATTTGGCAACCCTAGTAATGGCAAAGTTTTTGTGTGCCGTGCCGTGGCGTGGCGTGGCGTGGCGTGGAGTAGGCGCAGGCCAAAGGCCAAAGGCAGCTGCCAGGCCAAGCATGATGATGCGCCCATCAACGAGGAGACATCGAGAGGGAAAACCCCAAACTCGTTTGTTCCGCTCCAGCTCCCGAACTGCCGAGCTCCCGACTACCGACTAACGACTACCGACTACGGACGGTAACACAGCACAAGCACCAGTTCCGGAGCCGTAGCCGTGCCCGTGCCCGTGCCCAACCACGACACTGACACCACCATCACCTAGCGACTCCTGGCTCTGGTCTCCTGCTCCCCGGATTGTTTTTCCGGCTTTGGGTATATTTTTCCTGCTATTTGTAATCCCACTGCTGGGCCCTCCTTCGGCATAGAATATGGTTACCTAGCCCTGCGCCAGCCTTTCTTGCTCGATGCTTTCGGCGAGTAATAACTTTAAGTGTGGGTAACACGGCCAGGGGGCTGCAAGGGGGCACAAAAAACCAAACCAAAATCGGGCTCAAACAAGCATAAAACTTGCCAAAACGCCCAATGATGCTATCGCTGTGTGGGTGTGTGTGCGTGCGAGTATCTGTGTGCGAGTGGGGTATCTGTAACTGTGTATCTGCAGCTGTGTGTGTGTGGGTGTCTGTGTGCAACCCTCAGACAGCAGAGCCAACGCTGAAGCTCCTCCTGTCCTTCCCTTCCTGCGTGCTCCCCCTGGTTCGGTTCGCTTCGGTTCGGTTCGCTCGCTCGTCTCATCCGTCGCTGTATCAGCGCAGTCATCATCGATATAAACTCTCGCCTGGCGGCCCAGCAGACTGACAAACTGACACAGCCATGCCCTGCTTCCCTGGCCCCCAAACGGTGGCAGCAAAAAAGAAAACAAACACTGACAGAAAAGAAAAGAAAAGTGGAAAATTCTTTGCAAGAAATTCTTAAAATATTTCCTGAGGATTGAGGGGACCCTTTGCTTGGATTGCCCACCGTTTTTTCTCAGTGCTTTTGCGTGTAACTTCCACTGCCATTCCCCTTGTGCCCCCCGTATTTCTCGCAGTGCTCGCTGCCATTCCCAGGGACTCACTCCATCAGAAGACTCCTTCGCTGCGGCGGCCTCCTGAGCTCATTCATCCATTCATTCATGCCACATCTCGGTCTCAGGCTCCTAGCAGGAGTTGGCTTTCGTGGGCAGGGGGCAGGGGGCGTGGCAACACACACCACAGCTAAACAGAGAGCGAGAGAGACAGAGAGACAGTCAGTCCAAAGAGAGTCCAAAGTTTGTGGGTCTCGCCATGCGTATACGTAATCTGGTATTAGATTACTGATCCATGTCAAATCTTTGGCTTAGGTCCGTCCGTCCGTCCTTCCATCCGGCTGTGCGTTCGCCTGTCCGTCCTGCCGTCCTGCTGCCCTGCTGTCCGCTCGGTTGTCCGTTCACTTGGCTGGGCCTTTGGTCGCGTTGTTGTGATTGATACGAGCGGAAAGAGGCGAGAGGAGGCTGCGACTGGCACTGGGACTGGGCAACCTTAGCTTCCCTGGTCTCTCTGGGTGTCGACAACCTCCTTACCCCTACCGCTACATCTCTGCCACTGCCACTGCCCCTGCTGCCCCTGCTGCCAGTGCTGCTGCTGCTCATGCCGCTTCCATACGCGCCGCTGATTTTATGCGCATCGTTTCCACATCACAAAGCAGCAGCAGCGGCGAAAACGCTTCTCAATCCACAATCCTCCTGCTCCTCCTCCTGCTCCTGCTCCTGCTCCTCCTCCATCCACCAGGTGGATCAGTGGCGAAGGCGAGACAGGAGCAGGCAGCCGAGGGAAAAGGCGAATTACTTATAATATTAAACAGTGGCCAAAACGATGGACACGCCGAGCAGGTGAATGATTGGACGGTTCCCAGAGCTTCGCAGAGTTGGAAAAACTTCAGTTGATTGAACTTTTCACAGAGCGAGTGGCATGTGGCACGGTGGCATGGTGGCATGCTGGCATGTGGCATGGCAATGCCTGGCGTAACGTAAGCCAAAATCCAATCTCGCACTTCAGTTCCTCGCTGAAAAAACGAGCGACTGACCATTGTAATCAGTGGCAGATTATAAGCAGCTTGCGATTGTGGCGCAGGCTTTGCTCCGATTAGGCGGCCACAAGCACTCGCCGCGGTCTGAGCAATTAATTCGATTAGCCAGCCACAAAAAACACAGTTTGCCGCAGCCCACAAGCCAGGGCGCAGTTTACTCACTTGACAAAATATTGCCCCACCAAGAAGAGCAAAAATACGCAGCCGGAAAGGGTCTGCAGGCATGCCAAGACACTGCATTGGCAGTCCAGGAGCAAAATACAAATTGAAATAAATAAGTAAATAATTAAAATTGTAATTTTAATATTCTTTTTCTGCTTGCTGCGAACCAACTGTTGTGCCCCGCCACAGACTGTTTGTGGCTTGATGTGTTGCATCGAAAAGCAAGTACGACTGAGTACGGGTACGAGTATTATTATTGCTAGCTCCTCGGCCCGACTCAGCCGAGTTTCAGTTTGCAAATGGGCAAGTTGTGCTTTGGTTTTCATTCGAATGGCACTCAGGCAAGCAGGGTGCCAAAAAAGGCGCTGCAAAATTATATGCAAGCTTCGAGTGGAGTTTTCACACATCCAAATAATACACCCAAAATAGGCAAACTTGGTGGCATAGCTGGTGACCCGCACAGGCTGGGAAGTACTGCTGAGTCCAGATGGCACTCCAGGCAATGATGTTTGCTCTCTTTTGGCGGATGAAACATGTTCGGATTCAACCTACAGACAGCCGGCAGCAGCATTTTGAATGTGCACACATCCCAGGCAATGCCCAGGAACTGCTTTGCTCCACTTGCTCCTAGCACCCCTCGTAGTGCAGCAGCCCCATTTCTATGGCAGCTTTAGATGCTGGACATCCATTCCATAGATGGGCCAACTCGATATTGTTTTAACCTTTTGATGGCTCTGACCCCTTGACCCCAAACAATAGCAGGCAAATGGGAAAGCACTGGAATAATAACAGCAGCAAAAGTTTACGGAGTTCCCATGGCCCCACCCCCGTTGCCACCGTAGCCCCCGTAGCACCCAATGTGCCCGCTCTCACTTGCTGCCTGTTCGTCCTCCTTCTCATTCTCTGCCTCCTGCTGCCTCACCTCCTGCTCCTTCACTTCATTAATAATGCACAGTTTACCTTAAGAGGATTTTCAACGCCTCCTCTGCTAATAATAAGGACACACAAAAGCACACAACACACTCCCCGCACCGCCCACTTCTCGTAGCCATCACCTCCCCCCCCCCCCCCTGCCATTCGCCCTTCCCCTTGCCGTGCCCGCCCACGACAGAGACAAATATGAAACCAAAAAGAATTACACGATTATGTTGGGCACACGCTATCGAAGCGTGGGATACCCTTTGGGGCGATTAATTATGCACTTTATGCTGCACTTTTACAGAGTTTTGCATGTGCAATTAATGGCAATGTTAACTATTATTTGTATTATATTATTATCTATGGAAAAAGAAGATTTATGGAAGGAAAGAAAAGAGTTAAGCAGAGCACAACAGTGTCTGTAGAGCTAACAGAGTAAGTAATAGAGCAAGTAACACAGCAAGTAACAGAGCAGGTAACAGAGCAAGTAACTCAGCAAGTAACAGAGCAAGTAACAGGGCAAGTACCAGATCAAGTAACACAGCAAGTAACAGAGCAAGTAAACGAGCAAGTAACAGGGCAAGTAACACAGCAAGTAACAGAGCAAGTAAACGAGCAAGTAACAGGGCAAGTAACACAGCAAGTAACAGAGCATGCAACAGAGCAAGTAACAGGGCAAATAACAGAGCAAGTAACCGAGCAATTAAACGAGCAAGTAACAGAGAGAGAGATAGAGAGAGGAGAGCCCAGCTGCCAGCTGGCAGATCGAAATTCTTTGTACTTACAGGTAATTTAGTAATACCGTGAAACCATCATGCCCTGCGATGCAGGGTATGCCAATATGAAAATATGTGGGAATATGACGTGCTGGCGGCTGAAAGATCTCATTCTCATCTCTTGGCCAGCACACAGAAAGCAGCAAAGGGGACACTGAGCACAGAGCAGTGGGCAGGGGGCAGGGGGCAGGGGAGAGCGACCAAAGCACGCCCTAATTTTGGCTTATTATTAACCAGCTCGCTTGGGTTCCTTCGTCCCTTTTTTTGGGCATGGGGTTCGCATTGTGCATGGCTTGCGATCCCTCTACTCTCTGCCCGCAACCCGCAACCTTCCTGCCTTCCTACACCCGTGGAGCGGCACGAAAGCACAGACCAGGCCAGCGAGGGGGTGCTGTGTGGCTGTGTGGCTGTGTGTCTGTGTGTGTGTGTGTGTGTGTGTGTGTGTGTGGGGGGGCGTGGCCCAGAGTTAACGGCAACAACATCTGTGAAGATGCTGCCAAAAACGCCAGCATAATTATAATAATCATTTCATAATCATATTTTATTTTCATGCTTAGTTCTACCCCCATAGTCAGCCCCCTACCGCACCAGCGCCCTACCGCGCCGGCGAATACCCCGCGGCTTTTTCGCTACAAAAACTTTTTTCGAAACAGTTGCCAAAAAAAAAGAAGAAAAAAAAACAAATAGCGCAGGAGAAGGAGAAGGAGCAGGAGCAGGGACCAGCAGCAGCAGCAGCAGCACCAGCACCAGCAGCATCGTGGCCCAGTGCGAGAGCGAACGGGGAACGGGGAACGGGGAACGGAGAACGGAGAACAGAGAGGGTGCAACAGCGACAGATGTGTTTCTCATTCGATTTTTAATATGCGGCCAATCTAACAGTAATTGGTTTGTTATTGTCTCCCCCGGCAAGGACGTGGCCGTGCAACAGAGACAGCACCAGCCTCCGGAGACCAGAGGCCAGGCCCGAGACCGGAGACCAGAGACGACGAGCATCCCCTGGTTCCTGGCCGTGCTCCCTGCTGCGGTAAATATCTATCGTTTATTGTTATTGCTCTTGTTCGCTCTATTGTCCTCCATTGTTCGCAAAGGAGAGCACAGGCGAACTCCCCGCCCCGTCCACATGGCATACTCGCACTCGCACTGCACCCCTCCCCCCTGTTTGGGCGACCTGTTTGGTTAAATTTATGAAAAATGTTGTTCACACTTTCCGTTTTTCACGTACAAAAGAAAGGCAAGAAACGAAACGAAACCGACCTGAAACCGCCTGCTGCTGCTGCTGCTCCTGCGGGTGGTGTGGGGTGTTGTGGCGAGGGGTGAGAGCTTTAGGCTGAAGGGGGCAGGCAGGACAGACAGGTTGCCCGTCAGCGTGCAGCGTGCAGGGTGGGGTTGGAGGTGGGGCAGTCAACCTTTTGTTGGTGTACCAAATGGGTTACATGGTTGCACATGTTGTGCCTCAGTCCTCGGTCCTCAGTTCTCAGTTCTGTTTGCCCATTTGGCATAGCAAAAAAAAAAAAATAACTAACACTCACCCCACCCCACCCCCACACACACAGCCACATAACAAAAAAGGATAGATGGAACTTTGGGGGAGGCATGGGATGGGATGGATGGATGGATGGGATGGATGCTGGCTGGCTGCCTGGCTGGCTGGAACAGCAGATATTTTACAAAGCCTTAACCAGATTTTAAGAGGATCAACAAGAGGATAACTGACTGCGTTTCGGTTGGAGCAGCAGCAGGGAGAGCAAGGATATACGTGTGCAGGCTGCAGGCTGCAGGATGTGTGGGCAATGCACTCACAAAATGGAAATGCAGGCCAAAGAATTCACACAGCAATGAGAAATATTACGGCCCCTCGCTCGAATGCGTTACTGTGGCAGGGACTGTTGCATGGACTGGTGCATGGTGCAGCCACAGGCCTAGGCGCATAGGTAACATAATACAGATAATGCATAGCTGCCAGTTAAACATCGAACAGCAAATTCCAATGAAGGCCTGATCTACAAAAGAAATACTTAACGAAGTTTCGAAGCACTTGCTTCTGGCTGTGGCTCTGTGGCTCTGACTCTGGCTCTGTGGCTCTGGCTCTGTGGCCCTGCCTCTGCCTCGTACCGCCCCCAGCAAACGATTCCACTTGCCATTCCATTCCATCAACTGCCCACCCCGCCCCCCCCCCAACCGCAAATGACATTCATGTGAGGCACAGCGAATGAATGCCCAAGCGAATGGGTTAAAGTGTGGCCAAAAACTTGCCCTGGTCCTGCCCTGGATTCCAGGCGGTTCAGCGGCTGTGCGTGAAGGGCGATTTTTGTGGGTGTACGCTTTACACGCACTTAAGCCGCGTCTCGGGACGCATCTGATATCAGATTTGTCGCTATCGCCATCGCACACTGGCTCTGTGCCCGGCCCGGCCTTGCCCTGCTCTGCTCTGCTCCTCTCTAAACGATTGATGGCAGGCGGCAGTCGTCTGCCCTGTCAAAAATCCGTATCCGTATTCGCATTCGCATCTACTCGTACCATCTCTCACCACCACCCACCACCACCACCGCACCCCAGCCCAGCCCAGAACGGATGAACGGAATCCCTTTGGGTTGGGTTGAGCGAGGGGTTTGCCTTGGTGAGGAAATGATAAATTGCGCATTTGGGAGTTTTAAAGGTCAATTTAGGGGTTAGTCCTCCCAGTCGAACGGAACAGAACGACTCACTGACTGACTGCCTGGCTGGCTGACTGGCTGCCTGGCAGATGAACCAGCACCAGGGAATGGACGGGTTTTCGGGTCTCTATAGCTCCGGCACTTCCGCAGCCCATAAACAGCGACACTTCAAAGTTAACTCGCACAATAAAAAATCCGTGTACGAGTTCCGTTGCGTCCTCGTGGTGTTCTTTCCAAGCGTTTTTGGAGTGTCGAATGGCGACTGGCGAATGTCGCAACTGCGCGGGGTTGGCCACTTGAGCGATCCAAGCAAGGGGCACGCAGTGCTGCTCTGCGTGGAGTGTGGAATGGAGTGGCATGGAGTGCTGCCCCGAATTTGCTTATGGGATTTGTCTAGTGCGGCGCCTGTTGACTTCTTAGTTGGCATTTATATTAATGGCTCTCGTTCGGATGCGGATGCGGATTCGGGTTCGGGTTCTGCTTGCACTCGTTTTCCATGCCCCTTTTTTGCCTTGGATTGTTAGCTGCTGACGCGTGCCCCTGGCCAGGCATATGCGGGGCTTGGTCTAGGGCCAGGGGTTCTCAGGGGTTCTTAGGGGTTCTTAGGGGTTGTGTGTGACTGCCCAGCAAGCAGACAGCAGACAGGTAAATCCACACGGCAATTATGTTGCACAGCAGAAGGTACATCCAACTCTTTTGGTTCATTTGGAGTGACGGCCCATGACGTAATTATTTGCATGGCAAAATCTTCTTTCATTTGTCTCTGTTTATAAAGTTCCTTTGTCACAGCTCTCTAAGCAAAAGTTGTGGCTCCAACCGCTGCCCCTATGGGTGTGCCATTTATTATGGTAATAGAAGCAAAGATCAGGCATCCATTTGCCGCTCTGCCAGACCGTTTTGGAGTGCTCCAATTACTGCCTGCCTGTGACTGAGGAGTCTACAGCTCCACACCCACTGAGGAGTATCCCTGTGAGTCCTGCTCCCACTCGCAGCTCCCCCTTCGGACCGCGTTCCCACGTTCCAGTGCTCCACTCCGCACTGCGCCTTGGCACTCTTTTTATCCACGAATTTGTGCGATTATTATGTGCCCGAAATGGGATTATACATTTTGTTGTTAGCTCGTTAGGTCGCTGCGTGTGAATGGAAATGGAAATGGCAATGGAAATGGATGGGGTGTTATGGGGTGGGGTGGGGTTTCGCTTTTCGGCCTTTTCCGCGCTTTTCTTTTGCCGCTGGACCCAAAGCAAGTCGCAGGCATTTTTCTCATGTCAAATGCACTCGATTCACGCGTGTCGGGGTCGGTGAAGCGGCGAATTAAGATATTTACGGGAACAAAACCATTGACGCAGGCTGGCAGGCTGACAGGCAGGCGGGCAGGCGGGCAGCCCGCCCCCGTCTACGCTGTACCTTGCCTCTTCCGCTGTTGCTGATGCTGTTGCTGATGCTGCAGCATGATAAGCGGTACGTCCAAGGGGCGGGGCTGCAGCCCAAGCGGCTGCAAAAGCGGAAACGGGAGACCTGGTCTCTGACATCTCTTCAGGAACACGCGTGCAGAGTTGCCAGGTTGCGCTTATCACAGCAGCCCAGGCGACAACGCTGACGGTGACGGTGACGCTGACGGCGACGGTGACGGTGACGGGGGCCATGCCACGGGACGAGTGTACCACGTGCCACGTGCGGCCACGTGACCGGGGCTACAAACTTTACACGTGCCCCCCCCAAGAACGTTTCACGTTCCACACCCATCCAATGACATGGTTTTTTGGCTGAGGATGTGACTAAGGATGAGGCTGAGGATGAGTCTGAGGATATGTCTAAGGATGAGGCGGAGGATGTGGCTGTGGGCGTGTCACTTGCTCAGCTTATGGCGGGAGGAGTGCACGCCATAGATGGATGTCACTCGCAAGCCAATTTTCGGATTGATAAGCGAATTTCCAGAGGGGTTTTCAGTCGGGTATTTCACGGGAACAAAGTACGCCTGGAGGGCGTCTACCTACTGTGATCCTGCCACTGATCTGAGTGCAGAGTGCCAATGCTGTCTGTGCAGCCTCTTATTTTCTGCTCAGTCCATTCATTTGCTGTGGCCATTGGCGCTGCGAAAGACGAGTGAAAGTTGTGTAAGATTTGTGGGTTGAGGCTGGGATCCCGGCAATATCCAGGCCAAATCCAGGCTCCTGCAATATATCCTAGCACTAGCTATGCAGTTAAGTCCCGCCTGCCCCTGCCCCTCCGCCATGCGCAAAGGCTTCAGCGACACACTCAATCATGGCACGCAAACAGCTTCGGTGTTTTTCCATATTTCGTTTAGGGCTTCTTGTTAGGGTAAAAACCAGCGACCGCAGGCGACAGGCGACAGACAGATAGACAGAGAGACAGACACCATAAAAACATATGACACCATATTCTGATGATGAGTCGCGTCGCGTCGCGCGTTTTGGCACGCCAAATTATGCACAAAATAGATGGCTGTGTTGTGTTGACACTTTTCAGGGCAGTGGCAGGGGCAGTGGCAGGGGCAGGGACACGGGCAGGGACACGGGCACGGGCACGGGCAGGGACAGGGGCAGAGGTACACACGACCCACACTACACGGGGCTATACACACGGAAAGGATGGACTCGCTGACAGCAGCGTAGCCAGGGACCAGGAACCAGGGACCAGGAACCAGAGACCAGAGCCGGCGGCCCTAATCGGACTTGTCATGTGCGCATCACAACAGCAATCACAGTGCTCGGGTCGTGCCCAGGGGGTGGGGTGGGGTGGGCTGGGGTGCTGCGGGACGTGGCAAACAGAATACGCGACTGAAAGAAAAACCTCCACAAATTTTTTAACTAGCATCAATTGGGTTTGTAATTTGAGACGTAACTTTGTGCCCCTGCCCGGCAGCCAGGGAACGGGAACGGGAACGAAGGGGTGGTCGAGCCAAAGGCGATTGCGGTGCAGAATGCGGCAGAGATGTTTGTTGTATGAGGCTGAGGGAGCGACACGACACACCACCCTAGGCCTAGGTCAAGGTTTCACATGAAATTAGTTGCCGGGCAGCAGCTCGAGCGATCCGCAATAGTTTCGCTTTTGCATCCGCTTCAGAGTTAGGGATTATTTGCATGGTCGAAGCGTTTAACTCTTTGCGGCCCACTAGCTTCGGGTAATTACATGCGATTTACCCTCTCTAACTATCTGATTTTTGCTGCTCAGAAGTAAGAGAAGTTTAAGTGTCGTCCCATCAAACTGCATTCACAATGTGCTCAAATATGGGATTAAATATCTAACAATTCCTATAAAAATAAGTACATGGCGATCGTTAAAGTATGGCGAAAAAGAAGGCCAGGCCATGCATATATGGTAGTACATACAGCCATGATAAATAAAACCGTCAAAGAGTTGTGAGCCAGCAAATGGAACTCTTAGCAATGCAAGCAACCCCAACGGATTGGTGCAAGTACTGGCTGGGCATGCACAGCGCCGCCCTCTTGTGGGTTCGTTCAGTTTAGAACAGGGTTCGTGTCTGTGTTAGATGGGCCAGGATGGAGGTACTAAAGCTACACTTTATACACACCAAAGCTACATATATAAATGTACATACATACATTCAAATACACTGCTGCTGCTGCTGCTGAAAGCTCCCTATTTATGTGTCCATATCCCACGATCGTACAGCCATTGCCAACGTATACCAAGTAACACTTAAATCGCTTTATTCAAAAAAAAAAAAAGGAGAGTAACTTATTTGTGCATCCCTCACTTTTTGCGCTCGTAGCGGAACTCGTAGACCGGTGGCCTGTCCGCTGTGGCGGGCTTCAGCTTCTGCGGCTTGATGAGACGCGGCTGCTTGAGCTGCTTCCTCAGCAGCAGCTTCTGCTGGACAATGCTCAGCTCCCGTTCGCGCTGCACTCGTTTTTTCAGCTCATTGATGCGCTGCTGCTTTGTGCTATTGGGTGCGAGGGGCTCCTGGTATGGACGGGAGAGAGAAGCAACATTAGTCATTGGCCAGTCGATGGACGGCGGGAAGGTGCAAAATTCACCTTTGTGGCTTCCGACTCCTTGAGGCGCTCGCCCAGCGTGGCTGTGTGTCTTTTGCCCTGCTCATCGAAGGTGTAGCGCGTGTTGACCTTGGCGGCGTCTATGTCCATGAGGTCGACCTTCAGGCGGTCGATTTTGCGCCGCTCTATGGTACGCTTCATCACCACGTACTTGAGATCCTGGGTCTGCATCAGGGCCAGCTGTTCGGGTGTGTGCTCATCTTTGGCCTGCTTCTCGTGGTGCACATCGTCCGAGAGCTTCGAGTTGATCATGTGGTGGTAGAACTCGTCCGGATTCTTGTCCTGGGCCCGCTTATACAGCAGCTTCAGAGTCTTCTCCTTGCGCTGGGCGTCGAGGGCGCGCTTCTTGTAGTCCTTCTTCTTCTCGAGCAGGCCCAGATGCTGGCGTGCATCAGGCTGGTGACGCTCGCGATGCACCTTCTGGTTGCTCTTGTTGGCATTCTTCCACGAGGACATGGCTGCGATTTATATTTGCTTGTGCCAGCAGTATTTAAATAATATTCAGATATTTAAAAACACAAAAAACCATTTGTTTACAAAAAACGTGCGTGCCAGCAGTTGAGTGTTGGAAAAGACAAGACTTCACAGTGCTGTGAATAGTCTGCGGAACTAGTTCTGCTCCTAATAAAACATATATATTGGATATATATATTAAATACTTGCCAAACTATTATAAATTATGATTAAATATATAATCGAATCAGTTACAAAAATACCCACTTTCGAATTTTTTCATTGTTATCTAACATTTGGTTCCCTGTGAGCCAGTGTGGAACTATTATTTGGAGCGGCTATCGCTATTCTTCTGGGGATGGGCGATATATTGATACCGATGGCACTGTGACTGTAATGTGACAGCCGCAAGCAATTATAAGATATCTTAATGCATGAACTTTTCAATTACATATAAACTATGTTTTTAAGCCATTACAACTGGTTTGGTAGCTGATGTCGTGCACACGGCACCGAAAAACATAAACATATACAATAACTGTCACTGGGAATACTTTGTGAAGAGTAACAACTATCGCGCCTAGAGATGCGCATCGCGACTAGAGCGCACACGTGCATTTTGAACTTCTGCGGCTTTCGTTCGCAGTTACTTCGTTTATTTATTAGATTTTAGAAGCCTAGTACAAGACACAGTAAACAGAACAGCGCTAGCCAAGATGGTCAAGAAGAAAATTGACAATCGCATACGCGTGATGATCGAGAATGGCGTCAAGCTGGGCCATCGGACCATGTTCATCATCATCGGGGACAAGGCGCGCGACCAAGTGCCCATACTCTACGACATTCTCACCAAGTCCACGGTGAAGGCGCGCCCCACAGTGCTGTGGTGCTACAAGAACAAAGACGAGGCCATATCCAAGTGAGTGGGGAATCAGTTTCAAGTGCCCATCCAACATTCTTGTAAATCGCCTTCCTTCCCCACAGCCATGGCAAAAAGCGAGCCAAAAAGATTGCCGTGGGCAAGGTGGACGTGAACGAGGCGGATCTGTTCGATTCCTTCCGTGTGGCCACCACCATCCATGGCCGTTACTATTCGGAGACACATGCGGTACTGGGTCGCACCTATGGCGTGTGCGTGCTGCAGGACTTTGAGGCTCTGACGCCGAACCTGCTGGCACGCACCGTGGAAACGGTCGAGGGCGGCGGCCTAATCATACTGCTGCTGAAGACCCTGCAGTCGCTGAAGCAGCTCTACACGATGAGCATGGATGTGCACAAACGATTCCGCACCGAGGCCCATCAGACAGTCACCTGTCGCTTCAACGAGCGCCTCATTCTGTCGCTGGCCGACTGCAAGCGCTGCCTGGTGGTCAACGATGACCTGACCGTGCTGCCGCTCAGCTCAAAGACCATCAACGTGGAGCCAGTGAATGTAAGCACCGATGTGGATTAGTTTCAATCAATTGTTTAATCATTTCCCTGCTTTTTTTACATAGCCTGCAGGTGCGGGTCGCTCCGAGAACGAGAGCAGCCTGAGGGAGCTGAAGGAGAGCCTGCTGAATGTGCAGCCGGCCGGCGCTTTGGTTAACCTCTGCAAGACCTACGACCAGGCCAATGCCGTGGCCCAGTTCATTGAGGCGCTGGTGGACAAGCAGCTGAAGCCGCCCATGTCCCTGACGGCGGCACGTGGACGTGGCAAATCGGCCGCGCTGGGCCTCTCGATAGCCGCAGCCGTGGCCTTTGGCTATGTGAATGTCTACGTGACGTCGCCGCATCCCGAGAATCTGATCACGCTGTTCGAGTTTGTGCTGAAGGGCTTCGATGCGCTGGAGTACCAGGAGCATGCGGACTACACCATAATCCGGTCGACCAATGCCGACTACAAGAAGGCCATCATCCGGATCAATATCACGCGCAGCAGCCGACAGACCATCCAGTATATAGCGCCCAGCGATACGCATCTGCTGAATGCCGCCGATCTGCTGCTGATCGACGAGGCGGCGGCCATTCCGCTGCCGCTGGTTAAGAAGATGATCGGCCCCTATCTGGTGTTCATGGCCAGCACCATCAATGGCTACGAGGGCACCGGACGCTCCCTCAGCCTCAAGCTCATATCGCAGCTGCAGAAGGAGAACAATGCCCGGCCGCCGCTCAAGCTGGATGAATCGATTCGCTACCAGGAGAACGACGACATTGAGCGCTGGCTAATCAATCTGCTGTGCCTGGATGCCAGCACGGTGCCGTCCATCAGCTCTGGCTGCCCCACGCCCGACGCCTGTGAGCTGTACTACATTGATCGCGACGCCCTCTTCTCCTACCACAAGGCTGCCGAGTCCTTCCTGCATCGCCTCGTCTCCATCTACGTGTCCTCCCACTACAAGAACACACCCAATGACCTGCAGATGATGAGCGACGCACCCGCGCATCATCTATTCTGCCTGCTGGGTCCCGTGCAGCGTCTCGATCAGCTGCCCGAAATTCTAGTCGTCATCCAGGTGTCGCTGGAGGGGCAGATCTCCTCGAAGAGCATCAGCGAATCGTTGGGCCGCGGCAAGAAGGCCGCCGGCGACCTCATACCCTGGAACATTGCCGAACAGTATGGCGATGTGGACTTTCCCAAGCTCGGCGGCGTTCGCATTGTGCGCGTGGCCACGCATCCCAATTACCAGCGGATGGGCTATGGCAAGCGAGCCATTCAGCTGCTCAAGGACTACTACGCCGGAAGGCACACAAACCTCGACCTGGATGGACCCACAGCCTCCAAAGCGAGTGGCCAAAATGGTGAGCATTACACGATCCCCAAAATCAATCTCCCGCGCTTACATTTCGCATCCATCCCCCCGTAGGCATTGAGGAGGTGGAGGAGGAGCAGCTAAGTCTCCTGAAGGAGCAAATCCGGCCGAGGAAAAACATTCCCACACTGCTGCAGCGCCTGCACGAGCGCACACCGGAGCCGGTCGACTACATTGGCACCTCGTACGGCCTGACGCCGGAGCTGCTAAAGTTCTGGAAGAGCGCCGGCTTTGTGCCCGTGTATCTCAGCCAGAAGGCCAACGAACTGACCGCCGAGCACAGCTGCATTATGCTGCACACGCCCGGAACGACGCCCTGGCTGGGGCTGTACTATCAGGACTTTAGGCGGCGTGTCCTCAAGCTGATGGGCAAGACGTTCCGCGAGTTCGAGACGAAACTCTGCCTGGCGCTGCTCAAGAACAAGTCGGCGTCGGAGTCTGGCAGCAAACCCCTGGACAAGCACACACTGGACGTGTTCTTTTTGCCGCACGACCTGAAGCGACTCGAGAGCTACGCCCGCCAGCAGTCCGAATTTCGCCTGATTCTCGACCTGCTCACAGACATCGCCCAGCTGTACTTCCAGGGGCGGTTCGAGTCCCTGCAGCTGGACCTGGTGCAGCAGGGCATCCTGCTGGCCCTGGGCGTGCAGGGCAAGACGGTGGACATGCTGGGGCAGGAGCTAAATATGCCGGGCAATCAGCTGCTGGCCAAGTTCTTTGATGCCATGAAGAAGTGCAATCAGTGCTTCCGCTCGATCATCGAGCAGCACATCGAGGGTGGCATGCTGCAGGAGGCTGATCTGCCGCGCGGCGAGGACCTACAGCCCATCAGCCTCTCGCTCGACCAGGAGCTGGACCAGACCGCCCAGAAGCTGAGCAAGCAGCAGCGCAAGGAGCTGAAGCGCCTCAAGGCCGAACAGCTGGACGAGTTCCTAATCAAGGGCACCGACGAGGACTGGTCCAAGGCGCTGCAAACGAACGGCAGTGGCCCCACCAGCGGCGACAACAGTGGTCTCATCTCCGTCAAGAGGTAGGTGGGCGCACGCAGCAGCATTTCCCTCCCATCCGCCTTTCAATGATGGCCAACAACCTATTGCATCTCTCTCTTTTTGCAGTGGACACCTGAGAAGCGGTCCCATCGAGCAGCCAGAGGATCGGGAGCTGGATGGACCGCAGGCCAAGAAGAAAAAGAAGAGCAATCCGAAAAAAGAAACGCAGTCTGGGCAAGTCCCTGATCTAGATGGAGGATTTTAATTTCTGTAAAAATTAATTACATTTTTTCATTTTTTGTTCTTTTTAAGTTTCGTTAAAAAAAAAAAAACAACCGAATATATCTAATCAAAGTTGGAAGGCCTTAAATTTTAATGGTATCCTTGTTTTGCTTGGCCGCCTTGGCGGCTGCGCGGCGACGATCGGCCAGATCCTGGTAGCTGGTGCCCACATCCTTGTGCGAGTTGCGCTCGAAGCGCTTCACCTTGGACTTCTTGCGGTTGACGGCCACCGTTGTGGGCAGCATGTTGTTCTTCTGCAGCAGATGGAAGCGATCCTTCAGCAGATTGCTCTCGGGTTTCACGTTGCGCAAATTGCCGGCCAGATCCTCGGGCATATTCACATCCATATCGGGCTCCTCGAACTTGTGCCGCCCCAGGCGCTTCGGCTCGAATTTCTTTTTCTCCGCCCGCTGCTTGCGACGCTTCTTCAGGTCGTTTAGGTCCTCGGCCTCGTCATCCAGTTCATGGCGAATCGATTTGATGCTGCAAGGGGAGACACCAAATTGAGTAACGAGATAAAGCTAAAGAATGGTGCACGAGTGGGGGGATTGCCTTACCGGATCAAATCGGCCGTCTGTTGCTTGAGCTTCTTTTTGAGCTCCGTTTTGCGCTGCAGCTCCTTCTGCTTGAGCTCCTTGCGGCGTGCCTGTTTGCTCTTCTTGGCGTCTCTCTCCACGGCGGCATTGATGGTGCGATACGCCTTATTCGAGGAAACCCCCTCTTGGGATTCCTCCTCCTGCTCGGATTCCCCTTCCTCTTTCCCATCATCGTCCATGCCTGCACTCATCTCCATCAGGAGACGCTCGTCGCGCTGCTCGGGTGTGACCTTGCTAAACATGCTGGTGGTGACGCGCTTCAGATGCTTCTCCTTCTGGATGATGCCCTCCTCGCGCTCCACGACCTGCGACAGCAGCTCCTCGTGCGCATTCAGCGTTGGATTGTAGCTCATGCCCGGATGTGGAGCGACAAACTTCTTGCCCTTTATCGTCTTGTGGTGCATGCTGGCGTGTGTCTTGACCAGCTTTTTGCCCACATTGCCGGCTATGTGGAGGGCCAGATCGCGACTGATCCACCCCTTTTCGTCCTTCAGGCCGGGTATCTTATCACGGAAGTCTACGTCCTGCCAAATGTCAGTGTCAAAGTTGGTCGTCTTGTTCTTCTTGTCGGCCAGGCGCTGCTCCATTTTCACATAATACTGGCCCCGATCGCTGTTGGCCTGTCGATGGCGTGGCTTGGTGGGATTGCACACCTCCAACTCGATATTGCGTCCGTTCTTCTTTTGCTTCACATGATTGCTGAAAAATAAACGCACAGGCATTCGCATTCGGGTGCATCAGTACTACAAAGGCGCACCACCTACCGCTTGACAATGGGATCCTGCACTTTGGATGTGTTCTCCATGGGCTGGAATGTGCGCATGGGCTTCTTGGCATTCAGTTTTCTCTTCTGCTTGATGCTCAGCACAGTGCTGGGCTTTGCCTTCAGTGGCGAGGAGTCCACCACAAAGAGATCCGCATCCTGCTTTTCTGTGAACGTGCTGTGTGTGCAACAGGCAACGTGCCATGGATAAAGTTGATACTACTTTAAGTTTCGGTTTGCCAAAACTCACCCAACGCGCTCCTCCTGACGCTGATCCTCGAGGAATTGCTCTACATCTTGTATGTCTGTCTTGCGCCAGGCGGATTTGTTTTTCTTTGAAATGCGCTTCTTTTTCGTTCCGGGCTCAAGGGCAGTCATGATTAAATTTATATCAAAATGAAAACAAATTTAAAGGGCACACGTGCAATCTGCTTACGATGTGCAGCACTGCGTCTGACGTGACGAGTCACGTTCACCAACACTCGACCCATCAGAGCTGTCAGCTGTGCGGTGTGTGCATCAGTGATGCGCAGTAGAAATTGCGTTCAAAGCTAAGAAAACAGCTAGAAAAAAGGCTGGTAACAAGATTAACTAAATAGAAATAGCTGACTAATTTTATCTGAAAAAAATTATAATAAATTAGTATGGTGTTTAATTTGAATAGCTGCAAAAGCAAATCATTGTACTTATTTATAAAATCACATAAAGAATACTGAAACTTTTCAGCAGTCTATGCAGTCCCACAGCAATGCAACTAGCTTTAAATAGCTAGAGGCTAACTCTGCCATTTAGCTAATGAATCGCATCTCAATTCCAGACACTTGTCAGTTGCACACATCAACCAGAATTACGTGGGAGTGTGCGTGCGTGTCTCTGCTGGCCGTTCAACCGTAAAAAATATTGCTCTGCTCTCAATTTAAAAGGAAGCCGCGCGCCCAAACAATCGACAGAAGCACTTCGCGCGTCGTCTGTTATTGCGGTAAAAAGGGCGAGCAATCTCGGAAAAATACTCCAAATAACAAACAAACAAACAAGCAGCGAGCGACAGAGCATAAACACTCAATAAAAAGCCGGTAAGTTGACGCCGCCGCCGCTACGCCAACGCCTACTGTGACTGAGGCAGAGGCGCATTCAGCGGCAGCAGCAGCAACAGCAACTGGTAATTGGGGACTGACTGACGTGTCCCAAAGAATTCCCAGGCAGCAGTCGCCGCCAATGTTGTTCACTGATTAACGCTGAACGTCAAGTGCTGTCCGCTTATCAATTGAAAATTATCTCATTTCCGAGCAGATTGTTTGCTACAAATAGCTGATAGAGATCGCCAAGAGGCCACACTAACCCATCAACCGGCAAGATGAGCTCCACACCCAAATTGTCGGACATTTCCGAAAAGTTTACGGAGGCGACGCTGGACGAGATCATCCAGGCGGCGGGCGGCACCAAGCACACCTCGTACAAGTTCGGGCCCAGCGGCAAGAAGGGCGATGCCTACTTGAGCCGCGTCTTTCGCATCACCATCTTTGGCGTCAAGGAGGGGCCCGATGGCAAGGAGGCGCAGCTGGTGGTGAATACCGTTGTCAAGGCCATGCCGGACAATCTGCACAGGCGTCGTCTGTTCCGGTCGGTGATCTTCTTCCGAAACGAGATCCACTTCTACACGAAGGTCATTCCGGCCATTGAGGCCTTCCAGGACGCCAGGGAGCCCAAGTCGAATAACCCCTTTGTGGAGTACGCCAAGTGCTATTCCTCGTTGTGCGATGGCATCAACGACTTTATTGTCCTGGAGGATGTGGGACCACGCGGCTTCAAGGCCCCTGTTCGGTGAGTGGCATCCATTCCAGCGGGGCCTCCTTTCCCCCGCCTTTGCCCTTCCCTTAACCTGGCTAAAACGTTCGCTTGCAGACAGGACTACATTGCCCTGGAGGATGCCCTGCTGACGATGCGCACTCTGGGCCGCTACCATGGTGTTGCCCTGGCCTTCAATGCCTTGGACTCGGAGAACTTCGAGAAGGCTGCCTCGGCCCTGGAGGAGACCTACTACGGGGAGCACACACGCGAGTGGTACACCGGCTTTTTGGGTCTGGCGGAGAACGTGGCCAAGGATGCCATTGCCAAGACCTATCCCAACACCAAGTACGAGACGATTGGCAGCAACTTCCTGCAGCCGTCGCTCTTCGACGACCTGATCGACCTTGTGTCCACGCGCTCGAAGCTGAGCGTGTTCGGGCACGGCGATTGCTGGACACCAAACTTTCTCACCAACTACGGCAGTGAGGGCGAGCCGCTGAGCATTATCATCATCGATTTCCAGCTGGCGCGCTGCTCCTCGCTGGCCCTCGACCTGAGCTTCTTCATCTACTCGTGCACCAGCCAGGAGCTGCGCGAGAAGCACTACGACGAGCTGCTGCGTGCCTATCTGGACAGTGCCCAGGACCTGATCACCGATCTGGGCGGCGATGCTGAGTCGATCATCTCCTGGGACTCACTCAAGGAGGAGCTCGTCCAATTTGGTCGCTTCGGCTGCGGCATGGGCATTGAATCGCTGCCCATGACCATGATGGAGGACGAGGAGGTCGCCGATCTGGATGCCATCAAGGAGAATGCCATTCTCACCGACATCTGGAACATTACGCCCTTCGAGGAGCCCGCCAAGCAGCAGCGTCTAGCCGACATCTTCAAGCATGCCATCGACCAGAACTACATCAAGTAGAGTGGAGCACGGCACGCGACCCGCGGCACTCTCTCCCCTTTCGATTTTAAGAAGCACCAGAAAGATCAAAGTCAGTGCAGGATATATATGCCAATTCCAGTGTACTATCTCCCATCCTGCATTGTTGGCTATGTATTCTATATCCCACATCATATCGCATATAACCTGTATCGCATAATCTATATCTAATATAATGTAATTTTTTTTCTGCACGAAATAGAGTCTCCCTCTTAGATGGACTGTACTGTAGTTGCGTCTAGAAGTCGTGTATTGTGGAGGATTCTCTGCGTCTCTCGATTGATCAAGATTGTGCTTAATACTGTTCTGGACAAAGCGACAATAATCTCTTAGGATAATCCCCTATGCGGTCAATTATTCGTGGGATTGCCAGCACCAAACGGTTCAGCATTCAGCACGATTAGCCACTGCAGCTGAATCTGCCGAAATCTAGAAATATATAGCCAGAAGATCACCCAGGCAATGCAAGGATGTGCTCTGCAGAAGGTCGTAGACACAATGGATATGAAAAACGTTTGATTCAATTGAGAATGAATAAGTATGAGAATAGCAGCCGAGGGGCATCACCGCATGACGCGTGAAAGCAGCAAGAAGCTATGCAGATGCGAGCAAAATCATATCTAATGCTTCCAACATCAAGTTGTTTGATATTCCCCCTCAAAAGCTCAATCAGAAACGTTGATTCTTGTTGGATAAGAATGGATTTTTTTGTTGTGTGTGGATAATAAACGATGGAGATAACATAACTGATAGTAGACTGAGAACATATGTATATACACAGTGCTGTTCGCGCTCTCTCTGTAACTGTCTAGAGTCTAGAGACACTTTCCCTCGTGGAGGACACACCAGCGTGGAATGACGGCGTCCGCATGGATGCCACGTGCCAGGAGCCGCTCACGATAGCGATAGAAGCGACGCTGGGCCACCGCGGCCGAAGACTTTGGATTCGACCAGAGGCGTTCGGCGGCCGCACCAGCTCGTGGCCAGATGCGGGACTCTGAAAAGGATCGAAATATATGAAAGTCTCTCTCAAAAGGGCGCGTGGCAGGGGGGGCATGCACTCACCCAAGGAGTTGTGATCGACATATTCGCTCCACATGCACGCCTCGCCGCCGAGGACCTGGGCGCTGTGGTTGCCCATCGGCATGCCGCTGCCGTAGACGGTGCGCCAGTTGTAGTAGCTGGTGCTGCCCCAGAAGCCGTGGTCCAGATACCAGGCATTCTTGGTGGACACAATCAGGCGGTAGCCGCGCTGCAGCAGCTCCCGGTTGAGGGGGTCCTGCGACTCGACCCACGTCTGGATGATGAACCGCTCCTTGGGCAGGTAGGTCTCAATGTATTTGGGAACTGTGAGGTGGCTGGACCAGATGATCACCGGCTTGGGCTCCTTGATGCTGGGATACATGCGCTCGTTGATGTCGTCCCAGGCATTGAGATTCCGCTGATGGAACTGCGACCACAGCCGGAGGAAGCTCTGCTCGCTGAGGTCGTAGCCCTGGGCCCGCATCTTGGTCACGATCTCCTCCGTGTTGTTCCAGCAGGGCAGGAAGACCTCGTCGCCGCCCATGTGCACGGTCTCCTCCGGTGCCCCCACCTCGGCCACATCCTCGAGGATCTCCTTCAGCACCGCGTACATGTGATCGTTCATGGGGTTGAGTTGCCCGCACGGCGGCTGCACACAGAAGCGTCGCCAGGGCGACTGGTTCAGGCACACGGACATGTTGCCCAGCCCCGCCGCCGGCCCCCACTGCCAGCCGTTGCCCGCATGCGACGGTCCATCGATCTCAATGAGGATGCGGATGCCCCGCAGGCGGGCGTACTTCACCAGATTGACGGCGTCCGTGCGGGAGTAGGTCTGGGCGGGCGAGTAGGCGCCGTAGCGCTGCATCTCCGGCACACGGGTGATCTCCAGCGGGAAGCTGTGCGTGTCCACCACATGCCAGTGGAGGACATTCATCTTGGAGGCGGCCATGGCGTCGAGGGTGCTCCGCAGATACCGCAGCGGTATGAAGTTGCGCGAGGTGTCCAGCAGCAGGCCGCGATGCGGGTAGGCGGGGCGATCGGAGATGCGGGCGGCGCTAACCAGGAGCAGGCCGTTGGTCACACTGCCCGTCACCAGGTTGCTGAGCGTCTCGAAGCTGTGCCGCGCCCCGTACACTGTGCCCGCCTGGATGTCCACAAAGGTGGCCGTCTCCGTGGTGCGCAGCACCATCGAGTAGCTCTCGTCCGTCCGCCAGTCGAGCACCAGGCTGTTGCTGCTGACAGTCGCCCGCACCAGGATCTGCTTGCTGCTGGCCAGCGTGCAGTTGCGGGTGCACTCCTTGAGCAGATTGCTCACAAACAGGCGGTTCGTCTCGCGCAAAAACTGCATGGTCACGTCGCTGGGTGCCACCACGTGGAAGCGCACCTTCCACGGATCGAAGTGCACCCGCTCGTGCGACAGGCTGCACTCCTCGCCGGTCGGCATGGGCCAAATGGCACCATACTTGCCGCACGACAGCCGGCAGTCCCTTTGGCTCTCGAAGCGCTCCTCCAGATACGGCACCTTGTCCACCAGCTCATCCTCGGACGTGCAGATGTCCGTCGTTTGGCTGCACAGCCATTTTCTGAAATATTCAAATAGTCGTTTGAAAGCGAAAGGTTGTCGTTGTTGGCGCTCGGTCGGAAGACCGTTCGATAAGCTTATCAAGCGCTGCGTCCAGGGAGTTCCGTTCCACTCGAAAGACCCACAAAGATTGTCGAGCAGCTACGCACTATGCATAAAACGCCCCAAGATATGGCACAATTTTTTAACATACTTATTTTCGCACTTAAAGTTCTTTAATTTCTATTTGTTTGACTTGCAATATTTTAATCACTTATGAGGGTACTTTGTGTGGTTTAATGGCCACTGCGATTCGTTATTAAATTCGTGATAGTGCCACCCACCCGTAGGGGGATCTTTTCAGTTATCTCTCAGCTTAGGGGAAATACAGTTTTTATTTATCTTGACTTTAAGTTCCTTCAAGCAGGAATTGTTTCCCCAGTGCCCAAGCCTCGGGGAACCTTTTATCAGTTCTGAATTCCCTCTGTACATTGAATTGACTGAGTTGTAATATAATTCTTAAATAAACCTTTAAGTCTCCACTTGTAACATTGGCTCCGTTTGGGTTTGTAGGTTTGCACTTAGAAAGGTGTTTTGTTCCCATATTAATTTCACTTTAAATCGCAACAAACAAAAGAAAAAAGCCACAAAAATAATTTTTAATTTATTTAAATTTCACTTTTATCCATTTGAAAATATGCATTAATTTTTTTGATTTGCAGTTTACGCGTAAAAATAATTCTCGTTTTCATTTCTAGGATGGGATCATCAGAAGATCTTCACTTTTGCACAAGAGAAAAGCTGGGAAAGCTGTCTGGAAAAACCACTTTTCCCTCGAGGTCTTGTTGCCAATTTCACTTTAGGCGAAATTGGGTTGAATTTAGATTTTAGAGTGCACTTTCGTTCGGTTTTTGGGGGGGATATGGAGGGAAGTGGAAACACACCTGCTGCCGCTCCCGCTCCCGGTGTCGCTGCCGGTGCCGATTGCCTCGGCGCTGTCGTTGGCCTGCGTCAGCCCTGCGCCAAGGGCTAGGCAAATGCAGACCGCCAGCCTCACTGTCCCCGTCGAGCTGTGATAACGGTTGTGGCCGCTGAACCGCATCTTCCTTTCTAACTGTACAGCCCGGCTATGCTGCTCTTTTTATATGCTATATGCGCCAAAGCAAGATAGCGGCACCCAAAAAAGATATACAACAACAACAACAAAAACTGAACGGAACGGAACGGGAAAAAAAAGAGGAACAAAAAACTAGGTGAAATTTCACTTGCTGCAGCGACAACACACTAAGGGGGGGCTGGGCTGGGCTGGGCTAGGCTGCACACATGCAAATGGGCGCCGAACTGAATGCTGACTGAAAACTGAATTAAAAATGCTGCAAAGCCGGGCTTATCGGCAGAATTAGCGGCAGCAGCAGCACACACACACACACGCACACACGCGCGGACTGCTGCATGGTGTATGGTTGGCAGGGTGCGGCCTTCACCCCAGCACATGCATTCCGTCACTTGTGTTCCAGTGGGTGGTACACGGAAGCGATTGACCAAGAGAATATGCCACTCGATTGGCGCTACAATTGGCAATGCCTCACCCTGTTTGGATACACCCTGCGCAAAAGCGTCGCGGTCACTGGGTGAAAGAGAGTTCCTCCAGCCAAGCGCGAGTGAGAAAGAGCAGCAGCGAGGGAGGGCTGATAGCCCACTCGCACTCCCCCCCAACAGCCCATCCTGTGTGTCAGGCATAAATACGGAAATAGTGGCCGGGCAGGGGGAGAGGCGACACGATTAAATGAAATGAAATAAAAGAAAAGAGAAAAGAAAAGAAGGCGAACCGAAGCGTGGTATACCCTTGCAGATCGAACATTCGCATAGGCCTGGCATAAGATTTAAATAATTTAAATTCTATTTCCTATATTATATACCATACAAATTGCGATAATTAATTACACAAAGAAAACAAACTTGCTTCAGTTAAAACAGCTGACAATCAGCAATTTGCCATTAGTAAATTCCATTTACAAAGATCCACTGAAGAGCTGAGAGTCTACAACTTCTACGCGTCTCATAAAATCCATGCTGATCGCCAGTCCCCAGTTGGAACTCTGGAGGGGAAGGCTCTGTTATCTGGCGCTATCTGTATTACAGTATTTCAGAATGTGCTCAATCTGGTTTCTTGCAGCCAGGACAACAGCTGTTTAAATTGTTTTCCAAGTCCCGTGCGTCGTGCCAGGCGGATTACATTCAGTATTGTTTGTTTGATTTGTTGTTTGATTTCTTGCTAGCAACTTGGAGGTTTTTCCAATTAGTTTGTTGAGGTAAGAACCTGATACACTACACACGCACATACATATATCTTTGGTGTACATATACCTTTGGTGTTGTGCAATGAGAGGCAATTTGTAGTTCTGTTTGGCAGCATGATCTGATACCCACGTGTCGGGCTACCGAAATCAGAACTGTTTCTCGGATAATGCTAAGTGATAAGGTTTCTTGTTAGTGGGCTGCAGTCGGGCATACGGGGGGATTTCATTGCGGGAAGCGTGTCGGACCAAATGGCATGTTTCTACGAAGAGGCCCTATTCGATTGTTCCGTTTTGAGTGAGTTTTTAATGGATATAAAGAGTGGTGCAAAGACTGCTGGAGGTGTATTGGGCCAAACTTTAAGTTGTCTATTGCATTGGGAACTTTTTGCGCATTGCCAAATTGCAGTGGCAAGCACACAAGTCCGTAATAAAATAATATAACCATGCATATAAATAAATACATACTCGTATGTACATTTCTATGCATGGTACATATCTAATAAATAAGGCAAATCAAGTGGTTTCAGTGCAACAACTGGCAATCAGCCCTTGCAAGTCGTAAATCCTTTGCCGAAATTTATAGTGTTGACAGGATAAGAAAACATCCTTTGCTCACGTAACGCCTCGATGTGTCGATAATTATAATTATCCAGAAGGCAGGCCATGGAATTCGTTTTTGACATTTATTTGTTGGGCAGCCCCAGTGAGAAATGTTTCAGTTCAGTTTACTTTCGCCGCCCGTTCAGCTCAGTTCGTTTTTGCTCCCAAAATTTGTCAATTTCCCAGTTTTTATTTTGTGTTAATTTTATTGACAAAAGTTTGAAGAGTGCCGCGACGCAGGTGCAGCGTGCCACTGCCACTGCGGCCCAATGGCCGGGCGAGCGGTGGCCGTGTCGGCGGCAGCTTTCCTGCAACGCAGTTCCCAGATCGAAGTCGAAGTCGAAGTGGTGGCGCAGGAGGAGGAGGCGGATGGCTCTTATCCTCCGTGACAATGCGTTGGTGGTCCTGCTCGATGCTGCGCTCCCTGGCTGCAAGCTGCACATAAAGTATGACAGCAGCAGCAAAAAGTGTGGCCGTTTGCTTATTTTCGTTTCGTTTCTTTGCAGTCGAATGGCGTTCGAGGCGCCTGCAAGGGGCTGCACTCTGAAGACTGGATTGCTGGTAGGTTCCGCCATCACTTGCCAGCTGCAGAACCCTACGAGTGTGCCGTGATTCTTCCACAGGATCCTGGCTGACGTGACGCTGGGTTGCCCCCAGCTGCCGTACTTTATGGCCTGCAGGAAGGAAGTTAGAATCCAGCAGGACCCCAGCGCAGTGTCAGGGAAGAGAAAAGCTCTCCTCTGGAGGCAGTAAATAAACATTTGAAGCTGCGACTGATATGATTTTTTGTATGGGGGCATTGGTCGGGATCATTGGAGTTCTTTGGCAGCACGTCGAAGTTTTCCTGCGACGCTGAGACGAAGCAAGCAAGGCCTCAGGTGCCGCTACCGGTACCACTTCGGTACCATTTCCGCACTTCCCTATACTTAGACTAGCATATCATAACCGTATCATAGCCGTATCGAAGCAAGTGGAGGGCAAACACAAAAATTACGCATAAGCGTAAAAACAATTGTGGAAAGTACTCGTTCGTTCGTCCGTTGTTCCTCTGTGGTTGGGCTTTGGATGATTATTATTATTATTTTTATTTTATTGTATTCCGGCATTCACACATCCCAACGCTATAGTTCTCTCACTCACCCAGCCCTGCAACCCGCTCTTTGTTTTATTTTTTCGTTTTTATTAATATGTATTATTGTTTATGAGTGTGGTGGGGGCGGGAGTGGGGTGTGGGGTTCTGTGCTGTGCTGTGCTGTTGGTGTATGAATTTCAATTCCATTTCCATGCGCGCCTTTTGTGCGCCTTTCAAATGAATTATGCGATAGCGCCGCCTTCGTCCATTGTTGTTGCCCATGTGCACACCCCCCACTCACCTCTCTCTTGGAGTGTGTGTGTGTAAAATTATAATAATTAAAAAAGAAAAAAAATTACATATAAGGCAGGAGGCGGGCGGACATCATGTCGTGCCATAAGGATTTGAGATGACTGTGCAAAGTACACCGATAGACGATAGTTTCCAGCTGAGATCTCACAATTGCCATTCACACGTAAGCGCGCAGCAGTGTGCCAAAGCTAGGCCCTAGCATTCGCGGCTGGCATTAAGCTACCCGAGCTGAGACTCCGTTTATCTGGCATATATATCTATAGCTAAGCACTTTGCAATCACAGTTGCTATATGCTCTGCGCCATAGACCCTCCGATTCACGCACCCATCGCTAGGCTCCATCGACTGCGACTCACACACATGCGAGCCAAATGAGTTTTGCCCAACTCGGACAGGTCCCGGGCACCAGCTGGCGGTGGAGCAGGGCACGGGTAGGGCTTGGGGCAGGGCAGGGGCAGGGCAGGGCATATGCCAGCAGAAGTGGCAACATCATGATGAGGCAGGCAAACTGCGACGGCTCCTCCTGTCGCTTCCGGACAATGAGGATGCAAATGTGTGTGTGGGGGATGCCAGCAAAATGCTGGCCCGGCCGTCGCCAATGATTATGATGTTGATTACATCTGCATCTGCATCTCTCTGCACTGCTCTGCTCTGCTCTGCTCTGCTCTGCCCTGCTCTGCCCTTGCCTTGCCCGCTGGTCACGTCCGTCAGTCAGTCGCCGTGTCCCTGTCCGGGTGTCCTTCATTCAAGCTTCCGTCTGACGGGCATGGACTGAAGGATCTGCTGCTGCTGCTGCTGCTTTAGAACAATGCAAGATTAAAAAACTGTAACAAAT
Organism: Drosophila tristis; assembly: GCA_018150885.1. NCBI lineage: Eukaryota > Metazoa > Arthropoda > Insecta > Diptera > Drosophilidae > Drosophila > Drosophila tristis. The sequence continues at coordinate 2,239,492 of JAECWT010000086.1, read as the reverse complement.
TACAAGCAAAACGGCAAATGAATTACACAAAACACACACAAAAACAGGAGCAGGGACAGGGGCAGGGACAGGGGCAGTGGCAGGGACAGTGGCAGGGACAGGGACAGGGGCAAATGCAGTGGCAGTGCCAAAGCAGGGAAAATGCGCCAGGGAAATGCGCAAACAACAACAACAAAAAAGTTTCAACTGCTGGGCCGCTGACCTCAGAGGAGCGAAAAGGACTGGGAAGGTGGACTGTGGCATGCGAGTAGTGCGAGTATGTGTGGAAATTTCCAACTTGGGGCAAAAGTTAATTAACATTGTGCCAGCAAGGGGAGGGGGCAGAGAGGGGACACATTTCACTCAGCCCGGAGCATAAAAGATATGCGAGGCATCCGAGGACTTGCCACAGCTAGCAAAGGATTATAAATTGAACTTTGGCTGGCTATGCGGAATCAAATCAAAAATTAAGTCTCTACAAATCGCTGAAGCGTGCTTTCTGTTTCTTTATGCACAGCAGCCAGAGTCAGTGACTACTCCCAGTCCTCCTACTCCTCCTCCACTGTACTGTTTGGCGGGCACAGGTGGCCCAACGAAACGTTTAGCCAGTGGGCTGCGGGCTGGATCGCATCGGATCGGAAGTGGCAGTGGCAGTGGAGGCAAGTGAATGAGGCACATATACGAGTGCGAGTGCGAGTATTCTCGTACATTGTGGGTCTGTCGATGGTCGGCAGTCGGCGGTCGGTTGGTTGGTTTGTGTCCCCGGGAACCGTCAAACAATGCAAATTGCATGAATGAATGCCATTTTGCATTTCATTTGAATGACATGACTGCCGCGCCACCACCATGGGCTACCATGGGCAGGCCCAGCATTTTGCTGGTTGAACCTGAACCCCGTAGCCCGTACCCCGTACCCCGTATGCCCATTCCCGCACCGCACCGCACCACAGCATTCTATCTATGTGCTTTCTGCTTGCTGGCTGCCTGCTGCAATGGGCCTTCGCATTCTGTTTTTCTTTTGATTAAATCAAATGCATAAAATGTTTTCAATTCAATCAGAAAACAAGTCCGGCAATCGCATGGCCTGGCCTGGCCTACAGGGCCGACTATGGGCACACCCCGTAAGGATTTTCACAGCAAATGGCTCGCCCTTGGGTTAACTTTTCTACTGCTCTGCTAATATTTAATTTAATATTTAATATAATATTTAATTTAATACTTAACTTAATAATTAGTTTAATAATTAATAATTAATTTAATATTTCATTTAATACTTAATTTAATAATTAGTTTAATATTTAATTAAAATTGTATTTAATATTTAATTACAATTTTATTTAATATTTAATTACAATTTTATTTAATATTTAATTTAATAGTTAAAATTAATTTTAAATTCAGTTTAATAATTAATTCTTTAAGATTTTCTAGCTCCCATTGTCTCTGAACAGATACTTGTGGCAGTGCTTAGCCCTCTGTCAATATACCCATGTCTCGCGCCGCTGGCAGGGTATCAAAACAACCAATGCAAGTACAACTGTAAAAGCACAAGCGAGCAAAAGAGATGGATGGATGGATGGAGCGAAAGAGAAGGCGAGAGACTCTGCAAAGAGTGCAAAAGAAAAAGAGAATCGAATGTTGAGAGTCGACCATTCTTGTTGTTGTTGTTTTTGTTGTTTTCTTTTTTTAATTTGTGCAAAGTTTTCCTCCTCTTTTTTTTAACACACATGTGGTATTTTATTTGCATACACTGTGCTGGAGGGTATGTCTGATTGCAGCATCGAAAGGATCAAATTAAATTTCGATTAAATTAAGCTTACGAACGATTGGGTGATTCGCTCCTTAGTTGCTTCAGATATCTGTTGGAGAAGATAAAAACTAGACTTTAGGCGATGTTTAGATCACAGTCTTACAGCTTGGAATTTCCCATATAAGCCAGAAACCTTTTTTTTTAATTTGCTGACTCTGCGCACTTTTAGTATTTTTACACGGCACTTGCAGATGGGATAATCGTAGGCTACAATTTTGTAAATAACTAAAATAAATAAATAATTTGCAGATCCAAAAAATGTGCGCATAAAAAATAGAATATTATTATATAATATTAATACGAACTTTCGTACGATTTGCCTAAAGATATATTGCTAAGCTAAAAATAAAGACTTCCAACATTTTTTAATGTTTGTTTCCTTTTAAAACTTTAAAAAATTAAAATTAAAGATTTCCAACATTTTTTAATGTTTCTTTCACTTTAAAACTTACAAAAAAAAAGAGTCGTATTTTCGTATTCCGCTGAGAAGAATACGCCCATCAGTTCTTAAGAATTTTAAGTAAATTTTAAGTAAATAAAACATATAAATAATTAATATATACTTACACTAAAAACATAATAAAAATTGGTTTTGCATGCGGAATCAGGAAAGGGTATTGGGGCCTGCGTTGCTATGCGCTTCCACCTATGTTTGCTATGCCGTTGCATATGGGTGTATGTGTGTGTGTGTGTGGTGTGTGTGGTGTGTGTGTGTGTGTGTGAATCTAGCTTTTTAATTAATTGCACTAACATTGCCCACAGCCACCACAGGTCCCCTGTCCACTGGCTCACCCTCTCTCTCTCGCTCACTCTCGGATGATGGTTTTTGTTTTTGTTTTTTATTCGCTTTTTGCTTTTTGACTTTTGTTCTGTTATTCAGATTTCGGTTTGTTCGTTTTGTTGTTGTTGTTGCTGCTGTTGTTGCTGTTTGTTGCTGTTTTGTTTTTGATTTGATAATCCAACAATTTCAATTGTTGTTCAAGTTCAAGGCCCTCTGAATGGTCTTTGATTTCTTTTTACTCTTTTCTTCTTTGCACGAGTATTTTTTTCGTTTTTTTTCTTTTTTGGTGATTTTATTTTGATTTATTTCTGATCAGAGTGGAGTGGAGTGGCGGCAGGGCATGGCCATTGTTTATGGCATGGCATGTGATGATATATGTGGAGGCCACACCAGCTGTGTGCCACGTATGGAATGGCTGTGCATCGTTTACGGATCAATTATCTAATTAGATTTAAGTGCAGCGGCAATCGATGGACAGGAATTTCAATTCCAGCGCTGAGCACAGCTTTTGGATATATTTTTGGGCCAATTTAAAATCAAATTTGATGCTGTCATGCGGCATTAGGCCAACCCGTTCTGAACGGCATTTAAATGACGCTATTGGAGACCGTTGGGTAAGCGGTTTGAAGCGCCATATATGTATAACCATAATTCTATACAAAGAAAACTTCCACGAAACTCCGGCTCTGGGCCTGATGTCACGCCCAAATGTGAGTGCCCACGGAGCTCCAATATACCTTGTCTATCCTTGCGTCGGTCTGAACACAATCCAATCAATTATGCTTCGAATTTGCATGGAAAGTTGCCGGAACAATGAATTTACTGCCACACACAACACACACTCCCCCACAGAGAAACAGAGACAGACAGAGAGAGAGAGCGAGAGAGAGAGAGAGACCGAATCCTGATTACATATTATGATTTCATTTTTCTCAAGGAACAACAGCTCTGAGGGAAGGCAGCAGCAACACAGACAGAACTAGGCAAAGAAACAAAAAATAAAGCAAAACGAAAAACGAAACAAAAGCCCCTGACAAGTAGGAAAGGCAGGCAACCTGCTGCCAGGTCCTGCCTGGTCCCATACACTGTTCGAAAAATGAGGCAATATCTTATGGATATATGTCTGTGTGTAGCTATGCCATTATATTTCTCATAATTTCATGTTGCTTATAAATAAATAAGACAATAAGACAAGAGCTCGATCGCTCCGAGCTGGCGTGGAGCTGGCGTAGATTTTGAGGCGTTTTCTTGTGGCTTTTCAGTACAAATTGAAGAGAGCCCAAATCGTATGCCCAAAGCGATCGATGAGTGTTAGGCATCTGAATATTAATTATAGGCTCTGCGAATATATGGGCAAATCAGTACGGGGCTGCCATGCACACAAGTGCCAGTGGCAGCTCTTTCCTAATTTCCTTTTTTTAAGAGTAAAATGCATTTTCAAATCATAATTTTTGCATGGCAAAAGATACAAATTCGCTACCCATTTTTGAGCAGCGCGCTGTTTGCGCTCAAGATTCGAATTGACAGTCGGGAAAGGCAGGCAGGCAGAGGAATATTTCTGATTTTGTTGTGAAGCATTCTACCTCCGCCCACACTATCCCACTCTCTCTCTCTCTCTGTCACGCTCTCTGGCTCTGCCTCGCTGCTGCTTTGTCTCTGTCGCTCATTGGAAGGCGCCAACATAATCAGTATAACAAATGAGATCCTTGTCGACAGTTGTTTGCTGCTTTTGTGTCAGTGGCATCATCATCATCATCATCACAATGCTGCTGCCACGAGGGGTAGGGGTAGGGTGGTGTGGGGTAGGGTAGGGTGGGGTGTTGCAGTGGGGTTTTTCGCCTGTCAACCAACATCTCTCGCTCTCTCTCTCGCTGGCTGGCTGGCTGACTTCTTTTTCTCCCTGACGTCGTTCTACATTGTTATTGTTATTATTTTTGCTGCCTTTATGCAATGTTTTGATTAATTTTTGCCACAGCCATCTTACTTTCCCTCTCCACCTACCGCCCACTATCCCAACCCACACCACCACTGAGGAGGGGCTGGCGCGTGCATTTGCTTGACTGCATTTTCCGAGCCGACTGCCTGCCTGCCTGCCTGCCTGGGAAAATGCTGGGCTCGTGTGTGGGTTAAGCTGCTCGTCACACGTCAGGCATTTCGCCGATGCCATTTCATTTGAGCACCGATGCCCCACTGCACGACAGATAAGACACTTCTCAGACGACTGGCACGAAGTTCCATGCCATTGGGGCGAGCAGACGGTGCCCAGAATGCCCAACGTGTAGGCAACAGCCAAAGCCAACAATGGAGCTGTGGTGCTGATGATGGGTGCTTACTGGTGGTTGGCTGGGTGGCTGGGTGGCTGGCTGGGTGGCTGGGTTGGCTGCCTGGGCTGGCTGGGTGGCTGGCTGGGCTGTGTGCTCATGCTGCTTGGAGGTGGTGGTGTAGGCGTGGCTGTTTTGTATAGTAGTTTTATGGCCTCAACTCGCGGTAAACAATGAAAAATTCTGTCGCTGTTCATTGTCTCCTGACGAAAAACTTTCGAGACGAGCCAGAGACAGCCGGACAGAAGAATAAACATGCAGCGAAGGAGTGACAGAAAAAAGGGGCTATGCGGAGTGGGTGGGAACAAGCATATATATTTGGTTTATTGGAGCCGGAGAAATCGCAGCTTGCAGCTTGCAGCTCTCAGCCGCTGATCTGCCAGACAGACAGACAGACAGAAAATCGAAGAATTTTGTATGCTAAAATAAATGAAAATAAGATAAATGGCGCCGCTGCCTGGCAGCTAAATATGATCTCCAAATAAAGGGAAATATATTATACGAAATGTACCCCAAGCCCGGAACTAACAGGCAGCTGAGTCTGCAGCATTTGAGGGAAATGTTGCAGGCATTTTGCAAGACTCCAAACGGCAGCACAGCAGCCCTATGCGTAGCAGAGAAGAGGGTGGTGGAGGCGCTTCCACCTGGAAAGAGGACCTCTTCGTAAGCTCCATTGAGCAGAAGACAGGCGCTTGAGTACCCCTTGGACATGTGGCTGGAGATGCCACAAGATCGCGCTGTGGCACTGCTGCTCCAGGACTTACAGCAAGAGGGTAGAGAGCAGCTTCTTAAGGTTAATTTCGGCACTAAGTTTGATAATTTCTCGCACTGCAGATATTTTTCTAGACAATTGTGGCTTGCTGCAAGCATGCTGCACATATTCCCCGAGCTGCCACTTATTTTCCATGGCAAAGAGGTTACGGCCCTGCACTAATCGTTAATGGGATCGGAAGCGCTTTATTCCAACATTGTAGCGAAGCAAAACGAAAGCCAAGCATTGCATAATTGATGAATAAAAGAAGCATGAAAGCCCGACTCCAGTTGCTAATTGAATTAAAGATATTTGCGGGGCAAGCGGGGCAGCCAGTCAATTTTTGTTGTGGCCAATAAAAATCGGCACATCGGCACACTCAATCGAAAGTTGGAAATTCCAAAGCGAAATTCCAAAGCGAAAATCAAAACTGCCAACAAAATGCATTTGCATTATTGCACTTTTCCGATGCAGCCGGGCATGCTGCAATGCAAATGCAATCAATATAATTGATGCAGCTATGGCATCCGGGCGGGCAGCAGGCCTGCCTCTCCACTCACCGCTCGACCTGGATCGCTGCGGCGCTCCACGAGCATATTCCCATTGAGACCCCAAAGGCCAACAAAAGGATGCCACAGCAACAGCAACAGCAAAGGCAAAAGCAAAGGCAAAAAAACAACGCTCGAGATTTATATATGCAGATATAGAATTTATTTGTGCGCACTTCTGTGCTGCGTTGCGTTGCGTTGTGTTCTTTTGTGCATTATAATTTACAAAATTGATTTGGCCAAAATGAATTGAAAATCTGTAATTTCTACCCGCACACCCGCACACCCGCACAGCCGTACAGCCGGAACCGGTTGAGTGCTGGCCAGCAAAGGGAGAGAATTCTCTGCGAAATATTCAGTTAATTCTGCCACCAAATAGCAGCCATAAACAGCCAACGTAGACACGGCTGCAGTTCCCACTTTGTTGTCAGCAGACGTCTGCTGGCATGTGTGCGCGCCCCAACCTGCCCCCTAGACCTGTGCCACTGGCAAATTAGCGCTCAATGTTAACATTTGCCCACATTGTGGCGTTGTGTTAATGCATTTTAATTTTCCTTAGCCCGGAACCCTACCCGTGCACCCCGTACCCATGACAGTGACAGTGACAGGTGGGGCCCCCCATCCCCCACAGCAGAAGACAGCGAAAGGCAGCGCATTGCTGGATGGGTCTCTAGCGACTCCAGCGGCAGCTTACACTATGCAGTGCTTGGGTATTCATAGCACACATTTGCCACAGAGGCAGCACGTGGCTCGATCGCTGATCAATGCTGATCCTCCCCCATTCCATTCCATTCCATTCCGTTCCATTCCCAAAGCTGCCTTCCTTGCGTTCTTCCTAGTCTGATCTTTTCTTTGTTATTTTCCAAACGTATCCCGAGTTTCAGTTCCACTTTTTCGTGTTCTCTCGTTTCATGCCTCACTTTTCATTCAGTTTGTTTCGCTGCTCTGCTTTCTGAGGCTTCGATATCCCTTTTGGGACATGCTTCCCATTAGAATTCTTTAAGATTCTTTATTTTGTTTGCCTTTGATTTTGTTCGTTTCCCTTTTGTGTTCTGCTAGTTGCAGTTTCCGCATTTATGCCTGCCTTTCCTTTCTTTGTTTCATTTCAATCGTTCCATTTTGATCGTAATTTCCTACGTTAAGCGTTTCTTCACTTTCATTTCAATCGTTTCATTTTGCTCGCGTTTTCCTTTCTGTTACATTTTAATTTTTGTGTTAATTTGTTGGGCGCATTTGCCGTATCAATTTCGCAATCATCCAAACCTGATGCTGATCCTGATCTCATTTGGCGGCAGCGCATCTTGACTTCGTCCTGGCCCTGCCTGTGCTTCCTTTCCGCTGCCCTCTACATTCTCTTCTCTCCTTTTTTGCAGCCGCATTTGTTGTTCTTGTTGTTGTTGCTTTTTTTTTTAATTACTTTTTTTCCAACTCATTTTCTTTTGTGAAATGCAACCGTGCCTCAGCGAGTGCCGCTCAGAGTTGAGTCCTTGCCTTGCCTTGGCCTTGGCGTTGGCCGTTGTTGTTGTTCTTGCTTGGCTGCATTTGCAGCATAAATTCAGTTTCATCTCCTCCCTATTTGCCTGGCACCATCTTCTCCACCACCCCCGCCCACTCATTCTCATTTCATTTCGTTTCATTCCGTTTCCGTTTCGTTTCGTTTTCGTCTCCACTGACAGACAGCTGTCATGGACGGCAACCCTGGCTCGGTGGCTCGTTGGCTGGTTGGCGCGGCAGCTCATTCCCGGCACCCGCACCTGCACCCGCACCCCCCTCCCCCCACCACACACCGCTCACCGCTCGGAAAATGACATTGTGACTATGCAATTAGTATTATGAGAAACATTTTCTCTCATCCCGTTTCCCCTTCCTTTTTTTTTACCCATTTTCGAGGCGCCTAGACCACGCCTCCACCGCCACCGCCACCCACAGACAGTTCCAGCCCCATCCAAAGAGCCCGAGCATTACTCTGGCAGCATCACCGTGTGCTTTTGTGTGGCGCTGATTATAATTTTTGTGTTTTTTTTCCCCATTTGCTTTGCTTTGCTCCTCTCCACCCGCTGCCACGCTGTTTATGCTTCTGTTGCTGTTGCTGTCCCGCTCGTGTTGTTGCATTTGGGCGCGTGCAAAAAAATGTAATTAACTTAATGATTTTCATAAGCGAGACTGGTGCCAAGAGGCAGCAGCCTTTGCCTTTTGGGAGGCGGGAGGCAGCAGGCGGGAGACAGGCGGCACACAGGCAGAGTACTCATTATTGGGGCAATTAAAATGATTACAAAATGCAACACAGAGCTGCAGATGAAACAACAACAGCAACAACAACGAAATACACATAATGATGGTTGGGCTCGGCGCGGCTCTGCTCGGCTCGGCCGCCTAGTTTTATGCGTGCCAGCCGTGCCAGGATGTGCGGCATATTGTGGCCTGGGCCGAGGGTTTGCTCTGTTTTGTTCTCCCTTCCTTGCCGTTCCTTTCCGTTGCTTACCCTGCCTTGCCCTTCCCTACCCTTCCTTCCTTCCTTCCTTCCCTTCCTTACCCTTCCCTTGCCTTCCTTTGCCTTCCCTTGCCTTCCTTTTTGTTTCGTCTTTTTTTCCGCATTGCATTGACAAATCATAATTAAAAATTCCAATTAACTAGCGTCTTTGGCGGCAGCACGACATCAGAACCGAATCCCTTGCCGCCCCCCACAGCCCACTGCCCACAGACCAGAAATCTTTTTGACGCGACAATCATTCAACCACAAAAGCAGCGAAACGGCAAAATTTCATTGTTTTGCTTTTTGTTGTCGCTTGGACGGTTGTAAGGTTTTTGCTTAAAAGTTTTGGGGAGCAATTCGTCAGTGGGAATATCCATACCATAACCATACCAATAATCCATATCCATTACAAATATAACGCCAAAGAGGAAATGCTTGGGGAAATTTATAAAGTTTCCCTCTCAGGCGAGAGGATAATCGAGGATAATCTGAATCTGGTGGAAGACTCGTTTGGGACTGCGTGGCACACAGCACGGGCGCAGGTAGGCTGCGGGAGGAGCGGTCTGCTTGTTCCGGCAGTGCATGAAACAAATCTGGCAGATCTTGGAGCTGAAAGAAGACTCGTCAGAAGCGTCTTCCATCAGGAAATAATATTTATATGAATGGCATAGCAGAACTGCAGAGAATGTTGCTGTTTGATTGCATAAAAATACTTTTTGCTGCGCAAATTAAAAATCAAAATACCGAATAAATAGCAGCAGATTAAGATATTTCTTTATACAAAAATTATAATATAAAATAATAAAATTATAAGTGTAAAATATGTTACACAAACTATTCAAAATTATAGAAAATTGCTGCATTTATTGGATACTTAAAAAGGCAATTAAATAAATAATTTTTAGCTGTGCTCCCTCAAAAAAAAATACCTAGGAAATATGCTAAGTTATTTTGTGATAGATCAGCTTGAATTTAATTTATTAGCTTACCACAAATACGTGCACGAGCAGGAGTACGAGTATTAATTTCAGTGGCAACAGCAGCAGCAGCAAAAATCATTGCCTACTTTGGGGCTGCGGCTGCACGTGATTATGCACCTGATGATGCCCAGCAGACGCCATTTTGTTTTGTTTTTCGGGCGCAGAGAGGCATATTAAATCAAAAAAAAAAAAATGTTAAATAAAAACAGCAGCAATGGGCAGGGGCGGTTGGGGGGTGGTAATAGAAAGCAGAAGGCAGAGGAAGAGCGCGCTAAAATAAATAATTAACAACGGCAGCAAAATGCTAGAGCGAGACGGGGCTGAAACAATGGAGCACACACACACCCAGGCACACACACACCCAGGCACACACACACACACACACATGTACACAGGAAGCTAGTGAAAGACCAATCAGCGCGACAAAACAATGGACCCACACATACTCGTGCACACAGCGAGCGAGCGAGCGAGCGAGAGCGCATAAAGAGAGAGGGTGGGGAAGGAATGGGCATGGGCATGGGAATGGGCATGGAAAAGAATAGACTACAGCGTGGGTGGCTGAGCGCGGGCAGGGGGTGATTTAAGCAGCCGCTGGTATGTGCCGGGATAACTCCACCAGCCACTGTGTCGCCCACTCTCATGCTCAGGTGGAAAGCGGAAAGCGCGTTGCCTAATGAATTCCAACAACAACGGGGAGACAGCATCAAATTACAAAATTAAAAATGGCGCTGGGGGAACGCCAGGAAGCGCGAGCAAAGCACAACAACAGCATAACAAAAACAAAGAGGCAGCGAAGCAAGCACAAAGTACGGGGGGAACAGGCCAAGGCAACTGTCACAGCACAATACTTTGCAATAATTCGTAATTATTTATATTAATATATGATGCAACAAAAAACGTACTCAAGTTGGTTAACAGCAGCACGACCCGGGATCTGTTTGGGGTAGAAACCACAAAATAAAATGCCAGAGGAAACGGGAAAGATTAGGGAATAAATTCCCTTAACGAAAAATAAATTCAATTACTGAACTTACATGTGGCAGCTGCGCCGAGACAATTAAGTTGAGTTTGGGTCATTTAATTCGATCTTCCATTAGTATTTCTTTTCTCTTTGCTCTTTTTGAATCCAAGCAACTATTTATTATTTAATTTAATTTAATTTTTATTTTATTGATTTTATTTTAAGACTATTTCCAACAGAACAGATTTCATTATAGCTGTAGTTTATCAGAAACTTGTGGGAATACTTCTACAACTTTAATAGATGATTTTTTGAGTTATTTTTCATGCAGGGACTTTGAAGGAAATTAAAAAAATATACTCGAAGCAGCAGAACATTTGGCATTAGCTTTAATATAAAGTTGAAAAATCCCTAACCAAATCCTAGAAAATATATTTGTAAATTGGACTGGACTGGATATATACATATGTACATAGACATCTTAATTAGAAATACATTCATAAAAATTAATTCATTCAGATAAAATTTAAAATATTATGTATACAGGCTCTCAAATATCGGTGGTAGTCTAGCTGTAACAAGAATTACGAAATATACCGTTAGCAGAGATAGGAAAAATATTCTGGTATTTTTTTTAGATTTTTCAATATGTCACAGAGACTTTATGGTATGCATTATACTAAGTGTCAGCGCTTTACAGGATATACAAATAAAATAAAATATGGCTACAAAAATACAAGAAAACCAAAACCAAACCAAAATACCGATAAAACGAACTTTTGCTGATTTTAATAGGGTTTCCACATCAAAGCTAATGAAATTATATATCCATTGACTGAATGAGTTGCGTCTCAAACATTTTGGTACATAATATTGGAACAGAATTATGGGAAAATGGGTTTCTATTGACTTTTAACATTTGACTGACTTTTGGCCTTCTGGCGCATGATGATCACAGGCTTACAGCATCCAAAAGTCCGCTTGTGGTTAGCCCCAACAAGATCCAGCAAGATATCACCTTGGATATCCCCGAGTAGAGTGACATCCACATAAAGTACAAAGCAGAAGTTTTTGTAATCCTTTTTTCATAATTTCAATGAACCTGTCAACGCTGCCTGGTCGCTCGTCGCTCGTCAACGCCTGTCAGGCGACCCCCCAACCCCGCTGCTATTCCTGGTCAACCCTCTCACACATACATGTTTACATACACCCACACAAAGACACACAGAGACAAGGACATCATCTGGTCTCGCTTATGATTGGCTTCAGCGCAAAAACGAAGCAAATGAAAATGAAATAAAGCTCATACAAAAACACAGCGAAGCCAAGCTGGTGGTGGGTGGTGGGTGGTAGGGGGTGTGGGTGGTGTGCCACGCCTATTCTTCATAAATAATAAATAAATATAATTTCCAGCGCAAGCGCAGCGCAAAAAAGTAAAACGGAAAAGCGTGTGCCAGTGGCAGGTGGCAGGTGGTGGCATGGGGGGCTTGGGGGGCCCGAACACAGCACAACACAATACAATGCAAATGCAAATGAGAAAATTACATCCCTTCATTTGTTTAACACACACACAGACAGACACACACACACACCCACGCAGAGAGAAAGACACACACAGACAGAGAAAAAGAGACAGGGATGTGCTTGCATTGTTTCGCTGCTGCCTCCGTTGCTGTTGCTGCTGCTGCTGCTGTTGCTGCAACATCAACATCATAATCATCATCAGCTGTGGTGGCAACCTCATTTTCTTATGCCACCCCCCACTCACCCCACTGCCCGGCACTGTGCCACACGGGGTGTTGCCTTATTGTTCTGCTGCCGACGTCAGCGCCGAAGCCTGTCCCTCTCTCTCTCTCTCTGTGTCTATCTCTCTCTCTCTCCCACTCGCTCTGCCGCAGCTTGTAGCATTAAGTGATTTGAATTTTATTATTCACAGGTACAACATTCCGTGCACAAAGACAACTTTGGTGGGCATCACAGTGGGGCAAGGCGAAGGGAAAAGCGCACCCAATGGCAAAACAAAAAGTAAGTCCGGCCATGCAAATCGAATGATTTTATATACAAAGACATATGTACGCCTACATACCATTATTGCACTGCAGTTCTGTTGCCTGTGTGCCAGAGCACTTTGGGAAATTCGACCATTTTTTATGGCCAAAACACATTTTTCAAAAGTAGTTCAAATAATATATCTGTTGCCGAATAACATTGATCTTTAATGTTAGGCTTTTGCCTGTTAACAGTGCACGCCACTGTTAAATGAACTGCTGTTAAGGTCAGCCGTTTGCTATCGATAGGCGCATGTTGGTACAAAAGGTTATGTTATTTTTGTCTTGTAAAAAGTGCTAAAAAGTTGTAAGTTCATCCTCTGCAGAGGTGGCAATTGGCTACGCAAAAGCACATTTATTTCTGTTTTCTGCTCGATTGACTTCGCTCTCGGCTCTAAGTGTCGACCGCTGCTCACTCATGTTAGGCACAAATGCAGGCCTGCATGCGTTTACTTTACTCAGCTCTCAAGTTTGTCTGAACTTATTCTGCAATAAGTATGCAACACTTTGTGTCTGCCAACTTTTCATTGATTCCAAGCACACGGTGCAGGGTACAAAACTCATCTAATGGAACAGCAGGCTGTGCTCTGCACACAGGACTTTCCACGCTGCTCCCACACACACACACACACACACACACATACACCAATACAGTGATATATAGAGGAACAACGCTTATGAGGTTTTTGTGCTTGTGCCGTAATTTTAACGAAGTCAAAACGAAAAAACAATAAACCCCCGACGCAGTCACAGAGCCGCACAAGAGGAGAGCAGCAGCCAGCCGACTGAACACGAACGAAAGAGCAAGAGCAACGTGTGCAAGCGAACCGAACCCAAGCGAACCGAACCCAAGCGAACCGAACCGAAGCTTCGCGAAGGCGCCAGCAAACGAATGGAGCGAGCTTATGACTCGGAGGCTGCGCAGCGTGTAGCAGGCCAGAGGGAGATGGCAATGCCGGTGTGGGTGGTGGTGTGGGAAGAGCACAGAGAGCGCGAGAGAGCGGAGGAGGCCCAAATGTTAATTGCATTCAAGCAATCCCGTTAAACGCATTTTAATTGGCAGCAAGCGAAGGAGAGAGAGAGAGAGCGACAGGGAGGAAGAGAAAAGGAGAGCGAGAGCGAGAGGGAATGCCACTCTAATTAGTTTTCTTAGCTGAAGAAGTTTCAAGTGTTTCCACCAGAGAAGACAGAGAGGGAGACAGAGTGGGAGACAGAGTGGGTGAGAGCAAGAGAGATGGCAAATATAATTAGTTGCGGCAGAGGGGGGGCGGCTCGCTCGGGGGAAAGCTATCTTAATTATCACAACTACAAATGCAACGAAGAGTCGCAGGCGCAACAGCACACCCACACACCCACACACACACACACAAGGATTAGCTAGAGTCCTGCCGCTGCCGCTGCCGCTGCTGCTGCTGCTGCTGCTGCTGCTGCCATTCGCTGCTTCATAAAAGCCGCAGACCGCCGACTGCATTTCCACAGTCGCTGGCCAAACGTACAACAGAATACACATCTCTCCATCAAATCTCTTTCTCTCTCCCATCTCGATTAATTACCGTTACCGTTTTTTTGTTGTTGTTGTTGTTGCTGTGACGCCCACTGGCGGGAGTTTTGAAATATTGCGCGTCTTCGCATCAAACATTTTTTTTCACCTGTGTGCCCCGTTTTTGTGAAGCCATCAAAAAACTCCAATCCAATCAACAGAATCGAGAAGAAACGCTCGCCAAGAAACCCAAACAAAATCTAAAATTTGCGCTCAGAAAAAAATTTACGCCTAGAAAAAAAAAACGCAACAAAAAGCAAGAAAGTATCAGCAAGAAAAATCACTCGATTATGGCCGGACCATTTATATCGCCGCTGCCCGGCGATCTGCTCACAGAATACATGTTCGGACGGAGGCGACAGCGCCGCAATCGTACCACATTTACGCCGCAGCAGCTGCAGGAGCTGGAGGCTCTCTTCCAGAAGACCCACTACCCCGATGTATTTCTGCGCGAGGAGGTGGCCCTGCGGATCAGTCTCAGCGAGGCGCGTGTTCAGGTGAATTTAAGCCCCCCCACAAATAAGTCCAGCGAACTAAAAGCAGAGCGCCTTGAAGCTACTTATCCCAATTAATGTAGAAAATTATGATAGGATTTCTATTCGCATAGATGCAATTATTTCCATGAAAATCTTTATTTTTTTTTATATTTATATTTAATTTATTTCCACTTTATTTGCCATGGAACAGATTCCATTATTCAGCTCCAGCATATCGGAAATTCGTAGGAATGCTTTTGCCGCCTCAATCGACGATTTATTGTATTAGTTTTCATGCAGGAATTTTGAAGAAAGCGCTCGAAAAATAAAGGCATTTAAATAAATGAACATTCAGCATTAGAGTTAACTTTAAAAAATTTAAAAATCCCCAAACAAATCCTTGAAAAATCCATGAAAATATATCACTAAATTAGAGCTGGAAATTGATTGAAGGATTCCCCTTTTGCATAGACTGTACCGAGTATTTTTGATTAACCGTGCGCCTGTTCCTCCCATTGATCTCTCAGGTGTGGTTCCAGAATCGTCGCGCCAAGTGGCGGAAACAGGCGAGACTGCAGCTGCTGCAGGATGCGTGGCGTATGCGCTGCCTCAGCCTGGGCACGCCACCCGTCTTGGCCGGTGCTGGGGCGCAGTCCGGCGGTGGCAGCAATCGTCCGCCAAGCCAAACGGCCGAGAATCTATCCGCTGGCAAGGACTCGCACGCGGGCAGTGACTTGAGCGCCAGCGCGGATGCTGCCAACTTTACCATGATGCATCCGGCATTCCAGCAGCAGCAGCAGCAGCAACAGCAGCAGCTGGGGCAGGGCCAGGGGCATGCCCATGGCCAGGACAAGCTATCCAAGACCTACACGGAACTGAAGCTGTACAAGGCGCCCGCGCACGGCATGGATCTGGGCGGGATGGCTGCCCTGGCCAGCAACTCCGACGAGGGATCCGATGGCTCAGACTCTGAGGAGATTGATCTCACCTCCGGTGCCTGCATCGACTTCTCGCAGAGCAGTAAACTCCAACAGCAGCAGCAGCAGCAGCAACAGCAGCAGCAGGGCTCAGGACTGGCTGTGGGGCAAGCGGCGGGGGTGGCGCCAGCCAATGGCGTGCTCTAGATACTCATAAGCATAAATATATATATATATATATATATATGGATATATATATATGGCAGTGTATATACCGGACATTTAATGTGCATTTTATCCACTGGTTCACATCTGTTTACTTATTTTCCATTCGTTTTTGTTTAGCAATAAAAGAGCTATCTAAAATAAACCCAAAACAGATCTCTAGCCATATAATACTTGCATATAGTAGCGCCACGATTTACTCCAACCGGGCTCTTCGGTTATCTTCATCCCGACTGGAATGAGCAGCCCCCAACCGTTGTACAAATGTCAGGCCCCTGCCCAACCGAAAGTTTTTTTTTTCTGCGCTGACTAAAAGTCTTAAATAAAATGCCTAAAAAAACAGTAAAATGTCAAGTACTGAGAAAAAAAACCAAAGGATGATTAATGAGAAGTTTTCGAATTTTTTCTAAGCGATTTTCCACAGTTGGTTGGTTCCCAGAGCTTGTGGCAAAGAACCAAAAGGAAATCATAACTATTTGGTAAGAGACCAATAAATTTAGATCCAATAATCCATAATACATGAACGTAGTGCTGGCATTACTCCCCCAAGATATCCCCGAGATGCAAGAGTCAATAGTATTAGAATTAGTTTGAACCGCCTACAGCGTAATATTTCTACCCCTTGTGGCCCATCCGGATGGATCGCATTATATACACACGGATGAGAATAAACGATTGGAGTACAACCAATTGAGAGACGTGAAGGAATATCCCACGGGAAGCCCATGAAGCTGGAACCAAAGTACATAATAAGAAATATGCTATAATAAATACTTGTGACATATTTCAAGAGTTAAGGTGGAACTGAATTTCACTGCACAGTGCAGAAACTTTATAAACTTTGGCACCGAAGTTGGAGCAGCTACAAACGAAGGAACTGTGGGGGAAGATCAACCAGCATCACAGATCTAAAAAGAAGCCCATAAAATATATATTTCCCACACACACACAAATACAGAAATGTTGAACAAATTAAGAACAAGTAACCATTAAACATCTGTATGTCTCAGAAGAATTTCAGTCCGAACACTAAATGCTTGAAAAACAATTTACACCAGAAGTGAAGTGAAGAAAGTCAAACGCGGAGTGTATTGCAGCATTGGGACCAGTAATGGGCATTGTCCATGTTGTTTTTTGGGTAAAAGTTAAATAAACAGCAAAACAAGCCTGCTACATGTCAGAGTACAATCCCTTAGAATCCTGGCAGCCCACATTCGGGTGATCCAATAAAGTAGACTATGCAAAAGTCGCAAGAGATGTAAGAGGGCGTGTGTCTTCGTAGTAGATTACCCACCTTTTATGAGCCAAGTACAAACCCATAATTTGTTTTTCTTAATGAAAATTTGTATATCAATCAATATAAAAATATTGAATATTGGGTTAAAGAGAATAACCTCGTTGTTTTGATGAAACCTAGCTAGTCAGTTCTGAACATTTTTTACTGGCAAAAAGTGCCATGCCATGCCACTTAGTGTGCCCAGATGTGCATGATCAGTCAGGTGTGTTTTGCTCACAGATCTGTTTAATCTTTAAAGTAAACAAAGTTAATGAAATGTACTTCCCCCGCTGGGGTCGCTCTTCCCCAGGCATATCCTGGGCCGCCCATTAATTTATTGGAAAAGGCATCTTTCTGCAGCAGACATGAACCGGTATACTTTCAGTATATTTTTAAAAAGAGAAGGTATATTTTGGTATATGCGCAGGTCAGACGGTATATTGATAACTGCGCGGCTTTGTTATCGGTTCTTTGTTATTATTTGTTTTGTTTTGTTGTCATGGCTCGTTTACGCATTGTTTTCACTGTCCTGGCATTGGGTTACATTGATTGGATTGCGTACGGAGATGGGACGAGCGGCGCTGCGACCGTGCTGCCGGTGGTGCTATGGCATGGCATGGGCGATACTTGTTGCCTGCCCTTCAGTTTGGGGTCCATCAAGAAGCTGATTGAGGAGCACACGAACGGGACGTATGTGCGTTCGCTGAAGATTGGCGCCAATGTGGTGCTGGACTACGAGAGCGGCTTCTTCATCCATCCCAACGAGCAGGTGGAGTATGTCTGCAAGCAGCTGGCCCAGGACGAGCGTCTGGCCAATGGCTACAATGCTATCGGCTTCTCGCAGGGCGGCCAATTCCTGCGTGCGGTGGCCCAGCGCTGTCCCGAGCCGCCCATGCGCACGCTGATCACGCTGGGCGGCCAGCATCAGGGCGTCTTTGGTCTGCCCATGTGCCCCACGCTGACAGCCCACTCCTGCGAGTACCTAAGCCGCCTGCTAAACGTGGCCGCCTACGAAGAGTGAGTACGCGGAGCACACACACTTGTGGTCTCTCCAGCTAATCTCTCCTTTTGGATGCTCTCCCGGCAGATGGGTGCAGAACGAACTGGTGCAGGCCACATACTGGCACGATCCGCTGCACGAGAACCACTACCGTCTGGGCAGCACCTTCCTGGCGGACATCAACAATGAATTGTATCTGAACGAGAACTACATCGAGAACCTCAACAAGCTGAAAAAGTGAGCGTACCACACAGTTCTGCAGGATGCTCCCTAGTCTAACGCAAGTCTTTCCTCCCCTTACCGTTGCCACCCAGATTCGTTATGGTTAAGTTCCTCAATGACACAATTGTCCAGCCAAAGGAGTCGCAATGGTTTCAGTTCTATACGTCCGGCCAGGATCAAGTCATTCAGCCCTTCAACGAGAGCAAAGTCTTTAAAGATGTGAGTTGGCAGTTTAACCAAACTATTTATCCATATTTTTGCTTAAAACGGACTTTCTGGCTCTTTCATTTCGTAGCTGGGCCTGGACCGCATGCTGCAAAGGGGCAAGCTGCAGTTTCTGGGCATTGAGGGCGATCATTTGGCCATATCCAAGGCGTGGTTTATAGAGCATTTGGTGCCGCTGCTGTTGGCATAAGACGTCAGCGTTGGGTCGCAGAGAGAGAGAGAGAAAGCAATGACCAAAATGAAAGAGACGGAAATGGAAGTGGAAGTGGAGAGTGCGAAAATAACTCACGATTTTAACATTCTATGACAATATACATATATACACTTACATACATACATATATGCGTATATTTCTGTTTCTTTAATTAGATATTTAGTAAATTCAGTTACTGCATACAAAAAAAAAAAAAAACTTTTACGTTTTTTTTCCACCTTAAATGTAAGGATGTTTTCTTGTTCTTGTTGTTGTTGTTGTTGGTTTGTATTCATTTTCGTATGTCACAATCTCTGCGTCTCTTTTAGAAGATCGATAGGATAGATATATAGATATAGGATAGAGATATAGTTAGTTAAATGTCTTCTTAAGTAGTTAGTTGTGTGTGTGTGTGTTTGTGTATGTGTGGTGTGTGTGTTATAAATATTTCTCTGAAATATCTAATGCAAGGCAACCGCGTGTTCCGACTATAATGATCGTAAATCGTAACGTAATTACTTGATATATATATATATATATATATATATATAGTATATATATCCACTATTTTTATATAACGCTATGTACAAATGAGGCAAAATAACAATCAAAAACAGAAAAAAAATAATACATATATATGTATATATAGCAGCTTACAGACGACAACCAATCGATCGATTTACATATATATGTATAGATATATATAAAATATAGTTGAAGTTTAATTACGATTCACAAAAGGAATGACCCGGTTCGGGGAGAACAGAACAGAACAAACAAACAAAACAAAACAGAAACAGAAACGAAAAGAGAATCCATTTCGGTTTTGGTTTTGGGTTTTTTTTTGTTTGTTTCGGTTTTGGCAATGTGTGACGCATGACGAAGAGCACTGCGGATCGATCGATCGAGAGCCGAGCCGAGCCCCAGCACCAACATTGTGGTCGGGCCACACAGCAAGCACATCATAATTTTGATTTTAGGTTTGTGTTGCGGGCAAAGAAGATCTCTGGATCCTTGTGCGGTCGCTGAATCTCGCGATAATTGTTGACTATCTTTTTGGATTCATCTTTGGGACACGATTGCAAGTTGCGAAAGACGCTCACCTGACCCCGCGACACATAGATCGGTGTGCGGTAGATAATCCATGTGACGCTCTCAAAGTACGGCGCCGTTGTCAGCGAGCCCTTGTATGTGTAATAGTGTTTGCTCAGCTCCTGCAGACCAATCCACGACAGGCAATCGGAATCCAGCGATGCGCTCGTGCTTATCTTTTGGACAATGCGTATGCCCTCGGTGATCTTTTTGAATTCGGGACAATCCTTTTCGCCGCACGCCTGTATGAAGAAGGCCACCACAGCGAGGCCGTCCGGCTTGTTCTTGGCATCGGTGAAGTCCTTGTACTTGGCATTGTAGTGGACGGCATGCGCCTCCATTGAGTACTTGATGCCCTCCAGTGTGTGCTCGCAGCCGGACTCGTCACAGTCGGACCAATGGAAGTGCAACTGCTCGAACACATATTTGTTCGTGTCCAGGGCCC
Organism: Drosophila tristis; assembly: GCA_018150885.1. Classification (NCBI taxonomy): domain Eukaryota; kingdom Metazoa; phylum Arthropoda; class Insecta; order Diptera; family Drosophilidae; genus Drosophila; species Drosophila tristis. The sequence goes on along the minus strand of JAECWT010000086.1, from coordinate 2,219,226 downwards.
CACCAATGATATACGGCTGCTGTTTTCGCTTGCTAAAGGTGACCATGGCCGAGGTGCCCGTATTTTGGACACGGGCCACACCCACCGGCTCCCAATGGCCATGGTATTCGAGGGGATCGACATCATCGATATGCGCGATGGCCCGATTGCTGATCTCAATTGGGGACTGCACCGGCATCTTGGCAGAGCTCTCTTCCTCTCCTCTCTCGCTCGCTGACTCGCTCTCTCACTTCCACTTCCACTTCCGCTCTCTTCTCACTGCTCCACACACTCCACTCGACTCCACTCCACTCCACTGCAAGCTCCTGTGTCGTATCTATGTGATGTGGGGCCCGCTGGGATATTTCTTCTTCCTCAGCTTGTAGACACGCCCGCGATCGTCGGCGCTGGCGTCGTCCAAGTGCTCGGCTGACAACAAGTAAGCTTTCGGCGGCGACGTCGTGGTGGCGACTGTTCTAATTGACTTCGGCGTATCGGAAAATGTCGTCTAAGGCTGCCTGGTCTGGAGCCTGCTCTAGAATCGCTCTCAGATGATGATGGCAATGATGGCCGGCTGGTGTTGTGTGTACTGCAAATAGAGAGACATGCCAAGCGTTGCTATTAATATTTGAGTAACAACAGAATCAATTAAAGGTTTAGCGTCTCGCGTGACGGTTGTGTCTATGTTTAGACACGCCTCCCCACCCCTCGCCGACCACACCTCCCTCAAGGGGAGGTGTCATCGTTTGATTAGCCATTTGTTAGATTAAACTGCCAGGAAATAAAGACATTTGTCTTTATCTTCCGGGACTCGAATGTCCTGCCCTGTCCCCACTTGAAATATTAAACGGATAGGGGGGGCAGGGGGTCTGGTCTGCTGGTCTGCTGGTCCCTTGTTTGCACAATTTCCCATCGTTAGAAAACAATTTGCATTTGATCGATTTGCACTTTGCTGCCTTTCAATTTGTAATAAAAAAGACAATTGAAATCATTCCCTTTGATTGGGTCCAACTATTCCATAACTATTCCATCAGCCGGAGAGCCGTCTCTTCACTCACTTGATCGGACGTTGTTTGGTTAATATTTGCCTTTAAATAATTATTATAATTAATAACTAACGACTGAATCGAGAAGTCGTAAATGTGGTTATGCGGGATTTATGAACTCTGCTTTAAGACAGATTAATACGTTCAGCGGCAAAGCGGCAAAGTGGCTCTCGTGGGGCTCTCGTATGTGCTCTGCAATAAAGCCAAATATGATTTTAATTGACACTTTTATAAGCCGCAACGTCTCACAACGACCAACTGACCAGGGTGCAAGTTTCAATCGAATCGCCATGTCAGCGATCGTCAGACGTTGGGCTTATCGCCGCCACTAATGGCAAACCGATAGCGGAGACCGGCAGGCAGATTGTTTTACTTTTACGACATGGGCAATGGGAGAGCGGCAACGACAACGACAACGAGAACGAGTGTGAGAGCAGAGGGGCAGGCCCATCGTATTCTGTTTATAATTTGAGTCAAAGACAAGGCCGCCACCGCCACATAAAAGAGTTTCTTTCTGCTCTCAATTTTCGTATGACAAACGATATTCAGACGATTTGAAAACTGAAGCTTTCAGAACTGTGAACTGAACTGAGAACTGAGTACCCAGAAGCTTCCAGAACGTAGCACTTGACTGACTCAGCAGCAACATCAGCAATTCTACCCTGATGATGGGCTTCCATTGGTCATTGGCCTTCCTTCCATGTACACTCCATACATTTGATATCTTATCTCGATTTTTTGCATTCTATTCCTGCACCTGTGTTCTCATCATCATCATCATCATCATCAGTTTGAGTTCTGTACGTCATTACTTATGGACGTTTTTCTCACACTTGACCTTTGATCTGTGTGAGGCCAGATTGATCTTTGTGGCGTGCAGCAAACAGCTTTCAATTAAACAACCAAACTCTCTGGCCCTTATCTTATCCAAAACTTTTTAGCAGAGTTCTTTGGAGTTGTTTTTTTGTGCACTTTTCGATGGGTTCATCATGTCGAAGCGACGGACTGTTTTACTGGATAATTCGGTATTATCTTTAAAGCTTGTTTAGATGCCAAGTTCTGAGTGCTGTTTTCGTGTAATCTTATCCAAAGATTTATATGATATTTGGACGCATTTTGCACGTTCTCTCGCAACTGTTTGCTTAACATTGCTTAAGTCTTGTTTGTGCTTGCTGGGAGACCTCGGCTGAACTTTGTATCCTTTTGGAGTCCGAAAATTACACAGTTTTATTATACTTTTTGGGCAGTTTGCTGCTGCAAGAAATGTAGACTGATTAAAAAATGGTTTACAATGCGAGATATCCACGCATTTCCTTACCTCGTATAAGCTCTAGATAGCAGTCGATTTCATTCCCATTCCCTCTGTTCCTGTGCTCGATAGCACTCACAATTTACAGAGAGAGAGAGAGAGAGAGAGAGTGATAGTGAGAGAGGGGAGAGTGGGGAGTGAGGGCAGAGCTCTTATCACTCACATTACGCGCTCACGTTTATTATCTGCATAAAATTACACAACTAATGATGGGTAAACAAAAGTGAAATGTATTTATAGCGCCGTCCGAGTACTATTTGTTATCATTGGAAGGGGGGGTGGTTCAGGTTCGGGTTCGAGCTCGGGCATACAATTTGCATAACGCTTTCTCTCTCTTTCTCTCTCTTGCTGTCTCCTAATCAATGGAGGAGTACGAAATTGTGTTGACCATCGATAAGGTATCGTTGTTGTTTTTTTTTTGGGTGGAAAATTAACGTAGCGAGCGAGACTCGACTCAAGTGGCGTAGAGGCCCACTTCACTTCACAAATGGAATCTGCCATCAGATGGAAATGTCAGAAGAGGCGTGGGGGGGAGGGCCTTGAAGGAGAACGTTGCGAGAATCAAGGTTTTCGGGGTTTTGATGGATGATCTGGATTCGTATCTGTATCTGATCGTGTCAGGGGAAACGTAGGCAGGCAATTTCACTTAGTAGTCGTTGGATTGGTGGCGGTGATATCTCGGGGAAATATCTCTTCAACCTTATCGCCAGACGACGATGATGCCGCCGACTACAACACTGCGACATTGTAGAATCAGCGAATATGTCATGGAATGGCATGGGAACTGTGGAATGGGTGGGAAGGGAGAGGCCATGGAATGGGGGCCGTAATAAATAAAAGAAGTTAAGTAATTGCATTGACCGATTGACTCTACTACTGATGGAACGAGGTCAAACACACACACACACAGAGATGATGGAGAGAGAGAGAGAGAGCGAGAGAGCTCATCTGCTGTGTGCGAGTGTTGGGATCCACGGAAATAGAACAGGACTACTCTACTGGGTGGCTAAGTATTTCGTTAGCCAACTATGACCTCATCCATCCATCAAGCGGCTATGCTATCCGGTCTAACAAGCTATCCCGCGTTATATATGGGCTAGTCAACGTTGACGAGCAACGACACGAGCAGGCGAAGGAAGCAACAGGAGCCGGAGGGTCCCATCGACCAAACTTATCAATGCAAAAGAGAGCGTTGGTTGCTTTCAAGTGCGTTTCCAGGTGGGGCCAACTGGCTACTGTGGAGTGTGTGCCCGTCACACTGTCTCACCTTCACAATGGATATACCCTGCACCAGCTGTTCGCCTTGTGGGTGTGTGTGCGTGTGTTTGCTCTTTGGCAGCAGCAGCCAGTAGCAGCAGCAGCAGAGGCAGGAACCAGAAGCAGGAACCAGAATAGAAGAGGAGAAGAAGAGAATTATGAAGCAAATCAATAAAATGTTTTTGCTCCAAGTGCAGGGTCGCCCACCCATACAGTCACACCGACCTTCACACACACACACAGACACATAACGCGCCGCTGCTGCTGCACACGTGAATGTGAGCCGGGATGGCAAATGCCGTGGGTGACATGGGGGAGGAAGGGAAGAATCAGGAGAGAACAATGAATGTGGGAAGAGCAGAGCGGAGCGGAAAATACCCATTTTTTTTTTAAAAGAGCGGCCGGGCGGGCCGGCTTTGTTGTTGCGGCGACAGACATTTTTAATAACTGTGCTACGCACACACACGCGCATGTACACACAAATACAGTTAATTTCGCGCATGTTTGTGTATGGATAAGTGCGAAGAGTGGAAGAGGGGAGCCGCAGTCTCATCTCCCATTTTTGTTGGCATATATATATGTACATTTGTATGTATATATTTACCTGTTGATTTACTTCTGCACTACTGTCGCCCTCCGCATTCCACTGTACGAAATCACCCCACCAAATCAACTAGACACCAGACAGTATCAGTAGTAGCAGCCGCAGCAGCAGCACCAACAATCAACAGCATTAATTTATGCAAAACTTTTGACTTTGACACGCGCGCTCTCGTTTCGTTTCACTGTTGCTCCTTGCGCTTCTTCTCTTTGCCAGTCAAATCACACACACGGACACATTAATGGACGTTATATTTACACAAAAACAAGATCTAACGCACTGCACTGCATCTGCATATGCGCGTGGAATATGTATTAACAAATATAAATGAGTTTGGTTCACGTCACGTCGCTTGAGCCGGTTCGTGTTGGTTCGCCGTTCATGCGTCAGCAAAGTGCAGTTACACGCGATATTTTGGCACCCCATAACAAGGAAAGTCGATAAAATCAAAGATGATTTTGGTTCATTATATGCATACATTTATTTCGATAGTCTTATTAGCTATCGCAAGAATAGGCGAAAATTTGAGTTTTTGCCTGCGAAGTCATGACGTGTAAACCGAATGGCAACATTGCGCTTGACAAATGGCAACATTTCAATTGGCGAACTAGTTCGCACGAACGAACTGAAATTTAAAATTCTGCCCAATTCGCGTAATACTAAATAAGAGAAATTTTTTGGCTTGTAAAATCCGGAAAAGATTAATGGATCAGGGATTCCAAAGAATTGTGGCTTCCATTTCCCGGAAATGTATGAGCCTTTTATGTGAGGTTATTTACAAACAAAAAATGTACTAGGTATATAGTTAAAAAATATAGTACATACTTTAATAAAAATATATGCAGGGTGTACAATAAATATTCGTATCGTATATATATGTATATGTATAAAATCAACATGGTTTCCGCTTCGCTCTCCTTCCTTCAATCGCCTTGAGGTACACAATTTTCATAACAGTTTTGGTAATTTACACGATTATATACAGTGGGAGATATACATGTATATCCACACAGATTGGGGGGCTAACTGGCCCTGGCCTGGAGCCGGGTGCAGCGCAGACAGGGCTCACTGCGCCTGGCCTTCCAGCAGCTGTGATGCGAGCAGGCTCCGCAACCCGCGCAGCGCTCAATCTTCCGCTGCCAGGGATAGAGGAGCTCGCTGCTCTTGCAGTATTCGCACACAAAGGCTCGTCCCACGCAAAGCTGCAGGAGGAGAAGATGCAATATAGCCAGGGGGGAATCACCTCACTGATCACTGATCACACTTACCACACAGTTGTGGACATGCTGTTCGCTCAGGAGGATCAGTTCCTTGATGGAGCGGCTCATGCTGCTGTTTTGCACATCCACAAAATCGCACATGGACCACATGTTCGGATCCTGGGTGAGGTGCACTGGTATCGCATTGAAGAATGCCTGCTCCCTGCCAAGGAGAACAACAGAACATCCAAGAGAAACATTTTTAGATTCTGTTTGTGAAGATCCCAGCGGGGGATCCGGGAGCATTCCGATCCACTTACCTCGCTGCAAAGCGACAGTTGCCAATGAATTTCCTGACCGACTGCAATTGCAGGCGCCGGCGACGCGCTGTGGCGAGGTCTTTGTGCTTGGCATAGAGCTGGGCATTCAGATCGGGCACATGGAAGAGCGGAAAGGTGTACATCTGCTCGATGAGGCGGTAGGCAAACGAGCTGACCGGATAGCAGCGAAAGTCCCAGTTCTGCAGGATCTTGGCGGGTATGGCCGAGATCTGATTGCGATGGCAGCCCGTGCACATGTACTTGCCCAGGTAGCTACAGTACCGGAAATGATGCTGATACTGACGAGCCACACGCATCCCGCACCCGGCACACCGATTCCCCTGCCGACTGAGCTGCTGGGCGCGACTGACGCTGGGATGTTCGGTGAAGATGATCTGCTGGCGGGGCGGTGCCCAGGTCTTGGTGCCGCGCGTCAGGCTGGCGCCGGCATTCTCCTTGTCCTGCTCCTGCTTGGGCATTGGCAGCAGCTGCTGCGGCGTATCCTGCTCCGAGACGAGCCACTTAAGGTGCCCCACGCGCGGCAGTTGCTGGTCGTTGAAGCGCGAAATGAGCTGCAGTCCCACGGCCTCGGCACTGTGGCTGCTGTGGCCGCCATCCAGCGAGCCCATCTGCTCCACGTACGGCATCAGATCGGGGTCCGTCGAGTAGGGGGCGGCACTGGGCTTGGCCACGTCCCGGCGGCTCCACTTAACATGCTCGATGGCCGTGATGCAGGCCTCCGATATGCGAAAGTGGGCGTTCTCCTTCTCCAGGTCCGTGTTGTTGTGCGTGTAGCGTGACATTTGCAGGAAGGCGGCCAGCGACTGTTGGTCCATCTTGTCGCTGCTCAGGCTGCCCGGCGTGGCGCTCGCCGAACTGGAGCTGGTCGCCTGACTGCCGCCGTAGCTGCCATCCGCCATCCCAACAATGTCCAGCGGCGCAGTGCAAAAGGTCGAGGGAGATGCCGCTGCCGCGGCCGCCGCCTCATCCAGCATGCTGACGCCCTCGAAGAGGGTTTGCTTCTTCTTCAGCTTCCTGCCGTTGACCGGCAGAAAGTTGTCCAGCACACTGTCGCCGCCCAGACCGTTCAGGTCCTCGCCCAGGCCGTGATTAAACCAGCTCGTGTAGACAGGCGGCGAGCCAAAGAGATTCGTCAGAAAGTTGTTCAGTGGCGACGCCCTGATGCTGCACTGGGATTGGGATTGGCAGTGGTACTTCGACTGCGACTGCGACTGGGGAATCTCCGCTGGTTGGCTGTCCGTCTGATCGGTCCAAATCTTGATGTCGTCGCAGTTGATTAGCTGAATGCGCCGCGGACTAATGCTAGACATGCTTGTGCTGGAGCGGCTTGAGCTGCTGTGGTAGCTGCCCGCCGAAGTGGAGGGCAGCATGTCCGGCTCATCCGCCTGGCCGCAGACAGTCGACGTTCTGTTTGTGCGCGGACTACTGTAGGTCTGGCAGCGTCGACGTGCCGCCTCCTGCTCCTCGTCCGGGTCATGGTACAGATTGGGCAGACTCTTGAAGCGTCGCAGTCGCTGGTGATGCCGCCCATGCGTGGGGGACCGGCGCTGCTGTTGCTGCAGATTTTGCTTCTCCTCCGGCACCACCTGCAGACGCGGCGAAATGTTGAAATTCGGCTGCGAGCAGGTGCGTCGATGGCGCAGCTGCCGTTGCACCTCCAGCTGGCTGAGCAGGCTGCTCTGGTTGAGCTGCACCGCCATGAGGCACACAAACAGCGTAGTGGCATGCCCCGAGTGGCGCAGAAAGGCCGACTCCCGCTGGTAATAGCACTCCATCAGCTCCTTGTCGGCCACCAGCGACTGCAGGCACTGCGACAGGCAGCGCCCCTGCAGGCAGCGAGTGATCCACCGGCGAAAAAACTCATCCAGACTACGCGGGGGCTGTTGCGTCTGCTGCTGCTCGCTGCAGCGGCGATAAGGCGGCTGCGGCTGCTGTTGCTGCCGCTTCATCTTCTCTTCGCTAGCGAGCAAAAACTCAAAGTCATCGGCCAGACGCTGCAGCTCTCCGCCGCCGCCAGGCTGAGGCTGCAACTGATAAAGAGCCACCACAACAATATATTGCATGAGCATTCGTCATCGCAGCAGACTCTCTCTCGCTCGCTCGCTCTCTCTCTCTGTGTATGCTTACCACCAGGTCATGTTGCAGGATCTGTGAGCAAGTTTGGACCAGCATCTGGAAGCCATCATCGCTCTTTGCCTGTAACCAATAGTTGGTGGCGCGTCGCAGCTCTGTGAGCAATGTGGTGGCAACCACTTGCTGTTGCCTCAGCTCTCGTCGCTCCCGCTGCTGGGTGGCGTCACATCCCAAAGTTGTGGCTGTTGTCGGAGGAGTTGGTGGTGCGCTGGCCATGGCTGCTCTTGGTACTGCGCTGCACTTGCTCTCCCCTGCTAGGCGGCGGCTTTCCACGCATTGTTGACCTGCCACATTGTTGATTATTCAATGGTTTTACGTTTATTTTGTTACAGTACGGAATCAGTTGTTTTGTTGGGGAGTGGGGGGAGTGTGACCACGGACCTATGAACTAAAAAAAAATACCAAAATATACCTTTTCATTTACAAAATATACCGTAAATACTTGAGCTGGAACTGGCGCTGAAATAGGAGCTGGCAAAAAGTTCACAGAACTAAATATGTAAAATATCAAAAAATGTACAATATGTATAAATCTTATCAGATTTTTGCAACTTTCAGAATCGTCAAATTGTTACACAAAATTACTTTCAAAAGCATATTGCTGCAGTGTGACCATTGAGTGAGCCGAAAACACGGCGATAGTGGCAATGAAAACATACCAGACAATACACCATTCTTCACGATGTATTTTCAGTGATGGACACTTTTGAAAGTCACGTTTTTGATTGTCATTATTGATACTTAATACTTGATATTACCAACGAAACGTGTAACAGTCATAAGAATATGCGAGGACACAGTTCCAACAATAATATAGGTATCTACGTCGTAGATTCAACGACGAGCTGAGAAAATATATTGCCACATCTGTAGAAATTGTTGCACGTGGAGCAAAGTATTTTTATGCGTATTGAAATACCATACCTAAGTATGACCCTACAGCTAGGCGCTAGTGTGACCGTCAATTATCGATAAGGAAGACGCAGAAGAGGAAGGAAACAAAAACAGAGAAGAAAAACAGAACTCGTCGCGACTCGCGAACAGCAAGCAGTACACACAACCACAACACATCTTACACACACACACACAGCTACAAGGCAAGCCAACCACAATAAAGGGATCAAGAATATTCGTGGCAACAGAATGAACAACGGCTTCAGCACCGGAGAGGAGGACTCCCGTGGCCATGCAGACCAGACCTGCTGTCTGATTGACGACATGGAAAGGTGTCGCAATCAGGCCGGCTACGCCAGCTACAGCAAACGCATCCAGAAGACGGTGGCCCAGAAGCGCCTGAAGCTGAGCAGTGATCCGAGTGCCCAGCATATCTACATCTGTGACCACCACAAGGAGCGCATACAGTCGGTGCGTACCAAGCGCCGACGGAAGGACAGCGAAGACGATAGCAATGAGACGGACACCGATTTGCACGAGTTCCCCGATCTCTACCAGCTGAGCGTTGGCACGCTGCGTCGCTACAAGCGCCACTTTAAAGTGCAGACACGGCAGGGCATGAAGCGGGCACAGTTGGCAGATGTAAGTTGAACTAATGCGAGTTTTTTTGTTGAATTTTTCTAGATATATATTATGTTCATTCCTATGCAGACCATCATGAAGCATTTCAAGACAATACCCATCAAGGAGAAGGAGATAATCACGTTTTTTGTGTATATGGTCAAAATGGGAACAAATAAGTTGGATCAAAAGAATGGTATTGGCAATGATACCACCTGAAATGGATCAAAATGGATACACAAGGGGAGGATTATACGACGGCCTGCTAGCTAGCTATCTCCCTTCTACACACACACACACACACACACGCACGCACACACATTGTTGCTGCATTTGCTGTCGTCATCATTGTACTCCTGACGTCAGCATTGTTCACTTCTTATAGCAATCATTGTCACCACCCCCCAAGCCCATGCCTACCCAGCAATCTTCCTACATCCCAAACAGACAAAAAACCAGAAGATAAATACTAAATAATACATTTAATTGTAGAATAACGCATGTAATATAATTAAGTCAAAAGCAAACACAGCAACTGGTGCTCCCCAAAAAAGAATAACTATGTATGTAAGGAGAATTGAAAGAAATATTAACACTAAGATGAGTGAAGTTTTACAACTTTATTGTAGCATTGGTTAGTCCGTTGTTAATAGCTCTTTATACACATAATACTAATAATATATCATAAGATCTAAACCATTAAACCAACGCACGAATAAACCATGTACATTTTACAAAAAACAGCAAAACAAAACAAAAACCAATTGAACGAAACGGAAATCAAAAAGCAAAACTCTTATTCGTATTTCCATAATCAAATCAGCAAAACAAACACACAAATTGCGTTCACTCTTATGCGTTAAGCCCGGGGCTCGCCCCGCCCCACCATCTTCGATGGAAATCATAAGCAATTCCCATAATCGAAACAAATTAATAGAAATTTAATTGAAGATCGTTCACACACATAATATTCTACTGGTTGTACCGATAACGATAATCTGCTGCCCCCTCATAATGCTAGTTTAAGCTTAACTAAGATGCAACCATCGGTCGGGCGGGCCACTGGAAAACTGAACGAATTGTGTTAAGGTCTAGACTGATTTTTAGGCATACAATTTTAGGCTTAAGTAAACAATAATGGAAAGCATGTCTAACCTATTAGTTTGTAGATTTATTATACATAAATTGTTTACAAATAGATGGACTTGCTTCGCTTTTCTTGCCCTCCGTATCGCTTTAGACACATTTCCCCTTTTATTTTGTTTAGGAACTCTGTTGCTGCTTCTTTTTGTTGCCTTTGGTACGCTTACGCTTGGGTTTGCCCGGCCCCGGCTTGGTCAGATCTATGGTGGGTTCAAGTTCGGGCTCCTGCGGCAGCCAGCCGCTGGCATCCATTTGTTGTTCTGCACAAAGGGAGATATGAATGGAGGAGAGGCACAAGGAAAATGATTAAGTCAAGACTTACCCTCTTCCTGGGCTGGCTGATCGTTCTCGACGTCCTCTGTTTCGACTTTGTCGTGCTGTAGGCTTGGCTTGGCCTCCACTTCTATGTCCATCTCCTCTGATTTATGCTGCTGCTGCTTCTGTTCCCCCTTCATGAGAGTCTTGAAGCTCAGCTGCTGTGACGACTTGGCCATTAAACCCAACATGCCGGCGTATTTCTTTGTGCCCCCCTGCAAACGCTGCTGCTCATCCAGATCCAAGCACTTGCGTACGAATGCAACCATGGCCTTACAACGATTCGCAGCATTCCGGGCACACTGCATGATGGTACGAACATCCGTTGGGACAGTGCCGCCAGCATTGAGGGTGCACAGCTCCTGGTACGAGTTAAAGCTCAAAATAATAGTCGAATCGGCGCAATTCTCCTCCAGCAGCGTGGGGTCCACGAAGGGCTGAAAGTTGCTCGTGTAGATGCAGTAGGTGACGCTCACGGGATAGTGCAGGAAGAGCAGGGGTATCATGTCGCGCTCCTTCTCCGCGTAGGTGCGCAGCTCACCATCGGTAAAGGTCACATCGGGACGACGGAAGTGCATTAGGGCAGCCAAAACGGCGATAGTGCTGGCATCTACAGAGAGGAGGAACATTTTAGTCGGGCGAAGGTATTCCTCGGGGATACCCATGACTACTTACCATACAGATTGCCATCGTGATTGAGAACATTGATGTCTACACGCAGGCACCAGACATGCAGCTCGGAAGCCACACACAGAGACTCGAGATCCACACAGCGAGAGGTGCGGAACGTCCGCTCCAGCAGTGAATTCAGCGTGAGCGAGCGTTTATCGTGCGTTTTCTGGACCGAGTCTAGGTAGGAGACGCCAGCAAGGGTGACAAACAGCTGGAGCTTGCCCTCATTTGGCCTGGACGTGGTTGGTGTGCCCATGTCGCAGGTTACCTGGGCCATCACCTTGGTATTGCCCAGCGCCACGATCACCGAACCATATTCCCCACCGAAGGTTAGTTGGACATCGCGGCTTTCGCCGGACTTGCGGCCATCGAGGCGTTGGCTCTGCTTCACCGCCTGTTGGATGAATTTACGTTCGGTCTTTGTTTTACCCGGCTCGAAGAGACCTGTGTTCATAAACATTTTAGTTCTAGTTAATTTTTGCTCTTTGTTTTGGATTCTGGTAGGGCCGGCTTTTAAAAACGTGCAGAGATTCTGCAGAGCTGCCACCTAGTTTGATAAGATATCGACACCGAAACTGGTTCAGTTACACTGGAACCATGGATCTACGAAATATTATACGGTTGCGTTCGGGAAGAACTATAAAATTTTAATATTTTCGGAAATTCTTGGTATTTTATTCGTGTACACTTTGATATGGAGTATAGTATGCCTTTTATGCACTGAACTTTTAATTTAGTAGGACCATATTTTCTTCTCTAGCTCTCTTGACAGTTGTTCTGTCATCGTAGTCTAACAATAAATTAAATTGAAGATTTATTTAGTTTTTATTCATGCATTGAAGAGGCATACTAAAATTAATCGAAAGAATATAGAAAAGAAGATAGCTAATTCGCGGGTCCAGAACGAACTGACTCGTCTAATTTGAACTAGAATGCCAACTCTGGTGAAAACATCTTGAGTGTCATTAGTCCGGCAGCACTGACACAGAGTCTCAATTCTTTTTTGTGGTGGTTTGGTGTTCATTTCGTACGCGTTTCGTGTCCAATGAAACAAATAAATTATAAGAAAAGAATATAAAAAGGTGATCTACGGCTCAACACCTAGTGGCGGATTGGAGGCTGTGCATCAAAGTTCGCATTCAAGTGGCCCCAAAGTCTGCAATCAAGAGTGGACAATCCTCTACACACCCACACACAGAAGCGAGACTGCGTGTGTGTGAGGCGTGTGTGCTTCTGTGCGAGCATTTCTCGTGCGTGTGTGTGTGTGTGTGTGTGTTAGTGCGTACTGTCGTCGTAGCAGAAGAGGAAGCAGCAGAAAGGAGCAGCAGCCAGAAGACGCAAGTCGCGATTCGATTCCCCAGTCGCGGAGTCCAGGCCGTAGCCGTAACCGTGATAGAAGAAAAAAAAACCAGCGCATCAAAAAAACCACATACAACCCACACACACCAACATACACACAAAAACACAGTCAAAAAATGCAACAGCAGCAGGAATCGGGCGGCGAGGAAAGCTGGCTCGAGGAGCAGTGTCACCATGAAATTGACGGCCAGCATGATGAATTCGAACGGGAGTATGTGCGTCAGCGTGACAACAATTTAGGCACCGTCTGGGGAGCATTCCAGGATTCGGCCACCGCTGTGGCCCAGCTCTATCGCGGTAAGTGCCGGGGGGAACTTTGGTAACAGGGGCGTCGTACAGGCTTTCACGGTCCCCTTCAATAGAAGGGCAAGGGTAAGCGGTGTAGCGGCGAGGAAGCTGTGGCAAGTCGCATTTCCATAGTTCAGCTTTTTTTTTGTGTGTTGCCGTTGCCTCTTTGTTTCTGTGTGTGCGTGTGTGTGTGTGTAAAAATAGTTTTGGGCGAGGTATTAATAGCCCAGCGCTGAAGGAAGAAGCAGCAGCATCCCGGCTTTCATTTACCTCCTTCCCTTTTCGGACCTGATCCTTTCAATAATTGAATTCTTCTCTACTTTCATTGCCTTTTGCGAGCTCGTCTCCTTTTTTCCTGCACAATCTACGCATTATCAAAATGCAGAAAGGGCTTTGGCTTGTGGGGAGCCGAATGGTGGGCGGGGAGGCATTGCAATAGAACACTGAGAGCGAGAGAGAGTCAGTGGCAAAGGCAGAGCCACAGAGGGAGAGCTGGTGAGCGAGCGAGAGATGTAGAAGCCAAGTGCAGTGGCAGCGCAGTAGGCAGCGACAGCAGCTGTGAAAAGAGGCAGAGGCGTCGCGTCTAGGAATTACATGTATATTTTTTTTTTGTTGCTGCCTTTAGTTTTTTGTGTTCTGCTTTTTGTTGTTGTTTCGATATCCATTAATCAACATGTGCGTGCATCGTATGTACACACATACACACAAACTCACACGTACACGCACATTGCTGCGTCACAACAAAAACAATGGCAAAACAGCTGTTTTGCTTTCGTCATTCTTTTGCCGGAGTGGGGCAGGGGGATGGCGAAAAATTAAAGAATGAAAATACCAAAAAACCGGAAGCTGAAAGATGAATATGCCTTCCCTTCTATTGCTCCTTCCTCTCCTCCGCATCTACTTCTCTTCTATCGGACAAGTCGCTGTCGCAGCCTCTTGTTCTTTTTATTTGATTGCAAATTATTTTGGGTTATGACTGAGTGTGGCTAGTGCCATCTCGCTTGCACTTTAGTTAGCTGCAGGCTCTTCTTCGTCGGGTCGATAACGGCACAAGGGAGGTCGGTCGGTCTACAGCCACTCTCTCCCTCTCTCTTTCTATGTCATCCTCGTCGTCGTCGTCGTCGTCCTGTATTCTCCGTGTGCAGCAGGTGTGCAAAGGGGAGACTGCAAAAAGAACAGCTAGATACAGAGAGTGAGAGAGGGAAAGCAGGAAGATTGATCTTCAATGGCCGACAGGTCGGACATGTTTATTTTGTTTTTGTTTTTGACAAGAGAGGAAATTGGGTTTCCTTCTTTTCCCACTATGTACTACCACTGATAACATCTCACATCTTCTTCCCCACAGAGCGCTCATCGAACGCATTTTCCTCAGACACAGGCGCCCTCTGGCTGCCCTTCCAGACCGCAGCTGGCACTGTGACAACACTTTACAAAGGTATGCAGTGTAGCCCTCCCCCAAATGATATATGTACATATTGATTACCCATCCATGGTAAATAATACTCTCCACATTAATACACATTGCAGAATCATGTGATGGTCTCAAGCGCACCAGCGATGCTGCTGTACAGTGCGGATATCAACGCCGCACACGTGAGCTAGCAGACTGGGCTCGCAGCAAAAAACGTCGCATGATACGCCGCGAGGATCTATTGGCCTATCTAGCCGGAAAACCGATGCCGCCATCCAACACAAATCCACATGCCAATCGTCGGTGAGTCCCCCGTAGCAATTTCGAGAGCATCGTCCTTTTATAACTTAACCAAATCCCTTCCTCGGTCTCTCCCTCTGTGTGTGTGTGTGTCTCTAGGTCACCAAAACCAGAGCATAACCAGGGCGGTGGCGGCGGACATTTTTCGACCAGCGGCGGACCAGGCTCTGGCCTGGGCTTTCTTGGCTCTGGCCTGGACCTGCCCGGTGGCCCACTGACAGGCGCTTCGGGACAGCCATCGCATTTGTTGTCGCCAGCCGGAGCTGGCGCACAAGGCGGTGGTGGCGGCGGCGGCTGTGCCCCAGGAGCCCCAGGCATCGGTGATGATTTGCACACCTTCAAGGAGGCTTTGGTTTTGCGCCCACGGTGAGTCCAACGAAACTCCATTTTGCTTGCGCATTTCCTTACTAATCTAATCTCTTATTTTCATTGTTGTTGTGTTTTTCCAGTGGCCCGGAACTATTTGCATTTGTTGCCAATGAAATAGCGCGCCACTGCAAGCGTCCCGGCAGTCCCATCGACGATAAAATGGATATATGCCACTATAGCAGTAAACGCCAGCGCTTCATGTAAACCCATCGTTCAATAAGCCATTATCCCATTATATCCCAAAAGTCCACTGTTTAAGTCGTGATCAGGAAGTGTAGTAAAGTCGGCATTATTATCGGATAGAAAGAAGATTAACGATAGAAGGGGGGACGAGTTTTGAAACACACACACAAACATCAAATTGAATTGTTTTTTTTTTGTTTTTTGCAAATTCTATGCGCAACATCCTTCGCCCCAAACACAAACACACTTGAACCAACTTATGTATATGTATGTGCAGACACCTACACGAGGTTAAGTTAGGTTTTAGTTGCTAGTTCTTAAACAAAACAAAAAAATACTACAATGTCAACAATGATTTTTCGCAGCGACAAGGCAGGCAATGGTGCAACAGACGCAGAATTTGTTGCACACAGCTGCTATTTATTCCGTCGAAACAGCTTTGGAAACACAGCTATTGACGAAGGGGAAAATGAATTGATTACGATAAAATATTTTTGTAGGCCAGCTGTGTGTCTAATATAATTAAATGTGAGCTAAGCGAGTAGATATTGTTGAGGCGGCGCAGGCAGGACTGTAGTTAATGTATTGTACAATACCTTTAGCGTGGAAATGCAGCTGTGTAAATATCGTAACTAGATACCCAGAAAATCACCAACACCCCACAAAACAGAAGCCGATAGCAAAAAAAAAAAAAATAATAATAATAACAGCAACAGAACACCATCAGATAGATATCCCCTCCTCCAATCAGTTATATAAATATTTATGCGACTTAAATGAAAAAAAAAGAATATTATTAGCCGATTATATACTATACGAATATAAATCATACATAAATATTTTTTTTTTTTTTGCTTGTTCGTATAGGAAATCGCCCACTCAGCCACATTCTCCCCCTTCCTAGACCACCATCCGCTAAAGGAAGGATCTCCACGCCAAGTACTCTGGGCGTGGTGGTGTCTCTGCCCCAAGCCACATACAAAAAAAAAAAAAAACAAAACAAAAATTCCACCTAACTGAAATTTAAATGAGAAAAAGAAAAACTAAAACAATGAATTATGCGCATGGAAGGCATATTAAACAACAACTACAACAAATCAGGCAGAATATATGATATATAGAATCTGTGTGTGTTTTGGTGGTGTATCCCCGCAAGTTGTAGCTAGCCAGGTTATGCCTACCACACACACACACACACACACACACAACATAACATACAATACATCTATTTATACATACATATAGCTATGTATGTGAATAGCATACGATGATGTAACACACACCACACACAACACACACCACACACCAAACACACGGCTGATCTATTCAGAATATGTAACACACACACCACACACACACCAGACACAAACGCAAATTACTAAGCGAAGAAAAAATGGGAAAGGCTAAGAGAAAGGAGGAAGGGGAGGAGTATCACAGACACAGAGAGAGAGAGAGAGAGAGAGAGTGATGAGATGAGATGAGATGGTGGCAAAGTCAAGCGGAAGCAGAAGTCCTATGAGAATAATGAAATGTAATTATATGTACTAAAACTTAAATAACTATTACAAAACAAAACAAAACAAAAACAAATAAAAGAAGAAAACAACAACAAAAACGAAAGCAAAAAACCATACAAAAAATACAGCGTGACCGGAAGCAAAAATTATAAGTTAAATAAAAATAAAAAAAAAAAATGATGAAAAAAAAAACCCCAAAGGTGCATTTTATTGGCTATGCAATTGGACAATGCTTTGGGCAGCTGAGTGTGGGTCCCAAGTATTCAACAACAATCCAGCGCACAAGTCGGTCGTTGCTTGGACAAGGAGACAGCAAACGGTACAAGCGAAAGGAGTCGTCCCAGCCAGGAGAAGGTTCCTAGAGGCAAGCAGCAGACCAGATTAGCCAGCAAATATTTCTCATTTCTTGTATGCCTCGGATTTGAGTCCTTGGAATGAAAACTGCAGCATATTGTAAATTGAAATTGCTATGCTTTTTTGTTTGTATTTATTTCGTATTTCATTAATATTAGTTGCATTTTGTATATATCATGTGTGAGTTTTATGTGTGTGTGTGTGTGGTGTATATATGTATACATGCATACATACATATGTATAATTTTACTTTATTTTTTCGTTTGATCATTTTGTTTGTTTGTAGACTGCTTCAAAGCTGGCGCATAATGTAGTTATGGTATTGAAGGTTCGCTCGAATGTCTCGCAACACGAGACTAAACCCCAACTAGAATCCCAGTTTAGCAGCTCATTTGTTCATGTTACCCCAGAATGGCACAGTGCGTTTCACAGTTGCCTGACGGGGCTGGGTGGGGGAGGTTTTGGGTTGTAGACCAGACCTTCGTTGTTTTGGCAGCTGCTAAGGAGCGCCCTGAACGAGCTGTGCCCATACAAATTCATATGCCATACACCAATTGAACTAAATTCTGGTTAAATAATTAATTTATCACCGTGTTTTTTGAACAAATTCTTGGTTAATTAATTGCTTAAGATTCTGTACCATGAATGGTTCCATTTGTAACTTGAAAGAGTTGGCTAAACGGTAAGAATAGATTTAGTTAACTAATAGTTAAAGTTTGTAGCGAGTTCATCGGTTGAAAAGGATTCACAGCACTCGATTACTGGTTTGATGTTCGTCTGGATTCTTTTCTGTTGAAGGCAGCTTCTAATTTGAGGCAATTTATCAATCAAATATCTTGTATGCGATTAAACCTATTATTGTGATTAAATTCGGAGACATCTAATAGAGTTTTTCCAGCCAATATTTCTGCATGTTATCATCGATTAGAAACTACTGCTGCTGAGGATCTGCTCTCTCTCTCGGCATGTCGGTCCAGTTCAGCACAAAGTGAAACGCACTGCATGTGCCCCACACACAGGCGATAGAGCAGTGATGAATTTGTGTGCCAGTTGCAGCTCTCTAAGTACATATACACATGAATCGAACAAATATATATATATATAACTATTTTTTGTTGTTTTCATTATTAGTTTTTGTTTTTAGTTCATACACAATTTTTAGGTTTTTGTTTTGTTTTTGGTTTGTTTGTTCAACAACAGCAACAGAAACAAGGAGGAGGAGCAGCAGCAACCTTGTTGCTCCCAAACATACACATAGTACGATCTACGCACGATATTCTTACGGATCGTGGCATAAACAAACAGCTTAACAATGGGTTGAGGGGGGTTGGGTTCAGAACGAGCAAGAACGCGGTGCTGTGGTGTGGGGGCCAGCAAACAATTAAACTATGTAATATAGAGTATAGCAGGAACGGGGCGGGGGCATCAAACAGTTTAACTATTTAATTTGGTAAGATCTCGCTCGCTTTTCCATATACATGTATCGATCGATCGTACTTGTATGTGTATTATATTTATACTCATTCGTTTTGGTTTTGTTGTTTGTGGGTTTCTTTTTGTAATGTACTAAATACATTGCGTGGTTTATTTAAATACATATGGATATCTTTCTTCATACTGTATGTGTATATATATATAGCATATATACATTTATATATGTATACATAATTCATTTGATTTACTTAATTGCTATGCGTGTGTGCCGTTTTTGTTTTGTTTTCTTTTATATTTTAAACAAAAATAAAATATATTTATAAGACCCTCTGGTGTCGGGTGCTGGATTGGTAACGGGAAGGAACAAGGCGGTTAAGACTGTTGCGTGTGAGATGGGGATGTGGGGGCGGTGGCGGGGGTGGGCTGATAGAGATAGTGTAACAATAAACTAAAAATTGGTATGTAATGCCGTCCTCTAACGATACTATACGTTTTTTGTTTTGTTTTGTTTTGTTTTCTTTTGTTTAGTTTAGTTTGCTTGCTCATCTGCGGAATGTCCTTTGCATGCACACGTGTGACGTGGTGACTCTGGTGTAAGTACTCAAACAATTTGAATCACTTGCACTTGCACTTTAGTTCTGTTCTGTTTTTGTTTTGTTTTTGTTTTGCAGCTAGCATGTTGCATGTTTTTGTGCCTATAAAATTGGTTTAACAAATTACAATTGCCGAATATTAACTTCCATTACAATTATTATGAATTATCATGCGTTTTCCGTCAAACAATTCCTTTACACAATTAACAACCAGGCTAAATAGTTTGCTACCAAAATCCCCTCCCTCCCTCCCTCCCTCACTATTCTAGCCACACCATTCAGAGGGAGACGGGTAGCGTAGAGTAGCGCGGTGCCGACAGACAAGAGAGAGAGAGGGGAAACTAATACACAATTTCCATTAATTAATGTATATATATATATATATAAAAAAAGGCTAACTTTAACGTTTTTCTCTATGCGCTGAATGCCTCTCGGTTCAATTTTTCTCTTATTGGTCGTCGTCGTCGTTTCCCATTGCCAAAATGAAAAAAAAAAAATAATCCAAATAGTGAATGTCCCAACAAATGATAGTAGGTGGTGATAATTTAAAGCGCTGCAGAAGATCCTATGACAGAAGAAGGGAGGTCGGTCGCAACAGCAACAGCAGCAGGCGGCAGCAGGAGGAGCACAGCTGCAGCCTAAAACTGCACCCAGTTGGCATTTGCCGAGTTCTGTTGTCCTTGATTGCCCCTGAAACGGTGCAACGAAAACAAATGAGCACGGATTAGCGAGTGGGAGAGAGCGAGCGAGAGAGAGAGAGCGAAACTCACCCAGCTGATGCATAGTCAGTCCACTCGGACCCACCGCCGGATGGTCTGTGGGCTGGCGAGACGCCAGGACTTGTCCGAACCGTCGCACCGGGCGAAGCCGCGGCTGCTGGTGGTGGCGCTATCTTGCCCAAGCCACCGGGCGGCGGTGGCAGTACGCCGCTGTTGCCCTTGTTCTTGCCAGTTCTGGACGGGCCGTCAGAGCCGTCCTTTTTCTATAAAACAAAAAAAAAACGACAAACATGAGTGGGGACAGCCCTTAGGGATTTCGGGGTTTGGTTTAAGGAGCACAGAGCACCTACCGTTATCCTCATATTAATCTTGATGGTTTCCCCCTCCTTGAAGCCCAAATCCAGCTCCTGCTTGGGCTCGGTCTTTTCTTTTTCGATCTGCTCTTGGTTCTTCACCCACTTGAAGTGATCCTGCAGCGCCACATTCAGGTCAAATGAGTCGGAACGATCGCCAAAGCCCAGGCCCAGGAAGGCCGACCTTCCATTGTCGTCTTGGACGCGTATGACGAAATAACGGGAACTGTCGGAGACTGCTTCGATGGCCACGCCGGGATATGTATCGATGGGGCAATTGGCGAAGAGGGCGCCGCTGGTCTTATCCTCCAGCTTCAAGATGCAGGCCGTGCCCTTGGCCACAAGTCGCATCCTTCCCGTCCAGGTGGGTTCCTTTAGGTTCCAGTCGGCGGCCCTGCAAAACAAGAGATTGGGAAAAATCAGTGATGAGATGCATGGAAAGTGAGCAACAAAGAAATCAACAGCAGCAGCAGCACACACGCAAATGATGGAGCTTTTTTCGAATGGAGAGGGGTAGAGGGTGGTGGGGGCGTTCGCATACGTGTAAGTGAAAATGTACAGTAATTAAGCAAAAAGCATAGAGAGCAGCTGTAAAAAATCAATTGGAAATGAACTTCAAAAGCGAAGAACAGCAACAACAGCAGTAGCAGTAACAACAACAACAATCATAATTTATGCACTCTCACGCAGTACACACACTTGCAGCACACACACCCACACACATGCAGAGATGCCCCAGATGTGGGGGCGTCTCTTTGGTTGCAGGGGAAAAACTTTCAATTTAGAATAAAACACGGTAAAAGCAAAAGAAAAAATCAGTAGTCACTTTTTCTTCCTATTGTTGTTGCTTGACTCACCTATAGCCTCGATTGCTCGCCCGCGGTGGTATTTTATATATGAAAACCTCCGGTTTGACAATCAGCACGCTCTCGTATTCCATGGTTTTTGTTTAAAAACTTCACTATTTTTGATTTTGTTTATTATCTGAAATTCTGCCAAGTGTTTTTTTTTTGTAAGCTTTTAAGCTTACCATCTACACTGATAACGATAATCGATATATCGCTTAGAGCCGTCTGTCGGCCGTGTCTATCGATGATTGAGTTTTGCCATCTGCAGTATTTGGGCCTTGCCAAGCACTGGATGGGGGGGGCTAAACAAAATTGTTTAAAATTGATTTTGTACTAGTTTGGCATTTGGCAAAGTACAAAATGCGGCCCGAAATAAATATAACCAGTGACAGTGACCTGGATACTGTGCTGGACGACTTCAAGCACAAGGTGGAGCGGCGCAATAGCGGTGGCACGACCAAGTACACGTGCAGCATTGAAAAATGCGGTGCCACATTCAGGCGTCTCGACCAATTGGATCGGCATGAGTTCCACCACACGGGCAAAGTAAGTGCGCATCGAACGAATAACTTATGGAAATTCAACTATTATTACTATTGCAGAAGAAGCATGCCTGTTCGTATGAGGGCTGCGACAAGACCTACTCAATTGTCACCCACTTGAAGCGGCATCTGCGCAGCACCCACGAGCGAACCGAGGATGCGAAACAGAAAAACGTCAAATGCACAGTGCTGGAGTGCACCAAGATGTTCACCAGCGGCAGCAACATGCAGCGGCATGTGCGCGAGGCCCACGACAGTCCCCGGGTGTATCCATGTGGCCACTGCCCGGCAAAGTTCTCGCAAAAGTTGAAGCTGAAGCGGCACGAGATTCGGGAGCACACCAAGGACTATCCGTATCGCTGCAGCAAGTGCAGCCGCGGCTTCTACCAGCAGTGGCAGCGTGAGAGCCATCAGGAAAGCTGCAAGTTGTACTCCTGCCCCGGCTGTGAGCTGCAGTTTGACAAGTGGACGCTCTACACGAAGCATTGCCGCGACACGCTGCATGGACGGAGCCGGAACAAATGCGATCACTGCGAGAGCAGCTACGCCAAGCCCAGCGATCTCAAGCAGCACATGGATGCCAAGCACAAGGACACTGTGGGCGCATTTGCATGCACCGAGGCGGGCTGCACTCGCACCTATTCGTATGAGCGTAATTTGCGCCAACACCGGCTGGCGGCGCACTCTGGTAGGCGTTTTGAGTGTCAGGCCATCGACTGCGGACGCTGCTTCAGCAGTGCCCAGAATCTGTCCAAGCATCTGGCCCGAGATCACAGCGAGGCAAAGGCGAAGGTTGCCAACACCAAATCAAATTCAAAGACACGCAAGCGTCGTCGCGACGCTGGCCGCACCAAGCATTCCAGGCTGTCAAAGCTCGCCTGCCTGCAGCTGGCGAAGGATGTCGATGAGGAGGTGCGTCAGCGCAAGTCGCACGCTTTGAAGCAAGTCGCTGAATCTTTGGCCGAGAAGCAGGAGGATGAGGAGCCCTTGCAGCAGCTGATTAGCGCGACTCTTCAAGACGTTGAGGAGGAAGTGGAGTAATTAGGCGCACCTTTCGTTTAATTATTTATTAAACAAAATGTTCAAAACACAAAAAAAATGCTCGATGCGTGAGGAAGTGGCGGTGTGTACATTACAGGGAATTGATAACCTTCCGGCTGCGCATCTGTTCCAGCCAATGCTCATACTGCTGCTCGGGTGTCTGTGGCTCCTGGTAGTAGTGCTTGGGCGGCTGTCCCTCCTCCAGCCGCACAAAGTAGTGACAATGCTTGTACTCCACCTGGCCGAAGCGACCGCGCGCATGTCGTCGCATTCCCTTGAAGACACGGCCCTTGCCCACAAACGATTCGGCTGCATAGAGTTGGGGGGATCAGTCGGTTAAGTTGGTTGGATTCTTTCCAATGTGTGCGGGTGGCTGGCCTTACCTATCCACAGATTGCTTTTGTATTCCACATTGTGCCGCTGTACGGCCATCTCCTGGGCCTCCAGTATGGTCTCCTTCACATCGGTGGCTCCTTTCTTGAGCACAAAGTTCAGCTGCTTGAGGGCCTCGTCCACGGACATGCCCCGCACAAATGCCGCTATATACCACATCTTGTCCGGACTGTATTTGATATTGTTGCGCATATGACACACGTACTGTAAGAGCGGATTGGAATGAGTGGGAGTGGGTTAACCCAGCAATGGGAACTGTATCGCTTTTACCGCCTTGCGTGGCTCCTCGTCCGGCTGCTGGGGTGGATGCACTGTCTTGTTATACACCAGCCATTTACGCGGCCCAGAATTGTGTTTGTTCCAACTGGCGCACAGTGCTCCACCAGCCGTGTGCAGGCTTTGGTGAGGGGCGGCAGGTGATGCTGTGGATGAGGCAGTCGTCTTGAGCAGCGTTGAGCTCGGCAACGCTTGCAGTCTCAGCTGCGACATTTGCCTTATCACTTTAAACATGACTGACTATTAAGGTTTCCAATTTAAATAAAATAATAGAAAGAAATCGCGTAATCCTGAGCGGGGGGAGGTGTCAAACCATCGTGGGTAGTATCGATATTTTGCTGCTAGCCTCTACTATCGATGGTTTTGAGACTTTTTGATACCGATAACTGCGTTTGTGGCGTTGCCACTCTCGTTCAATTCGTAGTTGCTGCCATACCGTGATATTTTTTTATATGAAATTTGTCAATTTTGATATTCACTTTAATATTACTAAATAGATGGCCCTCTCATTATGGATAATTATTAATAATACAAATACATAATTATTATTGTGTGATTTTTAAAATATGGCTTTTAATGATTAAAGTATCTGCTCTCAAAAAGAGAAGCAATTACGGGGTATTTGAAATTCGAATTTCTTTCAGAAGAACATATCCGCCTGCAACTGATCTGGCAGTCTTTCCATAACCTGCAACTGATCTGGCATCCCCACACCACTGAACGGTAAATTTCAAATCACGTGCTTTTCCCCCTCTTGCGGTTTCATTTGTTAATTGTAAATTTGTCCAATATTCAGTGTATATTTGTGAAGAATGAAATTACTAATTGCCTTCGGGCTGCTCTGCCTCTGCCCCATTCTCATGGGATGGTGCCAGTCGACGGACAAAAAGGCGGAGATCGCCAAACTGCGCAGCGAACTGAGCGTCGCCTTGGAGGCGAGCGATGTGGGACCGGTAAGTGGTGTGACTCCTACAGCGGCATTAATTGTGCTATCAATCTGTCCCGCTGCAGCCAGGAGTCATCACACAGCCAGTGTGGACTAAGCAGGCGCAAGGCGCCCCCATCCCAGCCACGGCCGGCAAAGTGATTGTGAATCAGGCGGCCCTGCGGAGCGCTGCAGCCGTTCGAGACGAGATCCAAAAGGCGGTGGCCCAGCAGGGCCATACCCAAGAAGTGCTGGAGCTGGATGCGGCTGTCCAGGCGGCGAGCAATGCCCAGGCGGGCTCTACCTTGGGCGATACACGCCAGGAGATGCTGGGCACCAGCCAGGACTCCAAGGACGGGCCCAATGTGGTGGAATCGAGTGTGAACACGCCCGGCATTGACTTGGAGCAGTTGCAGCGCCTCGAGCTGTCGAAGCGTCGGACCCGCGACCTGCTTGTGCTCAGCGGCATCGAGGAGGACACACACTTCACCCTCGGCTCGGATGTGGACCAGTGGGTGTCCGTGCAGGCCAATGGCAGCGCCTATCTTGTGGGCTTGCAGTCGGAGGGCTTCCTGGTGCTCAACGGTGACTTTTCGCCGCTGCAGACGGTGCCGCTGCTGGCTCCCATTGACGCAATGCTCAGTCTCGAGCGTTGGAGCGGCCGCACCCACCTGCAGGAGGGTCTGCTGGTGGTGGCCACGCAGCAGCAGCTTCTTTGGCACCGCCTTGAGCCGGGCAGGGGCCTGGTGCCCTTCTGGCACTGGCCCCTGGGCAGCCAGGCCACCAGGCTATCGATCTTCAGCCTGGAGGGACGCGACTTTATTGTGCTGGCCGGCAATCGCACGCTCAGCGTCTACTCGTACGACCTGGATGCGGAGGAGTTTTGGATCGCACAGCGCCTGCAGTTGCCGGAGCCGATAACGGCCGTGGCCGTGCTGGACACTGGCCGGGAGCTGCTCCTGGCCGTGGGCCAGACGGACCAGGCCCTCATCTATGCCTACAATCCGCGCGAGCGTCCGCCTGGGGATGCGGGACTGCAACTGCAGCTGCATCAGCGTTTGCCAGCGCCCCAGGTGGCGGCCATTGCCGCCTTCCAGATGGGCGGACGCAGCTACCTGGCCTTGGGCGGACAGCGACCCCAGATTCTGGCCCATGTGCAGGGCCAGCTCGTGCCGCGCACGATTCTGGGTCAGAACTTTGGCTTTGTGGAGCACTTTCTGCCCGTGGCGGTGCGTAGCTATCGGGATGATCTCCTGCTGCTCGTACAGCATCGCGTCACCTTCGACACCCACACGCTGCTCGTCCTGGAGGTGCTCATTTGGACTGGGGAGGCGTTCGAGGCGGGCCTGCCGCCGCCGTGCGGCATTGGCAGCCAGCCGAACCACATCACCCACGGTGCCGGCTGCATGCTCGACCAGGAGCGTGCGGCGGGCCTGGTTGGTGCAGCGCTGATCCGGCAGCAGGATCAGCCGCCGCTGCTGCTGGTGCCACGTCGTCAGGCGCCGTCGGGTCTCTTTCGGCTGCAAACGCAGCTGCTGCCACGCAATTCGGAGACCAAGGACCTGCAGGAGATACAGCAGTTCATGCGCGAGTGGGTGGAGGAGCAGGATGCAATCATACGCCTGGTCGAAGCGCAGCTGCGCACGCCCCTGCCCGCGGAGGAGGAGTTCGAGGAGATTCACACGCCTCAGGTGATCAACGCGGGCGGCGACATCCGGGAACTGTACGTCAACGATGCCCGCTGGACGGCCGAGGATGCGGCCATCGATCTGAGGCAACTGTTGCAGCAGATACGACTGCTCGAGCGGGAATTGCAGTCGGCAGCTCCGCGGCGGCCCAAACGTCAGCCCGAGACGCTCTACAACTTTCACTACGATCGCCTGGAGGTGGACAGCGTCGAGGCGGATGTGCTCGTTCTCGACCAGCTGAATCACGTGCCATTCTACGTGCAGAACAAGTCGCTGCTCTGGCCCGCTGGCTCGCTCAATGTGCAGCGCTTGGAGCTGCTGCAATTGCCCAGCGGGCAGCTGCACGCCGAGGGAACCGAGTCGCATGAGCGCCTGCAGCTGGACGGCAATGTGGCGTGCGAGACCATCAACGGCTTGGCCTGGACCCAGCTGCTGCAGGATCTGGTGTGGCGTCATCGGCCGCTGCAGCTCTCCCAGCTGCATGTACAGGGCGTGAGTGGCGCGACTCCATTCTGCGGGTTTTTCGCAGCGCTTCATTTTGCTTTTGCTTTTTCTTGTTTGTCATCCGCCAGGCTGTCATCTTCGAAGATGCGCTGCATCTGAGCTCGCTGAATGAGCTGCGCTTCCCCGAGGACTACCTGTGGTCGCAGGGCAATGGCACCACCATTGTCCAGGCCCCCAAGGCGTTCACACAGACCCTAAGTAGGCTACTACCTGCCCTGCCCCGCCCTTCTGTTTTGTTGGCCCCAATCATTCCGTTTGCTACTTGCAGCCGCCAATGTCGTCGACACGACGGGAACGATCAATGAGCTGCGACCGGAAGACGCCATCACACTCAGCGATGCCCAGGATTGGCCCGGTTTTGTGACCTTCGCCCAGCTGGAGGTGTCCGAGGAACTGGAGCTCAACGGCAGTGCCCAGGGCAGGCAGTTCGAGGAGGCGCCGCTGAATCCCACGCTGCTGGAGACGCATCACATCCGTGCCGCCGACTGCCACTTCGCGCAGCTCTTCGTCCAGGGAGCGCTCCGTTTGCGCGGCCAGCTGGACAACAGCAGCTACGACGCGCTGCTGGGCGATCTCGTGCAGCGCTCGCCAGATGCCAGCCAGCAGCTGCTGGTGGCGGGTGCCAAGCGTGTCGTTGGGCAGCTTCAGTTGCCCGTGGACGCCCATGTGGCGGATGCAAAGCTCAGCGGCATCCCCTTGGAGCACTTTGTGACGAAACACACCTCGCAGCTGCTCCGCAATCTGACGCAGCTGCCGGGCTACGTGTACTTCCATCGGCTGCAGCTGGCGCCAGGCGCCGCCTACGATGGCGTCCACTTGGAGCAACTGCTGGCTGAATCCCTGCGCCTGGATGGCCCCTCCCTCAGTGCGCGCGGCACTCGCCTACGCTTCGTGGGTCCCCCGCCCGATTTGGCCGGTGGACTGCGGCTGGAGCACAGCCTCAATCAGGTGCCGCTGGCCAGTGGCTACCAGACGCTACGCGAGCCCCTGCACCTGCGACGCGCCAGATTCCAGCGCGTGGCGGCCGCACAGGCGCAAGTTTCGGGCGATGTGATTGCCGCGGGCGCGGGATTGGGGCTGCTCAACGGCCGGCCACTGGGCGACATGCTGCAGGAGCAGCCACACAGCTGGTCGGGCGAGGTGAACGTACAGGAGCTGATCCTGCCGCATGGTGTGCAGGCGCAGGAGCTGCAGGGCATACGCGCGGACCTGCTGCTCGACTTTCTGCAGCAGTTGGACGAACTGCCGCTGCTCATACTGCAGGGACAGCTGCAGGTGGAACGGATTGCCGTCAGCGGCTCGGTGCAGGTGGAGGGTCTGCTCAACGGCCGAAGCCTGGACCAGCTGCAGCGGGAGGTGATCTGGCTGGATCGCAGCAACGAGATGCGCACGCGCTGGCACCTGCAGCAGCCGCCCGTGTTCGCCAGCGACCTGCACATCGGCGGCAGCTTCAACGAGCGACTGCTGCCCGAGCTGCTCGCTGACATTGTCTTCCGTTCGGATGTGCCCGGGGATGTGCTGGTCATCGAGGGCACCAAAAGCTTCACTGCGCCGCTCAGCGTCGCCGGCGAACTGCAGCTGGAGGCGCTGAACGGCGTGCCCTTCCAGCGGCTGGCCAACAGGCGTCAGCCCCTGAATCTCACTGGCAACGTGCGTCTGCAGGGTCGCCTCCATGTAGCCGAAGTGCAGCTGCAGGGCTCGCTGAACAACGATCCGCTGGCCCTGACTCGGCTGCAGCAGCTCCTGCACTGGGATCCCTCGTGGCAGAGCTTTGTGCAGCGCGGTCGTGTGGTGCCGCTGCCTGGCGGTGCATCGATGCCGCTGGACGATCTCACGGTGCTCGGCCACTTGGGCAATCTCAGCCGGGAGCCGCTGCAGCAGCTCTTCGAGCAGTTGATATTCAAGCAGCAGGCCCACATCCGTGTCGCGGGTCACAAGCTATTCACGGGCCGCGTGAGCATCCCAGAGGGCGCGCACATTCAGCAGCTGAACGGCCTCGACCTGGAGCAGCTGCTCAGCCAGCTGATCTTCATCGATGGACAGCAGCAGCAGGAGGCTACTATTGTGCAGACACCCGTGCACTTTGCGGCGCCCGTGCAGGCGGATCAACTGCTGGCCGAGCGCCTGCTGCTGACGGGGCAGCTCCTGAATGGCTGCAATGTCAGCGACTGGCTGCTGGACACTGTGCGCGTGGATCGCGACTGGCAGGCGCCACAAGGTGAGTGCTACGTAGAGGCAGCCACCCTCTGAGCAGCCACCCTGACCTGACCGCCCACTTATCCTGCAGTTCCCCTCACCTTTGCCGCGGGCTCACTGGACTACAATGGCTTGGAGGTGGAGCAGCTGAATGGCGTGAATCTGTCGCGTGTGGTTACCCTGCACACGGCACAGCAGCTGCTGGAGCCGCTGCTGGCAGCGGAACTGCTGCTGGATGGCGTCCTGACGGTGCACGGGCTGGTCAATGGCCGCAATCTCAGCCAGGAATATGCCAATACGCTGCTGGTGAGTAGCGTGCGAAGCGGCACGTGCATTTGGCCAACTGACTGTTGCGGCTGCTCTTTCAGATCAATCCCCGGGAGCAGCAGCAGACAGTGGAGACGCCGCTGCTGCTGGCGGGCATCCATGTGCGTGGTCCGCTGCAGGTGAATGCGCCCCTCAATGGCGATGCCAGCCTCAATCTGAGCGATGTGGCCAGTCTGGCGGAGCCACAGCTGCGGCTGCAGTCACCGCTCTACTTCAGCAGCCTGCACGCGCCCGAGCTGAGGGCCAGGCAGCGGCTCAACGCCTTCGATTTCGTGGACTGGCACGAGCGCAGTCTGTGGGCACGCGGCAGGGCGGAGCAGACCATTACCGGCAACTGGCGGGTGAAGCAGCTCAGAGTCAAGCAGGGCGACGTTAGAAACCGCCGCCAGACAATGGCCCAGATGGAGGAGCAGTACCGGCAGCTATGCCAGCGACTTACTAAGCTGTTCGGCTCCCTCAGTCTGCCCTACCAGGTGCAGAAGCTGAGACGCAGCTTCACGCTGCGGCAGCCCAAGCGGAACGAGGATGTGAGGCGCATCTTTGGCCTGGAGGCGACCGCACAGGCTGGCCGCAGAGCTGGCACTTATCTGCTGGTAAACGAGAGGGGCTGCTGGACGCGCATTCATCGCTGGAATGGCACGCGTTTTGCCCATGCCGGCGGCTTTCGCAGCGGACCCGTGGACGAGGTGATTGGCCTGCAGCTGCGGAACAACAGTGGACGCGACTTTGCCTTTATGACCAGCCACGAGATGGATGGGGGAGAGCACGAGTCCGCCTGGAATTGCACGGCCGCCAGCCTACTGCAGAGCTGGCAAACGGACGAGGCGCACGAGGAGACGGAGCCGCTGCAGATACCAGTGGAGACGCTTCAGGGTCTGAAGGAGCAGCAGGCGGAGCTACAGAAGCGTCCGTTGCCCAGCTACCAGGAGGCCATCAAGTACCTGCTGCGTCCGGCCGTCGAGTCCGAGCTGGGCCCACATTGGGGCCGCCGCAAGCAGATCGGTCCGGAGCAGCTGCACGCGCTCAGGCGCCGCCTGCTGGAGACGCTCAGCTTTCGGCTGCAGACCGAGGTGAATATCACGCAGCTGAGCATACCCGAGAGCGATCTGTACGACGACCAGCTGGTCGAGGACTTCCTGCAGTTGATGCAGCAGCTGAAGGGCTTCCGGCCGCGCCTCCACACGGACACGCTGCCGCTGCCCGACAGTCCGGCCCGGGTGCTGGCCGCGCGCAGTGCCCAGCTCATTTGGCCCGTGCTGCAGGAGCTGCGAGAGATTTCCGGTGCTGGCGCCGATTCGGGCGCCGAGGAGGAGGAGCTGGCCCTGGAGGAGACCCTGCTGGATGTCCTCGAGCTGGCCAACAACGGCTCCGATCAGACCCTGCAGCTGCATGCGGTAATTGGCAGACTGCGCCAACTGCAGGAGCAGCTGCAGCGCACTCATGGCGAACCGATGGCGTCTGCCGCGAGTCGTGCGTCCGAGCAGACGCTGCCCCACCCGACGCTGCAATGGCGGCCAGTGCAGACCCTGCGCCTGCTTGTGGGCCCCAAGAATCGTTCGCGGCTGCTCTATGCGCGGCTCGCCCTCTTGGACACGCCCGCGGGTCGTGGGTCGCCAACAACACCTTCGACGGCGCCGCCCGCCCACATCCAGCTGCACCATGCCAACGGCTCGCTGTTCCAGTCGCTGGCCGCCGACCGGCAGGCCAGGCAGCTGACCGCCCTGCGGGTGCGCGACGAGACGCTGCTGGCCTTCGTCGAGGGCTGCTGTCAGATACGCGTCTTCGTCTACCGCGGCGTCCAGGGCTTTGTGCCCTTCGCCCGCTTCCGCGCCCACAAAGCGACTGAGGAGTCGCCAGTGGTGCAGCTGCTCGCGCTCCGCCTGCCGCTTCAGCGCCCACCCGGAGCAGTCTATGCTCTGGCCGTGGCGCAGGCCCGGCACATAACCTTCTACGAGCTGGTCATCGCCGGGCAACTGGAGCCATGGCTGCAGTGCAATTAACTGGCACGAATTTATGTTGCTCGCATCTAGAAATGATGATGATGGAGCAGGAGTTCCTTTATAGCTCTAAGGTCTGATTGGATCTTTCAGCAGTTGTTGTGAATTGTAAGCAAAGTTATAAGAGCCATGGGCAATATTATTGTTATTGTATTGTTAATTGTATTCTTGGAAAATTAAGATCAATCTTAATTTAGTATTTACACGTTTGTTATTCCCTGTACCATAAATCATTTCTCCTTAATTAGTTACTGGCTTTTCGTCTTTTTTTGGTCCGGTTTTGATTTGGAATTTAAAATAAAACTGAAAAAATTTCTGGGCGCGAATTCCATTTAATGTCTGTACTCCATGTAGTAGCCGTGTAGTTACAATGTAACAAATTTACATTTTGTTCTAGTCATTCTTTTGTTTTGTTTTTTTTCATCGGTATATTTACGGTATATTTCTCGGTATATTTCTGTGAAACGCAAAAATGAGTCGGGAACGTAATGAATTCATCATGCGTTGCATTCTATGAACACTTCAATAAATGGAGTCCTTTAAAGTAACCAATCTTGAAGAAAATTGATGCATCAATCGTATAAAATTATATGTTCAGTGGTGAGAGTGCTAACTAGCTTGAAATATTAAATCGAATATCAGAATTTAGGAATATTATTTTCCTCGGTATATTTGCGGTATATTAGCAAAATGACAAGGTCTATTTCGGTATATTTCTGAGTGTCATTTTGAGAGTATATTTTATCGATAAGCCTACGCTCACACTGATACTTTTATCTTTCGCGACCTGACGGTCGGTTGTGCGCGCGCGATCCAAATCGAACAACAGCAACCGTAACGGTACATGCAAGCAGTGCGCGCTGAAAGCTATTTTTTTGAAAAATCATTTGCAACTTTGCAAATTTAATTGTTGGTATTTAAACACATGTATTTAAAATGCATAATTTGTGAGCTTTTCGGCGATAAAGCAGACTATTCAGAGTCGAAAATATGTTCCGTGTTTGTGTATTTAATGTATTTAATGCTCTCATGATCTGCTACCGTTTGCCGCCAAATTGTTGATATACGAAATTACGAAATTTGTAACTTGCCAGAGGCAAATTTTATTGTCTATAATTTACTGTCAATAATTAGTTTAAAAAAATTTGGCTGGATATAATTGGCATACATTTCGATCACCATGTGGCGATCTTTATGTGATCTGTCGCTCCATCAATGTGATCTCTCTTTCCATCTGTGTGATCTGTATATATCTGTTTAGATATATGCGTATATGCATATGCTTAATTTATATTAACCAAATGACACATAAACTTGTATAGACTTTTGCCAACGGAAATTACATTCAAATGTGCTCGGATGCTCAAGTCGCTTGTCTGCCTACTCACCTCAAACAAAACTGTGTAGGATGCCCACACACATATCGGTCTTCTATAAGCTATTCCCGCTCCCCTCCCCACCCGCGCTGAGTGCCAGTGCCACAAGTTAATGAAAAAACGAACTTTGCTATCATTTTGGCTGTTAGAGAGCTTTGAGATTGTGTCTCAGTCGCGCAGCAGTCTCACCCTGTCTGTCTGCCTCTTTTGTGTCGGTCGTCGGCTCTCCCATTGAGTAGGCGATCTAGCGTGAGCGTTTCGTTTGCGGTTCACCTATGCGCTGGCTGGCTGGCTGGCGGTCTGTTGGAGCACACACAGATGTATCTTTGTATCTACATTAAGATGTATCTAATAGATACTTTGCGCCACTTGCTCTCTCGCCCTAGTCTTGGTTCAAATTTGGCTGCGTGCTGAGCATTGCAACGGCAGAAAATAAGAGTAAAAAATACAACAACAAAATAAAGCGAATAAAACAATACAAAAAAAAAACAAAAAAACAAACTGTAACACGCGATGTGAATAAAAAATGTTGCCCATATAATTTTCAACATGGAATATTTTTTTTTAAGTGCACAAAAAAAAGTGGAAAATACAAAACACAAATTTATATAAAAATGTATATTTTTAAACACATTGCGCACATGTATTCCAAATCGATCATATGGACTCGGAAAAGCTTTAACCTTCTCACACACACACACAAACCCCACACACATTCATAGATAAATGCCATAAATGTGATTCTCCAGTGCGCTGGCTCAGCAATTTCGTAGCCTATTTTCTGCACTGATTTGGTTGGACAGTGTAACCGAAAGCAGCGCCAGATCTAGCATATTTGTGTACATATATGCACATATCCCCGTATATGCACGTCTATATATACTGTGCATATACCTACATATACCTAGCTATAGGCAAAAGACTCTGCTGGGCGTAGCACACAGTCACCAGCAGCAGCAGCAGCAGCAGCAGCAGGCACTCCGACGAAACAAATTTATTTTTAGAGAAATGATCTGCTGTGTGTATTTTTTTGTTTTTTTTTTTTTTGCCTCTAATTTGTTGGTTTTTATTTTTGCGCCTGCCCACCCCGATATTTTAACGGTAACCCAGATGGTTAACGTTTGGCGATGTACGGCAGTTCCAGTCGCTGCAGAACCGAGTTACCATAACTAATTGGCTACGACTTGCCTTAAATTTGTTCTTCGGCTGCAGGCAATGCTTGGAGTTTGCTCCATTTTGTACAATAAAACTGTGCATTTGATTTCAAGAAAGAAAGACTTAAGGAAAGGTTTCCCTTCTGGGTGCTAGTCGGAGATGGAAACTCTCACTCTTCAAGGGCTGTCTGTCTTAGTTCTGAAATCATTTCCAGCGTTTCCATTTGCACTAAAAAATGGGCCACCATCTTCTGCTCTACCTGCAAACAACATTTCGAAAAGTCTTTGCAGCCAGCGAACGAGCTGCTTTGATATAACCCCAAAGCAAATATATACAAATGAAATTCTTGAGTAAACTTTGCTCCATTTGTGGGCAATCCCAACTATTTTATATGGAATCTGCCCGTGCCCAAGCTTGGCAGTTGTGCGTGGAAACGCTCCAGCAAAACGAATGGGATTCCATATTCCGCCTGCAATTTAACGGATTTTTATTGGCAGAGTCGCGCAGCCGTGAGGCCGTATATTTTTATTATGAATGCCGCTCACATGATCAATGCCTGGGCATGAATCGTTGAATCGTTGCGCCATATGGCCGATCTGTTCTACAACAAAAAATTTCAATTATAGTTTAAGTTTATTTTTGTTGTTGTTGTTTGCTGTTTTTGCTCTCGGTGTCTATGAATGGCAGCCGCCTATCAATGAGTTGTGGCGCCCACATAACCATACAAACATACATATATGCACATAGTATGTGTGTGTGTGTGTGTGTGTGTGTGTGTGCAGGTATCCGTGTTAAATGTGTCAAAAGTCACCTGCACTAATGCTGAATGCAAACGGGTCGAACGCCAACGCCAACGCCGCCTACGGCTTTGCATTTCGCATTGTCAATGCAACTTGGCTGAAAGGGTCCCAGGGGTCTCGCGCGCTCTCTCTCTCTGGTTTTCTGGACCTGGCTGGCTGTCTGCTTAGCCGCTATTTTATTTTATTTTTATTTAATTTTTATTTTATTTTTTTTGGGGCAACCTGTTTCGCGCTCCATTACGTCATCTGTGGGACAGAGAGACAGCGACAGAGAGAGAGAGCGAGATGCTGTGCTGAGAACGCGCCAAAAAGCCAAAGAACATTAACAAGAACCAGTCAAAAAATGTTTAGAGACAAACAAATCAGATTTCGAAACGTAGCGACACATTAGAAGGTTCAACAATGTTGATACCCTGGTATTTTTTTGTTGTTTTTTTAATTTAACATAAAATAAAATTAAATAAATAAAAATTACAAGAAATATTGCATATATAAATATTATGCTGAATTTTCAATGATTTTTAATTAATAGTTTTTGAAAATGTATTAAAATAAAACAAAACAATGAAGTTAACCAAATGGAAATTTAGTTGTAACAATTAAATGCATGCAGAAAAAAAACTTATTTGCGTAAAAAGAACACGATATTTAAAGTGCAACAATTATATTAAATTGATAAATTACAAATTTTAAATATCTAAAAATCTAGTAAAATGTAAATATCTAAAAATCAAGTAAAATGTAAATATCTAAAATCAAGTAAAATGTAAATATCTAAAAACAAGTAAAATGTAAATATCTAAAAGTCAAGTAAAATGTAAGCCGCCAAATGAGAGATTTTTGAATTTAAAGCAGTCGCTTAGTTCAGTCGAAAACACCTTTTGACACCGTAGCTGACGCTGCCGCTCAAGGCCAGAATATCTCGACTTCGAAGTTGTCGCCGCAGAGCTACTAGAGAGAGCGGCGATAGAGATGCAGAGGCAGAGCCAGAGGCAGGGGCAGGGGCAGAGAGTGGCAGCGATAGAGAGAAAGAGCGGCAGATAGAGAGAACGATCTGTTCGGTCTGTTTGCTGAGTTGAAGAATATTTCGACGCTGTTTTTGGCTTTTGGTTTTTGGCTTTTGATTTGGGTCTTTTTTCGGAATCTCGGAATTCATTTCGGCCAAGGTTAAGTTTATATAAGTAATAAACGTAAAGCTCGTCGTGTGTGTGTGTGCGTGTGTGTGTGTGTGTGAGTGCGTGACTGCTCTCTGACCATATGTGATATTTTTGCACTGCTTTAATTGAACAACTCTTCAGGCCAACACCCACAGCAGCTGTGAAAATGCAATCGTAAAGGAGCACCAAATCTTAATGCAAACCCCACGAAAGCGAAACCAACGAAATTAAAACCCAAGAAACTCACTCACCCCACCCCCAAAAAAAAAGTAAAAATAAAATTGTAACAACCCAGGCGAAAATTCCAGCCCACACCGCGTGAGAAAGTGAATCGAAAACAAAAGAAACGCACGATGACAGGCCGCCGCCATCAACTGACGGGCGGCATGGGGCTGGCCCTGATCCTGATGCTGCTGCTGGTGAACGAAATGCCCAGCTCGATGGGCTACAACATCGATCTGCCCAGCTACGTGCGGTACCAGCAGGCGACCAATTCCATGTTCGGCTTCAGCATTGCCCTGCACAAGGCACGCAACGATTACTTCACCAATCAGAACAAGTAAGTACACGTACAAGGCGGCCCACTGGGTGGGGCCTAGCTGCCACCCACCCAATTGGGCTGGCATGACCTTCAGTCAGGGCCCCACACAACCGTAGAGTAGACAATGAAGCGTGAACCAGTCCATGCCATGTCATGCCATGCCATTGCCATAAACTGCACAAAACAAACAAAAGCCAATTTAATCGGGGAATATTTTATGTGATCGATGCTGCAGCTGTAGATTCGTTTTCAACGCGGTTTTTTCTGCAGATAAATAGATAGATATATGGAATAGATATATTTCACTGTTTCCATGGGAGCAACAAGTCTCAGGAAATTCTCTAAAAGTTATCTAAGGTTTAAATTAAATAACCCAACTTTAGATTTTCCACAAATTAAACATTTCCACATTGATTTATAATTTTATCTGAATTATTTTTGACAGTCATATTTTAAGCACTAATTTATAGAGCTGCAAAATTAAGAAACTATTTGGCTTTATTTTATTTAGACATTAATTCGGATCAGAAATAAATATATATTTTAGCTGAAAACATTTAAAGTTGAAACGAGCAAAGTTCCCATTAAGATAAGATTCCATCATCACAATGGAATTTAAGAGCAGGCCTATCTTATTTCCACATTTGATTTACCGCCCCTAAAGATTGCAAAATTCTTAACAAAAGATGGGGAAATATCTGGCTGTATCTTGTTATCTATGTGAGGGCGGCATGGTGCGTTTCCCACTTGGCTGTCACTGCTGTGTGCTGTGTGTTTCCTCATCATCTTTCTTTTTTGGACACTCAGCTTATCAGCAGCTCTGGGGGGAGTGCGTCTCCAGCAGCAGCAGCAGCCCGAGCGAGATAAGCGCCCAAAGAAAGGCGGGGAAAATAGAGAGAAGGAAAAATAATTCGGTTTTTATCACAGTCTCCAGGCAACAACAAGCCCAGCCAACATCCAAAGTCACTGCATAAGTTCATCCAACTGCCACTCAACGAAAACTGAATGAGGCAGGCGCAGAGGCAGGCGCAGAGGCTGTCGCAGAGGCAGGCGCAGAGGCTGGGAGAGAGGAGTGCGGAGCGCTGCCGATAGCAACATTTTCAAGATATAGCAATAATAGTTTTTGTTGTGCACTTTCACAAGATTTTCAGTGTTCTCAAAATTCCAGCTGTGCTTTCACAATCAAAGCAAGTTGCTGGTTAGCCAATCATTTAGTTGGAGTGCAGATAGATTTGGGCTAAAAGCCAAGGCAGCCTCTAACTGCTATTTAATTTGAAACTCAAATTAGAGGGTATATGCTAGGGTCTGTTCAGTGGCCCGACGCCTTGAACAGATAGATAGAACTGTGCCTTGGCGCTTCTTTCCAGTCCCATTGCCAGTCCCATTGCCAGTCCCAGTCCCATTCCTAGTCCCATTCCCAGTCCCATTCCATTCCAAGTGAGATAATACCGCGACATGTTAATCTCTCAGTACAGCCCACTCGCTCTATCTATGCTCTGTGGTGCCGCTATCTACAGCATCCCTCTGTGGTGCACTAAATGCCCATTTATTTCAATCAGAAAGAGATATGCCCAAGGCAGCAGCAGATCAAGCCGTGGAAGCACTGACAA
This sequence comes from Drosophila tristis, assembly GCA_018150885.1. Lineage (NCBI taxonomy): Eukaryota > Metazoa > Arthropoda > Insecta > Diptera > Drosophilidae > Drosophila > Drosophila tristis. The sequence goes on along the minus strand of JAECWT010000086.1, from coordinate 2,181,460 downwards.
ATTTACGAGTGTCCCATTGCACTATATACGCGCGTATCCATCTATCTGCATGTATATGCCGATGAACGGAATTTCTTTTGAGTGATTGGAATATATGGGACATTTGTGAGCTGAACCTTAAACTTTATTGGGCAATCTCTGGTGTGCTTGACCCCATGACAAATGGCTAAATGTGAGTCGGAGTCGCCTCCTGCCGCTCTCTTTGCTGCTGGGCTCCGGGGCTGTGCCGACTTTCAGCTTGAGTTTTAGTTGTTTATGTGAGGCGTTCCAAGAGGCGAACGCAGCAACGTTCGAACGTTCGACTGAATCGATAGCCTTTGCTGAACCCCACAAAGTTCAGCTTGATGGAGCGTGTTAATCAGTGTGCCGCCTAGTCGCTGTCGCTGTCTCAGTTCCAGCACCCCATAGTCTACTCTCATAGTGGCTCTCAGAGTTTTTCGCACGTTCATGGAGGCGGAAGAGGCTTGCCTCGAAGATACCCACCATCGATAGAGAGAGTGCCGCGGCCGCGGCCGGGGCCGAGGCTATCAAAGCAACAGCATCTCTCGTGTGGCTACGTGTGTGAATGGCCTTTGGGCCATTTGCACTTCTTTATTCGTTATTCCCTATAATCCATACAAAGCCCAACAGCAGATACAGCGAGCTAGTCTGCCGCTGCTGCTGCTGCTGCACTCTAAGTGCACTTAAAAAGCAACGAAAATTATTTAAATGCAGCGTTAAAAATGTTTACAATTCAATAAACAGACGCAAACACAGCCGCAGACTGCCAGACTGCCAGACAGACACAAAAGAAGATCGCAGAGCATTTTGGTTAGAGCTGCACCAAACAGATGCGACACGTTCAGATACAGATACGAAGATACAACGATACAACGATACAAAGATACAGAGATACAAAGATGCAGAGTAAAAGCGCTAACAGAGTGAGAATTGGAGAGCCCAAGTGGACTGCACTTTGTGTGCTCTTCTGCTGGCAGCTCCCCAAGAGAGGGAAGCAGCTTCGATTTTTTATTTTCCGCTTTTAGACATTTAATTTGTAATTTGTGGCTGCATAATCTTTATTTTTTGGCACTTGCAAGCCGAATATTTAATTTAAATTTGGCTGTGTTCATTTTTTAATATTTAATTAATTATTTGTTTAATTAATTAATTAATTATTATTAATGCTATTATTAATTATTTTTCAAATATTGTTCAAGCATATTTCAAAGTGTTAAAAGTCAGCTGCAAAATAATTGGAACATGCTCTGTAAGCTCCAAAAAATGACCAATTTCATTGATTTTAAAATAGATATTTTTTTAATAATTCAATTTAATTATTTAAAGTTGCTTTTTGCTGGCACTAATTAAAGTAAAAGTGAAATACCCAAGTGGTGTCCCCTGTCATGCTGCAAATATTTAGTTCTCTTGCTCACTTGCTTCAGGCACAGCTGCAGCCCAGAGAAGAGAACTAAAACTCACAGAAATACTTAAATAAATAACTCAAGCTATGGAAAATGTTTTATATATATTCGAAAAAAACACACTGATAGTTGCATCTATGGTGCAAATATGTTCGATATTTATGCCCAAGCATAAAGCATTTATGTGCATGAAATGCTTTTGGTTTCGTTGACTGCAGCCCACTGTCGAAGGGCAATATATGCGAGCACTTATGCGTCCCCCTTTAGCCCCCTCTGCAACAGCCACTCGCCACGGTACATTGCCGGCTTAAAAGCTTAAAAATTACCTGACTCCATTCTGCAGCTTCGTGAGATAATTGTGTGTTAAATGCCCACAAGACAAAAGGCGAGGCGAGACGAGACGCGACGACAGCGAATTGAGGAAAGTGGCAACAGGCGGGGGAGCTGGCGGTAGGGGCTGGGTGAGGGGGGTGGCAGCTAAGCAACTAGTTGTGGTTATTGTTTATAAGGCAAAAGACCAAAGCCGTTGGCCAATATGTGGTTTGCCCTGAAGCGCGCGTTTCGCGTTTCGCAGTGGCAGTGGAAGGCAGCAGCAGGCAGCAGCAGGCAGGCAGCAGCAGCAATTAATACAGCACATAAATGTATCCGTATCTTGCAGACAAATGCTCTTGTATCTCTGTATCTGTATCTCTGTATCGCTGCTTGACATAGTTTACAACAATCTGTGTGTGTTTGTGTGTGCTATTTACGGTCAAGTGTTGCGTCGGCGCACAAGGTTGCCAGCCAGCCAGCCAGCCAGCCAGCCAGTCAGCCACTAACGCAGCTTCACCCAATTGGCCAAATAGAGTCGTTTGTCCGTTAGGCTCGCCGACCATCCATCCGAGAACGAGAGAGTTGTCGCGCAGTCCAGTTGTGGCCAGGGCAGGCGCAGGTTTCCTTATACACAGATACCCAAAGTGTGCTGGGTGTCCATGCGGTGTCCATGCGGTGTCCATGCTGTGTGCCTCATTAGCCTGACCCCGTTCTTCCATGCCTCTTGGCTGCTGGCTGCTTTGGGCTGCTGCTCTGCTCTCGGATCAGATCCTTAAATGTTCTATTTGGTTCAGCAAAATATTGCCCAAACATTGCTGGGTCTAAGCTGCTCGATCAACGACTCTGAATGGCAATTGCAGCTAAAGGAAATGTACCGGAGAAAGTGCAAATATTCGCACAATAAATCTGCTCGGAATTTGGCAAATAATTTACAGGGTTCAGCAATTTCAAGTCTCTGAAACTTTTACACTTTTTTGCTGACTGTGTATTTGGAATTTAGAGTTTATTTATTTAAATTATTTATTTATTTATTTATTTAAATTATTTATTTAATTTATTTATTTAATTTATTTATTTAGTTAATTTATTATGCACAATTTATTTATTTAATTAAAAACTATTTTCAAAAAAACTCCAGTGATTTATTTCTTTATTTAATTTATTTATTAGATTCCTAATTTTATTAATTTATGCCACAATTTATTTATTTATTTTAGAAACTTTTTCATAAAACTCCTCGAGTGATTTATTTATTTATTTAGTTCATTTATTGATTAGAATTTCCTAATTTTATTCAATTTATGCCGCAATTTATTTATTTATTTTAGAAACTATTTTCATAAAACTCCTCGAGTGATTTATTTATTTATTTAGTTAATTTATTTACTAGAATTTCCTAATTTTATTCAATTTATGCCACAATTTATTTATTTATTTTAGAAACTATTTTCATAAAACTCCTCGAGTGATCGCCTTAGTTTTTGCAGCTCTCAAAATTTTCGTTCTATTATTTTTAGCTACTTTTTCCCTGTAGCGCAGCAATTGCCGATCACTTGAGGAGTTCATTTGGGTTTTTGCTCGCTCCGTCTTGTCGCTCCTTCTGTTCTCCATTAAGTGGGTTACAGTGCCTGGGCTTGGGTCTGGGGTCTGGGTAATCTATCTATTGCATAAACTACTGTCAGCTGCAGCTGGCCTGAAAATGATCGTGTCGATCGCTGCTGCTGGATGGCTGTGTCTGTCGGCCGCAGCGCGCTTGCGTTTGTTGTGGCTATGAAATGGCAAAACGGCAGCAGACAATGAGAAATGTAATTGATTTCAAATATTTACTTTCCTCCTCCTCCTCCTTTTTTTGCCCGTACTTACGCGCTGGCATTTTTGGTGGGTTTCGGGCTGTGTGGTTTTCGGTTGCCAGCCGGCTTAATTGCCGCTTGATTGCAGGCTCGAGTGCTCGAGTGCTGCTGCTGGCGAAGTGCTCTCCGTGGATAGACGTCGGTGGAGATCGTATCTGGGAGATCAGCTCTAGAGATAGAATTAGGCAAGACCTTCTCCACGAAAAACGGAAGTGTCAAATGTGTAAAAAAGGTGTTGGAAAACCACACACAAATCCACAAGCGCAAACACAAACAGAGGGAAACTACAATGAGAAAGGGGCTCAGACTGAGGCTCAGTCTCTGGCTCTGGCTCTGCCTCTGGCCTCTGGCTCAGAGTCAGGGCTGGGCCTACGGGGGCACAACATTTGGGTAAATGGCTCAATGAACAAACAAACGGAGGTGGGAAACGATCGAAAATGAGCGCCGGCTCTGTGCCGGGTCTTTTCTTTTGCCTAGGCTAGGCTGTCCCTGTCACGTGTGCGAACGGTTAGTTTTTCCCAGAGAGAGACCTCCAGGAAAACGAAATGAGGCGCACACATGTTTAGCGCCGACACGCCCTCACCCTCATCCTCACCCTCACCCTCGCTCTAGCCCTGGTACTCACCCCTCACCATCACCCACGCCATCAGCGCCCAGGGTCAGAGTCGCGTTGCGGCGCATGGTTTCGGTTCCTTTAACGCGCGGACTGACTCCGAAAGTGACTTGGCGATTTACGGAATGAAATGTACCCCTTTATATATTTACGTTGTGCATTACTTAAAAGGTTACCCAGAATGAGTATGAGAATAACAGAAACAGACACAGGGAGACACTGTGGACAGGGGAGACACTGTGGACAGGGGAGACACGGAGACAGGGGGAGACACTGTAGACAGGGGAGACACTGTGGACAGGGGAGACACTGTGGACACGGAGTGGCAGCGATCGACAGTGCTGACTAAAAGTCTGTGAGACAGTTTCTGGGGTGAAAAGATCATCCAAATACAGGCAGCAGGAAGCGGGGTTCATAGTTCATGTTGCTCACTGTTCTGAAGGCGGGGGAAAGATCACTAGGCAAACGATTCCCGATCAGCTTGGAACTGTCGAATGCCCAGAAAGTGCATTGAAAGTTGAAAAGAATATTTCAAAGATTGTTGATTAGATGACCAGGAATCGAACTTTTATTTTGTTTGTGCATTGAATCAGGAATCTTTAAGCATTTCAGCAGATATTTCAGCAGAGTTAAGCCCAAGTCATTCCAAATGGAGCTCTAAAAATTAATTTACAGCAGAATATTTATGAGGGAAGCGCAAAAGTAACTGAAGGGTTCTCCACAGGTTCTCAGCCAGAGACAAAAATCACTGAAATTTCAAGAATATTTATTATATTTAATTTACATATTTTTCATATTTAAAATGCATTTTTTAATATTATTTTTGTTTATTTATATTCAATATTTTGTATATTTAAATTCAATATTTTTCTATTATATTTCTATTCACTTTCATTTAAATATTTTTCATATTTAAAATTAATGTTTTTCATATTTAAAATTAATGTTTTTTATATTTAAATTCCATATTTTTCTATTATATTTCTATTCTTTTTCTATTATATTTCTATTCACTTTCATTTAAATTTTGTTCATATTTAAAATGAATATTTTTCATATTTAAAATGAATATTTTTTATATTTAAATTCAATCATTTTCGTGCACGTTTCTTCCAATTAATTTTCAACCAAATAAAATCCAAACAATGGAAACCATTTTGAAGTTTTTAAAAATTTGTTGGAGCTCGTTGAAGCTCGTTTGATGGATCGCTGGGATCAAAAGGTCACAAAGGCTGAAGCCTGAAGCCCGAAGCCTAACAAATTGCCTGTCCCAGGAGCCGGTGACCAGCTGTCTGTGGTGGTGCGCATACATTCCTCGCGCACTGTGCGCATGCTCGTGTCATTCATTCATTCGGCATTCGGGAGAACGGACGGGAGGCAGGAAGCATGCGCAGCTTCACACGAGAGCAGAGCAGAGCAGAGAACGAGCACCCACATCATGATGTCGGGAGACTTGAGACTGGGACTTGAATTGCGATTTGGGAATGGGAATGGGGCAGGGGAAAGGGGCAGTGGGAAAGGGGACTAGTCCGATGTGTGTCTGTCTGTTCAGCTGTTGCTGTCCCACTCGTGCCTGCCATATCCTGCGAGCAACGAAACGAATGTCGGGCATGTGTTGTTGTCATTGAGGCAGAGTCGGAAGTCGGAGGCTAGGTATTGCTTGTGCAGCGACTTAACAGAGAGAGAGAGAGAGGGAGAGAGAGAGGGAGAGAGAGGGAGAAACAGGGAGACAGGGAGAGATGTGAGAGGTGCACAGAACAATTTTCGAAATTTATTTTTAAAACATTATTTTTATTGCGGCTGCTGCACGCGACGACCATCGCAGAAGAAGTAACCCAAGACGACAGACCCGATCCGACCCGACCCGAGCAGACCCGAGCAGACCAGACCCCGGCACTGAGCAGACCCAAAGTCGGGGAGAACGTTCCGTTCGTTGGACTGTTCGTTCCATTTTAGCATTCAAGGCGCGATCTAACAAAAGGTTCTTCTTCTTTTATTATTCTCCTCCTGCTCCTCGCTGCTGGTGTGTCTCTGGCCGCTCCTTTTCCATTTAATTTGGTTCTCCTTTCCTGGCATTCCATTCGACTTCTTGAGACATGTGTGCGGAAAATTGGTTTCCATTTTTGTTTTCGTTTTTTTCAGTTTAGTTCTGTCGGTCGGTCGGTCGGTGGCTTGGCCTCCTAATTGAGACATTTTGGGGCTGAATCGAGCTGAAATGCAGCGCAAAAATGTTAGAATCTGAACGAACAATCCAACCAATTGAGAAATTGGGAAATTGTTTGATTTCGTTGTTCGGCTGGGCAGGCAGGCGCCTGCTCTGATGTTATATTTTTGTGTGTGTGTTCACGCTTCCATTCCATTCACCCACTTTCAATTGAATTGCATTGATTTTGATTATTTTAGAGCTGGCATTGTGTGTGGCTTCCCATTGTCTCTCTCTGTCTCTGTCTCTCTGTCTCTCTGGTTCACTGCACAAGCAACAACAACAGACAAATGGATGATGACAGAACAAACAAATGAACACATTCCCTGCGCTGGGAGGCTGCTGCTGGCGCGTGCTCTTCAATTTAAAATACAACAAAAATTACGCAAGCCAACGGACTGAGCTCCGATCTAAATTCGCTTGGCAGTGCAGTGCAGGGATGGGCAGAGTTCGCTTGAAGCTTTAAGCGCAAGCCAATGCTGTAATAATCAAAATGATCGTTGAATGCGCTCAATGCGATCAGTGGCTGAAATTAATGTGGCATCTTGGCGTCAAAGATTGATTCAAAGTTCTTGTCATGCAGCTCTCTGAGAGCTCAAAGAGCAGAATGCCACGATAAAAAATGGGTGAACTAAGCAACATCTATGAATAAATCATAGGAGCAGCCAATAAAATAGGCAAACAAAATTGTAAATCAAATATTTGTTTGCATTAAAGTGGGTAGAACATTTTCCACAATTACAGGGAATTTCTATAACTTTTAACCAGAAGCACATACAGATACTTAGTGCAGTTTCTGCATGGATTAAATATGGCTCGTATTGAAAACATTTTAAAAAACATTTTTTTTTGACAGGCTTTAATTGAAGCAAATTTTATTTAATTGAACTCTTTGGATAGCTGCATATTGGCCACATTTCTGCGAGTGTAGCTATGTGCAATATCCGTGCAACTATCTCTGAATGGTATTTATAGGAAATTTATAAATATGCCACAGGCTTTAGTCATTGTTTATCAATTTGTTTTCTTTTCGAAATACTGGGAATAGGTAAAGATAAACAAATAAATAAATGTATGTGCATGGGATATATTTTTAAGCGCCATGAGTCAAATAAATTTGGATTATTCATCCGCTGTGAAGAGTAATTTCTTTTGATTGGTATTTTGGTTATTCATTCATTCAACGAAATGCAAATGCGTTCTGAAGGGGGCACCCCTGCCCTTGGTTGCTGAGAGGGCGCAGCAGAGGAGTGGGAGGAGTAGGAGGAGTAGGAGGAACCTGTTTGAGCTTGATGTCAGCGCAGCATTTGAGACTGAATGTTCGTAAATTAATATTAATTATATTCAACGAGAGACTATGATCGAATCGGGCCCTGTCAAGCTCTTCGATGAATGCCAATGATGTCAGCGGGCACGCACACACAGGCACTTGGGCACACAGGCACACAGACACTTGGGCACACACACAGACACTTGGACACACAGACACTTGGGCACACAGAGACACAGCTTGCGAGAGAGAGAGAGAGAGCGAGGTGGAGCAAAGCTTTTTTAAGCAGAACTTTTGCCAGCCTAGTCAAAAGTCTCGCGCCTCAAGCTGCCTTTGAAGCCTTTTTTTGGCGCCGCAAAAGTTGCCCTCAAATTGTATTTTAATAAATGCCAAATGCCAGCAGAGCCAGGATTCACGATCCAGATGCAAGGGCCCGCTTCATGGTTTCACTTACTCACTCACTCACCCACTCACCCACTCACTCACCCACCCACTCCCTTCACTCATTCACCCCATTGAGAGGAACTTCTCTGTGGCTGGCGATCTTCTGCTGCGTGTCTGTGGGTCGGTTCGGGTCGGGTCGGGTATCGTCCCTCCCTCACCATGGGTTTGCCACGCATCTGTGCGATTTTTGCTTTAGTCAAGCGTCAAATTGTTGCATGTGGGCCGCAGCAGTAGAGGCGCGGGGCACGGGGCACGGGGCAGGGGCCCCGGCTTTTAATCAACTCTCAAGTGTTTGATTTGGACCGTTTGCGGCGGCCCGCCTTGTACATTGCATCTACATATACATATGTACATATGTATGTATGTATGTATTTTACTTTCCGTTTTATTATTTTCAATTTTAATGAAGGCCCCTTTGCTGCACCCCTCAGTGGCAGCAGCCGCAGCCGCAGCCGATGGCTGGGCACCCTTTCTGTTCGCGCCGCCGCACTTCCGCATTCAATGAATGCTAATGACAGCTGTCAATGTGCGTGCCATGATGAACTACTACTGGCTCTGGTGGCTGTCCGTGCCCCGCTTCCCTGCCTGCTGCCAGGCAGCCTAATTAGAGGGCAGTTCAAGCCGAGACCTGGGCTCAGCTACACTGCTGCTGGCTGCGCAGGGTTGGCCAAAAAACAATGCACAAAAATGCAGAATGTGGCCAGGCAACAGCTCAATAAATCCCATTTGGAGAAACAATGCCCCCCCCTGCTCCCCCCGCTGCCAAATTGGATATTTATGTGGTTTGGGGAATTTCCAAAATATTATTTATTGGCTTTGTTTGAGAACAAAAATATGCAGCAAGCAGCAGAGATAGGGATAGATTTATTTAGATTTAAAAATATTTATATGCAGTTACATGGCAGGCGACATTCAAACAGATTTAAAGTCAAAATAAATCCAATTTTTATTTTGCCAATAGGCTTCAATTATAACCCTTAAGCGCCGCCCTAAAGCCAAGCTTAATTTTGGCATAGTTTTCGGTTTTAAATTAATTGCAAAATCGAAAGATTCAAACGCCAAAAACTTTCGCTAATTTTCGAATTTTGTGCATTGAAGTCTCTAAAAAATGGCTAGGAAATTATAATTTAAATATAAATATAAATATATTTAAATTATCTATATGACTTCTTTTAATGCTAAGCACGGCTCAAAAATGTCCTTGAATTTCTTGGAACAAAAAATAATTAAATGGATAATAAAATACATTATTTCTAAGCCTTACTTTTACCACATAATATAATAATAATAATAATAAAATACATTATTTCTAAGCCTTACTTTTACCCACATAACTTACAGTTTCAATTTGCTAATACCCCCACGCGTTTTGTGTTTTGTTCCTTTGCAGTGTCAGCCTGATTGTGGGTGCCCCCAAATACGACACGTCCCGGTTCCAGCCCGGCGTGGTGGAGGCCGGCGGCGTCTTCAAATGCAGCATGAAAGACGATGACTGCAAATTGGTGCCCTTCGATTCCAAAGGTAATTTCAACGACACTCGACAGAAAGGGAATGGCAAATAAAATGGGCTTAAATCTGGGTAGCTTTGTAAGAGAATTTCGCCATCAAGCCACTGGCGCCAGGCACAGCAGCTCCACCACCCTGCCCCCTGCCACACAATTGAAGCTCCATCAAAGTGGCGCCAGAGACACAGCAGAGAGCAGTGTGGTGGGGGAGGTGTGTGCGGAGGTGTGTGGAGGCAGCCCCAGAGTGCAATTAGTTTATTTATGGGCTATGCGCAGGCGCAACTTTTTAGTATGCAAAATGCGAAGAATGCGGTCCGCGGAGAGGGGGAGAGGGGGAAAATACTCATGCGAACAGATACGAGAATTGCAATAATACTCGCGTATATTTTTAGACAAATGGCATTTGTTTGAAAGGCTGCACATCCTCCGCATAAAACGGAAATGATAAACACGCAGCAACTTCCTCGTGGCAAACGCATTAATTTTTTGCATATTTATGCCATTAAATGCGCCCAGTTGCTGGGGTCCGTCGCCGTCGCCGTCACCGTCGCCTTGGCCATAAATATGCAATTTGATTTTGCAGCAGAAACAGAAAGAAAAACACCTCGGACAATTTATTGACACGTGCCCCGTGCAGGGGCCTCGCTAATGGGCTTTCGGGGATGGGTTATGCATATATTTTTTTTTATATGGGGAATTGACATAAATTACTGGCCTCTCTGGTACTCTCCCCTCTTGTCTTGATATGTTTTTTTTGTGTGTGCTAAAATGAAAGTGTTTCTCTTTTGCTGTGGCCCCAGGCGTAAACAGGTGCTTCATCCAGCTAGCAGGTTCGTTGTCTCATTCATCGCTGTGTAGCAGCCAACTAATCAGCGTACCGCACCGCACCGCACCGCACCGTACCGTATACCCTACCGTACCGTATACCCTACCTCTATATGTGTGTTTGTTGCACTCTGAATCATTCTGCACACTTAAGTGGATGTGATTCATGCGGCACTTCTTGGACTACGTTCATCATTCAAATTATTCAGTCATTTCTGCCGCACACCCCAGCACACCCCCACCACCCCAGCACACACAAACACACACAAACACACGCAAACACTCATCAATTTTGAGTAAATATTATCAAAAGAAGAAAACAAAAACGGAAACTTCACGCAAAGGAAACTTATTTCCGTTTCGGCTTTCATTTAATTTTACTGTTCGCGTCATTCACAGTTCATTTGCTTGAAGTATGCAAGTTCAATCATGTTTTTGCTGAGATTCATAAACCAACATTTTTCCATGCCTGCCATTTTCATCTGAGGGCAAAACTTTTGCTTTCATTTATTGGAGTTTGAGAGATTTTTGCTTAAGCTTAATAATAGCAAAAATAAAAATAAATAATAAATATATATATATATAAATGAATATATATAAATAAATAAATAAATAAATATATATAATTATATAAATAAATTTAAATACATACATATAAATAAATACATACATATATGCATATATCTTTGGCATCTATGAGACAGCCCGCCCTTCCGTTTGGTGCTGTGATTCATTCGTGATTATATTTAACTTGATTCATCGATCAGCCACTTGGCTCATTCAGTGATCACATTCACCTACCCCCACCCCCCGCCCCGTAAATCCCGCATTCATTCGCCCTGCCCACTGCCATCCATCATGCGCCCGTAATGAGGCGGCGATTCACCCTTGAATGCATGATGGATTCGCCATTCATCCCTCATTAGGCCCAGCAAATATGTACAGTCCTGCACACCCAAAAACTACATGCTACAAATATGCCCCAACCCCCAATCTCACCTTAGTCCATCCGCAAATTGTGTCATAAATCACTGACAAAAGGAAGTGACCATCAGCGCACTCAAGTGTTCTCGTCTCTGTGTTGTCTCTCCGTCTCTGTGTCTCTGTGTCTCTCTGTGTCTTTTCCACAGAGCGCAGGAGCTTAATTAGTTTGCTTTTTTTTTTTTTTAATATTTTTTTATACGGCTTAGAGCACCGCCCCCTCCCGGGGGCTGGCTGCCCCAAGCATGCATATTAATTTCAGTAAATTGTCCATTTCCGTGCACAATTTGTCGGATTTACTTTTGTGTGTGTGCCGCTCTTATTTCCCCACAATCTTCCATTTTTCTTTAAATATGTTTTATTATCTTTGAATTTATTTTGCTGCGCCCTTTCTACTCTTGATTTCCGCCCCAGCCAAGATGGCATTTTAAATGTTCTGCTAATGATACTAATTTGTTTGGTTTGTCTTTCTCCCTCGCCAAAAAAAAAAAAAATAAATAAAAACAGGTAACAATCGGAATACAGAGGGCGAAACCGTAGACAGGAAGTCCTACCAATGGCTGGGCGCCACTGTGGCCACAGGACGCGACAACGACTTGGTTGTGGTAAGTCTCTACACACACAGTGCTGCACATAAGTATTAGCACAGCAATAAACTGCCAGTTGAATGCTGCTTTAAGAGCGCTTCGATTGCAATTTTTACCAGACCAAACAATTTGCCATACGACTTTTCTATCAGCGTAATTTTATTCAATTATATTTCATAGTCTTTTAAGCGCAAACAGTTTTAAAATTAAGCGCATCTTACGGAGTTTTTAATGAGCTTTGTTCTTGTAGTTAATATTGCCAGTTTTGGTCACTCATTTTGGGCAAAGATAAACTCTACCATGGGATATGGAATTAGTTATTAGGGGGACCAAAAACATCACAGAATCTCTGAGCAAAATCATTTGGCAGAGGGAGATTCATCAGAGATCTATCAGAGATCTATCAGAGAGTTATCAGAGATTTATCAGAGATTTATCAGAGAGTTATCAGAGAGTTATCAGAGATCTATCAGAGATTTATCAGAGATTTATCAGAGAGTTATCAGAGATTTATCAGAGATTTATCAGAGAGTTATCAGAGATTTATCAGAGATTTATCAGAGAGTTATCAGAGAGTTATCAGAGATTTATCAGAGATTAATCAACTGCCATTCGCAGCAGCGTTGAACGCTTCAAAAAAGTTGCAAAATTATTTTGGAGCTGGAAACATATTTACATAGCCGCATTGATTGGTATTAGCCATAAAAGTAATGTTAATTCTTCGGAAAGTTAGCTCTGAAAGCGCTCTACGAGTGTGCTTTCTTTTGTCCATCCATGCCCATGCTTTGGGGGTCTTTTAGCCTTTCTTTGTGGCCCCTTATTGCATACTTAAATGCAGCTAATGTCAGCGCTTGATGTGCCAATCAAATGGGAAAACTGCCAAAGGCATGCCCTGGCGTTGTACTTTCGTTTTCCACAGACCACAAGTGACCCACTAACTGGCTTATAGTCAGCCCCCAGCAACACCACCCACTAATGTAATGCTGTCCGTTCGATTTTAATGTGCATTGAATGATGGCATCATCTGGGACAGAACCCGCCGTTAAAATGTCAAATCGCATCGAGAGTGCAACACAGTCCGGAAGGGGGTGTGCGGGGGGCGCCCACCTTATCGTTGCTGGTAACAGACACCAAAAGCGACAGCGACACCAACAGCGACTGCCACAGCGACACCTCTGCCGTAGCCACTGCGCGCAGAGACTCTGAGAAAATCCAAGAATAAAATTACATTTTTTATGGGTTTTTGTTTGTTTGTTGTTTCGGATCGGTTCGGACCGTTCCAGTTCGGATGCTATTATGCATTCTGCCGTTAGATGTCAGTGGGTGTTTGGTCGCTGGCAGCTGGCAGCTGGCAGAAGTTCTCAATGCGTTTCGATTTCGATTTCTGTGTCGGTGCCCGCCACTTGGATTGCGTCAAGTAAACCACAAAAGAAAACCATAACCAAAACCAAAAGCCAAGCCACTGCAGAGATACCAATGGACAGATAGCAGGCAGCTTAGCTGCCTGTCAGGGGGTGCCTTGGGTAAGGCTTGGGGGGGCTCTCTAAGGTGTGGCCATGTCTCGCAACTTTTGTTAATTGCGTTGGCGTTGGCGTTGACTTGTGCTTAGTTGTCTGCCCAAGCACCTGAGGGAGAGCACCCACCGCCCCCATAAACATTTGATTTTCACTTTAGTTCTCAATTAACTTTGATTTGGCCCATTTGATTTTGGCCCTGGCGCACCAAGAACCGTTAACATTGATGGCCACAGTGCCGAGCGCGCGTGCAAGTGTGTACTTTTGTGTGGCTCTGGCAGCACCCTTGGACCGTGTCCAGGTCACTTCCGCCACGCGCTTCAGCCTGGCCACGGAGCGGCCTTCAAATGCCCATTAACCCGAGTCCAGGTCATCGATTGATTTGCTTTGGGGCCAAGTGCGAGCCCAAAACGAGGGGCCGCCACAGGACTACATCATCATCTAGCATTACCTCAGGCCTCAGCCGTGCGATTACCGCTGGTGGCTGGTGGCTGTTCTATGTGATCCGGAGACTTGTCCGACTGCCATGACTGCCTTTTGCACATCCTTTTTAAATACTTTTTGGCATTTTTGTTAGCAACATTTTCCTCTATGATCGCGTTTTACATACGTATATTCAGTGCAACGATAAATGAAAAATGCATCACAAGACGCAGCTTAAATTAAAACACTCGTATTTGTGCAACAAAAAAGGAACCAAGGAAATTGGCTGCCACATGAAGGAGCAGAACTGCTCAAAGTGCGAATAAAAATGCAGCTAAAATTGTATTTATTTGATGTATTTGTTAGCCAATTGTAGCCTACGATTTACCCCACTTTAGGGGTCCCAGCCAGCACTGCAGGCTGTGCAGCTACAATAAGTACCCAAATATCTTTAGCCCTGGTCAGCAAGTATTGGTGGCTGCGCTCAGTTGCAGTAATCCAAGGCAAAAGGATCATTTGTGAGATGCCATGAGATCACCCCAGAGTTTGTTTGCGACTTGTGTGCCGCCTTTAACAGCGTCAACAGTGGGGCAGCGATGTGGGACTGTGTGGCTGTGGGGCTGTGTGGCTGTGGGGCGTGTGGGGCGTGTGGCTGTGTGGCTGTGCGGCTGTGTGGCGTGTGGCGTGGGCGTTGGCGATGAGCGCCTACAATTTGGCCATGATCGGCAATCAACGCAGGCAGACGCAAGGTGACATCATTTTGAGCTCACAGAAAAAGCGCTGCCCCAATATGCCTGGGATCTGTGGGTCTCTGCGTCGCTGCGTCTGCGCCTGGGGGGCTTGTGCCTGCCGCATGTCGTGCGGTCGGTCTCGTTTCGCAACGTTTTTATTTTCTTTTCGGATGCTTTTCTGCTGCTGCTGCCGCTGCTGTTGCTGTTGTTGCTTGGTCTGCCCGTTGCGATTGCGACATGATCATCGACACGATCTGTGAAATTGCCAGCGCTATTGAACTCAAATATGGTTGGGGCACACACAGGAACAGAGAGCGAGAGGGAGGAGCAGGAGCAGGAGCAGGAGCAGTAGCAGTAGCTGCAGCTGTAGCTGGGCCTAGCAGCGGGTCTGTGGCATCTGCATCTGGGCATCCGGCATGGAATGGAATGGGGCTGACTGGCTGGCTGGCTGGCTGGCTGGCTGGCTGGCCCGATATATTCTTTTGGCATTCGCATTGGTAACGTCTGCATGTCGACCATGTCAAACGTGTTGACTTTTGACTCTGCCTCCACAGCAACAGCAACCCAGCAACCCCAACCAGCAACTGCTCGTACAGCAGGGCAACGACGGCGTCTGCAAAAGTGCAGTTTAATGTCTCAAAAATTTATCGTTGGCGTTTCGGTATGCACTCTGCTCCAAACATGGGCAATAAACCACAAAGCAACAAACAAACACACACACACACAAAAAACAAAGCAAACAAAAGCCCAAATACAGACCCAGACCCAGACCCAGAGACCTCTCAAAACTCCCGACTAAAAGCTGCAAAAAAAAAAACAACACCAAAACCAAATCCAAAACCAAAACCCAAAACCAAACTAAACAACAACAAGAAATCATTCAAAATATGTTCGGTGCTGGGCTGGGGGGGGTGGCACAAAAAGGAAATAAACCGAGAACACGACAAAACAATTTGGCCATAAAGAATGCCAAACGCTTGACAAGAGGTCAGCCCATTCGAATGGCAGGGATTGATCTTTGGCAGCCATGTGATTCAGGCACTAAAACCAGCTCCAAATATGGCCAGCATTTGTGTGTTAAATACAGAGAAATTAGGGCTACATTTGGGCCTGCCAATGTGCATTTCATGCGGCGACTATTTGCATTTTGTCTACGCTGTGAAATTCGCCAAAGAGGAAACCTGGTCCTGGTCCAGAACTCACATGCAGTGGCATAATTTTTGATTTCATTGCCAGCGCAAAAAGGCAAAAGGGAACCACTTTTGAGACTACATTTTGAGTGGACCTGTGCACGTTGCTCCTTTGCGGTGCTTCATTTGCATATCTAACTATTTGTTTTTGTTACCGGGAACTGCAACTAGAACTGGCAGGCAGGACCACAACCAGAGCTGCAGCTAGAGCCAGAACCAGAGCTAGAGCCAGAGCCAGAGCTAGAGCCAGATCTAGAACCAGAGCTAGAGCCATAACCAGAGCCGGAGCTAGAGCCTTCTGCTCTCTTTGCCCGACTGATAATAAAGTTTTTAATAGGAAATTGCTATTAACTTATTGATCATGGCATGGACAATGGTCCCAACTGCTGTGCCTCGGGGCAATTGTTAAAAATTTCAATTGAATTGTTCAATGTTTTCCACCACCAGCCACCAGCCCCCAGCCCCCCCCAGCCACCAGCCAGCAGAATATGTATGGGCCCAGCGGCAAGTCGATTGTCTGATTTTTGTCCAGTTTTTAGCATTTTTTGTTGCCTTGCCTTGCCTTGGCTTGTGTTTTTTTATTACAGGCAGCCCAGCCAGCCAGTCAGCCCAGCCAGCCAGGATGCTTGAAGCGCTGTGATTTTTGTTTATTTTTGCTGTTGGCGAACGCTTGCATAATATGCGGCCGGAGCCCATAGATTTGTGATTCAATGGGGGCATTTGAATGGATCGGCAGAGCCAAGCCAAGCCAAGCCAAGCCAAGTCCAGCCCCCCTCCTGCCCGCTGCCTTTCCGCCGATCCGATCAGCATTCATTTTTGGCGATAGCGCGTCATTTTGAGTTTATGTCAGAGTCGCAGTCGCAGTCGCAGTCTCAGTCGCAGTCTCAGTCGCAGTCGGAGGGAGTCAGATGGAGTTGCAATGGAATGGGAGTTGGAATGGGAGTCGGTATCGAAGCAGCAAGCTGGGACTGGTGGTTGGGGTATGTGGTATGGGGGGCATGGAAGATGGAGACAGAGAGCCACTGGTTGCCATAAATGGCACAATATGTATAAATTTGTAAAAGTAATTGCAGTGCGGAGACAATGGCCTGGCCTAAGATCTTGACGCTGATGTTGATGTCTGATGCCTGGTGCCTGCTGCAGTCAGGCAGGCAGGCAGGCATTTCCCTCTGTCTCTGCTGCTGCCTCATGCCAAACTCCCAACTGCTGACCATATTTGGCCTGGGTACTGGGTACCAGAGATGGTTGGAATCGAGGCTGGGACTGGCACACAGAGGCAGAGGCAGCAGCAGACGCAGCAGCAGCAGCAGAGAGATCCCCGTGCGTGTTTTATGTCCAACTGCCAGCCATTTATACATTATAAAACTATATAAACACACAGAACTGCAGAGATGCGAAGCGATGCAATGCGATTCAATGCGATGATGTTTACTCCCAGCCCCCAGTCCACAGTCCCCCAGTCCCCATCCCTGTCCCCTGCCTCTGTCCCCTGCCTCTGCACCAGCTGCGGGCACAGTGTCCAAGAGCTGCAGGAGAAAATGGATTAAGGCACACTGAAGCAGCTCATAGCTAGAAACCTACCTCTAAATATATATTTTAAATCGAACTTCTTAAATATATTATATATTTTGTTATTTTATTTTTTTATTTTATTTTATTATATTATATTTCAAATCTAACTTATATATATTATATATTTTATTATTTTATTTTTTATTTTATTTTATTATATTATATTTTAAATCTAACTTATATATATTATATATTTTATTTTTTTATTTTTTATTTTATTTTATTATATTATATTTTATTATATTACATTTTAAATCTAACTTAAATATATTATATATTTTATTATTTCATTTTTTTTTTTATTTTATTATATTATATTTTAAATCTAACTTATATATATTATATATTTTATTTTTTATTTTATTTTATTTTATTATATTTTATTTTATTATATTATATTTTATTATATTACATTTTAAGTCGAACTTCTTAAATCAGTTCATTTAATTTAAGAATCAATTGAAGAGCCTGACTGATGATACTTCTCGCATATAAGTAAATATTAATCAATGAAAAAACTCTGAAGCTGCATTAACCATCAGAATATTTTCTATATTCTAGATTTTCGATTTTCGATTCTAGAATCGTTTGCTAATTGAATAAACCCTTGCATATAAATTGTTTAAAGCCTGCCCAGCTAGTTTATATTTTAAGAACTTTTTCCCAACACTTTGGGCACACTGTGCTGGAGTAGCGGAGAGGGTGGGGGGGTCGGTCTGTTAATTCGCTTTGGCCATTTTAGGAAGGCCGTCCGCTCCATGCTGTTGGCCGGCCTGCCTGCCATTCTTTCACATCTTCACAAAATAATTTCCATGCCTCCAAAATGCCTCTATCAGTCGTCTCTTTCCTTTTAGCATACGTACCTCCTCCTCACTCACTCTATATGTCTCTCACTCTCTCTCTTTCTCTGTACTTTTGCAGGCCTGTGCACCGCGATATGTGTTCCACACGATGACGCCATCGAGGGCGATGCGCTATGACCCAGTGGGCACCTGCTTCACCTCCCATAACTTCGAGCAGTTCCACGAGCTATCCCCCTGCCGGACAAGTGAGTAGTAAAAGCTGTGCAGAGATTAACCCAGACATAATTTGAACTGAACCTGCGTTTCGGTGTGATTTCTGCTGTCCCTGTTCGTTCCTTTGAGTGTGACTGTAATTTGAGTGGGCAGGGAATCCCCTGAAGAGCGAAACTCAAACTGTCAGTTCTTTGTCTTGCCTTGGATGATTTTTTTTTACATTTTTTTTTGTTTTTTGGTAATCCCAGAGTATCGAATAACGGTAACTGAGTGTTTGCCACAGCGAAAGTAAAAAAGAAATTGTATCATTAAAGCTTGGAAATATTTTTTTGGATATATTTTTGGCTTATACGAACATTTTCCTGGATAGAAGTTTAAAGCTCAAGTAAAAAATGTTTTCAGGCGGAAAAGCAAGGGGAAAATATGCAAGTTGGAGAGCTTACCACTTGAAAGGCTATGCTCAATTTCTTAATAAAAATCACATGTTGCCAGAGCAGTTGAAACGAGAATTAAAGCAAAGAAATTTCAAAGCAAGCAATTCGCCTCATGATATTTAAGACGGTTCCCAAGCAAAGTAATCCGTATATATTTCCAAATATACCTAACAACTATTTATCCAGCAGAAGATATGTATAGACATGCCTGTACACAGGATTTTTATTACCAAACCTCGAATTTTTCCAGAAAAAAACTTCAACAGAGATGAGGCCTATGAGGCCAGGTGTTCTTATAAAAGAAAAAAAAGGAACTTAAAGAATAGTCATCCAATGGACTTGCCAGCATATGTACATCTATGTATATATGTATCTGTGAAGTATATTCCACCAGTGCAGAAGTATTCCCCAGTCTCATAATAGAGCCAATATACCGAGCACCAACATACAAAATACCTGCACTTACTAATTTAGTTCATTTGGAGAACAAATGAAACCATAAACCGCCACAACTCAAAGCCTACACCCACCTGATGACCCCCCACCCAACCGCCGACAGTTGCGGACTCAGGACAGATCCAATGATAGATTTATGGGTCGTGACAGCCAACAAATACACGGCTACTCCCCCCGTATCAAAGGAAGAAGACACAGAAAAACATGCATATCTATTCGCTGTAGTTTTCGATGTTTTTCTATATCTAAAAATATTTAATTTGATGTTCAAAGTTGTTTTGTTGTTTTTGTTGTTGTTGTTGTTTTCTCCCCCATCGGGCAGAATGCATCCACAGGGAAGTCGTTTTTCTTTCGCTTTCTTTGCCCTCCCTCCCAATTTTGTTGTTTTTTTGTTTTGTGTTGTTTTTTGCTTTTGGGACAGCCTGCCAAATTTGTTTGCTTAGTCATCGCATTATACGGACTATATACGATACCTATAGCTATACCTACATATCTGGTATGTATGTACCTATACCCATAACACATGTGGCATTCACCGCCGCCGCCGCCTGCTCCTCCTCCTTCACAAAGTTCTGCCTGCCTAGGTGTGAGTATTTTTAGCATCGCTTACCAGATGCAAAGCATAGATGCTGCCATATACACATAAGCATATACCACGTATATGCATGTATTTTGGATCTGTGTATATGGAGGCGGAGGTGGAGCGTAAGCATCTGTGGATACGTTTGAGTATTGTTATATAGCTGCCTGGCATATGGTCATTGGGCTGCTGGAACTAGCTCATCATGGGGCAGATTTGTTTTAGGTTTTTGTTATCCTATAGCCTGTTAATCAAGACGAATAAGTTGATGGAGAACAGGATCTAAGGCAATATTATAACAGCGCCTTTTGAAGCCTGCATATTTTTTAAACTATTTCTTTAAACTATTTTTTTGCTTCTAAAATTATTTTTAAATGTTTCAATAAGCCTGGCCAAAATGTTTGCTAGGTTCAGCATGTGTTTTATGGCACTCAGTTTTCAGTTTTCAGTTTCATGTTTCGTGCCATCCTCTGAGCACTCTGATGGAACTCCCAGTCGAATAGAGCTCCTCTCCTACCGCCACAATGATGAGATTTCTCAATCCGCGCAGCCAATATGGTCAGTCCAAGGGCAATTTAACGATTCTGAGCACATTGGGACCAGGCCGGGCGCTGACCATATTCCCATTGGTCTTGTTCATCGTCATCGTGATGATGATCATCATCCGCATTGATGTTGCTGCTGTGGTGGGGTTATTAATGCTGCCGCTGGATGTTGCAGTTGTGAAATGATTAGCAGCAGTGGCAGCATCGACCCATCTTGACAGTTGCTTCAGCACATTCCGACATCACTGAAAGCAATAAATACCAACTTAACGCACAAAATGCCAAACTAAATAGTTAAACGAAACACAAACAAAAACAACAACAAAAACGAACAACAATAACAGCAACAACAACAGCAGAAGCAGCAACAACAGCAGCAGCAACGAAAAGGGTAAATCAAACAACAAAAGCGGAATAAAATCATGAATCCATGAACACTGAAAGCATTGCGCCGAAGTGCATATACTCTGAAGTTCGGCCGGCACGATTAAGATCGTAAAGAACTACTCAAAATGCTACGAAGACTAATAGCTGAGAGTTCAGCAATCGGATTATACGAGTGGAATAATCCATTTGCCTTTCAATTGCCGGTTTAATTATGATTCGTTTTGGATTTTCAGCAATTTGCTTATGGAGCCGTATGTTTGATGGCAGATACATACATACATATGTATGTACATTCCTAGATACTCCTTATCGTTGTGGCTCAAGAGAGTTTTCATTACGAATATCGGAAGCGTCACCAACATCTAGCCTAAGCTGGAATACTCTCTTGCAGGGTATACCAAAAGAGACACACACACACAAACACAACCGTTGGACTGTCCGAAGTCTGAGTTGCCGTGCTGGAGCTGGAGTTGGGAATCGCTCTTCGTGCCCTTGCTAAAAACTAATTGTAATTCAAGACGGGGCGATTTTATTATGGGAATTACTACAACTGCACGCGGCAGACAATGCCTTGGGTATGTCCAGGTACGCATAGGTACACACACACACACACGCATGCACACGTGTGCGAGAGCGCGAGTGCCTTACGAAAAAAGTTGACTTATGTGATTGCTGCTGCTGCTGCCGCGACGTCAGCGACATGCTGCTGCCTGCTGCCGTCGACCCCCCCGGGGCCCAAACCATCCCCCTGGCAGCGGCACCGAGCGCTCAAATTGAAACACTTCGGAGACAAATTGTTATCGTTTAATTTGATCAAACGCACGATCTGCCTGTTGATTTCTCTCCTGTTTTTGCTCGCTCTTCCTCTCTCTCGCTCTGTCTCTCTCTTTCAAGCTCTCGGCGTGTGCAGCCTTATCGTTGCTCTCATGCGAAGGCAGGCGACATAATGGTACTCCGCGAGTACGAGCGTGGAGGGTATGCTGCATTCGTGCAGATCTATGTAACAGACACACATAAATTCGCTTATATTAAGTGAAAGTATTTATTTATAAACAGTAAACAACAAATTTGTTCGATACTTTATCGAATAGTTTAGTTTTTGGCAACTGGTCGTGTGGCTGGCTGCACAGTGCTGGCACGCTTTGCCCAAGCTCTACATATTGGGTATTGGTGTGGTCGGAACCTTCTGCGCTGGGTCTGTTCGCTGACTTGTTTTTGCGCTGTGTTCCCGCTGCGTGATTTTGTATTTGGTAGCAAAGCAACATTCGCAAGACACTTTGCCGGACAGTCTGGCACAGAAACAAACAAAAGGCGGAGCCAACAAAAGGATGTGTGGATATGTGGATCTGTAGCTGTGGCTGTTGCTGTTGCTGTCCACTTTAGGCCTGAGCCTTACCTTCGTCTTGATCTTTTTGTTTGCCGCTTTGCTGTTGCTGTCTGCTGTCTGCTGTCACTGTTGTTGCTGTTGTTGCCTGTTACCTTGGCTGTTCTCTGCTCGTACGAGTATTGTTGTATTTTCATTTCACTGTCCATCGGATGTCTGGCAGTTTACCCCAAAGGCGCGCTCTAATCCTTTTATGTTGCTCTCTCTGCCCAACTCGACCAACTCTACCGGACTGACAAATAGCAGCGCAATTTATTGCATTGCATCGGTAATTATTTGCAATTTATTGTCCCACATACTTACATATATGATCCGATCCGATGCGATCCGAACCCTCTTGATGCTCTCTGTCGGTCCCTATCGAATCATTTGCTGCCCCGGGGTACGCTCATTGAGCTGTGCCCGAACATTTATGAGGAAATCACAATGCCTAAATGGTCAGCTGTGACTGACATTCACTCCATGCCTGCATCCCGCTCACTCACTCACTCACTTGACATCTCTCTTTCTCCTACTTGCAGACAACTGGGGTTATCATCGTCAGGGCTCGTGTCAGGCCGGCTTCAGTGCAGCCGTCAACAAAGTAAGTATTCACTGGATAAAATACCCTAATCTACACAAATACATATGTACATATGTGCACAGCATTATATAAGATGTGATTATGTATTATGTGCACTGGCAAGCATCACTGACAAATTTCTGGGATATCAAGGGGAATATTGAATATCTAATTAATAAATATTGTAGTTGACTGGGAACTTTAAAGTTTCTTAAGGGATTCTTTTAATTTCGTTTCGCTAGTTAAAGGTTTCTAAAAGGGTATCTTAATAGTTATTGAGAAATAGGTTGGCTTACAAATATGTTAGACATATATTAGATATATCAGAATAATAAAAATAATCCAATTTTTAAATGTCAAATTTCAAATGAAAGAGCATTGCCAGTGCGCCCATGCCAAGCCCATGTCATGCCGTAGAAAAAGAGACCTAACCAATCTTTAGCTCTTTCTGCAACAGATTTTTTTTCGTTTCTTTTCGTTTATTTTTTTTGGGTTCATTGAGTTATTATATGCATGGCAAGGCTGGGTCGGTGTGGGGAGGGGGGGACTGTAGAGCGCGGCATGGGCATGTCTTTGGCGTGGGCACGTTTAGTTGGCACCTCGTTGGGGATCGTGGCATAACATTTGCATTCACAATTGCATCCACAGCATTCGATCTGACTATATTTGTTTTCGGTTTCTTTACTCTCTCTCTCTCTCTCTCTCTCTCTCCAGAATGGCTCGCGTTTGTTCATTGGCGCACCTGGCAGTTGGTACTGGCAAGGTAAGTGCACGTTTTTCCCACATGTACCGTGTACCGTGTACCGTTTACCGTTGTTCTACTTATTTTTCTTGTCTATCTTGTCTATCAAAACCTATTTTATTTATTTTTATTTTATTTTATTTGTACCCTTGTACCAAGTTTTTTTCTTTTTTTTTTTTTTGTCTATTGAGACGATTTACTTTTACTGTATGTATTTTGAATTTGCTGTTCTTTTCTAGTACTCGTATCTCAATGAAAAAAAAAAAAAAAAAAAGAATCCAACAAAAATATGATCCAATGTATTTAGTCATAGCTAGAGCTCTAAGTATTTATTCCTAGATGATCTCCAAAACTCAACTCCTACAACAAGAAAACAAACACACACAAACAAACACACACACACACACACCTACTCACACACAGAAAAGTCCCGTAGTCTGGTTTGAAATTTAAAGTTTCTTTACCCGTATTCATAGCATTTTTGTCCTCGTCCCCCCCGAAAGCTAAAAGTTCCCGATTATTCCCAACTATTTCTATTGAATTTTGTTTGCTCCCTTCCAGTGTACAAAAAGCACAATGAGTTCTATTTTTTCTTACATATATGTATTTTCCATAGTTTAGTTTATTTTCCCTACCTATTTATTTTGTGCTTAATATTGTGGGTCGTCCTAAAAGTTTTAAGGCAGTGCCTAACCCAAGTAATACCAAACAAAGAAAACAAACACTTAAAATCAAAGATATTTATGTCTACTCTGGGCTAGTTATATGTTTTGTAATGTAATCCTATTAAATAGGAACATCCCCCATCTACCCCCCCAAGTCTCTAACACCTGAACCATAGATCTAAGTCAGCTATAGTCGTAGCCAATCGGCATTTGTAGATGATTTGTGGAATGCCACCAGTCCGGGATGTAACCAATGACCTAATGTGATGTTTCTAGTGCATGTCGCATTGTACGGATTTAGTTTATAGTCTAAGCGTAGGTGTAGACTGTAGCAGACATACATAATATACGCACATAAGTCTTAATTAAGTAATGGTAGCTGTGCACTTAGCTGGAGCTTCAATTTAGGTACATTTTCGGTGCACCAAACAAAGTGTACCCAATGAGAGCAAAATGATAACTGCACAGCTACCGTATTGGTAGAATAGCGTCGCATAAGTCGTAGCATATACATATATACATACTTATCTTTGTAGTAGTACTCGTATTGTGTTGTCGAGTTGTTGTCATCAAAATTGTTTAACACCCCCCCAATCGGCCCTAATGTCGCACTTTTGTCGCTGCCCGAAGCTAACAATTGTACCGTACCATACCGTACACAGTGTATTGTACCCAAACATGCGCGAATACAAACCCAAAATTTATTTGAATCATTAGCTAACGAAATTCATTCAACACTCGACGGCAAAAGCAAGCGCAGTCACAGTGCTGGCTGTACCTTGATTATTGTAAACGTAATTTTAAATGTAAACTTAACCTTAGCTGCATCCTAGCTGTACCGTATCCGATACCGATACCGATACTATCTACTTTAACATTAACTGTAACTGTACCAGTACCAGTAACTGTACCTGTACCTGTAATTGTACCTGTACCGTATTATAACGCGTCATGTCTCTCTCCTACTATTCTATTCCTACTATTATTTTTGTTTTTGTTTTTCGTTGTCTCAGTTGATTAATCAAAATTATGTATTCTCTCTCTTTCTCTTTCTTTTTTGATCCACTCCCCCTCCCCAACTGTCACACCTTACCCACACTCTGTCTCTCTGTCTCATACTCTCTCTCTTACTCTCTCTCTATGTGTGTGTGTCGGCGCAAAATGCATGCAATTTTGTACCGTGCTGTAAACACCAAAAAAAAAAAAAAAAAAAAAAATTTATGACGTATGCATTCTGTACCGATCGCCATGAACTGTGTCTGTTGCTCCACCCAAAAAAAAAACAAATAAAAATCACACAACTCGATCACCACAACCAAAAAAACAAAAAAAAAAAAAAAAAAAAAAAAAAAAAAACCAACAATCAACCAACCCAATCAACATATTTTCCACAACTTCTGTTGCTATTAAAATCCGAAACACACTGAATACAAAATAAAAAGGACAAACCTACTCAATACCGCCCGATGCCGAGTTTCCATTTAAGCCGCCTTATTATCAGCCCTTCGGCACTGGAGGTAATAATAATTAAAAACCAAAAAAAAAACAAAAAAACAAACGCAAAAAAAACCAATTACGCTTCTCACCCACTGCCTCAAAACTCAAAACTCAACCACCAACCCGAAACTGTACCTACGAACATTAACCTATAGCTGCCAAAAAGTACCTAAACATCTACACACACACACACACAAAACACACACAAAAACAAACACACACACACTCAAACGATCTCCATAATTGGTGTCTGATAATGCAATAAAAAAAAAATATATATATATACATATATCGAAATGAAAACTCATTAAAAACCTCAAAAATGGTTCTATACTCGTAAGAGGCATCAATCATCATCGTGTGAACACTGTTGTGTCCTGGAAGAAGAGCAACTCGCCGCATCGAACGCTTCGCCAACTAATCTGGAAGACAAAACCAAACCCAAGACGATCTTCCCGCTTTCACTCACTATCTCTACTTTGTGTATCTCCATTCGTATATCTAGCCGGGTCCAAGTCCGCTGCCCTCGGGTTATTGCTTCTATGGGAGGATGTGGCATGAAAGAGCAACCCTCAGGCATTAAAGTCCTATTGAAATGGGGAATTTCTCTTTCATCTGCTCCTGGCTTCTATATACTTATAAGGGTTTTGGGTATAGACGAGGGAGTTATGACTGGCATCGGCAGTGGAGAAGGGAACTTCTTTATTTGTTTTTTTTTATATCTCTGTTTCTGTTTCAGTTTTAATTTTTCATTCTATTTTTTGGGTATTCTTTGCCCTGAACCAAAATATGTAATAATAGAGGAGCTTTTGTTGTTTCGTTTTTGGTTTAAAATTGAAATTTGTTTGCTCTTAAACTAGGGAAAAAGGATAGAGGATAAAGAAATTAATGGCATAGAGGGAAACATGAATTTTAAATATAAACCTTTATTGATTCGTAGTGCTAGAGGTAGGAGTGGGAATAAGATTTGGACTGATTGAACTTCATACACGAAGTTTAAATGAAATATGAAAGCTAAGAAACTATTATTACATTTTCATTTAATTTAATTCCGTCATTTAGGGCTTTCTCCCATGGGGTTCGTCAGTGGGCTGGCACGCACACACTCACATGGTTTGCAGGCCAAACAGAACATTCTATGGGTCTTCTCCTGCTGGTGCTACATTTTGGTGGCGCCTGAAACGCTGCAAACTGATTGAATCGAATGAAGACTAGCAGAAGACTTTCCCTGTCCTACCTGCCCACTGCCGGGGCCAGCTCCCCTGTGTATTATCTAGCATTAAGCGCTTGCGGCTGTGCATGTCTGCTCTCATGTCTGGGGCGGCTGGTGGTAGTTTACCTTGGGTGTTTTGGCTGTACTAACTAACCGGAATGCGACGCTAACCCTAATCGCTGCACGCTCTGGATTGCATGTCTATATCCACATATCCATGTATCCACTTAGCCATGTATCCATGTATCCATTTATCCCTAATATCGTAGACTTGCAGTGTAATCGTTGTTGTCGTTGTTGTGGCTGCTGCTTCAGCTGGAGAATAGTTTTAGTTACACCATGCAAATAAATACCTAATGTTGTCGTTGTCGTTGAGCATGCCCATAGCCACTTAGTGTACTCACCACAAATCACCAACGAAGAGCGATAGCCCCGAAGACGAACTGAAACTGAAACTGGGAATTTGACCTAACTCAAGTGTTTTCGCATAATGCTACCCACAGGTCAGACCAGCTCGCACGACGTGACCAAGCCGGAGAACCAAGTCTTCTCCACGGTGGAGAGCACATCGGTCAACGATGACTCGTATCTGGGCTACTCGATGGTCACCGGCGACTTTGACGGCGATAGCAGCGAGGACGTGGCCATTGGCAAGCCCCGTGGCGCCAATCTCACCGGCCAGGTGGTGGTCAATCGCTGGAACATGGCCAACATATTGAACATCACTGGGCGACAGATGGGCGAATACTTTGGCTATGCGCTCGCCTGCAGCGATGTGGATGGCGACGGCCTGGACGATCTCATCATTGGCGCGCCCATGTACACGGAGCTGGGCAACGTCGAGGGCAAGTACGATGTGGGCCGGGTGTATGTGCTGATCCAGGGCGGACACACGGCCTCCCAGTTCTTCACCACGGAGCACATACGCGACGGCTTCCAGACCAAGGGTCGCTTCGGGCTCGCCCTCACCACCCTGGGCGACGTGAATGGCGATGGCTATGGCGACTTTGCGGTGGGCGCTCCCTACGACGGACCCGCGGGCCGGGGCGTCGTCTACATCTATCACGGCTCGTCGATGGGGCCGCTGGCGAAGCCCTCGCAGATCATAAGCGCCGAGCAGCTGGTGGAGGGCGCCCCCTACCCAAGGACGTTCGGCTTTGCGCTCTCGGGTGGCGTGGACATGGACGGCAACACCTATCCGGATCTGGCGGTGGGCGCCTACAGCTCCGACCGGGTGTACCTGTTCAAG
Source organism: Drosophila tristis (assembly GCA_018150885.1). Taxonomy (NCBI): domain Eukaryota; kingdom Metazoa; phylum Arthropoda; class Insecta; order Diptera; family Drosophilidae; genus Drosophila; species Drosophila tristis. The sequence continues at coordinate 2,153,307 of JAECWT010000086.1, read as the reverse complement.
TCGCGCCCCGTGGCGGCCGTCAATGCGGAGACGACCTTTGCCAGTCCCTCGAAGCTGATCAGCCTGGATGATCGCAGCTGCCAGCTGCAGCGGGACCACAAGCGGGTGCCCTGCATGCTGCTGACCACTTGCTGGAGCTTCACCGGCCGCTATCTGCCCGACCAGCTGGACTTCGATGTCTCCTGGCTGCTGGACGCCAAGAAGGTGCGCAATCCGCGCATGTTCTTCCTGCGGGACGAGGGCAAGAACATCCGCAACCAGACGATTCGCCTCAACTATGGCCAGAACTTCTGCCTCAACGAGACGGTCTACCTGATGCACAAGGTGCAGGACAAGCTCACGCCCCTGGAGGTCGAGGCCCGCTACAATCTGCGCAGCAATCGGCCCCTCGAGCCCGTGCTGCGGCGCAGGCGCGGCATCCTCGAGCCGGTGATCGACCAGAACCGCGAGATTGTCGTGCGCGATGCCATCAACATACAGAAGAACTGCGGACCCGACAACATCTGCGAGCCGGATCTGAAGCTGGAAATCAAGTGAGTCACACCACCAAACCCCCCACCAAGTGCCACTGCCCCCACAAGTGCCCCTGCCCCCCCAACAAGTGCCCCTGCCCAGAGCTTGGAGCTAAACTGAATCTCTTGCAGGACCGTGGACAAGTATCTGTTTGGCTCGCCCGAGCCGCTCACCGTCGAAGTTCTCATATCGAACCACAACGAGGACGCCTTCGAGGCGGCCTTCTACATGGTCACGCCCCGTGACCTGGAGTTCCGCAAGCTGCAGCAGCTGGGCGAGAAGAAGGACACGCCCATCACGTGCTCGGCCCCCACGCCCGCCAACAATCACACGCTCAAGTGTGACATTGGCAATCCCCTGGAGTCCGGCCAAATTGTAAGTACAAACCAAAGTTGATGCTCCACCAGAGCCCCTGCTGAACTGAACTGATCTGATCTGATTTGATTTCCCTGCTGGCAGGCGCACTTCATGATCAGCCTGGTGCCGGCGGACAAGTACGGCAGCTCCTCCAGCTACGAGTTCTACTGGGAGGCCAACTCGACGAATGTGGAGCGGGAGGGCTCCCACTACGACAACATCTACCGCAAGAGCGTCGGCATTTGGGTGGACACGGACCTGGACATCAAGGGCACCTCCCTACCGGACTATCAGCTGTACAAGGCCGACGACTACAAGGCGCTGCAGAACGCCACCACCGAGGAGGAGCTCGGGCCGCAGGTGGTGCACATCTACGAGATACGCAACAATCGGCCCTCGATCATCGAGGAGGCCGAGGTCTACATCCACTATCCCTACCAGACCATTGTCGGCGATCCGCTGATGTATCTGCTCAGCCAGCCGGAGACCGGCGGCAAGATCCAGTGCGACCAGGTGTACGAGGTCAACGAGCACAACCTCAAGCTGGACGAGAAGCTCAAGAACAAGTCGTATCTGCACGCCCAGGGCGCGATCAGCAATTCGGTGCAGTTCAGCAGCCAGGCGGCGACCGGGGCCGCCGGTGCGGGCGGCGCTGAGCGCGCTGAGGGCCATCTGGCGGTGTCGCAGGGCTCGCAGGGCGGCCAGGCGGTGACCGTCAGCCAAACGGAGGCCAAGAATCGACTGACACCCAAGCAGGTGGCGTTGCTGGAGCGCGAGGATGCCCTCGATGTGCCCGGCGATGCCTCGTATGTGCATCAGGATCGTGCCAGCCAAGCGGTCACCATCGACCAGGAGCCACGCATCAATCAGAGCAGCTTCAGCAGCAGCTTCTCCTCCAGCTCGGGCACCGGTCAGCCCAGTGGGCAGCTGCGCGGCCACAGCACCCAGGGACACATTCAGATGGCTGGCCTGCCCCAGCAATCCAGCATCGTGAGCAGCAGCTCCGGCTATCAGGCGGGACCCCAGCAGAGGCAGCAGCAGCAGCAGCAGCAGCTCCATCTGGCTGGTGCGGGTGGCGCCAACTTTGCGGACAAGTCCATGTACGGCGGACACAGTGGCAATTTCCATGCGGGCACCCTGGATCTGGGCAGCATACCACGCAGCAATGTGGACAATGATCTCTACAGGAACAACCAGCTGCAAGGACAGGGTCAGGGACAGGGACAGGGACAGATTCACAGCCAGTCCTATGCACAGGGTCAGGGTCAGGGCCAGTCCTACGCACAGGGTCAGGGTCAGGGCCAGTTTGGAGCTGCGCCAGGCGGCTACCATGTGACATACAGCTCCGGCAGCAAGCCCTACTATGGACGCGAGAATGGCGACTACTACGACGAGGACATACTCCAGCAGGGACCTGCTCAGAGTCAGAGTCAGAGCCAGGGTCAGGGCGGGCCAGGACACTGGTCGTCGTCCAGCTCGAGCTCATCGCAGCGCCGCTTCCGTCGCGATAGCGACGACCAGAACCAGAACCAGACGCAGCCACAGCAGATCGATCTGAATTCGCCGTGCCATTCGGCCCGCTGTCGCACCATCCGCTGCGTGGTGACCAATCTGGGCCCCGAGGACGGCGATGCCGCATTCGTGGCGATACGCGCGCGCATGGTGGCCAAGACCATGGAGAAGCTGGCCTCGAATGTGCCCCTCAACGTGTCCACGCTGGCCGTGGCCAATGTCACCCAGCTGCCGTTCATTGGCCGGCCCAAGGACAAGATCATCAAGTCGCATGAGATCTTCTACAAGGCCGAACCGGAGCCGCAGCAGGTGCCGGATGTGGTGCCCCTCTGGGTGGTGGTGCTGGCCGCATGTGCGGGTGCGCTCATCTTCCTGCTGCTCGTCTGGCTGCTGTACAAGGTGAGTGATCGCAGCATAGGGATTGGGTTAGGTCTGCCACAGATCGACATTCAGTCAAGGCTTTGTGCGTCAATCGATTTGAAATCGATTACAAATTATTCTCCTCTCTAATCGGCACGTATTTCCCCACACATTATGCATTGCAGTGCGGCTTCTTTAATCGCAACCGACCCACGGATCACGCCCAGGAGCGACAGCCTCTGCGCAATGGCTACCACGGCGATGAGCATCTGTAGAGCGAGCGTTCGAGTACTTCATGCAACATGAAACAACAACAACAACAGCCACAGCAATAATAGTAACCACCCACTACGAACTCTTAATACCGTACTAAAACAGAGACAAAACAACAACAACAACAACAAACAATGTACTAAAACAAACACACAAGGAAACTGTTGCAGGGATGTTGCCGCTTGCGCGTGGCTCTGCAAATATCGTATGCGATAATTATCGATTAATTATCAATAATAATTGAGGCAGCCAAACGGCTGACAGGACGTGCATCCTGCCGCTGTACACGCACTGCAGTGAACACTGTACTCTACGAGTATCCTCGGTACAACAGCAACAACAGAAAAAAACAGAAAAAAAACAAAAACAGAACTTGCCTAGTCACGACATGAAGAACTTTCTAATGCGTAAAGGTTTTTTTATAACTTGTAATATTTAAATTTAATCATATCCAGAGACGTTAATTTTATATATTTTTTTTTTATTATTTTTTGGAATCTGAAATTATTTTTTATTTTTTATTTTTATTTTCTTTTGTAATGTTTTTTGTTCTTTGCAAAAAGTTTTGAGCAATGCTCGAGCCGCGAGTTATCGAAAAAGTTAAACAAGTGCTATATTAATCCTGTACTAAAGAAGCGGAGTAACCGAACTTAGTGCTAAGTGAATGTCTGAATATGAGAGTGTGTGAATGTGAGTGTGTGAATGCAGCATGTGAGTGCATGTATGTGTCAAATGGGTGTGAATGGGTGGGAGTGATATGTAGCCTAATACTTGTGCATGTGACAAAACGAAATAGACACGATTACGATTATGGGATAAGTGACGGGAATCGAAGTGAAAATAATAAGTGAAAACGGAAATCAAATTATATGAAATGCTGCCCACAGAGAAGCTGTCCTACACAGACATACAACACATATATACTGCCACGCCCCCTAGGCAGCAGCTAGCAGCTAAACAACAACAACAACAAAACAATTTATAGGTGCTACTCTAGAGTTTTTTTTTTTTTATTTATTTTTGTATTCTCTACTCTTGAAAATTGTTGGCGTTTTTCACTAAATTTTAAATACATAAATACACTTATTATGAGTAGTTGGAGGGAGTTACTTGTGTTTGCCAAACTCAAAGTTTGCCAGTTACAACGCCAAAATGTGTTAAAAAAAAAAGAAACAAAAAGCAAAAACAAAAAACAAAAAATTTAATTAATCTATGTAAAACCCTTTTGTGTAAATACTAAAAATAAACAAAACAAATGGAAAACTAAAGCCAGAATGGCGACGTTTTTAAATAAATAAATATACGATTAAAATTGCATTTATTTCCAAACTACATTTGAAGAAGAGCCGCGCTTTGCCGTTGTCTTTTCTTTCAGTGTATTCTCGAAATAAACGACGAGCCCCCTCCTCGCCCGCGCCCCTGTGCGCCACGATTCTGTGTCTATGTCTACTGTAATACAATAATTAACCTGGTTTCACCTGCTGCTCACAGTTAGTTTAGCCAAATTATACGCTATTGTTTAATTTATTAACTGTACTTATTAATGCGTGTCTTACATTACTTTACGAAGAAACTACCTTTTTTTTTTGTTTGCTCTAATCGCTGTATTAAATTGAATAATTTTACCATACAAATATAAATAAAAACGAAGGTCGAGTTGTAAAAGTAAAATACAAAAAAAAAAATGCATTTTATTTAAAGGCGTTGCAATTTTCTTTTATAATTGCAATGCAGGCGGAACATTTATTGCATTAAAAGATATAAGGATAAGCACAATTCAAATTTGAATTTAAATTCGAACTCGAATTCGAATTTAAGTGCGCCATAGCAGCCAGCCGGAGTCAGTGAGCGAAGTGTGCTGCCAGCCCTGCGCACCTGAAGATTTCTTTGAGGCTGTTAGACCTGGAACTGCAGCGACAAAATGCATTCTGCTTACCATTCTGTTTAGTGTTGAAAGTGAGGCAATAGAAGTGCTGGAAGTGCTGGAGCATGTGTATTGTGGTTTGTGCCCAGAGGCAGCACTCCGTCAAAGAAATCGTCTTATATGTAGCTGGAACCGCTGCAAGGATTTAATAACCGTCATAGCGAAAGCGACAAAATTCATGCATACGCACCTCTGCTTCGTGTAATTTCTTATTTGTGTTTGTTGCGTGTGCCCTACATGATCAGCGTGATCCAGGCCACTATCAGGAAGAGCCCCCCAATGGTGGGATAAATGCGGATTCGCTTTTTATGCGCCAGGGCGCAGTAGTACAAGGAGCCGCTGTAGATCAGTGTCCCTGTGGTCATCAGTGTTCCCGTTAGCACGGGGTAGTGGGCCAGGGGCATGGCCATCATTGCGAACGCGTGCAAAAAGTGCATGCGACTGGCCCCATCAGCATAGGACTCCAGTCGCATCTGGTCCAACGGGTCCTTGATGTCCCTCAGTGCGTAGGTGCAGTAGGCGCCCATCAAAATGGCCGATGTGCCGCTCAAGCCGGCCAAACGGATAAAGTTGTAGTTACTGCCGACCAGGGCGTTGAGCGAGACCTCCGGCATCACGTATTTGGAAACGACCGAGCCCAGCGTCTGTATCTCCGTTGGAATCACCTCCTTTAGTTCCGGAGGCTTCCCAATGTCGCGCAGTAGTTCCGATGCGTACGACATGACCTCTTGCACCATGGGAATGTCGAGGGCAAGGTCGGTCAACGAGTCGACCAGCGACATGTTGTATAATTTTTCTCAAATATTTAGTATCAAATTTTTACGCTTCACACAGCGTGATGTCACGAATAATTGCCACTGTTTACTGTGTTTCCCAAACAATATACATAAACTCGAAATAGGCACTGTGGCCTACTATATTTTTTACTTTTACCAGGTTTTTTACTGAAACCAAACTCATGGGCGCCAAACTAAATTTCAAATTGTACATCTCTCTCTTTCGTTCGAATTTTCGAACTCGCCGACTAAACAGCTGTTTCCGAACAACTTTACAACAACTTCCTGGTATATAATGGTATTTTATGTGAACTTTTTATGTAATGAATACAATACAAAATGGTTCTGAAAACTAGCCAATCTTGTAGAAAATTGATGTATCTATCGGATGAATTTATTCGTTTAGGGCTAAGAGGGCCAACTAACTAGTAATAATAAACGGAATAACAAAATCATGGAATACGATTTCAGTCAATAACATAGAACGTTAACCCATTGTCGACCAGGGGGGTATTTAATATTTCCACGAAATGTATGTTACCTAAATATACTTTACACATTGCAGATGAAAGATGTCGGTGGTCATTTTTGTTTTGTAAGTAAAGAAGAGGATGGAGCTACAACGAGCCATTACAAATAGTATAACTTTCCGCTGTTTACCAAAGGGTGCTCAACTGTTTTAATAGAGGGGTGCTAAGTGGGTTAAGTCTCATTTTCTAGGCCTAATGGTATTTTTTATCTACATCGGCACGGTCACGCTGCACAATGATTACATTGCGAAACGTAGCGGGAATTTTAAACAGATAGGCACATCGTCGTGGCCCGAGCGCGTAAAAATTCAACTGTTTTCTTCGATTTAGTTCTGCATATTACAGATTGATTGTGCGTGTGTATTTTTTTTCGGGTGCACTTTGTGTCGAATCGCTGTGCGAGGCGCAGTGCGGGAAGCGTGCATTTAAAATGCTTAAATTGTTGCTAATCGAGCTGTAAACAATAAAAAAGGTAAAATACCTCGCAAGAGATGTTCTTTTGCTGCAACAGGAATGTGTCGGATCGAGTGTGTGTGTTGTGTTTGTGTGTGCGCACAGAACATGAAAAAAAGAGAAAGATAATGTAGAACGAGTAGTACACCTTAGGCCAGAGCCGTAGTTGAAAAAGTGGAAAAGTGAGAGAGAGGGTGTGCATGTGTGTTACAGTGTGTTTTTTTCTGTGTGTGTGTGTGTGTGTGTTTGTGTGCATGAAATGCCGGCAGAACCGGTTCAGCAAGTGACCAAAGCAAAAACCTCAGCTCTTGGGACCCGCTCCTGCTCCCGCTCCCACTCCTGCCCGGTGGCTCTCCTCCTTCTACTTCTCCTCCTCCACTCAGCAGTTACTTCGTTTTCACGTCGACCTGTTCATGATCATTGGAAATCTGTCACAGTAGGCTGGAAATGTACTAGCACTTTCCAATATTTGCAGATCGATCCTCCTGCACCCTGTTGACTCTCTGACACTGACAAAGGTGTATAGATCAATGGGAAAGCTGACAGTTAAGTAGTAATTGTGGTAATGCTGTGCTGTGCCGTTTTGATATGATGAATATTATATTGGGAATCAGCTGGTAATGTCTGTCTGGTATGTTATTCCTGATTTTAGATACAAAGTGTTTAGCAGAGGCAACAAATGACATAGTTCGAGCTCCTTCAGAATTTGTATGCAATTATCTTGATGATTTTAGCTACATATGTATGTACATATGTATGTACATTGTTTGTTCTATGAGAGATCATAATGCATAGCATTCGCTTATTCCTTCTCTCTTTGCTTTTCTTTTCTCCTCTTCCTCTATGTCTTTCTTCAGACTATTTCTTTTGGCTGCTGTGCCTGTGCACAGCCTCTCTTTCTCTCTCTCTCTCGCTCTTGTTGTTTTTGTTCCCCAAAAATTCCCATGATTAATGCGTAAGAGCGTCGGGCAGCAGCGTAAGCGTCAGCAGCGGCATCGGCAGCTGCAGCAAAGGGCAGCCACGTTCTAAGTGATTTTCCAGATGTTGTTCCACTGCACTGAAAAAGGCATTGACATTGAAATTGTTGAGCAATAACCTTGATACGTGCATGCTCGTATTAGTTTAATACATAAATTAATCTGTAGATTGCCGTACTGATTGTAATAATTGAAAACTTTTCTTGTGCTATGAAACCTTTTCCAACCGCAGCAGCTTCCGCTGCTTCCATTTTTACTCTCTCTTGCCCTCCTGATCTCTCTCTCTCTTTCTTTCTCTACTGCATTTGGCATACCGTTATTCGTGCAAGTGGTGGGCCCCGCTGTTATTCGTTTTGTTTTTGGTTGGAAACGCTGCCAGCGGTAAACCCTTTTGCATTTGCGCATTGTAAAGCTCACGCACGGGGAAAGAGCCGCCCCCGACCACTTTTACCGCCTATCCGCTCGCCCGCATCCCACAGTTGTCTTTTGTTCCGAACTACGCACTTTTGTTACTGCTTTTTGGCATTGTTTCAGAGCAAAGGCAACAAATAAAATACATGTGCCATAGTCGAGCACTCGACCTGGGAATACCCTTTATTTTCATCGTAGCTGTAATTATAAACCAATAGAAATTACCTTTGTATGGATCGCTAGATGTGGGTTAAATATCAGTACACTTTTATTAGTGCAGTTCATCGCGACACTCTCTCACTTCAACGAGAGTACAGGGTATAATAATAAAAGCACTCGAAAACTAACCTTAACCGCGCCTTTTTCCGTTAAACGTTTTACGGTTTCAACTTTCCGCTCGACTGAGTTTGCATATGAGTGAGAAAACATTTTGTCTTTTGTCTCTGTCTGCTTTTGGCTGCCTGCCTATGGGAGATGTGGAGGGAAGAACTCCGCTCACGTTCCCAGCTCAAACATTTCCACTTTTGGTCTCATGTTTGTTGGAGAGAGAAGAGAGCGTTGTGTTTGCCTGCCCGAATTGAGAAGGAATTGCATAAGCAGCACACACAAAGCAGCACACACAAACACAGTCTCTCTTTGGATTGCAATTTCGCACTTTGTTAACGGTTAAGTGACTTCTACTAGCTGACAAATTGCTGATAGATTTATTGTTCAACAAACAACCAAAAAGCAAAACCAACAAAATGTGCTGATTGTGCAATCCACGTTGCTCGGGCGGATGGCTGGCGGGGGAGGGGGGAGGTGGAGGGCAAGGGCCAAGACAAGGTTATCATTGCTGCTGCCCAATAGAAACTACAATCTATTCGTTATTAATACCCTGTATGGTGGGTAATGGTGGGTGGAATGGAATTTATGGATTGAATATTTTCATGAGGCTGCGCGGTATACCCCAGGAAGTCTCCCAGAAAGTACATTAAAGTGCGTTTGAATTTGTATATAAGTGGATCCCCCCACAGAAAACTGAGTGTAGGATACGAGTCAGTCGTAATATTTATTGTCGGCTGCCCCTTGCTGCTGCCTTGCCCCGAAATCAACACATCTGATAATACGACTACACAGGCAGAGGCAGAGAGGCCCGTGCTGTGTCGGACCGACAGCGATGTGTCGTTTGGCGTGCCATTAACTCAAATTAAATGTCAATAGCACCTCCTAACAAGCGACAAGAACAAATGAGAAAAAGGGAGGGGGGGGGGGGCGTGGCAAACAAATGAAATTTAAAGCTACAACAAGCTCCCCCCAGACACAACGGCGGGCAGTGGTGGCGGGGGGGACAAGCACTAGTTAGCACTAGTTAGCTGCCTGTTCATTGACAGGTGCGCGCGCGATTCGGTTGTCAAAATGTGGAAGCCCGCAACACTCAATTACCAACGGAAAGGGGGCTATCACATTGATGGCTCTCTAATACGTCTATTTGCCCACACCACCCCCCCAACCAAACCGAACCCCTTGTACTTACTATTTCGTATAGCTAATAGTGGCTTAATGCCTGTCAAAATATGGTCAACGTATTTATTACCACTATTTCTTGGTGCTCTTATCTGTTGAGATTTATATGGCAGTGGATGATGATTTATGCTCGCCGCGGCCCGTTGCTCAAATATGGAAAGTGGCAGCTGAGGAAAGGTGCAGGCGTCGTCTAAATATGGTTGGTAAAAGAAAGACCGCCTTTGAGAGTGTCTGTGTGGGTGGAAAACGTGGCATGCAGCACACTGCTTGGAATGAATAATGTAAGGGAATATTTACATATCTGTGTGCCCACTGCCCACTCAATGCTCGTAGTGCCACAACCAAATGTTTCCCGTAGTTTTTCCCTGTCCAAAAGTGAGTTCAAATCGACTTGAAACTGTGGAACTCTGAAGAGATTCCTTTGCATGGCAACCCGCCCCGTGGAAAAATTGTGTGAAACTGCGTCTTAGCGGGGAATGGAATGGAAATTGCGCTTCGCACAACCCCAGCACACAATCCACCCCAACTAAATGGCGCAGCAGCGGCCGTGTCGCATCTTTTGCAAGTGCCCGAGATACATGCCACCACCACCACCATATCCATCCATCCATCCATTCATCCTCATTCACTGCCTCGCGCGATGGGAGGGAATCATGTCAAATAAGCAGAAATCGAAGAAAACTCTGAAATCAAAGCAATTGAAACTCGATAAGGAAAGCTGAAATGAAGCCCAGCACTTGCCTCTGCCGTTGCCGTTGCCGTTGCCTCTTTAGTCTTCTTTCTCATTGTGCTGCTGCAGCAAGTGCAGCTTACCCACATTCGGCTCGAGTGTCCCCATTTCGGAAAAACTGTCGCCGCGGCATTAATTCACTTTCAACAGCTCACAAATCGACCCATTAAATTGGCCAAAAACAATTGCTGCAAAAAACCATATGACTAACAGCGAAAGGAAGGCAAAAACTGATTTGGTAAGGCGGAAATTGGCTACACAGAAATGATGGATGGGGTGCAAATCGTTGAATGCAAAGAAAGGAGTTGGCTAGAACCTGAAACCCCAAGTGTTAATTGCATGCCAAGTGCAATGTGAATAGTTCTGCAATTGATTCTAACGCGTGCCATATTGCATTTCGATTTGGGTGTCCAACTGACTCATCCGCAGCCTAAACTATAGAAGATTGTAGTATGGGAGACTGGGAGAGCTGGCAGCGGGATTAATCCCACGGGCAGGCTAACGAAAATTACCCTCAGGCGAAGGGATGACAAGATTTATTTATCCCAAAAAATACAGATATATTTGGGGGTTCAAGTTGACTATATAAATCAGATATATTCCCTATAGCAGCAAATACAACCAGTACAAAAAATACAAATATATCAAAATATTGGAACTATTTTTAGAGCTCGATCTTAGGGTCATCGCTGCTTGACTTGAATTTTGTTGATACGGGAAGGAAAAAGGGAAGGAAAAATCATTCTAAAAATCACTTTAAAAATCTCTCTTAGAACTACTTTTAAAATCACAATAAATTGTAATGTGATGCTAATGGAATTGAAGTGTCATTCGCAGCAAAAAGTTTGGACTAGTTTTTTTGTTTAGAGACAGTTCTATGACAGTTCTATAAGTAGCCTATGTCTACCTTATACATAGGTTTCGTGTGTGTGCGTTGCAGCTGAGTGTGTCATCATCCAGCCCATTATCATCCAGTTTATCTTTATGTGAGTCTTTTGATGATCTTATCATTTAATACGGTTCCACTGTAAAGAACACACGCTTTCATCATTACTCAACAATCGTAGATAGTCCCATTCCCATACCCAGACCCATACCCAACCCCATTCCCATTCCGCTGGATGTGGGCCAGCCCAGAGATGGCCTTAGCCGAAACGATTGCAATAGATGTATCTTGTGGGTATAAGTTAGTTTTTTAATTAAATCTATGTGCAAAGAACCCTAGCCGAATATTACATAAAATGTGATTTATGCTAACCGTGAAATATTGTTCGAAAAACCAAAAGCTATCTCCAAGAGAGGCAGCGAGAGGGAAGGCCTTAGTGGCAATAATCTCAAAGCGATAAGATAAACAAACAAAAATATGGCAGTTTTCATTGCATGTAGCATTATTTGTGTGTGTGTGTGTGTGTGTGTGTGGGTTTAAATCTGCCCAGTACACCACGCCAGACTGCCCAGCACTTATCGCTGGCTGAGGGGGGCTCTAAAAGAGATTTGCCATGGCTGGAAAAATGGTGCGAGAATCTTGATTAAAGTGTAGAAAATTGGGAAATACCAAAGCGCTGAAGGTGCGCCTGCTTAAACATTTAATTGTTGTATGATTCATGTGCGCTCTGTACACGCTGCTGGCGCTCCGATGATGCGCTGCTCTGCTCTGCTCTGTGTCGCGTGCATTCCAGTTTTTCCATTGTAATTAACCTGGCCTTCCCGATACGTTCCGTTCCGATCCGATCCGTTCTGTAGTGTGCTGTGTGGGGGTGGCTGCTTCTCTCCACAGATTGAATGACAAACATGCTATAAAATTTCACAAACGAAACGAGTACGCGGGCACGAATGCTGCGAATGCTGCGAGTGCGAGTGTTGATGTTGAAAGCACAAATAGAAAAACTAGAAAATAAAACTACAACTATTTAAAGCCGAACATAACCACAGACACAACAAAGACAAGTGACGCCTGCCCACTGTCGCTCTGCTCGCTCTTCTCGCTGTTCTGGCTGCTTGGCGAAGCGTGACAGAACAGATCTGTAGGCAATATCGCATCTGGAATTTCGCATATATTTTGTATATTTATTTGATTTGGATTTCGGAGAGCAGCACAGCCCAGAAAAGGGGCACCACGCCCACTGCTGCTGGTACGAATTTCACATAAGCGAGCGGCTGACTTCTCATCATTTGTTTGACATTAAAAATCTTTAGCCAAATAAAACTACAGATTTAAAGTGTAATTATCAATTAGCCTGGTTTAATTCGCTGGCACTTTCGGCTGCATTTTTAATTATTGTACTTGCACGGATCCCAATTAAAATTTATGCATGCATCGAGACCGAGTCGCAAGTCCAGCTGAGCGACCGGAGGAGGAGTAGCGCCTGCCTGGGGCAGGCAGGCAGTCGAAGACAATTTGGCGCAGTGCAAATTGCCGGCAATTGTTGTCAATTTAAAATTGAAAAGAAGTCAAATGTTGGGCAAAAGAATGCATGCAATCCCGCCGCTGATCTTTTCCACATATGTGTAGATATAGTAGCCCAACACTTGTGTGTATATTGTATACATATGTACGTAGTATATGCTCTTATGTGTATGTACAGAAAGAATACTTGAGTACATATATCAGAGCCATCAAGTGGCTGCTGCTATCTGCCTGTTCACTTATCGCCGCTGCTCTACGCATAACGCAAAAAGGTCTCTCTTTATGGCTGAGAGCGGAGAGCGGAGAGCTGTACACCTGACTATCAGGGCGGGGCAGTGGTGGCAGCAGGGGGCTGGCTGTGTTGCATCAGTGCATATCATGTCTCAAGGCGATCTTTTTCTGGATTATTAAGACTGATCAGCACGGCAATGGCAGAGAACTCTTGTGAATAATTTCCCGCATCTACTTGTATCTATTCCCGCAACAGATCCGAACAAAATGCCCAAATTTATGCACTGAGGAAGCGCAGCAGACAGGCACCCAGACAGACAGACACCCGGACAGGCAGACAAACGACTCGCAGCCAGCGTCTTGAGCCCCGGAGAGAGTGTGCAAATCATTGTGTGTAATGGCCATCAATCAGGGCAAATACAAGCCCACAATCTGTGCCATCGATGAGGTGGACGATCGCAGCTACAAGCTGCACAACAGCCAGGATGAGATACGTGGCAAGAAGCAGCAACAGCAGCAACAGCAGCAGCAGCAGCAGATCGAGGGCAGCGAAACGGCCCCACTGACGACAAATCAACAGAAGCTGCACATGGATGAGGCGGGTCTGACGCCCAAGGACCTGGAGGCGGCACGACAGGAGGCGCTCAACGAGGTCGGCAGCGGCGGCGTGGCAGGTGGCGGCCGCACACCCACAGCGAATACGCCCAACTCGACGCATCCATCGGCGAATGGCCTGAGAGGTGAGTGTGGTGGCTCCACTCATTGCTAGCATCTTCATGTCTCATCTCGCATCTCCCATCTCCCATTTCGCATCTCCCATTTCGCATCTCGCATCTCTTTCATGTGCTATAAAAAAAAAGCGTTGCTGCTTCCAGGACGCCGCTCCTTTGACGCACTGATGAGTTTGTCGCGCAAGCGAAGGATCCTGTATGTGAGCACCGCCTGCCTGTGCGCCCTGCTGCTGATCATCATCATCATGCTGCTGGCCTTCTGGCCGGACGTGCCCTTCTATCTGCGCGCACCGCTCTGCCTGGAGCGGGAGTGCGTGGAGAGCAGCCGCCAGCTGCTGCTGTGGGCCAACACCTCGAAGAGTCCCTGCCACCAGACGTACGAGTGGGCCTGTGGCAACTTTGCCAGCGACTATGCCGACAACGATTACTTCGTGATCAAGCGTGGCGAATGGAACTACAAGACCTACAACGAGTATCAGGGTGAGGCTCTGGCACTGGCACATGCATTAAATCTCTCTTTTTGGCTCGACTCATCGCATGATTCTCCCTCCCTCCACCGCAGAACTCAATGAACTGAATCGCTTCATTTCGATGCTGCCGAATTCGGCGGAAGGCTCCTACTCCGTGGAGTCCACCATCAGCAGTCTGTACCGCAGCTGCCGCGAGATCGACGCCCTCGACAAGAGCCAATCGGATCTGCTGCTGAAGCGCGCCATCAAGTCCGTGGGTGAGTCTTCCGTTCTGCCCCCGCTCCCTGGCTAGCTCATTGCACTCCTCGTCTGTGTGTTTACATTTATTTGGGGAGGGTTACTTGGGCGATATTTATACAACAAAAAAAAAAGGAGCTTATCATTCGATTTGCCATCGATTTGCCATCGATTTGCCTTCCTATTTGCCATTGGGCGGCAGATAGGTGGCACTTTGGGCAATCTTGTGGCCGCCAGAGCTGCCACCGGACACAGTGGAGGTGTAGCCACCAGATGAGCCGCCATTGCCGGCGGTGTAGCCACCAGACGAGCCACCATTGCCGGCGGTGTAGCCACCAGCAGAGGCAGAGCCGCCGCCGCCGCCAGCAGCGTACTGCGAGCTGCCAACGCTGGCAGAGCCAAGGGAGCCGCCATCCAGGATGCCGACCACCGACTGGGCAGGCGCCACGCCGCCATCGCTGTGCTCCGAGGTGCCCTCAATCCGGTCGTACTCGGCTGAAGAGAAAATGGGCAGAACAGACATTAAAGTGGCGATCGATGGGGCAGGGGCAGGGGGGACGAGGACGTACCCTGAATCTGCTGCTGGGCATGAGAGGCCTCCGCCTCCGTCTTGTACTTGATGAAGAAGACCTCCGGCTTGCTGGGCACTGTGGGCGCGGGCGTGGCAATGTCGTTGACCTCCAGCTGGTTGTCCTTCTTGGACAGCACATAGATGACGGTCTTCTCCTCCTTGGGCGCGTACTCGGCCGACAGCTTCACGTTGGCATTGCTCGAGGACGGGGCCTTGATGAACACCACGCGGTAGTTCTTCTGCGGGCGACCGATCACCAGGTGCTTGGCCCGCTCCAGATTCTCGTGCTCCTCGGGCGCGGCGACGGTGAAGAACTGTTTGTGGATGATGGGCTCCTGGAAGCCGCGCTGCACCTCCTGCTCCTGCTGCTGCTGGTAGCTGGGCGCCTGGTAGCCCGCGAGGGCGCCAAAGCCGATGTTCGGGCTGGGACCGAAGCCCGTAAAGCTGCCAGAGGAGCCGCCGGAGAAGCCGCCAGAGGAGCCGCCGGAGAAGCCGCCAGCGGCGCCGCCATAGTTGGAGTTGGCGCCACCAAAGTTCGAGGAGGAGGCGCCGCTGCCGTAGTTGCTGCCGCCGCCGCTGCTGTAGCCGCCAGCGCCGCCAGCGCCGCCAAAGTGTCCGCTAAGCTGAGGAGCGGCTGCCACACCGCCAGAGCTGCCGAGCAGAGAGCCAACGCTGGCGCTCTGGAAGGCGCCCAGGGGTCCATAGGAGGCCACGGAGCTCTGGGTGTTGCTGGGCGCACTGAGGAAGCCGCCACCGACGCCTCCCTGGGTGCTCTGGGTGTGGGTTGTCAGCGTGCCAGAGAGTCCGCTGCCATAGTTATAGCCCTGCTGGGGCTGGGGCTGGGGCTGGGGCTTGGCCTGGCTGAGGGCCAGCAGAGTGCAAAGGGTCTGAAAGGGGAATAGCGGAGTCCTGTGGGTAATCCTTTTCGGGCAGTGGGTAATCCGTTGCGAGCTCTTACCACAAATAGACGCATCTTGAGTGCTTATCAGTTGTCGGGCTAATGATGCTGCCCGTCCATGATTTGTGGCCTTTTATAGCTAGCATGCCACTGCCACCCGAGACGTGCGAGTAGCCGCTTAACCCCTAGCCCTAGCCTGGCCTGGCCTGGCCTGGCCTGCCATACGCGTAATATCTATCTATCTATCTATCTATCTATGTATCTATCTATGTTTGTTTTCCTACTCCTCGCTCTTCCACTGCTTCTATAATTTTTGTTTTGTTTTTGCTTCTTTTTCTTTTGGTTTTTTTCTGCTCGCTGGCTGCTTAATTAATTGCTCAATTATTTGACTGTGTCTCGGATCGAACCTCTGACATTTGACTTGTTTGTTTGTCTCTTTCACGCCTCCTTTAATGTGTGACCTGTGCGTCTGTCGATCTGCTCTTGGCGCTTGCAGCTTCTTCGTCGGTTGCTTGCTGTCCATAAATCGTAACGCCATCCCCGCTATATTCCGTCAACTGGATCGCAGTCAGACACCAAATTCGGCTGCATTTTTGCACATTTTTTGCGCATTGTGCGCGTCATTTGACATGCAAATTTTTGCATAGAAATGTCATTCTGATTGATTGATTTCCATTGAATAATAATATTTATATGCACATACGTACAATATATATTTCTGCGCGTATATCACAACTTAATTTGGCAGAGAGCAGAGAGGAACAAATCAGCTGGGGGCTGGCTCTCTCCCAGCACCACCTGCAAGGCGAGACATAAATCTGAAGGCTTCATTGAGGCATTGGGAATTTTTTCTTCTTCTTTTTACTTGTTTTTGGTGTTAGTTTTTTCTGGATTATTCGTATATATTTAATATATTTTTGTAGCCTAAAACCAATAACCAATTGCATATTTTTGTGTCTCTCCGCAGCAGTTTGTCCGCTTGCCTATGAGAACTTTGAACCCGAGCGTGCAGGGTATAGAAATAATGTGACTGAAACATTTAATTTGCAGGCAAATCTCTTGCATTATTTTTATCACATTTAAACAGAACATTCTGAGCGACAACTTTCCCCGCTCATACTTTCATTTTGTGCTTTAAATAATGCCTCTTAAATGCTTCATTTGTCACAATTTAAATGCTGTTTTGACTAGCTAAAAATCACTTGGCTTTGAGTCAATTTTCGGGTGCAGCAACCAGTCCGCAGAGTTCTTATTTCTTGCCTAGCCATATGTAGTCAGTATTTCTTTAGTGATTATTTTACAACACACATATCTTGATTAATGAGCGCCCAATATGTTTGCTGTCTGCTTTGCGCGCACAAAGGAAACCAGTCAGAAATTTGTTTGGATTTGTCTTTTCGCTGGGGCACAGAACCTGCTTCCGCCTAGAAGAGACTTTGGCTTTGACGTACTAAGCCCCACCATTGTTAACAAGAGTCCAATAATTATGTTTGCCAGGCATTAGGCAGAAGGCACCAAGCAAGAAAGAGCATTGGTGGCGGTTATTATTTGTGAGCTTGCCGAAGGCGCAGCAATTTATTGGCATTGATTTCGCTTTCAAAAATCTTCATCTTCATTGAATACGCTGTGAAAAAATGAAGCTTGTATGCTCTTTGCTTCATTTTCTATAATTGCAGTTCGCCATTAGACTTTTAATTGGATTAATGTGGTTTTTAATAGCAGCAATCTAACGCTCTTCCGCGCTCTCCCTCTCGCTCACAGTCTTCCCATGAACTTGGGCTTTGGTTTCCGCTTGGTGTGTGCGCGTGACAAATCTCTTGAGGATCCCATAAATTCAGGCACTTCGCTGAAATCTTGATACCCCGCTTCCAAAAGGGTAGCCCAAAACAGATGCGTGCCTCATTGATTATCTTGTGTCATGGTCTATTTTTAGTTGGGCGCGCTACAGGCAGAAATTCCAAAAAATCCAAAACAGCAACAAAAATGTTTGGAAATAAACCAAAACCAAGAAAAGGAATTCCAATCGGCGGTCTGTTGAGCGTATGAATTATTTCAATATAATTGCCATAATTTGAATGCGTTTTGGGTTGGGTATTGGGCCGCTTTAAGGGCCAAATGGCGATATGATTTATGCACACATTTTGGCCACCTTGAAGGCAGAGTGCTGGGTAGATAGGTGTCAGGCAGGTGTGGCAGGCGGGCAGGCGGTCGAGCGGTTTGCTCTTAGAACCCGAAAGTAGCTTCAGCTGCGACCTTGGGCATGGCCAAAAGTTTGCATAAAATTTCTTCGGAATTCGCGTGGATTTGCTTTGTTTGGTTGCTTGGCCAACTCCAAAGATTAATTGCTGCCAAATTGTTGCTGCTGCCTGCCAATCAGAAAAAGGTCGTCCAGTTGATGGCCCAAACATGGCCCGGCCTCTGGTCTCTGGCATCCGTCTCGGGTCTGACTCTCGGATCTTGGCTCTGAGAAATCCCATTAATTAAATGCAAATGCAAATAAATCCAAAGAGCAGATAAACTGGCTTTGCGCAAAAAAACAATCACACAAATCGTATAAAAAAATGCATTGCCGTTTCTGTTTCTGTTTCGGTTGCGACTTGCAAAATTTATGCAAATTTCAAAGATTTGCCGCGCAAATCCAATTTGAACGATACTCGGAAGCCCCTGAAAAATATAGCCAAGCCAAGCCGTTGCAAATACAACAGGAAAAAATCATCAAAAGTTTTAGAAATAATTGCAGTAGTATTTCATGAACGCTACAAAATGGTAAATCATTAAAAATGATGCCAGTGAAAATATATGAAAACTTTGTAAAAATAATAAATTAATAAATAATAAATATATAAATAATAAAAATAAATAAATAAATAAATAATAAATATATATATAATAAAAATAAATCAATAAATAATAAATATATAAATAATAAATATATAAATAATAATAAAATAAATAAATAAATAATAAAAATAAATAAATAAATTATAAATAAAAAAAATAAATAATAAAAATATAAAAAAAAAAACCATTATTATCTTCATTTTGGTCTCTTGAAAATGTCAATTAGGCATTTCCCAAATCAATTCTCAGAAATTGTTAAACTATCTCTTAATAATTTTTCAAAGTCTAAAAGTGTTTTGAAAAATATTATAGACATTCTTTTAAAGAATTTTTATTATTATTTTATTATTATTATTTTATTATTATTATTTTATTATTAATATTTTATTATTATTATTTTATTATTAATATTTTATTATTAATATTTTATTATTAATATTTTATTATTATTATTTTATTATTATTATTTTATTATTATTATTTAATTATTATTATTTATTATTAAAAGGTGCCCTAAATTTGTGAAACTTTTTTTGTTGCTGCTGCAGTTTTGCTTCAGTCACTTTCCTCAGATTATTTGCCCCTCACTTGGTGTTCGCTTTACTTGGCAAATATTTTGTAACGTGAAACGCAAAATACTTTGAACTTTCATTGGAGCTCTTTTTATTCATATTTATTCGAGGCGGACTCTTTTCACTTTCACTCAGATAGATTTTTGCACTTGGCTAATTCGTAACCAAAGACCTCAATTGCTCAATTTGCAGCACAGGGTCAAAGCACTTTTTCAGATACATACATACACACACACATCCATACATACACACGTATTCGTAAAAAAAGAATTCGCAAATCAGATGTCACGAGCAAAAAAACAAAAACAAAAAAAAACCACAAACTGTGCAAAAATTATACAACAAAAAATAATTAAGAGACCTTTTTTTTATTTACGCGTTCGCCAAGAGTTTTATGATAAATTCGTGTGTGCTGTTGTTGCTGTGGATTTGTGGAAATGGCTTATCGACTATATGCAAATCGCGCGGAATATTCAGTGACTTGGATTCAGTGGAGACGCTTCACTGGCGCCACGAGCATGGCCAGGTGCGGGGGCCTCTGATAGTGATAGCCCCCGCCGCCATCAGTGGCCGATGTGGTCGATTGCCGGGCGTCGAGGGCTCCGATCACGGACTGTACGGGCGCCACATAGGGCGCCGCTATCTCGGTGTTGCCGCCCAGCTGGTCGTACTGCAGCTGAATCTCCTGCTGGGCGGCAGCAGCCTCCTCGTTCGTCTTGTACTTGATGAAGAAGATGTCGGGCTTCTGCTGCCCGGCCTGCTGCTGCTGGGGCGCCACAATGTCCTCGGCCTGCAGCTCCGGCTGCTTCCTGGTCAGCACATAGATGACAGTGCGTTCCTCCTGGGGCGCCAGCTCGGCCGTGTACTTCAGCTGGTCGCTGCTGGGACTGGGCGCGCGTATGAAGATGACGCGGTAGTTGCGCCTTGGCTGCCCTATGACCAGGTGTCTGCTTCGTGGCTGCAGCTCCTCTTCGGGCTCCTCGGCCGCGGATATGCTGTAGAACTGTTTGGTTACGATGGGCTCCCTGGCAGCGGCTGCCGGTGGCAGATAGGAGCGCGAGCCCTGGCCCTCGATCAGACCCAGGCACGAGAGCACAAGTAGACACCGCCACAGGCTGAGCATGACGCGGCAACGAAAGTGAAACTGTGCCACCCACCGCCGATGTGTTTCACTTTTAAAAGAAATTTTCCAAGATTTGACAGCGAGATGCGCCGTAAAAAAAGCCATGTAAAATCTGTGAAAATCTCAGACCAATTAGGAGCTGCGCAAAAACAAAAGACTTGGGCAACGAACTCGAGTCGGAAGCCAAAATTAATTGTGCGTGAAAATCATATAATTTGTGTATGTTAGCTGGCAGCCAGGTCTGATCTGTCGCAATTTCTAGAGACAACATTTGTGCCACTATTTCATTTATTAGTTATGTTTATTATTTGCTGTGGCTAAATTAACTGCAAATTTGTACATTTCGCGCTCTTAAAGCTGCGCCAAAGCCAGCAGAAATGCCAGTTATTTTGATTGAATTAATTGAATTATATAGCCGCCACAGTGACCTTGACTAATCGTTGGGAAAACTTTGCTAAATATTAAAACTAGGGGCGCAAATAATTAATTATAATTTAAGCTATAAACTATGGCTGCAAATAATTAATTATAATTTAAGCTATAATCTAGCGGGTCGTAGTTAATTTTGCTACATAGCATTTCGTTATGCTCTGCACGCTGTTATGCTGTTAATTTGCAGATCATTTATGAACTGTTGAAGGGGAGAGGGAGGGGATGCATACGCACATATAGCGTTGCCTACCCGCAGGGGCAGGCACTCAACGCCCGCGCTTTTGACTAATGATCGAATGATCGCTGGGCCAAGTCCGTCGTCTGTCTCTGCATTTTGTCTCTGCATTTGGCTGTCGGTTAGTTGGCTCGCTCGTTGTCTGGCAGCCTCGATGCTGATTAGTAGATTAATGGCAGCCTTTCTGGGGTTTCTTTTTGGCTCGATGTTGTCAACAGATCGAGACAATTAAAATATCAACAATGGATCGAAATAGTGGTGGGGTGGGGTTAGGCCATGCCTTCCTCTAACTCTGACTTGGACTCGGATTCCGATCTGTGCTCTCTGTGTTTGGAACTGGTTCGCTTTGGTGCGCTTTGGTTCGCTTTGGTTTGCTTGTGTGTGCATTCGATTTGCATAAATTGACGCGTAATTCCCACACTTTCATGTCGCATTTAAGCAAAATGGTACAGCTAATTTGATTTATGCCCCGTTTTATTAAGAAAACAAAAATTGTGGCCATACCGAGAGATATGCCCATGCACGAGCAAAGAGTGGCAGAGCGGCAGAGTGGCAGAGTGGCAGCGCAGCAGAGCGCCAGAGTGACTCCTCTACAATATGAAGATGTTGCCCAGCAGCCACCGCCTCTCCACTTCATCTGCTTGGTGTGTTTGGGTGTGTGTGTGAAGGTTGTCTTGCAATGAAAATTGAGCGCTTGACAACAAAACTTTATCTGGATTATCAGTGACATTTTCCAGTCTCACAACATTTTGCAAGAATATCAAAAGTATTGGTTGGAAATTTATTGAATAAAAGTTGAATAAAAGTTGAATAAAAGTTTTGGAAATTTGTTGAATAAAAGTTGAATAAAAGTTTTGGAAATTTATTGAATAAAAAGTTGAATAAAAGTTTTGGAAATTTATTGAATCAAAGTTTAATAAAAGTTTTGGAAATTTATTGAATAAAAGTTGAATAAAAGTTTTGGAAATTTATTGAAGAAAAGTTTAATAAACGTTTTGGAAATTTATTGAATAAAAGTTGAATAAAAGTTTTGGAAATTTATTGAATAAAAGTTGAATAAAAGTTTTGGAAATTTATTGAAGAAAAGTTGAATAAAAGTTTTGGAATTTTGTTGAATAAAAAGTTTTGGAAATTTGTTGAATCAAAGTTTAATAAAAGTTTTAGGAATTTTAATGAATCAAAGTTGAAGTTTTCATCATATTTTAAATTGTTTAAATCTGTTTTTTTTCGTGGTAAAAGATGCCTTTTAATATTGTATTTAGTTAGCTATTAAATACAGTTACTTATCATGCGAATTTTCAATGCAAAGTATTGTTGGAAAAACAACACTGACAGGTGCATTATTGCAGCAATAAATACAGGCGAATTTTACTGAAAGTTCTTTGCTTAATTAAATGTTAAAACTACAAATAAATAAAATGAAACATATGCAAAGAATTTAATAATTAATTTCATTGCACATAAAATGAATCTTGACTTAATTTCGTTGTTCCCTGATAGTTATTCGAGCAATATTTCTCATTAGTATTCGCTGCACTTAACTCACCCTTCCGCATTAATTTGCCGCTGATCCGATCAGATCTGAGATGTGAGTTGGGAGTTCCTCGCTGCTGCTCCCCCGTCCCGCCCCAGCCTTTATCCGCGCATTGTGTTTATTCAGCGTCAGTTTAATGGCCCAATCAAACCCACAGAAAAAATGGGCCAGAAAAAAAGCCCAGGCCAAATGGCAAACAAATATAAAATTTTACTATTTAATTAAATTTGATGGGCTTATTTTGATTTCTCACTTCATTTAAGCTAATTTCTGCTGGACATTTTGACAGCAGCTCTGGCCTGGCCTGGCCTGGCCTGGTCCGGTCTGGCCTGGTCCGTTCGGTCATTGTCATTGTGGTCGTTGGTTGCTGTTCGATTTTGATTTTGATTCCGATTTGGATTTGGATTTGGTTGCGAGCATCTGTGCCTAAGGTTTTTGGCCGCTCTGCTTTGAATAACGAGAGTAACAAAAACAGAAACAAAGCTGAAATGTTGCTGTTTCTGTTGCTGTTTTTGTACTTTGGCTTTGACTTTCGGTGTTCGTTTAGGGAGTCGCCGATGTCTCTGCAGCTGGCGATCACGCCCTGGCACTTGGGAAATTTATTTGTGGGCAATTTGTGGGGAAATGCCGCTGGCCCAAGATATTTCTGGACATTTTTTTCTCTTCTTTAAATATAAACTTTATTGGCAACAAAAACAAAAAAATACAAAAAAAAAATAGTTGGCTTGTCTCTTAAAATTATGCAACACTGGATAAATGGGTGTGGGGGTGGTGGTGGTGGTGGGGGGGGGTATGCGTGTGGGTGGTGGCTGGCTAATGCCTGGACAGACTGGGCAGGTACTGGGCACTGGGCGAGCCAGGCGACAGGCTGCTGTTGGGTCCGCTCGAGGGCCGATTGCCGATCTGGCGGTAGTTGTAGCTGCCGTCGGGATTGAGGCCATCCAGGCTGCCAATCACCGAGGTGATGGGCGCATTGTTGTCCTCCTGGTACTCGTTGGTGCCGCCCAGCTTGTCGTACTGTCCCTGGATCTCGTGCTGGGCCTGCTTCGCCTCATCGTCGGTCTTGTACTTGATGAAGAACACCTCCGGCTTGCTGGGCTGTGTGGGCGCGGGCGTGGCAATGTCGCTGGCATCCAGATCGTTGTCCTTCTTGGACAGCACATAGATGACGGTCTTCTCCTCCTGGGGGGCAAACTCGGCCGAGTACTTCACGTTGGCATTGTCGCCCGCCGGCGCCTTGATGAACACCACGCGGTAGTTCTTCTGCGGCCGGCCCAGTACCAGATGCTTCACCTTGCCATCGTTGCTGTGATCCTCGGGCGCCGACACCAGGTAGAACTTCTTGTTGATGATGGGCGCCAGTGTGGTGCTGGCCGGGGGCAGGTACTTGTCGCCACCGCGATGCGGCTGTATGGCCACCAGGCCGCCGCCGATGCCACCGCCACCGTTGCCGTTGCCGCCATTGCCGCCAATGAAGATGTCCGAGGGCCCGGAGCCGGGCTGCTCGTAGCCATACTGGGGACGTGCCTGGGCCACAGCCAGGAGGGCCAGGCAACCGATGAATAGTGCACGAACGAACATGACTGCTGCTGCTGCTGCTGCTGCTGCTGTTAGCTGGTAATCCTTAGTGATCCTCGGGACGGGACGGAGTGGGACTGACAAGTGATCGTTGGCTGGCTGGTTGCTTCGTTGACGAATTGCTTCGAGGCAATGGTTGCATTTGGGGCCGCTCCACTTGGGTTATATATGCTCCGACTGGCCTACGTCGGGCCACAGTCTCTTGAGCTTGAGCTTGGGCTGGGGCTGGGGCTGAGGCTGGGGCTGGGGCTGAGGCTGGGGCTGTTGCTCTGCCAGCGTCAACGTCAGTTTATGCAAATTTGATGGCATCTCTCAATGCTCCAATGCTCCAATGCCCGAGCCTATGCTCTCAGTTTTGGTTTTAGTTTCAGTTTCAGTTTCAGTTTTGGCTCGGATTGGTCAGTGGCTCAGTGGCTCAGTGATTCAGTCTTTGGAGTGACCTAAAATTTATTCAAATTAGAACGATCGCTCGGGTCTGGGTCAGTCTTGGTCTTGGTCTTGCTCTTGGTCTTGGGCTGCGCTTTATTCGGGCTCCGAGTCCAAGTTTAGCCCTGGTTTACATTCGCTGGCTGCCACTCAAACAAAAGTCTTCTTTTGGTATCATTTTTCTGTTGCTTTTTGCTGGCATTGAACTTGACTGCGTTCGCCTTGGGAAACACTCACAATGGATTAGCAAATATCTAAATATATATCTTCATATTCGCCAAGTTAGTGGTGTCTGCAAAAAAAACGTATTGGCGTCCGTTTGTAGGCCCGTTTGGACGGGAATGAATCTCATTAAACGGCACCTCAAGCGCTGACGCTGACGCTGATCAGCTTCAAATCATCTTCACAGGCGGCATCAATCTGCCTACAGACAAACAAGTTTACTGGGTTTTTTTTTGCATTAATTTTTTTTTTTTTCGCTGGCCTATGCGCTCATCAAATCAATTTGCAAATATCTGTAACAGCTGGGGAACAGCAATGAATATTTATTTGCAGAAAATGTCTGAATGTTTGCACATTAAGAGCAATGATTTTGCTGGCCAATCTGTGTTGGATTTTTACGTTCAGAATATCCAGTATGATGACACTTAAAGGATAGCACCTTGCAAATATTTATTTATTATTAAATTTTTATTTTTATTTATTTATTTATTTTTATTTATTTATTTTTATTTATTATTTATTTTTATTTATTATTATTTTTATTTATTATTATTTTTATTTATTATTATTTTTATTTATTATTATTTTTATTTATTATTATTTTTATTTATTATTATTTTTATTTATTATTTTTCATTTATTATTTTTATTTATTTTTATTTATTTATATTTATTTATTTATTTTTATTTATTTATATTTATTTATTTATATTTGCATTGTCTAATTTTGGGTGGACATGCTGGTATATAATAAATAGTTAAACACAATTATAAGAATGATACAGAATTATGCATATAATTTAAACATTTTTAAAGTTTTACATATTTTATTTTTACATGCAAAATATTTTTATTTCTGCTGCACTTCTAATTATCCCTTGTCAGATTTTCCTTACACTTTTCGAAATAAATTTCTGTAGGCACAAACTGCACTGCACTTTGCTGTGCCAACTTTAATCGCATCTACACTTGCCCACTTTGCACTTGTATTTAGTTGTAAATAATTCGTATTAATAGATTCATAAATAGGTCTTTCAATCGGCTAAAGTGTACATTCAATGAGTCTGTAAATTACATTTTTGTTTGGCTTTAAACTTAATCAAAATACTTGGATTTGCTATAAATTGAAGCACAGCGTTTTGTGTGTGTTTATCTGGGCCAGTTTTGGCTTCGTTCCTGTTCGCTTAGTGGAATTTCCCAGCCAAATTGGTCAGCCTGACAGCCATAAATGGTGACACCAAGCGGAGCCAATCGATGAGTCAGAGTGCGCCCCGGAACAGTGCCATAGAGCCATAGAGAGACATAGAGATCCATAGAGCCATAGAGATCTATTGAGCCATAGAGCCATCGAGAGACAGACATTCACCGGCGACCGTCTTGGAGGTCGTGTCGGGCCTTGGCGTGTTGGCTGGGCGTGCATATGCATATGTGTATGTAGAATACGCATCGTAAACTCATAAAACATAATTCGACTGAACTGAACCGAACCGAACTGGACTGGACGCGACTGGCAAATGTAGAAGCAAGAGATCAAGATTTCGAATTTGCATAATGCCTCTGAGTGGATTTATGGGCTCGCCGGAGATTGATGACAGAACATAAACGAATAAAACTGATTGACAATTTCGGCAACAATGCGGACCATCAATGATGAATGTTGAATGCCCCCCAATGAGTGGAAAGGGAGGGAGGGAGAATGGATGGTCGGATGTTCCCGATGGTAATGCATTTTGTGCCATTTGGAGCTTCACTAATTTAGCTATTAGCAGATCGTATATCGTCGCGTATGGATTATGGAAAGCCGAACAAAACGATAATTATCAATTAGGCATTCCATATTCATAACTTGGCACAGCAGCGCCCCACCATTGTCTCCCTCCCTCACCCTCTCTCACCCTCGCTGGCTCTGCGTTCCGTTGCGATTCGATTCGATCGCTTGCTGTGCTGCAAAATTTATGTAACTTTTTATTGATGATGACAGTAATAGAAATCGAATCGAGGGACAAATCGGTTCGCTCGCATCAGAAGATCTACCACCACGAATCACTATCCAGTGTTCAGTATCTCCCATCTCGTATCTCGCCTCTCGCCTCTCGCATCTCGTTTCTATTTGAGTTTTTGTATTGAAAAGCTGAGTTCATGCGGCTACCGTCCGTCGCAACGTTTTATTTAGTAGGTGTGATTATCTTTATGCTAAAGAAGAGCCGCCGCCGCCGCCGTCGCCCCATTGATATGCAGATCTGGAGATGGCCAGCCAGATACGAGATGCCAGATACGAGATGCGAGATGCCAGATACGAGATACCACCAGCAGATACAAGATACCACCAGCAGTTGCGAGCACCTATCTCGCTGGGCGTTGTAATTGATAATAAATTTGCTGGCGCCGGGCACTCTGTCTGCCCCTCTGTCTGCCCCTCTGTCTGTGGGCGTGGCCCACATTCAGCAGCCAGCCAAAGGCCCCCAGCAGTCCATTAATAAATAGATAACTTATTTCTGTTCGTATCTAATGCTCTGAGGTATTTTAATGCGCGCCACTTGCATTGGCATTGGCCGACCTTGGCGGTGCTTGCATATCAATTCCGAGTCTGAGTTGCTTCAGCTCTAAGTCGCTAATTTATTTACCTGCCTCTGTGCTGTGTGCCTGTCGCTGCCTGTCCATCCAACGCGTGCTTCCGAGTGACATCGAGTCGAGTCGAGTCGAGTTGAGTTGGCCGGCTGCGGTTGGCCAGTTGCTGGTGGATCGGGCTTGAACAATTATGAGCGGCTTGCCAAATGGAGCTGGAGTTGGAGTTGGAGCTGGAGCTGGTGTTGGAGCTGGTGTTGGAACTGGAGGCGGCTGCTCTTTTTGGGCTTTGCGATTATGCAAGTGGCACGGGCGGCGCCCGCCAAAGGGCTCTCTAGTTCCGCTCTAAAATCTTCCCCAAGCCTGATTAATCCCTGCATTGCATAGCCGTTTCGTGTACATTTTTTGAATGCCTATAAGAATGCTTAAGTTTTATTAAAAAAAAAAAAAAAAGTATGCAGAATTAATGCCGAAAGGGGAAACTAAATCGAAAATCGAAAATCGCAAAAAGTTGGCTCAACGGAAGTCTAGACAGTGCCAAGCTGGCTAGAGTCCTGAGCGGCCTTGTGGGGTGTCCATTTGGGTGCTGGGTGCTGGGTGCTGGGTCCTGGCAGCATGTGTGCGTGGATGCATTGGGGATTTGTGTTGGGGATTTATCTACTTGCGCACTGGCCTGGCGGGCAGATAGGTGGCCTGAGCATTGGAGCCGCTGAAGGTGCTGATCACCTGACGCTGGCTGCCCTCGGCATCGAATCCCACATTGTTATTATTGTTGTTGTAGCTGGCATCGACGGTGGGCACACCGCCAGTGCCGACAATGTTGAGGCTGCCACTGGCATCGGTGACCACGCCAGAGGCACCATTGTCGCCCAGGCTGCCAATCACCGATGACACGGGAATGATGCCCTCATTGCTGGTCTCCGAAGCGCCGCCCAAAGCATCATAGTTGGCTGTAAGCAGAGAGGGAGAGAGACAGAGAGTTGGATTTATGATCCCTTTGTCAGAGGCTGCTGGCACACTCACCCTGAATGGTCTGCTGGGCATGGGCCGCCTCCTGGGGCGTCTTGTACTTGACAAAGAAGACCTCGGGCTTGTTGGCCACCGGCCGCTGTGTGACCACCTCGGCACTGACGTCCAGGGCGTTCGATTTCTTCGACAGCACATAGATGGCGGTCTTCTCCTCGACGGGCGCCACATTGGCGATGATCTTGGCCTTGCTGGTGGTCGAGGTGGGCGCGTTGATGAACACCACGCGGTAGTTCTTCTGGGGCCTGCCCACGTTCACGTAGCGGACGATCTGCTGCTCGTCGTGGTCCTCGGGGGCCGTGTGGATGTAGTAGTGCTTGCTGACCTGCGCCGGCTGGAAGTTCACCAGGTGGCTGATGTACGACTCCTGCTCGTTGTAGTTGATGGCGGGTCCGGGCTGCAGGCCCTGCAGTCCGATGCTGTCGCTGCTGGAGGAGGCACCGATGCCGATGCCGCTGCCGATGCCGCTGCCGATGCCAGCACCGCCAGACTGAGTCCAGCCCAGCGAGGAGCCGGAGCCGGAGCCGGAGGAGGGCGCAAAGCCATTCAGCTGGCCAATGGAGGGCGCCGAGCTGAAGTAGTTGGTGCCGGCGGCCGTGGGCTGGTAGGAGCTGCCAACGGCGCCCACCAGCGGGCTGCTCACCACAGCGCTGGGCAGGTTGCCGTTGTAGCCGCCGGCCTGGTAGCGATAGCCCAGATGCGACACATCCGGACGGGGAGCGGCCAGCGAGCCGCCGATAGCCGCCAGGCAGGCCAAGACCTGCAAGTGGGCCGTGTGAGTGGCTGAATGGGAGCCCCAGTGCCGCCTGTACTCACCACAAACTGATTCATGCTTTCGACTGGTGATGTGGATGGGTGTGAGTGGGGGAGTTGGAGTTCTGGCCAACTGTTGCTCTGGAGCTGCTGCACTGGATTGATGCGTTGTCCGTGGCCAACTGTCACCTTTTATACCAGCAACCAGCAGCCCGACAGCGGAGCGCTCGCCTTTAATTGAAGTTAATTAAAGTGGTTTGCAATAAATCGTTAAAAAACTATAACACCCAGCAGCAGCAGCAGCAGCAGCAGCCCCAAAGATGTCCAAATCCAAGCAGCCAGCCCCAATAACCAATAACTTCACGTCTCTCCACGGTGCTAGCTTCTCGCTCCTCCAGTTTTCTTGTTTTTGGGGTTTTTTTTTGTTCGTTTTGATCCATCCAGCAATCCAGCGATCGATCCATCGATCCATCCATCCATCCATCGATCGTCCCGAAGTGCTAATTGCTGATGTAAACAGACGGCAGGCAGGCAGGCAGGCAGGCAGGCCCAAGACACAATCAATTTCTATGTCTTTGCTAGCAGTCTGCGATGTCATCAGCTGAATGATGAAACTTGCGTGCCAGCGAGCAGCCAAATGATATCTTTATTAGCGATATTGATTACGGGGCACTCAGCTCTCAGCTCTCAGCACTCAGTTCTGGAGCGAGTGTCACAAATAAGTGCACACCATTCAGGCTGTCTGATAATTTAGAATTAAATAGCAAAAAGCTGCCATAATGTTGACTGTATGGCCACTTAAAACTGCTGCATATCCTGCCAGTCTGCCTGCGTATAATTATTAAAATTAAATTTAATAAAGCTAGAAATAATATTGAAATTATTTGAGAGCAGCGCCTGCAGCGAGACCTTCGGCGCGGCATCTTTATAATTTTCTTCCTCGATAGAAGGCCCAAGAGCAAGTAGTTCGCTTGACACAATTTTGGAACTCTAATTTTCAGTGTCGTTCCGATCAAGCCAGGAAAAACACACAGCAGTTGAGGGGATCAATGGGTCGGCATGAATATCAATTTATGAATTTCTTTGAGAAGACTTTTTCTGTTATAGAATTTAAATGCTGTCCAAGTGCCAGGTGGCCGCACGGTTTGGTTTTCCCCGCTTAAGCACTTGTAAATTCCGCAATGTGCACCCAATAATTGTACAAAAATCTGCAATATTTATGCAATGAAAAGTGCATCGTTAAAGCCCTCTGAACACCCATATGTGTGTGCATTTCTATGGCCCATAGTCTGCAGAGTATGCCCCGAGCCAGCAAATTTCTCTGGAAATTTTGTGCCATTTGCTTTTTTGTTATATTATTTATTTGTTATTTTTTTTAAAATAATTTTTATGATTGCAAGCGAAGACTGGACGGACGGCACTGAGCGCCCTGAAATTTTCAAGCAGCCAAACATTTTAGCGCTTTTAATTGCCATAAACCGAAACCGAAACCGCCACCGATGCAGATACCAGATACCAGATACAGATACCAGATACAGATATCGCTTCACACATATCCCAGCCCAGCCCAGCCCAGCTATGTGTGTGTATGCGGATCTATGCTATAAAATATATATATATATATATTGATATGCAACAGACTCTTCTTTTTCGTTGTTGTATTGGCGAATTTCGTGTGTGTTTGGCTTTGGGGAATTTTCGATTAGCGCCGAGCCATCCCATCCCATCCGTCCCGGGGGGTTTCCATCCAGCCAGCCATAGTAGCAGCACCGCACCACTAACTAATTGACCCGCCTAACCCGAACTGGGCGCACGATGCTAATTGCTACCCGCTCGCTTCCTTCTGCCTCCCCTCAGATGGCTGGCAGCTGTTTCGGGACGCCAATCGCCTGCAGTACTGGGAGCACAAGCGGGCCCTGGTGCACCTGCAGGCCAAGTACGGCATCTTTCCCTACTATCGCATCAGTGTGGACAACGGCTACAGCAATCCCCACGACTATGTCATCACCATCGACGAGGGCCAGATTGGGCTGCCGGACAAGTACTTCTACGGGCCCGATGCCGACGAGGAGGTGGTCAAGGGCTACAAGCTGCTGCTCAGGGACTTTGCCATCAATATGGGTGAGACTTCAATTCGATTTGCAGCTCCTGAAGCTTCTACTTAAATTCAAATATTCCATAGGCATTGTCTCGCGCGAGGCGGATCTGTTTGCCGACGACATCTTCCACTACGAGCGGCGCATTGTCAATCACATTGAGGACGCCAAGGCGGGCGGCGAGCGCCAGCTGAACCGGCTGATGCGTCTGGCCGACCTCAAGACCAAAGCTCCATCTGTAGGTTCAGTCTTTCGGCGGATTAAGTGCCGCTCCTCTTGATCCCAAGTTATCCCTTTCAGCTGCCAATTTATGAGTCGCTGCAGGCCATTTTCCCGAACACCAAAATCACCGAGGACACCGAGGTCTTGGTGCGCGATGTGGAGGTCCTGCACTCGCTCTCCGAACTGCTCTCCACGTCGGATAAAAAGTGAGTAGCAGCTGGGGCCTGGGGGCTGGGGGCAGAGCGTGGCCCTCTGATCTAACCTCTGATCTTTCTGTTTGCTTGGCAGACCCATCAATAATTTTATCATTTGGTCGCTGGCCCGACAAATGCTGCCACACCTGTCCAAGGAATACCGCACGCTGGCGGAGCACTTCGATCATGCCGTGTACGGGCGCACGGCCAGCTACCCGCGCTGGCTCATCTGCAGTCGGGTGGTGCGCGACTGGCTGCCCTTTGCCGTGGAGGCGCTGCAGCAGCAGCCGCCGCAGCAGCAGTTCGACAGACAGCCGGCGGTGGCAGCCGGCACAGCCGCCGCCGCTGCCGCCGCCGCCGCGAGCCCACTGAACAGAACGCACGCCAATGAGGAGTACCTGCGCCTCATGTTCTACAGTCTGCGCAACCAGCTGCAGGCGTCGCTGGAGCAGGCCAGCTGGCTGGAGAGCGCCGCCAGGCAGTTCCTCCGCAACAAGCTGGACGAGATGCGGCTGCAGTTCGGCATACCCGGCGAGGTGCTGGAGCAGCCCAACTACCTGAGGGACTACTACAACGACCTGATGCTGAACAATCTGTACTTTGTGGAGCATCTGGAGTCCATCTGGACGTTCCGGCGCACGCGGCTCGAGAAGAAACTGAAGCCGCTCGGCATGCTGGATGTGTATGTGTTGCGCAAGCCGACCAGGCGACTTTCTAACTTTCTAACACTTTCTCTGCACTCGCCACTCTCTTCTCCCTCTCTCCCTTCGCCCTGCACAGCATTGTTTCCGAGATGTACACCAGGGAGCAGCCGCAGGCGATTGCCTACTCGAACAAGCTGAATATGCTGCTGGTGTCGCGGGTTCTGATCAGCTCCAGCTACTACGACTATCGCTATCCAGTGTAAGTGCCAGCCTCCCATCTGCAGCTCCATCTCTGTATCGCTGTCTCTGTCTTTTTGCTGCAGCTCTGTGAATTTCGCACGCATAGGAACGGACATTTTGGAGGCTCTGATTGAGAACTTCTCCACGTTCCTGCTGCAGTTCAACGCCCAGAGCTCGGACCTGAGCGACGCTGTGCCCGAGATCCAGTACGCCCAGCCGGATGTGAATTGCTTGGCCGCCGGACAGCCGCCCCGGCTCACCCACGAGCTCAATGAGCTGTCCAGCACAGCGCTGAAGAGCTTCCATGTGACGCTGAGTGCGGCGCGAACGGCGGCGCGGGCACTGAGCAGCTTTGTGACGGCCATCGATGCGGGCAGCGCCATCCCGGGCTCGGGCATCGATCAGGCGAACACCTACAAGGCCCTGGGTCTGACGCGACGCCTGCGTGTGCCCGGCCTGCGCTCGTTCAACGAGAACGAGCTCTTCACCCTGGCCTACATGCAGCAGCACTGCAGCACAACCATCGCCGACAAGGACTATGCCCGGATCAAGCCGCATGTGGAAAGCCAGCTGGCCGAAAGATATTTGTATGCCATCCATTCAGCTCTCTCTCTCTCGTTGCTCTCGCTGCTCTCTTTGCGCGCTCTTTTCACTGACTCACTGATTGCTTTGTGTTGCAGATTCAATGCCACCTGGCAGCACATACAGTTCCTGCCGCGCTCCACCAATTGCGCCGTGTCCGAGCCCAGCTGCTCAAATCTGCTCTGAAATCCATTCGATCGTCCCCAGGCACCACCCAGCGACTGCGGATGATTTCTTGTACAATTCCTTAGCTCCAACAACAACAACAACAACCTACATATTTATTGTACTTTTTTTTACTCCCACACATTGCCACACACACACACACACGCACACGCACACACGCGCGCACACACAGAGAAAGCAGCGCCTTAGATCTAGCGTAGAGTGTAAGCTAATTAGTTTTAGTTTAAACTACGAAGGATTAGACTTAACAATGACTAGCCACTGTTGACATCACCTGCCCCGCGCC
Organism: Drosophila tristis; assembly: GCA_018150885.1. Taxonomy (NCBI): domain Eukaryota; kingdom Metazoa; phylum Arthropoda; class Insecta; order Diptera; family Drosophilidae; genus Drosophila; species Drosophila tristis. Next base: position 2,119,683 of record JAECWT010000086.1, on the reverse strand, counting down.
CCCGCCCCCACCACAACAACATCCAACATTCACCCCGTCCCCACTTACACCCGCCCCCACTTACACCCGCCCCCACTTACACCCCCCCCCCTGTACTCACGTTAAGAGTAACTTGGATTAAGTACGAACCAGCATAATTCCATAATTTAGTCTAGGGCGTAAACTAAACATAGTTAGTTGCTAAGCGCTGCTAAGTTGCATGCCACACACACCACCAACCCTGTATAGATGCATGAATTTGAATTTAATTTGATACGAGAACAATTAAAGCGTGGAATGACTTTTCAACGAAACAATTTAGGGCCTTGATGAGCACATAAAATAAGTCTGATGTGTGGCAACTGCAGCACAAAATCAATGGGCAAGAGCTGGTCTGGGCAAGAACCCCGGCATGATGGGACAGACTTGGGGTAACCACAACAGCTACAATTAATTATTTTTGCACATTAAATGAAGCCATGCGGCGGCTGCATTTCAAATTTTAATCTAAAAAAAAAACTCAGCAAAATTCAAAGATTTATGCAGCATTTAATGGCGAGAGCGGAACTTTCGGAACGTGTACAGTTCTAAGCTTAATGCAAAACCATTGTAGTGCAGCTTTGGTAAGCAATGTGCATAATCAGCAGCATATTTATATGCCAGATAACGCGTTAATCAACTTTAATCTTGCATAAACTATGCATTTTAGGGGCTTGCAATGTTTCGAATTTGTGGTATGCAATGTACAATATGTATGTATACATATGTATATGCTGTATGTATGTACATGCTGTATGTGCTGTATGTATGCTGTATGTGCTGTATATGTATATATGCTGCATGCATGTATATGCTGCGTAGAGAAATAATTGCAGGTATGTTTGGTTTAATCATTTATTCGTGCTACCTAAAGACAGCATTTAAATGGGAACAATGAATGATTCTGAGGGCTCTTTATTCATGTGATTTTTGTTCAATGTATTGGTGGCTGTTGTATGCTGTACGCATAGCGGCCGTGCAGCACCTTCCGCACGAAATAGAGCCGTGCAGACTACTCATCCAAAGAATTTAATTTCATTTCTTGTAATATAAAAATGTTGCCTGCTTTTAGGCTCTGCGCGAAAAGGGAAGCAGCGAAGAAGAAGCAGCAGCAAGAGACACGTACGAGTGTGTGTGTAAGTATGTCTGTAGTAGTTAGAACTGGTCAAGAATTTTTATTACATTTCAAGGAGAAAATTTAAGGGCTACACGATTATTATTTTGGTTAAATCTGATTTAAATTACTTGCAATTTACTTGGACTTAACGCTGAGATTGGGGAGAATACGCGTAAGTGTGCGGAGCCTGGGATTAGCTCGCACTTGGAGCATACGTGGAGCAGCAGAAGGGGCGAACGAAGGGGTGTCTGTGCTTCCGCTATGCGGACAGCACTTTGTCGCTGGCCTCACTGCCATTCAGCGCGCAGTCCAACAAGTCGTCCACCAACTCTAAGCTGCAGGTCAGGGCCACACTGCAAAAAAAGAAAGAGAGGCAGCTTCAGTATGGAGCACGCAGATTGAAGTGTATTCAATATCAGATCTCGTACTCTGCACAGATGTCCCAGGGCGTGGAACTTCGGATGGTTTGGTAGAGGCAACAGGCCTGAGACTGCAACTGGAACAGGTCACGCTGGTCGAGGAGCTCATTCAGATTGGCAGCGGCATCATCATCGTCTGCCGTGGCCAGGGATAGTGGAAAGTTGTCCGAGTGCCGATTGCGGCCCTGGAGCATGGTTGAGGGTGCATCATCCTCGCTATTGGGAAAAATCATGGCCTGAGAGTGTACCTGGAACCGACACCGCCGCTCGAGCAGCTCCTGCAGGGCATCGGGTTCTTCGCTTGCCAGGGCCAGAGATCGCTCGAAGAGTTCTGAGGGCTGACAGCTGCCCCGGGAACTGGACGACGATGCAGCGTCCTGCCACTGATCCTCGATCTCAGGCTGAACAATGTCGCGAGAGTGAAGCTGATAAGCTGCAGCGGCATCTGGCCGCCCACGCTCGAGGAGCTCATTCAGGGTATCGCGATCGGGATCGGAATCGGGATCATCGTCTGCCTTGGCCACGGATCGGGGGATGATATGTGATTTGGGTTTTTTAGCCCGCCGGAGATGGGGCCAGGGCGGAGCGTCCGTCTCTTCATCCTCGCTTTCGGGCACAACTTTGGCCAACATCCTGCGAGGATGTATTTTCTCTTTGCGCCGACTCTTGATTGTTTCGGTGAGCTCCCTCTTGAGGTCGAGCCGACGCCGCCGCTCCCGGCACTGGCTCACCAGCTGCTTGTGCTGCTCCAGCTCGGCCCGCTCCCGCATGGCCTGCTGCTGGCGCTCGTTGAGTGGCTGCAAAGCAGCAGCCGCTTCCTGCTGCTGGCGCCGCTTGCGCTCCTCCTCCATGAAGTGCAGCACCATTTTCTCGTCCTTGAGCTCCTCCTCGAGGGTGCGCGACAGCAGCACCTGGCCGGTGCGACTGCGCAGGATCTTCGCCTCCTTGAAGCGCTCATCGTCGGTTCGCAGCTTCTCAGGCAGCTGCTGGCTGTAGTCCTGCCGTCCTGTCCAGATCTTTTCGCCATACGGGCACTCGTCCAGGCTCAGGGGTCTAGCGGGCGAAAGGGGAAGAGGACACAGCAGGTGTAGTAGATACATTTATAGACGTGAGTAATTGCATCAGCCTGGGATCCCAGCAGCTATTAGGTTTCATATGGACTGCCGGCACGCAACAACCCTTCTTAGCCACCCCCTGAGAGCTGCACACGCGGCGCACGCACGACAGATAGACAGTGGGGCACGCAGAAGCGCCCCAAGGCCAATGCCAATGCCAGAAATAGGAAAGGAGTCATCAGCTATTTTGCATACCCTGGACGGGGAGGAGACCAAATATTTCGGAGCCATTCACTACCTCATTTACTTGGGGTAACATGGGTATGGGGCAGGGGTATGGTAACTTGGGGTAACATTTTTGATGTTTTTCACAATTTTAAAATTAAAATTTAATTTAATTTAAATTAAATTAAAGTTTAGAATATTTCAAAGCACTTTGATGGCATTTTTAAACATTTTTAGGCACTATGCTTCATATTTTTATTAACGGCAATTATGGCATTAAAAAATAGTTAAAAAAAAAAAAAAAATTAAATCATATTTAAATTTTAAAAAAAATTAAAAAATAATATGTACATCGACTTTAGGGATGTTTACAGGTACGATGCATTTTGTATATTGTTAAATCGTAGCCAGTTAAAAGATTAAAACATTTTAATTTGATTTTTTTAAGAGAGATTTTAACATTTAAATTTAAATAAACACTCTACACTTTACACTCCCTTTAATGCTCCAGCAAATGCTGCACTATTATATGCTATATTCCACAAACATTCATCCCATAGCTACATATATCTTTCCACCCATGTGGATTTTGGCAACCTGCCTGCGCTAGCCCATGCAACACATTTGCCGCCAAGTTAATGATAACTCGATTCATTCATTCATTCATTTCTTATGTATGAATCCGCCTGGTGCCTGGTGCCTGGTGGCATGGTGGCATGGGGGCTGGGGTCTGGGTCACTGAGGTTAAGGTTGTGCCTGTTCTGTTCTCGACTTTGTTCGCAGCTACACCCAACCCCTGCACCCCTGCACCCCTGCACCCCTACACCCCTTCGCCATCTTATCCGACCCCTCGAATCGCAGTGATAGCGCACGTAAATAATATGACACAATCAAACTGGGAAATGGAGAAGCCAAAAACCGTAGAAGAATTAATTAATAAACACCGCCAAAATACAGTGATGAGGCAACCGCTACAGTCGTAGAGTGGGATGGATATAGATATGGCTAGAGAGAGATACGGCCAGGGGGCTGACGGGCAGCGGGAGTTCTCTCGCAGCCCGCTAAATGGCAGCGCTAAAATTTATTGATCAAACAAATAAAGCGCATCAGCAACAAAAAATCGTGTCTACAAAAATCGAAAAGAAGAACCCACAAATGACGAAGTCATCCAAATTGAGTGCGAGAAAGTGTTCGCTGGGTGGGGAGGGGAGGGGATATCGTGGAGCTCAACGCTTTATAGGTTATCGAAAGGGCACAGCCAAAGCAGCCAGCGAAAAAGGGCCAAGCTAAATCCAAATTCCATGTGACATTTACTGGAAATTATACGGCCAGTGCGGCTGGATTAAAGGTGCATTAATGGCTTGTCTAAGCTTCGAATTTATTGCATTTATTATTTAATACTGGTACCACAAATCAGTAAGATTTTTATCGAACATCACTGACTTATGTTCACAGATATTTAGCCACCAAAAGTACTTCAAGCGAGCTGGCATTCTTTACAGATGCATAGGCAGGGAAAGGTGGCGCGCTCTTTGGGTAAATTTCAGTAATGAAAATTCAACTTTTACGCGCAAGGAGTCTGTGCAGTCTGTGCGAGTGAGGGAGAGTGTTCGACACAGGGCAGTCAATCACAGAAATTCTTTTGCTTAATTCTTACTAAAATAGAATAATATTTATCGGCTCGCAATGTGTTTCCACAGTGCAGTAGATATGATCAGTTTTTATGATTCCACTTTTTCGGCTTCTTTTGTATCTTTAACGATTTAAATAACACTTTTTTTCGAGTTAAGCTGGCAAAAACCGGAAATATACTGAAATGCACACAACATTTGGTATCTGGTCTCTGACATCTAGGTGGACAGCCAGACATGGCTATATCGACGCGCCAATTGACGCTGATCGAGAAAATATAAAACTTTTGGGGCCTCCTACTGGCATCCACACGAATCTAATATACCCCTTTATTTTACGCTTTCGAAAGCGGGCCATAAAAAGTTGTGCATCGATTCAGCATGGAATTCATGCCAGAAGCAGTTCAGTTCCAAAAGAGATTTCTATAGTGCACCAGACTAATAAAACCAAACAAAACAATTGAATTAATAAACAATTATTATCACAGAGAACAGAAGTAAATTTGAACATTTGATACGAGCAATTGTGAGACATAATTCTGTGGCATATCGCCATACCGCAATTCTCATGGAAGATTGATAGCATTAATAAGCAAGTGGTATTATTTATTGCCCAAGCGCAATGAAAAGTATCATGAGAAGTATTTTATCGGACAGACATTTTGACGTGTTGATATCAAAAAAATGTTGCTTGGGATTTTTGTTTGGCCTTGCTGTTGGCTTGGGCTGCCCTGGGGACCACTCCATGGCTGCCGGCTCATTGGATCCTTTGCCTGCCACAAAGGAGACGTAACGTTCGTTTTTCTTGCAGCTTGCCAGGCAGACAATTCTTCAGATATATCTACATAGTATGTGTGTGCATGCAGCTTTTGGCTGTCACTTTCACGTTGAAAAATTCAATAAACGTTTCTCCTGCTGTAGGCGAAACCCCAACAAGTCGGGCCAAAGTTGTGCAAAATTAGTTGGCAAAATATAACCCCCTTATGTGCCAGGTACAAAAACGAAACATACGTATGTACATACGTACATATATAACGCAAATTCCAATTGCAAACAGTTGTCGATTAGCACACGACGATCGCAGTGTTTGATTACGAAAGTTCTTCGTATCAGCGAAAAGACCAAACTGCAAAAACTACAGAAACAAGAGGAACAGTTGCACCCAAGAAGAGAGACTACGGCAGGGCACGGTACAGCACGGCGTGTTTGGGTTCGGCCTAGGCGAACGCGTCGATGACCTAAGCACCGTTGCACCCCCCCATATGGGACATGACATGCCCGCAGAAGCGGCCCTGAGCGTCGCCGCCTATCTGGCAACAGTTAGATAGTGGGCCTAAGCCTCGCGCGGCAGGGCATGTCAGCTGTCCGGACAGCCCTAACCTGCAGCCAGCAGGAACAGCGCGAGAGCGGGAGAGTGGGAGAGGAAGTTTGCCGCTTGCAGAGAGAGCGCCTGGAAGAGAGTGAGAGAGCGAGCGGGTGCCAGTTGGTAGTAAATATTATTTTAATCGCCGCCAAAGGGCGACAAACAAAAACGAATAGCAAGCAAAGGGAAAACAAAACCAAAACAACAGTGGAAAAAGTGCGCTGCGCAGGTCGAAGTATTTTATACACTTGACAGAAGTATTGCAGCCCATGGATGATGGAGTTACGCGTGCAGAACTTGCTGGGAGAGGCATGGGGCATAGCTACTATATGTACATAAAAACATGCCTATATAACTGTAGATATATACGGTATATATATATATCTTTGAGCTTGCTTGGAATATCTACACTAAATAGTCGGACACGGACTATATGCCCTTAGCTGGGGTAATACTGATACCCTGTGCAGCCGAAAGGATGTCCCTTCGAACAACTGGCCCTAGCCATGATACCCTCTGCAAGGGTATTTCAATGAGCAGCAGCAGCAGTGCTTTTTTTTGTGTGTTTCTTTCTGCCATCGCCCAGCAGCGTCGGTGGCAGAGGTGAGTGAGTAACTCCCAAGCAGCGGCAGCGGGCAGCGGAGCAGCGGCGACGATGGCGTCAGCGCAGCATTGCCAGCTGACGAACTGGAGAGTGGAGAACAGAGTGCGGCCTGCCTGCCGCCTCTCGCACGCTCTCCTCTCCGCGCACGCAGCTGACGGCCGACGATGACATCATTTTGGATTCACAGTTGCCCGTCGCTGCCGCTGCCGCTGTCGCTGCCACTAGCTCTGCCGCCGTGTCATGCTGTTCCTGCCCAGCCCCTGTACAGTGGGAGAGAGGGAGAGGGAGAGTAATACTCACAGCATCTGGAGCATCGTCAGCCGGGTGTCCCTGGTGGAGTGGCCCATGGCTGGCCGCAGCAACTCGACTATGCCGTTGTCGTGCTGCTCGGCCCGCGATATCAGCTCGAGCAGCGCCTCCCGCTTGGCCGGCGGCAGCAGCTGCGGATTGCAGGCCAACGGCACCAGGTGTCGGATGTGCTCCGCGTCCTCCGATGCATTCTCCTTGTAGCGGGCACTCGGCAGGGGAGAGCCAGCGGGCGGCGGCGGAGGCGGTCTGCCCGTCTGGCGGCGCACGCCCTTCGAGGCATTGGACCCGCCTCGGACGCGGGCCCCTCCGGATCGGCGGCGGCGTGGCGGCGGACGCAGGGCAGGTGCACGGTAGCTCTCCCGCTCGATCCCGGTGAGCAGCATCTCCAGCTGCTGGTGGGACTCGGCCAGGGCCTTCTTCTTGGGCGCTGGCACAGTCGTCGCACAGGGCAGCATGTGATCCAGGCTGGAGCACAGGTGCGGGCACTCCCTGGACTTGGCGATCCTACGGACTAAGCCGGTCCTCGTGCGCGGTCTGCTCTTGGCCACCTGGCTGCCAGTAGGCGGCGGAGGAGGCATGTTGCCGGTCCGTCCGTAGGCCGTTGTGCGGTTCCGGTTCGTCCCAGCGCCGGCGTCCGCCTGCTCCTTGCCGTACAGCAGCGACAGGTAGGGGTTGGAGTAGGTGTTGCAGCCCCTGGCGGGGCGCGTCTTCGGGGCTTGGGTGGAGCTCCTGCTGGGTCGCACGACGGCTACGTTGGAGGACCCGCGCGCCGGCGGACGCCTGTCGCTGTTCCAGTTGGAGTTCCATACGGGACTCAGGCGTGTCCTGCGCTGCTGCTGCTGTTGCTGCTGCTGCAGCGGCTGCGACTGCGACTGTTGCTGCTCGCGGCGCCTGCGCGCGAACGGCCGACGACCGGCACCCGCTGTTGCTGGCTCCATTCGGCGCTCGCTGATGCCGCTGCCGACTGCGCTGCTGTGTCGCTGCTGTGTCGCTGCTGCGTCGCTGCCTTGGCGCCTGCTCTGCGCTGCGCTGCGCTTCGGTTTCTGTTTCAGTTTCTTGGTCGTCGCTCGCCGGTTCGGTTCGATTCGATTCGACCCGCCTCGTTTCGATTCGTTTCGACTCCGCAATCCGCACTCCGCTGCTTTTCGCGACTGCCTTCGCTGCTGTTCGGCTATTGTGGCCGCCCTTTCTGTCCAACTATCCCGCGTTCCACTCGAATTTCAACGGTACACAACAAAATACACAACTAAATAACCAAATAAAAAGAAACTAATTAATGTTAATATTTGCAGCAATTACTCGAAATTGTTCGATTCAGTTTTTTGCTTCATATTGTTTGACAGTTTTCGAAAAGGCGCTCGACACTGCCGCAGCGAGGGGTGTACGCAGAGTTGCTGGCAAGTAGCACAACCTCTGGCAGAGCCGCCAATAGGGCCACCAAAAAGCAGCTGCAAGTTCTGCCCAAAGCTCAGCAGTGAATTGAGAGTAAAGCCCTTGAGCCTACAAATTGTTTTAGTAATCCGGAAGAAGCACGTCTTCTATTCCGCATCCAAATTCAAATGCTTGCAGCACATCCAGCAGCGGATTTTGTGTGGCAGGTTGCCGCCAATCCTTTCCGCAAAGACTCCCATTTTTTTTTGAATATTATTTTATGTGTGTGCTTTTGTTGCTACCCAGTTGTATTGTGTTTCTCTTAAAAATCAATTCATCTAATAAATTTACATCAACTGATTGTTGTTTTCTCAGCTACAGATACAGATACAGAGATACAGATACGAGTTAGAGCTGCGAGTGTAAATACTTTTGGACCAGTTCAAATCTCTCTCAGCAAACAAACAAAATGGTAAGTCCCCTAACAGATCTAGCCAAGTATTGTAAATATAAGCCGGGAATGGATGGGGTAGGCTGGTGGGGTGCTGCGGGTGCTGCGGGTGCTACTCCAAATTCAAATCACTTTCCAACTGGTCGCCCAGCTGGCTGGCTGCTCCAGTCCACAGACTGCTCCCCAGCTCAATCCGATCCGATCCGCTCCACTCCACCTCACTCCTACCCGATCCAATCCGATCCAATCCAATCCGATTCGATCTTCTGCGGGGGCGTTGGCCAAACAGGTTGGAGTTGCTGCTGCAGATTGCTCATACGCCGCGTTGGCTTTACTTTTATTTCGGCCTGTCTTGGGTTTTCCGTTGACAGCTTTTCTGCTTTTCACCTCGAGTGAGCCGAGAGCCATGTGTGAGCGGAATTTCGGAGTGTTCGCCCAGACACCAACGACAGCAGCTCCTCTGCCGCTCCACCGTCATCCATTTGGCTTTTGGGCAGCCCACCCAAAAAAACAAAAAATAACTAAAACTCACGCACTCGCCAATATATGGTCTGGCCTGCCTTATTAGACTTTATGTTAATTACCATACTAAAAATACAAAATACAAAAAGCGAGAGAGAGACGCGGAGGCTCAGGCGGCTACGTACTGCTCATCGGTGAAATATTTCAAGAGCCATCATCAAAGTGCGTCCCAAGTGGGCGTCCTCCAACTCTGGTTACAGTCTTTATATGTTTTGATTTTTGTTTTTGTTTCTGTTTGTTTTTGTTTTGTGGTTTTGGGTTTTTGGGGAAAATTTCAAATTTAAAAAACTGCTTTCAGTGGGCGAAAGCAAAAGTTTGGCTCAAGGGCCGGGCGCTCGGTCCCTCGGTGTCTCGGTGTCTCGGTGTCTCATTCCTTTTATATAAAATGCACGAATGAAACTAAGCCCAGCAATATTCTGAGCGTTGTGCGATGGGTGATGTTGATGGCGATGGTGAGGTGATGTCATGCACACTTTTTACACATAAATATCATCAATTTACAAAACGATTTATTTGTTGTGCGATTAATAAAATGAGAGCCATATAAATCAGGCAGCTGGGAGAGCCTGCTTAACCTGAAGAAGAGCTCGCAGAAGAGTCATCAGCAGAATTATCATGAACATCATTTAGCATGATCACTTGGCAGCGGGGAGCGAGAGAGGGGGAGTGAGAGGGAGGGAGAGAGAGCGAGAGAGAGTGAGAGAGAGCGAAAGAGTGTGTGTGATGAGCGCCATAACGATTGATAAACGGAAACGGTTTATTGCCCTGACTAACGGTGCTGCGGCTGGGCTGGGCTGGGCTGTGGCTCTCAATGATCTTTGCCTGGGATTATCTTGCACAGATTTTGCTTCAGCAGAGTGGCACACACGGCAGGTGCTTATCGCTGCACAGCAGTCGAAGGAAGGTTGAGTCCCCTCAGTTATGTGCAAATGTGCTGTGGGGGGGGGGCTTAAGATATTCTCCATGCCATCCCCATCCTGTTCCGCTGTGCAGCTACTTGCAAGGTCACATCCGGATGCTCTGCTATTCCCCTTCGCATTCTCACATTTATGGAGAACTATTCCCAATTGATTCCTGCACTCCCCCTGCAGGCCCATTCAGCTTTGCCGCTCGTCTGCTTTATCGATATTTCGTGGCAGGTTTCGCTGCTGATTGGCCGCAGATGATCTTGTGCCAAGAGCCAAGACAAAACCAATTCGGCATCTCACTCACAGTTTAAATGGTTTTATGGCCATTACGTATACGCACTGTGTACGCGAGTGTGCATGTGTGTGTGTGTGTGTGTGTGTGTGTGTGTGTGTGCGTGTGGGATGGGGAATCTGCTTGTTGTTGGAGGCGTCTGCTACAAATGCTACAAATTATCGGATCCAAGGCAACAGCAGCCCCTCCCTGACCCACAAACCATCATCCACAATTGCTGCCCGCTGATTGACAACTTTGATTGATGCCCGAAGCATGGCAGAGCAAACAGAGCAAACAATGTGAGAAGCAGAGAACAGCACTTGACGCCTACCACACTCTCCCTCTGTCTCTATCCCATCTTTGGATCCATATCTCTGTGACTCTTTCTCAATGCCTAATCCCTTTTGCCTGGGTGCCTGGGTGCCACCTCATCTTGCCAACTGCAGCCCTGGATGATCTGTCATCATTCTCGGCCAATCCCTGGCTGATCTCTACTCTGCTTGTCCCTTTGCCTAGCCTGTGTTCTCGCTCCCTTTGCCGACAGTTGTGTGCCATTGTTTTAGCTGCTGCCATGATTCAGTCGCTCGATAATTTAATTATCGCTTATGAATAAATAAAGCACAAAAACTGTGCAATTGTTTCCTGCCGCCGCCTCTGATGTTTTATTGTTGTTTTCTTTATGTTTCTGTTTTACTTTGGTGCTGCACCAATTGTTCGCCTCAGCCTGCCACAGCGTAAAAATTGCAAATTTCATTTGCGATTTGGCGATTGCACCGCAGCTGCCTGCACCGATAAGAAATGCAAATTGTCAACAAACAGCCATAAGAAATGCACTTGGAATTGAGCTGGCGGCAACCCCCCAGTGCAAATGCCCCAAAAAACGCAACGACAAAGTGGAGTTCAGTGAGGTGAGGTAAGGCCTGACTGCCTGGCCATCAAACCCAACATCAAACTATCACAATGCGGGATCTGTGATATATCAATAACACGGCCATCAATCCTATGCATCGATCGATTGCATGCGTTAAATCTTCAAATATATCTGCAGATATATGCATCAAAATGTTTGGCAATTTGATACTTTGCCTTTGCCTGATCGCCTTTTGTTATGGGTTCGTTTTGGGGTCAAATTGTTGGCTTTGGTTTCGGGTTCAAAGCGGTTGTCTGTATTGTATTTTATTGTATTGTTTATCTTTGACAAATGTCAATTTATTGGCCATTATATGCAGATATTATTGGCTGTCTTGTATTAATTTTTTATTTTTCAATTTAATTTTAATTTAATTTTTCCTTCGGCCCAATCGTTTGATCATAGATTGAAGCTATTCTTTATTTTACAGCGAGTTTTTATGACAAAGATCTATTGCTGGTAATACTAGCTTTTAGTATTCTTTTCTCCCTCGATTGTACCCCCCAAATTAGATATATTTTGGGTATTTATATTTTATATATATATATTTTATATTTAATATATATATTATAATATTCATGCTTCAATTTCTGTGGGAACTCCCTGCCCCTGCTGTTCCTGTTCGTTGAATTTATTGTTGCTGCTGCGGCGAAAGGGCATTGCAGCTGCGGCGAAAGGGCATTGCCTCTTTTCTTTGTGGCTGTGTTCCGTTTGGTTGTTGAGTTTTTGTTGAATTTTGTTTGTTTTGTTTGCTGCCCATTAGGCGCTGAAAATTTTTCTTAATTTTTTGTTGTGTTTTGTATTTTATTTTCGTTGGTTTTGTTATTGTTTTCTGGATGTGGGCAAACTTTGCTGGAAGTGCTGCCCTTGGCCGCCCCCAAAAACAGACTTACTGCCCCTCTCCTGCTGCTGCTGCTGCTGCACGACTGCGCCTGCTGCCTGCTGCCATCTCTGTCTCTGTCTCTGTCTCTGTCTCTCTCTCTTTCCGCATCTACGCGTGTGTGTGTGTGTTTAATTCGATTCTAACTCTAGCGATGATCTAAGTGAGACGTCCGTCGTCTATGCAAAAGGAATAAAACGAACAAGAAAAGAGAGCGAAAGAGAGCGAAAGAGAGAGAGAGAGAGAGAGAGAGAGAGAGAGAGAGAGGAATGATATTGTTGCCACATCTGGTGCGAAAATTTTAAGCGGATGGGCTGGGTCGGCGGCCAGGGGGGGAGGGGTGTTGGGTGTGCTGCTCGAAAAACTTAATGTGCATTTAATTTGTGCAAATTAAATTTTTGGGCAAATTGCGAGTGTGCGGAAGGGGGCTGCTGTTGAGGGGGGGCCAAATGTAAATAATAATTCCCTCCCTCCAATTCGGATCGTATCGGATCGGTGGGGGAGTGGTTTCCCTGCCACAATATTTGCTGCTGTTTTATGCGATTTATTAATCAATTTATTTTTTATGCTGATTTTTTTGTTGCATTTTTATGAGCATTTACTTGGCATTTACCAGCCCATAAACGTGGATCACTGTGCGGGGCCTCTCTGCAGGGACTTGACACTTGCCAACTGCGAGTGTGCGTGGATAAAAAGTAGCTCCAAAAGGCGGCCATTTACCCAGTTGCCCATTTCGGCCCACAAGGGCGCTTCTTGGGCGGCCACTGGCGCCCACAGCACGGGCTGGTAATGGCTGGAACGTGCTTCGTTTGGGTGCAAGTGCAGGCGGGTGCATTATGTGCAGGCAAAGAGTAGCTGGGGCTGGCCAAAAATGGGTGGGGGGGGAGAAACGATCAAGGCAGGGCCACACCTTGAAACGTGTAAAAAGGAGCGCATTAAAAATGCGCATTGGGGCTGAAGAGATCTTCGGTATGCGCGCAGAAATGGGAATTACTTTTGCAGAACTTTCATAGCCACCCACTGGGTACGTGGGAAGGGGTGGGGAAATGGTGGGGGGGGGCACAGCTCATTATTGTATAATATATTATTATTGCTGCTGTTTTGTAAATTATTTTACGCTGATGCTCATCATTTATTATACTACATAAGCACACACTCACATTCGCATTCACATTCACATTCATACGTATTCATACGTATTCATACGTATTCATATTCACATTCATACGTATTCATATTCACATTCATATTCTTTGTGCTGAGGCCTTTTGGCATTTGGGTATTGAGTTACGTAAAATCGCTGGCTGCTGTCGTCTGCGGTTTTTGAACTCGATTCCGCGTGACATGACGGACAGACAAGCCCGAAGATGAATCTTACAGTCAGCCAGTCCCCCCCACTGGCAGCAGCCCCCCCCCACAGTGCCAGCCCCCTCAACAGCACCGAAAACAGAATTATTTATTATGTATTATGAAATATTTCAAGTACGTGATTTTCATTTCAAATGAATCGAAATTAATATGGCCCCTCCTCTGTCTCTCTCCCGCTCTCTCTCTCTCTCTTCAGTCGGAACCAAGTTCTATCTGTCACAAATGCAATGAGGTCATCGCGGAGCGCATCATCACGGCCCTGGGCAAGACTTGGCATCCGGATCACTTTGCCTGCAAGGACTGCCAGCTGCCCATCACGGAGGCCACCTTCAACATTCAGAGCGGGGAGCCCGTCTGCTCCGATTGCTTTGTGAAGAACTACTCGGGCACCTGCTTTGGCTGCAAGCAGCCCATCTTGGAGGTGAGTAGCAGCAGCCAGTAGCCAGTAACCAGTAACAGTCCCCGTACCCGTCCCAGTCCCAGTCCAGCCAGCCATCCCTTTCTTGCCGTTCATTCAACAATTTGCAGCCGCGTAGTTCTCATCGTCTGTTTGCCATAAACTCTGCGGCTTTACGAGCTTCGATGTAATGAATATTGTCAACATTTATCTTGCGACTCTTAGCTACTCGCACACACACACACACACACACACACACACACTATGTACATGTGCATATACATATTTAATTAGGGAAGTGATTGCGCTTTGTGTATTCAGCCTTCTTTCTATTGAAATTCATATTTAAAGTGTTTTTTTTTGTATTTCTTTTATTTCTGCTGCTTCAAGCGAGAGGCGCTAACAATTCGTACAACTATTTGGCGCTAACTGAAATTTGTGTTCACTTATTTTGCACAAAATCTTGTTCTTTGGAGGGCTGCTCCAACTACAGTAGCACACGCCCCTTAATCGCATTTGCCGCGAGTAGACTCTGGCATTAATATTTGGCAAGTCTTGCCTGGACACTTTTGGCTGAATTTTACTATAAGAAAAGTTCCTCAGGGTCTGCACTACTTAACTACACATAAACAGATTTATATCCATTCAGATTTGCTTTTGCTTAGTGCTTCAATCTTTGCCAGGCCAAATTAAATGTGCCATTAATGCTGAAACTTGCCTGAAGATTTCCCAATATAAATAGTAATATTCCATGTTCCCTGCCATGACTCTTCAGCATGGCAAAGGCACTGCAAAGTATCTGTAAAATACTTTTAAAATCCGTTCAAAAATCAGCCATATTCTACAGCGATTTATGGCCCACGTAAAGTGTATTTGCCTAGTCCATGCAAGTAATTTTCACTGACTCCTCCTGCGCGGCAGCTCTGCTGTTTGCCCAGCCGCAAGGTCAGCGCAGCTCAACGTGGGTGTGTGCGCGATTGATTGGCTTTGATTATGATTACATATTGTATATATATATGCACGTACTATGTATATTTGTACTAGGCCTGTGTACACTGTATGCACCATTGATTTTGCCCACCCGTCTGGCCACTCTGCGCGCTTTGCTTTTGCCCGAAAGTATGCCACGCAATGCGAATATTTTATGCAGATCTTTGATTCCCTCCACAGCGCACCATCAAGGCCATGGAACAGTCGTGGCACGAGGAGTGCTTCCAGTGCAGTGGCCCGTGCAAAAAGCCGCTGGCGGGCACCTCCTTCTACGAGCGGGACGGCCAGCCCTACTGCCGTGTGGACTACGAGCAGCTCTTCGCCGCGCGCTGCGCCGGCTGTGAGCAGCCGATCACCGAGAATGCGATCGTCGCTCTCAATGCCAAATGGCATCGCGACTGCTTCAAGTGCAAGGTGAGTGCATGGATAACCCAAACTTCACGTATCTACCCTTTCGATTGCCCCTCTTTTATTTGTTTTGTGTTGCAGAAGTGCGGCGCTCCCATCACGTCCAGCTCCTTTGCCGTGGAGGAGAACAAACCGCTGTGCAAGGCCTGTTCTGGCTAGGAGCTGCACCTGCAGCAGCACCTGCACCAGCACCCACACCCACACCCACAACCACAACCACACCCACACCAGTTCTGCAGCCGATTCACTTCGATATCTATTGTATATTATCTATTATTATGGTATTTGTTAGTCATGCAATTCGTTGAACAAGCCCCGAGGACAGCGCGAAAATAAAATTCAGAAGGCCGCCGCCCCCGCTCCCAACCCCGCCCCACAGAGCAGACACAATTTTTGTGGATTTTTGGATTCGGATTTGGATGAGACAAGAACACGAGAAATGCATTTGAAGCACCTGCCGGGCGCTGCAGCTGTGCGTTTCGGGGCCAGAGGCTGAGGAGCAAAACGAATGCCGATGGAGGTTGTGGCTGGAGGCGGGGAGATGTTAATGCTTAAATTAATTATTATAATACTTGTTGGTGGATATCACACACACACACTCTCTCTCTCTCTCACTCTCTGGCCTTCTCCCTGCCTATCCCTACCACTAAACGAATGTAACCCCCGCTCCAGAGCCGCTCTTGATTGTCTTCGTAGTGCACAAAAGTATCTGATAAATGAAATATGAATAAACATTAATCTGGAAGCATTGCAACGTCTCCTAAATGTGGTGCACAAAAGTGTGGGTGCCCCTTTGCTAGTAGAACGGGCAGGAGCACGTCGACTGGTGAGCTCCAGCCAGAGCAGAAATAAAGTGTATTAATTTTAATTATTAATTAATATTATATAATATATATGTATAATAATATAATATATGTATATATGTATAATATATAATATTAACTAATATATGCAATAATAATAATATAATATATAATAATATATGTATAATATGTATATAATAAATTAATTAATAATTAAAATGCATTTTATATATTATACATATATTATTATATATATATTATATATATATATTATATAATATTTTTATATTCATATTAATTAACTTCCAAACTTCTTAAGTTGCGCTGCAGAGAGCACGTCCGACTGCGCGCTCTTCTTAATCTCTGCTCACCCATGCGTATACGCAATTTGCCATTGGCTGCTGCGGACAGACTCAGCGCCTGCGCCAAGGCATTGACGCACTTAGCGCAAGTGTATTTTATTTTTTACTATTTATTTATTGTATTTACTATTTTATTATTTTATTATTTTATTTTTATTTTATTATTTATTTTATTTTATATTGTATTTTATTTTTTTTTAATTATTTTATTTTTGTGTTTTATTATTTTATTTTTATTTTATTATTTATTTTATATTGTATTTTATTTTTTTTTTTATTATTTTATTTTAATTTTATTATTTTATTTTATTCTTTTATTTGTTTTATTATTTGACTATTTTTATTTGATTACTATTTTACTTTCCAGCGCCCGAAACGCACGCACATCCACTCGCCTTTGTCTGCAACTATAGCCAATATAATTTCCTTTATTTTTGTGTGTTTACTTTTTAATTTTTTTGTGTTGGGTGCCGTTGCCCTGCCGCTTCTCGCATGCAAATCCCTCGTGGGCTGGCTCAAATATCGCTGTGAATATCCTGTCTATTTGGGGTTCAATTTCGCGGCTTGTGCGTTGCCAAAAGCTTCACTGTGTCAATTTGGAGGAATTAAATTCAATGGAAATTAAATGTTAAATTTAATGTTTTGGTATCTGGAAAGGAGAAAACGGAAAGGAAGTGAAGAAAAGGCTAAGAGATTTGCTCATAGAAAGATTCTTTGGCTGGGGCTTTGTCTGGGGCTTGGTCTGGGGCTTTGGCTGGGACTTACCTTCTCGTCCAGTATGGTGCCAAGCGAACGCATCAGGGGATCGAGCACCTGGTGCACCTGCGATCTGGACACATGGCGGAATGCCTCGAGCAGCGCCTGCTGCAGCTCATCCTCCTTCTGTGCGTGGCGGCTGTCCCTGGTGCCCCGCGGCGCCTTCTGTTCGGCCAGCTTCGCCTTGGGCAGTCCCAGCCACTTCTTGTACGGCAACTCGTCCATTTCCACCTGCGTCTTGACATCCTCGAGGCCCGGCTGCAGCACCAGCATATCGGACACATGTGGCGCAGCATTTTCGGCGCCGGGTGCGCTGGCGCGGGCTGCGCTGGCCTTGGTGCGCACCAGCCGGGCGCGCTTCAGTTCCTGGGGCTTCTTCTTGGGCACCAGCCGCGGCTCGTACAGCTGGTGGTCGTTGAGGCACATCTTGAGGTCGTAGTTCTGCTTGTGCTTGCCCGGCTGCTTGGGATGCTTGGGATGCCTGGGGGGATGTGGACTGGGATTGGGCTGATGGGCCTGATGGGCCTGATGGGTCGCCTGCTTGTTGGCGCGGCGGTACTGCTCGCGGGCCAGCTTGAAGCGCTCCTCCTGCATGTCCTCGATGAAGGTGAGGAACTTGGTGGAGCGCTCCTGCAGGCACTCGACCACCGGATCGTGTCGGTCCAGTATGCCCTTCTCCAGGCACGTGTTGCTCAGCGTGTAGATCATCTCCATGAGGGCGCTCAGCTTCTGCGGCACCTTGTCCAGCAGGAAGTAGCGCAGCTGGCGCTGGTACGTGGCGATCGCCTGATGCATCAGCCCATAGACGCACACCACGCGCTGGCAGGCCTCGTTGGAGGTGGCGCTGTGGAAGTAGGTGACCGGCGTGCGGCGCACATCGTCGATCATGCCCTTCAGCGGGTAGAGGAAGTTGCGCGAGAAGCGCACGCAGAACTCGAACGCGTTGCGCTCGCGCTTCTTGCGCTCCTGGCTGTTGCACTCGGGCACCTGCAGCTGCAGCAGGCTGTTCTGCAGGCGGTCCAGCGCCCCGATGATCCGCTCCTGGGTCAGCGATATCTTGTTGTAGATGCCCAGCTTCTCGAACTTGAGATCCTCCAGCGACTGGCTGCACACCACCTGGCGGCACTTGCGACGCGTCTTCTGCGGCTGCGGCTGCGTCTGCGTCTGCAGCCCTGCGGTAGGTGGCAGCGGCAGCGGGGGAGGGGCAGTAACAGTGGCAGGGACAGTGGCAGGGACAGGATCAGGGCCAGGCATACCTGTGACCGAGACCGATGAATGGGGCTGGCTGGGCTGCTGGCGGCGCGCGACGCTCGTCCTGTCCCGCCCGCCCGGCTGACGGCTGGTGGCTGGCACGTCCATGCCGGACGACTCATCGCGGGGCCGCGGCGCACACTGCTTGTGCAGCATTTTGGGCAGCTTCTTGTGCAGTCGCTTGACGCTGCGGGGACGCGGCAGTGGCAGTGGCAGTGGCAATGCCGATGGCGATGGCGTCTCCTCGGACGTCGCCTCCGTGCGCTGAGAGGTGTACTGCAGCGGCGATGGCCCCTGCCGCCGGCTGGCAGAGGGCAGCGTCTCCTGGGACGTCTCCTCGGACGTCGCCTCCGAGCGCTGGGAGGTGTACTGCAGCGGACTGAGGCTGCGCAGCAGACTCAGCCTGCGCGGACAGCGCTCCATCTCAAAGAAGATCGGCCGGTGCTGGCACTCGGAGAGCAGCGTCTCCGCCGCCGTCTGGCTGGTGGGGCAGCTGGGGCGGCTCTCCAGCTGCTCGAGGTAGCCCTTGCGGTCGGCGTACTCGTGGTCCAGGTCGCTGTCCTCGCGAAAGAACGGCGAGGTGGGCTCCGGCTCGAGGCTGCGATGCTGCTGCATGAAGCGGCTGGCCGCACAGCGGCTGGGATGCAGCGCCTTGCAGACCCTCACCTCGATGGCCTGCGCCATCATCGCCGAGGGTATGACGTCCACGTGGCACGCCTCCGGCTCCCTGTACTGCACCTGGATGGCCCTTTCGAGGCCGTCCCCCGTGCTGAGCCGCTGCAGCACATCTTCGGCTCTGATCGGAGTCTGTGGCTGTGTCTGAGGCTGGGGCTGATGCTGTGCCTGTGGCTGTGTCTGAGGCTGTGCCTGTGGCTGATGCTGTGCCTTTGCTCCCTTCCTCAGCTTGGACGGCACCTTCAGCTCCCACCTCTGCACACTGGGCGGCATCTGCAGCTTGGGCAGTGCCAGCGCCTGCGGGGCGCCCCGCTTCACCTCGACCTTGACACGTCGCGTGCCCAGCTGCAGCGGCTTGACGACCCTCAGCATTGCCTCGTGTGCCTCGTGTGCGTCGTGCTGACTCCTAAGGGGCGACAGCGAGTCCAGCTCGTTGCACACCTCGCGGTGCAGGGCCTCCAGGCGCTCGCTGGCAATGCTCTGCTCGCTGGGCTTCGTTTTGGGCCTCTGGCTGTGGCGACACCGCCTGGCCACTGGCCGCTGCTTCAGCTTGAAGGTGGAGGCATGCGGATGGAAGTCGCAGCCAGCGCACAGGCGCTTGTGCTCCACGATATGCACGGCCAGATCCAGCAGCTGCTCGGGCTGCTCGTCTGCTGCTGCTGCTGCTGCTGCTGTTGCTGCTGCCTCCTCCTCGTCGGCGGCGGCGGCACTGGCGTTCACCGAGAACTGCGTCTCCACGTCCAAGTCGCGCGACGTGAACTTGCTGAGCACATCGTGGCCGGAGCGACGCACCTTGCAGAAGATGGGGCCGTTCGACGCCTTGCAGTCGTCGCGCAGGCGACTCTGCTCGGCCAGCTCGGCTGCCCGCTGGTCGTTGTGGCGCTTCACGGCGTTCTGTATGGAGTCCGGACCAGCGAACTGCAAGCCCGGGGTGGCAGGGTGGCAGGGTGGAATGGCTTGGAGTGGCTTGGCTTGGCGTATTGTGTGGCGGACTCACCCGAAACTCGAACCTGCTGCTGCCCATGCCACCGACCTCGGAGTCGGCGGCCGCCGCATACCCGCCGCACATCGCGTGCTCGTAGCTGCTCATCGTACTCCGTACCCGTACGTGTTGCTCGTTGTGGGTTTGTGGTTCAGAGTCGAGGAGAGTTTTTCATGTATTGGTTTTTGGTTGTGCAAATGTTTGAGTTTGATTGTAAAACCGGACTGAATTTTGTCGAAGCTCCGCTTCTAAAGTGAGTGAAATATGCCCGACGCCAGTGAGTGTCGACGATGATAGATTTCGCACGGAAAACTACGCCAGCGAGTGCGAGCATTCAAATAGAATAGGAATAGAAATAGAAACGAGACGAGACGAGACGACTGGCTGGGATTGGGATGTGTTTGATGGATTGCACTGGGCAGAGCGGAACGCTTTATTGCTGCTTCGCTCCCAATAAATAGTGGTCACAATGCCAGGGGCTAAGAGTAAAACAAAAAATCCTTACAGACTACGGGCGCCGTGTGCGCGCCTCCGCATCAGCCGAATATGTTCGAGTAGAGGCTGTTCAGCCCGTTGCTGATGGTCGAGAAGATGCCAATGTCGCTGGTGGCAGCTGCCGCGTATGGCGGCATCTGTGGCCTGTAGTGCTGCGGCGCCTGAATGGGTCGGTACATGCCGACGCCCTGTAGGCCGCCAACGCCGCCAACGCCGCCAACGGACACCATGGCACCGCCAATGCCCTCCATGCGCTGTGTGGGAAAGGGGCAAAGAGCACATTGATTTGGGTTAAGTTTATTGTCCACTTTGTTGGCCAAGTTTCGGGTTTAGTTACACTTAATAACAAGCAACACTTAGGCGTACGGGGGGCCTGGGGTCTCGATCCTCCTTGCACCAGAATAAATCGTAGAATTTACATAAAGTTATTGGAAAATGGAACGTAGTCTGCAGAGAGACTGCGTGGGGAGGAGCAGGCATTAGGGGTGGGAAACAGGAGGAATAACAGGCGGAAGGCAGCAACTGAAAGCGCGAATGAAGGCAGGAGGCAGGGCCAGGAATTAAAGGCAATGGGCAGGCAGCGAAAAGATTAAAAGTGTGCAGCCAAAAGCAGAAATAAATGACACCAAGCGAGTGGCAATAAATGAGTGAAATGAGGAGTAAAAGAAGAAGTAAAAAAGTAGGTAAAAAAGAAGTAAGAGCAGCAGTAAAAGAAGAAGTAAAAATATAAATAAAATATAAGTAAAAATGGAAATAAAAGTGGGAGCCAGAGCAGTCCCAGAGGTACTCGAATCGGAGGTCACATCGGGTTGGTTTGGATTGGATTGGATTGGGTTGGGGTTGGGTTAGAGTGCGCCACTGGCACAGCTTAAGACTAAAGCACTTCCGAATGTATTTACATTGCCAGCCGGTTCGATGGTTGCCCGATCCCCGAGCCCAGCTAGTCCGTGGCCAGCTGCAGCTTATCGTTGACCCGCCGCGACGTTGCTGACGAAGCTGCCAGCAAGTACGGCTTGTGGGACGGGATGTGTGAAAGTGTTGGGGGGTTAGCCGGCACCAGCAATTAAATGTTCGTTAGCAAAGTAAGCGAAAGGAAACACCAGGGCCTACCTTTGAGGGCTGCAGCGTGACGTTCAGCAGCGTGGGATGCTGCTCCACAATGACGAACTCCACCTCGCGCGGGGCAAAGCCCTCGGCAAAGACCTGGGCCGCAGGGAATAAGTTGAGAATGAGTACCACAAGGAAGGGAATAAGACGGGGAATAAGTACCTCCGCCTTGTAGTAGCCGGGCAGCAGAATGCGCCAGAACTCGCCGTACTTGGTGGTCTGAAAGCCGACGTCGCGTCCCTTGATCTTGATGGAGGCGCGCTCGATGGGCATGCCCGCGGGATCGAACACAAAGCCCTGGACGCCGCGATGCGCCTCGGCCAGGAATTTGATGAGCGACTGGGGAAGGAGTCAGGAATCAGAATAAGAAGCGCAGAAGATGCCCAAGAGAGGGAGTAACTCTCAAACGTACCAGCTGATTGTCCTCCCAGTACTTCTTCAGCTCGTAGGCGGGCGGGAACTTGCAGCAGGAGATCTCCAGCGTGATCTCCATGCAGCCATACCACACGTAGTTGTAGTCCTGCATGCCGCCCGTCAGCGGGTACCAGGCGGCGCCATTGGTGATGCCGTTCTCGAAGGCCGGCGTCGCCGACTTGCAGGCCACGCCGCGCGACATCTTGGCATGGTTGCGGGCATAGACCAGCGACAGGTGCTTCAGCACATCGTCGTCGGGCGTCAGCGAGGGGGCCGCCGAGTACGTCTGGAACACTGCGCCCAGGGGACATGTGGGTGGGAAGAGAGAGGGAGAGAGTGCGAGAGAGAGAGAGAGGCGCATGTGGCCCGGTTAGTTGGTTCGCTCTGGCAGCGGTCCGGTCCGGCCGGTGTACTCACTCGCGCACAAGGCGGACGAACGGCAGATCCCTTTGAGCAGCCATATTGGGTGTTAGAGTACAGAGACAGCTTTATAAATCTGATCTATAACTCAATAGCGATGCACACAAACAAACACACAAACACAAGCACACACATCTGTTTTCTGAGCGAAGGATTTAAAGGTGCGAAGAGTCTCCCCACAGACTGTGATTTAGGGTTAGGTGAACGGACACAGCGGACAGAGCGGACACAGTGTACAGGTGTTACCTAACACTAAAACTAACACTAACACACACACAAACACAAACATCTGTTATATAAATAATGATGTGAGCGAAGGACTAATAGGTACAAAGCAGTTCTCCCCACAACACAGTCTGTGGATTAGGTGAACGGACATAGCGGACACAGCGGACACAGCGGACACAGTGGACACAGTGGACACAGCGGACATAGCGGACACAGCGTACAGTTGCGACCTAACACTAACACTGACACACACAACATACATATAGATAATGGTCTGAGCTTAAAGCTACAAAGAAGTTCTCCCCACAGACTGTGTATTTTGTTAGCTGTTAGCGGTCGGTGCACCGACTGGCGGACACAGCGGACACAGCGGACAGGGCGTGCAGGTAAACTGATCTTGAATCTACGTATATATATCTTTAGCCTTCATCTGCGCGGGTTTATAGCTTGGGCCTATCTGCGGCAGGCTTCGCACATTCACTTTGCGTTTTGCTTTTCAGCCTAAAGTCAGGCTGCTGCATGCTGCGCACTTCCATGCTCATTTCCAGCATGGGGCAGGAGTCGTTTAATTTGCCTTAGTGCCAGGCATCTGTTATATTTAACAGCGACTTATCGCTAACCGAATCTTACTGCCACAGCTCTTGGCAGGCATTCACTTTTTCCTGCTGCACAGACCATTTTTTTAGGGTCCAATTTTTCAGGGACAAATTTTTAGGGTACAATTTTGAGTTTGGTTTCAAACAAAAATCATCTACAAAAAGTGCACAGGCGCAATTGCCCAGCCGAGAATGGGAATGTCATGTCAAGGCCTCAGAAAGTGATCTATTTTCATGGCTTTGCACTTAAGATTCGTTTGGCCGTTTTGCAGAGGGAAAAGGTCTGCCGCTTTGCGTTTTGCGAATCCAGGAGCAGCTAATTTTTCTCGTTTCTTGTAAAAGTGAATACCGAAGCCTGCCTGTATATCTACGGGGGGAGCGTGGCGTGGCGCTATCCGCGGACTACTTACTGGAGTTGGGCGTGTTGTCGTAGGGGTAGCTGGCCACGAGCGCGCCGCCGTGCAGGCTGCCGCTCAGCACGAACTGAATCTTGGATATCCAGTCCTTGACCGCATCCGTCTCCGGCTGGCCGCGCTTGTTGTTCTGCTTGAAGTAGTCCGGGAAGTTGCGGTTCAAGTCGAAGCCGCGTGCATTGTATCTGGCAAGGGGGAGCACAAATTTAGCATTGGGGGGAGGGAATCAGTTGGGGGCTAGGTTTCGAGGCTCTTACCTGCCCTGGCCGCCGTCGCAGGTGCCCTCCTTGGAGACGGCATAGCCGTCGGGGTTCATGGTGGGCAGAATGTGAATGCGCGTGTTGTCCAGCAGCCACTTGACGTACTGGTCGGAGCTGTAGCTGGTCACGAAGTACTGGATGAGGTGCAGCAGCATCTCGCGGCCCACGGGCTCGTTGCCGTGGATGTTGCCCACGTACTTGACGTCCGGCTTGCCGATCATGTGCTCGTACGGCGAGGAGCTGACCACCATCACCCAGAGGTCGCGGCCCTGGATGGACTTGCCGATCGAGTAGAGGGCCGTCAGGTTGGGATACCTCGCGCTGGTGGCTCTGTGCGGGGAGGAATTTTATGGCAGAGCTGTGGCAGGGCGGAGCTGTGGGCTGCGTGGTGGACTGAACACTCACCTCAGGAAGCGCGTGAGCTCCTCGTGGTCGTGGTAGACAAAGTCCAGGTTCTGGGAGTCCGGCATGTAGGCCCTGGGCTCGGGCAGAGCCTGGAGCTGCTGCTGCTGCTGCTGCTGGTGCAGCTCGCCGGCGTCGGGATTCACCGTCTTGGCGCTGGTCGGGGTGTGGCAGGCGGCGTGGATGAGGACGAGGGCGTACAGCTGCAGCCACGGGCCCGCGCTGCTCTTTCGCAAGATCATGTTGGGGCGACGGCGAGTCTGCGAATGCACAAAGCTGCCCGCCAGGCAGACCATTTAAGTGAAACGAAAAACGGTGGCCAGTAGATGAGCTGCTGACGAGGATGAGGAGCAGGCAGGCAGGCAGGCAGGCAGGCAGACAGGCAGCAGGCCAACTCTGCCAACAGGTTGTGCGGCTGACCAAATCGAATGTGCTACGTGCCAGCACAGACGGTCGATCATTGGCCTCTTCTCTGTCTGCGTCTCTCTCTGCCGCTGTCTGTCGCGGTGGCTGTGCCTCCGAAACGTGTTCCCTCTGGCCAGCGATCAGCGATCGTAGAGCGGCGCTTGGCGATCCGCAATCCGCGATCCGCAATCCGCGATCAGAGTTCATTGATACCAGCGTTCCCAGAAATAGATCAGGCCACCCATGGCCCCGCCCGAAGGCTTCTGCGGCTGGCCTTGTCTAATCAGCGCTCGCAGGCTGTCACCGGACGACACTATCCGCAGCCTATCTGCCGCCCTCTCCGCCGAGATAAGATACCTGCCAGGCCTCCCAGGCAGGGCGCCTATAAAAGCCGAGGGCCCCACTCAAACGTAGAACCCACTGAGCAGCCATGAAGCTCACCCCCACCGCTGGACTCATCCTGCTGGCCTGCTGCCTGAGCCTGAGCCCGAGCCCGAGCCAGGCCCTGCCCCAGGCACGCGTGGCCGGTGGCGAGGACGCCGTGCCCGGCCAGCTGCCCTACCAGGCGGCCCTCTCCGTTGGCGGCAGCTACAACTGCGGCGCCGTGATCATTGCCCAGCGCTACGCCCTCACAGCCCTCACCTGCGTCTGCTCCGAGGGCAAGAGCACGCCGTAAGTGCCAGGCAAGGCAAGGCGGGGGCCACCCCTCTGCGCATCTCTAATCATTGCATCCTCTGTGTGTACTTTGCAGCTGGTCCGCCAACCTGTTTGGCATCACCTTCGGCTCCGTGGATCTGTACTCGGGCGGCAGGGAGATTCGCGTCGAGGAAATCACCATCAATCCCAGCTACAACACCCTCAAGACGGGCCTGGCCCTGCTGCGCCTCAAGGAGGCGATTGCCTTCGATGAGTACGTGAGTGCCGTGGCGCTGGCACGCGACAGCCCGCCGGTGGGCGCTCAGGTGGAGATCTCTGGCTGGGGACGCACCACCGAGGCGGAGGCGAACATGCATCGCGCCCTGCAGATCGGCCAGGCCGACGTCATGCTCGGCCGCGAGTGCCGCATGGGCGGTGCGGAGGAGGCGCCGCTGGACAACGACCAAGTGCTCTGCCTGGGCCATCAGCGGCGCAATGGCGTCTGCCGCGGCGACATGGGCGGCCCAGCCGTCTACCAGCAGCAGCTGGTGGGCCTCGCCGGCGAGATGCTCGGCGAGTGCGGCGGCCTGCTGCCCGAGCGCTTCGTCAGCATCGCGTCCAACTACGACTGGATCCAGCAGCACATCCAATAAATACCCCAAATATATGCCAAATATTCAAGCAGCAAATGAGTGACTCCATGGGCTCCAGCCGGCGCTTCAGCAGGGCATTAATCCCTGACTAATCCCTGCCCATACGTGCCTTTGGTGTCCCATGATATACGACTCCAAGAGCCCAAGCAACAGGCGCCTCAAAGAGGCAGCGGAAACTTCAATGCACAGCACACAGTCGCACAAGTACTCGTATCAGATTAGATTGTGCCATGGGGCAATGGGAAGGGTGTCCAAAAACAAGAAAGAAGTTCCGTAAACAAGCCCAACCTGAGCGGGCAGTGGCGAAGCGCTCAATACCCTGGCAGATGCACAGTGCCCAGAGCAGCTGTGCCCATGAATGCGGAGACAAATTCAACTTAAATTGGTTGCAGCAGCCAGCTAGTAAACAGCCAGCCAAGTCAGCAGCCAGCCAAGTCAGCAGCCAGCCAAGTCAGCAGCCAGCCAAGTCCACAGCCAGCCAGTCCACAGCCAGCCAAGTCAACAGCCAGCCAAGTCAGCAGCCAGCCAAGTCAGCAGCCAGCCAGTCCACAGTCAGCAGCCCATTAAAATCCCCTAATTGGTGGCACTTTTTCTGATCGATTTGGCGCCTCAAATAATTTGAGTTCTCTCTTAAATATTACACTAGTCAGCAAAACGGAGCTTTTTGCAGGAATTGCTGCTCCAAAAATACTGAATTAACTGCGAGTTTTTATGCTTCGATTTTGGTTTGAGGAACTCCAGCAAAAGGCAGCGATTTACTTCTTTTAATCTGTGCTTGAGTTTGCCTTTAACCCGGCTATATTAAGTCTAGTCTCTGGGCGGGCACATTAATACACCCATAGAAAAAAGCCCTGAAATTATAAAATTTTCACTTAGATTTTGATATTTATGCCATTGATTTTCAGCCAAGAGTGGCCATGAAATTGCAGCCATGAAGACAGCACTGGAAAATGCTGCAGCTCATGCTGAAGGGCTTGCTCATAAAAAGCAATCAAATAATTTAGATTTTAATTTTAAATTTAAATTTTAAATTTTAAACTTTAATTTTAATTTTTAAATTTAAGTTTTAAACTTAAATTTTAATTTTTAAATTTAAATTTTAAACTTAAATTTT
Organism: Drosophila tristis; assembly: GCA_018150885.1. Taxonomy (NCBI): domain Eukaryota; kingdom Metazoa; phylum Arthropoda; class Insecta; order Diptera; family Drosophilidae; genus Drosophila; species Drosophila tristis. The sequence goes on along the minus strand of JAECWT010000086.1, from coordinate 2,092,491 downwards.
AATTTTTAAATTTAAATTTTAAACTTAAATTTTTAAATTTAAATTTTAAACTTAAAGTTTAATTTTTTAATTTAAATTTTAAACTTAAATTTTAATTTTTAAATTTAAATTTTAAACTTAAATTTTAAATTTTTAAATTTAAATTTTAAACTTAAATTTTAAATTAAATTACAAAATTTCAAAAATTTCAATTTAAATTTCCATTTCAATTTTAAACTAAACCGAAATTTAGACTCTAAAAAATAGTATTACGTTGGAGCATCCCTAAAATAAATTACATTTTACATACCCTTCGTTATACATATACATATGTATATATATTTTTTAAATATACTAGAAATTGTGTGCAGTGCTTGCCTCATATTTCCACTAGCAAATATTCTATGAATTATTTAAAGTTCATAAATTCAAACTGCAAAATTCATAGATACATATTTATGAATATATATTTATGAATAGATATTTATGAATAGATATTTATGAATAGATATTTATGGATATATATTTATGAATATATATTTATGAAATATATATCTAACCACATTGTAGATGTAGATAACAAATGTAGCAAAAAAATGTAATATGTAAAATTATTTTTTTAAAATCTAAAATTCTAAAAAATCATGCTTTAAAATGTAAACACTGACTGAGTACGGGTATAAGTAGAGTCGCGTCCCCAGAAGCGACTCACACGTTCCTTCTCGTTTTTGTTGATATTAAGTAACTTTCAGCTGTGATTAATTGAGAGATTTATTTGGCCTCCACCTCTGAGACGGGCTAACGCCGCCTGCTGACTGTTTTCTGGCAAGAATTGCTTAATGGCTTTAACTTTTAAATATGAGCACTGGAAGTGCATGGTGGAGCTACTGCCTGCCGATGGATTCTGGCCGACTGAGCAGTGAGCAGATTTCCATATCCAAAGCGAAGAGAAAACACAAACGAAAATCTCTGCTTGGCTTGAAGACTCAGTAGAGACAGATTCGTATGAGAACTGCTGAGGGAAGCTGCAACTGAAGCCCAAGCGAAATTGGGCACAGTTGGGAGCCACGGAGCAGACCCTAGAGGCTCCCTTCCCACGCCCACTGCCCCACTGCCCCTGGGGCCCAGACTTCAGCGCAGCTCTCAATGGAAAGACAGGTTTAGCTTGGCCGTGGCCGCAGTTTATTGGGGCTATGGCTATGCGCTGTTCGCGGCTATCCAGTCGAGGTGCTGGGTGACATCCACGTAGCCGTCGGGCTGCTCGGTGCCGCAGCCGCTCACGAAGAAGGCGGCGATGCCCACCAGCTGGCTGTCGTAGATGGCCGGGGAGCCGGCGTCGCCGGTGCAGAGCCCAGAGGTCTGCCCCGCGGCCTCCGACTCGGGCACCAGGCAGAGCAGATCCTCGCGGGCGAGGTACAGCGACTCCTCGCACGCAGCGGCGCTGATCGACTGCCTGGCGGCCACCTGCAGCCGGTGGCTGAGCGGCCCGTCGGGCAGCGACGAGCCCCAGCCGACGAAGGTGATCTGGGCGCCGACGGCAGGACGCGCGCTGGCCAGCGCAATGGGCTGGATGTTGGCGCTGAGGGTCAGCGGGGAGGCGAGCTCCAGCAGGGCCAGGTTGTTGGCCCCCGAGCCGTCGCTGGCGTAGCCGCTGTGCACCACGATGCGGGCGAGGGCCACCAGCTGGCCCCCAGCCAGGCGCTGAATGCTGCCGGCGCGCACGAGGAACGAGCGCGCGGGATAGCTGCGGGAAGAGAGATTAGTGGCGGGTCTGCTCTACTGCCGGACGGGGGCGTTGCTACCTTTCCTGCCCGCCGCCCAGGGTCACAGTGTGGGCGGCGGTGAGGGCCCAGCGCGGGCTGATCAGCGCCCCGCCCGCCACATGGACGCCGTTGCGCTGCAGGGAGACGGCATAGGGCCGGGAGCCAACGTCCGCGAGCAGTCGCGTGGCCGTGGCCTGCACGCCACCCCACGCCAGGAGCAGCAGGACGAGGAGCAGCTGAACCGAATGCATGCTGGCTGTGCGGAGAACTGAGAGGTCCGCTCCGCGGCCCGCATCCCTTTATAGAGGCGTTTATGATGCCGATAGTTGGGGCAAGCCACAGGCCATGGCCCGTAGCCAGTCAGCCCGCAGCCCGTCAGCGAATCTTATCGACGGGACGGGCCGTAAATTGTGGCGTTCCTTATCGTTGTTTGTGCTCAAGATTAGCCTGAAGAGGGCCTGAACAGGGGCTGTGGCTGAGGCAGGGACTGAGGCAGGGACTGGGGCAGGGACTGGGACTGGGGACTGCGACTGCGACTGGCCGTGGAGTGGGCCATCGATTGGGCCATTGGAATCAGTTGAAATTCCAACGCCATGGCTGCTCCACGTTTAGCGCTCGCTGGCCTGCTGCCCGCCTGCCTGCTCCTCGCCGCGTCCGCGTCCGCTCTGGCCGTGCCCGAGGGGCGCCTGCTGGGCGGCGAGGATGCCGCCGCCAACGAGTACCCCTGGTCGGCCTCCCTGCGCCACAACAAGGCGCACACCTGCATGGCCTGCATCATCTCGCCCACCCAGCTGCTGACCGCCGCCCACTGCGTCTCCGACCTGGGCACCACTCCGTGAGTATTGTCCGCCCGCCAGTGCTGCATTGCGGCTCCAACTCACAGCTCTCTTTGCAGCGTAGCTGCCAGCAGCCTGGGCGTGCGCGTGGGCAGCATCAACCAGTACGCCGGCGGGCAGATCGTCAACGTGCAGAGCGTCCTCATCCACCCCTCGTACGGCAACTTCCTGCACGACCTGGCCATCGTCACGCTGGCCGAGCCGCTCGTCTTCACCGAGCGCATTGCCGCCGCCACGCTGCCCAGCAAGGTGGAGGCGGGCGAGGGCGAGGAGGAGGCGTCCACGGAGCTGCCCAACGGCACGCCCGTCTACGTCGCTGGCTGGGGCGAGCTCGCCGACGGCTCGGCGCCCTACAAGCTGCAGAAGGCCAACTACAGCACGCTGAGCGCCCCCTACTGCGAGCTGGCCGCCGGCTACGGCTACGCCTCCACCCTGTGCCTGAGCAGCGCCGAGCGGCAGGGCATCTGCCGCGGCGATGCCGGCGCCGCTGTCGTCGACGACGACCAGGTGCTGCAGGGCCTCACCAGCTTCCAGTTCTCGGACTGCGGCAGCGCCTACCCGGACGTGGCCTCGCGCATCTACTACTACCTGGACTGGATCGAGGCGAACGCCAAGTAGAGCAGCACCCAAAGGGCAGCATCGCAGCCCGAATGCTCGCGTCTTTTTTTTCAATTAATTTTTTTTCATGTGCTTAAACTGTGTTGCGCCTTGTACCATAAACAACAGAAGAATCGAAGCGAAAGGAGATGGAAAAAGTGTTTGTTTCCATGGCTAGTCCAAGAAGTGCGGCACGGAGCGGCGCCCAGGCCCAGTGCCCAGGCCCAGACCCAGACCCAGGCCCAGTGCCCAGTGCCCGGTTTATGGGTGACTCTTTGAGGTCATAGAATTTAGTGGCCCCCATAAATTTCAACCGATACTCGCAGACGTACGCGTAGTCGCACTCGCAGACGTAGTCTGATAGTTTTTACGGCATGATTGGCTGATTGGCTGGCCAATCCATGGCCAAAACCATTTCCCGCTGAGCAAAGGTTCCGCAATTGGCGGGCCGAGACCTTGATGGGTCGCTCGGTCGGTCAGCTGCGCGTATTTGGCGGCTGATTGGCAGGTTTACTGTGCAGCAGTTGTAGCTGTTGCTTGGGCTGGGCAGCCAGAGCAGAGCTAGCCAGGGAATGCCCTCAGAAATATGCAGAGAGTTTCCAGACAAATGGCAGTCAAAAGGCAGTCAAAAAGGCAGCCAAAAGGCAGCCAAAAGGCAGCCAAAAGGCAGTCAAAAGGCAGCCAAAAGGCAGCCAAAAGGCAGCCAAAAGGCAGCCAAAAGGCGGACAAATGCCAGCCCATGGTTTGCTCTACCGCTGCGCATTTCAAATGAGTCACAGAACTATTTCCGCTGGGAGTTTCTTTCCACTAAATATGCATTAAATGTGCGCTCTGATTTGCCTATCGCTGCGCCATTGCTGGTAGATCTGCGAGCTCGTCAGCGGACAGCAAACCTGCAGCAAATCTGCTGTGACGGCGACTGAATATTTATGGCTGCTAATCGAGATTGGGGATTGATAGAGATCTGAGGAGAACCCCAGGAGAACACCAGCAGGGAGTGAACATTTTTAGGCACTCCCATTTCAGTAGGAGATTAAACAATTATGCAGCTAATTAATGCCACCATAATATCTGCCTAGTGGCAGCAGTTGCATATGTCAGCATTGGATGGAGCTTAAGGCACTCCTCAGGGGGCAGCTTACTGGAGGGAGTGGCCTCCGCTGGCAGGGGAGACTGCCGTAGTTTGCGCTTCTATAGCTGCATAAGCCCTTATCCGTATTTGGGCATCCAACTGCCATTCGCTGGGTGCTTTCAGGGGCTTTTTGTGCCCACTTTGGCCCCACTTCACAGTCAAGTTCTGGCTGAGGCTGACTCAATGGCTTACTCATCGCTATCTTGCTTGTGCAGCCATTGTCTTGTCATGGCCATAGATCGTAGGATGGGCAGTGTGGCAGAGGGGGGACAGTGGGGGGGCAGTGTGACAGAGGGGCAGTGGGGAGCAGTGGGGAGTGGACTTTGCAGTTGAATTGCCGCGAATTGATCGGGCAAATAACATCGCCTAACGTCCAATTTAGCCTGCCAAAGGCGGCGATAAGATTAGATTTATGCCGATGTCCAAGCTGCCCGCTGCCCGCTGCCAGATAAGACCAGCTAAAGGCAGGGGCTGGCTTCGGAGGGGGGGTGGGGTGGTGCTGCTGTCCACTTAAATTGGCGGCCCTTGCGCTACGCATTTCCATTCGAGCCGTCCGTGCCAGAGGTAGCAGCGCACCCAACCCCACAGACCCAACCCCACAGAGACAGACAGAGTGAGAGACAGAGAGATGATCCAATCGAGAGGCCTTGTTGTGGCACTGCTCTGCCTGGCTGTGCTGCTGGGCGGCTGCCAGGCAGCAGCAGGCGTCGTGGGCCGCATCCTGGGCGGAGAGGAGGCCGATCCCACGGCCACGCCCTACGCCGCCTCGCTGCGCGTCGACAATGCGCATGTGTGCAGCGCCATCATCGTGTCCGGGACGCAGCTGGTGACCACCGCCCACTGCACGCAGCGCGAGAACAAGCAGTAAGTGTCGCCCCTCGCTCAGGTATCCCCCGCCCCCTCCAACGCGCCTCTCCCTCCTCTCCCGCCCTCTTGCCAGGCTCGACCCCAGCCGCTTCTCGTGCCGCGTGGGCAGCACCAACCAGTACGCCGGCGGACGCATTGTGTATGTGGCATCGGTGGCCGTGCACCCGGCCTACTACCAGCTGCAGAACAATGTGGCCGTGATCACGCTCACCGCCCCGCTGGCCTTCACCGACCGCATCCAGGCCGTGCCGCTGGCCAGCAGCGATGAGGACCTGCCCGCCGCGGGCACCGCCGTCAGTGTGGCCGGCTGGGGCCGCACCGTCGACGGCAGCAACTCCTACAAGATACGCGAGCTGGCGCTGACGGTGGCCGCGGAGGCGGACTGCCTGGACGCGTACAGTGGCCACGACAGCAGCAGCTTCTGCCTGGCGCACGCGCTGCGGCAGGGCACCTGCCACGGCGACGGCGGCAGCGGCGCCGTCTACAACGGCAAGCTCGTCGGCCTGACCCACTTTGTGGTGGGCGCCTGCGGCTCCCGCTACCCGGACGTGTTCGTGCGCGTGTCCAGCTTCCACGACTGGCTGCAGCAGCAGATCGCCTAGCCAGCTGATGCCCCGCCCCGCCCCGCTCCGCCCCAAACCCACTCGAGCTGTGGCCCCAATGGCGCGCGCTGTGCGGGTCTGGGCAGCGGCTGACTCACTCGCTGATAAGGATAAGCTGCCACCGGCCATGGCCAGCCCATAAACTGTTCATGGCTCCATTTATGGCGCACTCATTGGAGGACTGCTCAAGGCAGAAACCAAAATAAAACAAAAATAAAACCAAAATAAAACAAAAATAAAACGAAAAATAAATAAATAAAAATATTTGTAGCATGCGGCCATCGCTGGGCAAAGATTCCGCAGCAGCTACAGATCAATGCCCAGGGGAGGAGAGTTCTCTGTGCAGTGCACCCCCCCCCCGTTACTGGCTGTCGCGACCCTCGCCACCTCTCCGTTGCGTAACGGAGTCGTCGCGCCCTAATCGAGACAGACATTACTGGAACTTCGATAGCGACTTGCGCCTGTCAGACTGCTGATGATGATGATGATGACAGGGCCGCAGGGCCGCAGGGCTAGCCATAAATAAACGCATCCCAGCCGAGGTACAGCCACAAACCTCAGTCCCCCAATCCAAGAGAAACCCCAGAACCGGACATCATGGCCTCACGTCACTTGGCATTCGTTTCCGTGCTGCTGCTGAGCTGCCTCGCCGGCGACAGCTGCGCCCTGGAGCTCGACGATGGCGCCGCGCCGCGCATCGTGGGCGGCACGCGGGCCGTGGCCGGCCAGTTTCCCCACCAGATCTCGCTGCGGCGCAACAACCGCTTCACCTGCGGCGGCTCCATACTCTCCGCCAGCTACGTCCTGACCGCCGCCCACTGCGTCAAGGCGGGCAACAATGTGTAAGCGAACCCATGCCACACCTCCTCTTGCTTGGCTGCCACTGATCACCCTTCCCTCTCTCATGCCACGCAGCGCGCCCGCCGCACAGCTGAGCATCCGGGCGGGCACCTTGCGGCTCTCCGGCGGGGGAGTGCGCGTGAACGTGGCCCAGGTGCACGTGCATCCGCGCTACGGCAGCTCCGGCCACGACGTGGCCGTGCTGCGCCTGGCCTCCGCTCTGCAGTTCAGCGCCGACATCAGGGCCATCGCGCTGGCCAGCAGCGATCCGCCCAACAACGCCCTGGTGGACATCTCCGGCTGGGGCGCCATCTTCCAGAACGGGCCCGTCTCCGACGAGCTGCTCTACGTGCACGTGCGCAGCATCGCCCGCGAGACCTGCCAGCAGACGTACTTCAGGCGGCTGCCGGAGACGACCATGTGCCTGCTGCACGAGGCCCAGCAGGGCGCCTGCCACGGCGACTCCGGCGGTCCGGCCACCTACGGCGGCCAGCTGGTGGGCGTGGCCAGCTTTGTGCTGGGCGGCTGCGGCAAAGCGGCACCCGACGGCTACGAGCGCATCTCCGTGCTGGGCCCCTGGATACGCCAGACGGCCAAGCTGTAGATGGCAGAAGGGCAGCTGGGAGCCCGGATCTCCCTCTCTCCCCCTCTCCCCCTGTGTCTCTCGCGAATTGTAACCGTTTGTGGAACAGTAAAGAGCGCCAACGAGCATTATAATCGGTGTGTCTCTGCCTGTCTGGGGCGCTTATCAGAGCGCGACCTCTGCCCCTCCCTGCGGCCCAAGTGAAAGTGAAAATTGGAGTCAGCTGCAAAGCCACAGCCACAGCCACAGCCAGCACTAACTACAGCTCTAGCCATGTGCCCGCCCCAGCTCCGTTCATGTTGCAGCTCGGTAATTTTCCGTTTATTTTCAGTTTTTCAGCTGCGGCTCTCTCCCCACCTTCCCGCCTTCCCGCCTTCCCACCTGCCACCTTCCATTTAATGAGTTTGTTTTGCTTTTCATTTAACACAAAAACTTTCGAGTGGCGGGGCTTTGGCTTTGTCTTTGTCTTTGGCTTCGTCTTGGCCCGGACCCAGCCCGGCCCACACGAGTATTTTCCCAGTTTTGTTTTTGATTTTGTTTGGTGCCCAGCCCCAGCGGGTATTTCGATTGTGTGCAGCCACCACAAGTGATGGCCAATTCCGTGTGCTCCTGGGCCAGGTGTCTAGCGCCGCTCTGGCGAGAGGGAACAGGCCTGGGCCTGGGCCTGGGCATGGGCCTTGGCATGGGCCTGGGCATGGGCATGGGTCTGGGCACGGGATCTTTCTTTCCATATGGATTATTCCCCGAGCCAGAAATCAATGATAGACTGCTGCAAGCAACTGCCCCAGCAGCAGGCAGGCTGCGTGTCTTGGCAGGGTAGCAGCGTGGCCTTCGTGGCCTGCTGTGGCTGGGGCTGTGGCTTTGGCTGTGGCCTTTCTCTCTCGTTTTGTTGCTGCTGTGCACTTTGGAGAGTTTTCATTTTTGTGTTTTTACTTTGTTCGTGTGTGTGCTTTTCTTGTGTGTTTTTCTTGTGTGTTTTTCTCGGTGTGCAATTATCGGATCGGCATCGGCATCGCATCGCATCTCATGAGCTTCGCTTCGGTTCGGTTCGTGTGGCGTGGCTGGCTTTGGGTTCATTTCGTTTCGTTTTTTTTTTTGTTTTGTTTTGTTTTTGTTTTTTGTGAGTTTTGTGAGCCTCTCTCGTGTCCGTGTCCGTATGTTGGCCTGTCCGCCAGCCAAGTGTGAAAAGCGGCTTTAAAATGCAATTCACGCGCGAGTCATCGAACCTTTTTTTTTGTGTTTTTCATTTTTTGTATTCAAGTCGAGATGTGTGGGCAATGGGCATGGCAGAACCACAGCCAGAACCCTTTCCAGTGAGTGAGTGTGAGTCATGTGTGGAGTGGAGTGGCGTGGAGTGGCGTGGAGTGGAGGGGCTGACCTACTCATGGGACGATCATTAAACGGCCACTGAATGCTGATTGAAGCTGTTCCCATTCGCACTCCCATTCCCACTGCCATTCCCACTGCCATTGCGCTTTACTTTCGTTCAATTTATTTGCCATTTCGTTTTTATTCACCAACTAAATTAATCATGAAAACCAGCAGCCCAACTACACGGCATACAATTAATTTGCAAACTCACTGAAAGTTTTCGGTGACACATTTGCACTTGTCGCTCAATGTTTAAGGGACTCCTCTGCTTTCTGCCAGCAGCAAAACCAGTCAGCGCAGCTTATTGGCATTTATATTTGCCATGGGAGTGACTGATCGGAATGCCATATTGCTGCGGTGGCCAAACCCACAAGCAGAGGCTTCCCGTGGGTTTTGCTTGTAGCCCAATGCATTTGGTTTTTGAATTGAATAATAATCCTTCTGGCCAGAGTCTCTTGCCCCAAACGGTAAGCTGCCTGCCTGCCTGCCTGTCCGTGCGGCTGATTCGTCTCGCTCAATTTCACTCGGCTGGTCCATGGCTGGTCCATGGCTGTGCCACTTGGAGGCATCGCCTTGGCCATGGCATGGCCATGGCCATGGCCGCCAGCTTCAAAAGTCCAAGCGTGTCGCAACACACAAATTTCTTTCCACTAGGCGCTGCCCCTGCCCCTACCCGTCGCCTGTCTGACTGTGAATCTGTTTTTGGTTTTTCAATTTTGATTAGCATGGAAAGTAATCGACGGACGAGTGTCGTCTTGGCCAAGAGCAAGCAAGTGGCTTTTAATGGGCAAAGAAAAGTTAAAGCCGATCAGCAGCGAGCACTGCTAACGGGTTTGCCTGAATCCGGGCCGCGGCTCCCATCTGGAGGTGACGAGCTAAGAAGAGAGAGAGAGAGACAGCACAGACCACAGACCCCCAGCTCCACTCCAGCTCCAGCCCCACTCCAGCTCCAGCCCCACTCCAGCTCCAGCTCCAAGCGAGTGGAGCGAGCAAGTTAACCCACTAACCTTGTTACCGCTAACCGCTTCGTGGTCGCATTGAAAGTGGCTTCTGCAGCGGGCTAACAGGCACACACCAGCCTGGCTGCTGGCGGGCGGGCGGCCTCTGTCAAGTTCAATGCTGCCTCCCCCCGCCACCCCCCACCGCTGGCGCGACAGAGATTGGCCCTGACGGAGGCCGTCTGCGGGCAAGGCCAAAGGACAGCCATGGACGAGCAGGGACATGCGCACTGGGTTAGTGGGTGAGCGTGTGAGCCCTTGACAGGCAGAGGGTTGGGCTGAGCTGTGCTGTGCTGGGTTGGGTTGGGTTGGGTGGGACTCCCCCTAGCTGGGGAGCTGTTTATATAACAACAAAAACTGCAGCACGACCTTCACCTTGGCAGTGGCAGGAAACAGACAGGAAACAGCCACCAGCAGCAGCAGGACACACAGATAAGCGTGCAGCAACAGCAACAGCAACTTAGCCATGGCCTTGTTCCGCCAGTGGCAGTGCCAGTGGCCGTGGCATCCCCCCCAATGCCACTAGCTGGCTGGCTGTCTGTCGGACTGGCCTTGATCTTCAGCTTTCCTCGCACAACTTGCGGATGGGCTGGCAGACCGACCCCCGAGAGACGTTTTCTATATACAATTTGTGCGAGTACAAGTTTATTACCTGATTTCCTGCGACTTCCTGTTTTGCTCGACTCGACTTGACTCTTTCTAGCCCAACGATTTGGTGCCGCTGCCGCTGCTGCTGCCGCTGCTGTTGTAAGTTTTCCCGCGGAGTGGCTGCAATGGAAATTTGCATAAAATATTCAATCAGATTTCATTGTCTCCGGGGGCTGCCTATGCCTTTGGCTTGCGCTGCCTTTGCCGGGCTTCAATTTCTTCACACCAAAAAAAGCGACAAAAAAATGCAAACAAATAAATTCTCTTTTCGTGTAGTTTCTCTTTGCGCCTACGCGTTGTGGCGCCCAAAATTAGCACTGGACTTGGGACTGGGCCACAAACAAAAAAACACGCGACACTGACGCAATGGGAACGGGACGGGCACGGGCACGGGGACGTGGACGGGGCACAGATGATGGGATGCTAGGGGCAGTGGCGCGTGGCGCGTGGAGTGCCAGGGCCTTGCCTCCAAAGGAATCGTTTAATGAAATTTAAGCGGACGCTTGAAGCCGTCTTGAGTCAATTTGTATTGGTTGGCTTACACTTTCCAGAGATAGTCGTTAACGGAGGGGCAGGGGGCGGGGCTGCAGAAGCAGTGGCAGATTGTGGCAGACTTTACTTTGGCTGTGGCAGAAGGCAGAGAGAGAGCAACTTTTGAAACGCGTCCGATTGCTAGCGCCGTTAGAGTTCGACTGAACTGTGGCCAGTGGCGCGTCTCGTCTGCTTGGTTTGGGCCATGACTGGAGACAGTGCTTGAGGCTGGTGCCCGCAACAGGCCATGCTGACGCCACCCTATGAAATTTGTGTGCTGAAATTAATTGCAGCACTCTTCGTATGCAGAATCATTGTTTTAAGCCATTTATGTTCAGGTTTTAAGCGCCGTGAGAGCGCCCAACCTTTGAAAACCTTTTGAAACTGCCCATTCAATGGCAGGCAGCTTTGGTCAGCCAGCAAACTCAAAGAGCCCGCTTCAGTTTCCTAGCCGTCGGCTTGCTGTCGCACAACCATTGCCCTGGTAGGCTTGATACTTCTTAAAACATATCGATACTTACATCGAAATATTCAGAAATACCTTGGTTAGATTTTTTGAAAATATTAATTTTTAATAACATGTCAATCTAGGATCAAATCATAAATAATGTTTCAATGCAGCTTTGAACAAAACATTTAACATCATTTAAAAGAAATAAGGTATACAAAAGTCCATACGCATAGAAGAAACTTGGTTGACCAGCAACACTGACGTCACATTTAGTCAATGTTTACGTTTTGTGCTTTGGCCGCCCGCGAATTACGAATTGCACGAGTCTGGCAACGCCACAAACGCTGTTATCGGTATCAATGAAAGTATGATCGCTTTGATATATATCGCCAGTAGATATCGATAGGTTGAATGCAAAAACATACAACGATATATTGATATATCCATATATTTAACATCAAACGAATAATAAAGGAAGAAGAAGAGCGGGATTTATCAAACTAATAATAAAGTAAGAAGAAGAGCGCTCAATGGCCGAGAAACCGGCCGCGGGACCTTGTGCCGCATATCCTCGGATACACGCTGGGCTGGATGGGATGCAGCGTCATCTTGCCATCGTCCAGGCCGTACTTGGAGAAGTGCTTCACAAAAAAGACCCAACTGCCGGTCTCCGGGCGGTACTCGATGAAGCGCGTATCGTTCTCTTCGCAGTCGCGACGCAGCTTTGCCTCCCACTTCATTTCGAGCAGACGCTGCACATCCCCCACAGCCACGGGCCATACCTGCTCGAGGGTGACTTGTGCCTCACGATTCAGGCCTTGGTTGATAGGCGGCCTCCTCTCATCATCTGGATAAATGATGATCTGCTTGTTACGGAAGAAAACTGCATAGAGAGAGAAATAGTTATTGACGGACGATGCTTGACTGGCCTGGCTCCTCCCCAATTACTTACCAATCTCATCCAGATTTAGGCCAGCCACGTCCATTTCCATGGCAAAGAACACAGTGCCATAGCCCTCGCGTCCAATGGTGAAATTGGGCACCACACAGGACCCATCCGCGGCCAGGTAGGACTTGAGATCATCCAGCGAGGGTATCGTGTAGTAGCCCACGCGTCGCAACACTATCCCTGTGGGATGTGGCGCATAGTCTGACGCCCCATAGCGCCTCGCTGCTGCCTCAATGGCCAGTCTGGAGCGATTCACTGCAGTCTCCTGCGAGGGGGCAGCCTGCTGCTGCTGCTGCTGCGATGCGAAGGTATCCCTTGGCAATGGCGCTGGTTTGCGACTTATCCGTATCCTGCCGATGTTGGTCTCTGCTGTCCCTGGAAGAGAAACCGCTGCTGCTGCTACTGCTCGCCGTCTCTGTGGGACTGTCGGACTTTGGTGGGGACGTCCCAAAGCCGCTTGGAGCCTGTGGGGAAGATTGCTGTTCACCGAAGATTTGGGGTTTGGGATATCGGCGTCCTTGTCATTTTTTCTCTCTTGTTTTCCTGTTGTTGAACCAGGCATAGAACCTATCACACCACTTTTCCTCTTGCTCCAGCGGAAAACCCTTCGCATGTTGCCTTCTAAATATCTGGCGTCTCCCCGCGTCATGTAATGTTATATGTACAAAGTACTCTCCACAAGCGTTCGAGCTTCCTCTGTTGCGTCGCTTTGAGCTTTACGTTTTTGCGCTTCTTATTTAGCAGCGTCTGGCCCGCATTTCCACTGTTTACGAGGATGCCGTACACGTTTATAACCGTAGTCACTGTGGACGGGCATGATGCGGCGTCCCGTTGCGAAATGTGGTCGTACTCATCCGATCGCCACTGCTCGACGTCACATCGAAGTCGTCGTCGCTACTTACATTCTTGATTACGGTGACTGGCACCGGAACGTAATCATGGTCATGGTCAACATGATCGTTACCTGTGGCGGCGGCGGCGGCGGCCTGGTCATCCAACCAAGCCTTAACGTATCTCCTTTTACTCATTATTACAGCTATTTGGTGCGTCGCGTCCACACACACACTCGTATTTTCTCAAAATGGGATGCTCCGGCTGTTGCTACAGGTAAGGTATTTCCACTGGTACTATATCGTTACTAACTAAGTTAACGGAACGTAGTTACTGCACGGTAAGTAGTTAGTACCGTTAGTTTAGGCGTTTAAGCGAGTTTAAGTGAGAGAGTTAAAGCCGATTTGGCGCGCGTCCGCAGACGCACACAAACACACGCGCACGTAACTATGCTCATATGTCGGCCTGTTGCTCCACTTAATTGCATGTAAGATAACTACTGTAACTAGATGGTTACTAAATTAACGTTACGTTACGTAGTTTCTGTACGTAGTTAGTTTCAGTTCAGCGTTTAAGCTAGTTTAAGCGCTTTGCTTTGGCGCGCAGCGTCATCACACCCCCACACACTCACACCATATCATAACGGATCTTTCACTAGGGCTGGATCGTTGCCGAAACGATAGTATCGATATAAATTTATAAATTAGATTTATATAAATTGCAATTCCAGATGGATCTCATGAGATGAGATAGTTATGGCTATAGTTATAGAAGTCCTAATATAGCTCCTAAGCCTCCTGCTAAGGGGAGTGGTAAGGACATAAACTGGACCTAGACGTACAACAATCGATAGTATTGTGTTCGTATCGATAGCATAGCTAGGGCTGCAAAATCTTACAAAACCGACGCTACGGACGCTACCCGGCTACCGGCTACTAGGAGTTTCTAGGACTTACAGGACTACGCACTGCACAGGACAAGATGGATACGAGCAAGGCTGGAGCCAGTGCCACTGCTGCGACCAGCAATGCGTCATCCCAGGACCAGGAACAAGCTGTGGGCCCTTTGCGACCGGCAAAGCCTGGCCGGATGAAGCCATATCCGAAGAAGCCGGACCAGTACACAAACCGACGCCCCGTTTGTCCCATGTTTTACCTCTTCAAATCATTTAGTCTAGTGGAATTTAACGCCAACGATCTGAAGAACGCGATCCATTACCTTAAAGCCCCAGTCACATAGCAGATGTGAAAATCGGCAAGGTCAATTTGATATCGTCCCTCACATATTTTCGAAATGAAAAGTTTGTAATAATATTAGACGAGTATCATCTTTCCCATATGGTATGTACCCATATATCCCTCAGTTTGGCTGATTTTAATTAATATATATATTTATATTTGCAGTCTTTTCTACCCATACCGAAATGGAAGGTACTTGTAATAGCTGCATTCAACTTGCAGGGCACTATGTTCCATTATTTATACATTCGTGCGGTAAGTCTGCTCTTGGTCTGCTCTTGTAATACATCAATAGTCATATATTTTTGGCCTTTTGACAGGTGCCAGTTACACAGGAGTCCCGCGTAGGTTCGAGAAAAATCAACTCGGCTCTACACCTTGTAGTCAAAAAAGTAATCAAAAGGGATATTCAGACAACCTCGTGGCAATAGTGTCTGACCACTGTCCTGCAAACATGGCTGGCATGTCCGAAGCCTCCAAAGCGTTCCCGATTCTATGGGACAAAGAGCATTTCAAGAAGAGACTCGCGAAACACAAGCTCACGGATGTTACGGACTATTTGTATGGAAAGTATACACTAGATGACTGGAAGAATAAATTGGAAAATGCGCCAAAGTTGGACAATTCAGCGTCCGAGAAGCACCAAAAACTTTACGACAGTGAGCTTCGAAACATGAATTTGATTATGGAGCGCCATTTCGCAATTTCATCGGATCCCATAAAACTCTATGCAGTGCACAGCAGGAGATTGGAGCACCTGGGCGGGGCCCTGATCCCAAGGTGTACGAAATTATGATGTACGCGATAAACTTGCACCCACATGAAGAGCTTCGAAGGACCCAGTCTATTATATAGCCCGTGTGGTCGGACTTATGCTTATACTAACCACCCCAAAAACATTTAGCAGCAACGCGTAACTCAACAAATTATGTTCAATTTCCAATATTTTCCTCCATTTTTCCGGTATATTTACGGTATATTTTTGAAGTTCAGTATATTCTTTCTGCGGTCACACTGTATATGACGCTCACTAAATAAAACATACATTGTGGTGTTTGTAAGAAAAAAATCATAAATAAATGCATTAAAACCGCAACGGAAATAGTTAATAACAATCTGCGTGTAAATTACGTTATTTTCATTTTTTTTTTTGGTTTTTTTATTGTAGTGCCAGTGTTTG
Source organism: Drosophila tristis (assembly GCA_018150885.1). NCBI lineage: Eukaryota > Metazoa > Arthropoda > Insecta > Diptera > Drosophilidae > Drosophila > Drosophila tristis. The sequence continues at coordinate 2,077,095 of JAECWT010000086.1, read as the reverse complement.
TCTCTATTTGCTGCCCGTGTGTGTCTGTTTGCGTGTGTGTGTGTGTTTGCTGTCTCGCTTTGCCATGCACATTTCAAATGCAATCGCATCTCTCTTGGGCCCAGTGTTCGTGTAGGTCAAGGTGAGGCAGCAGCAGCAGCTGCCTGCAAGCACCGTTAGTTTTTGCAGCCCCTCTTCTCATTCACTCATTGAATATGCAGTTTTCAATCAGTGGGAAACGGTGTCAGCAGGATGCACACAAGCACCAAAAACAAAAACAAACACACAGAACGGAGTACTCCTAATGTTCCCCCCCGTTCCACATGCATTGAAACCCTAAAAGTCAATAATTGCTTTGCAGTTTTTTGTTTGTTTTGCAATTGCGAGCTCTCTTTAACCACTCTCTCTGTTGCTTTCTCGTTCTTTCTATTAACACCAGATTCCGTCACCTACGAGAGCGATAAGAGCAGCTAGATAAGCGCGACCGTAAATAACGGTTCAACAGTTTAAATAATTAGTTAATGGACACGATCATCGCTTAGTGGCAGCAGCTAAAGCAGCAGCAGCGGTAAAGCAGTAAAAGCAGCAGCACCAGCAAGTTGCAACTGCAACTGCAACAAAACCAGACAAAACGGCGTTTCTACAGCAGCGTCGCCTCTTCGGCGGCGGTAATGTGTCATCAACATCAATGAAACACCAGCCGCCGCCTCCTCCGCTGCCCTTAACACAGCCCCCTTCGCTGAGTGGTGGCGGCAGTGGCGGTGGCGGTGGTGGGGTTGCTTCTGGTGCTTCTGGCAGCGTCATCAGCAGTGGAAGCGGCAGCAGCAGCAGCATGGTGGCCAATGCCATTAGCAGCCTCAATGGCAACAACAGTGCCACCAGCAGCAGTTGCAACCAACCAGCCAACAACAATCACAACAACAACAACAACAACATCATCAGCAGCAGCCGCGGCAGCAGCTTCGAGGCAGGAAAATGTCGTCCACCCCTCTACCCGAAACGTGAGTAAATCTGCTTAAGGGTGCCAACAACAGGAGGAGAATACCGAGGAGGGAATACAGCTTACAGTAGGCTAGGATGCATGTCGGTAGTTTTCCTGCTATCGGATTGGCATTATCGATGGGGAGATCAGACCCGTTCGAGCCAATGAATATTCTCCACGGGATCTGATCTCCCTGCGATTACGTGGACGCACTTCAGCTTCAGGGGCAACGGGCAATGGGCAATGGGCAATAGCTACTTACTGCAGCCGTTTTCCCAATCCAATCCAATCCGATTCCAATCAAGCAAAAGCATGGAAAGTTGCCGCCAACTTCCTTTCCTTTTTTGTCTCGTTTCGTTTTGTTTTGGCTTCGCTTTCGCCTTGCTTTTAGACGTGGACTTGTACTTGGTCTGTGGATTGGGGTCTGAAGTCTTCCAAGTCTGGGCTCTGGCTTTTTAGCTCTAGCTCTACTACCTTTGGGTCTTCGAGTTGTGAGCTACAAAGCCAACGGCCCATTTTTGGTGGGCGTAGACTTTGTTTTTATTTTGCATACCCTTTTGCGGAAGGGGCACTATGACTATGATCGGCTGTTTGTAACGCACAGAAGTCTGTCCCATTAATTCTATATACATTTTGTCTCTCCACGTAGGGGCAGGGTATCGTCGTTCTGCAAAGAGTATGACAAGTTTCGGTTTTGGTGCGCCGTTCCTTTCTTATTTTCTAGCTGGCTGCCGCACCCAATTGCAGATCGCTCGGCCCTGGCGATGGGAGTGTGTGGGGCGGGGCGGGGCGGGGCAAGGCAATGGCAACGTGACCGCAGCTAACGGTACTCCTAGTTGACATGTCGTTAGTGTTCGATGAGCATTTGTGCCGCTGTCGATCGTAGGGGGGAAGTGACCCCTTAAGCGGCCCTCTGGGCCCCCTGACTGTGGCTGGCCAACGGGCCAACGGGCAGCGCCCCAGTCACAGTCACAGTCAGCCATAGCTTTGGCCCAGAAGCAAACCCGATAAGATAAACAACAGTTAGCCAGAGACTCAGTTTTATTTATGAAACGAGTGCGAGTACGAATACGAGACGAGTACGTGAGTACGGGGGTACGGGGCTACGAGACAGCTCACCGAATCGAATCAATTGCTTGGATATTAAAGGAGTAATGTTCGCATTGTTTTTAGTAGGTTTTGAGTCACTTCCAATTGTAATGCGCACTGCCATTTGCATTTACCCATTCGCATTTCCCAAGTTGCAGTTGCATTTTTGTTTAGTGGCAATTAAAAATGCAGCAGCATTATTAGCATTTAAAAGCTCATTAAGAGCCAAATAAATTCATTGTTATGCCAAATGAATACACATGTTCTCCTCGTCTGTGCTTCAGTGCTGTGTTCTGTGCTGTGTTCTGTGCTGTGTTCTGCTCTGTTCTGTTCCCGATGTCATTCATTGTTCTCCCTCTATAAATAAAATGGGGGCGTTTGCATGAGTCTCGGAATAGGAATGGGAATAGGAATGGGAATACGAATGGAAATGGAATGGGAATGGAATTTTCATAGCAATTAGGGAAATCAGTGCATTGAGCTGTCAAATGTTCTGTTCAAACTGGGCAAACTGTGAAAGGGGTTTTTGGTGTAAAAGGGAGTGCAGGGAGCCGGAGCCATGGCACACATTTTCGGTGTTTGGTTATTATAAATAGAAATGGAAATGTAAAAGTGAAAGAATGTCAAACTGGAGGCCCACCACAAAAGCTTCTCAATTGTGTTGGATTATGCGACAATTCTGTGTATGCCATTCCCCGCCCACTCCATGCCCAGTGTTTATATTTTTAAAGTTCCATTGGAGTTCATTCCGGCATAAACAATTCCAGAGTCTGTCTGTCAGTCTGTCTGTCTGTCTGTCTGTCTGTGTGTGTGCCCTAAATGGAAAACTAAGGAATTCTGAAATTGAATCGAAAACCCAAAATCGAATGCATATAAAATAGCTCTTGATACTTTTTGGTATGTTTCCAGCCTCGACTAAAAAATGTTCACAAGTGAAGTACTAAGTGGGAATGTGTTCAGTGGATGTGCCAACTGTGCCATACCCCCTAAAACAGTTTAAAGTGGGGCACTGCCCTGCTGCCACTCGAACACAATATACCCTTAGGTTCAGCGAATGCTGGATACTAAATGCAGTCTGAAGGCAGGAGAAAGAGGGAGGCTGGCTGGCTGGCCTGAAAGGTGCCAAGAGATGCAGGGGCGGAGGAGCAGGCAGGAGGCGGGAGGCGGCAGAAGTGAACTTGGGCAGCAGCTACTTCAAATGCCTTCCAATTGTTTGAAAGTTTTCAGCGTGCCGCGGGCAGCCGCCGTGGAGCAGCAGCCCAAGGAGCAGCCAACAGCCAGCAGCCAGCAGCCAGCGGTGTTGCAACTATTTATGGAACAGTGCAGCAGCAGCAGCAAGGCCCAAGCGATTGCCCTTGGATGTGGCTACCTCGCTGCAGTTGCAGTTGCTGTTTCTGTTGCTGTTGCTGTTGCAGTTGCCGTGTGTGCTTGCCTTTTGTTTGTTTAGTAAATGCCTGCGAGGCTGGGGCCAAGCTAAACCGATTCGAACTGGGCTGAAACCCAATGCCAACCGATGCCGATGCCGATGTCGATGCACGTTCAATGGCTGCAACAAGAGGCACTTCATTCTTCAGCACTCTAGCACCCTGGCCCCCCTCCCCCGCACACCACACTCGCCGCCAGCTCCCTCTGGGATGCTTCTTATGTCTGAGGCACTCGTGCGTTCAACAAGACACTCGAACTGCAGCTCCATCCAGCACTAGATGCTAGCAAGCTAGCTGCTTGCCACATCTCGAATTGAACTTAATTGAAATGAAATTGAGATGCCACAAGAGGCAGGGGCGGCAGAGAAAAGACACACAGAGAGAGAGAGAGAGTGGGGCACTGAGATTGGAATTGGACGTGTCGCCATATGTTAAATGGTCTGTCATAAATGCTGATCGAGATCGTGTTGAAACATTTCCCAAGCCCGATCTAACGATAAATGCTCAAGTGTTTGACACCCATCAACCCATCAACCCATCACTTCTCTCTCTCTCTCTCTCTCTCTCTGCTGCTGCTGCTGCTCGTATCCCTCTGCGTCTGGGGCACACTGTGGTGTCTGCCCTAGTCTCAGACCCAGACCCAGACCAAGACCCAGACCCACCCATGACGCTGACAGCGATAAGTCTAGTCAATGAACCGCACCATCCACTGGGGAGCACCCTGAGGCGGGGGGGAGCAAGATGAAAGATGAAAGAGATATGAAAACTGCAACGCCCACACAATAGCTTTTTCTTCTTTTCTCTTGGATAAACAAAACGACAATAGACAGCACCCCGGATAAAGATCTCTAGCGGACAGGGAGACAGGGAGACAGAGTGACAGAGAGACAGAGAGACAGAGTGACAGAGAGATGGTGAGAACAACGACAGAGCTGGCTGGCTGGCTTGCTGGCTGATTTATCGAATTGAGAGCTCAGATTTGTGTTAGCTGTGTAGGAGGAGGAAAAGTCTGGTAGTTTAGTGTTTGGAGTAGATGCAGGCAGCTTGAATCTGTATGCCAGAGGCTGCAAAAGCCTTCCGGAAGCACACACGACTGCCCCTAGCCATCAATCCAAATATGAGTGAAGTGAAGGCAGTGGAGGGGAGTGGAGTGGAGTGAGCCCCGCACTTGCCGCCAAAGAACGGGTTTGCCCACTGCCCACTGCGTTTGCCCTGCGTTTTTGTTTACAAATAGCAATCTCCCAGTGAATGCTCTCATTAGCCGTTTATTTAGTGCCCGATTTCGCACATTTATCTGACAGATGCAGATGCAGATGAAGATACAAGGACAGATACAGCCACAGTGGCAGGCATCTGTAGCCAGGCCAGTGGACGCTGCCGCTATCTCCCGGCCCCAAGACTTGGATAAGCAAACAAACAAACAAGCAAGCAAGCAACAGATACACCCAACCCAACCCTGCACAAGTTCAGGCTTTTGTTTACGCCCGCGAAACGCAGCAATTGCAAAATCCTCGCGAATACCCCGGAACGACGAGGGGAAGGGGAGCTGCTTGGTCAGCCCTTTTCTGTTGTGTGTGCCTTTGATTTCCTGTTTTGTTCCTGCTCCGTCATGTGCCATCGATGAGTGCGATGCGACGCCTCAGAGGCCGTGCGTGCTTCAAGGGGTTTGTGGGACGTTTAGGATTTTATTTTGTTAGGGGTTGGGACAGGGTGCAGCCTGCCTGCAACGGTCTGCACTTGGAGTCGGGGTAGCGGCAGCTCTTCCCCTTGGCCTTGTCGTGCCTTGCCTGGCCCACTTGGCGTGCCGTCAACTCGATGGGATGTCGAGCAAACGCGCATAGCAGGGCCAGTACGTGAGCGGAAACAATAAAGTAACTGTCTCCCGTGGCCACCCCTAGGTGTAAGCGTGTGTGTGTGTGAATGGCGAGGGGTGGGTGGTGTGTCCTGTGTCCTGTGCCCTGCCAGGGTGAACAACAATCCCACATCCCAGTCGACCAGAGCTGCCGTATGGCTGGAAAGGGAAGAGCAAAGTACTTTTGGCCACTTACAGATCCTTAAGGTGTCTTCGAGCGAATTCTGAAGCTGGAAAATGTAAGCCAGAGCTAAAAAAAGTGTAGAATAGGAATAACTATGGAAAGCATTTTGCCCGATTTTAGAGAGTTCATTGACAGAAGATAAATCGATCGTGTGGGTCTGGTCTCTCTCTCCCGTGGGCGCTCCTGTTCGCTCGACAGTCTGGCAGCACCGCCACACCGTTATCTTGTGCTCCTGACCGCCCTGTTTCAGCCTAGTGGCCAGGCCCAATGTGGCCCATGGCACACATTTTCGGGACTTCCACTACTCGTAGTTTGTGCGGCGCAGGCGCTGAGAGAGAGAGAGAGAGAGAGAGAGAGCCCTGCCCGAGAGCATTACATATTATAGTGGGGTAGAACTAGAGGCCCAAAAAGCGGGCGATGGCAATTCGGCGTTGCCACTTGTCCATTGCCGTTACATCCCCAAGAGCAAGACTGCTAGAGAGAGTAGTGCCAGAGAGAGAGAGAGAGAGAGACCAACTCTATTAAATTTTTGGATGCTTTTAGGGCAGTTTCTTCGCTGGCAGTTGCCACTCGCCTTCCGCCTACAACTTACTGCTGCCAACAAAAACAATAAATTGTGTTCAACTCAACTCGGGGATTTTTCCAATTGCCAACAAACAGCAAAACAGCGAAAAAGCAAAACAATGTTGCAAATTTGTTTATAAAAACCAAAAAAGACAGAAAAGAGAAGGGAACGGAAAGGAAAGGAAAGGCCACAGACCACTGAGCACTGAGCACAGACCACAGGAACGAAGAGAACAGAGAAGGCCGTGAAAAGCAGTAAAGAAAATTGCGAGGCTTTCCCCCCGTAAATTACGCTTTAAGTAGGCGGTTCGGTATACACACGAATCGTAAGGAAGGGAAGGCATAGGAAGGGGATCAAAGACAAGGAACAGGCACAGGAACAGGCACAGGCACAGGCCCAGAGCCCCTACCCGCAAACCCCCGCAGAGCCATGTGTAAGTAATGGCTTAGAGAAGGTGTGGAGCCAGAGCGATTCTCTCTCTCGAGTGCCACTCCACTTAAACTCCACTCCACTCCACTCCTTGCCTGCCATTCCCATGCCCATTGCATTGCACTGCCCTGCCATTCGGTTCTCATTGCATTTACCTAATGAGGCACTGATGGAGTTGGAAGTAGAAGCAGAAGCAGAAGCAGAAGCTGGGCGAGCGAGCAGTCCTTCAACCGATTAACCCATTTGTGTGCCTTTTGTGTGTGTGTTGCAGCCAAGACGCCCTCGTTTGACAAGGACCGTGACTACATTGGTTTTGCCACGCTGCCGGAGCAGGTGCACCGGAAGTCGGTGAAACGTGGCTTCGAGTTCACGCTGATGGTGGTCGGTGAGTCCGGCCTGGGCAAGTCGACGCTGATCAACAGCCTCTTCCTCGGTGACCTCTACAAGAACCGCCAGATGCCCAATGTGGAGGAGCGCATCGAGAAGACGACACGCGTCGAAAAGAAGACCATGGACATCGAGGAGCGGGGCGTACGGCTGCGCCTCACTGTGGTGGACACGCCCGGTTTCGGGGATGCCATCAACTGCGAGGACAGCTGGCGGGTGTGCACCTCGTATATCGACGAGCAGTTCCGCCAGTACTTTACCGACGAGAGCGGACTGAATCGGCGCAACATACAGGACAATCGGGTGCACTGCTGCCTCTACTTTGTTCCGCCCTGGGGGCACAGGTAAGACCACCCCAGCTCACAGCGCACAGCTCACAGCTCACAGCTGGTACCCTGGTACCCAAGAGACGAGCAGAACTAATCCATCCATCCATGCCGCAATCCCTTTGCAGCCTGCGACAGATGGATCTGGACCTGATCAGGCGGCTGCATCGCAAGGTGAACATTGTGCTGGTGATTGGCAAGGCGGACTGCCTGAACAAGCAGGAGGTGCGCAAGCTCAAGGAGCGCATTCTGCAGGACCTCGAGGACAATCACATCCAGCTGTACCAGTTCCCCGAATGCGACTCCGACGAGGACGATGACTTCAAGCAGCAGGACCGCGAGCTGAAGGCCTCCATCCCGTTCGCCGTCGTTGGCAGCAACACCATACTGGAGGTCGCCGGCAAGAAGGTGCGCGGCCGCCAGTATCCCTGGGGCGTGGTCAATGTCGAGGATCCGGAGCACAGCGACTTCATCAAGCTGCGCACCTTCTTGATATCCACGCACATGCAGGACCTGAAGGACACCACACAGGTGAGCCACACGTGCGCCCTGTGCGCAGGGTCCCATGTGTCCAATGTGAATGACTCTTGACCCTTGATTTGCCTGTTTGCAGGATGTGCACTACGAGAACTTCCGGGCGCAGTGCATCTCACAGATCTCGCAGCATGCGCTGCGGGAGCGCGGCAAGTTGAAGCGCGACTCGATCAGCTCGACGAACGGCTTCGATGCGGCCATTTCGGAGACGGATCGGCTGCTGCTGCAGAAGGACGAGGAGATCAGACGCATGCAGGACATGCTCACGCAGATGCAGGAGAAGCTCAAGCAAACGCATCTCATGGAGATGAAGAAGAATGACAGCGTGATCGATGTCTAGGCGGGACGGGACGGCACGGTACGGAACGGTACGGAACGGGACGCTGGAGAGTGACGGACGAATCGAGCAAGGGACGTGTTCGAGCGTGTTCAATTTTGCACCTTGATATTGATATATACACACATACATAGTTATGTATATGCGATACGACTTATATATTGTGACCCAGAGAGAGAGAGAGAGAGAGAGAGAGACAACACACATGTCGCATCCTGGAGCTGCAGCTGCAACCAAATCAATTTCTTAAGTTCTTAAGCTAGCACTGTTTTTGGTCCTCCTTCCGTTCCATTTTGTTCGTTTTCTTCGGACAGTTAATCCATTAGTTGCAATCTTAAACAATGTAGTTACGAGACTAAGCCAGCGATAGACAACGATAAGAGAACGGCATTGGCGACCCTTCCGCAGCAGAGACCAAACACAGCACGGCACAACAACCAAAATGCAGAGAATTGAATCCCCCCTGCCTGCCCACTACCCACTACCCACTACCCACACTCTGCCACTGGCATCGACGCCTTTTTCCAATATTGTAGTTAATAGCAATTTGTACGAGCCTCATCCTCATCTCCATCCCCATGCCCATGCCCATGCCCATCCCCAGTTTATATGCAGTTTATCTGATACATACGAGTACATACATATATATGTGTATTTTTTTTTTCTCTAGAATTATGTGACTATGTATAATCGAAAACAGTTAAGCAAACATTATACATCCATTTTGATGATATCATTTGGGACAGACGACAGAAAGTATTCTAAAGCGTAACGAATCGAACAGATATTGAGTGTGAATCGCCTTTCAGCAGCAGAGGGACAGTGACAGCGACAGCGACAGCGATGACACTCGTCATCATATTTAATCAGTACGATATTATACCAAAGTTTACGAAGTTTCAAAAACTTGACGAGATAACAAAATGTAAAAAACAAACAACAAATACCCACAGAGGCACTTAGAATCGTTACAGAGAATGACAAAGCAGGAAGTTTTGTTTTGTTTTGTTTATTTTATTTTTTTTTAATTTTTAAATAAATTTACTCATGTACATTGCTTTTGTTTTGTCAAGAACAATCGAAGGTAAAGAAAATTCGCTTGAATTTGTAATCTGTAAAGAAATTTTAAAATTCCACGCCACGGCTGGCTGGTTCAAACACTGGAAAAACATATTGTTGGCCAAATTACATAGGAGCTGATTCTTAAAGCTGCTGTACACTGTCAGCAAGTTCCAATTATTTATTCTAATTATTATCCACAAGCAGAAACAAAACCCATTTTGTTTAAACGAATTGTTAATGAATTTATTTTAAATGAATTAATTAAGCATACATGCAAGAACCATAATATTTAAATGAAATTATAGTCGAAAAATTATGTATAACAACATAGCGATGATAAAAATCGATTTCAAATAAAGGTAACAACAAATTAAGAATTAACAAATAGACGCCTACAGTTTGTAGGCTTCTATCTGTACCTTCTATGGCCACCGATTTCCTCTAATGATATGTACAGGGCAGAGAGGACTTGGCAATATATTTTACATCCTTTTTTTATTCGATCCCCAGTGGCGCCACAGATCTGGAGAGACCGCAAGCTGATTAGAATGGACAAATTATGGTTTGCCTCCGGACATTGTGACAAGCCAAACATTCGAACAAGCAACTGTTTTTCAGTTCTATTTTATTCCAAACAAAAGGAAGTGCCACGTCCAATCGGGTGATATTTATCGAAGACAAAGGACAAATAATAATTCAAAATATTTTATGGTTTATTATTTGATTTTATTTTATTTATTGTACATTATTGCATTGATTATTTGGCTCTCACAATATTCTAATCGACGTTTCTCAAAGAATACGTCCGTATTCCCCATATTCACTATTTTTTTTCCTGATTTCCTGTCTCCACTTTCCGCCGCTCAAATGGCAGAACAGCGTTAAATTCAAATCTGAGATACCAGGCAAACAGAAAACAGCTGAAGGTCGCTGCTTTTTTTAATCTCCCGTTTTTTTCTTGGGTTGCACTGAGAATAAGGCGCGATCGGCAAAGACTCGAAAACTACTTTTCTGTTTTTGTATTTTGAGGAAATAGCAAAATAAGCAGCAAGGCTCAGCAGCCCGATTTGTTCCTACTCCCTGAGCATGGAGCAGAAAACACACACTTCAGCCAAATCTGTCACATCGACAATCAATCACTGAGTAGCTGACTAAATAACATAACTCAACAAAATACAAACAAAACACACACAAGTAAGTTTTACGGCGCACAGCCGAAAGCGAAAGAGACATCAGCCCAAGGTGTTGCAGCCTTTCCGATCAGTGTCCCAGCTACTCCAAAATAATATCTCTTTTGCAGTGGATTGGCAACGCAACAAGGCGGAAATGGAGCTAGTTGTTTTTTTAGGGAACACTGTGTGACAGGATAACAAAGTACTCTTCGCAGTGGCAGCGGCAAGCAATTTGGCCGAGTTTCTCAGGGACATGGATCCCACCAACATTGACACCAACGAGCACACCGTCGAGCTGCGCGAGAATGTCCTCCTGGGATACTTGGGCATCCTCCAAAGCCTGATGGGCCTCGATCAGACCGGCCATCCCCTGATGCACCTGGCGCCCCATCTGCCGCGCATAATTGGCTTGATCAACCGCATTGCCCAGGATGGGGAAATATCCGACTCGTTGATGCCATCCGCTGCTATTTTCATTGGCGATCTGTGCACTTCCTTTGGCCCACAACTCCGCCCACTGATGGACACTGCGGCAATCCTCAAATTCCTTGATGAGGGCAAGCAGTCCATGGATAATAATCATCGAGATCGTGCAGATCACTGGCCAAAGCAGTGCGCAGTGACTTTAATAACAAAAATAATGTTTATGTTTATGATTTCAAAATACAAAATGCTCCACGGTAATGTCTGCCTCTGTAATTTGGAATAATTGGCCGGATGACAAAGGCATACAGAGATCGACTCGATGTAAGTTTCCTTGGCACGACTCATCTAGTTGAGCCCACAGCCCGTCAAAACAGGAGTTCTCCTGTGGCTGCTGGCTGCTGGCTGCGGGCTGATGCTTTTGGCAACAGTGGCGATCCTTTGGCAGCTTCAGTGCCGCATTGCCGGACTGCTGCTGCCCAGAAAACGATGCTACAGAAATGTGGGGGGAAATGAAAGAGTCGACCAATTGCAAGTATTTTTAAATATTATCATCTCATTTATTTAAATTTATTAATTTCTCATTTTCATTTCTCTTTGTGTTTGTTCTCTGTTATGCATCCCACGTGCTGTCTCCACGCACCACGCTCCGCTCTCCGGCATGCTCTTTTTGTGGGGCGACTGACTGACTTTTGCTCTTAGTTATCATCATTTTTGCATTTTCACTGGCATGCGTTACTTACTCTCGCATGCCTTTATGTGAGTACATACATATGCATGTACACATGTACACATGTACATATGTATGTGTACATGTTAGCTTTTGCTTTCTTCTGCTCTTTTCTTGGGGTAAATTTTGTTTATCTTCATAAATGATTACGCTTGCACATACATAACTACATATACTTCCTATATTGTACATATAAAGATCTATGTATGCATATGGTTTTTGTTTTTTTTTTTGTTTTCTGTTTTCTGAGAGAGGCGAAACGAAACCGAAACAATACCAATACCAATACCAATACTCGAAGTACAACAAAGAAAGACTGTTAGTCGGTATGCTTTTAGTTTATTCCAGTTGTACGTAATTATAAGTATTCTTAAGTGACTAAGCCTGGATAAGCCCTAGTACGCCTGATCAAGTTCATTGGTAGGTGATTCTTCAATTACAATTTTCAATTTTTCCATATTTGCATTTTCAATGTTCAGTTTCCCTCATACTAATTTCCCTGACCAAATCATCGCTCTGGCGGCTTCACTTCGTGCCTAACCGCACAGCTCACGATCGCCATCTGCAATCGTGTTTGCTTTTCGCTTCCGTTTCCCTTTCGCTTTCGCTTTTCGCTTTTCACTTTCGGTGTTGTGTGTTGTGTTATGTGTTATGTGTGCGTGTGTGTTGTGTGTGTTATGTCTGTTATGTCTGTTGCTTGTTTGTGAGCTCCTTGTATATGTAATTGTATAAATTTCCAAAAACAAAAAAAAAATGCCTAACTGTTGCCACAGTAACGCCAGCGTTACCTGAACTCTATGTATATAATATCTCTCATATATACTATATACCCTTCGTCTCTCTGCCCATTCGATTGAAATGCTGCTCCTCTATATTCTATCTGCAGATGTCAGCATTTCAAGCGGCATGTCCTCTAACAACCGTCGCCAGCGCACATTTTAATGGTATTTCTTTTTTCTTTTCTTTTTCAGTATTCTTTGTATATTCTTTGTATATTTTTTGTTTTGTGTTTTTGTCTCTTCTCTTTTCCTTTATTTTTTTTTGGTTTGTCTTTGGTGTTTTTCATTTCATTATAGTACAAAACATGCCTTCCTTTCAATCGTTTGTATTCAATTTGCCTTCTCCTGCCCCTCGTCTCTTTTAGTTATTTTTTTGTTGTTCTTTTCAAAATTTCTGCCATTTTTGGTAACTGGTTTTTCTTTTGCTGCTCTATATATAGTAGATATATTGTATGTATATACTATATATATATATATATATATATTTTAGGTTTATTATATTAAGTTATCTCAAAAAAAAGTTCTCAATTACGGCTAACAGCACAACAAACAGTTTTCATATTTGGTTTCATCTGGCTAAGTAATCCAAAAAATTTGGCCAACCTGTACTACAAATGCTGATCTCTCTCTCTCTCATCTCTCTTCTCTCTACATATGCGTACTCGTATTTTTATGTACTTATTTAGTATCTCTCCATATATGTATGTATATACTATATATTATGCGAATATCTTGATGATGCTCAAAGGAGTTAACGGAAACGCTACACATTCTATGCTCGTGTGTGCATATGCATGTCTCCTTGTATATGTATATAGATATTAATACAGCTATAAATACACTGACTTAATTTGCGGCACGGCACTTTAAATTCGAAGCAACACAAAAATCAATACAAAAGAGAGATTCGATTTTGAGTGCCCGTTTGAAATACATTACTGCTACAATACTACACGGATTCCAATTTCAGTCAAAACTGGCCCCACACGTGGCCATCGAAATTGAGTCGGCTACATTTAGATAGAGATACATAGATACTCGTAGTTTGGTTTGTGGGTGATGTGTGGTGATGTGTGGTGAGGTGAGACTGCGACTGAGATGCCTTTAACTTGCCGCTGCTGCTGTCTTTTGGGTTTGCTTAGCAAGTTCCTACAAAGTTACACATACATACACACATATTAGTAGGTTCATTTGGTTTTTGTAACCACAAATTGCTTGTCTTGGATGCTTGGTTTTTTTTTTTCGTTTTTGTTTTCGGATGAGGCTGAGTTCTTTGGTTAGGATAATTTTTAATTTGGTTTTTCATTTTACTTTACTTAACTTATCTGATCAGATCTGATCCGATCGATTTGGTTTTTGGGCATTAAATTCATTGAATTACACGCACACACACACACACACAACACAGAGAATACACGTACAACATACATATGCATGTGTGGTTAGGTTAAGTAAGTTGCAACTCGAGTATACAGCAAATGTACGTACGTATGTACTATATGCATGCATGTATCTATGTATATATAGTGGGTATATGTATATGTATGCATATAATGTATATATGTATGTATATGTAGGTTGGTTAATACTCTGGTAAATAACGAGCACAAATTCTCACACACTCGCATGTACATATGTATGCATGGTATATGGCTACACAACATGTACGATGTACCATGTACCATGTACCATGTACCATGGATCTGCTATCGGTAGTCGGTATTCTTCTATATTCTGTTTTCCATTCATGTATTTATGTGTTCTGAATCGGTCTCTGTTTCTGTTTCTGTTTCCGTGTCTCCTCTGTGGATCTCTAGGCTGTAGTTTCATTGCTCACAGGAAAATACTTATTACAAATACAATTTACTTCAATTTTATTCATTTGTTTGTGAGAGGAGAAAAAAGTCATTTGGTTTTTTGTTTGTTGTTTTTTTTTTGGTTTTTTTTTGTTGTTTTTTTTTTGGTTTTCTTTGTTTTATTTATTTCACTCAATTGTTTTTTTTTTTTTTGTTAAAGTAGCATTTTGTTTTTGTTTTTTGTTTTTGGTTTTGCCTTGTTTAAGTTTGCCATGGACTTGCCGTCGTTTTGCTGTTTGCTGCAACTATTGTATAATTAATTAAACATTAATCATATATGTAGGTATATATGTATGTATATCTTGCTGTAGGTTGATTAAGTTTCGACAAATAGTAAATCTGAAGCGCACATTTACAATGCTGCTTAAATTGCTATAAAGTATTCTTGCTCCTGCTTTCGCTTTCGCTCAGCTCGCGCTCAACTTAAACGTCATCGCTTTATGCTCATTTTCTCCTGCTTCAGCGATAATTTTCTCGGATGCATACACACGTATTACGTTTATATATGTATATAACTCTTGTTCATGTACATATATGTGCATCATAATTTTAATGATATTTTTAGACCATCAAGGTTCTCTTTTCCATTTCATTCACATACTCGTATTATTTATATATATATATTTGTTATGTATTCAAAAAAAAAAAAAAGACTATTTTAAGCGCGGATCCTGCCCGCTTAAACACAAAAAAGAATTATGTGTGTGTATATAGTATGTATGTATAGTATATAGTATAGCACTAAGGTCTGCAAAAAATAATAATAATCGGGTAATAAATTAATAACAATAAAACATAATATAAAACAATATGTATAAATTATGCGCTCTTTAGAATTTGGCCTGCCACATTGATCGATCCGCGCACCAGCGCCAGGATCGTGACTTCACATATCCATATATACTATATACATATATACTCGTATATGGTATAGCTTTACTATATATGTATATGCATATGTATATATACTATATAGAGTGTTGTATAGGTTAGGTATAAATAATGGTATTATAGCCAATGACTTTTTCGTTCTTTTCTTTTGGTTTTTGCATTTCGATAACTAAAAAATTGCTTGTGCTTGCTTTTTTTGTTTTGTTTGTTTTGTTTGTTTGTTTGTTTGTTTTTAATTTAATTTTATTTTTGTGGTTGTCGAAGAGTCTTTTTCTTTGTTGTAAATTGTGTGTGTTTTTCCAGTAAAATTGTTCACTAAATTCATGTTCTGTTCCACATGCTCTTCTTTCTCCTTCTCATTTTCATTCCTGTTTGTGGTCTGTGTCTTGCCTCGTTTCGGTTTGATTTTTACTTTGTGTTTTTTTTTTCTTCTGCTTAGTAACTAAATAATATATAATATATAGTATGTAATATATAGCGAAAAATATTTGCGAAGACAGCGTTTGACATTATTTTCTGTTTCTCTCCATTCTCCTTCTCTCTCTTTCTTTCTCGTTCCTCTTATGGAAGCAAATCTAAATTGCAATTCAAAAAGAAATTCAAATGGAAAGAAATGGAAATTCGTTAGCAACCTAAAATTTATTTTCATTTTCCATTCCATTCCCCTTTGATCACTTCTTTCTCATCTCGAACTGCCTTTTCCTCTTACTCTTCCTCATCCTCATCCTCATCCTATTCTTCCTTATTCTTGCTCTTCTTAGTTT
Organism: Drosophila tristis; assembly: GCA_018150885.1. NCBI lineage: Eukaryota > Metazoa > Arthropoda > Insecta > Diptera > Drosophilidae > Drosophila > Drosophila tristis. Next base: position 2,061,330 of record JAECWT010000086.1, on the reverse strand, counting down.
TATGTTATATGTTTTTTGGCTTTGTTTTCTTTCATTTAGTTTACCAGCAACATTTGCCAGCTGCTTGATTTAAATTCGAGTCAAACATTTAAATTATTTACAAATAATATTACAAAAAAAAAAAAAATCATTATATATATTTTTATAAATATATATATATATATATGTATATGTAAATATATTTACATACATATATGTACATACATATGTGCTTGTATATATATGAATAAACTATACAACTACAGTCTGGCTGTAGACCGCTCAAGGGAACAGGAGGGGGTGCCGGGGGGGTCTTTAGGGGTTCATCGTTTCCTCGTTTCATTTTCAACATGGATTTTTCTTTCAATTTTTGTTTAATTCACTGGGGGGGTTCTTAAACTTTACATTGGTTTTGTTTTGTTTTTCTTTTCTTTTATTTTTTTGTGTTGTTTTTTTTGCTTGTTTTGTTTTGTTTGGTTTTGTGTTTGTGGTTGCTCCTTTTGCTTTGTCTAAATCATAAAACTTTCAATATGCTTGGCTATCGGCTATTGGCTAACGTTATCAAACAACAGAATCATCGAGTAAAATAAAATTATTCAGGCATGCAAAAACATTAAAAACTTAAAAACTTTCTCTTATGCTTAAATGTACTTCTGCTTCCGCTGCCGCTGCCGCTGCCGTACCCTTTCTGCTCCTCGCTCTGCTCGTGTTCTGGTGGGGATATCTGGGAGTTCCAGCGGAGCTCTAGCGGAGGGGGAGGAGTGGGGGGAGGTTATTTGTGCCTTCCTGGCCTGGGTTCACTTTTGTCAATGGTTTAAAATAGGAGCAGAGGTTGAACAATTGCTGGGGTGGTGGCGGCGGGGCGGCTTGGCGGCGTGCGCTGCCTTATTGGACTAATGCGTATTTAACAGCAGATTTAACAGAATTGTTTGTTTGCTTAGTGCTTAAGTAGTTCAGATTTGTTTAACAATGATCATTTGCAACAAAAATCGTCGATAATTTGGAGTGGGGATTCTCGGGATCTCGGGGTCTGGTGGAGTTTTGGTATCATCTTAGTATAAGTTGCGTTAATTAGTTTTTTTTTTTTTTGTTTTTGTTGTTTCCTCCTCATTCTTTTAGCTTTGTCTTGAAGTTTTTTGTTTTGTTTTGTTTTGTTTGGTTTTGGTTTCTTTTTAAGAATATGCAAAGATCTGCCTCACAATTCTCTTGCTCTCGATCTTGACCTTATTCTTGTTTTGTTTGTTGGTTTTTAGTATTTCTCTCTTTTGTTTTTGTGTGTGTGTGTTTTCAGGGGTTTTCAGGGATTTCAACATCAATCGCATTTTTGTTTTCCATTAAGTAAATTTCTAATTTCCTTTTTTGTTTTTTGGGTGTGTTTTTTTTTTTCGTTTTTCTATGCTTTGTAAGTTAAACGGTACTTTTGCTGTTGCTGTTTTGGTTTTTTGTATGCTTTAAACATTTGTTTAATAGTTTTTTTTGTTTTTGTTTTTGTTTTAGTTAGGTTTGGTTTTTTTTTTCGTATTTTTTATAAGATTTTTTTCTTGGTTTTTTTTATAGGTTTTTTGCTTGTTTGTTGGTTTGTTTTTTTTTTGTTTGTTTGTTAATAATAGTCACTAACGTAGTGGGAAAAAGTTTTGAGCCTTTTCCGTAAATCTGCGATACATTCCCGCGACTCTCCGTCATATTCCACCTTGGGGCGCTTGATTTTGCACATCACCCGCTATGGGAGCGACGCCACCTCCACCGCCGCCCCCTCCTGATCCGCCGCCCAGCGCTGCCGTGGCGATGGTGGCTGTGGCTGTGGTGGTGCTGGAGCCGGCATCGGCCCGACCCTCGCTGTCGTCGTCGCACTCCTCCTCCAGCTCGGCCAGGTTCTCCTGATCGGACTCTTCCAGAGTTACCTGCGGACAGACAGAAAGACAGAAAGAGTTTCAGTTGGGTGTTGTTCAACCAAAAGATCATCGAGTTGCCGATATAGTTACTTGAAAGCGTATCTTCTCGTCCTGTGGCAAATCATCGGCCGCCGATGGGGGCGGCGATGGCGGTATCATGCTCTGGTAGTAGTCTCTGTTCTCTTCAAGCGTATCGAGTATATCCTGGGCATCGGGATGCACCAAATCGGCCCAGGTCTCCCAGAGCGGATGCACAATGTAATCGATGAAGCCCACCTGCGACTTCTCAATGGTGGCATTGTGTCGATCGCACATCGGACTGATGTCCATGCCCGATTCGCGCTCCTTGTCGCCCTGCAGGAAGAACTCCTCCATGAGCAGGGCCACCCAGCGCTTGTACAGCGGCAGCGGTTTGGTGGGATTGCTTAGATCAGCGCAATGCACCAGATTCTCAAGCACCTGAAATCGAATCATCAGATCGTATCAGTGATTGGCATTGGCTAGAGGCAAGAGGCTAGAGGCTAGAGCTCAGAGCTCGGAGCTCACCTGTATACGATCGGTGTAGTTGTCCAGCAGCAAAACTCCAGAGCCGGCCACTTTTTTGGTTTCCACCATTGTCTTCAGATCGGCCAGCAGACTCATGTGCTTGGACATGTCCGTGGAGAGCACAATATCAATGACCATTTTCCTCAATGTTTGGCGTTGTTTCCTAAACAAAATAAAATGCAGATCGGTTACTAGAGACAGAGAGACAGAGGGAGAGCGAGAGGGACTGTCACTCACTTTTGCATATTACAGAATATATCACATCCTTGATTTTGCAATAATTTAAAGGCAACCGCTAAATGATGATTTTCCAAAACAGATTCGTCATTGTACATTAATGCTAGCTCGGAACCTAAAAGGAGAAATCATTAATCATTGATCATTGATCATTAATCATTAATCAATGATCAGTAAGCAGCAATGCAGCAAGGCAGCAAGGCAGCAATCCATTTACTGCCGAGTTATACTCACTTGAGTTAACCAAAAACTGATTGGTTAATCCTGGATGATCAACATCGTGTATGCAAGCGGCGAACAGTGCCCCGCCCACCTCGAGTGGTGTGAACACGCCTTCGAGTGCCGGTGTATTGAGCAGCACATTGGTGCTCTGTGTCACGTCTGCGGCATGCAGCGAATTGTGAAACGGATTGTCTTTGACGTAGTGGTCCTCCAGAGTAGTCATAAAGTTAAGAAAAATTTTCGGTGGTATCATAAGACTGGTCAGTAATTCTCTACTCTGTAAATGCAAAAGATACAAAAGACGGCAGGCATTAGTTGAGTGTACTTGGGGGGCTGTAAGGAGCGCTCGAATTGGGGTGAGGTTCAAAAGAGAGAATTGTGTGCCCTTTCCTGCTGTTTGTATTTACTTAAAAGTTCGCCACTTTGAGACTCACTGGACAGCTTTAAGTGATTAGAAACTCGTTTTAATTCCAACAATTAGTGCCACTAAAGCACTAAGTTCATAAAAAATTAATATGTAAAAGGAGCAAAAGGACAAACAGCTGAAGAAACATTAAAAATTGTGGAAAACTTTGGCTCGCTGTATTCTCTGAATATTCGTTTGTTTAGTTGTTCTAATTTATAGGCCTTTCTGCTATGTTCTAATTGTGCAATATTTCAGTCATATTCGTGGCACAATTTGTCGATTAATTCCCAGGACTCCCTGATCAGTCGCAGGATATATTCTGTGTAAATTGCATGAATAATGTGAATCGAAAGATCGCATAAGCGAACGGATAAATATGTCGCTGGCACACAATAAATCAACGAGCTATATCTATTCATTTTCTTGAATCTTTTTCTATGTTTTGGCATGACTTACCTGAAATATGGTGTATGCCACACAGGTGAGCGGGCGATTGCAGCTCCAATCGCCAATCTTGAATATCTCAATGCCCCAGGTGTCGAGCTCGCCGAGCAGGGTGCCCAGCTCGTTCTCCTTGGGCGTTTCCACGCCAAAGGTGGGCAGCTTCTCGCCGGTGAAGCTGTTCGTGTGGGACAATGGCCGCTTCACGCCGCTGATCTGTGACATGGGCGGGCCGCGTGGCGACCGGGCCCGTGCCGCACCATATTGCTGCTGGTTAATGGCGGCCGCGGCGCTGGCCACCTCCGGGTTATCGTCCACGCGCAGCGAGGGTAAATCGAACTCTTGCTGTTTGTCTGCAAATAAACGGAGCCAGAAGGATACAATTTATTAAGAATATCCTCATCACCATCATCAGCAGTAATCAGTAATCATCATCGCATGGCACACACTGGAGCCAGATCAAAGAGGAGCGCACACTCGTGCACCGGACCCCAGGCAGGACCCCAGCACAGACTGACAGTGGACTGAAAGTGGATCAGGATGCACACCAGAGCAGGGATGAGCTCAACGAGCTGCCACTCATATTTCCCATAGACTCTTCTTGCGGCTGTTTACACAGCCACATACATACACTCGTAAATATTCAAGAGTCGGCAAACAGAACTTTTGCATGGTACAGTGCCCCGCAGCCGCAGCCGCACCCGCACCAGCACCCTCACCGTTCAGAACTCCATTTTTCTCCATTGCCTACTTTTGGGTGAAACCTTTCCCCCCCAACCACACTCACATCCACACTCACATCCGCATCCACATCCACACTCACACTCACATCCACACCCACAGTCCACTTTCCAATTGTTTGTTTTTCTAGCACAGAGAGGGAAAATTCCAAAATTGCCTCTGAATAAATTAATATTCATTTCAAAGTCCAAATTGCGTTCGGCTGCTAGTGCAGAAAATGCTGTGGATGGAGGGCGCCTACACACACACAAACACACACACAAACACACACACAGACACATGCAACATACATAGATAACCAACAGTTACGGGTTTTCAAGTGGGCGTCAGAGTGGGCGTGGACTGCATGCCGAAAAAACAAAAATTAGCAGAATTTGCAGATTTTGTTCGTACATTTAACTGTTGCTCCACGGCATAGCAGAGCAGGATGGGGATGGATGTATCTTTAACCCCCCTTTTGAGCTTCAAACCATTTGATGGACTTACAAAGCTAAATTAAAGCTCTCAAATTCAATGCCTTTAATGCATAATCAATGGATAATCAAGCAAAGAGCCCCAGGCTTTAAGCATATAAAATCGGAATAAAAAAAACTGTATATAAAACCATTAAAACCAATGCCCAACGGCTATGGCAGTTGGCTTTGACGGAGACGGAGACGCAGAATAGAACCCACGTGAGAGGCAGAAACCACACACATTGCGTGTGCATGATGCAGCTCGAACTCAAATTCGCCTGTGAATGCACAGCACCCAGCTTAATGCGAGACGCTTTGAAAGCGACAATCCAAGTAAAGTAAAGTAAAAACAAAACAAAAAACAACACACATGTCATGTGCATGATGCGGCGCATGGCTGCCTGCTCCCAGCCCACTCGCTGGCTGCCCTCTTTCAGCGCCGTGCAGGAGAGCCCTGCGGCACCTTTAAGTCCTCACATTTGCTTGGCTCCAGCCCAAGAGTATTGCGACTAAGTTTTCAAATCATTTTCTTTTTATGACTCTTTCCTCCAGCCAGAGCATGAGTAGGTGGCGCGGGCGCGGGCGGGGTGCAGGCATGTCCAATGGGGGCAACTCTATCAGCTTGACAGCGCATAAATTTTGCGCCCCCTGCCCACGAAAATCTTTTTCGCATTTGCTTTTTTTTTTTTTTGCTTTGTTTACAAGGTATTTTTTATCCTTGGCAGGCAAACAAAAAAAAAAAAGAAGAACAGTAGGAATCCATGAAACAACAGGAAAAAGTTATTCACCTGATGTGCGGGGCAGCATCTTGTTTTGCATATGTTGTGTGTGCTGCACAGCCCCACCCCACAGCCCCCTGCCAGCAATATTTCGCTTATTATTCGTACTCTTTGGATTGTGCTGCTTGCCAAATCTGTTTCTGTTTCTGCTTCTGCTGCTGTTTGGGTATTCCTCTGCTAGCCCGCCCCCACGGATTTCAGGTGGGCTACTCTCGCAGGAGTGTGTCGTGTATGCTTTCTCCTTGCTTTCACTGCAGCGTGTGTCGGCTTAGGCCACCCACTGCCACTGCTGGCACCACTCCCAAGTATAATCTGTCCCTGTCCCTGCCTACATTTTGACTTTTTGCTTCGGTTTCGAGGTCGGGTCGGGGCTTCTGTTTCAAATGAAGTGTTACAAATGGACATTAGAGCCTGCCCAACCGCCCAACCGCCCGCCCGCCTCCCCAAGCCCCGCTACAGCATGCGTGTGTGTGTGTGTGTGTGGGGCCCCCAAATGCGATTTTATGCTTGATAAACTACAAAAACAACAACTAGCGCAGACATAGGCCTGGAAACTCTAGTGAAAGGTGGCCCAGAGAAGCAGCTAGAATGTCCATGTCCATCAGAAGGACTTTGCCGCCTGCCGCCTGCCGTCCGCTCCGTGCGGACTCGGAAGTTAGCGAAGCAGAAATATGGACAAATGTGCAAATATGCCACCCAGTGGCAGCAGTGGCAGCAGTGGCGCTCAGTGGCCCCCCACATTTACTTTTTTTCTCTTCTTGATTTTATTTTTTGCTCTTCGTTTCCCTTTCAACTCTTTTTTTTTTTGTTGCGGCCCCTGCCGGCCTAGGTGCGGCGCCTTTGTTTGTACACGCCCCCAGCTTCAGTGGCCATCCACCCAACCCACCCACCGTGCCTCAGCCAGATCCCCGCCATGCGCTATCGCACACAAAGTGCCACAAAGTGGCTTTGGCCTGGACAAAAGCAGTAAGTGGATGGGCAGGGGCAGGCGGGCGGCGAGCCAGGCGCCAGGGATCGGCTGCGGGATTGGGCCATTGGGGATTGTGGATTGAGGCAGGACTCGGACACGGACACGGACTGACTCGGCCTCGGTCTCGGCAGCGGCACCGGCACCGGCACCGGCCTGCGGGCTTGGTTCGCAGGTTAAACAATGAAATTTCCACTTCATCTGTTTTTATGCTGCTCTGCATAATTTAATTTTGCACCTTCAATCCAACGCTGCGGCGAATGCGGAGAGACACACACGGAGAACGTGAGACAGAGACAGAGACGGCGGGTTCGGCGGTTCGCTATGCGAACAGTTTAAACATTTCTCAATGTAATTCCCTCTTGCTGGGATGCGTCACGCCCCGCCACCACACGGCAGAAGTACGTGGCTTTTGACTGCGGATTCGGCATGGGACAGGCATTGGACAGGCATTGGACAGGCATTCTCGGAATCGCCAGCTGGATCTACATATGCACCACGAATACTCTTCTTCGCTCGTCGCAGGCAGGCTGCTGATGCTGCCTGCACATAAATGGATGTGGAAATGGCAGCTCTGATGTGCCATCCTTCCGTTTCTTCTGGCAGTATTTTTTGTGGGCATTCGTTCCATAGGCCTGCCGTGAAAATATGTGCACGGTGCTGCAGCTGCGACTGGCTTGGGGTCCGGTCCTTCCGCGCTTTGCATAACTTTGGCTGCTGCTTTATCCGCTGCACAATTTCGCTGCCGTTCTGCCAGGCAGCTGCAGATGGATATTTCTTGCTTGGGCTGCTTTTTGCTGTTGTTGTGGCTTGCTTGCTAATATTTCTGCTGCTGCGCTGAGGCTTCTGTCTGCTGTGCGTCTTCCGTGGTTAATGCGATTTTATTGCATACTTTTGTGCGCTGCTCAACCAGGAACGGGAACGGGAACAACAATTGGCAAGGGGAGAGCAGCAGCAGCAGCAGCTGGAAACAAATTGCAGGCGAAACGAAAGTTGAAAGCCGCGCCACAAAACTTCCTGAATAACTTTTCAGCACATTTACATTTGCTGGCTCCGGGCGGAGTCTGAGTGGAGCACCAATTGATAGTTATAGTTCTCTGGCATTGATGCTGATGATGATGCGAAATAAAGGGTAAATACAATGGCAAATATATCCTGATTGAGCTGCGCATCGAACCACTTTGCATGCAGCCAGCAGCCCACCACTCGTAAAGTTTTCCCGCTTCATTCTGGCTGGCATTAGATGGGCTCGTGCCACACAGAAACAGTTTGGCGGGCACTCTGTTTGCTCAATAAAATACGCACAGCATATCAGCATTCCCGATGGTTTGTGTATTTGCGTATTTAACTTACCCAAAAATGTGGAGCATATATATTCGGAAATCTGGTTTCCCGATTTGCTTGACTCGCTGAAGTGTGACAGCTCCTTGTTTAGCATGCGTTTGAACTGGGGGGGGGAGAGAGACGAAATTTGATTCACACGATAAACAAATGCAAGAAATGGGGTGGGGTGGGGTGGTGAAAGGTGTCTGATAATGTTTACCTTGAGTGATGCCATGTCGGAGACACTGCGATGCGTCTGTATGGTCTCCAACTGATCCAAACACCAGTCTAACTCCTCAATGGTATCGGTGGCTAGGCGTGTGTAGGCCTCATCGCCCTGCGCCAGTTGGACGCCACTAGCGTTTCCGCCGCGTCCGGATGACGATTGAGCTGGCCGCCTGGATCTTGTTTGATTAATAAATGGATTTTCCACACACACACACACACACACACACACGCACACACATAGATATAGAGCAAGAGAGAGAGAGACAGACAGAAGCCAGGGAGGGAGACAGCGAGAGAGAGAGCGTGTGGGCAGGAGGTTGGATTTTGGGTGAGGATAATGGGCAGGTGGGGGTTTTGTTTTATTTTTTTTATTTTTTGGGGAATACATTGAACAAACAATCAAACAATCAAACAATCAAACAAACAAACAAACATCGAGGGCGTGAACGAGAGCGAGAACGAGAGAGCATGGGGATGAGAGAGAATAAATATATCACAAAAGGCAAATAAACAAAAAACAATGTTAGGCGATCAGGATCAACATCGAAACAAACAGGAAGCAAACGGCAAACATCAGAAATGGAAATGGAAAGGGTTTCGGTTCGGTTTGGTTTGGTTTGGTTTGGTGGTGGATTGTGGTGGGATTGAATGGCGGGTGGTGGGATTGAATGGCGGGTGATGGGTGGTGTTTGGTGGGTGGTGTTTGGTGCGTGGTGTGTGGTGAATCGTGTTCATAAGTACACAACATTTAGATTGATTTTGATTTGGTTGCAAAAGTCGAGTTTCAATCGAGCCAAACAACACACACATTTATTTATTTATTTACACACGTATTATATGGAGAAATGAAAGAGAGAGAGAGAGAGATTAAGAGTTAGAGAGAGAGCAGAAAAGAGAGAACAAAATATTTATATATATGAAAAAAATTGCAACAAATTCTGTTTTGGTTTTTTGTTTTTTTTTTTTTCTCTTGATTTTTGTTAGTGTTTTGGGCGGGGGTTTTTGTTGTTTTGGTTTTTTATTTACATCCCTTTTTGGTTGGTGTGAAAAAGGTTTAACTCGTATTATTATCGCAGCATGGGGCTTAGGTCTAAAGTGTGTTAATGGGGGCATTTGGGGCAAGTGTTAGCGGCGGCTGGGTGGGTCACACATCACACACTTAGAGCTTAAAAGGGGGACGGGGGGGTCAACACAACAGCAACGAGCAGAGCAACGCAACAACGCAACAACGCAACAACAGACAGCACTCTCCGCGTTCTGTGTGTGTTTCCCGGTTGAACAACCCAGTCGAGATGCGCGTATGGCTGGATATGCCCCTCGCATGCCGCAACAGAAATGATATTTTTTGTGTGCTCTAAATTTAAGTTGCCTTTTTTTTTTTTGCCCAGCCAACAGCAGCCAGCAGCAACCAGCAACCAACGACGACGACGACGACGTGCAATATATTCTTGGGAAATATCAAAATGCTCTGTGTATAAATAACACCTCGATTCGAGGAATCTTTTTTTGGATTTCTTACTTTGGTTGTTGCTGCTGTTGCTGTTGTTGCTGCTGTTGTTGCTGCTGCTGTTGTTGGTTTTGTTTTGTTATATATTTTATTATTATTTTTGTCTAATTTTTATTTTTTTGCGATATTTTTGGCACGTTTCACGTCATTTCTGTTGAAGTAGCAGTGGGCGTGCCTGGGCTAGTGAGAGAGGGGGTGGCAAGGGTGCTGGGGGTGGTGATGCTGGGGCTGGTGTGGTTGATGAGTCCCGAGGACCTTCAACCTTTTTTCAAAGGGTTCCTCTCTCATTTTCGGGTGTATTTCTATTTTTATTTGTTATAAAATAGACATCTACCCAAAGACCATCAAAGGTTATTGTTAGTCGTGGCGTTTGGGGAGGGCTGCGGAGGTTTGGATGTGGGTTAGGGGTTGGGTTTGGGTTTGGGGGCGGTGGGCGTGTAAGATGAAAATTATTTGGCACTGCTTGCCCCGCACCGCCATCCTCCATTCCGCCCCCTTGCTGTTGTTAGTACTATTAAGGTTGTTGTCATTGTTGTCGCTGGCTTTTTTTTTTGTTTATTTATTTTATTTTCAATTTTTTTCTTATTTTTTTGCGTTATTTTTTTTATTTTTTTACGTTTTTTTTTTATTTTTTTACGTTTTTTTCTTATTTTTTTTACGTTTTTTTTTTGATTAATTAAAGACGACAAAAACACACCGAGAGCACAAAAGTGGGAGTGGGCAGGAAGGTTGATAGATAGAGAGTGAGAGAGAGATATAGAGAGATAGAGAGAGAGAGAGAGAGAGAGAGAGTGAGAGAGAGAGACAGATAGAGAGAGGGAGACATAGAGTGAGTAGTAGTTGTGGGTTAGATGGGTTGGTTAGAGCGAGCAAAGAGCAGGCAACAACACAGACAGAGAGCAGGGAGCAGAGGGCAGGGAGCAGAGGGCGGGGCTGGGCTGGGTTGGGTTGGAAAAGATTTCAGTTTTTTGGGGTCAAGTACGTCTCTTAGTGCACAACAAATTGAATGTGTCTCTCCACTGAGTGAGGGGGCAGGGCAACGGGTGGGGTTGGGCTCAGGCTCGGGCCCGGGGTTCGTGTCGGATTGGATTGGATCGGCTGGTGGTCGGGGCTGGGCGGCGGCGCCTTTGTTTGTCAAGGTCACGGCACAACACTTACTTGTTTGATGCTGGAACATTTGTCAGACTTAATAAATTGTTGCGCACTGAACGTAAGCTGGCTAAAATTTGGGCGAACGGCGTCACAATGAGATCCTCGCCATGGCTGCAGAAATAGAAGCAGAAAAAAAACAAAGAGAGGTTACTTTTTGAGTGTTTCTTTCAACGCTTAAACAATACATATTGATTAGTTTATGGCAAATTATGTGTGAAGCCGTACTTAAACATGCACGAGATCTGTACAAATAAAACTTATAAATGTGGCACATAAATACGAGTACGTGGTGAATATTTTGCTGTTTAATGGGTGCTCTGAGTCGTGCAACAAAACCAACGTACACAGCCATTTTATTTACTACTAAATACTAGCTATGGGTAAATCTATTTCCCACAATCCCCCCCCCACCTATCAACCTCTGTCTTACAATGTTTTGCTGCAGCTCTGAGGCATTGCACTGGAATTTTGTTTGGCCATTTGTTTGATGGTTTTATTGCCAGGACACCAAAAACGAAACGAAACGTGAAATTTTTTGTTGCTTAGAATTTTGTTGTTGTTTTTTTTGAATAGATAAATAATTTCGACTTAAATTGAAATGGCAAAATGTTTTTTCCCAGCCAAGGGACAAGCAGTGGCCCACCTTTTAGGGGCGGGATGGGGGCTGGGAGTGGGCGGGCTAGGGAGGGAGCTAGGGACGGACGTGAGTGCAAGTGGCCAAAAAGGTCAGTGTCTGGCCTCAATATACACCACCAAAATAAAAACGCAAAACCAAAGCTCACCCACATCCACACCCCCCACACACTGAGGGTCCGCCAAAGGACGCCATGACGACGGCCAAGTTTCGCCACTTTCTCCCTCTGTTTTTTGGCAGTTGAAAATTCCACAGAAACTGAGCAAAACATACATACAGCAGAGAAAGAAAGAAAGAAAGAAAGAGGAAAAAAAACAGCAGCAGCAGCAAGAGAGGATATATCGGAGGATGGGCTGCTGCTGGTGGTTCTCCTTAGTGGCACACGAGCCACTTGCTTTGAGCATTTTGCTCGCTGCCAAAAATAAAACAAAAGAAGAACAAAAACCAAAATCGAAATGGGAATGGGAATGGAAATGGAAATGGGCAAACGAAGCAAATCGCTGGCCAAAGGAAAAGTTGACAAACAAAAAATGGCATAAATTAATAATAATAAAAAGTAAAATGGATAGATATATATGTATGTCTATATATGTGTATGTGTATAGATGCGCGGGCGTACACGGTGCGCATGAGTGACGTCACACAAAAAACACAACACAAAACACACAGAGCAGAGCAGAGAATGGCGCCTAGGAATTAAATTCAATTGGCAACTGGGCTGCAGGGGACACCAGCAGGGCATATCCTAAAAGGTTGCTGCTGCATTTGAAGCGCAGCTCTTTTGGGTCTGGCAGATACTCTCCAAATGCCAGCAATACTCACGGGTACAGCGCAAGTCGTAAGCATAAGTTAGGTGACCCTTTTTATGCGCCAAGAAATCGCTGGACAGCTTTCGTTTGGGAAGCACTCACGAGGCTGTGCAGCGCAGAATTTAAGCAGATTTCCTTTCAAGGGCATCCGGCTAGTCGGAAGCCTTTTCTGCACACATTTTGGGCCGCTTTAAGCGCTAATTTTCAGCCGCCAAATTGACCGACAATGCAAATCGTTCGGGACACAGCCAACAAAAAAGTAACAAAAAATTGAAAATAAATATGAAAAGCAATTTCTGCCACAGCGCAAGAGCGGGAGGGGGAGAGAGAGAGAGCGAACTTGGTTTGGTGGCATGAAAAATGTTTTCGCATTGAAACAACTTTTGACGCATGTAAAATTGACCTCCTTTGCGGCCATAACGACAGCAGCAGCAGACAACAACAACAGCAGCAGCAACAGCAACAACACCAAAAACAATGGCAGCTCATTTACAGGCTCCATGCCAGCGCGTCGGCGGTGCTCGGCAATCTGCGGTCTCTGTGCCACTTTGGGGTCGCTCCTCCGTTGCCGCCACCGCCAGCCGCCGCCGCCGCCACCGCTGTCTTGCGTGCTGTTTGTTTAACACATTTGTTTGTTTGCCTGATTTCTGGCACGTCGCACACTTCGGATCGTCGGATCGTCGTATCATCGTATCATCGAGACGTAAAGCATATACAACATATCGGGCCAACAATTGTAGCCAGGCAGGCATTATTCATCCATCCAGCCATCCATCCAGCCAGCCATCCATCCAGCCAGCCATCCATCCAGCCATCCATCCATTTCCATCCAAACTCTTTCCCAATTCCATTCCATTTCCATTCCATTTCCATTCCATTGCCATCCATCGGCAACACCTCCCCAACCCCCTGCACGCTTTTGAGTCGCTGGCCACACTGGAAAAGTGCCGGCAACTGCAGCAGCATCCCCTCCACTCCCCACTCACCACTCCAGCCACACTCCACTCCCCACTCCATTCCCCTGCCCAGACTCATTTCTGCTTTGTGCGACCCAAAACAAATGTCTGGTGCGGTTCTCTTTTTTCCTGCCGCTGATTTGTCATTTTCATTTGACGCTGCGCTGATGGGCGGGCAGGAGGGGCAGACAGTTTTCGCATTTTCTTTGCCCCGTTATATATTTTTTGTATTTATTAATTTTGCGTCGCATTTTGCAGCCCAGCGACTAGGTTCAAAACACAGTGACTCATGCCCCCTGTTGTTGGGCATCGGGGGAGGAACTTAACTGAGAGGGTCACGCGGATAGCAAGGGCTGCAACAAGTCAGAAAGGCCAGACACAAATCAATTGCAAATCAGTTGCTTAGTTCGATTTTTGGCGGTTTAGATGCATTTTTTGAGATGATTTCTTTGAATCGATTGCAGTTCGCCATGGCGGACAAATCAGACAAAAACAAGCGGCAAAATCCAGCAGACGTGTATCCTGTGGGGACATTGTATTACAATCATTTGCCAGCATTTGATTTACTTGCTCTGGCTCTTGAACAGATCCCAGAGTATCGATTTTCATTGAGCCAACATTTATTGCATTTTAATTGCTGGCATGGAGTTCTTCGCTTGCCCAGCAATTGCATTTCCCCAGACTCTCGTTTATGACAGAGCTAAGAGATCCGAGCAACAAATCAACCGCAGGGTTACTACATTATCTGATTTCCTATGCTCTGCTAGTTTTCTGCCAACATATTACTGTGTGAATGGATCAAACACAGATCACAATTAATGAGGGAATATATCGCGCAGCAGAACACGCGCAAAAGCAGCGCGAATAAGACATCTTGTTGAGTGCCATTAAATTGGAATATAAATATGTTCGAATGTGTATTGTAGCCATCAATATATATATATATACACACGCGATTTATATATGTACCATATATATATTATAGCAGGGGGGGTACAACAGAGCAAGGCAGAGACGAGAACTATTTTGAGGGCGAGCCATAGCTGGATTCTGGTCACGGGACTTGCGCTTCGATCGACTCGGATCGATGGGAATGGCGCGTGGAACTGTTACCTGCGCTGCGACTTAATGGAGAACATGTTGTCCCGATCGGCGAGTATGGTCACAGCCAGATCGTCCTGCATGATGGACGGTATCATGTTGAAGAAGCTGTGCACACGCGGCAGCGACTGCGACGAGGCTGAGTTTTTGTTCAGCATCTTGGAGCAATTCCAAAACTGTTTCCTTCACTAAACTTCTCCACTCAAATCACGAAAAACACTCACAAAATCTCACTCACAAAAAAAATATAACAACAAATGGAAACAACAACAAATTAAATTGCACAATAAAATGTGGAAAAAATGGAATATCACTTTTCCCTCTCTTTTTCTGTATTTTCTTTGATTGTGTTGCTGTTGTTGCTGGCGGCCACTTGGGCGGGCTTTGGGCCCCCACTTGGGGAAACTCTCTTTCGGGGCTTTAGCCTTCGGTTAAGCTGCAATCGTTTAGTTTATGGACACGAGTATTTGCCGATATTTAATTGCGGCTGCGATCTTGTGGGGGGTGCTTTCGGTTTCGGTTCGGTTTCAGTTTCGGTTTCAGTTTCGGTTTGGTGTTGCTGTTGTTGTTGTTGTTTTTTTATTGGGGGGCTTTTTGAATTTTCCACGAGCGCGCGCTGACCGAGAATGAAGCGCGTCCCGCGGCGTGGCCAGCGAAAATACAGAAAAAACCAACACAAATCCAACAAAAGTGAAAAAGAAAAATTATAGTAGACGACGACGACGACGACAGAGCAGAGCAGAGCAGCGGCTGAGTCTGTGGCTGTGGCTGTGGGGAGAGCAACGTAACGTAAGAAACAAATTATATTCAACTTAAAAAATATATATACATATGCACACATGTATGTATGTATGTATTTCTACGACTGTGTGCCTCTCACTCTCTTTCTCCTTGTCGCTGTCGCTGTCTTTGTTTTTTGTGTGTGTGTCATTTCGCTTGTATATCTTTTTATTTTTATTTTATTTAAGATTTTTGCTTGCTTTTCATCATCATCAGCAGCATCGTTAGAGGGAGAGGCAGCAGCAGCAGCAGCAGCATCATCAGCAGAAGGGAACAAGAGAGTGGCAGCAGCAGCAGCAACTTAAACAACAACATGAACAACATTTGCTCAATTATTGAGCAGAACAGGGTGTAGTAGGAATTGGTCTACAGGCGAAACGCACACACACAGAGAGTAGAGAGAGACGCATCCGCAGCGCTGATCAACGGGACGCTGCTCAAGGCAGCAGGATGGATGCAACAGGCTGCTGGCACCAGCCGATCCTCCTGTGCTGATCTGGCAATCTCTGCGCTTGCTCTGCGTCTGCATGGCATTGGAGCACCCTGTATGTTGGTCTGTGTCGAGTGCCCTCTAAGACAGGCGGCAGGCGTCCTTGCCTGGCACTTCATCAGCAGCAGAAACAGCAGCAGCAGCAGCATCATCACCATCATCATTATCATCGTCATTATTTGGCATGAGAGGGAGATATACGCGACTACGACTATCAGCAGTCGTTCGTCTCTTTCTCAAATAAATTTAATTTCCATTTAGTCGCTCTCCTCCGCGCCCCTTGCCGCCACTTGATCCAGCTGGGTGTTCCACACACTTCCACTGGCAGTGTCTTGCGATTCTAATGGAATGGAGGCTGCCCATGCCGCACCTTACCTACGCTAATGTTTAATATATTCTCCACTGTGCCCCCGGTACCGTCCCATCGCGCCATCAATTGCCATTTTAGTTGGCACTTTGGCGGGTGGGGTGTTGGGGCGGCGGGGGCTGTGCTGTTCCGATTGCCAGTTGTAGTTGTTGCAGCTGTTCGCATTTGATTAACGCTCATTAGCGTCCGAAGCAGCAGCAGCAAGGCAACAAATGTTTAAATGCAGCAATTATTATTTAAATATCTTTGGCATGTGCGAGCGAGACAGCTACTGAGAAGAAAGACGAGAGCATAATTTTTTTTTTTTTTTTTTTTTTTTTCTTAAAATAATAATTCTTCTTTCAAGCAAAATTTTAATTTAGGCAAATCCACACACACACATACGCGAGTGTCTATTTATTCCACTTAAACTGATAAGAGCGCGCGAGAGAGAGAGAGACACAGGGGGAGACAGCGGTGCTGGTAATATGGGGCACACATTACTCATACGCAGCGTGCGCCAAAAATCATCAGCGGTTAGCGGAAGCCTGCTGCTGCTGCTGCTGCTGCCACACGATCTGCTTTCCACCGACACTTTTTTGCTGGCACCGAAAAGCGAATTCGTCACAGCTTTAAGTCAGTTTTTCTTTTATGCTTTTCCCCCAGGCAAATGGCATAATGGTGACAGCTGAAATAGCTTGGGTTCAAATCCTTTCACTTGGCAATGTTTTACTGGACTTTGTGTGTTCCTTGGGAAACGGTTTTCGGTGGTGGCTGCGTCCCCCCGCTGGTTGTCTCGGCACTGAGCACTGAGCACTGAGCGAATGTCTAAATGACTTAATGACCAAACGACTCTGAACGATTGTCATGCCCATGCCCATGCCCATCCAGCCACTTCCCCTGTTCGCCCGCACCCCATTGATAAATATAGTTAGCAGCCAGTTTGGGGGAGTGCCTAAACGCTTTCAGCGTAAACAAACCCACTCACTGATTCGCTGCGGGGGCGGGCGCGGGTGCGGAATCGCAGAGCCAAATCAGAATGCAAGCGCCCAAAAGGGAGACGCAGATTTACGACTTGAAGAGTCAACATATATGTGCATATGTACAGTGTGCACACATATATATGTATATATGTATGTATGTACATAAGTACATGCTTATGTATTTACTCGCTTGTGCTTGCGGTTTATGCAATCAAAGGAAAGGCCGGCCTCACTTTCCCCAAATGCAACTGCTGCATTTAAATGTTGTTTCGCTTTGATTGCTAAGAATAATCAGATGATGCATGCAAACATACATATGTATATGTAGTAGATATATATATGCATGTGTGAATGGCGAACTGCGGCTGCATATGAGCGGCTTTTGCGTAGATTTTGCTGCCAGTCTACGAGCATCCGTAGCTGCAGTAAAAGATCAGCCTTCAAACGAAAGAACGAGCACACGACATGCATTTTGTTGCTGCCTTCGCGGGCATTACCTTTAGCAGCATTCCCTTTAACAGCATTCGCTTTAACAGCATTCCCCTTAACAGCATTCGCTTTAACAGCATTCCCTTTAACAGCATTCGCTTTAACAGCATTCCCTTTAACAGCATTCGCTTTAACAGCATTCGCTTTAACAGCATTCCCCTTAGCAGCATTCGCTTTAACAGCATTCCCTTTAGCAGCATTCGCTTTAACAGCATTCCCTTTAACAGCATTCGCTTTAACAGCATTCCCTTTAGCAGCATTCCCTTTAGCAGCATTCCCTGCTGGAGCGGTGTATTAAAGCCCATGCCATTAAATAAATATAAATAAATATGTAAATAGAGAACTAGTTCGCCATTTTGGTGCACAGCCCACATAATACTTAATCGCTGTGCAAATCAATTGAATTCAATAAATCGCAGCCAAATTTCGTGCGACTGCACTCACAATTCTGCCATTCAATGTTCAGACAGACAGATGCACAGAAGAGCATCAAGCAGGACGTAGCCCCCCACCCTACACAGAATGCGGAACCATTTTCCAGCTTCTCCTGCTGTTCCCTGCTTTTTCCTGGTTTTCCATGCTTTTTTTTCCTGCTTTTCCATGCCTTTTCCTGCTTTTCCATGCTTTTGACAATATCATGGGCCAGTGCACTCTGCGCACAGATATTAAAGCATTTAATTTGCATTTCATTTTTGGCACTCTGGCATTCCTCCATGCCAGTGCCCCACCGCCGCCCATGAGCCCCCGCCCCATAAGAGCGAAATGCCATTTCCATGCCCAAAAAAATGTATATACATACATATATATATATGCATATATATAAAACGAGAAATATAGAATTTTTGCGATGCTTCGCAGTGCGCTCAGTGGCTGGCTGGCTGGGGTGTGAATGACAAATCTGCAATGTGAAATGCATTTTCATGCGAATATACGAGGCACATGCAGGCAAACAGACACACACACACATATCTATGCATGTATGGATGTGTGTGCACACATGTGCGCTTGTATCATATATTAAAGCTAAAATTATGTGCCCGCAATCACGACTGTACCATGCTCACACTCGCACACACTCGGCACTCGGGGGCTGGGCTGGGCTGAGCGGGCGGGCACTGCACTCGGAGCAGGCAGGGGGCACTGAGCAGCTTTTCCTGGCAATTGAGGCAGCGGCATCAGTAGCAGCAGCAGCAGCAGCTGAGGCAGGCAAAATTTAATGCATGAGAAAAATGTATTTTATTTAGTTGAAGCATTTCTCCTTCGGCTGCTGCTGCTTGTCGCTGCTGCTTGAGCCATATATTTTATGGGTTTTTCCATCGTCTTTTTTTAGTGCTCTTCTGCGCTCAGCTTTTCTTGGGTGTCACGCTGCGTATGAATAATATTTCTGTGTGTGTGTTGGTGTGTGTGTGTGTGCACATTACGACGACACTGCATGTGGCAACTAGAAGACTGCGGCCACAGCAGGAGGCACGGCACACAGCAGCAGCAGCAGCTTCGGCAGCGGGGCTGGGCGGGAGTTCCCCCTGATTGACTTCTGCCAGCAATTATTTCGTTTCATTTTTCCTTTCTTTTTGCTTTCTTTTCTTCTCTTTTTTTTTGGGCATTTTTCTCTCTCTTCTGTGTGTGTGTGTGTGTGAGTTTTCTTTGGCAATCGTCTGTCGGACAGGAAATAGGAAATGTTTTTCATATTTAAATTAGCTTTGGCCTGCACTCAATATGCCACTGCCCCTGCTGCTGCCACTGCTGCCCCTGCTGCTGCTTCTGCCCCTGCCCCCGCTGCTGCTTCTGCTGTTGGCAGCCCCCCTCCCAAAAATCAGCCCCATGCCTTGCCCCAGCGTCATTGCCATTCCCCGATGCGATGTGAGAGAAATTCCTCGACTGGCAGCTCCGCACAACTCGTGACTGTCAAAGACAAATTGAAATGACTCAACAGAATCAAAAACAGACACAGAGCTAAAATATTAGCCACCACGTGAGGGATATGCACAGCGCAGACAGACACAGAACGGATGATGATTCAACACTCACACACACACGCACACACACATTTTCCGGGGTGTCAGAGTTCACTGAACTGCAGACCGAAAGACAGACGCGGACTGGGGGTTTCGGGTGTTTCGGGCTGTCGGGCAAAGAAAAAGATTGCTGGCAAAATATTTTGGCTTTGCCCTCAAAGCCAGAGAGTCGGAAGATTTGATGCGAGAATCCTTGACTTATCACTGCAGCGCTTACAGCTTGCAGCAGTAAATGCTGCTGCGTGCGAGTGCTCTGCGACTTGCCCCCTTCCCACGGCTGCACACAGCTCTTCACAGTCTGCAGTGCTGCAGCAAGCGCCAGCTTACCTCTGCATAAAACATTAAAAAATAATAATATATTGTTTACTTTTCTGGCAAACCCCTTGATGCCTCTCAGACAAACAGACAGCACAAAAATGCAGCCAGATCCATGGCACTTAATGCAATTTAGAGCATACTTTTGGCACTTAATCTTTCGCACTTTGCCACACTCGCAGCCCGCCACAAATGCTGCACACTCGTGTGGCTTTACTTGTGGCACATCCACAGACCGATTGCGACTTGTTTGCATATCAAAAATTGATTAATTTTCAGCAAAGCTGCAGAGCATGCCATAAAAACAGAAACAAAACCAACAAGAAACCGAAACCAAAACGAACCGGAAAACATAAAGCTAAAGTAAAAACTAATGGAATAGAAAACAACCGAAATTAAAGTTCAATGCGGACCTTATCCACATGGCGGATAAAATAGCGCCAAAAAATGATTTCGATTGCATTTTGCATGCCGCCTTTTGTGGCAATAATTTGCGCTTAAAGATGAGAGTGAGAGAGAGAGAGAAAACACATGCAAGGCGGAGAGTAAAAAGTGCAATCAGATTAAACAAACAAACGAGCAAACGAAGGAACAACAAATGCAGGGAGACGGAGACAAATGCAAGACAAAGACAAAACGACACAAACATCAGCAATAGAAAGATAGGTAGATAGATGGATAGTTTGATAGATAGATGGATAGATAGTTTGATAGTTTGATAGATAGTTTGATAGAGAGAGAGTCTGGAGAGTCAATATTGGCTAGAGCTCTCGGCATACGTACGATCGGTCAATGAGTATAGAGGCCTCCTGTTCTTTAAACCTGGAAGAAGGGTTACAATCATAATAAACAACGATAAAACATTTAACAATCATAGAAGTACACTAAGTATAGAAAGATATATATTTATGGACATATATGTGTCTGGCAGATATAGCAAAAAGAGTGGGAAATAGTTGGAGAATACATATCTAGGGGGGAAGGGGTGGGGCTGGTGTTGGGGCAGTACAGAGCACATGAGGAGCCAGCTGCTGGCAGGGCAGGGGGCAAGTGGCCAGGTGGCAGGGGGCACAAACGCAAAACAAAAGGCCAACGCAACAAACGAAAACAAATCAAAGAAATGCCAAAACAATGAGCCAAAAAAAAGGGGGGGGTTTTGGGGCGGGTGTGGAGCATCAAAGGCTTAGCTCTGTGTGTGCAAAAAATTAAACATAAATTGGCGCATATTTTATGTGGCAACTGGCAGCTCAAAGCCGCAGCGTTGCTTCGCTCAGCGCCCCAGAGTATGCCACGCCAAAGAGACAGAGAGACAGAGACAAAGAGAGAGAGAGAGAGAGAGAGAGGGAGGAAGAGGGAGCCTAATTGATGCGTCACGTGGCAAACGTTAAGTCCCCGCAGGCAGCGTCACAGAAAGAGCAGGCAGGACAGATGCTGACGACGATGACGATGACGATGACGTTGATGATGTTGTGACCCCCAAGCGCCTGTCGCTGACGCAGGCAATGACCCCGCCAACGCCACCGCCGTCACGCCCCGCCACACAGATCATTGCGATTCGGTTGCCACTGCCAGCGCAGCCATGACGTCATTGCGTACGTCACAAACAAACAAACAAACGAACAGCAGGGGAGGGCGCTCGCCAAACTGCACAAAAAGTCGAAGTTGAAGTGTTGACATTTAAGCACATGGCCAATGCCCCAACCCAGCTAAGCCCCAAAAACTTTAGCCCCCACCACCCCCTCACCCGAAAAACACTGCGTGCAAATGTCATGTGACGCGGCGGCGAGGTGGGCCCCCCTCCCCACAGCCGAACCTTAAACACAGAACCCCCGCAAACAAATCCAGACTTAAATACGCAAAGCTGACACTGAACTGAACAGAGCACCTGCCCGCCCGCCCGCTCTGCCACTCCCCCACGCTCTGCCACTACCCCCCGCTCTCCCACTACCCCCGCTCTGCCACGCCCCTACCAAGGCCGCTTTAATGCTTCACAAAAACCAAGTCTCACGCAATTCTTACGCTGCCAACGCAGCCATCGCAGCGAACTGCTTTAACCAACCAACCGACTTGAAGCCAGCAATGTCACCTCACTTAACCGTCACTCGATGGCATCCACAACCTGAGTTCATCTCACTTAGCCCCTTAACCCACGAAAGTTTTCTGCACACACACAATCAGCCAGCGGACTGATACCCAGCCCCAAACGCAGCCCCCCAACCAGCGCCTGTCCCGGCCATGCCCTCACTCAATCAACTTAACCCCGAAAAACCCGAAACCGAATACTTGGCAGCTCAATTAAAAGGCTTCCTCCCATACCTTCCTTTCTGCCTCAGCTTCCTGCCTCAGCTCCCATGCTGCCTCACCTTCCTTCCTGCCTCAGCTCCCATCCTGCCTCACCTTCCTTCAAGTCCTGCTCCGATAAGCAGGCTTCTGCTTCTACTGCTTCTGCTGCTGCTGCTGCTAAATTAATGGCAACACCCAAGTTGCAGTTGCAGCAATAAATTCAATCAAATTCAAAGCGAACAATAAACTTTAGCGGCACAACCTGCTGACACACGTTTCGGTTGAAACGCATGAATGAATACCGACAGCAGGGATTTTGATTTAGATTTGGATTTGGTTGTGGATTTGGCTGTGGATTCTTCGCATTTGCAATTCGATTGAAAGCTACACAAACACATTTCAGGCATAGAAAATTCGCAGCAGAACAGCACAGCACAGAACAGAAGGCCTTTGCCTTTGCCTTTGTCTTGGCTACTCGCACTCGAGCAGCATTTCCATTTCCACTTAACTGCATCTATTATAATCGCTTTGGACGCGGCGGCTGTCTGCTGGCTGCTGTCTGCTGGCTGCTGTCTGCTGGCTGCTGTCTGCTGGCTGCTGTCTTAACTTATGAGAAGGAACATCCCGCGCGCAGCCCCGAACAACAAAATGTTATGACTAATTCGTGAGTGAGTTGTTTTGCTCAGTTTTTGGGGCTGCGCTGCGACTGCGGCTGGGACTGGGACTGGGTGGCACGGGATTGTTCGACCTTGACATTTACACAGAAAACAACACAAAATGAGGCAGATCTTTCTCTCACTCTCTCCTCTCTCTCTCTCTCCTCTCTCTCTCTCTCTCCCTCTCTCTCTGTGTCTCTGCCTCCCCCACAGTCTCTGGCCCAGACCTTTGGCTAATTATTTGCTATTAGTGTTGAAATCTTTATGATTGCTGCGTCCCTCGTCCGTCAAAGTTATCCGTTCTGTGGCAGTCTCTAGAAATCGCCCAATCTAACCCCGACCACCACCCCCTCCACAGCATATTCAACCCAATCTTTCCCTCTCCCTCTCTAAGTCTGTGTGTGTGTGCCTGTGCCTGTGCCTGTGTGTGTGTAATTGACAGCTCATCAAGAACATTGTTGGAAAGTGGCAGACCTGAGGCCCCGACAGTTTCGATGGGCCTGCTACACACACCCCCACACACACACACACACATATGTATATTTCGGTTAGGAATTCAGAAATATTCCAGCTTGATTGAAAGCAAACGCAGCGTGCGCTGAAAGGTAAAGATTTGCCCCACTGCTGAGGGAAAATAGGGAGCAGCAGCAGCAGCAGTAGGGGGGGTAGGGGAGGAAAAGGTGGCAAGGCTTTGGCAGGCCCAAAAACTTTGAAGGCAGACAAAAGTTTTTGGCTTTCGTGGGGTGTCTGGGAGGATGCAAATTGCGTTGCTGTCGCCTGCCAAAAACATTTGACCGTAAAGGGAGCACCCACGAGACACACAACTGGGGCAGGACGGGGCGGTGCGGTGCGGGGCGGTGCAGTGGTTTGAAAAGCAAAAAAAAAACAAAAACCAAAATAAAATAAAACAAAGTCCAAGACAAGGGAAAAACAAAAATATTTATATTTCAACTAAAATTAAGTCAATTCTCCGCAGGGAGAGAGAGATGTCAGCTCTGAGTCTGAGTCGTCGGCTGCTGCTGCTGCTGCTGCTGCCACTGATAGGCCACTTAATGTGCTGGCAATACCAAATTAATTTTAGTAGCTGCTCAATGCGATCATTGTTATTATTAACTAGAGATAGGGAGAGAGACAGAGAGAGACACAGAGAGAAGGAGAGCGCGCACTATGCAGCTAAGGATCTAAGGCAGCATTGATGCTCGCAACTTGCGACGCACAAGCGAAAGCGGCCAAAGAGAATGCCCAGGAACAGTGAGGAGCAGCCCAAATAATATATGTTTCTTGTGCAATATCTTAGGCAGCAACAACCTACCCATGCTCGACTCTAGTTGCGCTGATTGCGGGCTAATCTATGCGCTGCACAGCCAAAGAGAATTTAGTCACAGAATTTAGTCACAGAATTTAGTCACAGAATTTAGTACTCCGCCTGAAAAGTAGGCCTGGAAGGCAACATCTTAAGCGTTGCAATCAAGAAGACTTCTGTGCATTTTCTTTGGCACTTGTCATGGCATTCTGCATGCCAGAATTCTCCAGGGTTCTGCGCTAGAATTGTACCCTGCTTTTTGCTCTTTCATCCCATGCCAATAATTGCGATGGCAGCACTGTAAAAACTTTCTGAATATTATTGGTACGCCATTTGTAGCGCATTTAATTTGACCACTTTGTTGTGTGGGCTGTTTTTGTTGCCCCAAGCTCTTAAGTGTTTGGCCCACTTATGTGCATGTCTGTGCATATATTGTCTATATATAATTGGCTCTGTGGATGCCACTGTGCGAGGAAAGACACAGAGCAGGCGGTGCCAGCAGAGCTGCTCATTTTTGGCGCTGTAAAAATAGCTGAAAAAATGTAAATATTTTGCATTCAGCAGGCAGGCCAGCCAGCCAGCCAGCCAGCCAACCCCCAGTTCTATATGTATTGCATCTTTTTAATGGAATGATCATCTTGAATACACTTGCAGCAGGGTAGGCAGATGCAGCAGGCAGATGCATCTGCGACTTTGGAGGCTAATTATTACATGCACGAGAAGTGGTGCACAGATCGCTGGGGGTCATGCTGCATGTCTCTTGGTCGGAGCTGCATGTCTCTTGGTAAATTTGAACCACGGCTATATCCCACAGGAACGACTGTGATCTGTAGGGCAGGGTAGCAGAACTGAGACTTCTGCTTTTTGTTTTTTGCTGCTGCTGTTGCTGCTGCTTCTTGTTGCAGCTGCATGGTTTAATTACGTGTTATTGTTGTTGCCGTTTGTGGTTCATAATGAGTGTGTCTGTGTGTCTGCCTGTGTGTGTGTGGCCCCGAAGTGCACTCAAATGCTGCCAAAACGCATCAAACGACGATATGCACCATTGTCAGAGGGAACACAGCATCCGAGCGGCTTGCCAAAATACAAAACAAAAACGGCAGAGAAGCTGCAAAAAAAATAGTGCTGGGAAGAAACAAACAAAAAAAAGATGCATTTCCGGCCTGTGGGCGCTTTGAGTGCTGCTGCATGGCGAATGGGTGCAGAGGAGCAGAGCAGAGCAGGCCGTGTGCCCAGCTAATTGAAGAAGTTGAGGGCGGCTGTCGGCTGTGTGGAGCGGCACAGAATGTGGCCCAAAATGCACAGATTTATAGCGGTATTTTTGTGAAGTTTAAGCCCAAGGAAGGGAGCGGGGATGTGTGCAGCAAGGGGGGGTGTTAGAGGGGGAGCAGGTGTTGGAACAACAGAGGGGAGGGAGGCAGAGGACGGCAGCTAAACCCCATGGAACCTGGCGACCAGCAACACAGTAAGCCCTCCAGCGAAGTGCCCAGCAAAAATGCCACAGTGTGGCAAGGCAGACGCAGTGGTAGCCAAGGGGGGTGTCGAGGGGTTGTCGAGGGGCTTAGCTGGGAGAGAACTGCACTCTGGCTCCCGTGAATGCTTCAAATTCCCCCACAAATGTGGGGGCAGCCCCCCCAAAGCTAAAGCGCCAGCTTATAGGAAAAAGAAAGCAGAAAGAAAGTAGAGGCAAAGCAGCAGAACCCAAAGGGCGTTCAGTGTCGAAGTGATAGATAGATATATTTGTGGGCAAAACACACACGCATACATATAAGGAAAATGTGTAGCAGTGTTGGTAAACACATTTAATAAGTGACAGCAAGAGCGAAAAAGAGCAATTGTTGCATTTAAAAATATTATTAACAACATTTATCAGGGAAAAGGAAACAAACTAATTATAAAACAAATAAAAAAGAAACCTCCGCCCGCTTTGGTATTAGTATTAAGAAACAGTGTTGGCTAACACGCCACAGAGAGGAAGAAATGTCGATTGGCAAAGCAAAAATTGATGGCAAGTCAAAGCAAATAAAATAAAACGATTTCTTATTGAAGTGGGAATGGGGCTAGGAATGTGGCGGTGGAGGGGTACAATCAACACGGAAAAGGTGTAGCAAATGGGCAGCATTCAGCATCCAACATCAATTGAATCTGTGGAATGGACTGCGATGACAGCGATGACCACTGGCTAATTAAATGCGAGAATAATGTAAGTGTCCATGGGAAATGTTTCGTGGCAGAAGGGCAAGAAGAAACACCCAATGCGAGCTCAAATCAAATAACGAAAACGCTTAAACAATCCACGCCACATAAACATTAAATCAAGTAACAAATTTATGCTGCTTAGCTTCCCCTTTCTTGGTGGGTGAATTGTGAAATGCTTTGGTTGACTTACCTCTCGCTAGCGATGCTTGAATTTCTGGACATGGACTTGGGTGACATCTCAAAGTCGGAGTCGGAGCGATATAGAAATGATTCGCGACGTTGTGGTAAATTCTGTAGAACCAAACCAGCGCTGGGTGAACCGCCCTCAAGCGGTGATCGAGCGCCCTGGCCATTTTCTACATCGAAACTGCAAATACAAAAGACAGCACAAAAAATAATGGATTTAGTACAGAGCTATACAAAATGAAGTGCTGGGGAGCAGCCCCTTAAAAAGACACTGCCGCGGCTCTCCGGGCTGATGGACGGGCGGTAATGGGCGGTAATGATGAAATTCTGGGGCGTGGGGGTGGTGGTGGTGGGCTTGCTCAGGAAACGGAAGCGCGCCTAACAAGGCGCTTTTAAAGTTTCATTTCGTTAGACATATTTCTCGTTTCGTCTTCTTTTTGCCTTTTGCCCTTTGCCGCTCCGTGTTCATTTCTGTTCCTTTTTCGGTTCGTTGTCTGCGGCAAAAAGTTTTCCATTCTGGCAGGAAAATTGTTGTAACAACGCCAGAGCACAGCAGAGCACAGCAGAGCGCAAACGAAAGCAAAAGTCAGTCCAGTCCAGTCCCGCCCACGCCCACGCCCCTCCAACAAAAATGCGAAAATGTGAAAGGAAAGTTTACTGGATGCTAGAGAGCTCTGGCGGAGTCTTTTTATCGTAAGAGTTAGTGAGAAACTTCCATCAGCAGAATGCCAGCTCATCATTAGGCGGCAACGGCAGTGATGGCGGCAGCGATGGCGTCTCTTCATGGACTTCAATTTGCCGCTCGGCGGCGTCTCGGCAGGCGTAACACCGAACAAACTAAAGCAACTTTTAATCCACTTTGACGCTGCAGAAATTACACGGCCAAAAATAGGACACCAGGCGGGTAGCCAAGCCTTCAACTGAATATTATTTATGTTTTTTATATATTATTTATATTTATTATATTTAATTAATTATATTTATTATTTATTTATTATTAATTATATTTATTATTATTTTTATTTATTAATATTTGTATTTATTATTATTTATTATTTATTATTATTTTTTTTTATTTATTATTATATTATATTTATTATTATTTTTTTATTATATTTTTATTTATTATTATTTTTATTTATTATTATTTATATTTATTATTAATTATATTTATTATTATTTTTATTTATTATTATTTTTATTTATTATTATTTAAATTTATTATTATTTGTATTTATTATTATTTATTTTTCTTATTAAATTTATTTATTATTATATATATTTATTATTATTTTTCAATTATTATTTCAATTGATTTCAGTTTAAAAAGATATATCCCCAAAAGGTTTTCCGCTTCCCCTTGCAGTTCATTGACTTGCGTTTTCGTTTCGTTTTGTTTTTGTTTTTGGTTTTTGTTTCATAATAGGTAGAAATAGAAATGGTTTTTTTTTTGTTTTCTTGCTTGGCCCCAAAGGACTGGCAGGCACTTGCCGCAACTTTCTTGCAACACAGCTGGTCGCATATCCTGCCACAGCACAGCCGAAAGCCCCAAGCCCCTAGCCCCAAGCCCCAAGCCCCAAGCCCTACCCCCACCCCCCGCCCCGCTACACTCTATGCGCTCTGCTCCCCTGCCATTCAGTCGCCTTGAAAGGCCTTTCCACGCTTTTGGCACAGGGTCGCTTCGGGCTTTTGGGGGAGGGCGAGGAGGAGGGATGGATGGAAAAGTCGTAAAGAAAAATGATGTTTTAAGTAAAATTTATATCGGGGTCATTAAGTAAACTTGGCACAAAGTTGCTGCCGCTTGTTGCTGTTTCTTTTTGGGCAAGGGGCAAGTGAAGGAATGAAAGTTATGGGGCATGGGGCATGGTGGCAGGTGGTTGATCAACAATGTCGCCAGTTTCCATGGCATACTTTGTGGCAGCAACAGCAGCAGCAACAGCAGCAAACAGTTTTCAGTTTCCAGTTGCAGTTTTTGGCTGTTTTTCAGTTGTTTTTCTTTTTCGTTTTTTTCTGTTTTTTTGTGGTTTTTTTTGTTGTATTTTAATGGCGTAATGGACACTACACTCTGCGCAACAGAATGCCACATGCCACACACAACACACAACACAGGAAAGTGCCTGCCACATTGTTGCATTCGTTGTGTGTTCTCTCCCGCTCGCCCCATTCCATGAGCTGCACTTTCAGTTCGCAGCTTGCAGTTCGCAGTTCGCAGCTTGCGAATGAATTTTGTATGCTGAGTGGATTTGAATGCATTCGTATCGAATGGCACACAGCTCAAGCTCAAGCTCAGGCGACGTTGCATATTCGTTCCATATTTATTCAGTTGAGTCGATCACAGACCCATTACTCATTCATTCACTTGGCATTAATGCCCTGCGTTCGGATACTTTTTGAAGCACAAGCAGGCAGCACAGCAAGACCGAGGCGTGGTGCTGCTTGGCTCGTTCATTTATTCATTCGCAAAGTCCGGCAAATACTTGGCGCCGCTGATTATCCTGACAGACCAAGGACCTGCGTCCAACTGTCCACCCGTCCAGCCGTCCGTTGTGTTAACGCACTCACGACAACAACAACAACAACAACGACAACGACAACAATAGCAACAACACTGTAGAAACACTCAAACACTCATAAAGTGTCCTCGGCATCCTGTCAGCAGCAGCGAAACAAAAAGACAAAGCGAAGGAAAAAAGCGAGAAGCGCAAAAACAAAACAAAAACAAAACAAGAAAAAAGTAAAAAGAAAAGTAAAGGGAAAAAGGGGCAAAAGGAAGACAGGAACAAAAGCCAGCAAGACAATAATCCTGCGAGCGAGAAATTGTGAGAGACAGGACAGGACAGGACGGCGAACAAGACCAAGAGCAAGTTGCCACTTGCAACATGAATCGCCTGTCCGCTGCAACGCACACACACACACAGACGCACACGCACACAATTCGCGAAGTTGCAGCAAAGTGCTTTTGCAGCAAGTGTTTTGGCTGGCTGTGCGGCAAGGCACTTAAAGCAACATGAAAGCAACACGGAATTCAATTGAATTTTAAGCAGCCAAACCCCAGCCAACCTCCAGCCCCCATCCTTCCCCACCCCACCCCTATCACCCCTAGCACTGAGAGAGTGCTGCTGCTGCTGCTTGGGCTTGGGCCTGGGCTTTTGGAGGATTGTGGTTCAACAGGAGAGTGCAGACGAGTGCAGACGAGTGCAGGAGGTGTGGCAAATGCCACTCAACTTTGAGCTATCACCTCACAGCCTCACAAGCACACATCTTCTACTCGTTACTTGTAGGACCCACGAGTACGAGTACCTTATAGATACATACTACACACACTCTACTGCGGCTGGTCCCCCCAGCCCACCCTCAAGGCAAGGCGACTTATTATACCCCACTAATCGTACAGTGCCCAACGACGGGTATAACCCTCATAGTCAAATTGTTTTCACCAGTTGTCTCGGTGCATGAGCTGACTACGAGATGGTTCAAAGTCTTCTCGCTATCTTCTACTTCTGGTTGTCCGTTACTCTCTCCCATTCTGTTGCCTGTGTCCTGGCTGCGACTCGCTCAGCGAGCACCCAAAACAGCGCAACGTTGAGAGTAGCGAGAATGAGGCCCTGAGGTTACAGAAAGAAAGTCTTTGCAAGGCTACAAAGTCAGTATTTGATTTTGGATATTTTTTGAAATAATTTTTTAATTATATATATCCACAGCTTATTTTCGTTCAAAACTTATTCCACAAGAAGATCGATTTTCAATTAAATATTAAATTTAAAATATAAATATAAATATTAAATAAAATAAATAATAAATCAAATAAATAATAAATCAAATAAATAATAAATCAAATAAATATTAAATAAACCTAATATTAAAAAAAATAAATATTAAAAAAAAATCAAATAAATATTAAATAAACCAAATATTAAAAAAAAAAAAAAATTAAAAAAAAAAAATATATTAAATAAAATAAATATTATAATTTTGCTATAATTTGTTCTTCTTCAAAAATTCCTAATTAGTAAAAACTTCGCATTGAGAGGTATCCTCTTAGTTGCAAGTCGGAGCACATAGCCGTTCCCTTTTTGTTCTTGTTGCATTCGTGTATGTGTACTTGCAGGCGAACCAAAACACAATTACAGCAGGCAGAAGAAGGCGGAAGAGTGTGCCAAGGAGACAGAGAAAGAGAGCGGGAGAGAGAGAGAGGGCAGAGAGCACTGCGGATGAGTGTACTTCTCACATTTAAGCTGTGACGTGCCGGGTTACCGCCTTAAGCCAGCAGCCGACATATGCCACAACAGGCTCTCCTGCCCCGCCATTCCAGTGCCGGATTTGGGCGAAAGTCGAAGGAGGAGCAGCAGGAGCAGCAGGCTATGGGAAGAAGAAGATTTTTCATTGTTTTGGGGGGTCTACGGGAGTGACGGAACGAGCCCATACCATGGGGCATGTGTGGTGGCATGGAGAAACGGAAGTGTGCCCGACGGCAGCTCTTCCATGCGCCTAATTATATGTGCAAATAAATGAACGACGCATGCTGATTGTGTGAGTGTGTTTTTGTTTGTATGCGCGTGTGCGTGTTCGTTTGCGTGTGTGTGTTATTTCCCATAGACAAAAGGTTGCCCCTCAACTTTTCACAGAGAGAGAGACGGAGAGAGAGACAGAGGCAGAGAGAGCGAGTGCGCTAAGCTCAACGCCCGACGCCAACTTAATTAGTTTGTTAAAGTCGCGACTAAAACACACATTCACACTTGCACTTATACATATGTCATGCATATGTACATATATTTACACACGCAATCATATTCCCACAACATGGGCAATTGTGTGGCTGAAAAGTGTTTTGCTATGCCTGTTCCAAGAAGTTCTTCGCCGACAACTACAGTTACACATGCACACGCCACGCAGATCTCTGCTCTCTTGTAATATCTGCTAACAGAGCTTACAGTCTTAACAGTCTGCAGCTCACTGTTAGCACTGTGTTTTGCTTTGCCTGCTCCAAGAAGTTCTTCGCCGACAACTACAGTTACACATGCACACGCCACGCAGATCTCTGCTCTCTTGTAATCTCTGCTAACAGAGCTTACAGACTAACCAGTCTTAACAGTCTACAGCTCACTGTTAGCACTGTGTTTTGCTTTGCCTGCTCCAAGACGTTCATCGCTACTCATGCATTTACACGCAGATCTCTGCTCTCTTGTTATCTATGTTAACAGTGTAAAGCTCACTGTTAGCACTCTCTGAGAGCGGCGCTCGCACTCGCTCTCACGGTCTCATATCACTGTTATATGAAATATCTTCGACTTACGGCTGCTATCATTAATAAGACAGCAACTGAATCTTTCACGAAGCCATCCTCTGACATACTCCTCCATTAATACTGTCACTCACAATATATTCACGGTAAGTGGCTTTCTCTTTTTCCCTCTCTGTTGCCACTGCAGGATGTCTCGTTAGTCCCGAGACCTTGGGTGGAAAGGAGCCAAAAAATAACCAAAATTCAAAGACCGAAACGAACTGAAACCAAACCAAACCAAACCAAAGCAAAAGCAAGTCGAAACCAAAGTATGTAGAAATGCCGTAAGAAAGGGGCAGATAGAGGGGACGGAGCAACAACCGATTGCAGCTCTGAGTGTGAGAAGAAGCAGCAGAAGACGAAGAACAGGCAGAGAGCACAGACAGAAGCAGAGCAAAAACTGTCACAAGGCCATTAACAAAAGCCGGAGACTGACTGCCACGGAGGATGGATGGCGATGCTGCATGGATGCGGGGCATGGGGCATGCCAGCAGCAGCGGCACAAGATGATGGTTTGGTGTGTGACCAGAGGAGGGGGGAACCTACAGACTGCATCGAGGAGGGGGGCTGCTACTGGCACGGTGTGGGGTAAAAAAAGAAACCAAATTAAAATTGCGAGGCGAAATGAAATGGGAGCAGCCACCCCCAGCCTCAGCCCCAGCCTCAGCCCCAGCCCAGCCCCATACCCTTTAAGACCAACTGCAGCCCGCATACCGCGCCAGCATGTCGGTAGTTCTGTTGCGGCGCTGCTGCTGCCCTGACTACCACACGATGCCTTTTCCACCGACCAGAATCCAGCCCCAATCACATCGATATTTATTTAATCGTGAAATACTATTTCGTTTTCACTGAGAAAAATACATACACTCGGAGAAAAATACATATTTAGTTTAGCTTTGAAATATATTCAATATAAAATGCAAGCATGAAAAAATAATCGATCTATGGCCATATGAAAAATATTCCATTTCGTTATGTGAAATATTTATGTAGATAAGTGCTTACACACGTTTTAGTTAAAAAATTAAATAATTGTGAAATTAAGTTAAATTCAAATTTGCAAATTTTAAATAAAAAATATTTAAATTAAATTTGCAAAAATATTTAAATTAAATTTGCAAAATATTTAAATTAAATTTGCAAAATATTTAAATTAAATTTGAAAATATTTAAATAATTGAAAAATGTTCTATTTAATTACGAGAAAAATTGCTTGCAGCTGTGAAATATATTTAAATACGATTTTGTTCCATTAATGAAAGTAAAAATCACTTTATATATTTTGTTTTGGGTGTAATGAAAATATCCCTGCGAATATCTGTCTGCCCCCCGTGGGGTACCCGTGCCCGTCGGTAGAAAGCGAATGGTGCATCCGAGTACCTTTAATGTTTTTTAAGGCAAGGTGAAATGGATGGATGGATGGATAGCTGGCCCGCTGCTAGAGAGATGTGAGGCGGAGTCTGCCTCTGCCACTGCCACTGCCCCTGCCACTGCCACTGCCTGTGTGCATGTTGCATAATTTGACAGAGTGATGGCTGAAGATGAGGGCGTGGCAAGGGGCTGCGTGTGTGTGTCCGGGATCCACGCTGATTTTCATTTCATTGCGTCGTCTGCGTCGCCGTCGCCGTCGTCGTGCATTTGATTAACCATCGAAGCAGCTGTCGCCGCCAGCTCGCCAAATTGAGCATGTAGAGCAGGCTCTTGGCCGCATTCAACGTGCAACGCAGTGGGGCGTGGGGCGGTGGGGGGTATAACGAACAATTAAGTACACTAACCAATGGAGGGCTGTTCCCTTTAAAGGGGAACTCAAACTGAGTACGGGGATGCCCCGTACTTGGCACTGGATTGGTTTTCCCCACAAAGTTCGACCAAAGCTGCGCTTAAAGTTTGGGGCTTTGATGGCTGGATATAAAAGACTAGACAGGATATTAATTTAGTGTGAAATTTAGTTTGAAATTTAATTTCTCAGACGCAGCTGCCAATTCCAACCAAATGGCAGGCAATTCCCGAAGAGTATTACCCAATTTCGGTTGACTGGGTAGGCGGCTGCTGCTGCTCGTCATGCTCTTTTCGCATTTTTAATTAGCGCAGCAATTTGAGGCACACACATAGATCAGGGGCATGCCACACACACACGCACACACACACACGAATGGGGCTGGGCTAGAGCACCTTTATTCAGCCAAAATTGGCCAGGCTCTGCCCTTTCCATCTCCCTCTTTGGTTTTACTTTTTTTTGTTTTTTTGTTTGTTGCGGTTGCCCTGAGCGAAGCGCGGTGGGGGTGGGGAGTGCAGCGCCCCGTTGGCAGCCCTGGCAGCCCTGGCAACCCTGGCCCTTGTTATGGCAACTCTGTTTGAAATGGGAAAACAATCATCGGCAGGGCGAAATGGCAAGTCAATGCTGGCTGAGCATTTGCCATCATCTCAGTGTAGTTCAGAAATTCCCAACACACAGCTCTCTCTCTCTCGCTCGCTCTCTCCCAGTCTGTTCTGTGTCTGCTTCTCTGCTGTGGAGAATCTGCTTTGGGCTGGCAACTGGAAATGAAGGCCCACGGCAAGTACGGCGTAACGGCAACAGCTGCCAACACGTCCCTGTGCGAGGATGTGCGCAATTTCAGCACTCGGCGACGCAACATTCTCTATCTGGTGCATCGGTATCTGGTGGAGAACGGCTACTACAGCAGCGCGGAGGCCCTCAAGGGCGAGGGCCGGCTGTCGGACGAGTACGAGCTGTGCGACAACATCGATCTGGACGCCATGTATCTGGAGTACGCGAGCTTCTTCAACATGAAGTTCGGCAAGTATCCGCGCATCCTCAAGAAGATGGCACCCAAACTGAAGGTGGAACTGTCCAAGAGCCAGCCAGGGACAGGGTCAGGGGCGGTGGCAGGAGCAGTGGCAGGCAGGAGCTGGTGGCAAGGCACAGCCACAGGGAGTGCTGAAGCCGCCACAACAACAGGAGGCCACGATGGCCAATTGGCATGTCGGTGTGGGCGCTGCCACAGCTGCGGCTGCTGCCAGTTTGAATAACGATGCAGCGCACCAGCAGCAGCAGCAGCAAAGGAACGAGAATGGTAATGGCAATGGCAATGGCAATCCACCGCAGCTGCACATCAAGAAAATGGCCACAGCCGAGTGCGGCAGCAGCAGCGGCACGGAGCTGCAGCTACGCATTGGCGACATCGAGCACGGCCACTCGGGGGGCGACGATGCCCTGTTCTCGTCCCTCGACTGGCAGCTGCTGGCCGAGCTGGTGAAGACCACGATACTGCGGGAGGACATACCGCTGCGCTGGTCGGATGTGTGCGGCAATCAGCGGGCCATCGAGCTGATCAAGGAGGCCGTCCTCACGCCCATCGAGTATCCGCAGCTGTTCGCCCACGGCCTCAAGCCCTGGCGCTCGCTGCTGCTGCACGGGCCGCCGGGCAGCGGCAAGACCTACCTGGCCAAGGCCCTCTACGCGGAGACCCACAGCCAGGTGACCTTCTTCAACATCACGGCCAGCATTATGGTGAGCAAGTGGCGCGGCGAGTCCGAGAAAATACTGCGCGTGCTCTTCCACATGGCCGCACGGCGGGCCCCGTCGGTGATATTCTTCGACGAGATCGAGAGCCTGACGTCGAAGCGCGACCGGGCCACCGATCACGAGTCCTCCAAGCGCTTCAAGAACGAGCTGCTGCAGCTGCTCGACGGCATGGAGCACACGCTGAGGGGCGTCTTTGTGCTGGCCAGCACCAATCTGCCGTGGGACATTGACGAGGCCTTCCTGCGCCGCTTCGAGAAGAAGCTGCTCGTGCAGCTGCCCAACCAGGCGGAGCGCAGCGCCCTCATCAGCCGCCTGCTCGGCACCAGCGTCAGTCTGAGCGGCCGCCTGCTCGAGCAGCTCGTCGCCCTCTCCGATCAGTTCACCGGCGACGAGATCCGCTTGGCCTGCAAGGAGATCAGCATGCAGCGCGTGCGCTGTGCCACGCGCGGCCTGCCACCGCCCAAGGAGTCGCCCGCCAAGGAGGCGCAGGCCGCGCTGGAAGCCAGTCTGGAGCAGGCCTTCCGGCAGGTGCGACCCCTCGGCCAGAAGCTGCTGGCCAAGCACGAGCAATGGCAGCAGGACAATGGCTCCTGAGTGCCGCTCCTGAGTGCAGCTCCTGCTGGCCGCTCCTGAGTGCAGCTCCTGCTGGCAGCTCCTGCTGGCAGCCTGCATTTTATTTGATATTTTTTCTTTGCTGTTAATGTTTATAAATAAAGTTTCGCCCCTGCAGCGCTGTCTATTACCTGCCGGTGGTGCGGCGCCTGGCTCCCGCGATGGTCATCCGTGACACGTAGCGTCGTATGCGGCCGCTCGAGCGTCGCTGCTGCGTGCCGCTCGGTGCTGCAGCTCCGCCTGCGCCTCCGCCAGCGGCATTCACCGACCGAATGCTGTACTCCGTGGTGGTGGAGCTGCGCCTGTCGCTGCTCATCACATCCGAGCAGAGGGACGAGGACATAATGGAGGCAGCCGAGCGTCGCTTGCCCCCAGCGCCTGCCCCCTGCCCCTGCCCCAGCACCAGCACCGGTGAAGGTGCCACCGCCACTCGACGAGGTGGTGGTGGCCGAGCTGTCCGAGCGCGAGAACAGGGACGAGCGCTTGCTGCGGTTGCAGCTGCCGCCCGGTCCGGTGGCGTCCTGTATGTTGCTGTAGAACTCCTCGGTCTCCCGGTCGTAGGTCTCGTCCTCGTCATCGTCCAGTCGCGGCCGCTCCTCATCCTCCTCGAACTCCTCGGCCTCGGCCTCCGTGGCCATGGTGTCGCTGCGCTGGCTGAGACCCGCCCGCCGGCCGCCATTCGAGAGAGACGACGACTGCTGCTGCTGCTGCAGCTGGTAGTACTCGTGGTAGTCCCTCGATCCACGCGACCGACTGCTCGTGCCGGTGCCGGTGGTGCTCAGGTGGCGGTACGGGGCCGAGCTGGAGTTGCTGGTGGTGCTGAGGGAGTGCCGCTTGTGGCTCCCCGGTATGGGCTCCGCATGGCTGCCATTGCCAGATGTGGCAATGGCCGTGCTCGGGGCAGGGGCAGCTTCCCCCTCGCCATCGCTTTCGCCTCCGCCGACGCTGCCGCTGAAGGTGACTTCATGGAATTTGGAGGATTTGCGTCTAGCGCGGGGCAAGCCCTCGCCACTGCCAGTGCCCATGGAGATGGAGGGCCGTGGTCGATTGTTATTATCCAGGCTATGCTCCTGCTGCTGCTGCTGTTGCTGCTGCTGCTCCAATCCTTCGGCTGGGGTCAGGGTCAGGGCCAGGGGCTGGCTGTGGGCCCCGCGACGACGGCTCCAGGGGAAGGCGCGTATAAATGCAAAGATGATGAAGAGCGTGGCAATCATGGCGTTGCTTCGAGACGAATACGGGAGAGCGCTCTCCGTGGCTGCCCGTCAGATCTCTTTCATCTTTCGCTTGCACAGCGCGCGATTATTTATTTGCGATTTATTCACGATTTATTTGCGATTTATTTGCGTTTTATTTGTGATTTATTTGCGTTTTATTTGCGTTTTATTTGCGTTTTATTTGCGATTTTTAATTGGTTCAATTTGCCTTTTGTTTTTGTTTTATTTCGTTTCGTTGCGTTTCGTTTGGTTTTGTTCGGGCATCAGCATAATCCTCCGCTGCAGATATGACAGACGGAGATGAGAACGGAAGCGGAAGCACACACGACACACGAGCAGAGTGGCAGAGTGGCAGAGTGGCTGAGTGGCAGCGTGGCAGTGCAACTGACAGGCACACGTGGCAGGCAACAAATAACTTTGAAGCCACTGTAACGAGTCTCCCCAGACTCGAGCTGTGGCTGTATTATGTAGCCGTATCTGTCTCTGACTGACTGACTGACTGACTGCGCTGACTGACTGACTGACTGACTGACTGACTGCCTGATAAACTGTTGAGATTTAGCCACAGTGCTGGCTGACAGGCGAAGGAGTCGTCTGCTCTGATTTTATGCGCAATTTTGATGGCGATGCGAGAATATTATGATAATCAATGCACAATTATTGCACCCACAGGATACACAGCTACAGGGAGACACAGCTACAGGGAGACACAGCTACAGAGAGACACAGACACAGAGACACACAGACACACAGATACGCAGAGAGACACACAACGCTGCAAGCGGACAAAGGACAAAGCAGCAACATTCTCGCTTTGTCCCATCGCAGGGGGCAGCATGGGAGGTCTCGCTCCTCCTCCTCCTCCTCCTCCTCCGCTCTGTTTAACCAGAGAACGGACCTAAAACCCGTCAGGGTAAGCAGCTTTGTTGCTGCTGTTGTTGCTGTTGCTGATGGGGATGATGATGAGGATAATGATGAGGATGATGGTATCCATCCACTCTGTTACAAGTAGAAGCTACTTTTTAGTTTATCCATAATTGAAATGATTTAACAATGAGATGGCTGGCTGGCTCTCTGGCTGGCTGGCTGGCTGGTTGGCTGGCTGGCTGGTTGGCTGGTTGGCTCTCTGGCTGGCTGTCTGCCTGTCCGCCTGTCCGACAAGGAGGTCAGGGATTAAGGTCACTTACGGCAGCAGACAGCCGGCGACAGTGTGCAGACCAATTTGTGCAATCACTTTGCCAATTACCATTTCTTTTTTCAAGTTCACGATTAACCCAAATGGAAAGCAGCAACATCAAGCGCAGGGGGCAGCAAGCAAGAGCCTTGCAGGAGAATTGCCATGCAGGGAAAAATGGATGCCCGTCAGTCAAGCGAGAGCTGAAGATGCAACAGACAAACAGCCGAAGATGCAGCGCAATTCACGGGCAGCATTCACTTGTGCGGCCAGAGTCGAGCATCAGTGTGGCAGCAGGAACGGCAGTACGCGTTAAGGTTCAAGGACAGCAGCGCAGCGCAGCGGAGTGGGCGTGGGAAAGGGAGAGGGAGAGGCAGACCGAGTGAGAAAGCCCACGGCAAGTGAGAGGCCACTTAATTGGCCGGCACATCAGGGTCAGTCGCAGATGCCTCTGCAGCCTGCAAATTTAAAACAAACTCGATTGCCTTTAATTAAAGCTATCACAAAGCTGGCACTGGCAGGAAGCATTGCGTTGCAAATTCTTATGGAAGCTGGCAGAGTGGAGGCCGCATCCTCCTGCAGCCAGCAGCCACCAAGTTATGTCTCTCACTCGGCTGCAGCTGCCGCACCTGCCGCACCACGCACTACTTTTTAATTTGTTCAAATTGCATTAAAAGGGGGGGCGAAAAATGGAGAGAGCTCACAGCCAGAGACGGGCAGGTGGGCAGGGCAAGGGGCCACATCCAAAGTGAATTAAGTGCAGTAAAAACGCTTTTCCCCTATACATATATATATATATATACATATTCTCCCTCCCATATTGTATGTCTGTGTGTGTGCGAGTGATGCGGCTGCTTGGGGGGAGCATCTACAAGCAAAAACAACAAAAAATACGAGTCGGAAAGGCTCTGCCCTTAAAAATACGAAGCCCCCCCTTGGGATTTCAGTAAAAAAATACTAGCATTATTTCTTGAGTGGAATATTAAATATAAATAATATAAATATTAATATTAAATAATTTATATTAAATAAATAATATTAAATATTCATATTAAATAAATAATATTAAATATTCATATTAAATAAATAATATTAAATATTCATATTAAATAAATAATATTAAATATTCATATTAAATAAATAATATTAAATATTCATATTAAATAAATAATATTAAATATTAATATTAAATAAATAATATAAATATTAATATTAAATAAATAATATAAATATTAATATTAGATAAATAATATAAATATAAATATTAAATAAATAATATAAATATTAAATAAATAATATAAATATTAAATAAATAATATATGTACATATGTATATATTAAATAAATAATTAAAATTTTTTTATTTTTATATTAAGTTACTTTCAATCGTGATTAGTTGAAAGATTTATTTGGCCTCCCACGTCTGATACGGGTTAACGCCACCTCCTTAATATAAATATTAATATCAATATTAAATGAATACTTCATTTATTAATATTAGATAAATAATATAAATATTAAATAAATAATATAAATATTAAATAAATAATATAAATATTAATGTTAAATACATAATATAAATATTAATATTAAATAACTAATATAAATATTAATATTAAATAAATAACATAAATATTAATATTAAATGCATAATATAAATAAATGATATTAATTTTCAAAGTAAACTCCAGACGGAATCCCCCTTCCAGTTCGAGCTCTACGAACGGACGAGACTGCAGTCTGTTGCCCTCCCGCCTGGGACTTTTCTCAGAAGTGCATATAGCATTTGCAGCGCCATCTAGGCCGCATTACAGGTACTATGCATGGCCAGGGGCGAGTGTGGGGGGCGGGGCGGGGCGGGAGCAGTTCGGTTTCTGTTTTTGCCACTGTGGCTGTGGCTGCGGCTGTGTGGGGGTCTTGCTGCTGTGGCGTGGAGCTCATCTTGTGGCTTGCTTATCGCGTCGGGCACACATTGCCCCCTGCCCGCCGAACCAACGAACCACCGAACCACCACCCACCACAGGCGTTGTGGGTGGTGCTCTCTAAGTGTTGGTAAACAAGCTAGAAACAGGGGCATCGTTCCATCCCTCTCCCGCTCCCCCTGGTTGCAGCAGGGCGAAAGGACCCTGGGGCGATGTTTTGCTACTTTCACAGCGACTGCGCCTGGTCCGGCAAACACACACATAAACACACACACACACACACACACACACACACACACATAAATATTTCCTTTCAATTTTTCCTCATTTTTTGCTGTTTTATTTTGTTTTTTTTTTCTGTTTTTCGCTTTCTGTTGCTTTTCCTTCTTTTCTTTGGCAACTAATTCCACATTCTATATAACATATACATATACATATATATATATATATGTGTGTGTGTGTGTGTGGGCAGCATCTCAGGCAGTCAGCCAGCCAGCCAGTGCTGGTGGCATGCCCCAATCCATAGACCTTAGATCCCCAACCTTTTGTTTCGCTTCTCTTTCGCTCTCGGGGGCTAAATTTAAGTAGCAACAAATCACTTCATTGTTTGCGTGTTTACATAATATTTATACATCGTATACGTCTCTCTCTCTCTCTCTGGCACTCTCTCTGCCTGCCCCTGCCCCACTTCGTGTCTGTCCCTGCCCTGCGCTTCCTCCCTTTCTGTTTTCTCCAAGTGTTGACTTAGTGTTTCATTAATAAAAATGCTGCCTGTTTGCCCCACTGCCACTTCAGCCGCTCCAAAAAAAAATCGAACTCCCGTCAGACAACAGGAAAAACTTTCAGACTGCACGTCGCCCAAAAAACAGCAACAGCAACAGCAGCAAAAGCCCCGAGACCAGTCCCAAAAAAAAGAACACCAAGAGAACTCTGGCAGCGGGATGGAAGGGTTAGGGTTATCCCAGCTCAAGCCAAAAGAACGAAACGGAAATCGGCAAGCCGAGGGCTGACATACCCTAGAAGCAGTGGCAGTGCTGCACAAGCGAATGCTGCACAAGAGAATGCCCAAGAATCGGAGAGAAACAAAACCACAGTGCAACATGCATTGCCTGTGCATGACTCGATCCGCTAATCGCTAAACGCTAATCGCATATTGATTTTGCATGCTCCAAACATAAGTGTCGAAAGGCCAGCCTGATGCAGAGGAGTTCCCAGAGGTGGACCAAGTCCGTAAGCAGAGAGCCAGCCAAAATGCTGCTGCTATGTGGTCTGTAGTCTGTGTGCTGTCTGTGTGTGTTTGATAGAGAGTTAAGTGCTTAAAAAGCAAAGAGAAAAACAGTAGCTGCAGCTGCAGTGGCTGTAAAACAAAGAGGGAAAATCAAAACACCAAAAAAACGCACAAAGATTTTCGATATATTAAAATGAGGCTTTATATGAAAGTTAGAGCAAAAGATAGGCAAAGATCAGTGAAGGAGAGCGGCAGATGCAGATGAAGATGTAGAGAGAAGGATAGAGAGAGCGAGAGCGGGAGCGAGAGAGCGAGAGACCCCTTTAACCCCTTAAGATGCACTTAAATTATCCAACGCTGAAATGCATCAATTTGAGGCGTCTGCCGAGTGGGGGGAGGGCTTGGCAGCGGCAGGGAGATGCCAGGGTCCCAGGGGCCGCTGTGTGTGTGTACAATCCATTAACAACATCAGTACCCCCCTCCGCCGCCACGCCGCCCCGTACAGAGCTGCAACCCCAGAAGCAGCAGCAGCAGCAGCAGCACCAGCATCAACATCATCATCATCAGCCCTAATATCCTCCGGCTACGGCTACGTCATAAATAATGTTCGCTCTTTAGGATCCGCATCCTCCATTCGCCTGGTATCGCCTGCCCCCTGCCCCACCCCCGCCGCACTGCTTAATGCAAAACATCTTTCAAAATATGCGCATAGTTTCGGCCAGAGGATGGGGCTGGTAGGATGCGAGCGGGCGGCAGGCGGCACTAAGTATTTAAAGCACAATGCATGGGGCATAGGACATGGATAGGGCATGGTGCATAGGGCATGGAACATGGGGCATCGGGCATGGGACATGGGGCATGGGGCGTGAGGCGCGAGGCATGAGCGGCGTAATGGATAAAATATTTGGCAAACATTTCGCATGGGGCGAGCAGAGATATTTAACCATCCCACCGACCAGCCCCCCGCCACTCCCCCATTAAAAGGTTGGCCAGGCAGCGGCAGGCACAGCTCCACTTTAGTCGTGTGCACAT
Organism: Drosophila tristis; assembly: GCA_018150885.1. Classification (NCBI taxonomy): domain Eukaryota; kingdom Metazoa; phylum Arthropoda; class Insecta; order Diptera; family Drosophilidae; genus Drosophila; species Drosophila tristis. The sequence goes on along the minus strand of JAECWT010000086.1, from coordinate 2,018,925 downwards.
TTCGAATCGCTTTTCATATTTGCTTCACAGGGCACGTCATTGCCTCTCGCTCTATCGGTCAATCGCTTGTCAAAAATTGCATTGAAGATGCAGCTCCCCTGCTCCCCTGCCCTGCAGCAACTGCTTGGGGGCTGCCTGCTCCTTTCTGTCTGGCTTTTATTCGTCGTTTTGTTTTGTTTTGTTTTGTTTGTTTGCTTCAGCTTTGGCAGCTTTGCGTGGCGCTCCGTTTCGCTGCTTTCTGCAACCTCAAGCTGGCCAAGACTACCAGCTACCAGCTACTGGCTACTGGCTCCTGGCCATGTCTGTCGCCCCCCTGCCCATGCCCCTGCCCATTGTCGTCTGCGTTATTTCCTCTGTGTCTCTGTCGCTCCCGCTCTGATTTCTCAGTGTTTGTTGGTCCCAGCTGCAATTTGGGGCTTTTGTATTTTGCCCAGCCAAGAAAGTGCCAGAGGGAGGCCAGTGGGTGGCCAGAGGGAGGCCAGTGGGTGGCCAGAGGGAGGCCAGAGGGTGGCCAGGCGGAGGCCAGGAAGCCAGCAGCCAGAAGGCCGGAGGTGGCGAGGTGATTGGAAATGGAAATCCGAATCGTGACGATGATGATGCGGCCAAATGCCGATGACTGTTGGCTGCCTGCTGCCTGCTGACGACGACGACGATGATGATAGCCTTTGGCGAATGCCATTCGCAGTGGTGGGGGCTGGGTTTGGTCTCAATGCAAATACTGACCAAATTAGTGTCAAAACGTATTGACTACACACACACACACAGGGAGGGCCACAGAGGGGCCACACACACACATGCACAGTTAATGGCATTGCAATTTGCGCTGCATGCACGTATGTGTGTCAGAAGTGCGCTGCTGCATGCCACACACACAGCTCTTACTCTGCCTTCCCCTCTCTCACTCTCTCTCTCTCCCTCTCTTTGCCACTCTGTCTCGCTGTCTCGCTGTCTGCTGTCTGCTGTATGTGCTATGCATTTTTAGCTAACACACTTAACCCACTTGCCACGCCCCACTTGCCACACATAGCCTTATGTGCCTCCTCCCCTAACACCAGCCCCCCAGCCACCCAACCCCCTGTGTCGGTGTCTCTGTGTGTGTTGCATAATTCACGAAAAATGTGAAAGTTTTCTCCACTTTAAAAAGCAACCAAAATAGAGACAGAGACAGAGACAGAGACAGAGAGAGAGACAGAGACAGAGAGAGAGACAGAGACAGAGAGAGTGAAAGATTGCAATTTAATTATGTGCACGAAAATATAATTAAGACGTAAAAGTGTTGGCGTTAGACAGGGCTGGGCAGGGCGGAGCAGTGCGGGGGGACACTGTCCAGCAGGCCAGGACACACACACACACAGTTCGAGTGTGTGTGGCTGTCTGCGTGTGTGTGTGTGTCTGCGTGTCTGTGTGTGTGGCTATCTGCGTGTGTGTGCGTCCTTTGAGTTCTTTCCTTGTTGCGGCAAAGTTCCAAGCAAACTTTTCCTTTGCCTGCGCTTAAGCGGATTAGTTGCATGGGGCATGGAAAATTGATTGAATCTGAAATTTTACGAAATTCAATGACAACCAAATGTGATTCCCTCTCTCCAGTTTATTTCCCAGCCTCTAGCCTCTAGCCTCTACTCCGTATCTCTTTTTTTTGTACAGTTTCCATCCAGTTTCGGTTTATTTCTCGAATATAAAGCGGGAAATGCTGCAGCCAACTCCCAAGCCTACGAAACTGTTCTGCTGTGTCCGTTCGCTTAGGGAACATTTGTACAGCCACATAGCCGCACACTTGCAGCGCTGCTCCAGCTGCTCCTCCTGCTCCAGCTGCCACTCTTCCACTCTCAGCTGGAGCCTGCCCCTGTGCTCTGCCTGTCTCGCAGCCTCATCATCGATTGCCTTTCATCTTGCTTTATGAGTTGTAATTCCCTTTGTCGCTGCAAATTGAATGGCGCACCAATGACGTCACAGCCAGAAAGGAGCCAAAGGTGCTGGCGGAGCGCTGAGGCAGCCAGTGAAATGCCCAGACATCAGACAGAAAGACATTGACAATTGTCATATAAAAATAGCTTTCATCCTCGTGCCAGCCCCAGTCACAGCCTCAGTCCCAGCCCCAGCCACAGTCCCAGCCCCAGTCCCTGCCCCAGTCCCAGTCCCTGCCCCAGTCACAGTCCCTGCCCGCCCCTGCGGCTGTGCGCCACTGAAATTGAAGCCACTAAAATTCCCCATTTGCCACCTCTAGCAAGAAATCTTTTGACAATTAAATGATGCCAGCGAGAACAATGAAAGAAACGACTAAAGCAAGAACGAAGCAGGCAGCAGACAGGACAGGCAGACAGGAGACGGCCCACAGCTGAGGCATCTTAAAAATGTGCGTGGCAGAGCAGCTACACACATACTACATATATACATATATATATATATGTATATATTTTTTGGTAGAGGGTGCCTGTAAATGACGTTGCTTTTAGCGCTGTGCCACGGCCTTCGTCGAGGCGAAACTCAATTAAATGTGACAGTGGAAAATGCCGCTGCCGCTGCTGCTGCTGCTGTTGCTGCCTAAAAGTATGCTTTATGTAAAAGCTACACACAGCCGGATGGGAGGGACCAGGAGGATCACGAGGATGGCTTTGCCACGTGGCTGGGCAGCCGCCAGGTGTGTCACACACTCGACTCGCCCGCGACTCCCCGCCCGCGCCACCAGCCACCAGCCACCGCGCGCCATCGCCTTTAATTTCATCAACGTTTCCAAAGTGTTGCCTACTTTTGAAGCGCAACATTTCCGACGAAAACAACAAAAACAAAAAAAAAAAAGCACTAAACTGAATTTTCGTTGGAAAGTCCATTTTCCATTCTCCATTCTCCATTCTCCACTTTGCCGTATAAAATAGAATTTAAAAGCAGCCCGGAAAAATAACTACAAACAGGGCGAAGGAATTTCGTTCACCAACGTTCAACAAAGTGTTGCACGCTTTCCGGTGCATTGAAAATTTAGCAAATAATTCAGTGAACATTTCTACTAAATATACAGAATGGGCGTGGTGTGGGGTGTGGGGTGGGGCGTGGGGTGGGTGCATTAAATGGGTGCAATTAAAAGCAACTTGAACTTTAATTGGAGCAACATTTCCAGGGAAGAATCAATTTGCATTTCCATGGGGAAAACTACGTTTCGGTGCTCGTACAATTACGAGTAACTCCCATTGTTCCATCACACACACAGTTCTATGGATGTGTTCTCTGGAGTTCTCTGGAAATAATTACGCAAAGCACAAAACTGAATCTGTAATTGGAATGCAAGAGAACAGCGGCTGATCTGAGCAGTGCAGCTGCAGCTGCAGCTGGAACGGGCCCTCACCTCATTATAGAGTTCAGGCGAATTGCTTTAATTGAAGTGAACAAATATTACTGGGCTGCCAGAGGCTCAACGAAGGCAGGGTATGCGAAATATTGCATGAAATATGCGATGCAGATTAAAGAGACTTTCCCCGCTCTCACTCCCACTCTCACTCTCGCCCTCTCTCTCTCTCCCAGTCTTCAGTCTCTTGCTCTGGCACACAGACACAAGTTTTTGTGTGCGGGGAAGCTTTTGCGCCATCAGCGTTTTCATCTTTATCGCTCGGGAATGGCAGGCAGCAGCTGCCAATAAGCAACGATTATGCTTGTAGCTACAATCGACTGCTGCCCATCTGTATGTGCTGTGTGTGTACGCATTTGTGTGTGCGTGTTTGGTAATGGTTCTGTCTGTGTCTGTAAAGACAACAAAAATTGCATGAAGCACTCAAGTCAGGCACAGAGAGCCGAGCCGAGCCGAGCCAATCCAAGCCGAGCCAAGCCGAGCCTCAAAGCCAATGCCTCTGTGCTGTTCTGTTCTGCCTTCTACTCTCCATCCATGCGTATAGCTGTGTGTTTGTGTGTATCTGTGTGAGCACATTGATAGCACTTGTGAGGCGTTATAAACTGCAAGCAGTTACAGAGCCATGAAAAAAGGTTGGCAGCCAGGAATGTTGCCAGAAAAAAGAAAACGAACAGAACAAAAAAAAACACTGACCCAAAAGGCATTTCTTTTTCGCCTTTAAAGCAGCAAAAATATATATATAAAATAAAAAGGAAATTGTAAATAAAACAGGGACACAAAGAGGACACAGACAAAGAGACAGGCAGACAGACAGACAGCGACGGGGAGTTGGCGGGAGAGAGGGGGGGGTGAAAAGGAATTCCTTTGGCAAATCAACTTTTGCTTCTATGTACAATTTAAATATTGCAAACATGTGAAAAACGAGCCGCCTCATTTCCATGGAGCGGCAAAGTGAATGGAAACGGCAACAGCAACGGCAACGGCCAAAAGACCGGAAAATTCCTGATGAAACAATTTTTAGCAAAATGCGTAAATTGTGAAAATTCCTTTTGGTTTCTTTTTTTTACTGCTCGCATTTTCATTTTCATTTGCGTGTCCTTTCGGACATTAAATGGTCCTTTATTTGAGCTGTGATTACGGAAGACTTTTGCGATCTTTAAATCTACTAAGCCCGTGCATTGCCCGGCCATAATTATGGGATATGGGGATAAAGTCACGGAGGGGCTCTAACCCCACTGACTGCTACGCTTTGCTGCGCCCTTCGCTCATTTAAAATTAATCTGCGCGCATTTTAGTGCCAAATTAAACGCCCCAAAGTATGCAGCAAAATGAAAACTATTTGCCACACACATTTTCATTTATTTATTTATTCATTGGGCATCCCAGCAGCACAACAACTTAATTAGTTTATGATCATTTAATGCACTCCGCCAAATGTGCGCCAAATGGTTGTGGGTGGGGCTGGGGCTGGGGGTGGGGGTGGGAGACCCGCCACACGGTGGTCGAAAATGACAGCAGGGCAACCCGCTTCACGCTCCACCTAGCATCTACTGTCTGCTGTCTGCTGTCTCTGTCTCTGGCTGTCTGTGTGTGTGTGTGTGTGCATAAATTAAATTAAAATTAAATGCTTAAAAAAGAGAGCGGTGGAGAGAGACAGAGAGAGACAGAGAGAGAGAGAGCGAGTGCTTAGAGCGGTAGGAAGCGGCTTGGCAGGAAGCATTGACTCCTCAAGGCTCAACTCTCTCTCTGCCACTCTCTCTGCCACTCTCTCCCTCCCACTCTGCCAGTCTACATTCAACCCAATTGCCTTTTACCTTTGGGCATAATTAACACGCAACGTGTGGCAGATTGCGGGGGGTACGCAGATGGATAGGCGTGGCAGGTGATTACATACTTAATGCACACGCACGACAGCGAGAGCGGCAGACACTCACACACACACACACACACACAGGGAATGTGCGGCTTAAAGCTCTTAATTGATCGTTTTATATGGGTAACTATAATGTGCTTAAGGGCCGCTTTAAACAACAGCAACAACAGCAATATATGAACAAAAGGGGAAAAAAAGCCACAGTGGGAGCATCGAAGGACGATGATGATTTCTGTAAGCCGTTGAGCATTTATTAAAATTAAAAGCAGTGGCTCTGGCAGTAGCAGTGGCAGTGGCAATGGCTGTGGCAGTAGCAGTGGCAGTGGCAATGGCTCTGGCAGTAGCTGTGGCAAAGTAAATCGAAATGTGGCAGCAGCGGCAGCAGCAGACAACCGGCAGCTTCCTCTTTGGGGTCTCTTTTGGAGGCTGCCCCCTGCTTAACGGGCCAAAATCCGTTAACAGGGCACAATAAGACCATTACAAAGCCCATCTTCCTACACTCCGCCCTCGCTGCCGCCCTCCACTTTACTTATGGCTTTTTATAGCACGTTGATTGCTGGTCCACAGCCCAAAATGAAAATGAAATGGAAAAGAAATTGAAAATGCCCAGCAAGCAGCAGACCAGAATGATATCATTCGTGTGGGAAAGAGACGCAGTCAGAACAGACAGACAGAGAGACAGACAGAGAGAGAGAGACAGAGAGAGACAGAGACAGAGAGACAGAGAGACAGAGACAGAGAGAGAGAGTCGGCCCGATAAGTAGGTGGAAATCCCTTCAGGATTTCACCAGAAGAACATAAAAGAGTTGCCCATCACAACACATACATCCCCCCCACACACACACCCACACACACATATACGTAAAGAAAGACAGACAGACAGACAGACACACAGACAAGCTCGTGGGACATCCATTCAAGGTACAGTCCACGTCTGCTGCTGCCTCCGATTGTTGCACGCTGCTGCCATTTCCACCGATGCTTTTTAATTTTTCTCACACACTTTCATTCGGTTTATTCCCGAAAATACTCGATAAATGGGCGCACAATTTACTTTACTATTTACTCCCCCAATATTTGCTATTCTTTCATTCATGGAAAACCTTCGCAAAGCGTAGCTTGAGTTTTATCCAACAAAGTTTGATATTTTCAAAATATTTTGCATTATATTTTGTGTTATTTCGGCAACCCAAATATATTTCTCTTGCCTTGCTCACCATCGACTGGCTGGCTGTGGCCATCTGCCATTCCTGCACATCGTTTTCTCTGCATTTTTGTTGGGCAATATAAAAATATAATATCATGCATATATCGTGCATATATTTCCAACTGCAGAGAATGAGCAATGGAGTGGGAGCGGGAGCGGGAGTGGGCAGAATAAAGCGGAAAATGCGTATAAAAATGGCATTAGAAAATACAAAAGCGAAAAAAGAAGAAACGAAGAAGTAAATAAAGAACGAATGAATGAAAGACGCAGCAATAAATGGAAAAAGAGGCCTCTATGCAGGGGGGGTGGTAGGGGCAGCAGAAACAGGAAATAAAATTCCACTTTAAGCGTTTTTAATACAAATGCAAATACGTAACAAGAGAAAGCGGGGGACAGAGGGGCAGAGAGACAGAGACAGGGCAGAGAGACGGAGAGACAGAGCCAGGAAGCGCAGCTAGACAGAAAGGAGCGGGCGGGCGGGGCAGCAGGGGAACGGGACAGACAGCTTGACAGGCGAGTGAGCGATGAGTGTGAAGCGTTTGGGGCGGCAGAGTTGGGAAGGGGGTGTGCCTTTTTTTTTTGGGGGGCGTAATGTGGGGGCATGAGAGCGTTGAATGCGGTCACACATTGAAGGTGTATTAATATATAGATTTATACTGGGGACAGGCGCCCAGATCCCTCTTTATCGTGATGCTGCCAAAGGCTTCCTCTGCTACGCTGGGAGAGGAGCCCCCACAACGTGCCACAAATAAAGTGGCAGCAGCCAACCAACTTGCAGACAGCAGACAGCAGTCAGAAACACCCATACAAAGACACAAAGATACACCCACACCCACACAAAGGGAGACAAGTGCATATGAAAAAATCATAGCATAGTTTAAGGCGCAGCCAAAGAGGAAGTGCCCTGCGAGGGGGGAATAAAAACGCTGAAATTGCAAAAGCGGAAGTGTAATAAAGTGTGCAAAAGTGCAAAAAGAGCACAGATAGAAACAGACAGGAAGGGAGGAAGGCAGGAAGGGAGGAAGGCAGAGAGTGAGACAGACAGCGAGGGGTAGCAGCACAACAAACCGAACAGCAGCGCAAAGTGAGATAAGAACAATGCGAAACAAGAAAAGTCAAGTGTAAGAAATGTCACAGAAGTTGCTAAGGGGACAGCCCAGCAGAAGCAGCATGAGGAGCGGGGCACAGCGGCGTTGGGGAGAGCAAGGAGTGTACACAAAAACAAAACAAAAAAGGTGAAATGTTAGATGAATTGAATGGAGCAAACACACAGCTGCAAAGCAGAAACACGAGACGCGAAAGACGCGCGACGCGCGACACAAGAGGATAATAGCACATGAAAAGCACAAATGGATGGGCCGAAGTTCCACGGCAAATACATACATAGGCACATAAATATATAAATATAAAAGGTGTATGGAGGGACAGTGGAGAGAACCCATCCAAAAGGTGCTGCCAAAGATACGAGAGCTGGCAGTGCAATTCCACGCGTTAAATCATCCAAATCCGCATCCGAATGATTAGCATAAACGAATGGTCATATTCGTTTCATCCGGCACCGAATAGCGAGCGAATATTTCCGTGTAGTTTAATCGTGAAATACCGAAAACCAAAAGGAGAATTCCACGCAAAAATTAAGTGCCTAGGGACGGGAAAATGGCAACGGTTTTAGACGGAAAATGCCACCAGACGGGGTACGAGAAATACGTTGTTGGGGAGCGACAAATTCGGATTGGAACATCACAGTGGATGCCACATATTGGGGCGTAAAATGGCCGCGCTGCAAGTGCTGCCAGCGAGTGCCCGAGTTCTCGCTCGACTTTGCACTTAATGATGCCCAAAAATAAAACAATTCTCCAGCAAAATCCAATTTAGATTATAATTCTCAAGATTCTTCTTGATTTGGCAGCAAGGATCCGCCGAGCAGTGGCGAGGTACTTCATTTTCAGAGGCCAAAACAAAAATGCGCAGCCACAAGAGCGTGGGTTGGCCAGACGAACGGGGGGTGGTAGCGGGTGGCTGTTGGGGCAGACATGCAAATCCCTCACACACACACACACACAAGCACACACACACACAGTCGAAGAAAGTGTAAAAGTAGAATGAACGGAAACCGTTACTGGCACAAGGACCTCGAAAAGTATGTGCAACATTAAGTGTGACAACGTTCCACCCCTCCCCCCCACACCTCACCAAACTGCTGCTGCTCGGCGTCTGCCTCTTGTGTGCCCCTTTTTGTTGCACACAAGTTTTTTGTGCCTGCTTTTTGGGTGCGCGGCGCGGGGGGGTTACGGATACCCTAACCAAAATAGTTACTGCTGCGATCTAGAAATGTTTTATCAAAATGTTACAAGAGAAAGCAGCTCTAAGGATCCTGTCACAAGTTTTCTTTTAAGGGGCAGCCAAGATCTGGAAGTATTCACTTGTTTTGAAGGGCATTTAGCTTCGGTTAGTGGATGGTAAGATACTCTTTGGGATACAGGCGGGAGCGCAGAGAGAGAGAGACAAGCCCAAGAGTTTCGTTCATCCCAAGAGCATTTCAGAGTCCCATCCGCTCCGCTTCTCCTACTTTTTTTCTTACAATTATTTCACTCATTAACAGAAAGAGAAACAACAACACAAACAGGCAAGGCAACAGCGACAGAGAGACAGAGAGACACCGAATGGGCAAAGAATTAAAAAAGCAAACAACAGAAGCAACAATTCTCTCAAAAGCATCCTTGAGCATCCTCGCAACAACAGCAGCCCTTCAGCCCTTCAGTCTCAACGAAGCAGCAGCAGCAGCCGCCAGTCAGGCCCTGGCTGCAGAAGTGTCTTCGCCGCGCCCCCCCACCAACACCCTACATAAGAGCCGCCCAGTGGGACAGAGATAGCCGTAGAGATAATGGCAAAAGCAACAACTTTTCGTCACTAATCAACTTCCAAATGAACTGCCGCCGCCAGTGCTGAGATACCCAGTACTCCCGCAAGGCTATACACGCACTCGGGGAAACTCTGCTCTACCATTAACTCTCTCTAACTCTCTGTAACTCTCTCTAACTCTATCTATTCTATTTACTTATTGTATTATTTCATTTCCATATTATTTGCTGCTCTTTCACTTTTTTATTTCTTCTAAAAGTTTTCAGCTAAAAGCACAAATAATACGAATAATTTTCACTTGTTCCACAATTTTCCCCATAAGTGAAAGGATGCATTAATTTCGAAGCCGTAATCCCGCTAGTGTTAAAAATCTTTTTTCCATTGCATATTTTTAGCGTTTTTAGCGGGTAACTCCACTGTCGAAATGCATTTGTATATTTTGTATTGTGTTTGCTTTCGGTGGAAAAGTTAAATTATGAATATGTCGGCCACAATACACGCACCTATCTATATGCATATGTGAAGGCAGACACACACACTCACACACCCACATCCACACACAAATATATAAATGAATAAATGCCAAAAACAATTTACATCAAAATATTTGTGCCAAAAAAAAAAAGTTTTTAACGCCCACAGCCAGGCAAAGACAGAGATTTGGGAAAGGGCTGCGGGCTGTGGGCTGTGGGCGGTAGAAAGGAAAAGCGGTTTTTAGGAAAATTTCCATATGAAAAGCAAATGTGTGGGCGTCGTCGGTGGCCGTGTCTTGCGGCTTATAGGGGCCTGGGATGCGAGAGAATATTCGGGGGAAAGTTTATCAACTGAAGCATCGCCTAATCAACAGACGGGAAGTTCAGCCCCCTGAACCAACGCCATTACAGCGACCGCACACAATTTTTGGGGCATCCTGCCGCCTCTCATCCGTCCCACAAGCTCACTTTGTGTATGTTTTATTTGTTCACAAGTTGAAAATTTCAATTTGAAGCACACCAAACTCATTAAGGGACAACATGGACAACCTCCGAAAAGGGCAACAAAAAGGGGGAAACGACACACAGTTTTGGAGCGGGGAGAGCTCTAATAATATGTACTATAATTAATCGCAAATGTCAGCAACCAAAGTGGCAGGCACTCAAAGTGGAAGCAGCCAAAATAGCTGCAAAGAATTTATTTTGAATTTATTTTGAATTTATTTTGAATTTATTTTGAATTTATTTTGGATTTATTTTGAATTTATTTTGGAAATAATTGTTCCAGAAATCTACACAATTCTTGCATTACGCGTAAGTAGTATGTATTACCCTTTTGCCCAATTAGAGCTGCTGCCTTGCCCTACCAACCCCCCCACCAGGCCAACATTTGAGCACGTGTCAGGCTCTGCCATCTCTAATTTGGCACGCAGCCATCTCTAAGCCAGGCATAATGCGAATGCGTTCGCTTTGCGCTTTCGATTCAATCAATTCTTGATGTCTTTATTAATATTTATGCGCTGGATGCTGCCGACAATCTGTGTTCTCTCACTCGCCTCGCCCTCTCCTGCTCTCCCTCTCTCTTTCTCTCCCTCTCTCCTGCTCTCCCCGTGTCTGGCTGTGTATCTGTGGGTTGTGTGGGTTGGAGTGGTGGATTGCGTGCGTCTGTTTTGAGCTTTTATGTCAGAGCGCGTAATGCCCATAACGCTATAACCTATCCTCCCCTACGATACTCTACCCTACTCCCCCGCTCACGCTCTTTCGCTTGCCCCAAAATGTATGCAACGAACCAAATTTTTAAGTGCTTTAATTTTATTTCGTGGAGCAAGCGAACGAGAGAGCGAGTGCCAGAGAGTGGGCTCTCGAGATGCGATGATGAGGACTTTCTTCTTGTGTATTTTATATGGACTAATTCGATTGCATGTGTTTTTCGCCTCAGAATCCCAACAGAATACCCCACTCGGTCGCTCCTACTCTCTCTTTTATGTGCTATATTTTGTATTTATTTTTATCTCGCTCTCACTCTCTTTTTCATTCTCTTTCTGCCCATAAAGCTTCAATTTTTCATTTTTTGTTTGACACAAAACACTCGTCCATTCTTTTTTTATATTTTTTTTCGGCTAATTCGCTTTGTAGGCGCCATTAATGGTCACGGCCTCTGAACTCACTTCGCTCCTTCGCTCTCTCCTCCTCTCTTCCGCTGGCAGGCATCTCTGGGTGCCCATCTCGCACCTTCGTTGAGAAGTCCGCTCACGTAGGCGGTCATTAGATCAACTTTAATGGGATGCAGTTCACGTTTTTATTTACTTAGATCTCCCTCTCTCTCTCTCTCCATCTTTTGACTGGGAGTACATATGGGTTTGGGGTGGGGTGACCCCCGAACATTTGACATTTCAATAAGTTCACACATCGTAAACAGCTGACCTGAGAGACCGCAAAACTTAATGCAAAGACAACTGAGTCTTAACAGTGTTGGAAAACTTTTATGCAAAACTTTCCCGAAACACTTTTCATCACAAGCGCTAAATATATATTGAGTGGTGACTGGTTTCCTATTATCTGGTCTGCATTAAGTGTAACTCGAGCAGAAACAGTGCTGGCTAACAGAAAATAATGTTAAGTGTTGATAAAGAAGAACCATTTTGGCAAAGCTCACCAAATAATGTTGGCATGTGCATGTGTGTGCTGTGTGTTGGCTAACAAGCAGCCAGTGTTGGATAATGTCTGCCGCTCTTGAATTTAATCCAGGCCTTGCCTGGATTTTAGTCCCCTTTTTATGCTCTGCCTCTCATTATATTTTCTACTCTCTTTTTGTTTTTGTTTTTGTCTTTTCCCCCCGAAATCCGAATGCCAAGCTGTGGTCCTTTGTGGGTCCTTTCTATTGCAGAGCCCCCTGGTGTGGTCTAGGGGGCACAACTTTAATTGAAATCTTTGCTCTGAAAGCGACTTTATGCAATTTGAAAATACTTCCTGGACCCAGAAACTTGGAGACAGCAACACGAGGAGGAGCAAGAGCAAGAGCAAGTAGATGAAGATGAGCTGCTTCTGATGCTGCTGCTGCTGCTGCTGCTGCTGCTTCTGCCGCTGCTGCTGCTGCTGCTGCTGCGTTGGGGAAAACTTTTACCAAACAACTTTGCCTTAAAGACAAAAGCAGCTTCCATGGGAGGACGAAGGAAAAACAGGAACGCTGTGCGGAGGGGCATGGGAAATGGTGAATGGTAAATGGAAATTTGTTTTCCTTTGCCCACAAAAGATAGCCCACGGGTAGCGGGGGACTTGGTCAAGTGACAAGACAACAAGACTGGGGTACAGCCGCCGCAAAAGGTAAGCATCACTTTGCTGTGGGGTCTCGCTTGGGTTCACCTGTGTTTGCGGCAGTTGGGTTAGATTGCAGCCGAGTCGTCACGCGATACCGCTAATTATATAGCCATGGATATATGGCAGAAATGACCGATCGGTCATTAGGGGCAGCAGCTCCATAAAGCCATAAAGATCATGCAATTACCATTCGGATCGACACATAACGTCAGCCGATGAGCAGTCCATCAAATATAGAAATAATATATAGCATTAAAGTAAAGACTAGATCCATGGGACAAGGCCATAGCGCAGCCAAAAAGCCACGAATCGTGCCATCCAGACGCACATTTTATGGTATTTGATGGCAGGTTTTTTCCCCGACAATAAACCAACGGCATGCCCTGGGGTGGGGGTTCTGGGCTGTGCTGTAAACTGCGTCATTTGTTTACCGATCGAATAAACGTTTTATATCTTTGGCAACCGATGTCTGAAGATATGGGGCCACCTATTTGTTTTGAACTGTGGAAACAACCCGCGAGAAAAACCCCGCTTTATCTGCAACTGTAGCTTTATGGATGCAGTAGCTCAGATATGTCCATCGGCAGCAGATAGTTTCTCACATTTTAATGATTTGAAAGCCATGACCTTCTTGCTGTCGCTTCGAACATAGAAATACCATTTTCAATGGCACATCCTGCTGTCCAGCTGGACACACACCAGGATAGTTATGCGCAGCTATGCGACAGAGTAGAGATGGCAGACGGTCCATAGAGGATGGGGACGATGGAGGACACACACAGTCACACAGTAACAAGTTGAGGATGACATTGACGTTGCTTTTCATGGCAATGTCATGTTGGGGAAAGCGGAAATTAAAATCCATCCACCAGCAGAGAGCTATAAGTACATTTTCCATTTTCCAAATCGAGCAAAAATATGAAAGGCACAAGAAAATAGTAGAAACAGAACAAACAAAAAAAATTGAACAAATTAATAATAAAAAATCTTCTGCTTGCTCGTAGATTTATCTATTTATTGGAGAGAGCGAGGGAGAGACAGCCGTAAGTTTCGCAGGTGATCTACGGAGTCCCCCCCCTACCCTGGACGATTTATATTCATTTGGCCAAAACAGTTTTATGGCTCCCAAGCAGGCAGGGGGCAGGGGGAAAACTTTCCATTTTCCACCTCAGCTGAAGATGGAAACGGCAAACGGTGGTGGGTTAGGGGGGGGCAGGGGCAGGGGCAGTGGGGGCGACCTAGTTCCACTTCTTTTTACGTATCTTTTTGATGGAGCAACAGGAGGAGGTGAGTCGTCGTCGGAGTCGTCGTCGTCCTGCCTGGGCGTGGGAAACCTTTTTGCAAATTCCCTCAGATATTTTTAATTTAATTTTTTTTCAATTATGCTTTTCGTAGTACCGCCCCTGCCTCCTTCTAGCCCCTCCGCGCCATAGACACACGTGGCCAAAGAGCATTAACCATTTTTTTCTTCGCATTTTCCTCTGCGCCTTTTCCTGGCATTTTGCAATTATTTGCTGCGTCTGTGTGTGTGTGTGTGTGTGTGTGTGTGTTTTGGGGAATGTTGAGGAAAATTTTGCTGCTAGCATAGGAATTTTCAATGTAAATAGTGGTTCAAAGCAGGTCCTCGCCACACACACACAGCAGGAGGGAAATTGTTAGAAAATTGCTAGAAATTGTTGATCATCCATAGCCAGAAGTGCCACATAACTCTTAGCTTTATAAAGCGATAACATGCAACAAAAATCGATTATTATTGGCAATTAAATATTTCGAAAATTTCTTGATAGGTTTTCGCTTTAATTTCTTTAATTTAGAAACTAGAAATTTGCTCTGTAATCGCAATCGAAATCGTATCGAAAGTAATCGCAGTCGGCAGTCGGCACGAACAATCGCGTATCGATGACCCTGCTGACCTTTGACATAACATCGCATCGCATCGCATTCCGTTATCGCTGAGAATTAATCAAAACTTTTGAGTTATCCAATTAGCGGAGCCGTCTAAAAGTTTATCACCTTCCGCACCACCCACCACCTACCCCTGCCCCAGAACATAACGTCTGACAACCTGCCACCACCCTCTGACACACACATACCCCCCCACACCCGCACCCGCACCACTATCGCATGAAGAAGCGAAGAATCGTAAAAAAAAAGGGGGAAGAAGTAGCAGGAGGAGCAGGAGGAGAAGAAAGCCAATGCTTGCGGTGAGCTTTTATACAGCACGTAATTGCTCTCAGAGAGTGAACGAGAGCGAGAGGGGAGGGGAGGATGGAGATGCGAGTCCGTTACCGTTTGCTCACCGTTATATGGAGATTGAAGATGAAGCAGGAATGCCGGATGGCGGCGGCTACAGTGGTGGCTCGAGCTGGAGCCCATAAAGTGTAGCAGCTGTTCAGTAGGCAGCTTTGCCCCTCTCCCACCCCATCGCCAACCCCAACCCCACCACACCCCTGCCCGAGCCGTATGCGTGCATGAGGAAGGAAAACATAAATGAAAATCAATAAATAAAAATTTTATCGCCTCAGTGAATGGATGGAGAGGGAGTGGGAGAGGAGGAGAACAGGAAGAGCACAGAGGAGCACAGTGGGGTGCAGGGGGAAGTGAAGGAGTCCAAAGCCAGGAGCAAAAGCGAGGCTTAAATTAACTCACGCACACACATAAAAACGGGGAGAGAAGGAGACGCGAAAGAGAGAGAAAGAGAGAGCGAGACATGGGGCACATAGGAGGTGTGGGTGGGGAAAAGTTTTTAGTGCCAAAAAAGGGGTGGAATGGGCGGGGATGGGAAAGGGCAGAGGAAATCATGCTAAAAACCAAAGCTAGACCGGCGAATGCGGGTAGGATGTGGATGTGGGGGGTAAAACTGGAAAACCGCCAAACAAAATCGATAAATTTTCATGCTTTTACAGGACAGAACGAGAGGGCGGCTCTAGGAATGATAGAGAGAGAGAGGGAGAGAGAGAGATTTAGACAGATTGCAGTGAAAGAGATGAGGGGGCATGCTAATGCAATTGGCCAATAAATCATAGCGCATAAAACTGCATAAAAATGTCAGACATCGAGAGAAAAGTAATCCTCTTTCCGAGTGGTGATGGTAGGGGGTGGGGGTGGGGGTGGGGGTATCAACTTTAGTCAATCAAAGCTGGAGTGCTGCATCAGGAGATAGACCATCAATCAATTAATCACACGCCTCCCCAAGCGATTCTCTCAATCGTTTACATCAATCAGTAAATTGCTATCAATTAGATAAAAAGCCTTATCAGTGGGCCGGACTAGTGACGAAAGCAGAGCAGCAGCCCCCTTCCCCTACCTCTTTCGGTGCATGATTTATGGCCAAAAGGAGATAGCAAGAGAGAGGGAGAGTGCTAGTGCTTGGTGCTGGTGCCCCCGAAACAAACGGTGGAATCCGGGCGTAAATATTAGCCCATAAATCTGTATAACAGTCGCGTTCATAAATCAATATTCAAATGGAAATAAACCCACTATAACCACAACAACAGCCACAGCCACAGTACTACGACACAAGGGCTCTTCAAAACAAAATAAAGAAACGATAATGGAACAGCTGCGACGGCAGTGACGCGACAAAAGAGACGCCGCTGGCGCCGGCGCCTCCGTGGATCACTTGAACCTTGCTCTATATTTTTCCACGGCAGTGTAGTTGGCAGAGCATGATCAACCAACGCAAGCAAAGAGAGAAAGCAGAAGAGAACAGGCAGCACGAACCACAGCCACAGTTGCAGTCTCCCTCCTCCTCTCTCACTCACCGTTCAGCAGTACAGTGGCGGCTGATAAAAGTGCACACACCCACAGCGATGAGCACAGTCGCAGTCGCAAGCATCGCCAGTGCACTCATTACAGCACACACACACACACCTCCGCTCCCCCACCCTTGGACACGATCATCAGAGAGAGAGTGAGAAGGGGAGATGAAACGCTTTGGAATTCCAATTAGTTGCCGCTCTCTCTCGTTCTTTCTTTCTCTCTCTTTTATTAATGACTGGTACGTGACTGTGGGACTCGACCCGGCTTATAATCATTTCACATGTGACAGACGGCAGGCGGCAGGAGGCAGGCGGGCAGCATTATCCATTATCCAACGATTGGTTATACCACCCACTGTGAAGCAAAACTACACCGAACCTCTGCCCCTACCCACTCTCCCTCTCACCCAACACTCGGAAGATTCTCTGAGCTGCAGCGTTGCCGTACTTTATCTTGGACTTAAGAAAATTCAAAACTTTTGTGATTTGTGTAGGTTTGAAAAGTTGTTGAGTTTTATGCAAAACACTCTATCTCTCTCTCTCTCCCTCTCCCTCTGACACTCACTGAACGTATGTATTCCAATTTGCGCTTTGATTTGACGTCCAAAACACAAACCAAGCAGCAAATAGATTGCCTCGCAAATAAATAGAATAAATGTTGACCAGGGACCAGGGCTGGTGGTGGTGGTGGTGGGCCCCTTTAAGCTGGGGCGGTTGGCGGGTTCGTTCGTTCTGTGGTAAATTACATTTCATTTTTGAAATCAGCGCGAGATGGCACTGAGATGGAGTTAAGTTTTTTTAAGTGAAAAGCGGCAACATCGCATTACTGGACGTGTGCTCAATGAGCGAAAGGAGCCTGAAGACAGATACAGAGAGAGAGAGGGGGAGAGAGAGTGCTTAAAGAACCGAGGACAGGACAGGACAGTAGTCGGCAGTCCCAGGCTCCAGTTGAAAATTCAATTTGATTTGATTTGATTTTCGTTCTCGTTTTCGTTTGAATGCACAGCACAGAAAGTTGAAGAAGAGAAAAAGAGGAGAACAACCAAAGTGGAAGTTGAAGTGGAAGTGGAAGGAAGCTGAGTGGATAAGATGATGTAGCAGCCGAAGGAGAGACATGATATCAAATTGGTGTAAATATGGGGACGGAGTGAACAGAAGAGAAGTTGCTCGACTAGTTATTTTCCCCCTATTTTCAAAACAATTAATCGTTCGAGATCGGTGGATTGCACCCCCCTCATATACATGCATACATACATACATCTATACTTTTTGAATTATAAAATCGTTTCAATCATTTTCTTATCGATATTTATCCCTTTCGTTCTATTAGTTCTTATCAACAGCAGAAAAGTTGCCCCATTTCTCACGCAAGCCACGCACGAACAGTGGGCCACATCACATACACACACACACACGCACACAGCAGGGCGCACATAGCAAGGCACGCGACAAGTTTGCGTACACCCATTGCCAATTTAGCAGCGAACGCATACACACACACACACACACACATATGTACATACATAGGCACATGTTTTAGACATTTACTTTTGCGGGGCAGGCACCGTCTCGAAGATTTTTCATTGAGCTTCGAGGCAAAAGTGCCGCTGCCTCTCGCTCTTTCCTACTTCTGTTGTTGCTGCCTTCTCGCTTTTTCAGCTGCCGATAAAAATCAACAGTCGGCGGCGACGTCGACGTCGACAAGCAGCCGGCAAAACTTTTGATACCCTCGGATCGGGTATATATGTACTCTCAATGCCAGACATCATTTAAGTTGGAACTAAACTTACGGGGTCACTACATTAGACACCTATCCTGACTGGTAAGACTGTTTTTTTTTTAATTTAATTCCTGTATTTTGTGTCAAATCTAACCTAACCAGATTTGTTTACTAAATCATCATATAGGGATGGATGATGGATCAGCCAGAGGGTATCACACGCTTCGACTACCGATATTCTCCGCGCTTTTCCACTCTCTTTTATCGCACAATTAATTGACAAACATTCAAATTGTGCCATGCGGCTCTGTTGTTTTTGCTGTTTTATTTTTCTAATTAATTTTTGGGCGAGCGTCCCCTCCCCCCACTGTAGTTGACTTTGCTCCCTTCTCCCGCTGTGTGTTCCTATTCACGTTCAGTTTCTCACGGTGGCGCCTACCGCTTGCGCTCCCTTATCCCCCACCTAAGCCACTCATTACACCTGCTCGCTGGCTTTCCTATCAAACGATGATCCTCTCGCGATACCGCGCACTGCTCCAACAGCAACAACTACATCATCACACGAATCACACACCTTCTCGCGTTTTCTGCCAACCGCACTGGCACTGCAGCAGCACTCTCTCTCTCGCGGCTGCTGCTGCTGAGCTCCACTCTCACTCTCACGTTGGCAGCGGCGGCGGCGCTGCTGCTGCTGCTGTTCTTATTGTTGTTGCTATCTCTGTTGCTGCTGCTGCGTTTTGTTTATTTGTCTCTGTTCCACTTGTTTTTTGCCTTTCGCCTTTTGCACTTGTGCTTGTGCTCTGGTGCTGCTTCTTGTTTGCTTATTATTATGCACACTTTTTCCCGTTACATTTCGATTGGATTTTCGTTGATTATTCGCACTAATTCTTTATTGGGAATTAAATTTTCGAATTGGAATATTTAGCACACAATTTTTTTTGGTTTTTTTAAGGAGAGCGCGAGACACACGAACCACCGCGCCGCGCCGCACGCCCGAAGTGCCTTTACGTTATATGATGAAAACCGAAACGACGACGACGCCGAGAACCGTTCAACATGAACGACGACGACGACGACGCGAGCAGAGCAGAGCCTCACAGAGCGCCAACAGCCAACAGCAGCAGCAGCACCAGCAGCAGGCAGCAAAACGATGCGAAAAACGAATTGAGGCGAAGGCGAACAGGCACGGCACCAAACAGCCACACACACAAACAAACACACACACACACGAGGGAGCGAACGAGAGAGCAAGCTTGAGAGAGCCCAGCCAGCGCAATGCGTGAGAGCGTTTAAGCCTGTAAGTAAGCGGCCTGGTAGTGGGTAGTGGGTGGGGGGTGGGTGTGTGCGGTGTTGTAGGTAGCCATGCCTAATGAGAGAGGTGACCCAAAGCGCATTTGGCAATTGAAATTGAAAGTTGTAATCAAGGTGTGTTCAAGACAAGGTGAGGGCCATTACCATACCCATCATGCCGTGCCGTTGGCACATTTTAATTGCAGTGCATGCACACACACGCACTTCGATTAATAGAGAGAGAGAGAGAGAGCGAGAGTGACAAAAAGAAATGTTTGGCATTCGAAAAGCGAGGAGATTAGCTCACCTTTTGCAAATACACCTTGGCTGTAATGAGACGACATCGTTGGTGACGGCGGCTGGAAATCCATCATCAAACAGCTGCCGCTGCCGCTGCCGGTGGGTGCGCTGCCATCGCTCACTCACTCGCTCTCTCTCTGTTTCTATCTGGCTCTCTTTGGCAAACAGCGGAAATCCAATTACAGACAGAGTAGGGACTCCGGACCCAAGCAGACAGAGCGGCAGCGGCAGCGACAGCGTCGCGGCGCCGTAGCTTACAGTGACTCGGAAAGGAACGCACACACGTACACACGCACACACATACACACGCAGCGGGACAACAGATGGATCAAGTGGGATATTCAGCTCCACACGTACAAGAACGACATGAGGACATGGGGGGAGATATTGAAATCGCA
Organism: Drosophila tristis; assembly: GCA_018150885.1. Taxonomy (NCBI): domain Eukaryota; kingdom Metazoa; phylum Arthropoda; class Insecta; order Diptera; family Drosophilidae; genus Drosophila; species Drosophila tristis. The sequence goes on along the minus strand of JAECWT010000086.1, from coordinate 1,998,890 downwards.
TAGAAAATAGCGCACGGAAAAAACAAACAAAGAAAAAAAAACGTTACTTTGAATTTTCCCACGGGAAATACATATAGGGAAAACGCTACAAAAGTGGCGTTGAGTGGACGGACGGGCAAAATGATATAAGAATAAATGTAACTGTTTGATTTATGCATAAGTTTCGAGTAAATAATACTCCAGCTACGTCAGCTACGACCTCCAACGACCTAAGAGCGCAGCGCACGTTAAAGCGAATTACTTAATGGCATTTTAAAGAATTTATAAATATAAGGACTGTGCAGCGTAAAATATAGCAAAGTGAAAATTATGTTCATTGAATATCATAAAGATCACTTTTAATATTCAAGCGAAAATAGCACCGGCACAAAGCTCAGAATAAAACTCGCTTGGGAAGCATCTCCTTCAGTTGTCGATAGTTGGTAGATCCATTCCATGGTTTACCATTTCCATTTATGAAAGAAATTTTTCGAAAACTAATTAATTACGTAATTTAAGAAAATTAATCATCTTTTTTCTGAATAAAATTAATCAAGATTTTAATGTACACATATTTTGGGATTAGAAAAACCAGAATTTGCTCCTACTAAGTCTCCATGTTGACCATGGATTCGGGTCGGGTTTTTCGGGCTATTCTCAAAAACGGAACGGGGAGCAGGTCCCCCCCCAATCCATTGACCCATCCAACCAGTTAAAGATTATTAAATATCGCTAGTATTCTGCCAGCTCTAACCCACATTCTTGTGCATTTTTGTTGCTCTTCCCACAAGCAATCGCTAATCTTTCGGCTGCCTGTTTTTCCCTTCCACCCTTCGCTTGGTGACACTTTTCTTCTCCTTGGCCTATCCACCGCCTGCTTCTTGGCCATCGTTTATCGCCTGCGATAAAAAAAAAATAAAAAACGCAGCCCCACGCTTATTTGCTTTTCGGCAGGGTGTTGGGCGCGCGGTGGGTGGCGGCTGGCGGATGGAGGGGCTGGATTGGGCAGGGGCACCGGCACCAATGCAGCTACAAAGCGATGCCGACGCTCTGATTCTTATCGGCGAACAAAATGAAGCGGCAGCAGGCAGCAGGCGACAGGCGGCAACAACAGCAACAATGATCGTCGACGTGCTGCCCGCGTGCCGTTATCACAAAGCAAACGGCACCTGCCGGACCCAACCCGGGGACCGGCCCCCCTGCGGAACGAAACGACAGGCGACAGCAGACGCAGCAGCAGCTGGCAGCTGGCAGCGACGTCACAAGAGAGCAGGGCAGCAGAGTAAGAGCGACAGCGGTGGAGCGAGTGTCAACAAAAGAGAAAGAGAGAGAGTGAGAGCGGAAGAGTTGGGCGGAGATGGAGAGTGGGCTGGTGTGGGTGAGGAAAAGCAAAGGCGGCACATCTGCTGCTGCCTGCTGCTGTTGCGACTTCTTTGTTTTTCGCTCTCCGACTGTCATTGTTGTTGTTTTTTTTACAGATTTACATTTTAAGCAATTAATAAAAATACGGGGGGAGAGTGGAATGTGTGCGAGATAGAGAGAGAGAGAGAGAGAGTGGCGAATGGGAATGTGGGGGGCAACCTTGAACTTTGACCTCGCTCTCGCTGTCTCCCTCCTACACTTCTAATCTGCGCCTAAAAATTTGATTGCCAAAAGAAAAGAAGAGAAAAATAAAAAGACGAAGAAGGCGACGAATGAAGAGAAAGACGAAGGAGAAGCAGAATCAGCCACAGTCCCGCCTCCGGCAGCAGCACCGCCACCTGAGCAGGCTCTCTCTCTGTCTCTCTGTCCCTCTGCCCCCCCTTTACCGCACATTTGATGTGTGACGACAGTTCTCTCTTCCTCAGTCTCTTGTGGGTTGTGGGGGGGATGTACATTGGGCAGAGTGGCTGTGGGAATGGCAGGGCAATAATTAGTCCCAAGTGGGTTTCATAGCAAACAGCTTATGGCTATGTGGATTGCTGGGCGACTGCTTGGACACTTGATGCTACACCGGGAGGGAGCTGGTGTGATGTTGGAGGAGGTGGAGGAGGGGGAGCATGAGTAGTAGCAAATTCCCTTACAATTTTTTACTTCCTGATTCAGACTCTGATTACGAATACTTCAAAGCGAGCATCGGGAGTAACCCCGTTGCCAGGTTTCCCATTTCTCTCAAATTTGCGAAATTCGATTCCCCTAAATCTGGTGAAATTTCCGAGAGTATCTCTCTCTTATCGAGTAAAACTTATAATTGCTACGAGCTATAATAAGTGCACAAGGGATTATTACAAGATTTGTGGATCAAAATATTTGTCATGTTTGATTTTCAGTTTTCATAATTCTGGACTTCTCTTTGGCAGCATTCACCTGTGCGTCTCGAGTCTATCATTAATGTGGAAATGATGGGAGCAAGCATGTAATTTATAACCTATTTATTGTTAAAGATATGTCCAGATCTGCATCATTATACATGTGTATATAATGAATACATTAAACAATCCAGATCACGAGATATCCCCATCATGTGAGTGAATCCATAACATTATTCAATACGATCCTCCTCCTCCTCCTCCTCATTCCACATTTGTATGCCACATGCGATCGTGCGCTATATATAATAATCTCTCCCGCCAAATTGCCTGCAATTTTGTTGCTGCTTTTATTTTGTTTTTGCTTTTGTTTTTTTTCAATTTTTTCTTTCATTTCTGTTTACGTGTTTCTCTATTTTTATGCTTTTTTCAGATAAGCGAAGCTTTGCATGTTCATGAGGGGAGGGATCTATTCCCCCCCTACACCACCACCACCACCACCCTAACTACCATCCGTAGGTCATGCTTTATTTAACAAATGGCACACAGCAACACTCAAAACGGTGAAGGTGTAGGCGGGAGCAGGGGAGCAGGGAGACGAATATAAAGAGTTTATGAATAGAATTCTAACAACTTAATTATAGATATCGGAGAGTGGATCGCTTGGATGGTGGGTTTCTGTGGGACAGTGGGACAGATCTGACAGCGAAAAGTATTCATGTCTGCTGTAATGAATCCACCATTCAGGAATATTCGGAAGTGCTTTACAAATTTAATAATAGATTTGAAAATTGATTTCGTGTTTCGTTCGCTCGAACAGAACTATACCCACATCATTCCTTATATTATATACTGCCCCAAATTAAGCGAAAATTCCAACTCAAAGTGTCCTAGAACAGTCTGGAAAATCCAAGGAATTAATTCCCTCAGAGCTGTATTCGAAATCGAAATATTGATCGGTACTTATGCACCGATATTTATATGCAGGAAAACTTGGAATATGTTAAATGAATCTAATTAAAGATTAATTAAAGTTGAAGCATTTAATGTAATAATGTAATATAGTCATGGATTATAGTCAGTCCTTCTAAAAATTCCTGGGGCTAGATCTTCGATTCGAACCTCATTCGATTTAGATTTGGAATTCAAATTCGGTGCAGATGGTTCTGTCTCACTCACCTTGAGGGCGAATTCCGAAAATTGTAGCAACAACAGCAGAAGGAGCACACCATATACACAAGGAAATTGATGCTGCCGCACCACGTTGACGTTGAGGTATTGCCGGTAGCTCCGGTGCCACTGCCACAGCCGCTGCCGTGGCCGTTGCTGCTGCCGCTGCTGTTGTTGTTGTTGTTGTTGTTGTTGAGGGAGCTGCCCACACCGCCGGTTAGGGTGGTCGAATTCTCCTCGGTTCCCACTGTTCCCCCAGTGCCGCCTGTTCCCGTTGTCCCACTGCTGCTGTGGCGACTCGAGAGATTGCACAGATCGAGTCCCGCTGCTGCGATAATCGACGCAGCAGACGATTTGCGACGTCCAGACGCTGCTGCTGCTCCTTTCACGGCTCCTCCTCCTCCAGTTGCTACTGCCAGCGCCGCTCCCGTACTGCTGCTGCTGTTGTTGTGGGGCGCTGCTCTGCTGGCTTTGGTACTTTGTTTCAGGAATTTGCTCAGTCGGCGGGCCGCTAAATGCGGTGGGGGCTGCGGACTTTGTCCGCCCAAAGCGGGTGGTGCGCTGCAGGTGGAGCGTTTGCGTTGCGGCTGTAACGTCGCTGCTGCTGTTGCGGGATCTGCTGCTGCTGTTGTTGCTGTTGCAGTGGCTGCTGCAGGCGATGCATCCACAAAGCTTATTTGCTTCCACTTCTTTTTCTTCTTCTTTACCTTGGCGGTGGCCTTGAGCAAATGGCGCGATCGGAATGCTGCTGCTGCAGTTGTTGTCTGTGTGGCTGCGGCAGCAGTTGTGGCTGCTGTGGGGGTTCTTGCTACAGCTGCTGCGCTGGGAACTGCTGCTGCTGTTTCTACGGCGGGGCTGGCTGCTGCTGCTGCAGCGGGTATTACTGTTTCTCTTGCTGCTGCTGCTGCTGTTGCGGGGACTATTCTTCTTGAGCGGACTGATCCTCCGGCTACTTCTCTTCCCGCTGCGGGGCCTTCTCCTCCTGCTGCTGCTGGCGTTAGGCTCTGGCTGCGCCTTTGACGCGGCGCTGCGGCAACGTCGGCGGCGGCGTCGTCGTCACCTTTGGCCGCCAGTTCAAAAACTTTTCCCCCGGCCAACCGCACACACACACACACACACAGTCGCACGCAGACAGAGGCAATCTCTCCCGCTTGCACAGACACACACACACCGTACACACACACACACACGCGCGTACGCTTACGCTCACGCAGGCGGCGTGTGTCGTCGACGTCGCGGTCGCGGCATTTGATAAGCGGCTTCTCTGGTTGTGTTGTTGTTGTTGTTCTTGCTGCGGGTGCTTCTGCTGCTGCTGCGCCGCTGCGGCGGCTGCTGCTGCTTTGATTTGAGTGCTGCTTCAGCCGCTGCTGCTGCTGCTGGATAACTGTTTTTGGCACTGCTTTTTTATGTAATTTTTCAAACACTTGCAAAAAAAATTGTCAAAAAAATACTTAATATTAATGTAATTTTTGTTTGGCTTGTTTGTTTTTGGTTTCGGCTGTCTCACATGCACAAACAGAGACACACGAGAGCACGAGCGCGCGCCTACACAGAGACACTGGAGAAGAAGACGGCAACGGCGACGGAAGCGCAAAATGGAATTTCTGGCGTGTAGCGGTAAACGCGTGCGATGCTCACAGCTGCAGCGACCGCACGACATTAAGCAGAGGGACAGGACAGAACAGAAGCCAAGCAGCGCCCAGCACCAAGCGCCAAAACGATATGGGAGTAGAGCAGCAGGCAGAGTCCATGGTATATCCATGTGTGGTGTGGTCAATTCGCTCTTTAGCTGACCTAACTTGTTATCACGCGCTCTCTCTCTCTCTCTTTCTGACTCTCTCGGCCACACAGGCACAAAAACCCGAAACGTAATAATACATGATCTAATGGATTCCATACAGATTCAAGACCACAAGCATACGCATACGATTGAAATTAGGTAACCAATGAGAGAACGCTCGCTGAGCTGGTCTCACCTTAAATAAAGTACACCCTGGCAGAGGAGGCGGCTGAAGCAGAAGCAGAATCAGAAGCAGAAGCAGCGGAGCAAGTGACAGAGAGAGGCGGCCGAAGAAGCGAGTGGGACACAAACGAAGTGAAAGAGACCACGCACAGAGAGAGGGCGATGGCGATGGCAAAGGAGAAGAAGACGAAAGCGTGGAGGCGAACGCACGCCGCCAGCGGAAGCTGTGTGGAGACCGAGTGACGCCGGCAGCGCAGCCTAGCGATACTCTTCGATTTGTCTAGCCTCCAGCGGGTGCGTATGCACGAATACGCAACGGGTTGGTTGCACGACCAAAGCTGAACAACAATCGCGGCACGTCCAAAAGCGCAAGAGAGCGCGTGGATATCAAATCTTTAAGCTATTTACGCATATGAACTAAAACGCTTCCCGCAGACTTAATCTCTGCTTTGATTCTACAAGCGAGGAAGCAAATAGACACGCATTCGATACACGATCTGGACACGACCTTTCGCCCCCAAAAGTGATTGTGAATTCAACTCGAATAAATTGCAGCTGAATATATATTTTTACATCATAACCGATTAGCTTCCAGTTGGGAGATTAATGCTGAAAGTTTCAACCCCATAAGCTGTTGAATTAATCGCGGTGAACTTTATTATAGGTTCCATTACGAATATTGTCTTACTGACTTCCACAGTGTAAATACAGTGAAACAGAATACAATTACAATACTAGACATTTCACTTGTGTAAAACTTTAGGGACTTATATTTGTTAGTGTAAGGTAGAGTATCCACTGTGTGGTGGGTTCGGTCTCTGTGCTTCCGCTGCTACTGAATGAAATGCGCAAAATAGTAGTAGACGCCGGCGTCGCTGCCATGCTATGTTCTATGAAAGTTGGGTGCAGAGATGTGAAATAAATGAGCGAAACAGCGCCTGGGTCCCTTAATTTTTGCACTCTCTTCTTTGAGTTGCTTTCTAGTGTTGTTCATCTAATCTTTCTTATCTTTTGTTGTTATTTACATTTATTTCGGTTTTTCTATTATTTATTTGTTGTGTTCCGTTCTGTTCTGTTCTGCTGGACAAGCTAGACCAGTGCAAGTTCTCTCTTTCCACTTTCCTCTTTGTGCTGTGTGTGGCTGGCTGTGGCTGTGCTGTGCTTCTCTTTTGCGCAGAAATGTGCGCGCTCTTTGTTTTGGAAAAAGTGCCGGGCTCTCTTAAAGCGCCGCTGTCGCAGCTGGCTGGCTTTTGCTGCTGCCGCGGCTGTTTCTGCAACTGCAACTGTTGTTGTTGCGCGTTGCACTTGAAAACTTTACGTACGCACAGTCCCCACAGCACCCCACCTTTCAGCCGGCACCCTGCACCCAGCACCCAGTTCTCTCTATCTCTCTCTCACGCTCTCACTCTCTTGGGCCGGCTGAAGTGCATTTGCATTTGTTATTGAGCCGCCGCCCCCTAAGCTGGGTCAAGTGATGGGCGCGGCGGCAGAGCAGAGCAGAGCAGCCAGCGTGTGCAGCAGCAGCAGCAGGCAACGCAGCAGAATTGAACTCAAGTGGCTTGCGTCTTCACTAAACACTGGACTACAGGATACGGGGTTTACAGAGACATGTAACATGAGGGCGGGTCTGTAGCCTGGCCAACTGCATAACAGTTTCCCATAAGTGAATAGACTTTTTATCGGAACCTAATCAGGCCGAGGCAAATGGTCTGATTCAAGGAATGTATCTGACTGTGACCTTAGTCCTGGGTAGCCCTTGGGCTGTATACAAGTTAATTATATGCTGGGGATGCTCTATGCCGTCTGTTGTCTGGTGTAATTAAATTATTCTCTTCACGGCACGAGGCAGTTCTGATTGCTATATTAGTTGGCCTCTCCACATCGTCCACCACTCGAGCCTCGTGCCACACGGGGTAACGTAACCTTATGCTGCACTTGCTCGGGGCTCCAGGCTGCGGGCTCACGGATCCCAGGAATCTCATGGCCTGGCATTTTGTTATTAGCTCTTAAGTGGCCCCAGGTACCTCAAGGTGCTGTACGGGTGGGGTCAACGGAAAGTTTCAAATTTCTTTTGGCCAATAAAAATAAACAAAGGCGCCGGCAGCGGGCTGAAATGAGCTCCAGGCTCGGATTGCAATTATCCTCCGACCGGTGGGTCCACCAGCTGAGCGGGCTATCCATCAAAGATGGATGCCGCTTTCCACAGGCTCTAATGAAAATTTGCTACCACTTTGCAAGGAGTCGCCTTGAGTGTCTAAATACTGCACTGGCATGGGCAGGGGGGGAATGGCGAGGTGAGGCGAGGCGAGGTGAGGGGCGAGCCGAGCGACGGACCCAGGTGGGGGACACTTATCCATTCAGTTGGAAAAGTAAAGAAAACGAAACGAAACGAAAGGAAAGGAAATTTTTCGTGTTATGGTTATGGCTTCCTCCTCAAACTGCCATCCAGCCAGATGCTATCGCAATTTCGGTCTTTTGCATAAACAGGCCAGAGATCTGTCAAATGGAAGGAGATATACTCACGACGGGTACTCTCCAGCCGACTTCTACAGCGAGCGGAGCAGGTGGCGTTTGTCTTTGATTTGTGTGTCGCCATTTGAATTTTAAATCGTTAGATTGGTATTTTATAATGAAGGAATTAGCTTTCACTATTGCATGTAGGAAAGGTTTCAAGATATATCCTTGTGGCACACCAAATTTGCCCCGATGCAGATCTACCCTCGGCTGAAGCGTATCCAATCTTCGTCTATGTTTTCCCCTGTGCTATTTTGTGCCCCGTCTGTCCGCATCCACTTTTCCACGGCCGCTTTGACAAACAGCCCACAACAATAACAAAAAAGAGGAAGGACACACGGACACACAACAACAACAGAAACAGCAGCAACAACAACAACAACAACAGCAACAGCAACAACAAAACACAAAACTAATGGATGGGCAATGGCACCCAGGGGGCTGGCTAAAGAGATACGGACAACAGGATAGATAGACGTTCGAAAAATAGAAAAAGAGAGGGAGACTGAGAGACTGAGAGTGCTGAGTGGGGGAGTGGGGGGAGTGTGGAGTGGGGGAGTGGGGAGACTATATATAACACCCGTGTGGAGTGTTCTCGTGATGTTTGTTTGATAGATTTCTGGTGGCTGCTGCCCATGAGTCAAATATTTGTTAAGCAACTTTCCAGCGGTTTCTTTTTCTCTCTCTCCCAACTCACACAACTGATTAATTGCATATTGCCTGGAGATATTGTATGTGCAATAAATATCTTTGCGGATATAGAAAAAACTGCATAAAAAGGCATTTAATATTTCGAATTATTATTTATAATAATTAATATTTTTTGGTGCTTTCGCTGTGGAAATTCTGCTAATTTATGCCAGATTTTGGATATAAAAGTTGCCTAGGCTAATCCAATACAATTTGCTATCCCAAGAGCTAAATATATGTACATGTACATACATATATGTATGTATATAAAAGCCAAAAATTGAAGCTGCTTCAAAGCTCTCCGCAACGTATTTCCAACGAACTCCACAAAAAGGTTATGGCATTCATCAAAGTAGCAACTTTCAGCGATAAATGTCCATGGAATTAAATAATTTTCAAACGGTTGTTTCTATATTTGTTTGTTGGGTTCTATTGTGGGTTCAGCTTTGCTTTGGAAATCATGGAAAATGTTTTCTATATATAATTGCGCGCCATAAATTGATCCCAAAACTCGGAATTTTCCCAAAGGATTGCGAAGCAGCAGCGGATTTATTTTACGCATAAAGTGCCATTCAATGTTTCGCCCACTTAAAAGCACACATGGCCCTGCTATAAATGGCAACAGGTAAGTATTATGTTCATGTGAAAAACGGGTAGGGAATGAACAGAGTCCTCATTAACATTCGCCCCTGCACTTTGATTGTTGTTTGTTAAGCCATGCAAAAAATAATCCCTTATCCCTTTGCCGGCCGGGCGGCGTCTCTTCGCAAATATTTGTGAACGGAGTGTCCTTGGATTTTTCAAATATTTCCCAACATACATGGAGCTTGTGCAGGCTCCCGCTGCTCTTCATTAATGTTTTCTTTTTTCTGTTTTTTCTGTTTTTTTTTCTGTTTTTTCTTTTTTCAATTTCCTGCTCTTTGAGTTCGCATTTCGCATTTTCACTACGCCCGCGAGTGTGCGTGTGTGCAACACGCCCCCGCTGTTCGCTACTATCCCTGCAACCTGTTTCTCCTTTTTGTTTTTTTTTTTTTTGCCGCTGTTAACTTTATTGCCATCTGGAGGCGGGATCGTATGGGCGTGGGCGTGGCCCGCGGACAAACAAATTGCATGCGTCTCTCATTTCTCATTTCCCATTTCACATTTCAGATTCGGTGCTGTGGCGCTGCTGTTGCAGCACTTGCACTTGCAGCAAGGTGGGCAGCACCGCGGGCGGACTACGCCCACTGCCGCCACCAGTGGCAAAGAGTGATCCACCCCACCAGCAGCACTAAAGCCGGAACACCGAATCTGCCACACGCCGCCACACGCGCCGCTGCGCCACATGCCCAAAAGTTAATCATAAAAACGCAGAGCGAAAATGCCAAGGTTCAACGTGTTGCTGATTGTTTTTCCTCGGGCCGCGCTGGGCAGCATGTCGTGGGGCGTTGCAACCAGTTGCACCTTGCGTATACGCAATATGCGCTGCAACAGCGTGATTTCTTTTTGGGTACACACAAAGGGAAGGCGCAATTTAACGCAATAAACTCGTACGCGAACTCTGTCCGGGCTAATGGAGGCAGCTTACCCGCGGCTCGGATCAGCAATAAAAAGCGCTCGCAAAAACAACTTACCTGCAAAAAGAAAGAGGAAATTCGCAGTTAGTTTGTGCCATAAATATGTGAGTTTATTCAAATTAAATTTAAGACTAGAGAAAGTTGCTTAATGGCAATTTTACTCAGCAATGAATGTCGCAGGAGGTTTAGGCGAGACTTTCCCCAGTCTCAGTCCCAGTCCCAGTGCTGAATCGCTGTGCATTTCGTGTGGCAAATGGTCAGAATCAAATCGAATCTTTCGCTGCATGATTTCGGATTAAGCTTAGCATAAATATTCTTCATAAATATTACCTTTATGGCAAACAAATCTGACAGCAAGAATTTCTGAGATTATCTCGCTGACACTCCTCTCCTCCCCTGCCCGCCCCTGCTGCGCGCTCTTTAAGCTTTCAGCTTTTAAATCCTGACCACTAGCAACAAAATTCAGCTTGTCCCAGTGCGCTTCTCGCAGGCGCCTTAAAAGCTTCCCAAGCTGTTTCCCCCCAAAGAAAGCTTCGCTGCGAAAAGCTGCGCAGCCAAAAGTTAAATGGAAAATGTGAAAGTTCTTGCTGTGGTGAAAAGCTTAGCGAGTGCTTTCGCTGGCTTTTGTTGCTGTTGGAAGCTCTGAGGCCCGATTTGAGAAGCTTCTGTCTGTAGCTTTCTGCAGATCAATGTGGCGAAAAAAAGTGCAAAAAGTTGCTGGAATTTACATACATATATTATAATTATATTATTTATTTATTTATTATTTATATTATTTATTTATTTATTATTTATATTATTTATTTATTTATTATTTATATTTATATTATATAGAATTATATTTGCATAATTTTGGAAAACATTTCCAGGCGTGACACGTGGATACATTTGATTTTTTAACACCTTGCAACTGTATTTAGTTGCAGAACTGAACTGAGTCTCCACTTAAAATATATATATATATTACATCTCTCCCCAAGTATCTTCCAGATATATTTGTATCTTTATGGAAAACTAGCTTTGGATGTGCCCCAAATGTAATTTTAATCCAAATCAAATTCAGGCCAAAGCAGCAAAAAAGGCAATAAATTATTCCTGATATATTTAACCGAGCCCCATGCACGGCTCATCCGCAGCGGTTGCTGCCAGCAGTCAAACATTTTGAAGCGCTTTCATATGTGGCTCCCAGCGGCACCATTTTCGGCCACCCTCAACTTTTCATTTGTCAGGCAACAAGCTGAGCAGATTTATCGCACTGAGCCTGACCAGCTTTACTGGTAGTTTTTCGCTGTTCCTCTTGTTTGCGCCGCACTCCCTTTGTGACTTTTCCCGGAAGGCAGCTCTAATCCCAGCCCAATAGAACTCTGCAGCAGCCAGGCAGCGGCACGGCTGGGGGTTTTGTGGCAGATGCAAAAGAGCGTTGCAAGCTCAGCAGGTGGACACTGGACAGTGGACGGCGGACGGCGGACGGCGAGTGAGATGGCGCGATAGCGCGCGTGGTGCCAACTCAAAGCAAAACAAAACAAAATTAAACGTAACCCCAAGGGTGGTCGCTTGCATTGCACAATTGTTTTGTTTACAGGCCAAAGGGGCAGGGGGGGGTCCCGCTTCCAGGAAAATTAGAAAGCGCCCAAGAGGGGGGCACAACAGAAGGGAAACGAAAGAAAACAGAGTAGAAAGGAAACGGGCAAATAAAAACTGACTTATTGAAGTTGGCGAAACAGTTGGAAGCCCATCAAATGAAGTGTTTATTGTGCTGCAGTCCGGCTGCTGAGTGCTCGAAAAGATTATTAACTGCTGCGAATAACTCGCACGATAGGTGCAGAAATTTATAAACGTTAAAGTAAGAGCAAGCTCAAGGCTCTATGGCACATAGTTCGGGGCCAAAGCGGCACTTGCCAAAATTGTTGATTAAGTGTAACTTTTGCTCATTTGTCGCCGATTTGCCTACGTGCTCCGCTTTATTTCAATTGGGGGCAACTTGCCACCGCCCTGCAATGCAATAAATTACACTGCCGCCTCCCACGACCCACGTCCTCTGTCCACTGTCCTCTGTCGCTTTTCCTTTTTTTAATGGTCCTGAGTTTATTATCATTGCTTCACCCATGCCCGAGCAACACCTTTGTGCCGCTGGGGCCTCAGCCCACCAGTTCACGGCATTTTCAACTTTTTGCTGCCTCGCTTTTTCTCTCTCCCTCTTGCTCGCTGTCTCTCTGTCTCTCTTTGGTTGCTTTTTGCTGCCTCTCAATGTTTGGCTAACCCATCTCAGATTGCCTCTATCTTTGGGATATACTTCAAATGGCCATCCGAGCTGGCAGGCTCTTATGCTGCCGCGTCTGCTGCCTGAGCCCGGGGCCAGCCAGAGGTTTCGTTTGGTTTGCCTACAAAATGTCACACGTTGCGTATGCGTAATATGTGTAATGTCAGCATCAGCGCTGCCCCAAGGGGCAGATCGCAGCAGCACAGGGCACGGGCACAATGTAACGCTGGCAGGGATCAGCGGGGTGCATTCTGCTGCAGCGTTTTATGCTAATTAATAACTTAACTCGATTTTCATTGGCATTTTTGTTTGTTTTTGGCGTTGCATAAAATTCTACGCAAAATATTTGCAAGGAAACAAACAAAAAAAATACACAAAGCAGCGGTACGTTGGGCATAAATTATGTAGAAATACAGGGAGTGAGAAAGGGAGAGGGAGAGAGAGAGGGAGAGAGAGAGGGCGAGGGAGAGGGCGAGAGAGATTGTGTGGGAGAGCAGCTATTTAGGCGGCGTAATTTATAGTTGATTTAATGCCTTCTAATTAGCGTAAATATGTTTTAACGTTGGGGCCTTTTAATTGGCTTTTCCCCACCACCCAGCTCCGCCCCGCGCCACTCCCAGCTGCACTGTGATGGCACTATGGCAACCAGCGAAATATCCATAAAGTGATAAGCAATTTAAAAGTGTACTTTGAATTTAAACGAGTTGAGTATTTCACGACGATACGACACGGCACTTGACAGCACTGTTTTTGGGCAGCAGCCAACACTAGATGTGTTCCTAGCCAGAGCAAGAGAACACAGAGAGAACAAGTCAAAACATATGTAGAGCTAGTCAGGCAGCAGCGGCAGGTGGCGGCAAGCAAGCAGCGAACCAGTGTTGGACAGGAAAAGGGACGGGGGACAGGACAGGAACAGGGTTGGGGGACAGGACAGGAACAGGGATGGGGGACAGGGCACGAGACGGGGGCGAGGAGCCTGGCCACTGTGGACAGTTCTCTAATATCCGAAACTTCAATAAAGCATCCGACCTTTCGGGCAGCCTTCCATCCATCCAACCATCCATCCGTCCATCCTGTTGAGCTGCGCAAATATGCCTTCATTAGCGCCTGAAAGTATGCAACACTCGAGCGGAGCAGGAGCCCGTGGCGAAGCGGAGCGGAGCGGGGGACTCCGCGCATACAATATGCAAACAAAAGGCACGCGCAGGCATGCAAACACCGTACGGCCGGGCTTCCGCGGCAGGCCTTTCCAAAAAGGTTTCTCCCAACAGTATCAACAACGCGCTCTGCCGCCCAGCGGACAGCGGACAGCCAGCCAGCGGACAGCCAGCCAGCCAGCCAGCCAGCCAGCATCTTTGCCACTTTTGGGTTGGAAAACTTTTTCCACGAGCGGGTTGTAAAGTGTGTGGCCAGGCCAGGCCACGGGTAGCAGCCGGCAGAAGATGTCCAGCAGTAAGTAAGAGGAATTAATGCCGGAGAGCTTAGGGAGGAGAGTGTCTAAGGTCAAAGAGAATGATATTAGTGGTCAACGGGCCAAAGACCGCCCCCTAAGATGCGCTCCAACAAAATGAATTGGCTTTAAGAGCGTTGGCGGGGGGCTTGCAACCAGGGCAAAAATAGCTAAAAAGAGTTATTAAGAGATGGCCTACAGCTGCGGAGATTAATGCTTAGAAGTCTTGCAGAATTTTCAGTGCAATTTGAATTAGTTTGCAGGCAAAGTCTGCTCAGCAGTTTGGATATAAAAGATTATCCGAGAGCTTTACAGATTGAGAAATATTTTGTGGAACAGCAATACGACTTGAAGGCAATTTTAAACTAAATATAATAAATATAATAATATAATATAAAATATAATGGCAAACAATAAAAACACGAGAATATTGCCAAATATTTGGGCATTTATAGGCCATAAACACGAACAGACATGCAACAAAAATAAAGAGCAATATTTATACAACAATAAACTTAAACACTTCCCACAGCTCCCGCCCCCCAGCTACGCTCCACCTGCTCCCGCACTAGCTGACAGCCCAGCCCCAAACATCACACCAATTCCCATGGAAATCGCTGATTATAAACCCAGTTGGGCCCCGCAGTGCCGCTTTGAGTCCCGACACCGAGAAACCCTTTCTTGGCGTAGCCGCAAGAACCTTACAGTTCGCTCGGGGAATACCCCGTGCGGAGGGGCTAATAAAAAATGCGGGCTGCGTCATCGGTCGATCCCCTGATAGCTTAAAGATTGCGCACCAAATTGAAGTTTAAATATATGGACATTAGCTGTTCCTTTTTCTTCTTCGTTTTGTTTTTCCGTTCATTGGGAGACCGAAAACAACTTTGACGTGGTATATAAATGAGGCCCAGAAGGGACATGCCCGGGACATTGTGGACTCGTGGACTCAGGGACTCCCCACGCCGTGTTTTTTTTTTCTGTTTGGAATAACAGAGCACAGCAACAACAACAGCAACAAATACTGTAATAATAAATATTACTTTTCGGACCATTTGTCTGTATGTTTTTAATAATAAATAAACTGTAAACATAAGTCACGCATACAGAAAGCCCAAAAGTTCAGCCCTCAGCTCTGCCAGAGATTTATCTTTTTCTCTGCATCCGTATCTGTATCTGTATGGTGTGTGTGTGTGTGTGTGTTGGTGGGGGGTAGGGAGGATGTGCTCCCAACCAGCGCCCCGATCCCATGGTCTTGTGTCTTGTGGTTAAAGCTATGCAAATGTTGCGGCCTGCCGTAGAGACTGTCTGGATTTTTAAAGTCTCTGCCAAACCCCAGCCCACTCCACGCTGCGCCACTGGTAGGGGTGGGATTGCTACCCATTTTCATAATTCCAAAGGGAATTTTTGATTTGGGAATTAATGGCACGACTAACAGGTGAAAGAAGCAGCAGCGCCAAAAGCGAGCAGGCAAAGTGGCCTGCCAACTAACTGATAAGGTGCTTAAGTAAGTTTGGCAGCCTCGCAAGGTTTCCCTCCTTTTTTTTCTGTGTTACTTTTGCAGCTGCTCTTTGAAGCGAGCTTAAAGCGTTTAAAAATAATTAAACGACCGTTTTTACGCGCCCAAATAAATAGTACACAAGTAATTTAAATTCCATTGGAAACTTTGCCGCAGCTCCAAAGTCAACAGCGAATATTCCGCGAACTAAAAATTCGCCTGCATAAATGTTGAAGCGTAATTTTTGATTTTTGTAATTTTGCATTTCTATTTGCGAGTATTTAATGTAAGTGCAAACTTTTTTGTACGCGTAAACAGTTTGCGTATTTGTTGTTGTTTGCATAAATTGAATAATTGTGTTGTATTACTTTATATCGAGCATGAAATCGAGCCTATTTTTGGACTGGGCTGGACTGGGCTGGACTGGACTGGGCTGGGATTTTTGCCTGTGTGTTTTTTTGTTTGCACTGACTGAGTTTTACTTTATATTTTGACTAAAATAATATGCGCGCCGGGGGGTGGGGAGGGGTGACCCCGAATGTTGGTAATTTAATTTGAAATTTGTTGGCGCTGCAACAATAAATAAATGCAAATATTGGGCCACAACTGTCGCCTGTTCACCGCCGTGTCATTTGTGATTTCTGTGCTTATCCATTAGCGAACATAATAAATCATTTGATTTATTTTAATGCAACCGTAAAAAGGGCAATGCGCTGGCAAAGGGTACCGCGAATATGCTGTGCATTATGCACATATATTTACACTGGATCCTGGCACTGGCTGATCGGCTTTAAGCTCTCCCCCTCTCCCGCTGCCCATGCAATTAAATTTAAATACATTTAATGGACATAATGACAATAATTGTTTAAGTTTCCCTTGAACCGCCGCCCGCCGCTGCTGTATTCCTTTTAGGCTGCGCGCAGTCGAAAGGAAAACGAAAGGAAGCGAAAATTTTCATGGCCTGGCAGCTTCAATTACCCCCCCGCACACTTTGGCACATCCTTCGCCCCTTCGCCCATTCGCCCCTTTGCACCAATTTCCCATTTCTGGGGTTCATTAAAATTATTCGCATCTCTTCTCTTTTTTTTTGTGTCGTTTTTGGCTTTTCCTATAGCTTTTCTCTGGCTGATGTTATTAATATATCTCTCTGTGTTGATTTCCCGCTGCTGCGCAGCCTCGCAGCAGTGTGAGGGTGTGTGCGGGTGGGGCTGGGGGGCAGTGAACAGGGTACGAAAAATTAAAAACATTTAAATTTAATTATACGACTATGACAAACAATTTTGGCATTCTGACAACGCCACGAGACGCTGGGCGGCAGAGACCAGCGGGGGGCCAGAGGCCGGGGCGGTCTGGGTGCTGTGTGGCTGTGTGGCTGTTGCCAATGACATTTTCCGACTGATGGAATGATGGGTCTGGCCTGGCCTGGCCGGGTATGTCTTCCACTGCCTTTTAGCATCGCCCCCAAGCAATTTGCAACAACAAGTCAACAATTAGCAGCAAGTTCAATGTGCCACAAGAGTCCTGGCCATGCGACATGCGACATGGACATGGACATGCTTATAAACAAGTTCATTAGCCAGGGGAAGAGCAGGTTGCGGGGGCTGTGCTGTGCTGCTGCTGCTGCTGCTTGGGGGCTCTCCCGAGTTTTGGGCACACAAATTGATTGAAGAGAAAATGGCCAAAGTTTTAGCTGGAATTTTAAAGGCATACCAGGTCCTGGCACAAACTTAGACTGTTGCATCACAAAATATTTACACTGCACACAGCGCGAAAAAGGCACGAGAATCGAAAAGTTACGTTTATATTTGGAAAAGTTATAACATTAAAAGTTATAACATTAAAAGAAAAGTGTTTTCCCTTTTACCATTTAATATGAAAATATTTGATCTAAATACATATGTATATATATATACAATATGTATAAAAATAAAAATATGTCATATTAAAAATAAATATATTTCATATTAAAAATAAATGTTTTCATATTAAGATTAAATGTTTTCATTTTTCAATTAAATGTTTTCATATTTAAATTAAATGTTTTCGTATTTAAATTAAATATATTTCATATTCAAATTAAATGTTTTCATATTTAAATTAAATATATTTCATATTCAAATTAAGTGTTTTCATATTTAAATTAAATGTTTTCATTTTTCAGTTAAATGTTTTCATATTCAAATTAAATGTTTTCGTATTTAAATTAAATGTTTTCATATTTGAATTAAATGTTTTCATATTCAAATTAAATGTTTTCAAATTTAAATTTAATGTTTTCATATTTGAATTAAATGTTTTCATATTTAAATTAAATATATTTCATATTTAAATTAAATATATTTCATATTCAAATTAAGTGTTTTTATATTTAAATTAAATGTTTTTATATTTGAATTAAATATATTTCATAATTAAATTAAATGTTTTCATATTTAAATGAAATGTTTTCGTATTTAAATTAAATGTTTTCATATTCAAATTAAATGTTTTCATATTTAAATTAAATGTTTTCATATTTGAATTAAATGTTTTCAAATTTAAATTTAATGTTTTCATATTTAAATTAAATATACTTCATATTCAAATTAAGTGTTTTCATATTTAAATTAAATGTATTTCGTATTTAAATTAAATTTTTCATATTTGGATTAAATAAATTTCCTACAAATTGTATATTTTATGTTTTCTACTTCGTTTAAATATTTGCTGTATTAATCATACATTTTAATACATTTATGCTCAAGTCAAAGTGAATTTAATTGAATTTCTTTGCTTATTTTAATGCCAAATATCAAATTTAAATAAGCCGCAGGCCCTTGTGGCCAGGGCTAGCCCTCAAGTGGATTTGAGCTTTGTAAACCCAAGTCAAACCTATATGAAACAAATAAATAATTTAGATATTTTTCCCTCAGTGTACACCGTTCAGGGCGCTGCTAAAAAGGGCGCACATATTATTTGTAGTTTGAGCAAAGACTTTGTGTGTTTTGTTTTTCGAAACAGGCCAAGGATCGCGCGCTCACTGGGCGAAGGCTGCACGAAGGCTAGAGTACCCGTGGGTTGGGTTGGGCTAGCTTATTCCTGAGGCAATATTATGGTGTGTATTTTTATGGTATTTGTTCAATAAATATCCCTGCCCTTCACTCATCACAATTGTGCTATTGCTATGGCTTATCGACACGACACTCACCCAAAGAGATCCGTCTCGCTGCCGGGGAAGCTGATCCTGGGCGACAGGGGCGAGCGGCCCGCACGCTTCAGCATGTCGTGCAGGCCGGGCGGCGCATGGATGGGACTCAAGATGGTGATCTTGCGATTGGGCGGCGCCAGGAATCCCCCGCTCAGGGTCAGCTGGGTGCGCATGCCTGCGCTGCTGCTCTTCATTTCGATGGTCTCCGCCGACTTGGAGATGAGGATCGAGGAGGACTGCTGCAGGCCCAGCTTCGACATGGACAGCTGCATGGATCCCCCGGCCCCAGTGCTATCCGACAGATTGCTGCCAGTGCCACTGCCAATGCCAATGCCGTTGCCATCGCCCAGTGCCGCTGTGGCATCATCGATCTGGGTGGAGGCGCTGCGTATGCATTTCTCGGGCCTGGCACCGCTCACCGGTGTCATGCCGGCGGCCGCCTCCGAGTGGGCCGACGTGGAGCGCACAAACTGCCGCACATGCTTCTGGTGGGCGGTGAGGAAGCCGTGCGATCCGCTCTCCGGCTGCTGCAGGAAACTCTGGAACTTTGTCTTGCTGCCCGCGGAGCTGCCCGAGTTTCCAGCGCCGCCGCCAGCCACCGCCTGGCTGCTGGAGCCGCTGGCCAAGTACCGGGTGCTGCTGCTGCTGCTCGTGCTGGTGCTGGTCCGCTGCTCGCTGGTGATTATCGACGTCGAGGACTGCGCCTTCAGCTGCTGGGCCAGTGCGGCCGCGGCGCTGGCGCTCAGCTGCATGGTGCTCTGCTCGCCCACAATTGTGCTCGACTGCAGGCTCTGGCTGCGCGTTGAGCTGGAGATGATCTTCTGCTGGGTCTGCTGCTGCTGCTGCTGATGTATCTGCTGCTGCTGTTGGATCTGCTGCTGCTGCTGCTGCTGCTGCTGCTGCTGTTGCTGCTGCTGCTGTATGGACGATAGGTTGTTGGTGCTGCTGCTGGTCACCGAATAGGAGCGCGTGGCCACCTTGGTGGTGCTCGAGCTGGAGCTCGATGTCTGGCTGCTGAACTTCTGCTGGCTGAGCTTCACCTGCTGCAGCTGCTTCTGTTGCGCTGCCACGGTGGCCACGGATGTGCTGGCGAAGACACTGTCATCGCTGCCCGCAGGCGAGCCCAGCTCCATGTCCATTTCCATTTCCATGGAGCGCAGCTCCTCGGCATCCACCTCGCTGGGTGTGGTTATAATGTACTGGGGCGGCGGTGCCGGCTTCTGCGGGCCTGCACCACCGTTTCCATTGCTGTCGTTGCTATTTCCGGACATTTTTTGCAGTTTTATTTTTTATTTTTTAGTTTTAGGTTTTTTGCAGTTTATAATTTTTAGTTTTAGGTTTCTTTTTGGTTTTATTTTTCAGTTTTAGCTTTAGGTTTTTGCAGTTTTAGTTTTATTTTTTTTTTATTTTTAGTTTTAGTTTTTGCAGTTTTTTTTTTAGTTTTAAGTTTTATAAAAGTTTTATTTTTTAGTTTTTATTTTAAGTTTTTTTGCAGTTTTTATTTTTTTAGTTTTAGGTTTTTTTGCAGATTTTATTTTTTAGTTTTAGTTTTTTTTGCAGTTTTTCTTTTTTAGTTTTAAGTTTTTTTGCAGATTTTATTTTTAGTTTTAGTTTTTTGCAGTTTTCCTTTTTTAGTTTTAAGTTTTATGAAGTTTTTATTTTTTAGTTTTAAGTTTTATGAAGTTTTTATTTTTTATTTTCAAGGTTTTTTAAAGTTTTTATTTTTTAGTTTTAAGTTTTTTGCCGTTTTTATTTTTTAGTTTTAAGGTTTTTGAAGTTTTTTTTTTATTTATTTTGTTTTAGGTTTTGGGTTTTTTGCAGTTTGCAGTTTTTGGTGTTTTATTTTTTCAGGTGGTTTCTTGTTACGTTTGGTTTTTGTTTTGCTGCGAAACAGAATTGTGGTTAAAGGTTAAAAATCAGTTGCAGGCCAAGTTTGTGGCTCTCTTTTTGGTAGTGTACGCTCTTGCCACGTTGCTGCATACTTTCGAGGGTGCGGTAGGGTCGTTGAGAGAGGAGACGCTGCGAGCGGGAGACTCAGTGCCAAGCGAGTGAATGTGCTAATTAGCTGAACACCGCGCAAAGTCGCTAAGCAGCCGCACGCGTATTAAACAGGAAGCAAAAACAACAAAAAAAAACTTTAGACACACACACAGACAGAGACACACAGAGACACACACACATACAGAGAGCGCCAAAAGAGACTGTGAAGTGCTTTGGGTACTCAATTTAATTAAATTTAATTTCGGATACGATTTAAAGGTAGAATTTGCCTATTGATTTTCGTAGGCGGTAAACTGCCAGCACTGCCGCCAGTTGCCATCACATCTTGACAGCTTCTTGGCGATGACAGCACACCCATTGTGGCAGCGGGCACGAACAAGTTCGACTCGAGCTCGAACTCGAACTCGAACTCGAACATGTGGCAGCCCGTGCTGGCCCCAACTCCGCGCCAGAGCACCCACCCAACCTGCGCTGCCTCCCCTTGGTCTCATCAGCAAAGCAACTCGCCTTTGGCAAAATGTTCTTCCTCTGATATTTTATGGGGGGGTTGGGTTTTTTTACTCTCAGCTTTCATCAGCGTTCAGCAAATTTTGTTTGCATTTTTTGGTGCTGCTGTTTTTGTTTTGCTCGGCTGGGCTTTGCGGTGCGGTGCGGTGCGGAGGGGCCTTCAAACAAGCTGCATAATTAACCTGTGAACCTGTGAACCTGCGAACCTGCGAACCCGTGAACCCCTGCCGACCGAGACTCGTGACGCTGAAGCTGCAGCTGTTGCTGCACTTTACAACCCACTAATTGATGGAGGAAGCAACACTCCCAGCTCCAGCTACAGTCCCAGCTACAGTCCCAGTCCCAGCTACAGTCCCAGTCCCAGCTCCAGTCCCAGCTCCAGTCTAGTCCCAGTCCCAGCTACAGCTCATTAACTAAGCGACTTTGATTGCATTACTGATGCGGAAACTGTGATTTATATTGCAGTTTCTGTTTTCGCTTTCGCTGGCTCTTTCTGTTCCTGTTGCTGTTCGCGTTCGTACCTGGATTATCAAGGAGCGTATGCCCATATTTTGCTGCACAAATGCAATGCAAAAGGACCCACGGCTAAGCAGGATGCAAAGCCGAAAGGAATTTCCACGAAATCTCATCGCCGCGGGGCAACATGATTCAAAAGAACGATATTTCAAGTTTTTTGATTTGATTTGAATGACCCTCAGTCGCAGTCCCATTCCCATTCCCAGTCCCTGTCCACCAAACTCTGTCACTTTCTTTGCACTCATTGCCCGGCTCTGTTTGCCAAATGGAAATCAATAAGCAATCATTTTAAATGTAATTCCCCTGCACTCGTCAGGCCAGGCACTGTGCGAACTATTCATTGCCATAGAAACATTTGCTGACTTCCAGCTGAGTGGCAGAGCGGACAGTCTTATCGCTTTTTGATTCGCCCGGCAAACGAATGGCACAGAAAACTACGAGCATGAATCAGCATCAAAGGCGGAGCTGCCTTAGGGGTCAGTTTTCAAATGCCGCCGGCAACTGCATTGCCCTCTCCCTGTCCCTGTCCATGTCCCTGCCCATGTCCCTGCCCATGACCATGTCCATGTCCAGGTTGAGCGGGAGGTCGAGCTGAGCGCAATTCAAGCGTTTGCAATATTTGTTAATTTCCCTAAAATGCAAAGCCAATGCATTCAGGTAGATTATTATATATTTACGTTTATTCTGGACTGCAACAAACAGCCATTGGCAGGCGATTCGCCTGTCTATAGTTTGCATTGCCACATAAATACGTTTCCATATTATTTTCAAAATGTAACTGATATATTTTTGAATTAATTTACTTTGCTGTGAAAACTTTGTAATAAAATTAGCAAATCTTGGGACTTAAATCTTTTTATTCCTCGCTTCTATAGCCATGATTATAGTCACGATTATAGTCCTGATTCTTCAACAAATTTCTTGCACAAAGTCTCCCTCTGGCTTGCGGTGCAATTTGTTGCATAATCGAGGTCGGGCTGCTGCTGTTGGGGGCAGTTTTTGGGGGGGCAATGCCTATCGCAAAGTACCCCAGGACTGCTCCACAGAACAACAATTTGTGCAGCAGCCGGACACAGCCACACCCACACCAGCACACCTACACCAGCACACCTACACCAGCACACACACACATGACGAGTGACACACAGATACAGATGGGCAGTGAAAAGGATGTTGCTGCAATTTTATGCAAATGGGCGAAACCTTTTGGCCCGCTTAGCCAACAGAGAAATGGCACACACTGCCCCTGCCCCTGCCCCTGCCCCTACTCAGGCATGGGCCATGGGAATGATGCATTGAGCCGGAAGCACGTCTCTCCAGCTTGTTGACACTTCGGGCTCACCCCCCCTTTTTTTTTTTTTTTGCTGTGTTACCTCTCTAACATTTTGCGTCTTGGCATTTCTTTTTTTTTGTGGACATTTAAAAATTGCCAGCTTGGGGCGTGACACTTAAAGTAATTGCAGTTCGAACACGGCAGACACAATGGGCAGCGGCCCAATGGAGTGCCAGCACAATGCAGTTAATGCCTGCACAAAAGCATCTGTGCACAATGCACAATGCACAATGCACACTCGTAAATAGCCACAGAGCAGCGGCTGGGAACACCAACAGACTGCCAGACCAGGAATACTCGTAATGGCAGCAACAAATACGCGCCAACCCAACCCACAGAGGGGAACAAACAGTGAGCGGGGGAGGGGGGTGGGTGTAACAAGCAACACAGTCAAGAATTGATCAAAATCAAATGCCTGCTGCTGCTGCTGCTGCTGCACTTGCAGGTTGCAGTGCCGCGATTTGTATCTACAATCAATTCAATTTCGCATTACGCATACGCCCCGGTTGCCCGCCTGCCCCGCCTGCCACGCCTGCCCCGCCGATAACCATTGGAGTCTCAGAAATTACTCACTGCTCATTGCTAGCGTTATTTATAACGCTTTATAGAGCGCATATTTGACTTGGTTTGCTTACTTTGCTTGGGCATTCCATCAGCAGCAGCAGCAGAACAGAACCGAACCGAACCGAGCAACAATCAATTTGCATTTACAGCAAACAAGAGGCGAAAGCAATAAGCTTTATACTATACATATATGTATATGTGTGTGTGTAGTGTATATGTGTGTGTGTATGTGTGCATGTGCTGATTGCCACGCCTCGAACGCCCTTCTAGTTAACAAAGCATTTCCTTAGCCTACAACTCTGCGCTCCGCAGCGTCATTCTTTTGTTATTTCACACTCACATAAGTCCACAGAGTCATGGACTCAGTACACCCCCCCCTTAACACACACACACACACACACATGTATGTATGGAATTGTCAACATCATTAAGCATATATCAACTTCACTTTCAATGCCCAAACCCACGCCCAACCCCCAACCAAACGAATGCCAAATGAGTGTCAAAGTGGGGCTGAAAACACACACACACAAATTTGCTTTAAAATTTTAACCCAAAAGGGAGCTAGGGAACTGGAGCTGTGGCATGTACAAGTTGCATGGCCTGGCAGGTATATTTCAGTGTTATTTTCCGTATTTATTTATGGCTTATTAGTTGATATTTTCGCCGCTTTGATCTTTTTAATTAACTGCCAGCCAGCCACGTGTAAATAATCGAGCTATCACTTTAGTTGGTCAGCAGCAACAGCAACAACAACAAAAGCAACAAAAATAGTGTAGTAACTTTACTTTTATTTTGTTTCTAATTGGGTGCCAGTGCAGCTGTAAACTTTTCCTCAAATGGGGCTGCTGTGTCCGAGGGATTTTAAATTGTGCAAAGCAACCACTAAATTCGCTTGGCTGCCATTTTGAATGCCACTAATTGCCTAAGCACTCCACGCAGCCACTAAAAAATTCTATTAGAAAATCTGTGCCTGATCCCTTTGGCATGTGGGCGGGCGGGCCGCTGGGGCCATTAATAAATCAGTTATAATTAATTTTGAAATAACGCTCGGCCCTAATTTGATTCGATTTGTGTAATGCTCGTGTAATAACTTTTCCATATCGATTGAGCTCGAGTGGCCGGCCTGCTGCTGCTGCTGCTGCCTGCTGCCTGCTGCTGCCTGCTGCCCCTATTGAGGATGTTAATTGACTTGGAAAGCGATTTAACTGGCTGCAGTGTGGGTGCTGGCTGCACACGGGCCAAATTATACGTGTATCAAATGAAAATAGGAAATGATTTTGCTGGTTTACTGACTGCACTGACCATGGGCCAAGGCCAGACTTAGCCACTGCCGCCGCCAAAGTGCCAAAGTCATTTTGGTTTTTGTTTTCCATTTGGCATGCACTTCATTTCTGCTGCGGCTGTGGGGATGTCTCGTTGCCATCAAAGTTAATTTAAATTGGCTTTAGTTTTAATGCATGCCATGAAACACGCCGCCAGTGCCGCTTGCCACTTGCCACTGACCTTGCAAGTCCAGCGCCAGCTCCAGCTCCAGCTCCATGGCTACCTATGGCTACCTATGGCTAAGTAATTTCACTTGGCAAATAGCACTATCAGGCGGCACAGCATCTAAGCCGCTTGCTACGCAGCAAATTAAAAGAAAGCCATCGGCGTGAAGGTTCATTTATTTTGCGCCATGAAATTACTTAATTCTTTGCTCGGAATGCGCTCAACGTGCCAAGCAAAAGGGGGGCGCATTCGGCTTAAATGGCAAAATGAACAAAATAAAATGGCAAAAGCAAAAGCGATAAAGGTAAATATTTGCTCACAAGCGGCAATTCCAATGATTTTTATCATAGCTGCCTGCCAGCTATGCGTAGCAGAAAATATATTAAAAAAAAGATATATGCACTATAAATCTTAAATAAATGTCGTGTGTACTTTTTCTCGCCTTTAAGGAGTTATCCAGCGCTGCTCAGACTTGAGTCTGGGCGCTCTGCATTTGCATATGCAATTTCAGCTCTACTTTTTCCCGAGTGTCGGCGAGTTCTGAAAGTCTAGTTGGAGCACAGCAGCTTATGCACTTTTAACTGTTTTTGGGTATATGTACTCTACATATATTAGTGGGAGTTTTAGCCACACCCAGAGAAAATAGAAGACTGAGAAGCGAAGCCACAATATTTGCACATTTTTACATGCCTACATATATGTATATAAATATGAAAATATTCAATTTCAATATGCGACATATTTAAATTAAATATTTGTATACTTAAATTAAATATTCTTATATTTTAATTCAATATTTTTATATTTTAATTCGATATTCTCATATTTAAATTAAATATTCTCATATTTAAATTTAATATTTTCATATTTAAATTGAATATTCTTATATTTAAATTAAATAATCTCACATTTAAATTAAATATTCTCATATATAAATTAAATATTTTCATATTTAAATATTTTAAATATTCTTATATTAAATTAAATATAAATTAAATATTCTCACATTTAAATTAAATCTTCTCATATTTAAATTAAATATTCTCATATATAAATTAAATATTCTCATATTTAAATTAATATTCTCACATTTAAATTAAATATTCTTATATTTTAATTCAATATTTTTATATTTTAATTCGATATTCTCCTATTTAAATTAAATTTTCGCATATTTAAATTAAATATTCTCATATTTAAATATTTTGAAAATATTCTTATATTCTCATATTTAAATTAAATATTTATATATTTAAATTTAATATTCTCACATTTAAATTAAATATTCTTATATTTAAAATTAAATAATCTCACATTTAAATTAAATATTCTCATATATAAATTAAATATTTTCATATTTAAATATTTTTAAATATTCTTATATTTAAATTAAATATTCTCATATTTAAATTAAATATTCTTATATTTAAATTTAATAATCTCACATTTAAATTAAATATTCTCATATATAAATTAAATATTTTCATATTTAAATTAAATATTCTCATATTTAAATATTCTTATATTTAAATTTAATAATCTCACATTTAAATTAAATATTCTCATATATAAATTAAATATTTTCATATTTAAATATTTTTAAATATTCTTATATTTAAATTAAATATTCTCATATATAAATTAAATATTCTCACATTTAAATTAAATCTTCTCATATTTAAATTAAATATTCTCATATATAAATTAAATATTCTCATATTTAAATTTAATATTCTCACATTTAAATTAAATATTCTTATATTTAAATTAAATATTCTCATATAAATTAAATATTCTCATATTTAAATTCAATAACCTCATATTGAAATTAATTGTATTTCCCACAAATTGTAATATATTCAATTTGTTTGCTTATTTATTTTTAAGTGCTTCATACATTTAAAATTAAATATGTGCCATAATGCATTTACGTTTAACTCAAAGTGAATTCCATTGAATTTCATTTTGTTTGTACATCGAATATTGAATTTAAATATGGCTGTACACATTTCTTTTGAGTAGTTAATAACTTTGGGTCGAATTCATCAGTAAAAGTTATTTCGTTTTATGCCAGCGGGGCACATCCATGCAATCATAGAATAATTCCAGGAATATGGCACATGGCGAATGCCCAAACGGATGCGCGCCACTCGCTTTTGGCTAATTTGCGTAAATTTGTCAGAGCACAATTTTTTGTTGGTTTGAATACGAGTATTTATGCGGGCAGGGCAATGCAATGGAGGTACAGCAGAGGGCAGCGGGCAGGCAGGCTCAAGGCCTGCAATTTAATCAAAGTTCCATTAATAATGAAATGCCGCACAGTGGCAGTGGCAGTGGCAGCACACGAAATGAGAGCAACAGAAATTGTGAAAGTTACAGACATTTTTCCATTTACCCGCAGCAGCCTCCAAAAATCCTCCGAATGCCCGCTTCCGGGTAGCAGCGGCGCGGAGCCAGCATTACTTAAGCCTATTTAAGCTGAACAACAGTGGAGGTGGCTGGTGGTGGGGTGGTGCTGGTGACGGGGGCTTAAGGTAACACGACAATCAAAGACACAAAACGAGCGGCCCAAGAGACGAAATGAAAGAGAGACACACGGAGCCAGCGAGAGCGAGCGACTGAAGCGGAAAAAGCAGTCAGTGGGGTGGGGAAGGAAAGGGCCTCCGCCACGTGTTCGTAGCCGCAGCTACGAAATTCAACACTCATCAACAAAATAACAATATATTTGGGCAAACTAAACCACCCTTTAAAGCTGAGCAATTCTAATTTTATCGCACGAAATCGATTGAATTCAAATTAAACAGGCAACAGGCAGCAGGCAGCAGCGCAAAATGTGGCCTCTGGCAGCACGGCCTTGAAAGCATCTTTTTTTTTGCGCATTGTGCTGCAAACATTACGCAGAGCTGACAGCTTATCGACAGACACTTGAGATGCAGCGATGCGCTGCATTTTCATTTTTCATTTTTCATCTTTTGCTAAAGTTGAAATATTTCGTGCAAACAAGTTAAATGTTTTATTGACACTAGCAAAAATAATCAAATAATTGTGAGCCAGAAGGAGATGTTCGGGCAATGGGTCAGAGAAGTTGCAGGTACTAAATGCAGGCACCAGGTAGGAATATACTAGTCCTGCGTATGCCCTATTCTCAGCTGTTTGATGGATCCACTGAGCCCCTTTTTGCGCTTGCAAAGTGCCCAGAAATCAGCGCCAAGCAAAGCTCTCGAATTGCTGGAACATTTTAAAGAAGTAAAAAGCGTAAACAGAGTTTTGATTGTGTGTTCCAAATGCTGTTTCCATCACTTAGATATTCGATGCAAAATGTTGGCAGTTGGCGAGCGGAGTAAATATATTTTGGATATTTTATTTGCGACTGTTTGCTATTGATTGTATTTTCTGGTAAGCTCAAACTGCAGTGTCCAAGTGCATTCGTTTAAGTCTTGAGTACACATGAAACTATGTATGTGTCTTCCAGGCATGATTGTGCTGCTCAGTGTAAGCCAAGAAAAAACAAAACGAGCAAACAAATGCCAGAGGCCAAGCGCCTGGCCAAAAATTGGGTTCACAGTTTGGTCAGCCATAAATTTGCTTAATTTATTTGTGCGCGCTGTCGCTGCCTTTAAAATTGTTTGAGGGTAGCAGCAGCAGCAGCAGCAACCATTCCCACACCCACCCAAGACAATGAAGTGAAGCCACAAAGCCACAAAACCAATTTGATGACGACAATGATGATGGGGTTGGCCTGAGGGTGTGCTCTAATGGATCTTCGGATCCTCCATTCGAGGCGGCGGAGCAGCAACACACAGGTTAGTGTTTCTTTGGGCTATCAACTTTCAGTTTCCGCTTTATATGCTGCCATTTTCATGTCATTTTCATTTTCATTTTCATTTGAATCCTTAGTCTTGCCTTATGTTGCTCCTCCACCTGCTCGTAATTGCTGCTGTTGCTGCTGCGGTGTCAAGCACATGCCGCACACACGTATTTTTCATGGAGCAATGGAGAAACCCGTGCAAGGTTGTCATGCATTTTAATTGTAGTTTCATTGAATATTTCCTCGCATACTAGGAACCCACCCCCCCGCAGCGGCAAGTTAGCAATTCCAAAAGGAAGCAAAAAAGAAAACGAAATAAATAAAACAATCAAAGGATTATTTTAGAGATTGGAAAAATGTCTTTGTTGGCCAATAAATTCTGTGTTTGAGTTGTGAAACGGCAACTGTGACCTTTTGTTGTCTGCTGTGAGTTTTCGTGTCGTATTTGGGCCAAGGAATTTTCATTTTCATTGTCATTTTCATTTTGATTTCGCTTTGAGATGATAAAACCCAAGCAAAATTAATTGAATTAAACTTATCAAATTTTGATTGGCTTACAAGCGTAAACCGAAACGCATGTCACAGGCAGGAAGTACATACAGACATACAGACATACATATGTACATACATATTGACTTGCAGTTGTGTTCAGAATTATGAGACAAGTAAATAAAATATTGCCGCAGCTGTAGTTTATTTTACAATTATTTATCAATTAAGAAACAGTAATTAAGAGTTTTAAGTGAGAGCCTAAAGAGCAGCTTAAAGAGCAGCTTAAAGAGCAGCTTAATATTTGCATAAAATATTTGGCATTTTGCATGGAATTGCTGTGCGCTGGAAAATCTTGCGCGTATTTTTTTTTTGGAAACTAAAGCGAGTCCTTAACGGCTGTCGCTTCAACACAGAAACAGTAGGAACTTTTTACTTGAGTCAAATCGGCTCCTAAGGTGGTAGTGAAGCTGATTAAGCGACCAGCGCCAGATTTCATTAGCCACATTGCTGTGGAGAGTCGTGGCGCTCTTTGGAACGATATGCGAGTGTGCGATACATTTAATCGATTGCGCTTTGAATATTTTTGCAGGCATTTCCCTTTGGAAAACCCTTAGCAGCGATCGATCTGCTATCCGCCATAGTTATCATTAATTGCCATAATAGAAACATTTTGCGGAAATTTACAAGAAACAAAACTCCACTTGAGACATCCGCCTGCCCCAACCCGCCTGCCACAAACCCATCGACAACGCCACCCCTAACAACTTCTTCTCACGCAACTTGCACGCCACCCGCTTTGGTGGTGCTCCACAGCCACTCCGCCCCGCCCCACCCCTAATCAATCAGTCATTCAGCCAGTCATTCGTTTCATTCACGTTTCGGGGGCAAGGTGAGTGAGGTCACAACATGCCGTTCAACATTTTTGGCAGTTTTAATGTGGGGGGATGGGACGTTGAGGACCCCAACCGTTGAAGAATGTTAACAATTGACAGCCCCGGGCCAGGAAAACATAAAAAAAAAAACGAAAACGAAACGCAAGAATAAGAATAACGAAGGAATCACAAAAGCTGACCCCCCAAAATATGCTTTTTTGGGGGTTGTCTGCTGCCAGCAACAATAAAGAAAAATGCAAAATCGATGGGCAGAAATGCGCTCCACAAAAAGCTTTAAAGACAGAGCGGGCGGGGGCAGGGTAAAAAATTCCCCTGGAGGTTGCGAGGGCATATGTTGATCTTAGCCCTAGCAAGTGAGGGACAGGTGGAGCCCTGTATCTATGAAGCACACACACACAGACACAGACACACAGACACAATGCAAACATTTTCATGCGACGCATTTCAAACATTTGCCTTTCCATGCGGCAAGCAAGGGATGGACGGGAAGGGTAGTGGGGTGGGCGGGTGGTAGGGTGTAGAGAGAGGGTTAGGCTATTGTGGCAAATTGCTCCAGTGCTCAAGTACAGTGGAGACCAACTAAAAGCTAAAAGAGAGCGCCAATGGATGTGCAGAAATTCAGAGTAGAAGGAACTTGCATAAAGGAATTCTGCCCCACAATTTAATAATTCTATAAATAAAAAAAATAAATAAAAAGAATAAATAAAAAAGATAAATAAAAAAATAAATAAAAAGAATAAATAAAAAAATAAATTAAATAAATAGAAGAAATAAATAAAAGAAATAAATTAACGAAATAAATTAACAAATAAATAGAAAATAATAAATTAATTCTTTTGAAAGTGCCATAAATATTTGGCCATTAAAAATGCATAAACTAAAATGCACGAAATGCCGTTTAAAGTTAGATTATTATAATATTAATATATAATAATATAATATATAATAATATAATATATATAATAATAATAATATAATATTAATATATAATAAATAATATTAATATAATATATAATAATATAATATTAATATATAATTATATAAAATTAATATATAATAATATAATAATATACCTTTGTGTGAGTGTCATAGCAACATATTTACTCGCAATTTCGTAGTTATTTAATTTCTCATATTTTATAATTAATGCTGCCTCCCATCGTATCTCATTTTCCCATTTTGCAGACCTCTCTGCCTGGCTGTGTTTTTCGTTTGTTCACATTGTGTCTTTACTGTAGTGGGTGCTGCCTGTATTGACCTTATCAAGTGGCTGCTTGAATGGGAGCCTGGACAGGTGAGTGTCTGCTTTTGGCTTTGCTCATTTTTATACACATTTTTTTTTTTTGCTGGCTGTTTCTGTGGCTGTAGCTGCCGCTTATTCTGCTATCAACATATTTATAGGCACTCCAAGCACACACACACACACATGCATATTGTCCATGCAGCACACACACACACACACACACACAGAGCCAAACCGATAAACTGTGGCAGAGTTTCAGAGTTTTTCGTTTTCCTTTTTTAAGGCGATTTAACATGTTTCTCTTCCTCTGTCACTCTTTGGATCTGCGCTCTGGTGGATGGAGAGGGCGGGGGGCTGGGGGCAATTACATAATAATTCAATGAATAACAAGCAAGGCATGCCACAGGACGCGGCACAGAACTAAAGGTATAAATCTGAGATGAAGCAGAACAAAACAAAACAAAAATAATAATAATTATTTCAGTTTCCTAAAAGTGGGCAGACGGCAGAGGGAGAAGGATCCGAAGCAGGAGCAGCTGGGCCACACACACACACACACACACACACACACACACACAGTGGGAGCGAAAAGTATGCTCTAGTGGCCACCTGTCTGACAAAAGGCGAATGAAGAGCAGCCGTCGCACAGCCCAGGACGTGGATGTGGATGTGGCTGTGGCTGTGGACGGGGAAAGATGAAAGCGCGCCCAAGCCAACGAGACAGGCAGGCAGGGGCAGGCAGGGAGGCAGGCAGGCAGAGAGGCAGCCAGGCAGGGGCAAACGTGAATGCTTCTCTCCATTGTCTTGCCTTGTTCCTGTTGGTTTTCTGTTTCACTTGAAGCGCTTGGCTTATGACCCAAGTGCAAACATACTTCCCGGCAACTGATACACTCACAGGCCACTCCACTCCACTCCAGCCCCAGCCGCAGCCCCAGCCGCAGCTCAAGCAGCGCCCGGCCCGTCAGTGGTGCACATCAAATCACGTTCAATAGATACTCTCTTTGTAGTTCCGATTAATATATGTATGCATGCCTGTAGGTCTTGGCAGTGGTCTGAACTGTGCACAGTTCCTTAAAACAAAAATCCGGGACTCGACTTGCTGCTGCCTTGGCCGCTGTCAGTGGCCTCTTTCATGCCTCAAATGGGAAGAATTTACAGCGAAGCTAAGCTCCAAAATTAACCTCAATTACTGGCCAACATTTCTTTAGTTGATCTTCTTTTTATATCAGCTTCACAAATGGCAGAACTGTGGCCAAAACAAACCACAAAAAAATCGTTTCTTGCTGCTGAAAATTCTACAATTAAAATGGTGCAAAAAACGAGAGACATTTTTCTGTTGGTTCTTTCAGCATTTCCGTTTGCCTTTCAGCATTCGCAACTTCATTTTGCTTTTGTGGAAAATTTGTTTGTTTGCTTTCACTTGGAAAGTTTTTGCGCTTCTGCAGCTCCTGCACTTTCGCTCAAGTTTTTTCGTGGCAGCTCCACTGCGCTGCTGGTGCAGATCTTTTTTCATATTTTCATATGCGAGAATTTCATTAAGGAAACGCCGCCCACACCCCACTCCCCACCCCCCATCCCTTTTTTTTTTTTTGGTAAGCACTTTTCTGTAGTATTTTTTTTTGGGCTATAAGTTTTGCTTTGCCTTTCCATGGGTGCCTTGCAGCTTTTCTGCTTTTCTGCTTTTCCGGCACTCATCTCTTCATTTAGCCCTTTGCCTTTTTGTTTTGTTTGCTCTGCTTTAATCCTCTTTCGGCTGTCTTGCCCAGCCATTGCCCAGCCATTTCCTTCCTTGGCACCTCTCCTGTCCCCCGTAAGTTGTTTCTTGTGGTTGTCCCTTTCCGTCTTGGCCACCCGCATTTCATATTCCTCTTTCATTTAACATTTTCTTTTTCTGTTGTTTCTTGCTGCTGTTGGTGTCTCTTCTGTCTGCTACTGATTCTGCTTTCCGTTAATGTTTCTATGTCAGTGCGGGGAATTCCACCGCCAGCTCCTCTTTTGGCCAGCAACATCTCAACCCTTGGGCGAATTGTTTCACTTCACTCGTTGTCGTTGTCTTTGTCTTTGGCTTTGGATTTGCAGTTGCCTTTGCATTTGCCTTTGTTGGTCCGCTGTCTAACCGAGCGACTGCTTTCTCTTCTATGCCCAGTCCCGTCTTGGCTGCCGTCTTGGCCGCTTCCTACCTTGCCTCTGCCCACTGGTGGGCTTGCCATAAACGTGCCTATGATTGTTTTGCTCATAATTATTAATTAAGTTATTTATTCTTGGGGGCAACAGCCCATGGTTTATTTTAGCCTCTCATTTCTCAGTGGCAGTCTGCACCTGTGCGCGAGGCCCTACCCTCCCTTTCCACCCTTGCTTGCCCTTCTCTCTCTCTCTGTCACTCTGTCTCTCTGGGCTTTTGCTCTCTGCTGGCTAATGGGAACGAGGCTGCTGCCAGCACTAATTAAATTATGAAGTGTTTCCTGCTACATTTCTGCCCCCTCGCTCTCGTGCTCGTGCGCTGCCCGTGCTACTCTGCTGGCACTCCAACCCCATCCCCAACCCTCTGCCAGACAAGAGTAACTAGCGCATTAGTCGCTGTCGTAGTTGTAGTTGTTGTAATTATTTGTTGTCGCCACTCAAGTGCTCAGCGAACTGGCAGCACTTATACCACACCCAGTCCAGCACGGCCCAAACCGAGACAGGCCCAGGCCCACCCCCCCCAAAAAGAAAAACAGCAAATAAGGTGAACGAAAAATAGTAGGAAGCCCAAAGCCCAAAGCGGAAACGGAAGCTGTTCGAGCTTTGTTAGGGGCAGAGCCCGTGCCAAAAGGGTTGGGGTTGGGCCGTTGAGGCAGGAAGTCGAATTGCGTGAGAGCTCGAGCTGCCCCGCCACACGACTCGTACCTCGTACATGCACTTGTGTGTGTGTGTGTGTGTGTGTGTGTGTGTGTGAGGCTGGTTGTGTGCGCGCTGCAAACATAATTTCCATACAAATTAGTAGCCAAATTAAGGCCCCAGACACACTGGCAAGAGGGTCAATATGGGAACTGAGCGACCCATCGGATGTGGGCTAAGTGATTTAGTTGGCAAGGGTTGGTGGCCCGGCGAGTGCTTTGACAGTACGAAAACTGATTTGTGTGTGCTTCCGTTATTGTTCCCAGTGCTCGCGCCCAAAGGATGTCCATTGAGCTGCAGCTGAAGCGCAGAGAAGCGGCGACAGCAACCGCCCACTTTATGCTGCTGTCTGGGGGAAATATGTTGGCAAGACTTTAAGGCACATTTTATGGGCCAATAAAAGTGCACTCTCCACCTGGCAGTTACAATCTCATTAGCCAGCAAATTTGAGGCGTTTCCTGAGCAGATATATGGCACAGATAAATACACGAAAATACACGAAAAAATGGGGCTACACTGTGCGCAAATGGCAACAAAATGGCAAAGTAATTACGATTAAAATTCAAAGAGTAGAAAATAAAGAATCAAATAAAAGGAAAGGAAAGGAAAGGCGTTGCTGCGGATTTGAATTTTTATTTTATTTTTATTTATTTATTATTTTTAATGAATGAAAGTGCTTAAAAATGTGCGCCAAAGAGCTGCACTGCCAGTTAAATTTTAACAAAAAAAAAAAAAAAAAAAAAAAAAAAAAAAAAAAAAACCAAAAAAGCGAAGAGAGTAAGAGCGAAAAGCGTGCCGCAGCCTGGTCTTGGAGGCTGCACAAATAATTCTCTCCGCTTGAATGGAAGCATTTTTTGGAATTTTGTTTGCTCGCAACGCCAAACAGTTTGCTGCTTGCCGCATGTGAACCTGCCACCCGGTCTCTTCCATCACCACTCCGCCAATTTATGTTGTCATAAGAAGCATGGCTAAATTTTTTTTGGCTTGACTTTGACTTTGGCTTTCTTGGCCTGGCTTTTTACAATTTTTTAATTTGTGTGTTCATGTCAGACATTATTACAGGCGGCGCTGTCGTCCTTTGGTGTTTTGCGGCCTCCTCCTGCCCCAAAGATTTCCCATATATGACCTTTGTGCCTTGGACACATTATTCATGCCGATTTATGATCCATCTCGTTCGGCTGCCTTTTGATTTACTGCAGGCTGTGTGTGTGTTCCTTTTGCTCTGCCTCGGGCTGCAGCCTCGTTTGGGCTTTGCTTCCCTTTCGCATGTTTGTTTTTTGGTTGTTTCTTTTATTGATTGCGCGGGCAAGTTGCGCGGCACAAATGACAATGAAGAAGCCCCAAAATGTCGCGCGGCACATGCATATATTTATATTTATATGTGAGTGAGGGTACAAGCTGCCGTTGCTGCTGAGTTTATCAACAGGTTGTCTGTCAGTGCGGGCCCGAGGCCTTTCTGGCTGGCAGAGATCTAACAGAACTTCAGCCATGCAGGGGCACAAGTGGCGCATATTTGGCTTGCCTCTGAGCCCCCAAAATAGATGCCCCACACCCACACCCCACACCGCACACCCCACCCCCCACTGATTCGATTGGCGCAGGGGCCAGCGCAGATTTTTGTTTGTTCGAGTCGCCCGCTGGGCCAGAGAATTTTTTGTCGTCAGCGCAGAGCTGTTCGCTGGCATGTCATAGCGCGCCCAGCCGCTGCCGCTGCCGCAGTGGTGCATGCAACAACGCGGCCAGTTTTGTTTTACTGCAGCTCTGCCGACCCGCGGCGATGCATGCAAAATTTGATTAGCTGACAGGACAGCGTGGGCAGCCTGTGCCAGGCGCCCGCAGCGCTCCGATGGGCTCTCTCAAAGACCAGCAGCCAGTTCACCAGTCAGCAGCACTTGCCAGGCGCCAGCTGAAGGCTAGCCAGGCTCCTGCCCCTGCCAGCTATGGCGAACTGAGAGCCAAGATGCTGTGCAGCTAATTTGCAGAGATGGATAGACTTCGCGTCAGAGTTATTTCATCCGCTGCATGCCCACGCTGTGCACAAGGAG
The DNA here is from genome assembly GCA_018150885.1 of Drosophila tristis. Taxonomy (NCBI): domain Eukaryota; kingdom Metazoa; phylum Arthropoda; class Insecta; order Diptera; family Drosophilidae; genus Drosophila; species Drosophila tristis. The sequence continues at coordinate 1,962,568 of JAECWT010000086.1, read as the reverse complement.
AAGCATTCGCAGCGGACCGCAGGAGAAATTTGCCGCTGGAAATTGCAGCCAGGGCTGCAGCGGACACGTGAATTAAGCAGCGACCGTTGGCCAGAACCTTTTTGGACGTGGCAGAACGGCGCACAGCAACTGAAGAGCCTTGCGGCAGGCGCTGGCAAAGCTGGCAAAGCAGCTGCCAGCCTTGAACTTGTGCGTTGTACGCGTGCTTCAGGTATTTAATCAGGCACAAAAATAAATAATACTGCCCAAAGACTCGCAGCAGAAGAGCTGCTGGCCCCATCAGAGGGGGCAGCGAATAGATTTCGCCATTCGCTGGTTGTCGCTGCCGCTGCCTGGCTCGAATTTTTTGCCGGGATTTAGTTGTCAACGCGGAGGCGCAGCAGCAGACCAAGGCAGGCTGATGCGCAGCATGGCAACAAAATTTTAGCATCGAATGCTGTCAAGCGCTGAGCAGGCAACAGCAGAGAGCTGACTGGAGGGCGGGCTGGAGGGCTGGCTGGCTGGCTGGCAACGCTTGACATTTGCCCGAAGAACTGAGTAGAGACGAGGGACGAGACGCGGAGAGACTGAAAGTAATAGTAGTATGTGATAAGGATAATAAGCACACACAAACACACACAAACACACGCGCAGAAATTGAGTACAGACAGTGGGGGCCAAAGGATTGTCTGTGTGCTGGCATTAAGCGCATCAACGTTAATGGCTCCAGCCAGGCAACGCGGCAGCCGGGCAACCCGGCAACCAGTCAGGCAGGCAGGCAGGCAGGCGAACGAGCGAGCGGCCATGCTCCACATGACATTCAAAGAGCTTAGCGCCGTATAGGAAGTGGACACTTAAAGTGGCCGGCAAAGAGCCAGAAGGAGATTATAAAAATCAAACCCAGGGCGCCCAGGAGAATGCCGGCAGCTCGGCACTTTGGCCCTGACATTGGCAGTCGAGTGGCAGAGCGGAAGGGCAAGGATAGGACAGGACAGGACAGGACAGCAGATTGAGTCTGAGCGAGGGCTTTGTGTGCTGTGCAACCGAATTCAATTGATTATTTCTACCTTTCGCATGGGCAGCACAATATGTTGTGGAAAATCAGGGATGTATTGCCGGCTGCTCCCACGGCAGGCAGTAAAATAGCACACGGATTAGGTGTGCATGTAGGAGCCCCCCCAAACGTGACCCTTTACGAGCTGATAACTCGTCCAGCTGCACGATCGAGTCCTGGATGCAGCCCCCCCACTGGCCCTCAGGGGACACTGGACTGCCATAGCCTTTGCTTGCCTCCTGCACATTTTATAAAGTTCAAGCTGCAAGGGAAACCTTTGTGGGTGTGTGCCGCCAGTTGAAGGTGCAGCAAGTCGCAAGTTGAGAGCATTTTAAAATAAATTCACAAATTTAATCAATTGATTGATTGGAAATCTATTGCCATACTTTTGACACGCAGAGAGAGTGGCATGGAAATAGAAATAGCAGCATGTTCACATTTAAATTAAATAATATTTAATATTATATTTGCTCTACACTCAGAGAAAAGTGGCATGGAAATAGCAGCAGGTTCACATTTAAATTAAATAATATTTAATATTATATTTGCTGTACACTCAGCGAAAAGTGGCATGGAAATAGCAGCAGGTTCACATTTAAATTAAATAATATTTAATATTATATGGCTGTACACAAAATTTAATAGCAAGACATATAAATTAGAACTAGTAATATTATATTTGCTCAAAAAAGTGGAAGGTTCACACAGTATATTTTAAGCTTATACTGCCCACAAATATTTAATTTAAATAATATTTAATATGCACACTAATGGCAAATAAATAAATAAATAATAATTAATTACACAATTAATAGCAAAATAAAATTAGAACTAGCAATCACTATGCTCAATCACAAATGTATCAGGAAATATAAACTATATTTCATTTAAATAGAAAATAAATAAATAAATAAAAATAAATTAAATAATTCAAGTTGCAAAAAAAATTTAATGAATAGACAAAGGTTTCGATAACAAATTATGAACAAATATTTGATTTAAATATATTTCAAATACTTAGATACAATATATAAAATTTGTGGGAAATATAAAAATCTGACCTAATAAATATAAATATATTTCGTACAAATTTAGTATATTTAATCTAAGTATTTTGTAATTTGCAATATATTTAAATGAAATATTTGCATATTGAAATCCAACTTTTGTCTGTCAGAATTTCCGCGCTCGGCGCCAAATAAATTTTTCTCAATTGGTTCAAAACTCAGTGTGTATTTTTTATTGTAAGTTTTTTTCTACTCTCAGGGCTCAAGTGATTTAATCAAAAAGTATGCAGCACTTTTGAGCGCAGGCTATGACAATTTATTGGCAGCTTGCCCACTGCAGTCGAGCACTCGTAATTATGCATTTATTGGCGTGTCTTAATTTTAGTTTTATGTGCCAATTAAGTAATTGTTTAACTTTCACTTTAATTGCTCAAATGCAATAGCCAAAAAATAAATAAAATGTGTGTTGCAAATGGCACAAAATGCATGAGTAAAACACAAATCAGTCTGGTTGGTTTTATCTCAGTTTATCAGGAGTTAATTTGGGTGTTTTAGTGTGTGCTGCCCAGTGGCAAGTTTAGCCACTCAGCAGCAGCAGCAGCAGCAGAGTCTGAACGTAAAAACTGAATGTGTGGCAAAGTTTTGCGCTTAGATTTCCGAGTGCCGATTTGGTGTGCTGTGGCGCTGGTCAAGCCCACAAAAACTCGTCTTGATTAGGCGACATAAAACAAGTTAATGACAGCGCTCATTATGCCAACACAGCTGGGGTGCCTGCTCAATCAGAATACCGCCCCCGCAGCCCCTCCCGCCACATGCATCTTGGCGGGTTACACACCCGCAATTAATCATGCGGCAGGCGGGCTCTCTGTGTGCGGTTTTTGGGGTAGAATGAGAGGCTGACTGGCTGCCTGGCTGCCGGGCTGCCTGGCTGGCGCAGACTTCTTTTCACTTTAAAGGCAATTTATTGCTTTGCACCCTGCAAGAATTGATAAATTTTTGAATACGCTGCGGGACACCCCCACTACAAAATTCCCCCCCCCCCAAAAAAAATAAACAAAGAAAAACAAATAAAATGAGAAAAAATTGAGTAAAAATCTTCACCACGTAAGCAAAACTGAATAAAAATGATGAAAGACTTAGGGTGGGACGGACGGCGCGGTGAGGGCTGGCAAGGGGGGGGTGTGGCTCCCACGTTGCGTGTACATGATGAATGGGCAGGCGCAAACAAAATCCCAATAAAATTGTCGACAAAAAGGCATAAAAATTGCACAAATAAACAGAAGGAACACAGTGGCAGGGCACGGGCAGGGCAGGGCAGTGCAGGGATGGGCAGGGTAGTGCAGGGGGGCAGGGTAGTGCAGGGGGGCCCAAGCATATTATAAAATACAGCCACAACGTAAACAGGCTCGGCAGAGGGAGGTAGGGAGCCTCTCCGGCCTCTCCGGCTAATGAGACTTTGCAGCCGCAGAGCGCAAACGGAGAATCGAACCGCTGCACAATTTTTCCGACTAGTTCTGACAGTTTTCCCTTCGTTCGCTGCTTCGTTTGCTGCAGGGCCTCATGCAAGTGCCATTCATTATTAAACCAAATTGACACGCGCAACTTTCTTGCATTTGCGGCAATTACCGCCTTGGGAGATGGCCGGGCGGAGGGCGGAGGGGGCTGGGGGATCGATGAGTTGGCTCCCAATGCAATTACAGCTGCTGCTGTCTCTGGGCATAGAAGTGCACTCGGCACTCGGCACTCGGAGAGCTTCAAAGTTTTGTTTTGGATTTGCCCACAGCCTCTGGCAGAAAAGAAACAAAAAAAATGCGAAGAAAACTTTTGCAAGCAAAACCCAGCCAAATGGCAATGGCTAAAAGGGTTTTCTGTTTTGTTTTGTTGCTGGTTTTGTTTTTGTTTTGTTGCTGGTTTTGTTGCTGGTTTTGTTCTGCTTGCTGTTGGCCAAGTGAAAGTGTGGCACTGTGGCAAGTTTGGCTGCACCTGTCGTGGTGGCAGTGGTCGCCGAAACCTTGCGGGTCCACTGAATTTTGGCCAACTGTCAGCAGGTACTCAGTGGGTGTTCGAGGGCTCTGGGGCTGGTAAACCCAGTTGAAAAACCAATAGAAACGATTAGGCCCCGAACGGAGTATAATTTGATTGAGGTTCCCAGCCAGCTTGCAGCTCGGCCGGTGGGTGGCTGGTTGGCTGGGCGGTTGGGCGGTGCACAAACCAATCATAGCGCAAAACATGCAAAAGGCCAACTACTGGGAAGCCTGCAAGCCAGACAATTGCCACTCCACTGCCAGGAGTTAACGCTCCCTCCAGCTCTCCCTCTCGCCAGCTCTCTCTGCAGCCCGCTCTCCCTCCCACTCCCACTCCCTCTCTCTCGCTCCCCTTTTCCAACCCGATTGACATGTAAACAGCAGCTAAGCCGGCACTAAGCAAAGCCACTGGCTCTGCGGAGCTGGCTGCTGGCTGCCGGCTGCCGGTGCCGTTGCGAGCTGTCGACATGTGGTTGAGCTGCTGCTGCTGCTGCTGCACCATGGCCACCGCCGCCGCCGTCGCCGTCGCCGCCGCTCGCCTGCAATTGAGCGTTCACAAATTGCTTTGCCCCACCAGCAAGAGGCAGCGCAGCAGCGGTAGCAGCCACACGGAGGCACTTCACTCTACTCGCGCCACCCACTCCCCGGCGCGGCACTCGACGCTCCGCCCGAACGCCTAGTCATAATTGGCTTTTGGCCTGGTGGGGGGGAGGGGGGGCACGTAAGTGCATACACACACACACACACACACACACACATATGTGAAATGCATAAAAGTAACAAAACAAACCGCAGCGGGTAGAGGGTAGAGGGTAGCGGGCAGCAGGTATCGGGATTAGAGAGCAGCTCCGATACCCTTTCAATATTCAAAAATAAGGGAGCCCAAGCAACCCAAGCGAATGGAGCGAGTCCGACTCGGACTCCAACTCCGACTGAGTGCCACGGCAGAAAGTACAGCCAGCAGCAGCAGCAGCAGCACACGCACAAATAAAATAAATAAAAATAAAATTTAGCTAACAAATTAAAAAAAAAAAAAAAAAAAAACAAATACAGAAAAGAAAACAACAAAAAAGGGTTTTGTGCTGCAGCTGCAAGCGACAAAAAAAAAAGGCATGGAAAGGCATGAAAATTCGCTCGCCAGTTGCACGCCGATCAATTGGTAATTAAATAATTGCAGTTGCATTTTCTTTTGACAGGAACTTGTGCAGCCATGTGCTCTGGCAGAGCACAGCCAGAGGCACGGCCCGGACACTACGTAGCTGAGATGTGTATGGCAGCCAGCTGGACTGGCAGCCAGAGCCGAGCCAGCTACTGCAGCCTGCGCTTAAAATAGCTGCAGCACTGCTGGCAGCTGCCCAAAAGCACAGCCAGGACACTCGGCTGCTGTGGCACACGGCTACGGATACCTGCACTCATCTGGTGACACGCCCACTGCCACTGCTACTGCCAGTGTCACTGCCACTGCCACTGTCAGGGTGTGTCGGCACTCGAAGAGGCATTCAGTTGTGGAGCGCCCACAAAAGAGTTGACAAGCAGACATATGTACAAGGCCTGCCGGAGTACGGGCAGGAGTACGGGCAGGAGTACGGGCAGGAGTACGGGCAGGAGTACGGGCACGGGCACGGGCGCCTAATTGCATGCAGAGCGTGTAATGCTGTTGCCACTGGCAACCGATGGCAGCCAATGGCAACTTTTGCCGCCTGGCCCTGCCCCGTCTCGCTTTCGTTCTGTCTGGCTGGCTGGCTGTCTGTCCGCCTGTCTCTGCCTGCCCTTTTCTCGATAATGCTAAACTTTTGCTTAATTCAATTAAACCCCAGAAGTTGTGCTCGACTTTGCTGCTGCATGGCTGCGCCTTATCTAGCTGCAGCTGCTGCTGCTGTTGCTGTTGCTACTGTTGCTGCTACTGTTGCTGCTGCCGCTTGTTTGTGGCTGAAACTTGCCAATTATTTGCATCATCCAAGTTTGTATACATATCCCAGCAGCTCCCCCCCTCCGCAGCCGCTGCAGGACTGGCGACAGTGAACACAATGCACACAGCTTCGAGGCAGAGCATGGAAAAAGAGCAACAGCCACTGACCAACTCGCACCTTTCCGATTGCTCTACAATTATTTGCCTTTTGTTTAGATAGTTTACCGCTTTCGTTTTTTATTTCTATATTATTTTCTACATGCATGTGGGTGTGCGTGTGCGTGTGCGTGTGCACAGCGATAAGTTTATGGTGTGTGGCCCTATAAATCACAATCAAAGTCATGTTAACAAGTCGCTATTTGTGCTCTTCGCTGGCTCGTTGTTGGCCTTTTTACAGCCCTTATCTGCTGGTGAGCGGTGTGGTTTGGGTGTGGGTGTGGGTGTGGGGGGCAGGGAAACCAACCAAACATAATAATAATAAAAATAATAACAATAAGAACATGCACATTAGCTGGCCCAGCTATCGCATTTATTGTGGGCCCAAAAAGCAAGGGCGATAACTGCCTCGGATTAGCTGTCGTCCGCGCATTATCTCTTCTATATTTCACTTCCAACAGCCCAGCACTTGTTTTCGTGTCTGAAAGAGTGCGGCGGGTAGGGGGAGGGGGAGGGGGAGCAGTGGCAGAAATTTACTTAAGTCTGCAGACGAGTGCCAAGTGCTTTGGTATATCAAATTAAATAATGGCAAATGTTGTGCTTCAAATAATTTAATTTTAATTATTATTAAAACCGAACTTTGTGCAGCTTTGCAGCATGCATGACAGCTATATATATGTGTATTATATATATATACTTATATATATATATTATATTTATATATATATATATATTATATATTATATATTGTAGCAAACTTCGGCGCTGTGTTTGGTGTTGTGCAGAAGTTGCGCATTCCATTACACGAAAGTAAGTTGAACAACTGCGGAGCTGTGTGGGCTTATGCCTGTCAGAACCTAATCAAAACCCCATTCAAAATTCATGCACAACAGGTGGAAGGCAACAAAGGAGGGACAGACAGAGAGACAGACAGCGAGACAGACAGCGAGACAGTGTGGCAGAGAGAGCCAGCAGCAGCAGTGCAAAGCGTGTAAAGCAGATGGGCAAAGTTCTAGGCAAACGGAAGCCGAATCAAAATATGTCCAAAAAAAAAAAACAAAACAAAATAAATAGAAGGCAAAAACAAAAAGAATTTTAAATGCACAGAGAGAGTGAGAGGAGAGCGGGCAGAGCGGGCAGAGCGGGCAGAGCGGTGGCTGTGCAAAGGTCTTCTGGCAATGTAAAATTTAAGGCGAAAAGTTTATGCAAAACGAGACAAAGACTGCGGCTACGGCACAGGGCCATTAAAATATTGTGGCCCCACAGCTACACCCAAACATACTGCACACAAATCTCGCACACAATCGGCTGTCAAGAATCCTTTTCAAATACAACACCAAACAGAAACAGAAAACAGGCAAGCAGGAAGCATTTTACGCAAATTTGTAATTAATTTATAGCGAAAAGTTTGGAGCTCCGGCTGCGGGGGGAAGTCACTTAAATTTGCTGATTTGATTTGGCAGCTGAGCGAAAACAGATTCGGCTATGAGTAGCGGAGTAGCAGGCCATCAGCATTTAATTGAATTTGCGTATTTTTTTACAGAAGCGAAATGGAAACTGGACAGCAGACAGCAGGCAGCAGACAGCAGGCAGCAGGCAGGGAAAGCTTTTACTCGCATGAATAATATTGCCCAATGATGTAATGGCCATTGATGGCTGCTGCTGCTGCTGCTGCTGCTGCTGCGGAGTGTGTGTTTAATGTCATGCCCCCATAAATGTTTTTGCCAATTGAGCGCGGCAAGTTGTCAGGCAAACAGCAGCAGCAGCAGCAGCAGCAACAAATCTGCCCCATTGAGCAGGCAACAAAAAACGTGTATGGAGCTGGGGATTCAATTGGAGAGGAGCAGTCACAGATCACAGTTTGCTTTGAAGTGGAAAAGCCAGCCTTGGCTCACAGGCAAAGGCTCTCAGCAAATTGCGTATACGCTAATGAATTTGAATTTGAATTTGGGGCATTAAATGGGGGATGGAAAATGGAGCAGATGCGCGACAATAGCTGGCAGTGAAACTTCAATAGAGACAGCGCATTATGCAGTCAATCAATAAATCAAACACTAGCAATAATATGATTGAGAGCAGGTGTGGCGCGCCCCCAGCCCGCCAGCCACAAGGTGGGAAGAAAACTGAGTGGCAACAAGAAAAGAGACAGCGGCACACACAATGCCAGTGGCAGTGGCAGTGCCAGTGCCAGTGGCAGTGCCAGTGGCAGTGCCAACAATGCCGTGCAGCTCCTTTGCATTTCAAATTCAATTCAATTTGGGGCTTAAGAGCTTTAGGGCTAAATGCAAAATGCAAAAATACCACAGAAATGTTCAGGCAATCGTTTTGCGCTGCTCTCTCCTCTGCTCTTCCCTCTGCTCTCCCCTCTCCTGCATACGTTGCGGATTGAGTTGCACAAATGTAAATTATATGGCCACAAAATCAAACCAAAACCACATTGGCCAGCCAGCCAAATGCCCCTCGCTCACTGGCACTCCCATATCTGTCCTCTATCTGTCGGATCAAGCCGCTGGCGTTTATCAGGGCCACCCCCCACTGTACGTGGGGGCGCAGTTTCGATTATTAATTTCAACTGACAAATGCACATGTTTTCGGGGGCTTTTCTCTGTGCGGGGCCAAATCTAATGAGACAGCCGTACCGACGGGCGGGTTCGGTCCATCGTTGGGCAGGGCTGATTGTGGCACAGCCTATCGTCTATCGGCGTCCGTATGCGTGTGTGTGTGACATGATGGCACCAGCTACGCATTGGATAGAAGACCCTTTAATTAGAAACGAACCAAAGGCAGAGGCAGAGGCAGAGGCAGAGGCAGAGGCAGAGGCAAAGGCAAAAGCCTCGAAGCCGCAAAAACCCAAAATGGCAAATCCAAACGAAGATGAAGGTTCTGGGCCGGGTTGGGTGGGGGCGTAAAAGCCTAAATGAAATTTGATGAACCACAGGGTAACCAGCACCGAGCACCGAGCACGGAGCACCGAGCACCTGACTGGCCCCAAATTGATTTCAAATTGCAAATCAAATACGGAAAATATGCGCCAACCGAAAGGTTCTATTGTCTGGCCGAAAAGCAAAGTAATTTTGATGTGTGCTCTCCCTGCCGCACCAAATGAATCCATTAATCACGTCCAGTGGGTTTCTGCTCGCACAATGCCCGCAATGATCGGCCGGAGCGGGGATTACCAGCGTCTCAGGGCTTACTTGGCAGCGGTCTGGCCCTGGGAGTCTTTGCAGTTGCATTGCAGCTTGGTTTTAGTTTAGATCGCCAGAGCACAGATAACTGGGCACACGCAGGGGCAGGGGCAGGGGCAGGGGCATGGCTGTAGCTGCTTGGTTCTGCTTTTAATTAGAAATCGCAGCACGCGCGAAGTAACAAATAATGCCCTGAATTCACGCCGAATGACCTGGGCACACCTGTCGTCGCACTTGCGCGAAAAGCGAAGAAGGAGGAGGAGCAGCAGCAGCAGCAGACAGTCAAGAAAAGCTGAGTGCAGCCACAGAGCCGCAGCAGCAGCGGCAGCGGCAGCTGGAAAATCGAAAATCGATGGCTCAAGTGGCAGGCAGTGACACTGCCTCGGCAGGCGGAGTCTAGGCCGGCTCAAGGGGGCTGGCGGTTCGCCTGAGAACTGCTGGAGAGAAGCGAAAATTTTGCGCTTTATTTTTATGCTTTCCCGCTGTCTGTGTGTCTGTCTGTCTGTGTGTGTGGGGTGGCTGGCAGCAATCGATGATGAAAATGTTCATTGAATAGAAACTGGAAAATCAAACAATCGAATGCAATTATTTCGTTAATTCGAGCAGATATCGTGGCAGATATAGCAGCTGCAGCCATGCAACAGAAAAAGGGAAATCGAATACCTTTGCCGCCGGCTGTTGGCAAATATTTGAATGAGCCAAGTCTTTGGCGTGTGACAATATTTCATATTTGCATATACATCAGCTACACACACACACACACACACACACACACACACACACACACACACACACACACACACACACACACACACACACACACACACACACACAGACATGCTGTTGCTGACATGAAGCGTCAAAGGTTTTTTTTTAATGCATTTTTCTGTATTTGTTTCTGGCCGTGTACTGCAGTGACAGCGGCATAAAATATAAAACATTTTTGATTGATTTTCGTGGTGTGTGCTGCCACACACATTCCACACACAGCTGCAACACAGCCCTGCAATCCTATTCGTAAGCCCGAAAATGAACTCACTTTTGCATCGTTAATAAACATTTCCCAGTCGATTCAAACAGCAGCCAATAGCCGCTGCAATGCGCCGCTGCCCTGAGCAACTGAGTGCTGGTTCTGGGTTCAGGTTCCGGGTTCATTGGCAGAAAATATTAAGCACACGGCACACGGGCTGATTGCGAGTTGTATTACCAATTCTTGGGTAGCTGTGTGCATTTCCTTTTGGCATTTGTACAGCCAATTGGCAAGCCCATCCATCAAGACGTTGCCCGTCGCTGGCGCCCCTGCTGCCGTGCGAACTGCCGCACATTGCCGGAGCCATTCTGCTGACTGGCAAAATCAATGCAACAAACAAAACAAATCGTGTATGCCGGTGACCGTTTGAACTTCAGAATGTCACAAATGGCGAGAGTTAATGTTCACCATTAGCCAGCCAGCCAGCCAGTTAGCCAGCCAGCCAGTTAGCCAGCCAGCAAGTCAGCCAGGCAGCCAGCCAGCCAGTCAGCCAGCTAGCCAGCCAGCCAGCCAGCCCCATGGTCAGGGCCAAGCTAAAAATGATGGCCGACTGTTTGTCAATTTCGATTTGTCCTTCGATATTCTATGCAAATTTCTATGGCCCTGGGGTCAAGCAGCGGGCAGAGGGTAGCAGCCACAACAGATAATCAATAGGTCAGGCGTGCGAACAACACAAAGTCTTGGGGTAGGTGAATGATTGATTAGGCCAGTTACCAGGTCTTTCCCTCACTGCCTCGCACTTCCTCGCACTTCCCAGCTAATATTTAATTACTAAACTTTGCAGCTGATTGCATGTAATAGCCATGGAGACATGCAGATGTGCAGCTTGCTGCGCTACTTTGAGTTTCAACAGCCATGGAAAATGGCAAAATGAAAGCCAGCCAGTGAGCCAGCCAGCCAGCCAGCCAGCCAGTCAGCCGAATAAGCTGCGTATAAGTGGCACAAAAAATAAACGAAGCAATGTCTGGGGAGCTGAAGCAGCGCTAAAGATATGTCAAGATCTCAACTAAGTGAATAAAAATTGAAATATTACGTATACGCACGATGGCACAGGCAAGCGGCAAGCAGCGCAAGTGGGGAATATTAAACACTCTTTAAAGTAGACTTTGTTCCCCCTGGCTGCAGAAATAAATACAAATAAATAAACTTAAATTGAAATAAATATAAAATTAAAATAAAATTAATTTTATAACAAGTTTACTTTGAATATTTACAAGTTTAGGCAACCCAAATGCTTCTTTCGCTTATAGTTTCTGCGCTGCTCGATGATTTATAGTTGCAAAAAAAAACCACACATTATATTTCAATGATTTTAGCAGCCATAGAACATTTTTTGTATGGCATTGAGCGACGAACGTAAACCTTTTTTATGGCTTGCATCTGAGGAAATCCATTATTAAGCTACTTACGGATATATCTACATATATTGCAGCATCGGCACAGTGCACAGCCCTTGCCATAGCGTCCAATCTATGGCCGGATTTGTGCTCAGCCAAAGCCCATGGTATTTCTGGCTAAGCCCTTGGTTGGAGAGTGTATCTCAAGTCGCTGGAGCTGTCTTCATGTTGACAAAGATTATGTGACAATAAGCTTAGATAATTCATTTGCTACGAGGCGCACATAAAGCAGACACCCCCAACACAGACACAGACACAAACAGAGACACGAACACAGAGCCAAGCACACACACACACATAGCCAAGATGCCATAGAGGAGGCAGATCGCAGCAGCCAGCAGAGCCAGCACCCAACACCCAACACCCCAACACCCCAACATCGAACAGAAGCAGCTGTCAGTTGTGTAAATATTTTGTGGCAAGAGTACAAATAGAAATGCTGTCGATAAATCGAAGCACATGACTAGCCTTGCATTAGCAGCTGCGACTTATCATATCTGGCTGGAGGTCTGCGGCGTGTCTTCCAATGTAAGACCAAACACAGCACTTGGGCTGGGTTGGGTTGGGGAGTGCCCCAGCTACTTAAGCGAAGCTGAAGCTGAAGCGGAAGCTGTCAATTACATTTCAATCAGTTTGAGTTCGTGCCGCATGGCAGTGAGTGCAAATGAATGATCAAATTAGTGAGTGTCCCATGATTTGAATCGTTCGGAGTTTATGCTGTGGCTTTAACTCATTTTCAATTCGAACACCAAGCCATTGATCGCCTCCACTTAGCTGCCATTTAAAAGCGGCATGCAGCGAGAGTTTATTGGAGTTTTGGGAACGTAATTAAGTCAATAAATGTAGCAATTAAGTGGCATAGATAAAGTGTCAGCTGTGTTCGTATTCTATAAAATTTGGCTGCTGGTTTTGGCACACCGAAAAGTAAGTCCTTGCTGCGACTCGTCAAAGATTGTGTAGGTTGTTGTTGGTCTCTGCCCCCTGCACAGCCAACATCCCTGCTTATTGTCTGTATATTTTAGATGCAAACGAGTCTCCGCTAAGGCCCAACAAATGCACGCAAAAAGAAGGCAGCAACTCCGTTGGAACGTTTCGACATTCTGCTTTCATTTAAATGTAAATTGTTGCAGGGGGAAATATGCGGCGCCCATATGGGTGGGCTCTGCTTGGGGAAACATAAAAATTGTTGTTGCCACCACAGCTGGCAGCAAACAGCTCGCTGCTGCTGCTTTCCCATTCCCCTACCCATTGTCCTACCCATTGCCCTACCATTTCCCCTACCATTTCCCCTACCATTTCCCTACCCATTCCCATTCCATGCCACATTCGATGAAAATTTGTCTCAATTTTCCAATCAACTTCAATGGCTGACAAAGTTGTCGGCTTGGAGTGCCTTCTGGCCGCATGCAAATCCTTTAAGTGGCCATTCGGTAAAAAGTTGCACGCACCCTGCGGAGTTACAGTGCGGCCGAAAAGTGTGTGCACACACACTGCTGCAGATCTCAATCTTATCATCGAACAAGCGCTGGCTCGCTTATCTGACCGTAAAGATTTGTTCTTTAAAATAAATTTCAAGAAAAAGAAACAAAAAAGTGCCGAATTCGAATGGATTTCCCAGTCGCAATGTCGCCTATTAATTGCCCTCTACGTCAATCATTCGCTCAAGTGAGCGGAGGAGCACTGTCACTGGGAGTGCGCTGGGGAGTACAGTAGACACCGGTTATGTCACACGCCCCTGGCAGGCGCTGGCCGCGTTGCTTCGCAGTGCTATCTACTGTACGGAATCGCTGGCTGCTCGCTGCCTGCTCGCTGGCTGCTCGCTGGCTGCTCTCTTGGCTTGTGCAGCTCTTGTCCCCAAATACCTACTTGAGGCATTAAGTCGACTGGTCGACTGGTCTCTATCGCACTGAAGACTCTTATCTTATCGACTGCTCGCCCGCCCGCTCACCCGCTCACCCGCGCGCTCGCTCCACACCCCTTCGCCACGGCCCGCCCAGTGTCGATTATGAAACATTTCGCATTTCTGTTTTGTGATTAATTTTAAATAAAATAGCCCACCAGAGTCACAGTAGATTAAAAATAAATTCGGGATCCACAGCAGCGAGCAACGAAAACAAAAAACTACACATGGATATGCTCGGATCCGGAGGAGCTCCAGCGCAAGGAAATCTCCATTGAAGGTTCCCCCATGCAGCGGAAATATTGAAGCTATAAGTGAGGCGACTCCTCGAGCATGGACTCTGTCTGCAGGTGGATTGTACACCACGGCGCATGGCCCATTGCGCACTTTTTCATGCCGAAAACACCCAAAAATAATGCGACGTAGATCAGAAAATGAGCGTCGCGAAGCTCGCATGGGCTGGCGCTGGCGCTGCCTGCGGCTAACTGCCACAATTCAGCTGAAAAATATTACGCAGTCGAGGGGAGGAAAATCCACTGCCAGCGAGTGCACAGAAAGTGCAGTGCAGCAGACTAATTTAGCCCGTAAAAGGAGTTGCAACTGCAATCAAAAATTAATTTACCGCCCAAGAGTATGAAGCTTTGACAGCTGCTTGAAAATTTGAGCGCAGCTTAAATATATTTAATATATTAATATATACTGCTCTACGTAATTCCATATTTTTAATTTAATTTAATTTTTTATTGTACATTTTCTGTGCATCGTCAAGTTCGTCCTCGTGTGTCGGCTAGAAATGAAAGTTTGATGCGTTAAATAAACGCTTGTTGTCAGACTGTTGGCAGGCACTGGCAGTGGCAGCATCATCGCCAAGCAGACACTGCATAAGGAGTGTCATAAGTGGGGCATTCATTCGAATGAGCAGCAGCAGCAGCAGCAGCAGCCATTTACCGGCAAATTAAGGAAATGCCTGGGCTGCGGCTGTGTGTGTGCGCACTTTTCCATTATTAATATATTTATGGGCTGTGCAATTAAATATATGTAAAGCGATGCAGAGCGACTTGCTTTGGGCCATAACCAATGTAATTCAGGGACCCACCCCCAAACCCGTTTGCATGCTGCTGCCCCGACGCACAATGTTGCAGCGACTGTTGCTGAATGTTATACTATCAATATGCTTATCCCTTGCCCTAATACCCGATCAACAAGTTTGGCTTTCATGTTTTGTGTTGCCCCTCGCTATCGGTATGGATATGGACGTCCATGGTAAATCATTTTGTGAGCAGTCAGGCGAATCGGCGCGAATCAAAGTGAGCACAAACCCCAAAAAGTCAAAGCACACGCGCATATATCTGCATATATTTATGATTATGTTTATGCATAGCCTCGTATAAACGATGAAACGTTGAAACGTTGAAATTGTTGCCCTACCATTTCATTCTTTTATTTTCTTTCTTTTTTTTTTTTTTTAAACATTTTCACGCTTAATGTTCACCGCAAATCGAATCAAATGCAATCGAGTGCAAAATAATATGCAACTCAAGTGGGACTAGCAAGCAAGCAATCATAAATATACATATATATGTTTATATATATATTTAGGTACATATTTAGTTACATATTTAGGTACATATTTAGGTACATATTTAGGTACATATTTACACTTGTTTCGGGGGCGCCCTCGAAGTATGCAGTTGGGGGGACAACGTGGCAAGAGTTTCTCTACCATTCAGAGCGCTTCATTTTGATTGTTTTTTATGAAATATTAATTAAATAATTCCCTTTTGCGTTGCCGGGAATTTCGCTTACCTTTTTGTGCGGTGGAGAGTTTCAGTTGCTTTTTCTGTTGCTTTTTCTGTTGCTGTTTCAGTTGCTGTATCTTTTTTGTTTTGTTTCGCTGCTGCTGTTGCTTTTGCGTTTTGCTTTTGATGGAGTGTTGGTTGGTTTCTGGTGTTGCTGTTGCTGTTCCTGTTGCTGCGTCTGTTGCTGTTCCTGTTGCTGCTGCTGCTGTTGCTGCTGCTGCTGTTGATGGGTTCGAGCAGTTGGGGTGCCCGGGCCGTACGCCCACCAACCTGACTTACGGCACAATTTGTTTTAATTGCTTTTTAGCTTCAGCTTCAGCTTCAGCTTTTGTTTGTCTCTTTTTCGCTTGTAATTTTGTAATTTTGTTGCTGCTGTATTTTTTGTAATTTTTAAAATATTTTTTTTTTTTGTGTGTGTTTTTCCTCTTATTTCTTATTTCAGCGCTCTGTTTTCTTTGGCATTTGTTGCGTTTTATGTATTTATCTGTGAGCTTCAGGTGGAGCAGAATGTGGAAATTAACGCGCAATGCAAACAAAGTGTGGCACAAGGCACACAGTGGCAGGGGGCAGCGAGTCAGCGAGTCAGCGAGTCACAGACAGTTGCGAGTACTCGCAGGGAGACACTCACAGAAAATCAGCGAATTTTTTATTGCCAGAGTTGGCGAATATCTTTCCCTGTCCCCTGTCCCTGTCCCCTTTTTGCACTTTCTTTTCTTTTTCGCACTTTTTCTGTTAACGTTTCTGATTCTGATTCTGTGATTCGCTGCTTCTCTTTTAATATTTTACGTCCTTGTTTTTGTGTGTTTTTTTTTTTTGTTTTTTACACCTTTGTGACTTTTTGGCTGTTTCTTTTGACGGGGGGGAAAAAAAAGAAAACAGTTTTGTCTCGTTCGCCGTTTAGCTTTTGGTTTATTTTTATCGTTCTGTCGTGATTCCGTTGGTTCGTTCGTTCGTTCGTTCGTTTGTCCGTTGGCTCGCCCCCGGATCAGGGCACCGCACAGTGGTGGAGGCGGGCAGCGGGGCAGCGGGCAGCATTCATCCACTCGACTGCTCAGTTTTATAAATAAGTTTTCGTTGTTCTTTTCGGGTTAGCCAGCAGAGGCAGCATCGAATACTGGCCAGCGAAATGAATTTTAAGCCAAGCTAACACAATGATGTTTATGGCGGGGGGGGCAACATCAACCGACCGCCCGCCCGCTCGCCCCGTCAGCATGTGTGAGATACGCTCCACAGCTCCTGTGCTGCTGCTGCTCCCTCTTGGCTGCAGCAGGGAATGCGTTAATTATGCGACACGAGCACTTAGCCACAGACTTACCCACAGACCCACAAGCATTTCCATTTTGATGAATTCCGCTCCGCTCTCAGGGCATGCTGTGCCCACTGCTCGCAGTACTATTTATGTTGGGTACACGCATGCCATGCTCCCCTGTCTGTCTCTCTGTCTCTCTGTCTGTCTGCCTGTCTGCCTGTTCCCCCCAGCATGGTCTGCCCACGCCAACCAACTCTCAGGACACTTGACACTGCGGCAGGCATGCGAGAATGTTTCTGGATATGTTTGCCAACTGATTATCTAGCCAAACTTTGCCACTGGTATGCAATGGCTGTGCATACCTGTTTGTTATTGAATTAATTGCTTTAATTTGGAGGCATTTGAGTGCCTGCAAATACCCAGCCTCAGCTGCCTTTTGCCGCAAGGCACTGCGATGCTCAAAATGAGTACACAAATTTCGTTTCGCATTTAATTTTGGGACTTGGACTGTCGCTTGACAAGAACGCAAAAAATACTAGACATATTTTTAAATTGTTTTGTCAGTCGCACACACAAAAAAGTTCGACGAAATGTGTTAATTTTCGTAGCCCCCATTGTGCTTGTTGTTGTTGTTGTTGTTGCTGGTGCTGGCGAGGTCCAATAATTTTGATTGCTGCCAAAAATTCTTAGACAGACGGCCGCATTTCGCTGGCTGACTAAGTGAGGCGGCGGCCCAGCGCGGCAGACACCTCAAAAGTAACAGCGGCAGAGCCAACCCAAAGTGGACGACGACTGACTGAATTTTTTTTTTTTCATTTGCTTAGCTTGCTCTCCCCGCTGTGATATCCGGCTCCACAATCGACACATTTTCATAGAGTTTATGCGTTTATTGCGCTAATTGTTGTTGCTGTTGGTGGGCCCAGCCACAGCGGCCGATAGCAAAGTGATATGAAAAGTTTCTGTCTTTGCTGTGCGGCCAATTGTGATTTTGCCTGAGTCACAGCGCGTCATTGGCCAAGTTGAAAGTTGCCATTTCCTCGCCAATCGAACTTTGTACGCGGCAACAAGCTTTTGGGGATCAACAACGCGCTGGCCACTCCAGCAGTGGCAAGTTCTTGCATAGAGCGTCTCCAGAAGTTGCTTTCAATAATTGCCAATTGGAAGTTTGCGCTGCCTGGTATTAGTCTGCATGGCATGGAGGGATGGCATGGGATGGGATGGGATGGCATGGACATTGATCCATTGGACATTTATGACTCTGTTCCACTGCACTTCCAGGCTATGCAGCAGCAGCTGTGGGTGTTCCCGCCGTCTGCCCTTTAGCTGCCATTTCGGGGCTATGCCTTGGATTAACTTGCTGCTACTTGCCGCTGCTACTTGCCGCTGCTTAATTTCAATCTTTGATCTTAGCTGCAGTCACTTTCTTTATTGCTGCCCTGCCGCCCTGCCGCCTGCAGCATCATTAATCATTTGCCGACTAACTAGCATTTATTTTTGGCTTAGACTTATCAGCTGAAGGAGCTAGCCTGGCCAGCCACCGAGCTAGCCCCTACCCTAACTTTTGTTTTAAACACACACACACACACACACACACACACACACACACACATGCAATTTGTATGCCCCATTCGGCGATTAATCAGTGAACCATTTATAGCAAGCCGAAAAGTGATAACAATCAATAAAAGCGATTATTTTCGGTTGCTCTATGCGGTTTCGCTCTACGTTTCGCTTGTCTTGGCTGCCCTTTATGGCATTTTCTCATATGGCTATTCACCGGATTTAGCGCACGCCCACACGACCCCACGCTGCAAGCTGTTGCCGCAGCCGCCGCCGCCGCAGCCGCAGTGGTCGGGCCTTGTACGGCGATCTCGACCCTAGCTGGCGCTGCCCTGCAACAAGTTCTGCGAGCCAGTTTCAGTGCTGTCGCCCCCTGCTGTATATGGCATGGAATATTAACCTTGGCTTAGTTCTGAGTTCTGATCGCGGGTCCACGTTCTGTTTTTGGTTTAGTTTTCTTTTTTTTCTTTTCGTATTTTTTTTTTTATTTTTTTAGTCGTTTTTTTTAGTCGTTTTTAGTCGTTTTTCAGTCGTTTTTTAGCTGTTTTCAGTCATTTTTAAGTCATTTTTAGACGTTTTTAGTCATTTTTAAGTCGTTTTTAGTCGTTTTTCAGTCGTTTTTCAGTCGTTTTTAGTCGTTTTTAGTCATTTTTAAGTCGTTTTCTAGTCGTTTTCAGTCGTTTTTTAGTCGTTTATTGGTCATTTTTTAGTCGTTTTTTTAGTCGTTTTTTAGTCGTTTTTTAGTCGTTTTAAAGTTTCATTTCAGTTAGGGCATGAATTTTGGGCTTGCATTTTTGTACTTCGAGTTTCGATGGGGACTGCACTTTTTGCTCTTCCCCCCGTTTTCGGTTGTGCACTTTGATTTGCTTTTCCTCAGATTTTTTTATACACTTTTTTTTTCTGGCCGTAGTTTTTTCTGAAGCACCTTCGACACTCAACACGCGACGAAACAAAAAAAAAAGAAAGCACTTTGAAAAAAAAGTTCTATGCAGGGAGAGTGTGTATGGGGGGGGGAGGGAAAATAGTAGTGCAAAGACCACACGCACACTCCGGCGGGGGGGAATACTCGTAAAGATGTTGGGATGTTGTTTGTTGACGCTGGCGGGGCACGTGCTATTGCTGCTGCTGCTGCTGCTGCTGGCGCTGCTGCTGGTTGTTGGCCTGGTGGCTGCCACTGCTGTGGGTGGTTCTGTGCTGCTTCTACTACTGGCGCTCACTAACTGCTTGGCTGCTAGCCGCTGCTGCTACTGCCTGCTGCTACTGCTCGACTTTCACGCTAGACGACTGCTTTGCAACTGCTTGGCGGCATGGGCGGCATGGCAGCGATAACGGCACTCTGGCCATCGGTCGGGCATCGGGCATCGGGCATCGTTCACGACCAGCCTGATTCATGTTCGTGCGCGTTCGCTTTCCCTTCGAACATGTTGCGAGGCGGTGAAAGTGCACGGAGCACGGCACACGGCACACGGAACACGGCCGAGGCGCTGCTCGGCCGTAAAACCAAAAAAACGACTCCAGGCAGGAAATTGGCAGCCCGATGCCCAAACAGCCAATCGGGCAAATAAACTACATTAATCGAAGTGCAGCTCAGGCAGACCATGGAAGAGGGTACTCCTCCCTCCCCCAGCCACCCTCTACGCAGCTCTGGCACAAAACTCATTTAAAATAAATTTTAAAATATAAAATTAAAATTTCTAATTTAAATATTTCTTACTAGTACGCCAGCGACACTTTTTCTGCTGCTTGAAATGTTGTTCAATTATTTTAAATATTTGTTTTACAATATTTAAGCATTAAAGAGAAATAAATTCAGTCCCCCAAGCTAACTTAAATAAAAGCAAAAGCTAAAATAAACTAAAAGTTTGTCGCATTTATTTATTTTATAAACTAAACTATACAAATAAAGTAAAAACTTATTGCATTTATTTATTTTATTTATTATTTATTATTATTATTTTTTTATTTTTTTTAAGGTCAGGATTTACCCGGAATAATCCTCGCAAGCATATTCATATTTTGCTTTCTACGCATGGCATTGGGGACACTGTGCCGGGACGGAGCCAACATGTTGCCGCCAGAGTCAGAGCCGGAGTCCGAGCCAGAGCCAGAGCCAGAGCCCGACCAGACTTACATGTTGGATTGGCTGACTTTGTGGGGCATTCATGTGGCCGAAGCGCTCAGCAAATATCAGCCAGCAGAAGCTAAGCTCGGCACCACAAACAGCAGCAGCAGCAGCAGCAGCAGCAGAAATTGCAACAGGAATGACAACGATGATGGAGATTCAGATGGTTTTCGGGGGGACTGGCATTCAACGCATTCTGGTCCCCCGCGTGCATTAGTCATAGGAATCGTGCCAGACAACAATGGCCGGCATGGCATTCCTGCTTTTGGTTGGCTTAGGGTACGGGGCAATTTGTGCAACGCGGCGTATGATTAACAAAATTAGCAAACATTTATCAACAGCTGCACAAGGGCTGGCTGCAGGTCCCACCGGGGCAGCTGCAACTGCGCGGAATTACGCGGAACTACGCGGAAGAACTAGAACAACTAGATAGAAATAAAAACTTTGTCAACTTTTATGACAAGTTTGTTGCTGCCCCCCCCTGGCCGGCTCTTCCCCTTACACCCGCTCTGTATCTCTCTTTTACCTTCTGTTATGCAGCTGAAATTCGTAACTTAATTTTGTTTCAACATTTGAATTTGTGTGCTTTCGACTCACTTTTTTATTTGCTTTTTTCCCCCGCTTTTCTTTTCTTTTCTTTACATTTTATTCTTTGTATTTTCCCTGACTCGTGTATGGGGGGGCGGGGAGTTTGAGCAAGTGTTTGCAGCTAACTAAACAAAGATCGTTATGCCCGTGCTTTAGCTGATCGTTGGCGTAACCTTGGCTGCCTTGTTCCTGATGTTTGACACGTTCCAACGAACATTCCAACTGATATTAAAACACTTTTATGCCTATAAATACACTGGGGACGTTTATAGGCTATGTAAATTATTTGCCAATGGGTTTCTTCAGGTTCCAGGTAATTTTCTACTGTTCAAGTACCCCCAATTAAAGGGTTTTCCTTGGCAGAACTTAAGTCAGAATTACTTCCATTTACTGGGAGCGTAAAAACATAGAGTGGAGAAGAGTGGAGTCTATAGCTGAAGTAGCCGTACTGAAGTTTCCCTTGTATACTTCTGATCTGTATGCAACTGCTCGACTTGCTATATCCGATTAAAATGCATAACTTGTCGCACTCACATCATTCTCATTCCCATTCCCATCCCCATCCCCATCCCCATT
The DNA here is from genome assembly GCA_018150885.1 of Drosophila tristis. Lineage (NCBI taxonomy): Eukaryota > Metazoa > Arthropoda > Insecta > Diptera > Drosophilidae > Drosophila > Drosophila tristis. Next base: position 1,941,033 of record JAECWT010000086.1, on the reverse strand, counting down.
CTCATTCTCATCCTTATTCTAACCCTCCTCAACCTCAAACTGAATTGCAATTGGAATTGCAATCCATTTGATTGCCTTTGTGTGTGCTTGTCCATTTCAGACGAGTATTCGCAAACATTTTGCTCTCATTTTTACTGCTGGCACAGCACCAGCAAAAAAAAAAGAGGCATGTTGCCTCTTGCTGCTCGTTTTGTTTCCATTGGCTTTTTGATTTAATTGCTTATTTTTGCAGGACCCATGGGATGGGTATATTGAATTCACTTAAGCGCAAATAAATGCCACATGTCGAAGCAGGGGCAGGGGCAGGGGCAGGCCCATTGATCCCCCGGCACCCTATCCATTTCATAGTTAACATAATTGAAAGCGGCGAAAATAGATGGAAATGGGAAATGTCAGTTAAATTGATTGAACATGTCGGGCAGGAAGAACCTTTGAACTATCTATGCACCCCCCGACCACCGCCTGTTGGCTCTCTTTGAGCGGGCATCTTCTCGCTTTGTGTCTCTCTCAATTATTGACAGACTGACATTTTATCACCCCCACCACCACCCCCACCCCCACCCCGTCGTGGTTCATGTGGCTAAAACAGAAGCCAAAAACAAAAAGAGACCAAAAACCAAGCCCTCTCCTAATGAACTGGGCAAAAAGCTCATTAAGCTGGACTCACACAACACCACCCACCCACCCAGCGACCCAGCGACCCAACACCTGTGCATGAGCCCGTATCAGACACGATTCCACGCCCCACACACCTTTCGGGAATAAGTTGATGGCAATATATGAGCAGTACGAGCAATCCGGCATGCGGTGGCATGCCAGTAATTAAAACTATCCGTTTCACTTACGATTTTCTTGGCTTATTATGAAAAAGTACTGTCAAAACATTCCAAAACTCACCTGCAAAGAAAAGCAAAAGGAAGCGAAAATTGTTGATTAATTAAAAGTGGCCAAGCATCTACACATGTGTGCGTGTGTGTGTGTGCTTGTACTATGGGAAATATTTGCAAAAGTTTCTTCACTCATTACAGATGTAAAAGTGGCTGCAAATAAATATTAACTGCCGATAAGATAAAATACTCAAATACTCAGCACAGAATTAAATATGAAATCTGCCACTAAATTGTATGCCCTGTAAATAAGCTCAAACGAGCAGCAGCAGCATTAAATCCGCAATTTACATGGAATTATATTTATTAGTTTCAATTTAAGCAGCGGGCTGCCAATGAAGCTATTTATCGCCCACTGCAACAATATTCGACATCTTATATTTCTTTAACTTTAACTTTATCTATTTCTATTTACTTATTTATTTTTTATTTATTTATTTTATTTATTTATTATTTATTTTTATTTATTATTTATTTATTATTTATTTACTCTTTATTTATTTTTTATTTATTTATTATTTATTTTATTTATTTATTTATTGTTTATTTACTGTTTATTTATTTTTATTTATTTTATTTATTTATTTATTATTTATTTATTTATTATTTATTTATTATTTATTTACTTATTATTTATTTTTAGTTATTTATTTTTTATTTATTTTTATTTATTCCATTTATTTTTTTAATAATTACACATTCCATTTCTTATTCCAATGCAAAGGGTTCTGTCCAATATTTAAAATAATAAACAAAAATAATATAAATATAAATAATATAATATATGAATAAAAATCAAATTCTCTTCTGCTTCTACTTTCCAGTGCTTTACTTGGCTCACATTACTTTTCCATAAAGTTATTCATATATTTTTCATTTTAACTTAATTTTTATTAAACATTTCCTGCAGCGGTTGGCGCTTGGGCTGCTGGCTTGACTTTGCAATTCCGGTGAAACCTTTGAGACTTTTTTCTGCATCTTGAAACGCGACTTCCTGTGCCATGCTGATGGCGACCTGTACCTGTTCCTGTACCTGTGGCGGAGGTTGTCAGCTGACAAGCGCAGGGGCAACTATCAACTCGGAAAAGTTGCACGCGCTTAGCAGCCGTGCCACGCAGCACAGCACAGCGCGTGCCCTGCTCTGCCCTGTCCTGCCGTCTTGTGCTAGCCTTGGCCTTGGCCTTGGCCTTGGCCACACAGATCGGCAAAGAAGGATGTTATTTTGCTGGAACTGCACGCAGTGACAGGCACATTGACTGGCTCTTTGACTGCCACAAGCGAGCAGATGTTGCAGGCAGCCGCTGCACTTCCGGTTGCCCAGGACTCTCCCCATATAAGTGGCTGCGGCAAGTGTGTGGGCTGCTGGTGCTTTGTGGATTATTCTGCCGATATTTGACATGAAACGCCCTGCCTGATGTGCCTGCATCCTGCGCCCAATCCGAATCAAAATCTATGCTCAATTATCAAGCAGGCCACAAGTCAGCTGCCATGCCCACACCACACACCACACACCTTTCACAATACTCACAAACAATCCGACAACCAACCGAAAAACAAATAACTCAAAATAAATATATTATGATGCAAAGCATGGGTAACAAACGCGACCACACCGGCGATTCAGCCGCGGACGAGGCCTGCAATGAGCCAGTGGCCAAACGCACCTGTCTGTCTGGCCAGGGTCTGCAGGGTCTGGGAAACTTGCCGCTCGAGATAATTGAGACCATATTCGGCTACGTCGACGGCGCCCATAAGTTGATGCTGGTCAGCGATGGACTGAAGAGCCAGTACATTGGCTACATGCTTCACCGCCAGCGAACGGTTGCACACAAAAATAGGAACCAGCCACTCAATATGGCCGTCATGAAGGTAAGTGCGGAGCATACGCAACACACTTGAGATGCAGCCGCATGCATCCGTTCCATCTGCGTTCACAGGTGCTGCAGCACGCCACAGCTTACGCGGTCCAGGGCGGCTACGAGGCGCACTACACATACAACTTGCAGGCATTGCTGGACCGGACTCGTGCCTCCACATTCATCCAAGCGATGAGCACGCATCTGCGCCAATTCATTTGCCAGTTCTACGCCAGTCAGGAGCTGCCCTTGGGCAGCAGTCAGCCACTCAGTGGCCCTGCCACGGGCTGCGCAGAAGTGCAGCATCGGCGAGTCCTTTTGACCATGTCGCTGCTGAATATGCTCAGAGTGGGTAGATCTGTGGAATGCCATGCCCAAGAGGCCACGCTCGAACTATCGCCTCCTTTTGCCTTTTCCCCCTTTTCCCCCTTCAGCAATTTCGTTCCTGTAAGATAATCAGCTCAGAGATGACGCTCATGCAGTGGCAGCTGGTAGTGGAAGTAAAGGGCATTTTTCTGGACATATTGGACAAACCGTGGGTTTGGAATGCCAGCGAGGAAAACCTCAACAAGAATATACAAATAATCGCGGTCATGGCGGAGTTGCTGCTGCATGACATGTTGCAAAAGAAGTTTACGTAAGTCAACCATATACATATGTACATATATATATCCATATATATATATATATGGTATATCCCCACCAACTAACCATCAGATGCATCAAAACTGTCGGCATATTTACACTGAAATACGGCCTGAACAGCAAAATGCGAACGCGCATGATACTCCGATTCAGAGTCCTGGCCTCGGCGCCCATTCTTCGACTGCTGCAGCAGGCCATCGCGGGCGAGCTCGATCTGGCAGTGCCCATCGAAATGACGGCTGACATGACGTTCAGTGTGCGCCTCGAGCTGACCAAGAAGCTGCACAAGGCCTGGACCAACCAGAACATTGTTTTGCACCTGGCAAAGAGCAACTAGTCGGATGATGCAGTGCCCCTGCCCCTGCTCATGCCCCCATGCCCATGCCCATGCCCACAGACACATTACACGTTCTCTTTGCCTAAATTTCAATATAAGTTTAATGAAAATACTCGAAACATAAGCAACGTAGATGAGCAGAAAATGTAATTGAACTGCTGGCAGACAGGGGGCGCGACAGCTGCTCATAGCTAGAATGCGGCCCACCCACCCACTCCCTACTCTCCAGCAGCTTTTCTTTCTCGCTGTGCGATCTTCGGTTCTCAGTGGCTGTTCGGCTTTAATTTTCCTTTAGCCAGGGTTGCACGCCAAAGCTCCCCGGCATGCTGCTAGCTTTAAAGCTGCTAGCGGTAAGAAATTTGTCGCTAAAAAGCTGAGGTGAAAGCATACGTGCGCCCTGGTGAAAGCTTGCGTGCGCTTCTGTGCTGGATTGGGGCAAAAACTCGACGCCCAACTGTTACGCTTAAAGCTTTCCGCTGCTTAAAGCTCACTACATCAAAGACAAGATTTCTAACTGTTGCAGAAAAGCTGCCCAAAGCTGCGTTTAGTTTAAAAATCAATTTGAATTTGGCCGCAAATTTGCTGAATACTCCAAAAATTAAATCTAAAATATTCCAATGGAGGTGTGGCACACTTTGGTGTTTTATTTATTTAAATTCACACACTGAGAATTAACGAATATTTATGCCATGTGCCTGGCCATGTGCCTGGCCATGTGCCCCAGCCCCCAGGCCACCCTGGGATATTGATTAATTGTGGGTTATTTTTGGGCCCGTTCCAGGAAAGGTGCTCCGCTGCTGTGCCCTGGCCACAGCAAACTCTATAAATAATCTCCACACACACACACACACACACACACACACACACGCACGCGGACAATTTTGCTGAAGTTCAATGACTAGCAACCAGGGAGAAGCTACTCAGGCGTGAATTATTGGCAGGCTGCTGCCGCCCAGCCAGCCAGCCCACCCGGCTGGCTCCAGCTACCAAAAAACCCAAGCCCAGCATGGAGAGAGAAGGAGTTGGAGATGGAGTTGGAGCAGCCACTTGTCAGGACAGAGTTGCATAATGAATTTGGCGTTGAATTGGGGCAGGATGAGCTGTGTGTGGGTGTGCAACAGTTGCCGCCTTCAGTGCCTGATTACGCACACTAAGTGGCACCACGAAAGGGTTTTGAACCCTTAGAAACCAATTGGCAGTAGCGGAAATGCGAAACGCTTTGCTGGGTGGCAGTGGGAAAACCCCTTCCCCGCTGCTATTGCACAAAATACTTGTAAATAATCGCAGTGCGAACCCTGGAACCCAGCAGAGAACTCAACACGGCAGCAGTTTTCAGGCAAAGCTGCAAAAACTTCAATGGAAATGCAATTGCCACCAGCGGCTGCTGAGCATCTGCGTGTGGACCTGTGCTGGCCACAAAGTTTATTAATAAATATACTATAAATAATAAATAAATATTATAATGTAATATAATTAGTTTATGGCTGGATGGCCCCACGTATTTGCGGCATGGTGGCAAGCTTATCTGCCTCTCAAGCTGCAAAAACCCAATGAAGAATTAAATTTCCTTTAAATTCGAGGGCGACGCTCGCCTCAGGCCTCATCCTGTGATAAATTCATACGGAATGTTCCACTACACTGGCCAGAGCATTGTCAGAAGGTTCATTTCCGCTGTGGCCACACAGAATGGCGTGCAAAATGCAAAAGCCGAAGCGAACAGAGAAAAAGTCTCTCACGTTGATGGGCAACATTAACACACGCGATGTGGGTCTGTCTGTGGCATCTGTGGAACTGCCAGCTGCGGGGTGGGCACCTGGGCGCTGGGGGCAGGAGGGGCAAGCAAGCATCCAAGGACAGGGACAATTGCATGTGTAATTTGTGTTTAGTGGGCTGGAAGCGAAGCTACCCAACAGCCACAGCCCATCGCCCCATTAAATGTTCCAAACAAAAGAGAGCAGGTGAAACTTTCACTGAACGTGGCCACAAAAATAAAATGAGTTCATGCATAGCATTCCCTGCTGCACACTGACTCCAGAACGAGCAGACTGCCAGCACGAAGGCAACGGCAAGCTCGTCAGCAGCTCCAGCCGTATCGACTATCCCAGCTACCGCTACAGTTGCGTTTTGTCTGGGTCAAGTTCTAATCAATCGCCTGCCAACGCATGGGCAAAACCAATGCACAGATTCTGAGCCTGCCTGTCCATGCCGCAGGATGCCAAAGTGCTGGATAGTCTGCTGCGCGTCGGGGCCCCGACGAATTATTGGCGAAAATTCAGAAGTTTTCAGTAAATCGTTTAACATTTTCATGTCATTTGATTGGACGGAAGGGCAGCACCTGGCTGACTGATGCATCAGTTGGTCAGCTGTACATCATTAGACACACTTTACATACATATGTACGTACATATATATATGTTTGTATGTTGCTCATTGCTTCGGCAATCATTTCTGCCTGTTTCAGCCATTCACATAAAAACAATAAATCGTTCAAATGCAATCCAATCGTACAGTCAGTCGGAAGTTCTGCATTACGATTCATCCGATTTCTTTATTGAATGTTGCACATCTTTTCAGCGCTTACTACACGATTTCTCTCCAGCCTTTTGTTCCTTAGAGCTGGAACACGGAGCCTTTTTTTCCTTAGAGCTGGGACACGAAGCCTTTTTTTCCTTAGAGCTGGAACACGAAGCCTTTTTTTCCTTAGAGCTGGGACGCTTAGCCTTTTTTTCCTTAGAGCTGGAACACGGAGCCTTTTTTTCCTTAGAGCTGGAACACGGAGCGTTTTTTTCCTTAGAGCTGGGACGCTTAGCCTTTTTTTCCTTAGAGCTGGGACGCTTAGCCTTTTTTTCCTTAGAGCTGGGACGCTTAGCCTTTTTTTCCTTAGAGCTGGAACACGGAGCCTTTTTTTCCTTAGAGCTGGAACACGGAGCCTTTTTTTCCTTAGAGCTGGGACGCTTAGCCTTTTTTTCCTTAGAGCTGGGACGCTTAGCCTTTTTTTCCTTAGAGCTGGGACGCTTAGCCTTTTTTTCCTTAGAGCTGGGACGCTTAGCCTTTTTTTCCTTAGAGCTGGCACACGGAGCCTTTTTTTCCTTAGAGCTGGAACACGGAGCCTTTTTTTCCTTAGAGCTGGGACGCTTATCCTTTTTTTCCTTAGAGCTGGGACGCCGAGGCTTTGGCTCCTTACAGCTGGGACGCTTTTTGGTCGGAGGGCTCGGATTGCATGGCTTGACTGTTGGTTCTTCTGGGGGGCATTGCGGTGGAGCCAAAGTGCTGCAGGTCGGTTCGCATTGCGCTATCGTTGTGGACTCAGTCGGTGCCTGGCTGCTTGAATCACAATCATCTTCTTCCTCACTGTCCGCGGAGTCATCGCTGCCATCGGACACGTCGCTGCCATCGGACAAATCGCTGCCATCGGACAAGTCGCTGCCATCGGACAAGTCGCTGCCATCGGACAAGTCGCTGCCATCACCGTCACTCGTGTCGTCTTCTATGATGGATGGGCACGTTGCATCAGAGACCTCGATGAGGGCCACGGCCACAATCAGTCCAATCAGCCAGAGGAAGCGCATCTTGATTACTGCTGCTGGTGCAAGCCGCATACCTGCGCTATATATATGCAGGCGCTCGGCACCCAAGTGCATGCCCGCACCGGGCTATGATGGGCGATGATGAGGGCCTTCCACAAATATTTGCTTGTTGGAAAGGCCTGTTTTTTATTTTCGGCTCGCTCCCTTTGCTCAACGCGTTTTTATTTTACTTAACTTATTTTTTGTTTTGTTTCGTTTCGTTTGGCTGCTTTTTTTTCTTGTACATTTTTAATGTTTACTTAGCGACAGCTGCTGATTGCCATATTGATGGCTTTTTTGGTTTTATATTCCTTCGCGTTGCTTTACAGTTTTCATGCAAATTACGCGTTTTGTTATGTGGATCGTGGCGAAGAGCGCTGCCTAATTCAACTCGTAATGGGCTGGGAATGGGAGAGTTCTGCGATAGCTAATAGTTGGATCGAAGCATACTCGAGTATTTGTTGATTTTAAGTGCTCCAATCTATGGCTTAAAATATATCTACACGCAGAGAAAAAAGCGCCTTTAATCTATTCAATTATTCACATTTTATATATATTAAAATGTACATAATTTAATTTAAGCCAATCGATTTGTTTTCGAGAGTGTTAATTGTAAAGGGAAAATTGCTTGCTCCTACGCATTACCAATATGAAAATATTTGATTTAAATATATTTTGGATATAAAAAGCAAATAAATATTTCATATCCCTTTGAAAATATAGCCCTATGAAAATATTTGATTTAAATATATTTTATTTATAAAAAAAAAAATAGGTATATATTACATATTACATTATTACATATTTAAATTAAATATTTTCACATTAAAATTAAATGTATTTTATACAAATTTAATGCATTTATCATGTTTAGACTTATTAAATGAATATTATAATTTGGAGCGTTTTAAAAATGGATTAAATTTGTAATTTTAGTTTTTAATTAATTTTTTTTTTTTTTAATTAAACTGAATAATTCTATTTAAATTCGCTATGTTTGCACTTGCAAGCCGAATATTGAATTTAAATTTGGGTGTGTTCGGTTCCACTATTCCCATACTGTTTTTGCTTTTCCTTTAATTTAATAAATTAATATTTAAATAAATTAAACAGAAATTGAGCAATGAAATCGCTGGTCCCAAATTTTTCTTTCGAAGGTGTCGAGATCGTTGTCGCTAGAACCTGTGAGGCGTCAGGCGTCACATCTCCGGAGCAATCACCTTTCTATTGTTTCGGGGCTCCGGCAGAGCCAGTGCCAGTGCCAGTGCCCGTGCCCGTGCCTCTGCCAGGCCTTCGCGTGGGCAAACAGACTTTGGACTATAAAATGCGGCGAAATCTAAGACGATTGTCAGAACACGCAGCGAACTGTGTGAGAATGAAGTACGACAAGCGATCCCTGCTGCTAGCCCTGCTGTGCCTGGGCATGTGCTCGGCCCTGGTGCTGGGCCAGGAGCTGGACGAGGCTGAGGTGGATGGGGACAGTGGCTCCAGCTCCGGCACCGGCACCGATGTGGCTGGCGATGATCCGGCGGATCCAGGTACCGGCACAGCTGTGACAGGCGATGCTGCTGCTGATGATGGCGGCAACGTCGATGCGGGTGACTACGCTGCGGACTATAGCGATCCGGAGCCAGCACCTGCCCCACCACCGCCACCACCGCCGCCGCCAGCGCCCAAGAAGAGCAACAAGAGAAGCGGCAACGGCAAGAAGAGGGCCGCCAACAAGCGCGCTGTCAACAGCATCAGGGCCAGCAACAAGCGGACCTCTGCCGCCCGGAAGCGCAGCGGCCGCAGCACCAGCAACGCCAGCAAGCGCAGCTCTGCGCGTGTCACCAGCAACAACAATAGGAGCAAACGTCGCGCCGGCAACACCAACGCCAGAAGGGCACGGGGCTAGGAGTTCGCGACTCCCGCGAATATATGCAAAATAAATCTTTTTTTTTTGATTTAAACAATTGTTTTGTTTTTTTGGATTTTTTGTTTTGTGTTGTGTGGGAAGTGCGAAGAAAAAAGCGACCAACTTGCTTGAAATTTGTGTGTAATTTTTGGCTGTTATTTGGGCACGAAAATTCGCTCAAATGTGAAGCGGATAAGCCCGTTCGGATTCGGCAAACGAAACAGCAGCCAAAATGAGGCAGCATGGGAAAATATTCGCTAAAACAAAACAAAGGGAAATGTTTCGATGCATAGATAACTCGTACATAAATGTAATATAATCGAAAATGCAGCCACAAATAAAATCAACAACTTTTCGTTGCTTTGTTTTCCTTGCTTCGTTTTCTTTTCTATGTTTTCTTTTCTTTTTGTTTGTTTGTTTTGTTCTCTTTTCTTTGGTTTGTGTGTGCAGCAAGCTGCGGTAACTGAAAGTTTTTGTCACTTAACTTTTGTAATTCGATTAAGTCCCGACTAGCTGGAAATTGATTTCGTTGTGAGTCGCTAATTGCTGCCGCCCACTATCAGTTTATTGGTCTAACTTTTCAGTTAGTTAAAGTTGAATTTGCTAGGGCGTAAACGGGGGCTGTGGGCTGTGGGCGTATTCGCAAACAGCTTGACAATGAGTGGAAAGGAGCTACCAGCCACGCCTGTGCGCCTGTGCTTGTGTTTGTTTTGGCTCTTGTCTGACGTGCTTTGGTGTATGGTAATTTAATAACAACCTGGGGGAACATTTGTGCAAACGTTGCCAAAATGCCAGACCTGGCCAGACCAAGCCAGACCACACCAGACGAGACGATACGAGACGAGACGAGACAATTGGACTCGTTTGCCTCTGATTGTTTTGCAAATATATATAATTATTTTGTTGTTTGCCGCTATTATTTTTGCGAAGGCTAAGACCAAGCCATGCCGAACGACTATTAACTGCGTGTCAAAGTCATTTGGAAGCCATCCAATCCAGCTGTGTATCTTTGCATTGTATCTTTCCTGCTGCTGCTTCCCCTTGGCAATGGAAATCGGATGGCTGGTCCCTCCGTTCCATTCAATTCTCTTCCCTGTACGATTTTTCAATGGCAAATCTCAGTGTGGTTTTCCTTTGAGTTGCAACGATTCTTGCACTCTGATTAATGCTTCAAATCCAGCCAAGTCCAAGCCAAACTGATCCTAACAGTCATTGGGTTTAGGGGTACATTAAAACTATGCAATAAGTAAATTAAAATTAATTTAATACCACAATATGTGCCAGCATTTACTGGGCAGAGCTAATGTAAGTGCCTGCTGTCCAGCGATTGCGTACAAAGATCGTTCGTACACTGGCCCCTGGCCAGGAGACGTGTGATGTCGAGACGTGACCCACAGCGAGTCCACAGATCGCCAATGCAACCAGCAGCGAAGGCAATCAACGTGTTTGACCCTCTGCCATTCTGGGCAATGCGCTTGGTAAAGTGCGGGAGATGGGACAGGGCCGTGGATGATGCCAGTGGTTTGCCTCGAGGAACCATTCGCGCAGCTCGCAGCAGTACTCCTTCCTCAGGTAAGCAGCACTTCCAGCACTTTGTCCGCATAGTTTGCACAAGACTGCGAGCAGCAACGGCTTAACGGCTGCGTTGGAGCGAGGTGTCCTCCCAGATCTTGTCGTTGTATGACACCATCTGCCCCTTGAAGGCTACACAAGGGGATACGGCGACAGAGCAGACCCGATAATCCAGGCGGTTCCTCAGGCCACCGATCGTTCGATCGCACACTTAAGCTTTTGCCTTTTTGCAATTAATTTCTTAGAAATTAGAAAACTACACAAAAACAGCTGCCACGTGGCGCTTTGCACGGAATATCGGTATATCGGTGTATCGGTTGCGATTTGGTTATCGAAGAGTGGGACCAGAGACTTTTGTGCGCTTTACAGCACAAACTGTTCGCGTGAAAATAATAAATAAAAAATAATAAATGCAAAATGAATTAATTAATTAACCGCAGCTCGGCTTGGTATACGGAATTTGATTGCTGGTTCGTTGTGTGTGTAGAATGGGAAGGAAAAAACATCGATGGCTGCAGCTTGCATGCAAAGTATCGCATGCAGCGATATTAATATCGATGTTTTTGCTGTGTATTCCCGCGTTTCAGCGAAAACTTGCAGCCATAATTCGAACACACACACAAATTTTATATATATACGTATGATATGTACATATGTAAATTCCTGAATGTTCGGTTCGGTGTGTATTTTGTTGCGGTACGTCCTGCGTCATTTGGCGTCCAATTAAGTTGGAATTTCTGTCTTCGCCCACACACAAAAGTCAGGGCGACTCGGGACGAGACCGCCTGTGGACTTAACGACGTCTGCTTTCTTCTAATGACCAATTTAATTATGCACGTTGATTGATTGATGCAAATTGATGGAGTGGCAGGCAGCGAGCAGCCGCACGAGGCGCAGGAAGGCAACCAAAAGAAGCAACAGCAGAAATTCCAAACTGAGTGCAGATATTTCTGTTGAAACAACTGGAAACTTGTTCTCATTATGGCTATTAAATGTGTAATTTGCAGGCGGGCTGCATCGATGTGCATGAGGGCAAACAAACTCAAACTAAAGGAGAAGAATTTACGGAAATACATAAATGAAACGGAAATACATTCCCAGAGGCGTTAACCTGCGCGCGAGAAAACAATTTTGATGCTGAACAATAAAAAGGAATAATAATGCAGACAGGCAGCGGTACGTATTGCACGCCACACGCAGCAGCAGTGCCCACATCTAAGCTTAATTCTATCTATCTAGAGTCTAAGAAGTTAAGTCTAGAGTGTGGAAAGTGTGGAGTGTCGAGCGACTGTTGTGGCTTTGACTTACCGAACATTGGCCAGGGTGTGTCGTCGATTCTTGAGATAGCGACTGTGGTACTTCTGCAGATCCCCGATGGAGCCCTGCTCGGCCTGCATCTTGCTGGTGGGCAGCAGCTGCGAGTTGCTCGGGTGCGAGGAGGCCAAAGCGGAGGCCGACGACGAGGTCAGCCGATGGTGGGCCGCAACGCTGACGCTGCTGCTGTTCTGTGTGTTGGTGGTGGTGTTGCCAGTGCTGCCGCCGCTGGAGGCTAGCGTCTCGTTCGAGTTGCTGCCAATGACGGTGTTGGCCGATGAGGAGCCGCCGCCGCCGCTGCCGGTGGAGCCGATGGGCGCTAGGACAATGCGCGACCAGCAGGATTTGTGCGGCTTGCGGAACTTAAGCTTGATGCGTGGCGACGGTGTTGAGGCACTGCCGTATTCGGTGGCCTGGCCAGCACCTGCCGATCCAGCACCAGCTCCGGTCGCTGTCGCCGCGCCCGTCGACGATGTGGTGGCCGACGAGTGATGGACACTCTCACAGCTGCCGCAGTAGCCCGCACCGGCGATGGTGATGGGCGGCAAGGTCGTCTCTGTGCACTGGCTGCTCAACGAGTGCTGCTTGGAGTTGGCCTGCTCGGACTCCTCCTCCTCCTTGATGTGCGGCAGTGGTGAGGTCTGTGGCTGGCAGCTGCAGCGCGACTGCTGCTGCGTCTGGCTCTGGCTCTGATTGGGATTCTGGCTCTGACTCTGACTGGGATTCGTGTTGCTGTACAGACTGGATGGGCTGGTCACCGAAGTGAGCAGATTGCCTGTGGCAGCGACTGCTGCTGGCTGCGTCACTGGCTGGATCAGGCTGGCGGCTGGCGCTGTGGCGGCGCCCGAGCCCAGCTGCTGCACTGCTGCTACGGCTACAGCGACGGCGACGGCGGTGGGTGAGACACTCGCGTCACTCAGTGTCTCTGGTTCGGCGCGACGGGCCACAAGGCCGCTGGCCAGGGATGCGGCGGCTATGTCAGCGGCGCTCAGCTGCTGCTCCAAGTCCTCGTCCACGTCGTTGATGAGCGTCTTCAGCGAAATGGGCGTTGTCACCGATGTGCCGCCGATGGTGTCGGCCAGCGAGTGCTTCTTCTCGCTGCTGGTGTACGGCTCCAGCACGGACTCGCCGCTAATCAGCTGCCGGTCAACGGCACCTGCTGTTACTCCTCCTGCTCCTGCTGCTGCTGCTGCTGCTGTTCCTTCTGCTGCTCTGTGTGGCTCGCTAATCGTTTGATCGCCTTTGCTGGTGGCTTTCCTGTTGGCCTCGTCCTGGTCCACGCCCCCCGACTGCTTCGACGGATCAATGGTGTCCGAAATGTGTTTGCTGTTGCTTTTGGGCTCCTCGTCGTCGTCCGGTGTCTGTGCGGGTGTTTGGGGCGGACTTGTGGCGGGGGCTGCGGAGCCGCCCCCGCGACAAGGTAGGCAACAGCGAAACACTGTGCCACCGAAGCACTTGGTCCTTGTCTTTGATTTGCGCTTTCCTTGCCCCTTGCCGCTCCCACAGCCGTTCCCACTACAACTGCCTCCGCCGGCAGCGCCTGCTCCAGTGCCTTCACCAGCACCACCACCTGCACCTGCACCCAATCCCGCTCCGCCTCCAGCGGCACCACCGCCCCCGCCGGCCCCACTGGCTGCCAGGCCGTTGACGTTGCAGTTGCTGCCACCTACTGCAGCTGTTGCACTGTGGCCGTTCCCGTTTCCGTTGCTGTTGCTGCCGCTGCCGCTGCTGATGCGATGCTGCAAGACCAAAAAACAAACAAAAGGGAAGGCAATCAGACACTGAGCTTTAACTGGATGTGGCGTGATATATGTATGTGTGGGGGTGTGTTTGTATGCCCGCCCCTCAACCTTGGCCGGCGGCTGGTCCGAGCCCTTTTGCCCCGCATTCTTGCTAAACGAAAAACTCTGCGCAAGCCTCGCCAGACGCATCATTCCCCAATCAATCGTTGGTCCTGGTCACAGGAGGCACATGCTCCCTCACAAGGCTGTCTGCAATGAGATCAAGACAGGGAGAGAGAGAGAGAAACAGGATAAGTAAGTTAAGTGGCACATGGCTTATATTCTATTATTATTAATATTAATTTAAATTTTAAATAAATATATGTCTGATTATTATGAATATTTATTAATTAATAGATATGTTTGATTATTATTATTAATATTAATAATTTACTAAATATATGTTTGGTTATTATTATTAATATTAATATAATTATTAAATATATGTTTATTATTAGTATTAATATTGAATATTAATATTAATAATTTAATAAATATATTTTTGATTATTATTATTGTTTATTAATATATATGTTTGATTATTATTACTAATATTAATAATTAATAAATAAATATATATTCGACTATTATTATTAATATCAATTAATAATATTAATATAATTATTAAATAAATATAATTATTAAATAAATATATATTTGATTATTATTATTTATATTAATTATTAATATAATTTAACTAATAAATCTATGTCTAATTTACCAACTAAATACATAAGTAACTGCGAAATTTGAGGCACACAAATTTACTTTAACTTTCATTTTAATTTATTTTCTTTTTTTCTTAATTTTCCCCCCAGATGCGCTGCCCCGTGCCGCCACAAAGTATGCCACAAGTCGCCAGCCACAGCACAGCACAGTACAGGTGTGTGTGTGTGTGTGTTGGGGCTGGATGCACGAACTGTATGTGGGCTATCCACATATTTGCCAAATAAAAGTTTTTGCCAACATCCGCGACCTTTCAGCTGCACAAACTGACCCACATGCCTGCCCCACAAGCACATGCCCACAGTGTAGCGTGCCCCAGCTTCGGCTCGGCTCAGTTCAGTTCCGCTGCCGGCGATCCCCTTAAATCAGTCAGTCCATCAGCGGACGGAAGCGAGCACTGGCACACAGCGCAGCAATGCCGCGGCTCGATTTAACACTGAGACTGAAGGTGCTGCTCCTGCTGCTGCCCTGGCTGCTGCTGTGCATGTTCCTCTACAAGCCCGAGGACTTCACGGAGCCGGATGTGTTCTACAACAGCTTGGACTATCATCCAGAGGACTACATTGATACGTTCACAGGACTGCAGGAGGACGACTACTTTCAGTGATGGATTAATGGATAATTTGTTGCTGAAGTTTTTTTTTTGTTTCAGTTTAAGTTTAAGTTGGTTAACCATTGAAGTAATTAAGCATAGAAATATAAAAGTACAATAAGTAAATTGTACAATAAGCAGTCAGCATGACAAGGCTGCATTGACACTCGCAGCGTCTCTCTCGCGGTCTCTCTGCGCTCTCAATTATTCGCACTCGCTCCTTCGTGCTTTGCACTCGCCTGTGCACACGCTCGTTCTTGCCTTGCACTCGCTTGTGATTTTTATAACGATAAGTACACATTTATGTAAATAAATCTGCCATTAAACAATTGAATTTAGCGCCCATTGTGGGCACCGCAGATGGTTATTGGCCGTAGGTAAATATTTTGTTTTGTTCAAGCCGAAATCCAGTCAATTACCCAATTACCCCAATAATCCAATACAAATATGTTGTACCAATCGAAGCTCAGAAATATACAAATATTTAGATCATTTAGTGCTTGGGACAATGGGCTGGCTGATTGTCATATTAGTCGTCGCACAGTCAGTGTCATTGCCAAAATTTAAACCTCATGATAATGGAGACCTTTGAACAAGTGGATGGGAAATTCGCAGTTAAAATTGGCATTCAAAACTAAATTCATGCGCAAATTAGAGACAAATATTTGCACAAATGACAATGAAACAGAACACCGAATATAAAAACAAATAATGTTTATAATTTGTCAGCTGATCTAGCAAATGAAACGTGGATGTCTGAAGTACAGGTTAAATCCAAACTGTTTTAGTTGGATAAATTCGTTTGTTTTCTCGTTGCTTTCAGAAGTTCTTAGCCGCAGAAGAATTATTCAGCGTGACTGCAGTTGGAATTATTTTCACATTTTAACTCTGTTACCGGTCAGACTTGTACACGAGTCTCCATAGTTGGTAACTCTCATGATGTATGCACCATTCAAATATCACCCGTAATACTATATAGTTTTTCGTTTTAAACTGAACTTGGCCATATGATTTATTTGTTTGCATTGTGCACAACATTGATGTGTCCACATGTATGCAGCTACAGCGATTTAAATTCCCAAGCGGCAGAAATGTATTTATAATTATTTAAATAAAAATATCTTTATGTAAAAAATGTATTTGTTAATTATAATTTCATTTGCAGCGCTGTGCAATTTTAATCGTTGAGCTGTGGGCCAATTATAATGGGTGCAAAAGTCCATTAGGACTGTGGATAATTCCGAAAGAGTAAAATCACTTATTGATGCATTTTTTAAAAGCTTTTATTACGTTTAATATTCTTAACCAAATATAAAAAAAAATGGTCGTTGGATAGCTGATAAGCCAAAAGCGAAATTGGCAGCGTTCAGCGTACAAGTTTGGCGTTGGTTCGGTGTAGTTCGATTCGGGGTCGGGGCAGCAGGGGGGACTTGGATGTCTAGTTCCTCAAGCGCCTGGTGAGGGTGCGGCGCCTCGCTGAGGTGCTGCTGGCGGTCGAGGTACGGTGACGGTAATGGTGACGCTTCAGCTTCTTCCTCCTCTTGTCCTTCTTGGCCTTCTTGTTCTGCGTGCCTTTCTTTTTGCGACGTACAAATCTCCGGGTCTTCTTTGTATTGCCTTCGCTGCTGGAGGCCTCGGTGGTGGTGGCAGTGGCTACAGTGGTTGCGGCTGCGGCTGCAGCGGTTGTGGTGGCTGCAACGGTGGTGGTGGCTGCAGCGGCGGTTGTGGTGGCTGCTGCGGTCGTGGTGGCCGCAGCTGTTGTGGTGGCTGCAGCAGTTGTGGTGGCTGCAGCGGTTGTCGTTGCCGATGCGGAGGTTGTGGTGGCAGTTGCCGCGGTCGTGGCTGTACCACTGGCCGTGGTCTGCCGCACCTGGACACAGGCCAGGACTGCCAGTAGTAAAACGCAAGTGTATCTCATGGTTGATGTATTATTCTCTGCCAAGGAACTCTTTGTCAAATTCCAGCCAAAGACGGGCTTTATATACCCCAGCCACCAGCCACCAGCCACCAGCCGCAGCGTGATTCGGCGATTGTGTTTGCCTTTGCGGGCCTTTTGTTCCATTTGAGTTCCACCTTTTGCAACTCCAAAATAATGTGCGCAGACAATTGCCAGTTATCGCAGCAAAGACAAAGACAGCACACAATTATTCGCAAATATAATAATGGTCTGTCTCTGCCGGTTGTCCCTGCCTATACAGCTGCTAGAGTTCGGCAAACGACCTCGAACGACACCCCAACGGCCACGGCAACGGCCACCATCTGTGGCCTACCTGCGGGTGCCAAGCTGACGATTGCATTGCATATTCGCGAGCGCAGATCCAGTGACAAAGGAACAGGCATAGCTGCCAAAATATATACCCATTTAATGCCATCGATAACTAATGCTAACTAACGCTCTGGTGGAAGTGTGTTGCTGTGTGTTTGCTGGTACCTGTTCGTGTGGGACTGTTGTGTGTTGGTTACTTGTTGCGTGTATTCACTGTGCCGGACTGTCCATCGCCGGCGGGACTGTTATTGTTGCTTCTGGCGCGGGAACGCTGTATAATCTCGGCCATGCTGCAGCTGCCATTGGAGCGGGCTGGCAGCGACAGCGAGTTCCTGGCTGAGCAGCCCTGCTGCAGCTGCTCGTCCGGGGAGCGGCGCTTCCTGTAGTTGCCCGGGGCCACCTCGCCGCTGGCATGTTGCACATTCGAGCCGGCGGCCAAAACGGCCGGGACGCTCTGGGCGCCCGGCAGGCACGGCGTCGCGGGGACGATGTCGTTAAAGTATCCCTCGTAGATGACAAAGTGATTGGCCTGCGGTATGGTCTGCACCAGGCCGTAGTGGCGGGCCATGAAGAGTATCAGCTTCGGGGATGGACGGTCCACCGATAGCTTCGCCGGGGACCACTTCTCCTGCGCGAGCATCGCCTCGAAGAGCCGCTTGCCCAGGCCACAGCGCTGGCGGGACTCGTGCACATAAAAGTCCAGTATGGCTGGGGCCCGCTTCACCTGGTGCGCTTCGCCAGTCTCGTCGTACAGGTACAGATCCTTGGTGCCCACCTTGAGCAGCCCCAACACACTGCCTCTGGGTCCGTCAGTTGCGTCCCCCAGCAGATATATGGTTTGCTTGTCGCTCCTACCCAGGCGCTGGGCCGTGGTCACCGGGCTGAGCAGCTCCTGGGCTGTGGCCGACAGCTGCCCCATATGGTCGACTATGCTCGCTATCTTCCAGGTGGTGTCCGCGGAGTGCACACGCGAGCCGGCAAAGTCCTGCGGCAGCAGGTCCGACGACACCTTCATAATCGCCTCTGGGAACAGCGGCTTAATGTCGAACTTGAACGTAGCCATTGCGTTTAGTTGTCCCTTGTGTCGTTCCGGCAGAAATACAAAAATATGTTACACAAATTTATACAAGCGTTTATATTGTTGAATTTTACACTGTCGGCCTAGTGACACACGCCCCAAAAAACGTTTTTCCCATCACTTTCGGTTTGTTCGTAGTTCGATATATTTTTACTGTCGAAACGATATTTATCGAACGAGCGCTGGGCATTTACTGCCCGGCGAAGAGATAACTGAGACAAAAGTTGTGTCATCTAATTTGTAGATTTTTGCACACATCAAATAAATTGAAGGATTCACCAAAATACACAAAATTATCATATACGTTATATATACAGCCCTAATCCGTAACCTGGTCACACTAAACATTGGCAAAAAGATATCACAAGATAGCATAAAGCAATACAAAAGTGGTAGCAATTCGTGTAGGAATAAATCCAATAAACGAACATACAAATGTGGTTTAGCTAGTGACAAAAATTATCTATAAACATACTTAATCGATACTACGAATTACGTAACACTGCAATCACTTGTGACGTCACAGGGCACACAGCTTGCAGCACCGTTTCCAGCACTGTAAATTATTGGAATTGAAGCGCACTTCTGAAATAATTAAAGCGATTGAAAAAGAGTTGAAATAACTAAGAAAAACTTGGCTCGAATGTGTGCAGAAACTGCAGGACGGCCTGCAAGATGGGCAATCGGTCGTGGAGAGATGCAGCGAAGCGAGGCCCGGCTATGCACGGCAAGGAATAAGTAAGCACGTTTCCGATTCCCACATGGCGGGAGCCCTTATTAATTTTTGTTTGTTTTTGTTTTCTGGTGCAAGTGGATTTGATCGTTCGACTGCCTACAAGCCTGCCGCTTGCGCGAAGTGCTGAGCCATCAGTTGGACCTGCTGCAGGACAGCGAGTGACGGCGAGTTCCCCGGACATCGAGGGAGTAGTTCCTACGATCCCGTAGATTTACGTAGGTTTGCTTGTTCACAATTCCCGCGGGAGATATCTGGCCACTTAATTGTTCATTCTACCAAGCCAGTCCCGCCCCTCTACACGTAATTCTAAGCCGCCCCTCCAGCTCCCGTGGTTCAGCCTGTTTATACATTGCCTCAGCAGAGTAGCGCAGCAGAGGTGCGATAATTATGCAATATTTATGAACCCGTGGCGTCATTCAAGTGCCATCAAGTAGCGCCGAGTCACGTGCAAACACAAAGCCAAACACAAGCGATTAAGCAAACCACAAACAACCCACCCACAAATTATGCCTGCGGTTGCTTCCACTGATCGATGGCTGATTGCCCGCCTGGGTCTGGCCTGGGTCTGGGTACTCGTCGCGTGCGCATGCAACAGGGCAGGTAAAGCGTTCATCGATATCGGGACCGTGCCTGTGTCTACCTGTTCGCTGTGCAGTTGCAGTTGTTGTTAGTACACATGTACATACATAACTTAATCTCAGACAGCGCCATGGATGAGCCCTACTAAGTCCAGAATCATTAGCCAGTGGCACAGCCCAAAGAAAGTCTTTGTTGTGGTTCGCCTACAGCAGCGCCCACTGTGTTATATGCACACATACACATGTATGTACTCGGCAGCAGATAAAGTTGTGCCGTTCTTTTCGTCTCTTTGGCTCGCGCTCCCTCGTTCCCACGCTCGCTTCCATCTAAAGCTGCGCTCGCGCTGTTGCTCGCGCCCTATCGCTCTCTCGATCTCTTGCTCTCTCGATCTCTCGCCTTCGTTGAAAGCTTCGCTTGCATTTCGGCACAGGCATGCCCGTGCATGTTTCGTCTTGCATTATTGTCCCCTAGTCGCGACGCCTGCTGCGACTGGCATCGTCTGGAACCCATTCTCGTACTCTTGGACTGTGACTTGTGACTTTTCGGGAACTCTCTCCTTGAACAGCTACGCACATACATACATACATACATACATATGCACATATCTGGAACCTTTCGTTGTCGGTTGTTAGCCGCTATACTTCCCTTCTGTATGTAGGGAACTCGGATTAAAGGTTTTGGATCATTGGCGATGCTATCGAGTCCCACTTCCAACCACAAAGTCAAGATATTCATAATAATTATTTGAATGTTGTTTTTTTTTAATTGCTCTTAAAACTATACAAAAAACATTACTTAAAATTAGAAATTAGGAAGGAATTCGTTTAGGTCGGGATCGGTTCCGGGATCAGTTGCTCGATTGCTGCCATTACCACTTCTTGCCCCATTTGGTCCACTTGCTCCATTTCTTGCCCTTGTTCCTCCTCTTGCGCTTGCGGGTGATCGTTACGTTGGGTCTGTGGGTCTTCCTGTGGATGGTGCGTCTTGTCTTTCTAGGCTTTGTGGTGGCAGAGGCTGCAGTGGTTGTGGTGGCTGCAGCAGTTGTGGTGGCTGCAGCGGTTGTGGTGGCTGCAGCTGTTGTGGTGGCTGCTGCGGTGGTGGTGGCTGCAGCTGTCGTGGTGGCTGCTGCGGTGGTGGTGGCTGCAGCAGTCGTGGTGGCTGCAGCTGAGGTGGTGACTGCAACGGTCGTGACTGCCGATGCGGAGGTGGTGGTGGCAGTTGCCACAGTGGTGGTCTGGGCACTGCTCTGTCGCACCAGGACACAGCCGAACAGGGCCAGGAATAGGAGAACGCAAGAGTACCTCATGTTGCTGATAGTTGGAATGGCTTGCAACTGATGCTATTCCGGAGATAATCTGCGGGCTTTTATAGCTGAATGGATCTAGTGTTGCTGGTCGGGTTTCCAGCTGAAGCCACTCTGGGTTTACCCCCCCAATCTGGTGGCGGATAACTTGCCATTTTTCTGGGGCTTGCCAAACACATAAACTGTGTCAGTCAATGCGAATAACAAAAATGGTTCTGGTCAAACAATAATTCGCAAATT
Organism: Drosophila tristis; assembly: GCA_018150885.1. NCBI lineage: Eukaryota > Metazoa > Arthropoda > Insecta > Diptera > Drosophilidae > Drosophila > Drosophila tristis. The sequence goes on along the minus strand of JAECWT010000086.1, from coordinate 1,919,658 downwards.
TGCGCTTGTGCCCCCCCAACAACTGTGCAAACACGTGAGATTTTTCTTTTACTTTTCTTTTTCGGCAAACTTTCGAGCAAGATACATACATATGTGCATACATACATACATACTTACATTATTTAGACTCCCTCAAAACCTGCCACCCAAAAGAAAAGACACACCATCCGTAGGAAGATCCACAGATCCACTTGCTGGCACAGGAAGAAGAGGGGCAAGAAATACAATAAATGGAGCAAATGGGGCAAGAAGTGGTAATGGCAGCAATCAAGCGACTAATCCAGGAACTGATCCTGACCCAAACGAATCGCACAATAACTTAATTTTGTCTAATTGCTAAATTTCTAAGTACTTAAATGTATTGTACACATGTATTTATTTGTGTATTTTATTTTGTCCAACTTTAAGGCAATTATAAAATTGTGTGACAAATTAATCTAATATAATTCTGGTGGAATGGAATAAGAATTTCATGAGAATTAAATAGGTTTCTGTTAGCGGAGACAAGCATTATTATTATCCGTTTTTTTTTCGTGGGAGTCCGCGCAAGTTATTTGTAAGTTGCCCCAAAAGGAAGCTCTTCTGCCGCCTAGCAGGGCGTCTTATATAGAGAGAATAATTTCCTTTGAAGATTAACAAAATATACTTGGCTATGTGGAGAACTCTTTGGCTGCAGGAAGTCAAAAATGCGTACAGCTACTACCAAAAAAAGGCCATCAATTATTTATGTGTGTTTCGATGCATTGAGCTGTTAAAATTCAGTTTCAATGGAAATCCATTAGCAGAAAAACCGAAGCCACGGAACCCGCAAAAGCCAACTCCACACCCCCTGCCAAGGAGGAGCATCAGTTTTGCGTTGAAAATTGAACAGGCAACGAAATAAGTGAAAACTTTCTGCCCCAAAAGACAACAAAACACAGAGGGGGCAGCCACGAAAGAGTTGCCATAGATACGGGTACAAACGGCATTTTGGACAGGTAACAGGAAATATTGTAAAGAAAAATCAGCAACAACGATTAGCACAAAAAAGGAGACACGAGACGGCACTTGAGGAGTGTGTGGGGGGCGGGCGGGCTCAATAAGTGCGGAGCATAGAAACCGCTGAGCAAACAACAAACAGCAACCGCGAACCAGCGCACAGAACTTCACTTTTCACTTTCCCACTTGCGGTGAGCTGAGCGCGAAATTGTTCTCACAGCGCGATGAATTATTCGAACCATTTTGGAGCATAACCTCGGGGCTGCTAGTCAAATGAGTTGCCTGTCGCCGCCAGGTATGCAGACAAACGAGCAAACGAGGAGGGGCCTGCTGGGATCTCTCATCCCGCCCAAAAAGCGAAAACACACAGCGAAAAGCAGCATGTTAAACGTTGAAGGAAATCCATACCTAAATATTTCAGACGAATCCAAATATTTCGCCTAACTAATTTGGCTGCTTAGAGCGTTCAAAGCGGTGGTGGCACCTTAGCAAAATCAAAAGTACTCCTGCTCGGCATGCAACTCTATGAAAATTCCGTTCAGTTAACTTCAGTTAACTTGAATGGTGCATATTTTTGATAGAGTCCTAAAGGTACGATTATTTTTCTTGGTGCACACTTTCCACTGCAATTCGGAATGCAATTAAATAATGTAAATTTATTTCCAGACTTTCCAGAAGATATCACAGCTCTGTCTCTAGCTGGATGGGGAAGGGGAAGGGCGCATTCCAAAAGCAATTCGATATTAAAAACGCCGCTTCCCAACACCCCAACACACACAGACTGGATAGAGCCATGAAGCTGCAGGGGATATGATGTACGATTATGTACGAGTATTTGCTATTGATTTTTATTGAGACATTTTGCAAAATTAATGTCCATGATGCGGGAGCTGATGATCCCAGGAAGCACTCGAGTCGTCTCGACTCGTTTCGACTTGTCGAATGATGAGCGGCATTAATAAATCAATAGCATTTTGATGGCAAATAATTTGAGAGCAGCTCTGCAATGCTCTGGCCCTGGCCCTGGTGCTGGCTCTGGCTCTGGCTCTTGCTCGACATTCTGCCTCCTGCTGCTCCTGTGTGCTGCCGATAAGCGACTTTCATGGCCTCCAGTTATCCAGCTGCATCGAGTTTACTCCACAGACTCGTGTCAAGTTATTTTATTGATTGATGCGGACAAATCTAGTTCCTGTTGTTTGGCTCTCAGCGTTAACAGCAACAAAAGGGGCAGCAACAAATACAACCCACTCGGCGTGGTGTGTGTGTAAAAGAATATAAAAAAATAATGTCATTAATTTTGTGCAGAGCCGCACAATGGATCAAATGAGTTTGTGTGTTTTCATTGCTGTGCTGTGCTGTGCTGTGGATTCATCCCGCCATGCGGATGCGCGATTGCTGGACTGGGATAAGGATGCTTAAGTCGCATCCGAACACAATCCAACTGAACGGGGCTCGAAAAAATATACAACTGAACGAGGTTAAAGTCACTTTTTTGGTTACAGAATTGGACCGATTGCAGGCCTTTAAATTCAACAAAATTAAATTACTTCAATCCGAAAATAGGAATCGGAGTAGCTTTGATTTTTTAATATTTCAGAGCACCTTTCGTTGGCATAATTCCATTCCAGTCCCAGTCCCAGCATTGTACGAGTATATCCAAATTTGTTCAGATCGTGCCTGAAGCCATCACAACACAGAAAAAAGTTATTTTCTGGTAAACAATTTTTGATTCTATTGAGAGCAAAAATGGACACCTTGGCAGATTTCTGGTTTGCCCAGAATATGGATATTATAATGCGCATCTGCACAGAAGATCCCCAAGTGAGTCTTAATTAATATTAATCTATTATTGTTGCATTTATTTATTTTTTTTTGATTTTCTTTGCATAGGAATCTGCTGTACAATCATTCGTACTCAATGAACCCGAAGAAGAGGATCCGGACACCATGCATTTTCTGGCGAAAATCACCGACCTGAAGAAACGTTTCAACGAAGCAAATCAGGAATGCATCAACTTGGAGCGCGACTATCCAACACATAATTATTATTTGCTGAACGAGCGCCTCGACGCCAATTTGGTCACACTGAAAAGGGAGATCAGGGATATAGCCGTGGACATGAAAAAGAAACACATCACCGCCTGTGTGGTCTAATAATGATAGCTCGACAATAGTTCTCAATAGCTTCTCTCAACAAATTTTCTGTAAATACTCGTACTCAATAAATTTGGTCAGCCTGCAATTTCCATCTACTATGGAGGAACAATTGAGTCTGTGGGCATCAACCTTCTGGTAGCCGAAACGGATCTAAGATGGGGGGCAGTCGGGATTCAACCGGAACATTTTGGGTCTGCTATGGCAGCCAAGCACTTGACAACATTTGGCCATTGCTGGTCTCCTTTTTCCTAGAGACGCCACTTTGAGAGAGTGATGTCACTTGGCGGTCAGCTGTTTTGTTATCGCACAGGGTTGCATTATGTGGCGGAAGCACTATTCACATTGTGTTTTTTTTCTGAAACATTCCGTTGGGAGAGCTTGCTGCTGTGCAAAATCGAAGATAAACGCATTTGTTTCGTACAAACAACTGAAAAAGGTACGCATATCATTAGAGCACTTCAATGCACGCACGCACGCATCTATCTTTTTTAAACAAATTGCAGAATGAATGCCAAGGGAGCCGCAAAGGAGAAAGTGCCGAATGCACCGGCAGCAGTAGGTGCCGCTCGGATCATCACCAACTCCAAGGAGAACATGCGGGAGGATGGCGACCTGTCGCCGCGCCTGCGCAAACTTTTGAGCTGGCTGGGCCGAGTCATGCGCATTGAGACGACCAATGGACGCCTCATAATCGGTTACCTGGCGAGTGCGGACTGCGAGGCCAATGTGGTGCTGACCGCCTGCACCGCGTACAACAGCGGCGCTGACTTCAAGGATATTGCACCGCGCTTTCTGGGCACCACCATGGTGCTGGGCAAGGACATTCAGTCCGTGTGCATTGTCAGGGACGAACACGAATAGCTGAGCCCCATTGTGAACTGTAGCTGGATCCCAGTGCATTGCTAATTTGTAATTCTCCTACATATAAACCACTCTCACACAACACAAATATTTGTAGCGTTTACTCTGCTCGTGGGCAGTCGCCTCTGTACACACATATCACGATGAGAGCATTGCCTACCTAGACTTGCGGTGAGCACTGCAGCCAAAGAAAGTTTCTGGCTTCTCTGTCGCTGCGACAGCCGAGCGCAGAATATGAAGCCCGAAGCCACACCAGAAGCTTTTACGCGCCGACTGCGCTGCCCCGAGAACTTTACCCACGCAAATAGCAGACGACGCTGCCGGCTCTTTGGCCTAGCAGACGACGCTGCCGGCTCTCTGGCCTAGCACACAACGATCGTAGCCTAAAAGCTCCCTTGTAATGGAAGACAGTAATCCGCTCAGTTGAATGAGAGCTGAGAATGAGAGCTGTGAGCGGTGACAAACGAAAGCTTTCGCCAAATGGTTCTACTCTCTCGTTGGCTGGCTCCGGCAGCTTCCCACTGTGCGCACAGCCGGCGAGGGAGAGCAAAACAAATAACGCGTATTCTGTGTCTGGGGATTGGCCTTCGCTGAAACAATATTTAACAAGCGCAAGCTGCCAATTGATCAATGAAATCAATGAAGCGACGAAGCGATTCCTCCAATCGGATCGATGAATGGAGATTCCCGCAGACGCGGCGGCGGCAGGGCAATGATGTGCCGAAATAGAGAGGAGAGGTGCTCGTAGAATTTTGGCAATTATTATTAGATCGGTAGAGGCCGTTGGGCCGTTGTCTGGCATCCGTCTGCTGGCTGGAATTCATATTGCCTGGTGTGTGTTTGTTCTACCGGTCATGGTGCTCGTGGGTAAATAGTTGGCATTTGTGCAAATATTTTCATACGCTAATGGTTTGGCTTGTTTGGTTGCGATATGTCTTTGACGTTTATTGCGTACTCGCATGACGCAGGGACTCTGCACAGCGATATAAATAGAGCTCCATGGGCGCTGAGAATGTCAGAGAAGAGTTTAAGCTCCTCCACTGAATTTGTTCGAGTCTCCGCAGCCAATATGAAACTTCACTGGCTGCTACTGGCCGTTTGCCTGGCCTGTCTGCTGACCCTCGGCTGCGGCTCGGGTACTGCCACCACTACCACCACTAGCGCTGCAGGGGCCACCAGCACCACCGACACCACCCCCGCCGCCAGCTCCACTGCAGCCGTCGGCGGCAGCACTACCACCACCGCCGCCGTCCCGGCCGCCGACACCACCACCGAGGCCGCCGCCGCCGCTGCCGCCGCCACCACAGTGGCCAGCACCGGCGGTGACACAACCGAAGCCGCCGCCAGCGCCAGCGGCAGCAGCAGCGACAGTAGCAGCAGCAGCAGCAGCTCCTCCAGCAAGCAGAGCGCCAAGCGCCAGGCCCGGCAACGTCGTAGGAGGGCTGCCGCAAGGAAGAAGAAGGCTGCCGAAAGGAAGAGGGCTGCCAGAAGGCGTGCTGCCAAAAGGAGGCGCAGGACAGGATCGGGATAATCATTGACCGATACGAACTGAGCGACTCCCCCCCACTTCCGTCTGCACGCAGGAAACTCCAATTTTGCTGTATCCCCTTTGTGTATGTCAATGTTCAGTCATGGAATATGTAGCCTGGGCAAAACAATAGTTTAAAAATGCATTACAAAAAAAATTACATATTCTTTTTGGCTAATTTTCGGGAGAAACGAGCAAGGCTCTGCTCAACAGTAAATCTAATTTAATTCCTGCCCATCAAAAGTACTTTCGGAAATTCATAAAAATGAAGTTGTTCAAAGCGAAGCTCGTGAAAAGTGCTGGGAAAGTGTTGGGGAAGTGCTGCCGGAGACGCGGTGGCTGGAACATTTGCAAATTGAATTTGACCTGACAGTCACAGGACAGGTTACAGGACCCTCCCCCCACAAAGCCAACAAAGAGAGCACTCGTACGCCGCAGGGAGTGTGCTGTGGCGGGTGGGGGGGAATGAATTTAACGGGGCATTTCGAATGCACTGAAACGGTTAGCTTGATTACTTGGCCCTGGCGTACATTGTCGCTTCAAGGGTGAAAGGTTAAAGCTGCCACCGAATCGACCCACACGAAAACAAAAAAAAAACAAAGACATCCACACACCACACACACAGCACACACTCACAGCACACACACACACACACACACACAGCACACACTGTACAAATGTACGAGAGCTGCTCGTCCTTACACTCGCATGAGGATGCAATAAAAAAAAGCAACAAGTTGAAAGACCACGCAAGCAAAAAGCAAAAGCCATCAGGATCCAGCCGCCGCCCCCTCCGTCCACACTTAATGCCATTCCCATTCCCAATCACAAGAGCAGACCCCACCACCATCCAACCACAGCACAAAACCCATCAGCAATTCGAGCACATAAAAATGGTTATAACCAAGAAAAGGAATGGTTATTGCTGGCAACAAACAACAAGCCGAAGATGGTTGTACCCTAACACAAAATAAGACAAATTAAGGGGTGCAATGTTCTGCTCTCTCTCTCTCTATCTCTCTCTCTGTGTGTGTAAAATAACCCAACTAACTTTGCAGCCTGCGATCTGACACATAAAACTGTAAAGTTCCACACTGCACTGCGCTGATTCCATCAATCAAGGGAGCTCATTTCGGATGGTTGGACGTCATTGTGCTGCCCTTTTATTCATTAAGGGAGAACTCTATTTAAGCCCGTACTCTCACTCCTTGCGTACTTTCTCTTTGCGTAGCTCTTGGATTATTTATCTACCTGAAATAATACCTGGTGGGGGGCGGGGAGCTTGCTACATATAACCCTTCAGTTCTGCCTGTGTGCTGTGAAAGCTTCTCATTAAAATATTGCAACACCCGCTGGCAGGAGGGTATCGAAATGGGAAACAATAACAAGCAACAAACAGCAATGCCAACACAATACACAGCACAATGGGCACAACTGTTGCTGTTGCTGTTGCTTTTGCTTTTGCTGTTCTTGTTCTGTTTTCTTTTTTTTTTTCGTTTCTTTCCCTTCGTTGTTCTTGTTCTGGCTTCTGGTGCCTGACGTTGCTGTTTTCTGGCATTGCCAAGTAATGACAGGCGCGAGCTTAAACTGAAAGCGAAGCGCAGGACGGCCATAGAGAGCTCCCACCAACCCCACACCAACGGCACACTGAGAGCCGCAGAGCCACAGCCACAGAGCCACACTAACGGCAACAGCAACAAGCAAACAACGAGAGAACACAACGGTAGTCGCGTGGAAGTGACATTCGTCTTCAGACAAAAGACCAAACACAAGAAAGAGACGGGATGGAAGGGCATGGAGGAGCCAGCAGCCAGCAGTCACCACAACACAAAGGGTCGGGCGGGCGGGCAGTACATGTGGCATAAGAGCCACTGCATGCTGCCACCCACCCGCCCATACAGGGCCCCCGCCCCCACCATTTATCAAATTGAAGAAAAGCCATCAAATTTATGTGTAGCACACCCCTTGGCGTATCCATCAAAATCATTTGATTTCATTTGATTTGGCTAAAGCCAAGCCACAAAAGTATGCCAGCAATTTCCCAGCCTTAAATCAAAAATATTACATATACATATACAATTTTATTGCTTAGATCGGCATTGCTAATTGAGTTCATAAATATGTACATATATATCCCCGTCTATTGGGGCAAGTATTTAATCGAACAACGAATGCAGCTGACAAGATTTAAATGTAGCTAAATATTTCTACAAAGAAATTAACGAAGCTTTTATTTGTTTATTTGTTTATTTGTATTTTATTTGTTTAGTGGAGTAGATTTAATTGTAGCCAAATACTTCTACAAATATATTATGATTTTTTATTTATTTATTTTATTTCATTTATTATTTGGAGTAGATTTAAATGTAGCTAAATATTTCTACAAAGAAATTTAGGAAGCTTTTATTTGTTTATTTGTTTATTTGTATTTTATTTGTTTAGTGGAGTAGATTTAATTGTAGCCAAATACTTCTACAAATATATTTATGAATTTTTATTGATTTATTTTTATTTCATTTATTATTTGGAGTAGATTTAAATGTAGCTAAATATTTATACAAAGAAATTTAGGAAGCTTTTATTTGTTTATTTGTATTTTATTTGTTTAGTGGAGTAGATTTAATTGTAGCCAAATACTTCTACAAATATATTTATGAATTTTTTTATTGATTTATTTTTATTTCATTTATTATTTGGAGTAGATTTAAATGTAGCTAAATATTTCTACAAAGAAATTTAGGAAGCTTTTATTTGTTTATTTGTATTTTATTTGTTTAGTGGAGTAGATTTAATTGTAGCCAAATACTTCTACAAATATATTTATGAATTTTTTATTGATTTATTTTTATTTCATTTATTATTTGGAGTAGATTTAAATGTAGCTAAATATTTCTACAAAGCAATTTTTGAATTTTTTATTTGTTTAGTTTTATTTTCTTTATTTAGTGGAGTATTAAATCTACTAAAAAATCTAGCTAAATATTTCTACAAAGAAATTTATGAATTTTAGTTATTTATTTTTATTTTTTTATTTATTTATTTTTATTTTTTATTTATTTTTATTTTATTTACTTATTTTAATATTTATATCTTGTAGCTATGATCTGATATTTGATGCCAAAAATAATGCAACATATTTGGTTAACATTGGATTTCTTATAAGCCATTCAAAGGGTTTTTGTTTTAGTTTTATTGATTTATTTTTTTAAAATTATTTTTAATTTAATTTTTTATTTTATTTATTATTGATAATGTACAGATAATAATTTAAGAGAAAAATGGAAAGTGCAGCAGTGGTGGGTGGGGTGGGCTGCACTAATTTGCGACACTTTGTTGGAGTTATTTGATTTTATTTATTTATTTGAGCGCATCGCTCCCATTGCGATTCCTGCCGGGCCATTCAGATATCCCCTATCCCTCTGGTTTGGTTTGATGCGCTACTCCCAGGACACCCAGTATTTATCTACTTACATATACATATGCACATATCTACGTGCGGGTGTGTGTGTGTGTGTGTGTGTTTGTATATTGATATGCTGCGCTTTGTGGCCGTTGATGTTGATATGCTCGACGTGCCTTATATTACATATCTGTACACCGACACACCCGCACACCCACATACAGCCATTTATACGCACATGCATGTACCTGGTACATATGTATATTGTATCCACATCTGGTGGCAGGGTGGCAGGGTGGCAGCAGTGTGAGCGGCAGGCAGTGGCATACAATTACGCCTTGTTTGTCTTGTCCTCGTGCTCGTACTACTCCTTGCCAGTCCTCGCCAGTCCTCGGCAGTCCGTGCCTTGTTTCCTTGCCGGCTCCTGTGCAGCAGTCTCCGGGTTCTGGTTCTGGCTCTGGCTCTGGCTCGGGCTCGGGCTCGGGCTCTGGCTCCGGCTCTGTTCTTTATGTTCTCTCGTGGTTTAGCTCCTATTATTGTTATTGCTACGACGCCCAATTCTTTGGAAAATTTTCGTCTTACTGCTTATTATTTTGCAAATACTTGAGGCCAAGAGGCAGCCCCTCAGCACCCACCCACCCACGCATGCCAACTATAAGCATGTTGGGCAATTTTTGTATGCTCCCAGTTTACATTTATACGTATTTTTTCTCTTCTCTTTTTGGCATTTTATTTGCGCGCTTCGTTTAAACACAATGGGGCCGGGCCGCCTGGTGTGCGGCTTATTTTTTCGAGAGTTGACAAGTGACAAGTGCAGGACCTGCGGCAGGAGAGCGACACAGAGAGAGAGAGAGAGAGAGAGAGCCAGAGCTTAGAGCAACAAGTGTGCAAATAGCACTGAAAGGTTATGCTCCACGTCACTGGTATTATTCGGGGTCATTGCTTCTCCATGGAATTTAATGCTCGATGTGTGTGTTTTGTTTTCTACGCAATTTTGTGACAATGCAACTTATGGTGCCACGAGATTAGGCGCCACACAGCAGACGAGACGTGTGGCACGAACATTCACTGTTCAATAGGATAAGATAACGCCAGTGGCAGATGATTGGGCAAATGTGGCAATGCTTTGGGCAATTGGGCGTCTGGGAGTGCTTACTGAGAGTGAGAGACGAACTTTGGATTGAATAATGATGGCAGGGGGCTGGCTGAAGACGGGCTGCGGGCTGAAACAACGCTTGAATTGTGACTGGAAGACAAAAAGCATCAAATAAATTACAATTATTACAGCTGGCTGCTGGCAGTAGATGCAAGACGCTTTGCTTGGATTACATATTGCCCAGGCACTGCCCAGCCACTGGCCCAGGCACTGCTCCTCCACTGGCCCAGCCACTGTCCAGCCACTGCGTCTCCACTGGCCCAGCCACTGCCCATCCATTGCTCATCCACTGGCCCAGCCACTGCCCATTGCCTCTCTTTCGCTCTGCCAATTGCTTTGCCTAATTTGGTCTCCTTTTTTCGTTGCTGTTTTGTGCTCCTGGCCTGCTGGAATTCGTATGCAAAGAGCGCATAAATTTAATCAGTTAGTGGGACGGTTTTTTCTTGGTTTTTTCTGGGTTTTTGCTGCCTTTATTGCTGGTGGGCGTGTAGCCATGCCGTGTAGGTGTGGCCAAGGCTCTGCGTGTTGGCCAAGACAGAGAACAGACAGGGACATGGGCTCGGACTCGGACTCGAACTCTCGGACTCAGAGACTCTCCAACTCGAACTGGCACTCGGACTCTGGGGCGGACAGACCGGACACGGATAGCGGCAGCTATGCCGGGGGTCAGAGTTCGGGTCGCTGGTCGCTGGTCGCATGTTCTGCACATGCCAAACTGCCAGCAGACTGGCAGACAGAAGGTGTGCGAAGAGCAGCAGGAGGAGCAGGAGAATGGAGACGACTCTCCTGCTGGACATCCATTGATTTTCGAGACGTTTTTCTTTTTTGTCTAGGTTTTTCTTTCGGGTTTTTTCTACTCGTTTGGGTATGTTGCCTTTGCCTCTGCCGCTACCGTTGCCTCTGCCTTTGCCTCTGCCTTTGCCTTTGCCATTTCCTGTGTGTGCTAAACCAATACAGCAACTTGTGACATGTCTGCCTGTTGGCTGTTTGAATTGCGTCCTAATTGTACCACTCAATATGTGTGTGTGTCTCTGTCTCTGTCCCTGTCCCTGTCCCTGTCCCTGTCTCTGCCACTCTGCCTCTGCCACTCTGCCACTCTGCCACTCTGCCTTCTTGGGTTTCATCGCTGGATAACCGAGTGTGCGATTGTCAACGTATTTGCACGAATTCAGAGCAAAGCCACCGCCTGGACTTATTCCCGCAATCCCTGCCAATCAATCAATCAATCAATCAATTAGCCAAATCATCTAGCAGCTGTGCATCAATCATTTAAACTCTCAGACTCCCACGCTGATCCCGCGCCGCATAAGGATCCATTTTTAATGTGACTCTCAGTGACTTTGCTTCAATTTAATATTTTCCTTATTCGCTGCCTTCAACCTTTCGTCAGCGTCAGCGTAGGGGGGAGGGGGCGGCGAGGACACAGAGCTTCCAGCTGGGCTAATTATTGTGTGCTCCTCCTCGGGCGCCCATCCCATCCCGCAGCCAGCAGCGAGCCAGAGCAGCGAGCCAGAGCACGCGCATCATCATCAATCACGGCGCGTCCTTGTGCCTGGCATCGTTCGGCAAATTTGACAGCGATTGCGACATTTACAACTGTTATTCCCTCAGTGCTGCACGGTGCGGGCTCGGCGCTCAGGCTCCCAGACGCTCAGGCTGGGCTTAAAGTCGCCGTCAGCAGAGTGGAGCACGATGAAGTGGCCTCAGCGGTTAATCTCCGCAAGCAACGAGGAGAAGAGGCAGTCAGGCAGTCAGGCAGAGCCTCGAGTGCACGACGATTTCGTGGATAATGATGATGATGGGGAAGCAGGCGAGCGCATGACATAAAGTGGATGCAGCTGGGGGGGTGGGCCAAACAACAAAAACAACAACAAAAACTAGCTTAAAAATTAAATCGCTTTTTGTTGCTTTAAGAAAGTAAAAGAAAAACCCTTTTCCTTTTCCATTTCCATTTAACAGCATTCAAATTTAACTTAGCAACTCCTCCGGGGGGTGGGCAGGGGGCAGCACAATGGGATCACTTTTTGTGTGCCAATTTCAGGAACTACTGCTGCTGCTCTGCTGTTGTCGTGTCTCGTGCATTAAAACTCTTCAGGCTACAAAAATAATACACAAACAAAATGTTACAAAAAAACATTAAAAAAACATTAAAAAATATATAAAAAAAAAAAATAAAAAAAATGCTGATGTCAGCGTCTATGGACTTTGCTGTGTGGCCAGATTGTTGCGGCCATGTTTGTGGGTCCGTCGACACGCGCTCAGTGCAGCACCGGACCTGCCCTGCATGTCCAGCAGCAGGCAGCGGCAACAATCACCGCTTGACCCTCCCTTCTCAATGGCCAACAGATGCGAGCGACAGGCGACAATTCAAAGTGAAGATGCAAAAATAAACCCACGAACGCTCTAGAATCTGCAAATTGGAAATTTTATGCACGTAATTTGAGGCTGCTCCAAAAGCGCATAGTAAATTCCATACATATATTTATTTGCATGCTCTGCACATATGTAAATGCAATCTTTAATTGTTGGACAATGGGCGAAAATGCCTCAGGGTTGCATTGCTTTGTGTGCTGCCGAAAGAGTTGTTTTAATTCATCCGAAGAAATTGGCAAATTCAAATTAATTGCGCTGCAAAGCCTCAGCCCAATAATAATCATTAAATGAAAATGCCGGGACACAGATTGGGCCCCACTCAGATCTCAGATATTCTGCTGCATTGGCATGCAGTTGTGACTTGTTCATTTGGCCTTAATTGATTGTGTGCACAGGTCAGCAGACTTAGCCACATTCCGTGAACAATCAATGTGGAGAGCCGCAATTAAATAGTCATGATTTAGGCTGGCAGTGGGCCTGTCTGTGTGACTGGGCTGCGCATAAATATGTGCCCGAGTGCGTAATGAATTTGTTTAAACAATTTCAATTGTCGCTCTTTTGGCAGTGTACATTATTTAGTTTCAATTATTTAATTACATAATTAATTGCACTTAATGTGCAATTAAATTTAATGGCTATTAAAAATGTAAAAGGCACCACACAAGTACGCATAAGCACGCCAACGCACACACACGCACACACACGAACAGACACACGCACACGCACACGTTTGAAGCAAATTTAAAGCGCATGACAGAGCGGGCCCGAATAAGTATGCTACACATTTTTGGTTCACAAGGATTTACGTTGCGGCTTTGCTGCTGGCACTCCTTTAGCGGAAACCCCCTCCTGCCACTGCCTCCTGCCACTGCCACTGCCTCCTGCCACTGCCTCCTGCCTCCTGCCACTGCCGCCTGCCACTGCCACTGCTGCTGCTTTGCTAATTGAGAAAGCTGCCCGGCATTTTGGTCAATAATTTAAAATTAACACTTGCCACACACACACACACATACACACACACACACACACACAGTCACATAGCACCCATTATGGCCACACCACACCACCCCTTTGTGGCTTTTCAGGACTATTTTTGTGTGGCGGCTGCCCCGCTTCCTGTTCAGCTTCTGTTCTCTGCTTCTCTACTTGCGTGTGTGTGTGTATATATTGTTTTTATCTGCACACACTACAGGTGTACCACATTTGTGTATGGCATACTGCAAATCAATAGACTAAGCCAGCACGGGTAGGTGGGGGGGGGGGGCAACACCCAGCCAAACCCATCTGCCCGGCTATTGTTCTCTATTAATAGATGGATGTGGAGCTGATGTGTGCCGAGCAATGCTCTGGCCAGCCTTTTTGTGTCAAAATGTATGTTCTGCTGTTCGCTGACAGAGTGCGCCACGTGGGCAGACTCCACCACAGAATGGAACACACAATTAAAGCGGCTTATGCATTAAATTGTTGATGGACGTTGGCCCGAGCCTGCAAAGTATTTGCACTCGAACTGTAAAAGCATTTGGCATCCAATAACGGGTGCGGTTCGGTGCGGTGCGGTTTGGGGGTTTGATGGATTTACACGCACCACCCTACCCACCCCACACAGTTGCTGCCTGGCTGGCTGACTGCCTGACTGCCTGGCTGATTGATGAATTGCCCAAATGCATTATCGAAACATTCTCGAGCGAGGATGCATCATGGTTAGGTTGCATGCATCTGGTCTCGCTCTTTCACCCAAAATATAACGGCCAGCAATTTCTGACGCCACTAAACTAATTTTTATGGACAGCTGGCAGCACCCCCTACACGTCAGTTAATATTTCCATACATTCATCCATCTTCAATTATTTTATTTATTTTTTTTTTTTTTAAATTTTCACTTCATTTCACTTCTGCTGCAGACAACAACAAAAAATATACAAAAATATATAGCCATGAATTCAGTTCAGTTTTTATCTCTAATTACTTCACTCAGCAGAAATATTTTATGTTCTAAATTAAGCTGTGGGTCCGAGGGGTGTGCTGGGACTGCTGCTGCTGTTGCTGCCATACAAATTGCCCGTTTTGATGGGCCAAATGATGGACACTTTCGGCGTTTGGCTTGTGCCGCTATGGTGCCGCTAACATGGTGCTGAATGTCTGTCAGGCGCAAGCTCTCCCAGTACTTAAATGTTCCGAAAATCAAAATAAATATGCCAGCACCAGCGTGCGAGTGTGCGAGTGTGTGCGAGTGTGTGCGAGTGTGTGTGTGTGTGGGATAACAGAAACAGAAATGGCCAAAAACCGGAGCCTGGCCGGGCATATAAATGGCTTCATTTTGACGAACTGCCAGACCAGACCATTTGCATGTGCGTCTAACTGTGTACAAATTTTTGCGGATTGCTTGCTGCTGCTGCCGCTGCTGTTGCTGCTGTTGCTGCTGCTGCTCCCCTTTGCAAAGGGCAAACACACAAATGTAAATTTCCTTTGTTTGTCTGTCTGAGTGTGTGCTGAGCCCCACTAAACCGCTCGCCTTTAGCTCCCCCAAAAAACTCATTCCGCTCGCTTCGCTGGCTGGGAATTATTTACTGAATAATCCAATCACATTTAATGCTGGCAGTGTTCAAAAATATTGAAGAGCAAGCAACAAATACGAGTAAATAAAAAATAAAAAAAATAAAAGTAAATAAAAAATAAAATATATAAAAATAATAAATAAAGTAAATAAAAATACAAAATAGAATACATCAAATACGAGTAAATAAAAAAAATTAAATAAATAATAAACAAAATAAAAAACAAAATAAAAATTAAAAAAAATAATAAAATAAATAACAAAAATAATAAATAAATAAAAAAATCAATAAAATAAATAAAAATAAAAAATAGATTACATCAAATACGAGTAAATAAAAAATAAAAAAATAAATTATAAACAAAATAAATAATAAAATAAAATTTAAAAAAATAATAAAATAAATAACAAAAATAATAAATAAATAAAAAAATCAATAAAATAAATAAAAATAAAAAATAGAATACATAAAATACGAGTAAATAAAAATAAATAAAAATAGATAAAACATTTAAAAAAATAAAATAAATAAAAACTAAAATAAATAAAAATAAAATAAATGAAAATAATAAATAAATAAAATAATAAGTAGCGAAGAGTCAGCGAACCAAGTTACATATGTATATCCAGAGCCTATGGCATTATCGAGCAGTGGAAGCTTTTTATGCCACGGTGGGAAATTCGCTGCAAGGAATGGGACAGACGGATCATGGATCATGGGCTACACAATTTCGCATCATTTTCAGTTCTATTTTGCAAGCTGCACAACGAAAATGAAATTCAAAAGTTTGGGTACAGCGGCAGCAGCCTCTGTGTTGTTAGCTTTTTTAGCTTGGCATCCTCTTGGCATTTCCATTTAAAGTTTTAATAATATTGTCAGCTGCTGGCCGGGGCGCCCCACTTATCCTGCACTTTGATTGATTTCAAAATCAATTTTCTAATCTTTTTCATGGAACACAACATGAGGGAACTTCTACCAGCGCTCTTTCACCCATCACTTTTCCAACTTATTCCCGTTTTCGACTCGCACTTTCTTCCTCCGTGCTTCGTGCTGCCGTCCTCCCGTCGTCCCTGGGTAAATTCGGGCGTGTTGCTGTCGTAAAGTTCTTGGAGCTGCTGTCCAAGGACGCCCGCTTGGCTTCATAAAAATAGTTGTAAATTTCCCAAGCAGTCTGCATAAATTGCAGGGAACGACAGCGCTCCATCCACCCAATCTCCCCCCCCCAAAAACCTACGCAAGTCTCTCTGCCAGGGGGTGACTCGTCAGGGAAGTTTCACACGTCGTTTCAGTTCTGGGCTGGGCGGGGCTGGGCGAGGCAGCAGGGCAGGCAGTAAAAAGTGACGCAACTTTTGTAAACATTGTCAACAGTCGTAAATTTTCCATGGCTCTTGGCTGAACCTGATTATCCCTGTAGTTGCTCAAGTAGGGACCAGCCAGGACCAGCCAGCTACAGCACGATGATCCCTGCCGCTGCTGCCCTTTTGTGGATCTGTGCCTGGATTTGGTGAGTGCACTCGTAAATCTAGTTTGTATGCTTTACTCCCCTGCCAAACCTAATTATATGTGCCTTTCCCTGCCCCATTTTTTTCTGGGGGATTTGCATTAGAAAAGCGCCGCACAATGGACAGCTGCCGCTCGACCCAAGCGAAGTGTGCAACAGTTTGGCAAGGACTCGCACTCGTAACTCTGCAGAGCTCTGTAACTCTGTGCCCTTACCTCACTCATGGTGTGAATCGAAGGCTGTGCTGGCAAGGACATTTATGATTTGTGGTCTTTTCACTGCTTTCTCTGGCTTGCTGTGGGCGGCACCACCTGTCGCCTGATGCC
Source organism: Drosophila tristis (assembly GCA_018150885.1). Lineage (NCBI taxonomy): Eukaryota > Metazoa > Arthropoda > Insecta > Diptera > Drosophilidae > Drosophila > Drosophila tristis. The sequence continues at coordinate 1,902,823 of JAECWT010000086.1, read as the reverse complement.
TGACGCCTGATGCCTGACAGCTGCCAGCAGAGTCCCTACGCGTACGAGCATGTCCTGCATATATATATATATATATATATATGTATATTTGTATATATAGATGCTCTGTTGTAATACATACGGGTAGTGGGCTGATACAGCCATTTGCCTGGCTGGCAATTCCATTTGCACATCTCGTCAGAGACAAATTCAATTACAAGCCAAGCAAATTGTGCGCTAAAATCCAAGCCAAGATGTGCCTGAGTCTGCCATCTGAGATCTCTCTCTCTCACACACACACACAGCACACACACACAGCACACACACACAGCACACACACACATATGTTTAGCTAAAATTAAAATCATATGCATGAAATGAGCGCGAAATTGAAATGGAATGAAATAAATACAGCCCCATGGCGCTGAAAGTTGCCCATCATCCGCATCCTCATTCTGCTGCGTCCCCCTCGCTCTCTCTGTGTTTCAGCTTTCATTCTTTAATCTCAAGCAGCTTTCCCGCTGCTTCTATTTTCTTTGGCTGCTCCTCCAACGCTCTCGAGACATTGACACAAATCCAAGAGCAAGAGCGCAGCAGCTGCAGAGGTGGAGCAACGCCTTGCGCAGCGCGTGAAGTTTAACGAACTTGAAATGCTCTAAAGCCAACGAAAGTGGCAAAAACTTTACAGTGTGCCAATCAGGGAAAAACTAGACAAACACACAAAAAGTGGAAGCTTCGCCACTAATTGGTTAGGTCGCTGGAGCACAGCGGCAAGCAGAGGAGTCAACGGAAATGGTCGAAAAGATTTGATAAAGCCCATTGGTTTTAATTGAGCTGCTAGCTGAACATCCAGCACCGAATACTCAGCAAACTTCTCTACAATATCAGCCATCCATCCATCCACTTTGGCTCCGCCGAAGCCGAAGCATCAGCATCAGTCGCAGCCTCAGTCTCAGCATCAGTCGCAGCATCAGCCTCAGTCTCAGCCTCATCCTCAGCCTCAGCCTCAGCATCATTGTGTGTAGCAGATTTTGCCCGGGCGAGTGTTGCTGTCGTGACTGTGGCTTCAGTTAGTTTTACTACAGCCCAGCCCAGCCCAGCGCAGCCCAACCACGACCCCCACTTGGCCGCACTGCGGTCGCATCTCATCGTCAGGCATCGTTTCCGTTAAAGCTTTAAAGTTGCTCGACGCCAACGCCTGATGTTCAGCATGTGACGGAAGTCGAGCAGAGCTTCCGCCTCCAGCTGATGGCCATTGTCACTCTGCCCTCGCCTCCATTTCGCCTCGTACCACTAGATTGCCGTCCTGGCGGCCATGGCGTCCTGTCCCCCTAAAACTAATTTATTTACCTAGAACCCAACGGCTGACGCCTATTTGTATGCAATTAATTTTGTTGCTGCCCGAACAGAAAAAACAAAATAAGGAAAAATATAAAAAAACAAACCCAAGACAGGGGCGTCGTCCTGCAAAGTGAGAACTTTATGACGGGGCACGGAGGTGTACGGAGGTCCGCCCTGCCTAGGGATATATTTTTTGTATTTATTTGCCTGCCAGATCTCAGATCGCCATGGGCTACGTCTCTGATTTGGGCAAATTAACTAAATCGCTGGCCTGCCATGGGCTGCTCTGCCACAGCCCGAAATGGCCAGCCGCCTGTCAACGATCTAATGGAAATTGATGTGATATGATTTACACTTTTCCGCTGCCAAATTCATTGTTTTCCCCAACACCAACAAAATAATAAAAATACATAAAAAATAAATGGGTATTTGTGGGCCGAACAGGGTGCAGGGTCAGGGCAGTGAGAGAGCGCTTGAAATTAATTAATTTCCCCAAAGCCTGCCGGATCGGCATCAATCGAAATTTCACATAAAAAAAAAAAAACAAAAAAAAAACCTTAATACAACTTAAAACTAATGAGAGTTTAGATTGATTGTTCGACGCTTTATCTAAGCTCCAAATCCATGCAAAAAAAAGCCCGTTTAAAGGGGGCACATTGCTCATACAATTAGTACTATATTTTAGAATTAAGAACTTGTCTTTTTTTTAACACTAATTTTTTATTTCAAACCTTTTGCTCATCGCACTTTTCTGTGGCACAATGCACAGCGCTGACTCACCTGCAAATGATAAGAGAACAACAACAACAATGAGTAAAAATCGTGTGAAAATTGTGGCGTGAAGGGTGGAGAGGAGGCAGATATAATACATAATTCATCTGTTGATGATGGGCACTTAAATAATTTTTAATGGCAATTTTTAATGCGGCTAATTGCGGCAGTGGCTTTATTTTTGTTTTTCTTTTTTTTGTGTATTTGTAAATGTTTTTTTTGCACATAATAAACCATTGCAAAGTTGGTTTTTGTTTTGTTTTTTATTTTGTATTATTACATAAGGGTCGTTGGGGGGTGGGTGGTGGTGTGGGAGTGTGGCTTGCTGGCTTGCTGGCTGGCTGGCTGGCTGTTAACTGTCACTGGCATGCATTGACCAGCAGTTGAAATGAAGGTTGCGGTCAAACTAAGGCCCACACAGACTCGCCCGCGCTCTCTCTGTGGATAGTGGAGGGTTTATATTGTAGGAGTGGTTGGTTACGGGCGGTTTGTGGCGGCTCTGGCAGCGGGGGTTTGTCATGAAGAAAATCCCGGCTGGTTGACAGCGGCTTTGGCCTGCGGTTTGGCTTTGGCTTTGCCACAGTGGCCAGTGAGCAGCTTCCAGTGGCGTTCAGGCCTGTTGCTTTCGCTGTGCATAACCCAACGTATACGTAATATGGTTATATAAGGCTTTTAGCCAGCAGTAAAGGCAGGCTGAGTCGACGCTGACAGACGGGGAACTATCTGCTTCGACCAGGCCTCATGGCAAGTGTCAAAAAAAAACAACAAAGATTCCCAAACGTTTCTTCGCTCAGAATGCTGCACGTTTCCATGCCCGTGCCATCTGCATAAAGTATTTCCATTTTCCATGGCTTACAATTCAGTTTCCCTTTACGTTTTCCGCTCTCTCTCGCGCTACAAGGGAAATCAACAGAGTGCAGCGGCAGCGGCAGCAGATCAACAATTCAGCGGGCATTACAGTTCAGTTCAGAGAGATATTAATCTATATATGTAATGTATGTGCGTGTAAGGGAATCATCCAATGAAGCAACAACTTAAAGCCTCTTGCCACGCGCTCTTTTCGCACGCGACTGACAACGGAATTACTGCCGCAGCTGTACAGTCGACAGTCGACAGAGACGAGAGAGAGTCCGCGAGCGCTCACATTCAGTTTATTGCTGTCTGTTTGGCAGCGTGCGAGAGAGGCGATAAATCAGCGTGCATTGAGAACTGGGATCCTGAAACTTCAAACCTGATCTGGGAAATATTTTTGCTGCAAGTCTCCGGCAATGGCAACGCCGCAGTCAGGACCAAACCTTAAAGCCAACCCATTCCTGCCGTTGTATTCCCCAATTCCCAGTCACGTTTTGCTGTTCGCTTTCTTTCGCTTTCGCTTTCTCTTTCTTGTTTTTTTTTTCGTTTGCATCTTCATTTGCGTCACGTCTGATAGACGTTGGCTGAAGCATCAGCCGCAGCCACAGTCGCAGCCACAGCCACAGCCATTGCTAAAAAGTGGCCTGTTCCTGGCATCATCAGCAGCTCCATCAGTCGTCCTGCAGGCCACTATCGCCGCACCCATGCAGCCCAAGCGCACATTGAATTAACTAAATGAAATTTGAACGTGTTCAGCGGCATGTCGTGGCCTGTCTGATTAACCCTAGCCCCGCGACCCGACAGCATTTAATTGCAGGGCGCGTAACACGTACAAATTGAAAATTAATGGCAATTTTTTTGACCGCAACAACTGACATTCGATGCGCGGGCCCAGTCGAGCGGCAAAAGCTTATTCCGCTCACTTGATTAATTAAAAGTTAATTAAAATGATGCAAAAAAATTCATAATCGAATGGAATTTAAATTTAAAATGCTAATGCGGGCAAATAACTGTTTCAAACGAAATGCGGGCCAAATAATAATTTACTTTACTTATATGCTATTTATTTATTATCTATTTTATTGGCTTATCAAATGCGCTGGTTGCTGCTTGGCGTTAATGTTGTTTCACTTTCAAGCCACTTGGCCAAGGTCAAGGGAATCGTATAACGTATACCGTTAAATATTTATATATATATAAATATATATACATGTATATTTGTATGTATTTATTTTACGCGCATACATATCAGAAAGCGAACAAATGTTTACAAACAAGCGAGAAAAACTTTCATTTTCATTTATTACGCTATTATTATATACAGCTCCCCCTGCCAGCCCCGCTACAGCGCACATTTCTTTGGATTACTACGCTATTTGGGTGGGTTAGTTCCAAGGCGTTGAAAACATATTGTGACGTCATTGCATGGCCCAACCAAAGAGCCAGCCAGCCAGCCAGCCAGAGCCGCACTAAGTAAATGAAAAGTTTTGTGTGTATGGCATTAGGTTCGCCGCTTCCTGCAATAAAAATTGCGGCTTGTCATGCGATTCGGTTTCGCCTCCGGCACCAGCCAACAACCGACGCGACATTGCGTCTGATGTGCTGCCGGACAAAAGGCCACTTGGGCCCCCAGCCCCATAAGAACCTCCAGAGAACGCCTCTGGGAACCCTTTCGGTGCGTCAAATCCCCCACCCAAAAAAAAACCAAAAAAAAAACCCGCCAATCATCCGCTGCTGATTAACTTACGCCACGGAAAGGTTTCCGCAAGAGATTTTGTTGTTCCATTTTGTTTTCTTGGTTTGTTGGTAATGACAAAATTTTTAACTTAATTCCCACTAAAATGATGCTTAAAACAAGTCTCTACTCTCCGCACTGGAACTGGAAATTCGTTTATTTTTGTCAAGTTTTTCTCGGAGCTCTGCAGCTGATTCTAAGCGAAAGCTTTCTAAAGAGAGGCCCCACAGCCCCTGCCCCACGAGGAAGCAATGTCTGAAGCAATTTGTGAGCTGTGATTATATTTCTTTGTCTTTGTCTTTGTGTTTGTGCGCTTGACTTTGTTTTTGCTGCTTTTGCCGCACTTAATTTTCTGCTTTACCAAATTATTTCTGGCATCGTTTGGGTTATTGTCTTGCTTTGGTTTTATTTTATTTATTTTTTTGTTAACTTTTGCATTTTATTTTCCATTTTCCATTTCCCATTTTCATTTCGTTTCATTTATTTTTGCCAGATTTTACCATTTGCGTTACGGTTTCAGTTTCGCTTTCACTGGGTGCCAGCGACGCAGCCCTCCGGCTCCCACCGGCTCCCACCGGCTCCCTCAGGCTCCATTTCTTTGCATTTTATTTTGTACTGTCAGCGGCACGCAAGCCTCCTGCTCGTACTCCTGCTCCTGCTCCTGCTCGTGCTCCTGCTCCTTCTGCTCTCGTCTTGTGTCGTTTGTGTTCTCGACAGAAATCCTGCTACGCATATCCTTTTAATTGAAAACACACTGGCCCGCCCCAAGGCCCCCGCTGAATCCAGCCCGCAATCCGCCCAGCCAAGCCAAGCCCAGCCCAGCCAAGCCAACTGACTTTATATAGAAATAATAACAATAACGATTGAAATGAAGTGCAGCGGCAAGCGGAAAACAAATTTGGTTTGGTTTACTTTTGCCAGCGCCACGCCACGCCCCATCTGCCCGTCCGCATTGTTTGCTGGTGAGTAAGTAATCGTTTTTAATTTAACAAGTACGTGACAGTTCGCAAGTTTTCCGAGGCTCTGACTTCCACTCCCGCCACGCCACGCCACGCCACACGGCCTGCCCGCCTCCTGTCGCACCTGTGCACCGCTAGCCAGTCAGGGGCGCGCTTGTGGCTCTTTCCCAGCATTTAGTGCCAAATTTTGTTGAAAACTGAGAGCGACGATGCGACAGAGGCTACAGCTTCGCAGCATTGGATACCCTTTCGCAGTCAGCCAACTGCAGCCCTTCCCATACAAATTGCAGTGAGGCTGCAGCCTTTTTGCTTCGATTTCCAGCGCTCCAGCGGCTGGCTGAGGATCTGCATTTGACAGAGCAGCACAGAGCCCCACAAAAACCCCTAACAATGGACACACAGCACCCAAAAATAAACACAAATTAAATCAAATGGGGGGACAAATGCTTTTTTTAGACTTTTTCCGAGGCTGCCTAAGGGGAGTTTTTGTGGCTGCTTTTAATTTTGCCAAGTAAAATGTTTAAGAAAATATTATTAATTGTTAGTTTTAGTTAGGTTGCAGCACATACTCAGACATGGAATTTCCCATAGCTGTGCCCCCCAAATCGCGATTTGTTCACTTGAATTCTGATCGTTCATAATTTTCACTTGGCATTCGAAGCTTTGAACAGTTGAACAGTTAAACAGTGGTTGAGCTGAACAGCAAATTGTATGACCATTTATATGATTTTATATTTATATGTTTTATGAAACAATGGCTGCACCAGAAGATATATAATATATATATTTAATCTGGCTTAAAAGCCAAAACAAAATTGTTGCAGCGGCTGAGCAGTTACTATATTTTTATGCACGCATCGTAGTTTCCATTGCTGTCTACTGCACAGTGTCTGCAAGTGATTGAATATGGGAAATATGGGAAATATGGAAAATGGAAAATGGAATATGCTACGTAGCTTTGCCTGCGTATTTTGCCTGCGGCTGTTCTGCGTGTGAAATGGCCTGGCGCAAGTTTGCATATTCCCATTCGCAATGTCAGCTGTGGCCGTGCAGGCATAACATAAGTTGCGATTTATTGCTATTTATATTAAAGAGCTGACGAGTAGCAGCAAAGCCAATGAGTGGCTGGCTGGTGCTTGAAATCAATTTGGGATGCCCGACCAGGCCCGAGGGGCGGCAGAGAACCAAAGAAGCGTAATGCCATCGATAAGAAAGTCACTCAAAAGGCACAGGGCAGAGCAAGGCAGGGCAGAGCAGGGCAGGAAGGAGCAGGGCAGACCAGGGCAGGACGAGCAGGGCAGGACGGAGCAGGGCAGGGCAGGGCAGGACGGAGCAGGACGGAGCAGAGCAGAGCAGAGATACAGCAGGCAGCGAGCGATTCGCCATCACCCTCTATCTCGGTGGGTTTTTATGTATGATGATTATGTTTATTCCTTCTCACTTAATTTATTGTAAAATGTTAAATTTCACGAAGCGGAAATGTTTATTGGAGCGGAAACTGTTATTTTTAGTGTGATGGGCAGGTCTGAAGAGCGGCGTGTTGTGAGCGCTGTTGCCACCGCGCTGGCTGTGGCTGTGGCTGTGGCTATGGATTTGAGTTCTTCTCCTGCTCTTTTGCTGCTGCTGCTGGTCCTGCTGCTGCTGCTGGTCCTGCTGTTGGAACAAAGCAACAGCAACAGGGCCAGAACGATACGTAAGCCCTCTCCTGTGTGTGTGTTGTGTGGTGTATGTGTGCGCTTTCCATTTTCTCGCTCAGCTGCCAGCAACATATTTATTAATATTTCCCGTTTTCGGCACACCACATGGCGTATGCGCAACTTATTAAGTATACCAAAGACAGTCCTGTGCCGTGCCTGTCCTGTCCTGTCCTGCCCTGTCGCATTCCATGCCTCTCCGTCGCCCCCCCTCTCTCACACTGTTCATTATGCTGCCAACCTGTTAATTAGTCGACGCCTTTCACTTTTCTTGCGCTAATTAAAAAACCAAGTTGGCGCAACAACCAACAACAAAACAGCAACAACAGCAACAACAACAAAAAGGGCATTTATTTTCTGCAGAAAATATTTAATAATAAAAAGTTGTCTTAGCCACAGGCTAAGAGCGACTTCGCACCCCTTTTTCCTTGTACCCAAGCACTGATTAAATCAAACTTCGTGGCAGGCTGAGATGAAATAAACTTTGCACTGGGCTAAATCCAGATTGAGGCAACTTCAAAGGAAATAAAGTTGGTCGACCGTTGATGAAATACGAGCAGAATGTCACTCAAATGTGGCAGGAAAATGCCGAAAATCCCGAGAACTCTGTTAAGATATAAATAAATGATTGAACTGGTTGGTGTATGGCAAAAATAAATTCATGAAATGCTCCAACTGATTTCGAAATAAATTTGATGCTGACTCGAAAGAAATCTTAAAGCAAGAGTCACATTCGATATGTGTGTGTGTGTGTCTGTGCACTTTATGATAATCTCTTGGCACTTCTCAGAAAACATCTCTCAAGAGCCGAGCACCAAAAGGAGCACAAAATATTCGCACGAAATTCTGTGGCAACCCCATACATATTTTGCGCTACAATTTTCGCATTCATTTGGATTACATTTTTGGCACTTGAATATTTATCGATGCTTAAGCTGCTTTGTGCATTTTATGGAAACCCTCCACCCCTCTCCCGCGCCATCCTTTTGGCTCAGCTGAAGGCTCTAACGTTCCGAATCTACTTAAAAATGTTCTTTTAAATACTTAATGCAAAATACTCGCTTGCCACAAAAACAGACAGCACGAGTACGCAGAGCGGCAGCTCCCCCAGCTGCCTGCCAGCCATGCTCCTTCCGCAGGGGTTCTTCAGTTGTCCGCAACATTTCAAATTAATTTTACAGCTGCCAGTTAAGAGTTCCAGCCAGGCACTGCCACCCCGCCTGAAGTGAACCCCGCGAAGCACGCGGACGTACTCCGTCCTGGGGCCAGCCCCACCTTGTGCCATAATGAAGTAGCAAATAAATAGCACTTTGTGCCTGCTCCTTATCCACCCATTACGCCCACAAAACTGTCGGCAACACAGCCAAGCAGTCCCAGTAGCAGCAGAACAGGCAGCTAAAGTCTCGGCAAAGACTCTCAGACAGAGACAGCGACGGAGACGGAGACGGAGACAGAGACAAAGACCAAGACCAAGTCCAAGCTGTTCTTGCAGAATTTCCTAATAAATGCGACTGGTTAGTTTGTCATTTATAATGGCTACTGTACTACAGTTCTGCACTTTGCATTTGGGCATGCACGCTTGACCATGAGGTTTCCAAGCTAAAATAATATGCATATATCTATAAAGAGTCCTACCAGTTCTCCTCTTATTTTTTTAAGCGGAAATTACTTTGAAACTCAAACGGAATAGTTTTATTTTATATGGATATTCAGCGATTCTTTGTGTGATAGTCTTTTGGTGCTAATAATAATCTGAAAATCCACTTTTAAAACATATGTTCCATTTATTCTATTTACGCATGGGGCTTATCCATGGAAATGCCAACAAATTAAGAAATCAATAAAAATAAATTTCCATTTAAGTGTCTGTCTTGTACTTTTTTTTTTAACTTTTAATAATGCAAGAAATCCCTTTCCGTGCAAATTTGATAAACATTAAATAAAAAATAATAATTAAATAAATATAAATAATGAATAAATTTAAATAAATAATTTTAAAATAAATAAAATAAAATTTTAAAATATAAATAAAATAAATTTTAAAAATATAATTAAAATAAATTATTAATTAACATAAATTAAATAATTAATTAAATTAAATAAATAAATTAAATAAATAATTAATTAAATAAATAAAATAAAAAAAATTAAAAAAATTACATAAATAAATTAAATAAATAAAATTTTAAAAAATAAATTAAATAAATAATTAATTAAATAAAAAATAAATTTAAAAAAATAAATTATTAAATAAATAAAATTAAAAAAAATAAATTAAATAAATAATTAATTAAATAAATTTGAGCTAAAATCAAAACCCTTTTGCAGGACCCATGCAATGCACAGCATTCGGAATAAAGTCCCATGGAAATGTTGCATCAGATTTCGCCGAAGTGTCAGCAAACGAGTGCACAGATAAGGGTATTCCTGCTTGCGCTGCAGCCCCAGTGGCGTGTTTGTTTTTTTGCAATTTTCTGCTCTTTCATTTGCAGCAATTCCTCAACCGGGGGTAATTTGGACAGAGAAAAAATACACCGCCGCCGACGCTGCCGCAAACTTATCTCAATGGTGGGTTGGTGGCAAAGGCAAAGCGCAGTTGCCTGCACAAATTTGCATGCAAATTAAATGCGATAAATTCTGTCGTCATTGTTTGGCGGCCTCTCATCTCGGCTTGACGTCATCCCAGTAACAAACGCAGACCAGAGACCGCAATTACCGCCTGGCGTGGCTTGGCGCGGCTTGGCGCGGCTTGGAGCGGGCCAACTTGCATAAATCAGAGTCCGAAAAAGTGCATTCCCTAGCATATGCTCGCGCATGCGGTGGCAGCACCATGCACCCACCTTAGACTGCACTTAATGTGTGTTAATTCCAGGCTGCCCTGCTGCCCTGCCCCTGCTGCCCGTGCACCACCCAGGGGAACACACAGGGGATGCAATTAATGACGGAGCTCATCGTTTATTCATCAATTGCAATTTGCCCACAGCTCGAACAGCTGGAGGGTAAAAGCCAAAGGCCAATACTGGGCGCCACGCGGTTCGTTCGTGGCATGCAAATACATTTGACACACCAGAACACAACGAGCAGCCTGGCGCTAGAGGACAAAACTCTCGCACAGGACACACAAACAAACCCACACAGACAGTGGGCCACATCGAACTAAAGCGCACGGAATTTCCTAGATTATAATTCAGCAAATACAATATTCCATTGTATGGATCCCAAAACCCAAGCAGACCAAGCAGACCCTTTGTGCCAAGTCCATAGTTTCCATAGTCCGCTGAGGGCCTTCTGTAAGCATTATAAATGGCAAAATATCGTCACGTCCAACGTCCTGTGATTGGTGGTGACTGTGGGCAGCTGCTTTTGTCTCGCCCGCTGGGATGCTTGTCCAAAAGGCAATTATTATATCATTTTTACAGCATTTGCAGTGAATGAAAATCTCGTTCTCGAACGTATTGGCCCCAGTGCCAGTCCCAGACGAAGGTCTCCCACTGTGCCACTGAATGACAACAAAATAAATGAAATTGAGCGTTGGTTGGCTTATTCAAAGGCAAGCGCCCGCCCACTTCTACCACTGCCCCTACCCCTGCCCGTTCTGCCACGGAAAATGTTGCTTGGCAAGAGGTTTGGTCAATACGCAGCGAGCGAGCGACAGAGAGAGGGAGGAAAAAGAGTGGGTTGGAAAATCGGTAAGTAAACAAGCAACCAACAAACAGCCTGGCAAAAAGTTTAAGGAAAATATTGACAAATGAATTAACTTAATGAAAATAAACTGGCACAGATATAGCCCGTCCGATCGTGTTGATGACGCCATGCCTGGAAGACCCAGTCCATACAAATCTGAAATAGGGCACGTACTTTAATTAATAGGCACTATAACTTCAGCTATAACTGACTCATGCTTGGTCTTGGACGCCTGGCAATTGGGACGTGGCTTAGTCCCTGGCCCCAATCATCACTTTCGGCTGAGCGCATCGTCAATATCTGTGGCTCGTACTCGAATGCGGTTTGAGGAAACGAAGCGCTTGTACATTTGGCGATGTATTTTGGCGCTGGCCGAGCAGAGAAAGTTACTGTGGAATTTGATTCGGGCGCACCTCAGTCTCCGCTGCCACAAGAGCCGCCAATCCCACCCCAATAGTGATTTCCAGCTTGTTCCTGCTTAAACATTTCATATTCCAAACTTTAATTAACTTTCCACGCAGTAAACAAAGAACAGCTGTCTGAGCAGTGTAGCCGTAGCGCATGCATTGCACACCTCTGGTCACTCTGGTCACGCTCAGCCGCTAGAAAACTATTTGGCTCGTTTTTTTTAGCGCAGAACTGAGTACTACGCCCTAACCTAACTTTTAAAAAACATCGCTATTAATATCGATAGGTCAGCGATGTTTTTAAGCTTTCAATCTCAACGATATAAATACGGAATACCAAGGCGCTGCCGCGTTTTTCAATTAATTTTGCAATTTGTATTTTCAAGCAAAAATTAAATTTTTGCTACATTCGCTGTGGTCCTGATACGCGAACAATTTGTGCTGCTAAGCGCCCCGAAGCAACGCTGCTCGCACGCTTCGATAACGCAATTCGGAGCCGATAATCCAATTCTTTTGCGTCTGACTTCGAGCCGAACGACACGACACGTGTGTGTGTGTGCAGGAAACCTAATTGCAAAAGGGCAAAAGCTTAAGTGAAAATTGTTAATTATGTCAGCGCACAAAATACAACACTTTACGACCTTGGAGCAGACGATCTCCACAGACGAGGACGAACTTTTTCTTGCCAAAAACTACTTGAAAGCGGCCGCCGTCGGCAATATGTCGGAGTTTTGCAAGGGCCTGTCCGCGGTCTGGGTCGAGACGGACGCTGGCCAGCAGATGAAGAAACAACTGATCATTGAGACGCTGCTGAAAGATGCGGTCAACGAGGCAACGATCGAGTTGCGGCGCGAGTATTCTCTGGAGGCCATTGGCTACATATGCCAGCACGCCCACGACAGCCTGACGGAGGATCAGTTCAAGCAGCTGCTCGCGGCCATCTTGCGCGGCATGCGCGGAGTGGAGCCAAGCCAATATGTCCGGCTGGCCGCCACCATTGCTTTATTCCACTCGCTGCAGTTCCCCAAGGCCTTCACCGAGGTGGCAGGGGAGCTTAACTCCATCATGGAGGTGGTCGGCGAGGCCGCGTTGTCCCCGTGTAAAGATATCTGGGTGGCCGCCGTTCAGTGTTTGCTGACGATTGTGTGCCAGCACAATCAGGACATAGAGCCCTACTTTGAGCTCGTCACCACGCGACTGCTGCAGGCCAGCGACCGCTGCGACATTTCGAAGCGCAAACTGCTCAACGCTGTCCACGAGGCGCTGATCTACATGATTCGCGGCTCGTCCCCCAACTGCTATCCGGCGGTGCAGCGCACCACCATTATGGTCTACGAGCGTCTGAACCGGGCCATCCAGAACCGCAATAAACATCTGCAGGAGCTGCTGTGCGCCACCTTGCAGTGTTTGCTGGAGAAGACAGAGAAGGTGGATGCTCCACAGATCTCCGATCGCCTTATGAACGCCATGTTCGTCGTGCTTCAATTGAATGCGGCAAAGTCGACAACACTGCAGAAGGAAGCCTTGCTCGTCGTGTCCACTTTTGTGGATCTTTTGGGCGCTGGCTTCGCCAAGTATATGCCGATCTTAAAGCCATTCCTGATCGCTGGCCTGCAGAGCCGCATGGACTATCGTGTGTTCTGTGTCTGCATCGCCATCACCGGCAAACTTTGCCGCGCCGTGCGACGGCAGCTGGTGCCTTACGGCGACGAGATCTTGACGGTGCTGATCGCCAGTGTGGAGGACCCCTCAATCAGTCGCGACTTTAAGCCCATGATGCTCGCGACCATCGGTCTGATAGCCGGAAAAGTGAAGAGCCACTTTCTCAAATATTTGAACACGATGCTGGACATATTGCGTGGTGCCTCCAGTCTGCAAAGGGATCCCGCCGACAGGGACAACGACCGGCACATCGTCGATATGCACAATAATGCGATGCTGGGATACACTGGCATCCTCAGCGGACTGATGGGCATCAGTGAGACGGGCCAATTGGAGCCCGAACTGCCGCACATTGTCGGCTTCTTCAATCGCATTGTCCAGGCCGATGAAATTGCGGAGTCGCTGGTGTTCATCGCGATTGGTTTCCTGGGCGATCTGTGCACCAGCTTTGGCTCGCGTCTCCACACACTGTTCGAGCCTGTGGCCATCAACAGCTTTCTGGCCAAGGGCGCGCTGTCCGCCGGTCCTGACGATAAATGGTTGTGCGAATGGGTCCAGCAGAAGTTCGACACAATCACTGAGCCCAATCACTGGTAAGCAAATGGTTTACCCCCCAATCCCCAAGTCGAAGCATTGCCAAACTTCTTTCTTTATCTTTCATTTACTTTGCAGAAACCACTTACTTACATTTCTATCCATAACGACGAGCAGCAGCGAGAGTTGCGTGCGAGCATGGCAAACAGGCCGACAATCTTTTGATTTTTTTTTTTTTTTCATATATATTCTCATGTAAAACGATGTTTGGAAATACGCTTAAAATGTGTGCAGAGAGAAACCTTTACGAAGAATCGAAGAACCATTAAATAATTTGTTACAAGCTCTCTCAACTATATTTCTGTTTATATTTTGTCCACAAAAGAGGTGCAAGCGTAGGTAGCTCTTGGATGCCTTCTCCAATGGAATTCCATTTAATTCGCCAAGTTCTGTTTGCTCTTTGCCACATTTGCGAGGCACATTGTAGACTGCTTGCCCTGCCCCTTCCGCACTTTTATTTTTTTTTTCTGTTTTTATGGCTGTTATTGTATTTTTTTAATGCCATACACATGCTCATATACATAAACAAATACACATATAGGGGACATATCGATTGCAGGACTCAGCTCGGCGTGGCTAGAACAGTGAAGCGAACCAAACCCCAACCCCAAACCCCCCCCAAACTGATGGAAAATTCCCTTTGTGACCTCTGCTACGCACACAAAATCCTGGCCCTTGCCACAAGCCGCCGCCTGTGCCCAAAAACAAATAATCTTTGGACGGGCTCTGGCTCTGGCTCTGCCTCGGAAAGGCTTATCATATTGTATCTGAAAGTCTAATTTCGAACTGTAACTGTAACTGCGCCTCGGCGACGGCCACTTTCGAGCTACTTTGGCTACTTTCGGGCTACTTTTGCAGCATTAAAATTTCGTTTATTGCCAACCGGGGAGCTGTTAAGTCGTCAAACGCAAAGCCTCCGCCCGCCTGCCCGTCTTCGCAATAATATGTACATCCCCCCAATTGGCCCAAGACGAAGCCAATAATACTCTCGTGTGTACTCTTCGCTGCGCCATGTCAGGCGCATGGAGAGGCAACGGCATTCTGTCTCTGGATATTATTTCCTACACTGATAAAGAGTTTAAATAAATACAAATAGAGTTTCACATGTGAATGGATTGCATTTGTGTGGCAATGTTTTGTTTATTAATGCCTTCTAGCACTTAAAGTTTACAATAAAATTTATTATTTCGGGCACCAGTCTGCCTGGTGACATTTTCGGTATAATTTAATTAACACATTTTGGGAGCATAATTATTGCAAAAATCTAAATAATAACTGCGTATGAACTAATTCAATTTGTTTATTAATTTGTTGCTCATTTATTTATTTATATATTTATTTTTATTTTTCTTTTATGTGCATGTAAGCAATAATATGGGTACTTCTGTACATATTATTTATATACATATTTTATTTTCATTTATTTTCTTGCATTCATTTATTTATGTTCTAAGATATTTTAATTTTTTTTTATTTTGTTGCATTCATTTATATATTTATTTTATTTTAATTTTTTTTTTATTGTGCATGTAAGCAATAATATGGGTACTTCTGTTACATATTATTTATATATATATTTTATATATTTTATTTTCATTTATTTTCTTGCATTTATTTATTTATGTTCTAAGATATTTTTAATTTTTTTTTTATTTTGTTGCATTCATTTATTTATTTATATATTTATTTTATTTTAATTTTTATTTTATGTGCATTTAAGGAATATTATGGGTACTTTAGTACATATTATTTATATATATATATATCTTTTTTTTTTTTTTATTTTATTGCATTCATTTATTTATGTTCTAAGATAGTTTTAGTTTATTTATTTTTTATATTTATTATTGTGCTATTGCTAAAAAAAATCAAACAAATGTTTTATTCTTTTAGGCAGGCAATTCCGTCAGTGGCCCAAGCCACGAATACCCCCGATTGGCTATGCCCCTCCCCACTGGAAAAGAGTGTACAGCATTGGGTGTGCTTTTCCGTTCTTTGCAGTGTGTGTGTGTGTGTGTGTGTGTGTGTGTGTTCCAGGGCATTGGATTACATCGGACATGTGTATGCCATGTCGGAGCACATGTACCCACTATAAATGCCACGATCGTCAAAGGGGCAGCGGCATTCGTTGGATGATTGAATGCCTGCGTTAATTGTGGCCTCCATTAAAAGGGTTCAATTTGTCAGTCGACTGATTGAACGATTGAAATGTTTCTGCCACAGTACACCGTACACCGTACACCACTCAATAGCTGTGTGTGTGTGCAGCCCATTGATTAAATTGAGATTAGAACGCATCTGTGGCAAGGGTAAACTATATGGTTTTGCGCCTGCAACAGCAGTCTGCGCGCACTTGGCCCCTGCCACAGCCTGCCCGCACTTGGCCCCTGCCATTTGGCCACTCCGCTGCTCTCCTATTGATACAGGGGGCAGTGCAACGTGCAACATGCAAATTGAAGTGCACAGTCCACACAGATGCCATGCCAGTTGAATGCCAATGAGCACTGAAGCGAATAATGCTCAGGGGATGGCAGATTGATGCGCAAATCGGATTTTAAAGAAGCCTTTGCTGTGTGCTATAACCAGGGATTATCTCGTTCGACAGGCAGTTTTGTGTCTGATTGAAAATGATAATGCCGCAATGGCGTCGACAAATTCCGTGCAAAATGTTCATCTATACGCGGCCGAAGCTCTCCAGTGTGGGGATGGATCTCGCTCAGCGTGCTGCCATGAATCCTTAACGATTTTTGCAGACATTTTGGGTGCCAGCTAACTTTTTGCCTTACTTGTCACATAGAATATAATAAAACACATATATACACATACATATATTGTATATATAGGATATGCCCCATTTGCTTTACCTTTTCTCGAGTCGGCCAACAAGTGTTTTCATTGCAATTAGCGGTGCTTCATGGGCTCCCTGCCAGCCTCCTGGCACTTGTGCATATCTCCATGCCACGCCACGCCACTCAACTTCCATCTTCACTCTTCATTATGCACACAACTTGCTGCTTTTGGCCCACTTTCTTCGGGCCAACAGAGATACGACATGCCCATGACATGGCCACGCCCACGCCCACCATTCAGGCTTGACATTCAACGCCTTCCTCTAGAGAATGAAGGCACATCGCTCTGGATGGAATGGCCTGGCCTGGCATGGCATGGCATGGCCAGGCATGGCATGAAAGGAATGGGTTAAGGCTGGCCCAGAGTCAGAGTCAGAGCCAGGCAGCGACAGAGTCGGAAGCCGTCGTCACTTTGTATGGAAAAGTTTTGCTGGCGTGTTTTTGAAATTTTTGCCAGTGCCAGAGAACAGAGGGGGCGGAAATTGTCAGTGCACAATATCCGTTGATTTGTGCAGCATGAAAATGGGTAAAAGGGAAAATCCATTGACACGAAAATGCAAGTCGCACAGACAGACAGACACTGAGCTCGCATACTCATACCGAGGGCAGGGAGCCAGGGTGCCAGGGAGCCAGGGAGCGGCAGGCAGGCAGGCAAGTGCAAAAACCCAAAGGCATTTCAGCAAATTATGCATATTCTACGGAAATGGATGGGCAGAGATGATGCCCTGTACACCCTGTACTGTGTACAGTACCCACTCCCAGTCCCATCTACTCGTACACCTTTTAGCAAGAGCCCCTGACTGCCACACGACCCCCCTGGGACATATCGCATGACCAATTAGCACTCGCCTTCGAAGACGGCAAAGTATTTTCATAACCCGAAAAGTTGGAGCGAGCGAGCGAGAGCGAGCAAACCCTTTTCTCGACATCCGTTATTTACTTTCAATTCCCCAAATAACAAAGCGAAATTCTCCTATTTTATCCACAGTCAGAGAGTCAGCAGAGGCAACGGCAGCGAGCCAGAGAGCCAGCGAAACAGAAGGCATACTCAAGTCTGAAAACCTTTTGCGGTTTGCTTTGCCATTAACATAAAACCCCACCAACCTCAACCCCCAAACCCCCAGACCCCCACAGACCCAGCCCAAAACCGAAACGAAGCAAAATGTAGAGAAAATGGTCTTATATGGAATCGAAGGCAGGCCTGAAGGGCTGAAGGCTGAAATAAATAAATAAAAATAATAAAAACGAGAGAGGAAGAAAAATGGCCCAAAAAAAAAAACGAAACGAAACTGTAGAGAAAGAAAACGGTGCGCTTGTTGCTATTTTCTTGCCTCCATCTCTCCCTCTCTCCCTCTCTGGGAGGCAACCCAAATCGCTGGGGGGCCGAAAAAAGTCTCAGAGCCCTCAGGTAAATGCAAAAAAAAAAGGAAAGAAAAGAAAAATAGAATGAAACCTTGGGATAATACAGTAAAAGAGAGCGAGAAAGTGGAGGAAGGGGCTCAGGGAATGACAGGGAAGGTGGGTCACATCAATATGGACGCCTGTCAGTCAGGACACACAAAAAAATGTCATTTTGTATGCCCTTTACCGAAGCCAGGCACAGCGTCTTATGCCCCAGAGAAGACTTTTGTGGGGTAAAAGCTGAGCCAAAGCCCGTGAAAGGATGCTTAATACATACACATATATTTAGCTATGCTATGAATTTGTAGAAGAAAGAAATCTGTATGTGTATACAAATATTCAATATAAATCAGGTGCTAAAAAATCAGTAATATAAAATATAAAAATATAATATTATAAAATAGAATAATATAAATATAAATACTATAAAAATATTCAATATACATATTTAATATAAATCAGTTGTTAAAAAAGCATTAATATAAAATATAAAAATATAATATTATAAAATAGAATAATATAAATATAAATACTACAAAAATATTCAATATACATATTTAATATAAATCAGTTGCTAAAAAAATCAGTAATATAGAATATAAAAAATATTATAATATAAATATAAATACTATACTATAAAAATATTCAATATACATATTTAATATAAATCAGTTGCTAAAAAATCAGCAATTCAAGAGAAATGCTGATGACAGAGAATTTATTTAAATTTTGAATGTTTGTTTATTAAGTGCAATTGTTATTGATAAATTATATGAACACTTTGTCATTAATTTACTTCCACAAAAAAAGAATATTTTATAAAACTATTTTAATTTAAAATACATGAATAATAAATAAAATAAATAATAAATAATATAAATAAATAATAAATAAAATAAATAAAATAAATAAAAGTAAATAATAATAAATAAATTTTAATTAAAATTAAAACCGACGTAGCTTAATTTTCTGTTAACGTGCATTCCTGGATTCCCATATGTTCAATTAATTAATCTCTTAAATCTCTTCCTGCAATATACAATTTATTGTGTGCATATTTGCAGTCCATTTAAAATATCCTTGCGCCTAAAGGATTCACGTAATGCTTATCTTTTCAGGGCATCAAAAGTTAGTCAAGAAATTTGGATTTGCTCTCCCACTTTGGAATTTTTGTTGTTGTTCGTTTATTCTGATTCTTCTATTCAGTTATTCCATTGCGCCATTCCCTCTCTCTCTGTCTCTTGTTTGTTTGCTTGGCTGCATGGGCAAGAGGGGAGGTAGGCAGGGAGGCAGGCAGGCAGGCAGGCAGCAACACGTCGTCGTCAGGGCAAAAACTCATAAAGTATATTAACAAAATGTTCGATTGCACTTTATCTTTTAGCATTTTTTGCCTTTGCTGCTTTTCCCTTCCTTGCCGCCCTCCCCCCCTCCAGACCCCGCATGACTAACGGATGGATACCAATATGCCGGGCGGCTCTCTCTCTCTCTGGCCCCTCTCTGGCTGTGTCTCTGTTTGTCATTCAGTCAGTCTGCCTGTAAGCCTTGTCTGTCTGTCAGTCAGTCCTTCCTCTTGGGCTTCCATGAGCAACAACAACAACAACAACAAAAAGGTTGCGGCACATTTTCTTTTTCAATTTTTCGAAGAAGTTTTCCATTGAAATTCTGCACCGAGAGTTGACCTTTTTTTGGATAAAATTCAAGCCAAGAAAATGAACAGAAATTAACAAAGGTTGAAAGCGCACCCCAAAGGCTGAAATTTGATACCATATTAATTATGTTAGATATAAATACCAGGTTGGAATTCTTTTTTTTGTTGTCTAAACTTTTGTTATTGCAATTGAATTTCAAAATTAAATTTCGTTTCATTTCAGCCAAAATACGTTTTTGCTTTCGTATGGCTGTGCAAGTTGGTTGCCGTGATTATTCCTGCTTCCTGTTAAGTGAAAACAATTCACCTAACGACTCCGCATGATATGGAGCAAGCCACAAAAGCTCCACAATTGATTCAATCAATAATTGATTGACTGCAGTTGTGTTGCCTTCCAACGTCTAGCCATAAGCATATTTGTGACACAGAGAGAAATTGCGAAAATGGACTCCAACCAAACCATTTAATGCATGCCAGAGGAGGACTTCCCTCTGTCTCCTGTTTCAAGGATATGCCATATAGCTGTAAGTGCATGTACGTGTGTGTGTGTGTGTGGGTTGCATTCAACAAACAGCATTCAACAAAAATGAATTGATTTAATTTGTGGCCAAAGTGTAGACCATTAAACTTCGATGCTAACGAACTAAAATGTTGCCACACACGCGCCACGAGGATGAGTTTGTGGCAGCGCACAAGTGTATCCATGAGAATGTATCTATCAGCGTGTGGGTGCGCTCTGTGTGTGTGTGCGCTGTGTGTGTAGCAATCAAACTGTTGATTCCAGCCCAAGGGGCATGCGGCGAAAACAAAAATAATAAAAATGGCATTCGTTTTCGCTGTCACTGTGTCAATGTGGATGTGGATATCGTTGTGTGTGTGTGTGTGTGGGGAGGGAGGGCCATCTGACCGGTAATACCCTGCCCTGCCCTGCCCTGCCCCACATCCCACCCCATTGCTGGCTGGGATACCTTCTTTACTGTCTATGCCCCAAGGAGCGTCGTTGACAGCGTGCATACGAATCCGAGTGCGAGTACGAGTGAGAGACGAGTAGATGGGAGCCATAGAAATTTATGCCAAATTCCATTCGCTGTGACGCCAGACATTCACTTCGATGTGGCTCAGGCGACTCTCTCTCTCGCTCACTCTCTCACCACTCGCCGCCATGCCCGCCCAAGGCTATGAAATATTTCCTTGACTTTATTTCGGATCACCCTCTTCTGCCTGTATGAGTGCCGCGCTAGCTGGATGCCTGAATATTACATCAGTTTTCAATGCAAGTTTCAAGTGCTTGTAAATATTTTTATTTGACATATGGCAGGCATCGCTCTTGATGAGGAATGCAGCTTATGGGCAGGGCAGGGCAGGGCAGGGCGGGTTCTCTCATAGTTTCTATATACTATTTACCTGTGTGCTATTTGCCTTGAAATCAATTTGATGAAAGCAGGAAGCAGCAGCTTAATATATGTACATTCCCTACACTTGGCTCCACCATATCATTTATGTGTGAAAGATACTGACTGTACTGGCAGGTGCTTTCATTGCAGCTGATTAATGGGGTTTCTGTTGCTTTATTTATATTTAAATTTCTATTTAAATTATTATCTTTATATTTATTATATTATTTTATTATATTATATTATTTTAATATTATATTTATTATATTATATTATATTTATTTATTTGTTTGAGTCTCATGTCGCAGAAATTGCCAAAAATTCATGGAGCATTTCCACTGGGATATTCCCCGCCAAAGAACTTGAACCATTTAATACTCAGCATAGATTGAACCCTCTTTGTCCCAGAACTGCTTCAATCCCTCGCTAATTTCTCTAGTTTTGAGCCATTCGGGGAACACCCACCGCACGCTGTCAGAGCCATCAGTTTTCGGCTGCTTTTGATGTTGATGTTTTGATGTCAGCAACTGAAAAGTTTGCCCTGCTAGACATGGGACAAGTGGCAGTCAAAGCGAAAAGTTCTTCGGGGAGGGGGGCGTAGAGCATATGGGTCTAAAATTGCTGGCCAAAAAATCAGAGCGTCCTGCTTCTGGCCACAGATACCAAACCAAACCATGCCATGCCATGCCATGCATGCAACAGCTGACGTTGGCGTTGAGTAATCTAATTAAAAGTTTGTTTCAACTTGTTTTTTAATGATGTCACGCCTTGCTAAATTTGGCGCCAAACCTGGCAACACAACACGACCTTTCACTTGCTCTTTCTATCGTTCTATCGTTCTTTCTTTCCTTTTTTTCTATTTCTCTTGCTGCTTGGCAGCGGATTGTATTTTGCCTTAATTACAATTTATGGATCCTTCAAGCTGCCGGCAAAGAGGAACGTAACAAAACAAAGCTTATGAAAAGGCAAGCGCCACGGCACCCAAACGGGGTCAAAATCCCATAAAAGCGAACAACATGAAAGAAATGATACCAGCGCAAGCCAAACCATTAGATACCCTTTTGCAGATCCATTCCCTAATTCTTTGGCTTAGCTTAAATTTTAATTTGATGGGCAAAATAAAAAAAAATAGGGGAATATCTGTGGAAACGTTGAAGTGGTATGCAGCCAATGGTCAAGCATCTCATCAAAGTCATAATACCCACAGGGCACAGGGTGCACCAGGCGCAGAGCAGGGGAGAGCGAGGAGAGCGAGAGCAAAGCGATGTAATTACATAAAAGCTTAAGAAGAAGCAGGCGCAGGAGGAGCTGCACCAGGAGCAGCCCACCACAAGCTACAAGGGCAACGCACCATGCAAATAACAGTAAAGGGAACAGGAACTGGCACGGCACAACAACAGCAACAGCAAGAACAATAACGAACAACAGAGCAAGTGCTCGTGAGAGCAAGAGAGAGGCGGGCAGAGAGCGGTGCATGGCGTATGTGTGTGCCATACGCTGAGTGAGAGTTCATTTGAGCGGAACTCAAAATGGAAGAGCATCGGGACGCGACGGCTCGGGACGGCACGTCGCCTGCGCAGTGGGTGGCGAGAGCAGCCAAGCAAGAGAGCGGTACCCGGCACAAACAGCAAGATTACAGCTGCAGAGGAACAGTGGGCGAAAGCATGAGAAAACTGAAGCTGCTTACATTTGCATATGTACACACATGTATTCACGAATAGAAACCAAATTAAGTAAAATGAATTTAATTAAATTAAGTAAACCTATTCGCAATTTATACAGATGGCGGCACATCTTCAGACCTCAAACCTGTTGAGCCTCGCTGACAAAGGCAATCAATATCCGCGCATTGTCACGAGCAGAACACAGAAAAGAAAGCCATCGATTTACGCTTCGATTTAAAAATTTTAGCAGTGGAAATTAAACTAAATTAAAAATAATATTGCTATGCCACAGTTTCTTGCCAACTAAAATGTGTAAAATGGTTAAGCTGTTGCCCTGGAAGACGGCTAATCTCTGACGTAGGCAAATTCCAAGCACACATAATCCACCAGGCCACGCCACACCACACCATTCCAGCATTCCACCCACCAACCCACTGTGCCACGTAGCGTAGTTCCCGCTGTGCCCAAGGCATTGACATTGGTCGAAAATTGTGTCAATGCACAGACCCACACACACACACCTACACACCTACACACACTGTATGCTCGGCTGCTTAGCTGCGGCTACTGGACAGCTTTTTCTTTTCTGCCTAAAAATTTGGTTTTTTTTTTGCCAACTGCTCTGCCGTATCCGGTGGCCGGCTGCCGTCTTATATAAGCTCGATCTGACAACCCCAAATCAAAAAAAAATAAATAAAAGCCAACCCCATCCACCCGAACTCTGCTGAATTTGGAAGCACGAGGAATTATATAAGCCCACGTTACGGCGTGTCCTGTTCGACCCACTACCCACTGACGTCACTCGAGCCGCTTGAATTGATGTTGTTAAACAAAACTAGCCGAAAAGCTTAATAGCAAACAAGCACACACAAAAAACAAAAACAAAAAAAAAGAGAGCCTCCCCCCCGCAAAGAAATACATCAAAAATAAATCAAAAGCAAAGAACACAAAACACAACAGCAATTTTGAAAACACATGCAGACAGAACGGACACGGCCATAATTTTAATTACCTAAACAAACTGAAAATTCCAGAGCCAGACGACGACGAGTTTAGAAACTTGCTTGCAATTAATAAAGTTTTACTTTGCTTAACCGCCCACCCCCCACCCAGCCGGCTCCCTTTGCCAACCTTTTCTCTGTTTTTATTTCTGCTTTTTTTTGTTCTTGTTTTGGGTAAACATTTTGAAACATTCAGACAGCAAGTGGGGCACCAGGCCTTTGATTTACTCTATATACGCGTATGATGTACATATGTATGTAAATGGGTTAAATGTGCTGCTGGCTGGAGGCATGGGGGGGGGAGGCTGGCGGCAATTTCATTTAACTTTTTTATACCCACTACTGTAATGTGCCTGTATTTAAATACAATTTTTTTAGGCACTTAATATCCCACCAAAAACAAATAACAGATAAATGTTAAATGGATCTGCTTGGCAACTCTTTGCCGGCATTGTAAAATATATTCATCTAGCAACCAGAAATTCCTAAAATAATTTAACATCAGCTAAATCTGATTAGCAGGTATCCCTCAGTCGAACTACATATTTATCCAGCGTTGTTTTCTAAATGCCAGTGTTTGCCTTTTCGGATAGTTTTTAGAGTTTCGTCTGGCTGCTCAAAGCGAACGGATAGACCTTAAACCCTTGGCCCGTGACCATCTACATCTCCATTCATTCTCAGCGGTGCTGTGGGGCCTTTGTGCAAAATGCAGGCACAAGCATTTTTTCCCTCAAGCAGTTAACAAGACCAACAAATTGAAAGGTTTTTGCCTTAGCTACTCGTAAGCTCACTGGCTGGCTGACCAAAAGGACAAACTATTTGATGGCTGGCTGGCAGGCTACAGGGAGTGAGCAAAGGGAGAGAGAGAGAGAGAGCGAGGGAGAGAGCTAAGAGTCCTTCAATTTCTGTGTAAATATCCGTAAGTGGTTTGGTCTTTGAGACCAAACGAATGCAATCTGTTTAAACGTATCTTAAAGTTGTTTTTAAACCGCGCCGCTTCTCAAACATTAAACAAATTATAAGAAGAGAAATTGACTTTTAGTCATTTCAATTTGATTTCATTTGATTTGGTAAGTGACAAAAGTCGAGGGTCCACAGGAGGGGCCATCTAAAGAATTAAATCAGGAATTATTCCTGGAATGTAATTAAATAATCAATAATATTTTGTGGCACAAACTGTGGCAAGAAATTAATTAATTTGCATTTTTGTAGAATTCAAAACAGAAACAATTTTAGGCACTGGCATTTAGCTGGAATTTTTAGATCACTTCGTTTTAAATAATATATAACTAAATTTCTATGTTTCCGGTTGAGTTCAATGACCCCACTTAAGTGTGAAATTACTCTGGTTACCAATGAAAGAATATTTGATAGTCTCCTGATAGTTATGGTATCGCTGACGCCGTCTGATTAGGCTGCAGTATCAGTCGGCAGAGGTGTCCATATCTTATCATCCATATAAAATTGCCAACTTCAATTCATTCAACATTAAAATTTTTTGCCCACCATTAATGAATATGTACCATGAATTATCAGCACCGGAGTGCGCACCCCCAGCCCACCCCACCCCACTCTGGCGTCTGTGCCGTCTCTGGTTTTGTGTTCGAGCCAAAAATAATCCCATAAAAGAGGCTGGCAGATAATAAAGAGGCAAAGGGGGTGGGAAACACACACTTTTCCGCTGGCACCTGCATAAAGAGAACCGACCATAAAAGCCAAGGAAAATATATCAAATCCGACCGGGGGACAAGCCAACCAAGTCTGGCATCGAGAATAGATGCTCTTGGTACCCTTTCATCGTGTTTTCAAGAACCAAAATAGTGTATTTATTTGAATAAATATTTTAAGCAACAAAAGAAATTTTCCCAGCTAGGATCTTTGCTTTTCTACCGAATACCTGCGTAATTCTGACTTAAAGATCTGATCGGATCTGCGTCGCAAACTGAAATACCCTCTGGCAGGGTACAATCATAGAGCTGCCTGCGGTCCAAGCCAAATAATTCAAATTGAAAAGCATTAATTAAGCCATAACAATAAATACATTTGACGCGACATAGAAACGAGATTTGCATTCAGAAATTGCGCAAAAGCGAAACATTCAAAAATAGGCATTTCAGCTTGAATATTTTTTCATAATTTCTCAAGGAATTTTCACCAATCAAATGTTGTTTACAGTGCAAAAACCACAATAATTTCTATTAGTCACCAGCGTGGAGCCCCGTCATCGTCGTTGTCGTCGTCGTCTGTTAATTAAATGCCAAGAAATGGCATTGAATGGAAACAACAACAGCAACCAAACATTACTTTCGGTGCCAGGGACATAGGAAGACAATTAAAAAACATTAGAGCACAACTCGATTGGTTCATTCTGGGGAATGGGATTCGACCATGTCAAGCTCTTTAATTGCTGGCAATTTGTGAGAGAAGTGCGAGAAAAAAAAATAGACAAATAAAACACAAAATTATTGCTCTATAAATATTTCGGCAGAGCAATAATATTATTTGTGGCTATTTTTCTCGTTTCGTTTCGTTTCGTTTCTTTTCTTTTTTAATTTGTTTCGCTTTTTATATTCATCAAGAATTTTATTTCTCTGTTCGCTTAAATGTTCTGCTCTGCTTTCAATTGAAATATTTGCTTTGACGTTGTCACACACAAAAGAAACCAAAAAGAAAAACGCCCAAATGGAGATTGAAATAAAAAGGAATTATAACGAGCTGAACGAAAAAAAAAAAATATAAAACATGTTTTGCAGGCCAGAGCAGAGGCAACAATGATGTGATTAAATTTGAGACTATGGCAACGGCTATTGCAATAAATAAAATTATATTTTTCGGCGGAAATTTTATAAGCAAGAGCAGCAGTGACCCTGCTGCTCGCTTAGCCATGGCCAGGGGGAGGCAAGAAAAAATCTCAAGAACTCTTAACTTTTCACATCTACATTTTCCAGCACTCGCCCCAAAAATGATTGATTATTTCAAAGACGTTTGCCATGCACTCTATGGCCTCCAATTTTGCCGCAATGGCTTCAAATTAAAATCGAAATTTGAATGGAACATTCAAAATATAAATGAACCAAAAGCAAATTCCTATTCTAATTTTAAAAAATATTGTAGCATAGATTAATACGACAAATCGGCTTCTCAGACAGCGTACCACCAAACAGATTTATTGACATCAAATCAAGGAGTCATCTGCCGTGCAGGCATGTTCACACACCCAAAGACATCTTTCTGTGCCCAGCTACACAATTATGTAAAGTGTTTAGCAAATTTTCGCAGCCGAAAAAGGCTTGTCATGCTACCTTCTGAGAACCCTTTCAAAATGATTATCTAACTGGAGAATATTTAATGAGCACATAGAACCCTTTTCTTCAATGTTATGTGTTTGTTCTTGGACAATAAATATAGTTAGAATTTATAAGAAAACTCAGTCTACGCTTCATCATTTTAATACAAATTTACAGGCTTACAGTAGCCAACTAACTGGAGTGTGGCACTTCATATACACAACGAAAACCGCTTTACAGATTCATTAATAAAGAGCATTAGCCAGCTCGGATTACAAACACCCACGAACAATGAATTTATAAATAATATTTAACAATTGTTTCTCCCATTTGCCATTGTTGTTGTTGCCAGGTGCCTGATGCTGGGGCGTTGTGGCTTTGACAGTTTGGCCAGAAAGCAAACAGAAACAGCAAAACAGCAACAGCAACAGCAGCAGAGCTGCGCACGGCAGTGTGTGTGAGGGTAAAAGTTTTTGTTTTGTTTTTGGGCTACAATTGCAATTCGTAATTTGCATTCTGTGTGAATTATGCATGGACCGTGGTGCGCATTCATTTTTAATTGCTTAATTTGTGGGCCCATTAAGGAACACTATAGCTGAAAAACAAATTGAAACTAAAAACGGAAAATAATAGAAGTTATGAGAACGAAGCAGCCAGAAGCAGTGCACCTATAGCAAGTATAGAGAGTGTCTCTATGCAGAGTTTGACGGCTAGTTAAAGGCCATCAGTGCAGACAGAACTGTCGGCAGCCGGCAACTGCGTGTTGTCTGGCATAAATATACGCTTTGGTATCGGCAGCAATTGCTTCATCTGGTCATAATCATAATGGCCTCTACAAGGCCAGACAACAAACTACATCCAAAGAATGGCCTGTGCCGTGGCTGTCGTGCTGCCGCTTTCGGCAGGGATAACAATGCAATCCAATCATGCGGGTCTCTCCCATTTTCCCGCCATGCTCCCACTCAAAGTGCATTTTCTAATTGCAACAAAATCCTTTTCACTAATAGGAAAATTGTGTTGTGCCAAGCACCGCACCACAACACACGCCCTGCAGCCCTGAAACATGATCATGGCAATTTATGCGTGTCGCGCGCATCGCGTTTTTTTTTCCGTTCTCCATTTACCCATTTGCCCATTTTAGAGTTTTTTTCCCTCATTTAATATATTCCCGGCACGTTGCTGGCAGAGCGAAGGACGTAAGAGGCGACAACGACAACAACAAGTTGGGGGCGTGGCTGGGCAAATAGACAATTAATTGGGCATATCATGAGCCATTTATGAATTGCAAAACCGCTCGGAAAACGCTCGCAAACAATGTTCATTCCACTGAAATATTCAGCGCAATTTATGACTGGAAGCCATTTCGGAGACATTATTTCATAAGAAATAAATCCAGCTATCAGCCACAAATCGAAGTGGCAATAATTTACTACCAGCTACCAGCTGCCAGCTGCTGCTAAATGGTTTGGCTGAGCCCCCAGGCTCGCCTCGGGCCGCATCTGTTCGTTCGCAGCATGCAGCAGGAGATATCCCACTCAGGAGAGCATACAAAGCAGATTGGGTTGATGGGCTGTGCCACGTGTGTGTGTGTGCTGAGACACTTTTCTTTTTTGGATTTTATGATGCTGCCAGCATTTGAATATTTCATCGAAAGGCAAACAAACCAATCGAAGTATCCAATTCCAACACTTGAGTAAATCGCATTTGCAGTGCGAGTATTTTTGTCTCAAGTGAAGTATTCCAGTGCGAAGAGAGGCTTTTAGGACTGCCAAGCTCGGAGGGGAAACATTGACTGCTGTTGCAGCATGTGCTAGGCGCAAATCACAATCCACAACCATTCAAGTTGGCAGCTAGCAGCTCGGCTAACTTCTCATATGAGTGATGTTGGTTGGCAGTACAAAACACACAAAAGATAAACGAGTCTAGAGCACAAATGAATCATGCGACACTCGACCACACGATGCCTGTGGACACTGGCCACTGGCCAGTAGACTGGTGTCTGCTGCGAGGC
Source organism: Drosophila tristis (assembly GCA_018150885.1). Lineage (NCBI taxonomy): Eukaryota > Metazoa > Arthropoda > Insecta > Diptera > Drosophilidae > Drosophila > Drosophila tristis. The sequence continues at coordinate 1,873,890 of JAECWT010000086.1, read as the reverse complement.
TGGTATACCCATCGATTTATAGCAGCCTGACCGATTGATTGTGTCTTGCAGAGTCTGTGTGCAGAACAGATGCAACCACAAATCGCTACAGGGGAACGAGCAAGCAACGATCAACCAAATTCGGTACTTCTGAAGGGCAGTTCTAGCTCTGGCAGAGGATGCCTGAACACTTTTGAAAAGATCTGCTATCAAATTAAACGCATTTGGCGTCAGGGGACGAGAAAGCAGAACTTTTTTAGCAGCCTAGCGAGGATTACGAGTATTTGGTGGGGCCAGGACGATGGCTATCGGGTGGTGCTGCTGGTTGCTGGTTGCGTGTGGTGTGGGGCCCCAGCGCTGTGCTTATTCCATTGACCAAGCCAATTTAGCAAATGGCTTTGGAGTGTGTGTACGTGTGTGTGTGTGTGTGTGTGTGTGTGTGTGTGTTTGTAGCGGGGCAGTGCAGGGGAATTTGTGGAAAGGACTTAACATACGGCTACACATGATGTCACATTACATGGCTACTTAGCTATGAAAAGCATTTCAAGTGCTCGCGTGTTGCATACGCCGCGGCGGTGCTGTGCGGTGCGGCGCTCATGTCCTTCCCTCCTGCGGTTGCTGTTTTGATACCCAGCATTTATTCCGTGTAAGTACATGGCGGCATTCACTTATTTTTTATGCACTTGTACGAAATTTGTAATGTGTATTTTCAGGCAACCAAATTTCTATCAAATGAGCAAATTCTCAACTGATTGTAACTTCTTTTTAAACAATTTTAAATGAGTCAATAATTGCGACACATTTTTAGAGCAAGTGCACAAGGATTATATTAAAATTGAAATTAATTTTCGACGCTTTTTTTTGCTTTCAGAAATTTGTAGCTAATTTAAGCTGAATTATTATTAAAAATAACTAAAAAATAGAACATTTCTGTGAGAGAGATTCTACTTGAAGCATTTGTCGCAGAACAGAGGGCATGCCTGGGTCGAGTGCTGTTTATGCTGTTGTTATGCAATAGTTGTAGTGGTTAATCAAGTAGTTGTTGCTGTTGCTGCTGCTGCTGTTCGGCTTTTGTCTAATTGCATTGGGGACCCGGACCCGGACCCGGACCGAACCGGACCCCCATCGCATGATACTTAAATGCATTAAGGCCGAACCTCAAGAGAATTTCATCCGCACACAAGCATGTGTACGGTAGGGTACATGCTCGCATAATGGAGTGGCAGCGGCAGGACTCACTGTATAGACGTTTTATGTCATTAGCAAATTCTAATTGGATAGTCAAACAGATAGCTCAAAAGGCGGTGCTTCAGCAGCTACAAATTCATAAAATATGCAGAAAGACTTGCAGCGGAATTAATAATAGTACTTATCAGCTGCATTAGCTGGAGCTGGACGGGGGCTATATGAGTAACAACAGCCAAGGGACTGACCGTACCCGAAACTCTATTCATTTTAATGGACTCACACAATGTCTGCAGTAGCAACAGATCATGGAACACTAGCTATTGCATGCTCCACAGCTATTCTGCCTCTCGCTAATACAATAATTGTGTAACATTTCGTTTCCTAAAAAAACCCCATTAAATTCCATTAAAACATAAATTATTGAGCGGAGAAATTCCACAACATACAATAGCAAATGGGAATTGGAACTATTTAAATACAATGTGTGTTTACTGCTCGCAATTGTCACGGCAAAAAGAAGTAAAAGAAAAATCTCACGTGTTTGCACAGTTGCTGGGGGGGGCACAAGCGCAAATTTGCGAATTATTGTTTGACCAGAACCATTTTTGTTATTCGCATTGACTGACACAGTTTATGTGTTTGGCAAGCCCCAGAAAAATGGCAAGTTAGCCGCCACCAGATTGGGGGGGTAAACCCAGAGTGGCTCCAGCTGGAAACCCGACCAGCAACACCAGATCCATCCAGCTATAAAAGCCCGCAGATTATCACCGGAATAGCATCAGTTGCAAGCCATTCCAACTATCAGCAACATGAGGTACTCTTGCGTTCTCCTATTCCTGGCCCTGTTCGGCTGTGTCCTGGTGCGACAGAGCAGTGCCCAGACCACCACTGTGGCAACTGCCACCACCACCTCCGCATCGGCAGTCACGACCGTGGCAGCCACCACAACCGCTGCAGCCACCACAACTGCTGCAGCCACCACGACCGCTGCAGCCACCACGACAGCTGCAGCCACCACCACCGCAGCAGCCACCACAACAGCTGCAGCCACCACAACCGCTGCAGCCACCACAACTGCTGCAGCCACCACAACCACTGCAGCCTCTGCCACCACAAAGCCTAGAAAGATAAGACGCACCATCCACAGGAAGACCCACAGACCCAACGTAACGATCACCCGCAAGCGCAAGAGGAGGAACAAGGGCAAGAAATGGAGCAAGTGGACCAAATGGGGCAAGAAGTGGTAATGGCAGCAATCGAGCAACTGATCCCGGAACCGATCCCGACCTAAACGAATTCCTTCCTAATTTCTAATTTTAATTAATGTTTTTTGTATAGTTTTAAGAGCAATTAAAAAAAAAAAACAACATTCAAATAATTATTATGAATATCTTGACTTTGTGGTTGGAAGTGGGACTCAATAGCTCCGCCAATGATCCAAAACCTTTAATCCGAGTTCCCTACATACAGAAGGGAAGTATAGCGGCTGGCAACCGACAGCGAAAGGTTCCAGATATGTGCATATGTACATACATATGTATGTATGTGCGTAGATGTTCAAGGAGAGACTTCCCGAAGAGTCACAAGTCACAGTCCAAGAGTACGAGAATGGGTTCCAGACGATGCCAGTCGCAGCAGGCGTCGCGACTAGGGGACGATAATGCAAGACGAAACGTGCACGGACATGCCTGTGCCGAAATGCAAGCGAAGCTTTCAACGAAGGCGAGAGATCGAGAGAGCAAGAGATCGAGAGAGCGATAGGGCGCGAGCAACAGCGCGAGCGCAGCTTTAGATGGAAGCGAGCGTGGGAACGAGGGAATGAGGGAGCGCGAGCCAAAGAGACGAAAAGAACGGCACAACTTTGTCTGCTGCCGAGTACATATGTACATGTGTATGTATGCATATAACACAGTGGGCACTGCTGTAGGCGAACCACAACAGAGATTTACTTTGGGCTGTGCCACTGGCTAATGATTCTGGACTTAGTAGGGCTCATCCACGGCGCTGTCTGAGATTAAGTTATGTATGTACATGTGTACTAACAACAACTGCAACTGCACAGCGAACAGGTAGACACAGGCACGGTCCCGATATCGATGAACGCTTTACCTGCCCTGCTGCATGCGCACGCGACGAGTACCCAGACCCAGGCCAGACCCAGGCGGGCAATCAGCCATCGATCAGTGGAAGCAACCGCAGGCATAATTTGTGGGTGGGTTGTTTGTGGTTTGCTTAATCGCTTGTGTTTGGCTTTGTGTTTGCACGTGACTCGGCGCTACTTGATGGCACTTGAATGACGCCACGGGTTCATAAATATTGCATAATTATCGCACCTCTGCTGCGCTACTCTGCTGAGGCAATGTATAAACAGGCCGAACCCCGGGAGCTGGAGGGGCAGCTTAGAATTACGTGTAGAGGGGCGGGACTGGCTTGGTAGAATGAACAATTAAGTGGCCAGATATCTCCCGCGGGAATTGTGAACAAGCAAACCTACGTAAATCTACGGGATCGTAGGAACTACTCCCTCGATGTCCGGGGAACTCGCCGTCACTCGCTGTCCTGCAGCAGGTCCAACTTGTAGGCAGTCGAACGATCAAATCCACTTGCACCAGAAAACAAAAACAAACAAAAATTAATAAGGGCTCCCGCCATGTGGGAATCGGAAACGTGCTCACTTATTCCTTGCCGTGCATAGCCGGGCCTCGCTTCGCTGCATCTCTCCACGACCGATTGCCCATCTTGCAGGCCGTCCTGCAGTTTCTGCACACATTCGAGCCAAGTTTTTCTTAGTTATTTCAACACTTTTTCAATCGCTTTTATTAATTCAGAAGTGCGCTTCAATTCCAAGAATTTACAGTGCTGGAAACGGTGTTGCAAGCTGTGTGCCCTGTGACGTCACAAGTGATTGCAGTGTTGCGTGATTCGTAGTATCGATTAAGTATGTTAATAGATAATTTTATCACACATCAATTTATTATTCGAACACAATTTCATACGATTTTATTACATGTTTTCTGGATACTCAAAATTGGATTTCTTGTGATTTATTTCTGGCCGATAACATGCCTATCGTTTAGTGTGACCGTACCATACCATACCACCCATGCACATGGGATCCAGCTGTGACTTTCTGTATGTTCGTTAATGTGTTTATTTTGTTGTGATTAAACATAATTCGAGTGTAAAAATATATTGAAATTTGATCACACAACTTTGTCACAGGAGGCAGGACCAAAACAACTTGGATCGCAAGCAGCAGCAACAACAACACCGTAAGTTTGACAGCCTACATATGTTTGTGTGTGGATCTGATTGCGAAAAATTATTAATTCGCCGACGTTCAAGGTGCTTGCAGAAGTTGCAGAAGTTACATAAAAACACGAGGCGGTATGCAATAAACATTTAAATTTCCTATCTTTGTTCTGAATAATTTTGACCCCGCAGGCTCAAATCTTGTTTGCAGTTTTAACAGCGACACTGCACCACAGCTTGAGGGTGTAAAAGTGTAACCACAATTATTTGGGCATCATTTGAGTGTTTTTATTCGGTCGAAAACTTAATAACTGGCCGAGAAAAATGTGGAATTTGAGGAGTAAAGTGTGTGTACAACGCTGGATAGTGCCCTTTTCAGTGGTAGCATCCCCAACAATACGCCAAAGAAAGTCAATTAGTGGTAAAAACATCTGGTCGAGGAGCCAACAGCTCCAAGTACAGCCACTAAACGGAAATTTATTGGGTGCGCGGGGGCAGCAACAGTAAGAAGCAAGCAGCTGGAGGAACAATCAGTGGATGGAGTGCGGGGGGGGGGCGACGACTGGCACTAAACACCACGCAAGTGGAGCCAATGAGGGTAAAACCTAAAAACCTTTAAATTGAAGTGTTCTCTGGGGTCTCTCCTTCTCGAGCTTGGCTGCTTCTTTGACTAATCCTAATAGGGCCTTTTTATCTGGCTTTAATGCTCGTATGCATATGGCCAAGAAGGCAGCTACCACACACACACACACAAGCACTCGCCCCCCAGCACTTGCTTTGAATGAAACCCAGCACCACCGCAAATTCTTTCCTTTTACTAAGTTTCTTAAATGGCTTTTCAATTGCATTTTAGCTTTGCCGCACAGTCAGACGAGGGCAGCAAAGAAAGAAAAAAAAATCTATATAAAAGGAAAACTATTCTACATTTATGTGTATGTATCTTATGTATGTATATATTGTAGATGTGTACGTTCAGCGTCTGCCCTGATACAGAAAAAGGTTAAGCAGCACATGACCTCAAAGCATCAGTCACGTCACCTCTCAACGATGCTATTGAAAATGCTTTAAAGATGGCAAAGGGGAAAGCAGCCATCGAGTATTTACAGCGAAAAGTCACACAAAATAGGGGCAAAAAGTACAAGCTAAATGGGTGGAGCTATTAGGGAAAAGTTGCAAGGAAATCAAATTGAAATTGTACAAAATCTGAATAAATTCAAGAAAGAAAGAAACGCCACAGAGAGCTGAACAGAAAAAAACGCAGAGAGAAATCAGCGGGAAATCAGCGAGTAATCATAGCCAAAGGGAGAGCGAGAGAGAGAGAGAGCGAGCGAGAGAGAGAGAGAGCGAGCGAGAGAGACACCTGTCAACTGTACCATATTTATGTTTCATTTACATTTTTCCAATAAATTGTGCCACCAGCAACAAAAGCAAAAGCAAGAAAAAAACCGAAACCGAATAAATAAAATTTAATAATTTCAGATTTCAGATTTCAGTTCCCCCCATCGGGCGGTCGGGCTGTGGCACTCATAAATTCCCGTGTGCGTCATGGACAGCCGTCAACTTGTTGCATGTTAGTGTGTCTGAGAGTGTCGTCGCCCTACATACCCTCCTCATACCCATTCACCCAGACCCCCGAAGGAAAACTTTTTAATTAAGTTGCCAAATGCTAATTCGTTTTGAAATGAAATGATGATCAAAGCAGAGGAGCAAGAACTGGACTGGTTCAGATTCATATTAAGAATATGGAGAGGGAAAAATCACAATTTATGCGAGAGTCTCCACTGATGGGGGGGGGGCAGAGTACCAGGCACCACGCACCAGCCACCAGCCACCAGCCAAATGCAAATCGAAAGGCACAACTTGGCCAAGAGATTTACGATCAATTTTTATAGTCGTGTATGTATGTATGTATGCTTGTATTTATATGTAAACGCACCAACACGAACATAAATAGTTCTGGACCATAAATATTTTGAAAATTTTCCAAAAACAGTTGTAAATTAAACACTGAAATATGTTTGGGCCCTCTCTCTACTTGTGGGCCACTGGGCAGTGGGCAGTGGGCAATGGGCAGGCAGCAGCTTGATTTATGCTCTTTTCATTTTGTATTCCTAATGGAAATTTACTTCGCACATCATTTCACTCTCCCTCTCTCGCTCTCTTTCTCAGTTCAAATTTTTTGCGGCCGCAAATTTAATTAACAAATTCAATAAATGGTTGATTTTTGATGGCTGTTGGGGATTGTAAATTTCTGCTGATTGTTCGCGGCGAGGAAGGCGATCCAAAGGTATTATGGAATTAGTGCGTATTGTTTCTGTTAGCTACATATATTCATATAATATTTATGATAATGATCTAGCCGTCAACAGCCCAACAACAAGAGTAAAAAAAAACTCCAAGCAGCTAATCCGCCTAGTGTTTTTTTTTTCTAGTTCGTGGGCGAGTCTCGTTCGTGCTGTCACTTTTCTTCATTGTTCCTGCAATTTCTTGGGCATTCTCTTTGGCAGCATTCGCTTGTGCAACTTGAATCGAGCCAATTCTGAAGCTTGGTATATTTTTAGGAGAATATTTAATCTCTGTACTACAAGATTGATGATTTATTTTGTATTATTATATTTATATATATTATATTTTATTTTTTGCCAGAGTTTTCTCTTGTCAGCAAACGCATCACACAAGTAGCTCGTTTTATCTTTGAATTTCCATTTTAGTTTTAAATTGCATATAACTTTTATTATCCAGCACGTGTCTGCCTGCCCCCCCACACACACAGCCCACTCCTTGGCCCACAAGGTAAACATTTTAAATTGCAATTGCATAATATTTTTCTCACTCTCTCTATCAGTCTCTCTCTGTCTCTGTCTCGCTCTTTGTTATTAAGAACCGCCCACCCATGACCCCTGTTGACACTTGGCCTGGGCTGTGGCATGGAACACTAGTACGAACACATTTTGTGGCTTAGTTGGGGCTTAGTGCAAAGTTATGTGTAAATTAAATTGTTATAAATTGCAGCTTAACATTGGCAGGAGAGTCTGCGGGAAGCAGTAAGAGAAAGTACACACACTCATACACATATATACATATACATATCTGTATGTATGTGCATGTATCTGTGGCTGTGGCTGTGTAGAATGAAATATTTCAATCAGAAAAAGTTAAACGAAATATCCCTAGGCCACAAAATATAGACACAGATTCAATGGGGCAGGAACAGGGAAAGGAACAGGGACTGGGGCAGTCACAGGGACTGAGGCAGGAACAGGGGCAGAAACTGGGACTGCGGCAGGAACAGGGACTGAGGCAGGAACAGGGACTGCGGCAGGAACAGGGACTGTGGCAGGAACAGGGACTGCGGCATAGCCCATACTTTCGTCGGGTTTATTGCATACAATTTGTTCAACTGTTGCGAAACAAATTGCCATGGCAAAGGCTTAAGGGCTCCTCCGCACAAACCATTTTGCTGGTCTATGGAAAGCAGCAAACTGACAGACAATATTCCTTGTGCTTCTTGTTTATTTTTTTGGTGAATATTTGGCATGCAGTGAAGCGCTACAGCCACAGCAACAGCTACAGAACTTCCTTTGTGTGAGTTTCTCAGCCCCCCAAAACCTCAAGAAACTCACTCTCTCTCTCGCTCTCTCTCTGTGTGTGGCAAGTGCGCGTCATTAACAACGCCCCGATGCATGTGTGAGAATCATCCGAATTTGCCGGGATATGCCACAATCACAGGCCCACAGGCGCACACAGAGACACCGAGAAACAGAAACAGAAGCACTCCCCCTACGCCTACCCCAGTGAAAGACCAGAAGCTCAGGATGCTCAGTGGATGCTAAGCGCATTAAAAAAGACTGCCACAAGGCTAATGTCGCAACACGGGCACGAAGCAGCGGCAGAGGCAGCATTAAATGCAGCAAGAGGCAACGCGGAAAGAGACCGAAAGGCAGAGACAGGGACAGAGACAGCGGAGCGCTGGCGATGGAATGCGGAATATTAAACCGCCATAAAGCGTAAGCCGAGAGTAAGTAACAGGCATCTCTGCAGAGTGGAATTAAAATATCTCTCATTCGGCTTTTAAGTGTATTTTCACACGCACATGGCACAGAGCAGCACAGGACCTGCAGGACAGTACGCAATGAAATACGATACCCCGAGAGGTAGACTGGATTGGGGGTGGATAAGCGCTGCCCCCTCTGCTGGCAGCTACAAATCGAATTGGGTCTGAAGCAGCGGATTGACTTGAGACTGAAGCACCCAGTATTTGTGTGGCAAGTGTGCTGTTGAGCCGCACACAAAATTGAATCATCCTTAAGAGATGACAACCCTTTGAAGGAGCTGCTGTTGCTGCTGTCCCCTCTGCCAGGCCATTGATTATACTTGATTGCCCGCTCGAGAAGCATACGGACAAGTACTCACAGAGCAGTGTACTCTGCCCCACCCTTTGGGTTGGCACGGCAAATGCAATTAGTTAATTCAATGGCTATAATTTCATTTGGAACTTTATAAGCCATAATTTGCGTCGTCTGTGGGTCTGGATCAACAACCCACTTATGCACGTAAGTAAGTAAGTTTGCCCGACCCCCCCACTCACTCACTCAGCCCTCTCTCATTGGCAATTAAACTAATGCCAATTTGTTGAACACACCAGAATGGTACGGTTAATGCCACGAATGGGGGCATCTGCCATACTTATGCCACACTGGTCACTGGGCATTGGGTCTGGTCTAATGGCAATTGGAGCTGGGTATTAGTGCATACCCGTCCGATGGTAGATACATTTTGTCACAGCTAATTGGATGGATGTCCGTTCGGCTGACAAAAATAAACATACCTGAAAATCAAATAGAAAGACACACACACACACATTAGTTCATTAGTTGTGGATGTAGCACAAATATGCATATACATTTTATGTGCGTGAGCGTGTAGTAGCTAGTAGTTTTGGGGCTTTTAATTAGTGTGAAAAGTGTAAAATAATTAGGTGACAAATTGATCGTTTCTGCTCATTTTTCGGGCAACATTCTGTCTCTGTGTGTAGAATGATCAAAGCAAAGCGGCGACTCGGGCGGGGCTGTTCAAGGAGCCAACAGTTGGGGGCCCATCAAATGATGGGTTCAGTCACATGTCATAAAAATTGACAAATTAATGAGCTGCAATTATTTTAAATAAGGCACACCTCAAGGCTGCAAATATTTCAATGGCTTGTGGCTTGAGTGTTTGTCAAATATATTAAGCAACAAAATTAATAATAATAGATGCAAGTCAAACGTACGTTTGCCCCCTAGCCAGCTATTGCATAAACAATACTTTTTAAACAATAAATAAATAATTTTAAATTGAACAAACTAAAAAATAATTTTAAACACGTTTTACAGTCTCAGCTATAATCTATATAAATAAAATAAATAAGTTAAATAAATAATTTGAAAATGATACAAAATTACAGTTAAAATATATTTTATATTTACAAAATTACAAAAATACCATACGAAATTCCAAGTTAACTCAAAGTTTTACACTCTCAGCTATAATCTATATAAATAAAATAAATTAATAATTTTAAAATGATACAAAATTTCGATAAAAATAAATTGCATATTTTTAAGCTATGTTTATGGACAGCTGCCCGTGCAAAATATATTTGAATTAATTTTGGAAGCAAACCAAATGATGTTTAGTCTTTAATTTTTTTTTTTTAATTAAACAAAAGAGTTTTAAAACAATTTATTCAATTAAAAATTGGCAATTATAAAGGTTTATGCTCCTGCAGGCTAGCCTTTGGAAAACCCTTTTGTAGCTGTTATTTTGTATACCATTAATTTTTTTATTTAATTTTTTTTTAACTTTTAACTCTTTTTAACTTTTAATTCTTATTTGTGAAGTCTGGGGAGCATAACTTATTTGGCAGCTGCTAAACTCTGCTTTATATTCTGATACGAGTTACCCACTTGGAAACGCCGCTTCCCCTGAACCTTTTGTACATTCTGCCTATCTACACCCCACATTTCCCACCCACTCTCTGTTGCTCTTTCTCTCTTCCTCCGCCTATTAGCAACACTTTGCTGTGCCTCGTTTTTTTTTTTGTTCCGGCTGATATGCGATCCATCTTCATTTTTGCGTTTCATTTCATTTAAGCTGAAGCCGAAGCCGAAGCCGAAGCTGCCAATACGCAATTTGAAGGGCAAGTGCTGAAAGGCAGCAGACAGCAGCAGGCCACATCGACAAAGGGTCCCTTTTACTGCCAAAAAGACTCCTCCATCCATGTGTATCTGCATCTGTGTGTGCGTATGTGTGTGTGTGTGTATGGGTTGCTGATAGTGTGAGTGCTTTCGGTTTCTTTTTCATTTGGGGCTTACAAAAACACCTTTACGCATTTTCTTTTTTTTTTTTTTTTGACTCGACACGCTTTTGCTTTTGTGAAAGGACCGCCCTACAGCCAGCATCTTGGCTGCTTCTTAGTAACTCGAGCAGCAGCGTGCTCTTTGGAAGCCTCTCAATGGCTGTGGGTGGGTGGCTGTGAAATGGAAAATGGCCCCTCAAGGCGGGGCAAGGCGTTCTTCTTCCCAGCTGTCGCCCATTTTTGCCCAATGCAATGCCAACATTTTTTTTTTTTTTTTTTGAAAAATCATCTTCAACAGCAGCCCTGCAGCCCCCTGCTCCACCCCCGTCACATGCTACACATCCACTTTCACTGGCGGCGCCTGCTAAGCGCCTAATGATGCTTATTTCGGGCGTGGCACACAGAGGGAGAATGGAGTAGAATATTTTGTATACTTTATTAGTTTGCCAGGGCCGAAACGAAACGAAACGAAACCAGAAAAGAAATTGTTTTAAATTAATTTGCATGCCAAGGCGCACAGAAGCCAAGCAACACTGGAAGTGGTGAAGCGGCCAAGTGGCAGGGGCATGGGCATGTGGGCCAGAGCGAGCTGGAACTTGGCTCATTAAGAATTTCACCCCTGGGAATGTCAGGGAGATTCTCAGTCCCACTCTCTGCCCATTTGCTCACTCTTTTGGGGGTATCCATACAATTAGGGCATCTTTTTGTTAAACAATCTTTTGAGGCAGAATAATGCTTGTTCCTGGCCAAATTTCTTGGGGAATATGTGAAAGAGTTTCCAATTAATTTATGGAAAATATAATGACAAATAGTTCCTTGAACGGCAGGCAGTGTATTTGCCATTGCTGCTGGTGGGCTTTCTCAATTATAGAGCATCCAAAAGAGCATCTTGTGGGCTCAGAAGTGTGCGCAGCAGTTTCCCAGCTATTAATTTTGTTCGTTTCGGGGCTTCCACTTTCCACCGTTCGAAGCCAAAATTATGCAGCAACAACCACAGCACAGGGTGCGATTATGCCGAGCAGAAGAACAGCCAGGCAACAAAATAATGGAGGCAGAGGCAAAGGCAAAGGCAGAGGCAGAGGCAAAGGCAGAGGCAAAGAAGCACAACAAAATACTTTAATCCTATTGACGTTTAATCAAGGGTGAGGCAGCAAATGAAGGGCACCGGCATAAAGGAAAACGTCTTACGCGCAATTACAAACAAAAAATAATGGAGAGCAAAATAACAGCCAGAAATCGTTTTATAAATTTTCCCGTTGAATTTTCAATTGGCCCATGAATTTCCATTTCGACGCTCGAGCGAGAGACAGTCACGAGAGTGCGGGGGGGGCATAACAGACACCCAAATTGTTTACCTTGTGACCTTCTCGATTCTCGAGCTGTAACCTGTTGATGGAAGCCCGGGCCCAGGCCACAATAAGCCCAGCACGGAGGGGGGTGGGCAGGGGCGGTGGCAATATTTAAAGCGCTTAATAAATAATCACATTTGCATTTTCACTTGTTGATTTTTCGGTTGCCAGGACACAGGCAAAAATGCTCCGAGTGCCGCACAATTTTTCTGCTGACTTTTGTATAAATTTTGGAGCCAGGGGCTGGAGGGAGCACCACCGCTTGAAGGAGCCAGAGCCCGAGGCCCGAGGACCGAGCACATTGAAATTAGCCAGGCACTTCAAGCATGTCCCCAATCCTCTGCACCCTGCCCTTTCTGTCCGGTGCTACGAGTGCATTTTGTGCCTTGTCATTGGGAGGCTAAATAAATTGAAATTAGACGATGTCAGCACAAAAAGCCAAAAGTGGCCAACGAGGCAGCAGGGATACAGCACAGCAGAGAGCAAGTGAGAGAGAGCAAGAGAGTGAGGGACAGCTGGATGACAGGAGTGGACTGTGGGTGGATCCCTGGAGGCCGACAAGTGCTAGTCACAACATTGACTGGGCGTTTCCACCACCACCCCAGAACACCCACACAGGAGTCTTTCCTGCGGCCAGTTGTGGCTTTCACGGCCGGCACAAAGACCAAAATTGTCACTCAGCTTCTGCTTTGAAAAGTGAAAAAAAACGTAAATTTTGCAATAAGATAATTTTGTGGGAGATTAAGGATCGTGGCAAAAAGCAATATACAGAGCAAAAGCTCCAAGAATCAAATAATTAAAATTTGATTTTTAAATTGGAAATTGTAAAACAAAAAAAGTGTTTTAATATTTAACATTTAACCATTAATATGAAAAAATTGTTTCTTAATTGATTTCATATTTAAAACATTAATATTTTTTTATTAAATTAAAAAAAAAATTAAATATTTATATTAAATTTAAAAAAAATATTAATATCTATATTAAATCTAAAAATAAATTGAATATTTATATTAAATTAAAAAAATTAATATATATTAAATTAAAAAAAATTTAAATTTAAATTTAAAAAAAAAATAATTTAAATTAAATTTTTTTTTTTTTTTGATTTCATGCTGTATTACAAATACTTTAATAATTTAAAAAAAATTAACTTTAAATTAAGTTTCTACTAAAAACCGAATATTTCACTAAATATTTACATGTCATTTTTATTTTATTATTTTATTTTAAATGTTTTATATATTTTGAATTCATGCTGTATTACAAATACTTTTTAATATATTTAAAAAACAATTAACTTTAAATTAAGTTTTTTGTACTTAAAAACCGAATATTTCACTTAAATATTTACTATGTCATTTTTATCTGAGTGTATGGGATTTTCTGACTTTGGCTTTGACGTTTTCCTTGGCTTCCATGTGCATATTCCCCGCTCTTTTTAGTTAATTTCTTGAGTAAAACTCTCTCATTGCCATTTCATTAATTTCCTGATCCATCTTCATATTTATCTTTGCGCTTTCGAAAGTTCCAGGACCAACTGGAAGTTGACTTAATCTACAAAACTTTTCGCTTTCTTCAATTTGAGAACAGAGAACCCAACCCATCCCGACCCGCCCCGCGCCTCCCTACCCATCCAGCAGTCCTCATGCTTTTCTGAGGTAAATGAAAAGGCAGAAATTAAGTTATGGGGGGGAAAATGCGTTTAATTGTGGGTAACAATGGGCGACGCGTCGACAGCGTTTTTTGGCCCCAGCCAGCAGCACCTGTAGCATAAATTTTTGGCCCGATTCCCAAATGCTGCCCTGCCGCCCCCCGCCCATTCCACACTTCCATTCCCGCAATGGCTGTGGGGAAGGAGGGCTGGGGCTGGGCCCTCCAGCCACTGCATAATGTTTGTATATGGACAGATTTATGCTGAGTATGCGTAACATTTGCCTGGCAATATTTCGGCAGCGACAGCATTTTTCCCCACTTTTTGTCCACCCCCGCCCCCCAGAATTCCCCAATCTCTCTTGCTTTCGCGCTCACTCTCTCTCTCTCTTGCTCTGTCTCTGTCTGGCGAGGGCTTTTGGCTCCTCGTTTTGCCATTACCTCATCTTGGTGTTCTCCAGCAAAAGCCAAACATTAAATCACTTAAAATGCCAGTCCAAGCCCTGGACAAACACAGACTGAGAGAGCGAAAGGAACGCGGGAAATAGGAGGAGGGGGAGAAGGCGAGGAAGGAGCGAGAAAAATGAGTGGGCAAATGAGGAACAGAAGAAGTGGTGGGGACGGGGGAGTCCAAAACGAGAGTAGATGGAGCCAGCAACAGAGCAGTGCAGAGACGACCAAGGGGCTTGCGGTTGGGTTTGGACTGGCGCTAAGAACTTCTGGAATTTTAGCACCCCTCAAGTTCCACTTTTTCTCGCTCCCACTCTCCCACTCTCCCCGCGCAACACTCGACGAGTACATGTACATCCGTCAAGTGGGGTCTCCACGGTGCTGTACTATTTTGTGCGGAGAGTGTTTGTCCTGGCATTTTGACATTCAACGATGATGGCATTTTCATAATAATAAGCAGTTCTCTTCTGTTTTCTGTTGCATGCCTCTGCCTGCCATGGCATGGCATGGGCCCCCCGTCTGGCACTCTGTAAAGTGAGCAAGGATAACGGTAATTTGTTGAAATTCCCTTCAACGAGAAATTCCTTGCAATTCCTGAAAATGGAATGAGATTTCGTGCACCTTTGTTTATTTTGTTCTGCTCCAGGGCTATGATTAAGGTAAATGCAGTTTAAAAACAATTATCTACCGGTTCCAAATTGGTTGGAAATATAACGGAAAAGTGTCATAGCTTAGTGGTACAACTGACGGGCTCACAAATTTAGTTTCTGTATATTTAGAAATTTATTTGAGCTAAGTATTATTTATATTATATTTATTATTATATTATATTTATTATTTATATTCTATTTATTATTATATTATATTTATTATTATATTCTATTTATTATTATATTATATTTATTATTATATTATATTTATTATTATATTATATTTATTATTATATTATAGTTATTATTATACTATATTTATTATTTTATTATATTTATATTATATTATTTTATTTATTTATTCCAATTTTATTATTTTATTTTTATTAAATACTATATTATAAATACTAACAAAAGCTCGTTTTCGCGTCATAGCTGCTCTTTATCATTTTCTGGAATACCCTGCCTGACGCTAGGGCCTGTGCCAACGATTAGTCTATCGATATTGCAGCCCATCGCCGCGGTCAGCACGTGTTCAAAAACAACTATCGTACAGCGACCAATAACGGAGTAATTAAAGCACCAAGAACCGAACCAATTTAAGAAAATGTCTTTGTCAAAGCCGAACAGCAAGAGCAGCAAGGCCACCAGCAAGAAACTGGACCTGCAAGTGGAAAACTTTCCAGCATGTGCCGTCCAGGCGCTTGCTCGCATAGGTATGTGCCGTATGGACACACACATTTGTGCATGGATTTAATTGAAATTGCTTTTGTTTGCAGAAACTCTTATTGCTGACGGAAACAATCAGAATTTGGTAATGCAAATTATTTCGAAATATATTTTCTTGGAGCGCAGCAAGGAGCGAGACGGGCGTAGGTCCCAGGGCCAGGCCCAGGCCCAGCCGACCAGCCAGTTGAACGTATTCAAAGAGTTTCAGCTGACAATTGCGCTCATTGAGTACTTTTCGAAGCCGGGCTCAAAACTGAATGCCACCTACAATGTGATATTTCTGTCGCTCTTTGGCAGCCACCTGACACCCGAGCGCACCAGGCTGCTGTGCAAAGTCATCAGCCTGGCCATTTCGGGAGCCGTTTACGGAGTGCTCTTCTCGGCCGGCGTCTGGCTGCAGCAAGTGGGCTGCAAGACCCCAACGAGCCTGGAAATTGCGCAATGCATTGTCACCGATTTCATATTGCTCGCGCGCCAGCCATCGGAGACACTGAAGCAATTGCCGCTGATTGCCCCGCAGTTTGCGGCCAACTTTGTGACTGCCGTGGCCGAGCTCTATCTGAACGAGCAGCGATCGGCCACACTGGCACCGCCACCGGTTGCTCTCCTGAATGTGATAACTGACTGGATGACTGAGTGCCCCGCCTTGCGCGAGGCATCGCAGCAGTACCTGGCTGGCCTCTTGCGTTGGGCTGTGCTTGCGCCATTGGTGTCCAAGCGGCCCGCATACAGCCAATTGCATTTATCGGTGCTGCAAATGCTCCAGCAACATCCAGCCAGTGGCGAGGCGAACGCTCTGCACATCCAGGACTTGATGCAGATTTATCAGTCGTTGCAGAACTTTTGCGCTCGCTTAGCTGGTGCTGCTGTGGAGCCACAGACCAACGAGGCCTATCAAAAATGCATGGAACGCTTCGCCCAGGCCGTGCAGAGTGCCATCCACTCCAAGTGCATCCCAAATCCGAAGCAGCTGCTGTGCACACTGAAGCTGCTGCCGAGCCACAAGCTCATGAATATCGTTATAGCTGCTCACAAGAAGTAGTGCAGCTTTATTTTGTTTCCGGTTTGAATAAATGCGAACAATTTTGGAAGCTCCTCGAAGCTGTTGGATTTTTAATTTCATTATTAAATTTCACATGCAGCCAATAATATTAAGTTCAGGCTATGTTCATAAAACAAAACAAAGTATAACGTATGAAAAATAGTTCCCAACTTTCATTTGGATAGGAAAAACCATTAATGCCGCCCTTAGGGCAAATGGAGTTCGGCTGAAATATTTGTTGATTTGCTTATAATGTTTTTCCCAGCGTTTTCACGCGCTTTTCCGCACACCCACAAATTTTGCACCCCACTCAGGGGCTACTCTCTTCGCCGCATTGAGTGTTGTATGCAAATAATTGCCGAGTGCTCTTCGCCGCCTGCCAACGAGTGTGTTTGTGTAGGCTGCTGCTGCTGCTGCTGCTTTTTTGGGGGTCCAGGGTCCAGCACTCGGTCCTGGCCTAATAAGCTGGGGGAGGGGCAGGCAGCCTTCGGTCTGGGGTTTTTGGCGGAAATTTAAACAATGAACTGCCATGCCCATTAATATTACTTTAGGCCACTCTCAACTTTGACTTTGCTGCTTGTCGCGCTCCTTTCCCTATTTTGCCCTGTGCTTTTGTTTGTTTGCCTTGTCGCTGAGCCAACAAAAGCGACAGACGTGAGCGCGGTTTTGTATTTTTTTATATTTTTTAATTTTTTTTATTATTTTCTGCTGTTTGTGTTGGAAAGTTCACAAGTCGCTTTGATTCTTCCATTGTCCTTGGTGACCAAAAATATGCATGAAATGTTCCCGTAAAGCCGCCAAATTTAAAATCGATTTTCAAGTTCTACAGCATCCAGCGCCACGCTCTAGGAAGATATTTCCAACCGCAAAAAGGGATTAAAAGATCTTGAAAGATGTTCACATATATTTTTTCCCATTTTGTTGTTGTTTTAAATGAAAGTTTTTAATTTTTGGGGCAAACTGAATTGAGTTTCACTCTCAGGAAAAATCCAAAAAGTCATTTTCCTTCAACTTTTCGTCACTGGGAGAGAGTGAGAGAAGAGTGGCTGTCGGGCAGAGGGGGCGGCAGCAGCCAGAGGGCAAATGAAGAGGAAGCAGCAAAAGCGCAAGAAACAAAACGGAGCAAAGAAAAAATAAAAGTTTGTCGAGCGAATGGTTGGGCGGGGAGAGGAAGGTTCTTTTGGGGGGCAAAACAAAGTTATTATTACTTTAATTTTGTGAGTCAGTTGAGAGGGCACGAGGAGCTCAAGCGTCGAAGTTTTTGGGCTTTTTTTCGTTGTTGTTGTTTTTTGTGGGACGATGTGGTGTGCCGGGCCCCACTGCGATTTGTTAGGCAACCTCCACACCAACAGCGGCCACACTTCCTTTCCACGCATTGCATCTGCACGGTCAGTGGGCGCGCTTCCGTTCCTTTTCTTCGCTCGGCAAAGCTGAGATCGAATCTGGTCTCCAAGCCCAGGGATAGAGCCACAGCACCTGGGAGAGTGCAGCCTGCAGCCTGAGCTGCTGCCCGAATATTTCGAGGAAAATGCCGATGAAATTAATCATAATTATTAATTTAAAACATATACAAATATGTGTAAGCTGTAAGGCAGATGACTAGATATGTGCGCCAGGGCAGCCACGTTTTCGCACCGCAACTCTGCTTTGTGGCTTTCCTTGCTTGTTGTTTCTTTTTGAAATTAAAAAGTTACTCGAGCTGCAAAGAAAATTCGCCCTACACTTGCCCTGGGGAGAAAAGTTGCCCGCTTTTGCATGGGTTGGGGTGCGAGTGGGAGTGGAGTGGGAGTGGGAGTGCGAGTGGGACTGGACATGTGTGTGTGGTTCTTTATGTGGTTGTTGCCCACTGTCTGAAGTTTAATATGTTCCCCAAGGGCCTCATTAGTGGTGCCCCCTGTCGCTCTTTACGCTCTCGCTCGCTCTCTCTCTCTCGCTCTCTGTGTGCCATCTATGAGGTACGAGGGCTGCTATTTAAGTTTCTGGCCTAACCTGAACCCACTGGTCACTTGCATTAAAAGGTTTAAAGCTAAACGAAAAATTCCCCTCAGGCATAAATTGAAATTCAAACATGAAAATGTCTGAGTCTCGATTTTCTACCTTGCTCGCATTTGATGTGAATTGTTTAGGCCAGAAATGCTTAGAAATCAGAAACTTAAATAGCAACCTTCGGTTAAGTAGATATACCCGCCTAATATACAACATTTGCTTTACACTATTTGACATCGGTTGTTGTCTGCAAAATCTTTTTGGTGCGGTTTGTTGTCCCCCTGATTTCGTGTTGATTGAACAGAACAGAACCAAAAAAAAAAAACTCACGAGGGGTAGTGCGCGGGGCGATAGATACGAAGACCGAACATGGACCTGGTTAGGTGTGGTTTCAACTTTAAAGTGAAGGAGGTCCTAATGAGTGTTATTATGGGATAACTCTGGGCTGGGGCCGGGCCCCCAGGGAAACACGTACGTGCTGCTTGGGGTTCGCTTTGTGCATTCGTTGGATTGAATATTAAACTGCTGAAACTTGTCAGTGGGGCGGGCCTGGCCGGGCCGGGCCGGGCCGGGCGTTTGTCACTAATTTTATTAGTAATAGTGCGGGAAAAGTGGCAAATTGAAAAGACAGCCAGAAAGTAACACAAAGTAACCCAGAGGAGTCTCAAATAAGTTTAGAGACTGCCATTGTAGACCCAGATACACGCAAGTGAAAGCAGAATAGCGAATAAATCTGATTTGTTAGGGATAAAATGTACGCACAATGTGTGTGTGAATAGGATTAGGAACATTACGATTTTGGATTTAAAACCAGATATAATTGAGCTTCCAAACTCAGACAAAAATGGCATAGTAAAAGCAAAACACACGCATATTTTAATTGAATATTCGTGCTTTAAATACGAAAATAATGAAATTAAAATTTAATTCAAATTTGATTTAAACATAAATGTTTTTCCAATTCTTTTTGGTATGATCCACATCGATAATTTAAAACTAAGACACTTGAAAATAAATATAATATACACAAGTCTAAATATATAAATATTTAAGTTGAATATGAAATATGTTTAAATCAAATATTTGCATGTAAATGGTAAAATGTAAGCCTAATATTAATGGGTATAAATACATAAATCTAGGTGTAAATATTAATAATTTATATTTATATTACCCATTATTATTAAGCTTAAATTTTACCATTAATATTAATATTATTAATATTAATTAATTAATGGAAATATAATAATAATTTTTCGGGGCATTCCATAATCGTTTCTCATCCTTTGGAAGCCACAACGAACGTCGGAAAAACGAATCGTATAGCCAGCATTTCTTACGGTAATTTCCACCATCAAATGGTACTGAATCAAGTGTGGAAGGACTGCAGGACTACAGGTGCCAAGCAGCACACTTCGAAGACCGGCGCCTACTTAGGGCAGTGGGTAAATGGGTGTGGGTGGGTAAGTGGGTTTACGCAACAAAAGATTACATAAATAACGTTTAAAAATCAGCCATTGTTTGGCTTGAATTGCAGCTGCGACATGGCCGCCCTAGCCACGGGCTCAATCATTTTTGGGACCCCTGAAGCCTGCAAGAATATATTTACATATCTACACGTACATAGGTATGTATGTTTTCTATGGATATGTATGTGTATGTGTATGCTAATGTCTTGATTACAATTTCACTAATGGCGCCAATTTGTTGTTGCCCCCGTGATGGCATTGTGGAGGGGCGTGCTGTGTGCTCCGAAGAGCAGCCCGGAAGTAGCACCAAAGGCCAAAGAAAGACGCCACAAAAGGCAGCAAAAAAGTGAAAGGAGAATAGAATCAGAAGGAGCTGGAGCTGGAGCAAGAGCAGCGTAATAAAAAGAAAAGACGCATAAAGTAGCCAAAAACCGAAGACGCAAATCGACAGCAAGCAAGCAAAAAAAAAAAACGAAATATATAAAAAAGGAAATCTGAAAGCGAAATGATGCCAGGATCCGACTGGATAATAAGGGTAGGGATAAGGCTAGGGTTGGGGTGGTGGTGGTGGCCTAAAAACGATACCGAGATACCGATACGGGAGCGGTGGCCTAACGGCTGAACGAGTACGCAGTACGAGTCCTGTGTGTCCCCTTCTGCTCGTGTGTGCGTGTTTGTGGTAAGCCACGAGGCAAAAGTCTGCACAAAAGCAGCACTTACTCAATTCGACTCAAGGCCGCAGGACAATCCACTCAAAATGAGACACTCCACAGGCCACATCCAAAGAGAGAGCCCACAGACAGAGAGAAGCGACAGGGAGAAGCGAGAGAACGAGTGTCAGGGTTCACTCAACCCAACGAGTACCATGGGCATTTCTTGGTAAAAATTAATAGTTTTCTCGAAAGATGGATTACTATGAACTTTTCTCGGGTCCTCTGACATTTCCATATTTCCATTTTAATTACTGAATGTTCGATTCAATCTATGCCGTACAAGGCTTAACTTTTGTACCCTATTTTTGGCCTATTCGCCAATAAGTTTCGCGTGCATATTCCTGATTCCATTCTACCCATTTGCACATACGATCCAGATCTCGGGCACTAAGCGAGTCAAAGTTCTGCACTTCCCGTTGGGATCCACTGTGAGACCAACATGTAACCCTCAAAATCAACTCAAACTCTCTGAAATGGGAGAGAGTTTCGCCCTCCAACCAGCTCAGTCGCTCAGTTTGGTGGCCATGTGCTGCCCGCCTTTCTTACGCTCCCACTCTCTTTTGGTGTACCCTCTGCAGAGGTTGTTTTACAGCTTCATAGCTGCGGGACTCTGTGAGGGTATCTAAAGCTTCGACTACTTTGATTCCACTCAAATGTTGAGCAGGACCTACGCTCACTAACTAACTCACTCTCTCTGATGTCTGCTGCTGGCTCACTCTCTCTCTGTGTCTCTCTCCGAAGGCAGACGCAGGCGCACTCTTTGTGCGGCAACAATAAAATCCAATAAACATTAAAAGGCCTAAGGAAAATGTTTTTTGCCCAGCCCAGTTCTGGCCCCCGCCAACCGATACCCTTTCTTTTTCTCGCCAAAAGCGGATCGAACAGCTGCGGCCCCTGTGCGTATGCAATGAAAAATTGCCGCTACCCGCTACTCTCCAGACCAGAGCCAGAACCAGTGGCCACCGCGGTGGTGCAGCCAAGTGAGAATTTTTAATTGCTTCTTGTATACCCTTAGCAGAGGGTATTATGACCACAAGCAACCCAGCAAAGAAGTATCACAATTATTGGGAATAAACCAGTTGGGCTCTCGCTTTTCGAAAGATATTTGGCTGCAGCTTAGGGCCCAGGAATCCTCCTGCCATAGCATAAAGCTGCCTCAGTATATCCAATTCTTAGATAGGTTGTGGCAGGAACTATAGCTTCTCCTTTTTTTTATATGGAAACCCAACAATTTGCAGTTTAATTTGTTCACTTTTTGGTTCATTCAAAGTCGATCGTAACGACAAATGCTGTTTCTGTGAGGGTATTATGAGCTTCGTCATCGGAATATAGATTTTCATTCGGGTCTTCTGTTGGAATGGGGGGGTAGAAGAGTTTTGAGTGGGAGTTTTGGTGGGGCGGAATGCGAGTGGGAGTGGGAGTAACAGTGGGAGGCAGGTCACTTACCTTTAGTCTCTGCGGATGTGCTGCACTGCTCTGGACCTCTGATGATGCTGCTGCTGCTGCGGCTGCGACTGCGGCACCTATTGTTGTTGTCGTCATCGCCGTGAAGTCGCTTGGAATTTTCTGTTTGTGTTTGTTTGCTTTTGTTTGAGTTTGTTGTTTGTTTTTGTTTGTTACCGTTTTGGAATTAATTTAGCTTGTGTTTTTTTTTCTATTTAGTTTTTGGTTAATTTTTCTCTATTAACTTTCATCGCACACTTTATTTATTTATTTAATTTTGGCATCAATTTTTCCATTTTATTTTTTAAGCTAATTTATGCATTTATTTTTGCTATTTTGATTATATTTTTCAAGTATTTTTTCACACTTTTGATTTTGGCACACACAAAAAAAAAAACAACAGCAACAAAAAATCACAAAAATACAATCTCTCGATTTTCTAGTTCTATTTCCAGAAATATTTCTGCATAGTAAATAGATTTATGGAGGCTATGCGGCTATTTTGCTCCTTAAGTCTATAGATAAATTAAATTGCTTCTGGATATTGCTTCAGGATATTGCTCGTCTCGTATAATTGTATTTATTGTACAATAATATTTGTGCAATATTTTGTGGGGCACGTTTTTGTGCCGCTGCCTTTTGCGGATGCTTTTTTGCGGCCGCCGTTGCCCCGCGAACGCTTTCAACTGCCTTTTTTCGGCCTGTTCCGTTATGCGTATTTTGTTGTTGTATTATTTTCGTGTTTCTTTTTGTTGTTTGCACTGCTTTTGATTTCTGTTGTTGTTTTTTTTGTTTTTGTGTTACATTCGTTTGCCACTGTTTCTGCCTCTGGTTCTGGTTTCTGGTGCTGGTGCTGCTGCTGCTCCTGCCTCGTCTTCTTCTTGTTCGTATCCTCTTGTTCTCTTGGGCTGCTCTTCTTGTTGTTGTTTCATCTCTTTTCCGCCTTCTGCTCTTTTGGCAGTGCGTCCAGCCGCCATTTGGCCCACCCCCTTTCAACCCCCCTTCTCACACTGCGCAGACGTCGTTCTACCTACAACCCGAGCCCTTGGGCCCAACGATAAAAGCTCACTCAAAGGGCTCGCACTGCTTCAAAGTGTATCAGAGGACAAGGTGAGGCCTCATCTCATCGAGTGGCCTATTTTGGTCGCTCTCTCGCTGTCGGAACCCTCTGTTAATGCTTCCCAACCCCATTTAAACACACATTGGCTCGGACACCCGCCTCCCACAAGAGCCTCCCTGGACAAGCTCACTCGAAACTCACCTCAAAGTGGAGCTGAATGGAGCTCAGTCTGGTATGCGCTCTGCTGCCGGCTTTCTTTCTACCTTGATGTGCCGCCTCCTTATACTTTTTCTCTGCTTTTTATTTTGCTCTGCTTCTGTCTCAGTTTGACCGCTGCACGGCACCTGCTTTTCTTTGAACGATGATGCACTGCTTCTTCAGTCTCTCTTTGAGTGCTTCTGCCGGCTTTCGCCCACTTACCACTCTCTCGCTCTAGCTCTCTCTTTGAGCGCTGCGCTCTTCTCCAGCTGTTAGCTACAGTTACTTCCTTGTATGCTGCTGCTGCTGACGATGCCGGTATTTTGCTGTTTGCACTCTTGAAGCCACTGCTCCTTCCACTACTCTTTTGAGCGCCAAACTGTTTATCAGCTTCCCGTAGGCTTCCGTTCAAAAAAGAGCCGGCGAGGGCTTATCGCACAAATTTCCGATTTATTTTTATATATGTATATATTTTTGTTGTTGTTAGTTTTTGATTAACTTTTTTCTTTGGTTTGGCACATTAAAAAAAATGCAAAAAATTACAAAAGAACCAACAAAAAATTGCCTCTAAAAAAACATTGGGAGAGGGCGAAAAGTTTTCAATCAGCTCTTTGCTTTTTTACCGTACAGTAATTTATGCGGCCCGTTATCAGAGGAAGACTGTAAACAATTACACAGTTACAGAATACATATGCACACCCACACACACACACGGATACACTGTGATAAGTGGCCGGAGAGGGTGATAGGCACGGGGAAGGGCTTATCAGTGTCGAGATTCCCAATCAGAAAAGCAAAACACAAATTTCCAATCGGATCGCGTTTCGTGGGCGTCTGAAAACGCGTGCAATTCCGTCAATGTTCAACGATCCTCTGTCGCTCCGCCAACGCGCCAAAATCAACTGAAACAGCGCGCGACTGCGATGCGATGCGGCCACGGCCCAGACCCCAGCCGCAGCCTCAGCCTCTCTCTGTCGCTGTCGCTGTCGCAGTCGCTGTCGGTGCCTAACCACCTCATCTCAGCCCCTACCCATACCCCATTCCACATGGAAATGAAATTGGAAATAGAAAACGCCATCAACCGAGAGCACGACTGAACCAGAGACGAGCGCGAGCAAGCAGGCGAGCGAGCGATTTTAATCGCGCACGCAAAAAAGAAACAAAACAGAAAAATAAAAATGGAAATGAAAATGAAAATGAAATCATGAGATCGGACGTGTGGAAAGCTGCAGATGCACAGCGCAGGCAAGGCCTCCCTCCAGAGGCAGGGGATGCCACTGACCTTTGAATGCCCTACATATTTGGGTGCAAGGATTCCAGGATTAAGATTAAGCCAATAAAGATAATCAATAGAAATAATGTTGATAGCTTCGAAAATACAATCAATTCAAGAGAAATATTAAAGCGAGCTTAACGAAATTTTCAGCCTCCGATTAAAGCGGGGGAAAATACTTTGAAGAATCCGAAAATGATCGAAATTCATTCAAAGACACGGCACGGCTACAAGTTCAGCAAACACTGGCCCAGAGAGCAGGCACTAACATGTGCAGCAAACAACCAAATTCTGTAATTGAATGTGGGGGGAGCGAGGAAGCGTTGGCAGGGTTGGTAGGGCAGGGCTGGTAGCGTTGGCAGGGGGTTGCCTTTTGTGAGATCAGCAAATACTCGTCACGCCGCAGTTTGTGTAAATGTTGCATCAGTCAGTCAGTCAGTGACTAGCAGCGGGTGTAGGCAATCAATGAGAAAATTTAATACGGATGATCAGCTTGCAGCGAGCAAAAGGCAAATAATATTTGATATTATTATAATTGTCGCTCAAGCCAAATAGCAGGTATCCCATCCCAGACTAGTCAGCCATTCAAAGCTCATTATGCCTGCTCATCGTAATAATAACTTGAAGATAATTCTGGCTCTATAGCACCCATATTCTCATGACTTGGCTGGATGCATATAATCTATAATCTGTTAGATAGCTGCATTTAATGATCATTGGCGCTTGCATGGGCTCGAAAGTGTTTAGATAAAGTTTATCAGAGGGGGGCACTCACTACAGATAAGATCCCAACATATCCCTTGATAAGTAAAGTTTCAAATACAATAAATAGATGTTGGATTAATTGAAATTAAAAGAACTCAAAGTCCTCTCTGGACCCCAGGCGAATGGATCTTTGTGTGGGGGCAAACATTTTACCGATTGCGATTGCGATTGCGATCAATCTTGATTGTTTTTGTCGCTGTTGCTGGGATGCTCAATGAGGATGATGATGATCAAAAGCGGAATCACAATCACACAAGCACAATCACAATCACGCGGCGGTTTCGCTTTTATATGACTTTATTATACACCATATATGTACATACATATGTACAGGCGTACGTACGTACGTTTGTGGGTCTATCTTCCTGTCTGTCTGTCTGTCTCACACTCTCGAAGCTAGCTGCACGCTACGATCGTCACAATGACAAAATAAATGTGTTTATTTTATTGTCTTTGCGGTTATTGTTATTGCCATTGCTATTGTTGATAATTCTTATTACAATTGCAATTAAATGGACGCATCTAACCATAAATAAACAGTTGGCTCGAAATCGAAGCGAAATCGAAAACGTTCCGCAAACAGCACCGAACCGAACCGAACAGAGAACCGAACCGAATCGGCACCGGCGCCCAACTGCGAAATTCTCTGGGGGGGCGGCTACTGCGGGCCAGTCTCCACCAACTATCTTCAAACATTCTGAGATACTTACTGTGACTGTGACTGCAACACTACGAAATGAGGCAGAGACACAGTGACAGAGAGACTGGACTGAGGGTTACACTCTGAGTTGGAGGTGCCGTTGCCGTTGGCGTTGGCGTTGCCGTTGGCGGTCTCGCTCCCATCAAAATGAATTTGTTTATTGGGGTGCTGCTGCTGTTGCTGTTCGCCATTACGGTTATTGCTATTGTTCATATATTTCTGTATACCCAGTACTCGTGTGACCCGTGAGCATATTCAGGCCCCGGGCAACAGATAAAAACGTATCCCGATTTCCTGCCCACAAAAAATGCACTCCAACATCGAAGCTGATTAAACGGGCAACGTAGCCCATGGGTCGCATTGGCCCCCGACCACTCTTGCTGGCATTTATTATACTCGTAATTGCCATTAAGCAAACAGCTATGAATCAATCGTATCGAACCGAATGCAATGCCGAACCGCACAGCACCGGCAGCGGCGTCCAACTGGCAGGAACTTCATCGAACATCATCACGGGTGAGGGGAACTGTGTCGACTGTGACGTTTCGACTGTGGGAATCAGTGGCGTAGAATCGTGGAATCGTAGAATCGTAGAATCGTAGAATCGGCGTAGTGGAGCGGGAGGAGGAGCTTTGTGGGTGGGCATTGGGCATTGGGCGGTGGGCGGTGGAAGCAACAGCAGAATACTCGGCATTTGGCTGCATTTTTGTTGCCATTGACGTTGTTAACGATTTCCAAATAGTGTGGCGGTAGTTGACACCCCTAACCCTCCCTCCGCCCACCTCTCACGCCCCGCTGTACTTGATTTGTGTCGTCATTAGCAACGAAGTTCGCGGCAAAAACAAAATACAAAATAAATACGAAACGCTTGTTTGTTTTTTCGACTTTCGACTCGTTCGACTCGGTTTTGGCTTGCCCGACCGCCCGACCGCCCGCCCGCTCGCCCGCTCGCCCGCTCTCCAGTATCAGTGACAGAGAACTTCTGCACATTCTGATAAGCGGACAGTCCAAGTGCAAGCGTGGCGGTTGCGGGGGATGGGTGGGTGCGACGGCGGCAGCACACATTAAGTTATCTCAATTGTTTTTTTTTTTTTTGTGTGATGGGCAAATCGGTCAGTTAATGCCGCGGGGCTCATTACCATAAATTTTTGGGCCGAAAGAGCAGCAGGGCAGAGATAGTAAAAAAACAGATCGTACGACTGGGCTAGATAACCGTTCTTTGTTGGGGGGGGAGGGTCTCTCTGCCACACACACAGTAGAACCTGTGGTGGCAAGGTCAGTTATCAACAATTTTTATTTTAATTTAACTACAGAGTACTTTATTTTGCATTAGAAACTTGAAGATTTCCAAAAAGTTGGCTTGTAATATTTTTGGCACTATCCAATACCCTGCCTGATCTACTGCCATGCGGTTCGCTTTATTTTTTTGTTTTAACCCATTCGATTGCCATTCCTTTTGCGGGTGTCAATCCACAAAACGGACTTTAATCCATTTTTCATATTTCGAGCGCGTGTGTGACATTTGATTGGATTGCTTGGCATATTTTTCATATTTATATTTATATTTATTTTCTGTTATTTTTGACTTCCAATTCGATATATTCGGATATAGTATATATATGCAAGTCTTTGGCATGCGTGGCATACATATACACATACATACTTATGTACATATGTATGTATGTGTATCTGCTATATCATTATAGATATAATTTCCACATATCGATGATATATGCACTACACGTTTGCTGTGCCTGTTGCTTGTTGCTTTTGCTGTTGTTACGAACTAAATGCGTCAATTAAATATTAAAAAAAAAAAAAAAAAAAAAAATTAATAAGTAAATATCTATGTATGTGGGTGCAGAGATACTTTCGGCTATGGATAGATACAAAGATACACACGCAGTGATACAGATACAGATGCATCTCTCTATCTCTATTTCTATCTCCCTCTCTGTGTGACAGTTCTTTGGGAATTATAAATAAATTATGATTTTCAATGACACTATAAATCGCACTCACAGAAAATATAGAATATAGAATATATACCTAAATATTTATCGCTAATCGACGACGCGCTAAAAGATTTAAGTCTGATCCAAGGCACAGGCAAAAATATAAATAAAAAAAAATAATATCAAATTAAAACAAAACAAAAAAGCAATTCCATGTCTTCCCCTAATCCTCTCAGGCCCATTAAAACCCATAAACTATCCATATGCGATCTGCTCGCATAACATCTATATAATTTCTATATACATATGTATGTATGTATGTAGATATGATATGTATGTATTTATGAATTTTTGTTGCGTATAATTTATTTGCAATTTTTGTTTTCAAATTTTTACGAGCTTCTTTAATGACATTTCGCTGAATTTGGACTAAGAAATACAGCTACTCGCTTGTACATATACATGCACACATACATATATTGTATGTATGTGTGTGCGAGGGGCATGCCCCAAGCCCCAGGCTCTCCTACGGATAGCTGTCTAGCTTGTTACGTGCCTCATTAAGTATTTTTCGGTTTTTAATTGACAAAACAAGCAGCCCGCATAAATATAGGAGACGAAATCAAATTTAATTTCATTTATTATAAATCTCAAATAATTTTCGACTTTTCTTTGAATTATGCCAGGGTCGAGAGCACGTAAGAGACTTAGTTATTGAAGAATTTTAATACGCAATTATAACACAATTTAGATCAGGAAATACTCAAGGATTTATGTGTGTACCTTTGGAATTGATTCGGGACTTTGCCATTTGAAAACCAGAAAAATACGAAGAAAATCCAATCGAAAATACACCTTTGGAACGAATTTAATGGGGGGTCTCCTGCAGGAGAAAAATCCTTACAGAAATATGGTTATGAATATATGAAAAATAAACATACATAATAAATCTTTTAGTACCAATAAAATTTCAATAGTTCCCCTTGTTTTTTTTTTGTAAATGTCAGCCTAATTTTGGGCTAAGAATTAATTAAGACATCACATTCGAAATGGAAATCAACAATTGGATCATGGGACAGGCGTTCTGTGACCTTGACGGGGCCCCAACTTCTCTCTTCGATCGCGTTCACATTTGTCAATTTAATTTAATTTATGATTATTTTTTTCCTCATCTATAACTGGTACATAGTATATGGAACGCAACCTTTTCTCTGTTGTGTATTCCCCCCCCCCACATTCGCTTCGACTCGTTCAAATAATTTTGTTGTCATCTCGCATATTTATTAGCACCAGGCCGCCAAATGGGCCGCCGCAGCATCGGGCCTGGGCCTGGGCCTGAGAGGCGTTCGTCGTTATTTATTTGCGCATACAATAAATTTCTTTAAAAAAAAATACACACTAAATACCAGAAAAGTATGGAAGAAGAGTCGGTAAATAAATGAAGACGCGTGCAAAGGCAATTGAAGAACGTGCGGAGAGTTTTCCACCAGTCGAGCATTTCGACTGTGGGGCTGGATGCCTGTTAAGCGGATTTAATTGTTGGCCAGCTGCTGACTGGAATTGGATTTGGAAACTGTAGACCTTCGCTTGCTTTACACAGAATATAGACTTCGGTGTACAGTTTTCTAGGAAATAGAAACTTTGTTCACTTTGGCAAACCGTTTTTCAGTGGCATTAATTTACACCGGAGAGCATACACCTAGATTCAGGTGCAAGTCTTTGAAATACAGTGATCCGTATGCCCCCTCTCAGGAACTCTTACTGTCTCTGAGATCTAGGATCAGGAAGCCCTGTTCTCTTATTGTGTGCCTCCTGTTGTGAGTACGGTATCCCCTCGGAAAACCGAAAGTCGGGTATGCAACAGTTTTTTTTTTTTTTTTCGTGGGTGCTGCTTTTATCCCGATTTCCATCCCGCATCCTGGCAAGCGCCAAGCGGGTTAAACGGGTTCAAGCAGCCGACAGCCGAAAACTAACCGCAGGCGTCTCCCCATCCCCATCCCCATCCTCATTCCCTCCCAGCCCAGCCGCACGGCTTTGCATGTCGCGTGTGTGTGGTGTGTGGTGTGTGTGTGTGTGCCCTTTTGCTTTTACCTACATTCGGGGATTCGGTGGCGTTACTTAATGACCAACACTCTTTGTTCCGCTCTATTCATGGCCTTTTTTGTCCCACTCTAAACATGGCCCTGCTTTTTGTGGCTGGGTTTTTCGAAGGCGCGTAACGGTAACGACGGTAACGGTATCACACGGTGCTGTCCAGTCCGCGGTAAACGCACCCGGTCCGCGAATAGCGGTAAACGTTTAACAGTTAACGATAAGCGGTCAGCAGTCAGCAGTCAGCGGAATAACGAACTAAAACAAACAGAAAGCACGCCAACGACGAGGATGAAGGATGATGACACCGCCGGCGACAAGAACTAATGTTAGGGAGAGCGAGTGCGCGCGGGAGAGCGTGTCAGCCGCGTTTTTCAATGTTTACCGTTGGGCTGCCGTGCGCCGCGTGCTTCGCCTGGAAGTGTTCCGGTGCTTTGGGTTCCGTTCCGTTATCCGCGCGCGCCACACGACGATTCGTCCTTGCCCGAAAATGTTGGCGCAGACATTGAATCAAGCATTGAAGAAGAAGGCTCACCGCTGCGGCGCAAATCTGAGCCAGTGCGCTCTCTTTGGCCCGCTCTTGGCTTGACCCGTTACGTTTAACATGATACGCTTAAAATGAGTGGATTGTGATGCTTCTCTGGAATTTGGTACATGAGTAACACTCTCCGCCTGCTCCTATCACCACCCCCCAAAACCAACCGAGTGCAGAATGTGAGTCGAGTCGGATGGGATTGAGTGGAAACTCGGTAACATATTTTATTGAGCGCAAACTCTCTTTCACTCTGGCAGGCACTCTCTCCATGCTTTAGCATTCCATTTGTTGTTGCTGTTGGCTACATTGGGACCGGACCTCTACGGCTGAGGCGTACGGTTCGCCGTCTCCTCGAAGAACAGCTCCAGCAACTCGCTTTTGAGCAGCTGATCGCCGTCCAGCCGCTCGCTCCCCTTCCATAGCAAGACACTGGGTATGGAGGTGAGGGAGAACGGTGGCTTCCGGAAACTGTTGTTGTCGGAGCGATCCATCCAGGCGTCCCGATTGCCCACGTCCACCACCAGGACAAGGGCGTCCCGAGTGTACTGCCGGAATGCCGTCATAATGCCTTCCTCAGCTAGCAAGGGGACAAGGCACAACGATGAAAAGAGTAAGCAATGGGAAATGGCAGCTCTGTTTTCATACCCGTCACACAGTCCGGACACCAGCTGTTGCCCTTGCTGTCCTTCTCGCCGTAGAAATACAGGTAGATGGGGCTCGTCCTGGTTTTGTGTACGTTCAGCAAGTTCTGCAGCTCCTGGTAGCCGCGCACCGGCACATATTCCGTTGGCATTGTGTTCCTTGTGTATGCTGGCGCGTGATTGGAATGTACTTTGGCGGCGGGTGGCGGGTGGCGCACCGGCTAATCTAAAAGTGTCGATGCGATAGCGGATAGGATAAGTTTAATTACAAGTAGATTGTTTTATGATTATTTTTAGTTGCTCGGAAAGGGGGGCGGCACTCTAGCAACCGTGTGGCTGCAGATTTTTCGATCAAATATAACAGCCTGACCCTCAAAAATATACCGAAATATACCTTATCAATTTCAGAATATACCGCAAGTATACCGAAGAAAAAGAGTGGCTGTCCGCTTTCTGTTATGAGTATGGACATTTGTATACCCTCTTTTCTTTAACTCGGCATAAACAAAAGAAGCCTGCATTTTTAAACAATTAATTGAGCGTACAATTTGAGCCCCCGCCGCCAATTTACGGCGCAAATGAGACCGAGGAGAGCAGCACAACTGAGCGATGCCAAAGATGCCGAAATCCAGCCACGTGAGACCCTCGCATTAAGACTTACTTGACACTGTTGCCTGGATAATCCTGTTCGCTGCCCCCCTACAGAACATCGTGTGGAATCCGCCGCAGGTGAAGCAGCTCCTGACACTCTTTAAGCGGCACCGGAATCTCTACGATCCGACGGACCCTGAGTACAACAACAGGGGCCGGCGGTCCTTCGCCGTGGCTAGGATTCTCCTGGCCCTGCGTCCAGCGATGCCGCAGCTGTCCGAGGAAGATGTCCTAAACAAGTTTGGCAGCATACGGCGGAGGTACTCGGCCCTGACGCAGCGCATCAACGAGCCGGGCCTGCAGCTGCCCTACTGGTACCAGCTCATGGAGTTCTTCAGGCCCCACCTGAAGAACGGCAGCCCAGCGGAGAGCACGCACATATCAAGGGTCGGCGTGGCCAAGCGGCACAAACCCATCAAAGACGAGCATCTGGAGGCCCTGGACGCGATCCTCAGCCACACTGCGAGTGGCGGAAGGGCTGCGCCTGGGCTTGGCACTGGTGCTGGTGCTGGTCCTTCAGACGATCGATCGGCTTCCGACGATAGCAGCGAGGATGACGAGGCGGACGAGTCTGACGCGAGCAAACTGGACGCGCATCACGGCCGCTCGCCAGCGCAGGCTATTCTGGACACGGCCACATCCATGCTGGGACGTTTGGCCGACCGCGTCACCTACACGCCCGACGTGGAGGCCTTTGGCGAAATGCTGAAGGCCGAGATGCAGTCCCTGCAGCCACACAGCCGTCGCCAGCTGCGCAACAAGCTCATGGCGGTCATCATCGACGAGGGCAAAAGCTCAGAGTACTTGTAGCACGGCCATGTGAACGTTGCAATATACTCGTAATGTTTTAAGATTAGTTTAAGACGTCGCTTAATTTGAGAACTGAAAGAAATGCAACTGTTCGCTGCTCGCTTGCGTCTCTGGGTTGGCGCTGAATGGAGCGTTTCTGCTGGCTCAGGCCTCGCCCTGACCCAAATGTGGCAGCGTCCAAACTTGAACTTCATTGGAGCTGCAGCCGCAAGGTTGCCCTGGGTGGGCGAGAGCCAACAAAGAAAACTGCAACTTCAGGTGAAAAAGCGTTTATAAAAAGCGCGTACGGAGTTGGTAACGCAACTAGTAGATTAACCTGATCACGATGGGTAAGTCGCGACGGCGGGGCCACTTTACGCCACATGCACAGACTGCTCACCGACTGATCCGTTCCCAGCCTGCCACAAGATGTCTTTGTATGCGTTGCTGCTGGCACTGCTGCTGATCCTGCTGGACGTGCAGCTGGAGGCCTCCAAGATAGCCTACAAGAAGCCGCTCTACGGCAAGGGCAACTACATCAAGGACAAGCGCATGAGGAGCAAGCCAGTGACAGTCCCCGCCACAACCGCAGCCACCCCAACCACTGAGGCAGCTTGGCCAGCTGCCGTGGAGTTCGTTATTGTGACCACACCGCGGCCAGAGTTCAACAGCAGCACAGAGTCCAGTCCCAGTCCCACCGCCAACAGCAGCACCACGGAAGCCTTTGGCAGCAGCAGCCCAGCATCAACGCCTGAAACTCCAGCCACAACGACGACGACAGCGACGACGACATCAGCCAACAGCTTGGACAATACATTGCCATTGCCACCGACGCCAGCACCGGCAGCAGGCAGCACCACCACCAGCTGCCAACCTGGACAACCACCCAGTGCCGTGCACATGCGGCGTGTTCCTCTCCTCGCAGATGCAGCATGGCCTGCAGGAGGCGCCGCTCATCCATCAGGAGCTGGATCGCATGTTCGCGTGCAATGCGATTGGCCGGAAGCAGTGCCAAACCAAATGCCTGGAAGCGGTAAGACAAAATCAGCATAGAAACATTCCAGTCGAAACCAACCAACCAACCAACCATCCAACCACATCTCACACAGATCGTCCAGCACCTGCCCAACTCGGCCAACATTGTGTGCTCCGCCCTCGGCCATGACTGCCACAAGGAGCGGGCCTACTTGTTCATCAAGAACTGCCACAATCAGTGGGTTAACACCAATCTGCAGGCGGGCAGGGAGTACTGCTGCAAGGCAGGCGTGCCCTATCGGTGTCCATTGTTGGGCTAAACGCTTTGATTCCCATCTCCCATCCCATCTGTTGTGGGCTCAATAAATGCTTTGATATATTAGACACATTATGAGCGAGTATCGTATCGGCTGGCTGGCGGGGGGGTAGTTAAACTACATAGCTCCCGATATGATCCGAGTGTCGGGTCCGGCCAGCTGTTGAGTATTTTTCGAGTGCGCACAGTAATACGGAACCAATGCTGTCGCACAGGTTGTGGGTCGCCTCTAAATGATGTCCCCGACCCGATATGCATCAGCTCCAGGCTCCAAAGTGCCCCCAGGCTCCCTTAAAGCCTGCAGAAGCCACAAAAAGCGCAAAAATCGTATGGGTGATGTGGATTTCGGTATTTTGGTATTTTGTTGGTACTAGCAGTGTGACCATGCCAGCGTCGCACAGCTGACAGCAAACATAAACTAACAATTAATTAAGTTTTCGTCGTTCGGGGCATAAAACAAGGAATATTTCTACGAGTTCTACTAGTTCTACCAGCAGGTGAGTGGCAGACGGGGAAACCTAATGAATGTATGTAAACATCCACACATTGCAGAAGCTGTTTAGGAAAAATGGTGTGCCTGCCGTGCTTTATCATTCCACTGTTGCTCTACATTTGGCACAAGTTCGTGCAGCCCTATCTGCTGCGCTACTGGAACCCGTGGGAGAAGAAGGACGCCCAGGGGAATGTGATCAAGGCGGGGCCGGAGTTCCCGTTCGAGTGCAAGGGCGGCGTCTGCCCCTATGTGAAGAAGACAAACGCTGACACCAACGACACGGAAACCACATCATCTGAGACAGTCACCGGGTCAGACGGCCAGGAGACTACAACGACCACCACAACCACCACGACTACAACCACTTCTTCGTCATCGTTTGGGCCAGCCACTGAGCCAAGCTTGGAGGAAACAAAGAAGTTAATTTAGTCAAAATTTCATGTGTTTTTTTTTCTTCTCGCTTGTACCATAAGTTTTGACACAACGCACACAGTCACACACACCCAGGGGTGTCCCACGCTGTGTGAGTGGTGGGCTGGGGGACACGTTATCTAAAGAGCAGCAAACAATTACGCTTAAAAAAAGAATGTTAACTTTATTGTAATTACACATTTGCAATCACCCAAACCGAGTGCGCGTTGTTTCTGGAGTGGGTGTGGGGTCCAGGACAAGTTCGGAGGTTGTCCGCGCCAGGAGCTTCCTGGCTGTATTTATGGGTTTGTTTGCTGGCTCCTTAAATTCTTTATAATTGTGAGAATTGTGTTGTTTTATTGCTTCACAGATGCGGCTCCCAGTTGGCTAATTGTGGGGGGGCCCAAGCAAAGAACATTTTCCAAACTGGCGAAATGATCGCCAGGATTTAAATGATTATCGCTGTGAGATACTCTCTTACACAGGGTGTCCAAATAACAGAAAACAAAAGTCGAATCGAATTGTTTTTAAAATAATTATTTAATATTTATTATTTATGTCAAAAAAAGTTGCATTTCTGTTTGTTGTTTTGCCGTTTAAGTTAGGAAAACAAGTAATTTTACAATTTACACATTAAAAACTTAACTTACACAAAAATATAGCGATATAGCGTTGAAAGAAGAATCATTAAAACTCAAATAAAAAATTGATGAAAATCGAACAAGAAAAATCGTTGTGTTTTTTGTTGTTTTGTTTTAGATTTAGTTTTTGTTTCAGTTTTAGTGTCTAATTTCCCCTTTGCATATTTTTTGAAAATATTTAACCATCAACTTTGATTTCGCGGGTGGGGTGTGTGTGTGTGGGGTGAGGTGTGGGTAGGGCAGGCGGGGGTGTGGGGCTTATATATATAGAAAACTTGGCTGGTTAAGGTCTTTTCTTTTCTTTTCT
Source organism: Drosophila tristis (assembly GCA_018150885.1). Lineage (NCBI taxonomy): Eukaryota > Metazoa > Arthropoda > Insecta > Diptera > Drosophilidae > Drosophila > Drosophila tristis. The sequence goes on along the minus strand of JAECWT010000086.1, from coordinate 1,837,849 downwards.
TTTCTTGTCTTTTGTTGTCTTATCATATCTTGTTCTTGTGTTTTATTTTTGTTTTTGTTTTCTTTTTATTGTGATTTTTGTTTTGTTTTTGTTTTGTCTTTTATGGTGATTTTGTGGAATTATTTGTTGCAAATCTCTTGCCGTCATTTGTTTGTCTGTCCAACTTAATTCAAACAGTTATGAGAATCTTTTTACAGTTTAGCTTAGTTAATATGTAATAATACATAATAATCATATTAATAAAAATAATAATAATAATAATAGAAAAAAAAACGTCGTGTAAAAAAAAAAATGGGGTTTTTGTTTGATGGTAGTTTATAGCTAACAATTTTGTTTATATAAGCACTTCAGTTTGGAAACATACAGAATGCCGACATGCACCCACAGTACATATATGTATATATGTATATGTACATGGTGCACGTATGCATATCGGATAGGCGATCGTTAATTGTATAATTCGTTAAAAACTTAATGGCTAAACGTAGCCTAGACTTAGGCCTAGTGATATATGCTGTCTGTATGTATATATCCGTATGTGTGTGTGTGTGTGTGTGTATGTTTGTGGGTATATGGGGGGAGGAGGCGTGAGTGTTGGGGCGGGGCTCTTACATCTTATAGCTATCTATATCTGAACAGAATCGAATGCCACAATTACACTTGTGTTCAGAATTTTCGCTAGTTTAAGGTTTTCGGTTTCTGTTTTTGTTGTGTTTTTTGTTTTAGTTTTTTGTTTTAGTTTTTAGTTTTTAGTTTTAGTTTTTAGTTTTTAGTTTTTTTTTTTGTTTTGTTTTGTTACTGGAAGCGACGACGATGACGTTACGACAAATCAAATGCGCCACAAAAACGACCTCTTAGTCTACGTCTACATATTATGTATCCTAGCTGGGTAAAAGTTATCTACATATGTATGTGTGTGTATGTGTATATATATGGGTAGATATGTGTACACATATACAATTTTATATATGCGATCTAGATCATCCGATTTCAACGCGCACTGTACAACAATCATTAAGAATTAATTTAAATTATTACAAATTATTACGTTCCCATTTCTCTCCTCTCTCTTTCTCTCTCGGTCTCTTTTATCGCCTTTTGTTATGCATTACTATTAAAACTTAAACCCTAAACAGACACTAAAAAAAAAGAGCGCTTCCAAAAAAAAAAAAATATTAGCATTTTTTTATATAGATTCAGATATAGAACGCAGTCCCTCCCACAGGTGACTCTTTAAGAGTCGCATGCACCACCGTTCGGTTCGTCGTTCCAGCTGTGTGTGTGTGTCGTCAGTGGTCCGTCAATGGTCAAATGTAGATGGCCTCGGATCCCTTGTTGGCCTGATGGCCACCCGAGATGTACAGATTGTTGGCCGCCGGCGATTGCACGCCCTCGGACCAGTCCGAATTCGAGCGGGGCGACGACGAGGACCAGTGTCCGGGCGATTCTGGCGAGGGTGTGGGATAGCTGTCCAACGTCTGCACGAGATGCTGCGGCGTGTGTCCGCCCGAATGCTGACTGGGCGGCGTTAGGTACTGATAGAAGGCCTGATTGTGCTGCGACGACGGCGACAGCATGTTGGTCGATGGCGATGATCCGGACATTGAACTTTGTATCGAGGGCGGATTCATTTGACCCGAGTGAAATGAGTCTGTAACAATGCAAATGCAACGATTATTTGCCCGTTTCCTTTTTGTTTGGCGCTGCTGTCTTGGCACTTACCCGGAGATCCACAAAATCCATTCAAGTCCAAACCTGCTGAACCGAATTCCAGGCCTCCAATCTGCTGCTGCTGCTGCTGCTGCTGTTGCTGCTGCTGCTGTTGATGTTGCTGCTGTTGCTGCTGCTGCTGCTGCTGCTGCTGCTGCTGCTGCTGCTGCTGCTGCTGCTGCTGCTGTTGCTGTTGCTGCTGCTGCTGCTGCTGCTGCTGCTGTGGGGATAGCGTCTGCATTATTGCACTGCCCTTGGATGATTGGGGCGGGGCCAGCATAATGCCCATATCGCTGCCCGTGGGCGAGATGATGCCCAGACTAACTGGCGAGCTCTGTGGCCCGACCTGGCCACCGCCCAGCAAGCTGTTCAGATTGCTGCCGCCGAACTGCTTCTGCTGTGTGGCATGCCGCATCGCCTGTATGTGCGTCGGGGATGTGGGCAAACTAGGACGTGATTTAGCTGGCGATGGAGAGCCTACAGCAGGGGAGAGACACAGGGAGAGATGATAAGCGATTAGCAAACGAAAGTCCAGCATCCAAATATACATGTATATATAGGCAAGAACTCACCCAGATAGGCGTGCGGCGACAGGGCCAGACTGCTCTGCACCGAGTGCGGCGGCGACTGATTCGAATAGGGTGGACTGAGTCCCTGCTCATGGCTGCTGGCGGCACCCGTCAGGCCACCGACCAGCCCGCCGCACATTCCATTGCCGTTGCGATTGCCGCCGATGATGCCGCCATTGCCATTCATTCCGAGTCCCTGGCCACTGAGCAGCTCCTGCTGAAATGGCGAGCCCATCGAGTAGCCATAATTGTCCAGCTTGATCATGTCCAGGCCATTGCCCGGTGGCAGTGATTGCAGCGACTGGGCATTCTGTAAGAAAAAACCATTCAAAATTAGAAGCCTGCCAAAGGATTGGGGGCCCTCGTGTCGACTCACCTTGATGCAATCCTCATAGCTCGGCGGCTGTTTGGCCCCATTGGGTCCGCTGGGCTGTGGCGCGGCCATGGCGTTCGAGTACATGGAGTTCGTGTCGTAGGGGCTGGGCAGGTTGCCGTTCATGCCGTTCACGCCCACGCCCAGCGGCGAGGAGGCATCCAGCTCCGAGGCCATCACGGCGGCCCCTGTCGCCGACAGCAGGGCTGTGGCTGGTGGCGGGTTTGATGCCCCCGCACCTGCACCCACACTCGCACCCGTTCCCGCGCCCGTCGTTGAGCCGCTCATCAGCTGGACGGGATTGAGGCTCGTGCCGCCGTTCATGGCCCCCTTTTTTGAGGCCGCATTTGTCTTTTTTGAGCTTGCCTTGCGCCTGAGACTGCCGGCAGCGTCGAGGCCATTGTCGGGACTGCTGCCCTCGATCAGCTTTGCCTTCTTGGCGGCCTTCTGCTTGGCCGTTTGGTTGCTCTGCTTGCCGGCGCCATGGCCGGCGCCATTGCCGCCACCGCCAGCCGATATCACCGTCGGCTGTGTGATCAGCTGCGGCTGCTGGCCCGGCGGCGGTGAGCCGATCATCGCCTGCGGCGTCATGCTGAGCATCTGCGGTGACCTGGGCACATGCTCGTCCAGCAGCCGGACAATGTCGTGGTGCAGCCGCTCGCTGGCCACGTCCCGGGGCAGTCGGTCCATGTGGTCGGTGATCTCGCGATTGGCAAAGTTATCCAGCAGGGCCTTGCACGCCTCGTAGCTGCCCTCGCGGGCGGCCAGGAACAGCGGCGTCTCGTCCTTGTCGTCCTGGGCGTCGCGATTGGCATGGTGCATCAGCAGGATGTTCACCGCCTCCGTATTGTTGACGGCAGCCGCCCAATGCAGCGCCGTCTTGCCCGAGTTGTCGGCCGCATTGATGTCCGCATCGGCGGTGATCAAATCCTCGACCATGCCCTCGATGGCCAGGCGGGCGGCGAGTATCAGCGGCGTGGTGCCGTCATGCATGCGCGCATTCAGATTGGTGGCCCTGTTCCGCAGCAGAATCTGAAAGACGCCCATGGCATCGGCAGCCACGGCGGCATGCAGTGGCGTCCGGCCGGTGTTGTCCTGGCAGTTGGCATCGGCGCCGGCATCGAGCAGTCGCTTGGCGGCATCCGCCCGCGCGTAGCGAGCGGCCAGATGCAGCGACGTCTCGCCCGTCTTGTCCATGGTGGCGTCCAGCTGGGCGCCCTGGGCCAGCAGATCGGAGATCACCTGAGCGGTGCTGTCGTCGTTGTTCTCAATGTCCTCGCCGCTGTCCAGGCCGCCGCCGCGCACCGCCACAATCATGAGCGGCGTGAGGCCGCAGGGGCCGCGCGCATCCACGTCGTGCTTGCCGCCATCCTGGTGGGCGGGCGGCGTCATAATGGCCCGCACATCGGCCACATCCAGATGGGCCTGCGACCAGACCCTCTGGTCGGCCTCCTCGTAATCGCTGACCATCGTATGGTCGCTGGCATAGCCCCCGTTGTTGCCCAGCCCCACCACGGAGACGGGATCGCTGCGCTGCCGCTTGGGCAGCGGCATATCCGACTCGTCGTCGGACCAGTGGCCGCCCGGCTGGCCCACGCCCTGCGACTGCATGGCCACCTGCTTGTTCAGGTTGCGCATCTCCTGGCCGTGGGGATCGCGACGACGCCGCGACATGACGGCCGCCGGCGCACGGAAGCCCTCCGGGAACCACGTGACGCCATGGGCCCGCTTGCGCTGTGTGCTCAGCACCATGCCCACGAAGGCCAGCGCAATGATGACCAGTATGATGCCCGCGATCACGTACTTGACATTCGCCGGCGGCTCGCCGCTGTCGTCGTCCCCGGGGCTCTGCACGCCGCGCACACTGTGTATGGGGAAGGCGTTGATCTGGTGCTTGGCCGCGGTGGCGGCGAGAAATTCGGCCGCCTCGGCCGCATGCTGGAAGCACTCGGTGCACTTGCGATTGTCGATCTCCAGGTAGATCTGGATGCCCGTCTTGTAGCCCTGCTGCGTGTACAGGATCTTGTTCTTGCGGCCGAATTCCGAGTCCTCGATCTCGGGCATGCGCACCGTGTCCTTCCAGTTGATGATCATGTCCCGGCCCAGCGAGTCCTTCTTCATGCGCACCGTGGTGCGCAGCATGTGGCTGATGTTGCGCAAAAATTGCGCCTGCAGCGTGCGAAACTGTTCGACGTCCATCAGCATGACCACGGACATGGCGCCCTCCGCGAGCTGCGGCGACTGCGTCTTGTTCTCGCAGTCGAGCCCGTCCCAGCTGCACTCGGCATTGTTGCAGTAGTAGTCGCAGACGCCGTCGCCGTAGTGCTTCTGGCAGTAGGCGTCGTACAGGAAGTTGCAGCTCTTCAGCTTGCGCTCGCAGTCGTGGCCATCGAAGTGGCAGGCCACGTTGTTGCACTCGTCGTTGCACTTGCCGTTCTTGAAGACGTTCCAGCACTCGGGCCCGGTGCAATTGGCCCACGGATTGATGCCCAGCGAGCAGTCGTTGCCATCAAAGTTGCACGCATAGCTGTTGCATTCGGCATCACAGATGCCGTTGCCCTGCTTCTCCTGGCAGCCCCGCTGCCGGCACATCGCCCGCTGCTGCTCGAGATCGGCCGCATAGCGATCGAGGCCGCTGCTGGTGCTGCCGGAGCCGCCCCAGCCCGGGTAGCTGGCATCGTAGACGTGACAGCGCTTGCCCTTCCAGCGGCTGGGACACAGGCAGTCGTAGTCGCCCAGCAGATTGTCGCAGGCGGCGCCCTGCTGGCACGGATTCGGCTGGCACTCGTCCAGCGTGTCCACCTCGCAGTGTTCGCCGGTGGTGCCGCGCGGGCACTCGCACCGATACCCAAAGCCGTCGTCGTCCACCACACAGTTGCCGACGAGGCAGGGATTCGAGTCGCAGTCCTGGCCGCTCAGCTCACAGTTCTTGCCGTAGAAGCCATTGTTGCAGATGCAGTGGTGGCCGCTCTGCCGTATGTTGCAGTTGCCGCCATTCTGGCAGGGACTGTGCGCACAGAAGTCCACCTTGTGCTCGCAGTGGCGCCCCATGTGGCCCGGCCGGCAGTTGCAGTGGTAGTTGTTCACCAGCTGGACGCAGTCGAGGGTGCCGGCGTTGGAGCACGGATTGCTGAGGCACTCGTTGATGTCGCCCTCGCAGCGGGCGCCCACAAAGCCGGGCGGACAGACGCACTCAAAGCCGCCGACGCGATCGATGCAGCTGCCATTGTTGTGGCAGGCGCCGGGCACACAGTCCTCCTGATTGATCTCACAAATGATGCCCAGTGTGCCGGGCGGGCAGCTGCAGCTGAAGTCCTTGACCAGGTCGTGGCAGGTGCCGCCATTCTGGCACGGATTCGGCGCACAGTCGTCGATGTTCAGCTCGCAGTTCTGCCCCTGGAAGCCCTGCCGGCAGTTGCACTCGTAGGCCCCGATGAGATCGCGGCAGGTGCCGCCGTTCTGGCAGGGCTGGGAGGCGCACTCGTCGATCTCCTGCTGGCAGTAGCTGCCCGCATAGCCCTGCGAGCAGTAGCACACGTGACTGTTGCCGTGATCCTTGCAGGTGCCGTTGTTGCACAGCTGCCGCAGACTCAAGCCCTTGCGGTCGGCGGCATCCTGGCAGGAGATGGTCTGCACGTCGCACAACTTGCCCGTCCAGCCGGCGGAGCACTTGCAGCTGAACTGATGCTTCATCTGGCTGCAGGTCGCTCCGTTCTCGCACGGCGACTGGCCGCACCAGTCCACATAGTCGCCGCACTGCTTGCCCGTGTAGCCGCTGGGACAGTGGCACGTGTACTCGTCCCGCTGCTCGTGGCATGTGGCGCCGTTCAGGCAGGGCGAGGAGTCGCACTTGTTCAGCTTGTACTGGCAGTTGGCGCCGGAGAAGCCCGACAGGCAGCTGCAGTTGTAGCCGTTGATGCCGTCGATGCAACTGCCGCCGTTCAGGCAGGAGCTGTCCGTGCAGTCCTCGTCGTTCGTCTGGCAATTGATGCCGCTGAAGCCCAGCGGACAGGTGCACGTGTAGCTGTTCACGTACTGGCTGCACGTCGCGCCGTTCTGGCAGGGCTGGCTCAGGCACTCGTTGATGTCCGTCTCGCAGTGCTTGCCATCGAATCCGTCCACGCACAGGCAGCTGTAGTCCCCGATGCCGTCCAGGCAGGTGCCGCCATTCTGGCACGGGAACGAGGCGCAGTCGTCCGTGTTGATGGCACAGTCGCGGCCCTCGTAGCCCTTGGTGCAGAGGCACTTGTAGGAGCCGGGCACGTTCAGGCAGCTGGCACCGTTCCGGCAGGGCGAGCTGAGGGCGCACTCGTCAATGTCCTCGTCGCAGAAGCGGCCCGTGTAGCCGAGCTTGCAGGTGCACGAAAAGTCCAGGAAGTTGGAGCTGGGCGTACACTTGGCCTCGTTGCGGCACCGATTGCTGGCGCATGGGTCCAGCTTGCTCTCGCAGTCGCGACCCGTGAAGGGCACTCGGCAGACGCACTTGTAGCCGTTGACCTTGTCGATGCAGGTGCCGCCATTGCCGCACGGATTCGTCACACAGTCGTCGATGTTCGTCTCGCACTTCTGGCCGGTGTAGCCGGGCATGCACTGGCAGGCGAAGGCGTTCAGCTTGTCGTAGCAGGTGCCGCCGTGCTGGCACGGATTGCTGCTGCACTCGTCGATGTCCGTCTCGCAGCGCTTGCCGTTGTAGCCCGGCGGACAGTGGCAGATGTACTCGTTGATGCCGTCCTCGCAGCGAGCGCCGTTCACGCACGGATTCGAGGCGCACTCGTCCACATCGCTGAGGCAGTGGGCGTCGTAGAAGCCCCGCGGGCACTCGCACTTGTAGCCATTCACCTGGTCGATGCAGACGCCATTGTTGGCGCACGGACTGCTGATGCACTCGTCCACATTCTTCTCGCAGTGCTGGCCCGTGAACCCAGGCACACACTGGCAGCTGTACGAGTTGATGCCGTCGATGCAGGTGGCGCCGTTGTTGCACGGATTGCTGTGGCACTCGTTCACATTGATCTCGCAGTTCTTGCCGCTGGTGCCCGGCTGACAGTGGCAGACGTAGCTGCCCACACGGTCCTGGCAATGCCCATCGAACTGGCACGGATTCGATTCGCACTCGTTGATCTGCTTCTGGCAGATGTAGCCCGTGTAGCCGGGATCGCAGAGGCACGTGAAGCTGTTGTTGCCATCGATGCACTTGCCCCGGTGGCACGGATTCGAGTCGCAGTCATTGATGTTGATCTCGCAGCTGGTGCCCGTGTAGCCCGGCGGACACTCGCAGCTGTAGCCAGCTATCGAGTCGTGGCAGATGCCCCGATTCCTGCACGGCTGCGACTGGCAGTCGTCGATGTTGATCTGGCAGCGGGCGCCCGTGAAGCCCAGGGCACAGCTGCACGTGAAGTCGTTGATCTTGTCGTGGCAGGTGCCGTCGTTGAGGCAGGGACTCGACTGGCACTCGTCAATGTCGATCTCGCACTGGGTGCCCGTGAAGCCCGGCATGCAGACGCACCGGAAGGTGCCCGGATCGTCCAGGCAGCTGCCCTCGTTCTGGCACGGATGCGACTCGCACTCGTTGATGTTCGTCTCGCAGCGGGGACCCGTGAAGCCCTGCGAACAGTTGCACCGATAGCTGCCGGGCGTGTTCACGCAGATGCCGTTGTGTTCGCACGGCGAGCCCTGGTCGCACTCGTCAATGTCCTCGGAGCAGTCGACGCCCTTGTAGCCGGTGGCGCAGGAGCACGCGTACGAGCCATTGATCGGCGATGTGTCACAGATGGCGTCCTCGTGGCAGGGATTCGAGGTGCAGGCGTCGTCCAGGTGGCACAGCAGCCCCGTCTTGCCCTTGGTGCACTGGCAGTAGAAGCTGCCGACGCCATCGATGCAGGTCGCACCGTAAAAGCAGGCCGCCTGCACACAGTCGTCGATGTTCTCGCTGCAGTCCGAGCCGGCCCATCCGTTCACACAGATGCAGCTGTACGATCCGTGGGTGTTTGTGCAGGTCGCTCCGTTCTGGCACACGGCCGGACGCAGGGCGCACTCGTCCACATCGTCCTCGCAGTAGCGGCCCGTGAAGTTCGGCGGACAGCTGCAGCGGTAGTCGTTGATGCCGTCGATGCAGGTCGCCCCATTCTGGCACATGTTGCCCGAGCAGTCATCGATATTCTGGTCGCAGTTCTTACCCTCGAAGCCTGTCCAATCCAAGCATGGAAATAGGAGAGAAATCAGCAAACGTTAGTGATCGTCATTATTCGATTTGCATCGGTATTTAATGCTTAACATTAGCAGAATTGGCTGATTAATTTCTAGGCTCAGATCAAGTGTGATTAAACGAGAATGGAACTAACTTTTAGAGCTTCCAATTGCAAAGCAGGGCTCGGCACGGCCCTATCTAATGGGAAACGCATTGCAAACCATGTGAGTGTGTGCGTGCGGACCACCGATACACTCGCGGTCAATATAATACGTATAGCCAATATTCTTCAATTTTTTTTTAATTGCACTTTACATAATTGATGTCGAGCCAAAACCTTACCATTGATTGATTCAAGCAAAAGTACTTTTCGTACATGTTTCTGCCTATTTTAGCTTTTGCAATATTTCGAATTATAATAGAAATAGCAGGCAGATCATTGAAACTAAATTTTGTTTTGGCTTGGTTTGCTTTACTTTAGAAGGTTCTTTTTCCATATTTTTACCATATCATTTTCATTTGATGCTAGAAATGTGCTCCGAAATCGGATACAATTGTGCGAATGAACGGTCACACTGCCCAGCGTATGTGTTCTCTCGTAGCCTCTCTCCGAATACTGCTCTGCCCACATGGCATATTAATAGGAAGGTAAGGCAGAGGCTGCATATATGCACACGCTCCCTCTGCGTGTGTGTGTGTGTCCAATGAAGTGCATAAACAGATTCATAAAATGCTTCAATAAACGAAAACGTTTAAAGCAACAACAAAAAGCAACAAAAGACGAGGGAATGGAAGAATACAACAGAAAAGGTGGTTGTCAGTGGCGAAGGAGCCGCACAAAGCGAAAAGGCCGCTTAAAAATATCGCCTTGTTGGAGGAATGCTCTGCAGCTGTGATGCACATGTTTTGTTCCAAGCAGCCAGCCAGCCAGCCCCAGAGACAGACAGACAGACAGAGAGCCGGCTTGGCTTGCTCTCTCCCTCTCTCTCTCACTCTCTTGAAAATTACCTGTGCTCTCGCCGCTCTCGCATCTTGCGTCTCGTTCTCTCCCCCTCCTGTTTTGCCAGCGGCAATGTAGAAAACGGAACAACGAAACAACAACGCTGCGCATGCGAAGCGAATGGGCAAACAAAATATAACGTACAAAACAGAGACAGAGGAAAGGCAGCCGACGCCGTCGCCGCCGCCGCTGCGCAGAGGCATTCATACATGCATGCTCTGTGTGTGTTTGTGTGCGCGAGTGTGTGTGTGTACAACACGTCTTTAGTTGTTCTTTCCCACGGTCTCATATCTGGCCAGCCCCAAACCCGAAGCCAGCCCAGCCGCAGCCCGAAGCTTCGAACGCTGGCTGGAAGCCCGGTCAGCGCTATCTTGAATGCGCGCCAAGCTAAATGAGCGTCGGACTACTCGCTCTAACCCATTCCACAACAAACCAAGCCACACCACACTCTCTCTGCCTCCCTCTCTCACAAACAGACTGACAGAATGCCAGCTGGGGGAAACCGACTCTTTACACACCCTAGCCGAGCGATTCGTCGTTTCTATGGCAGCACTGTCTAAAAGATTCAGTTAGTCTAAATTAATAAACTAATTCTAATAAGTAATGGAGTTATTTGTAATATTTTTTTTATTTTTGTGTCTTCGCTGGCAAACATTTGATTGAAATCATAATGCCGCGCTTGTGTAAAGGGTATAAAAATGTGCTTATGCTGCGCGCGCTTCGGCGGCTTGCTCTTGCTCTCTCTGTCTGGCATATGTACGATTACTCTCTCTCTATCTCTTTCGCATGCTTGCCTGCTGCCCGCCCTCTCCACAGCAACAAACTCGATCGAGTTTTGGGCTTCGTTCATTGCGCTTTACTTTGCTTTTGGTTTACTTTGCTGTGTGTGTGTGTGTCTTTGTGTTTGTGTTTGTTTCGAGGAATTAAATCGCACTTTATGTGTGATCTCTCTCTCGCTCTCGCTCTCTTGTTCGAGTTGGCTCTCCTTCTTGCTGCTGCCCGCCCTGCTCTTATTGCAATGGTTTTTTTTTTTGGGGGCTAAAATAAAGCTCTCTCTCTCGCCCACAAGCTTTGTTTTTAATGGTTTTTCTTGCTTGGTCGGTTTTAAGTTGAGTTTACAAAAGGAAGGGCCCACAGCCAAGACACACATACACACAAACAAACATACACACATGCATGCATGTACATATGTAAGAGGGAGAGCGACTGCTGCAACTTGTTGCCTGGATACCCACGAAGAGTGGCATTTTAAGTGTCTCGTCTCTCAGTAACTGCCGTTCGCTGCAACTGTGTTGGTTTTTAAAAATAAACCAAGGCAGGCGGCGCATCACAATTCAGGATGGGACAGGGATAGGCGCGGCAGAGAAAGAGTAAGAGCATAGCAACAACAACAACAACATCTGCTGTTGCACACACACACACACACACACAAACAAACGGAAACACACACATGTTTCATATTCGTTTCGCTTTTTCCATTCTTTCATTTTTCATTGCGTGTAAATAAAAAGTCACAGTAAAAGTCACCCAGTCACTTAGTGACCGCCGCACTTTGAACTCCCAACTCGGCAGCATTCGGCTGGCAGATTGTAGATCATTATTACATATACATATGTATGTACATATATGTATATCGAAATCCGCAATAGGAATCCGCATGTGCAAACAGCCAATGCATGTCAGAGGGAGCTGCAGCTAACACAGATGCAGTCGGTTGGGTAGGGCAAGGGGACTGCAAGAGCAGCAGATGCCAGCGGCAGGCGGGGATAAGTTATAGACACCACTAAAAGTAGGGGAAGGATGCGAGAGAAGCATCTGTGGGTAAAATGTACAGGAGAGCCAGAGGCCAGAGGGACCAGAAGAATATGATGTCAAATTTTGTGTCCTTAATTTCTGGCTCAGATTTTAAGGGCAGCCAAAAATATCAACTCAAGCTGCTTCTCTTTAAGTACAAGGCCTCTCCTTTTTTCTTTTTAGTTTGATGGTTAAATAAATTTTGTAAACAACTAAATGCATTCAATTGTCAAGCATAGATTCCTTCTTCTGCATGCAAAGATCGCAAGCAGAGCGGATCGCAGACGATACATAACTACCCCCATAGTCCGAAGTTATATTCTGATGCCATAGATTAAGCTATAGCTACTATAGCTAAGTAGCTTGGGGAACAATCAATCTGAATGCGGCTAGTAAAAATGCTTCGGCCTCTGAACCTTCCTTTTATTTTATTTTTGTTGTTTTTGTTTCTGTGCGGATTTCGTTTGGGCTCTGCAACTTGTTTCCCAGCCAGCCCACAGACTCTGTTTCTTCTTTCTTTATTTTGCATAATGAGTGCAACTCCCTCCGCCCCAACTCCAGTTCCATTGCCTCTGTCCACCCGCCCGCCCGCCCGCCGCCACACTATGTGCCCCATTGCGCCGTGATGTCCACAGGGCGCTTCGTGTCGTGTCGTGTCGAGGCTGTCTGTCTGTCTGTCTGTTTGGCTGTTGTAATTCGGTTGGGATTGCTCAACATTAGCCAGAAACAACAACAACAACAGCAAAGAGTGCAAAAACAGCCGCAAAAAGGCGTTATAACATTTCCCATCGTAATAAATATTTCAATTTTGGTCACACTTTCACACGATCCCAAACACTGATCCGATCCCAGCCAGATCCCCATCCGATCCGTTTCGATCCCAAGCCAGACCAAAGCGATGCCTGGCCCTGCCCCTGCCCAGCCCATGCCCAGTGCTTTGCGTTTTGTCTCATTAGAATTTTTGATTGGGCGCAATTAAAAGGCCAGACGACATACAGAAAGACGGGGACCAGACCGACCCCAAAGACCCCCAGAGAGTGACAATTCCCAGTGGCGGCTGGTCACACTGTGCCTGCCGCACTGTGCCCCCCTTGGCTGTTGTTGCAACTGCTTGTTGGCTGGCTGGCTGGCTGGCTGGCTGGCTGGCTGGTTGCAGTTGCACCAGCACAAATAATGTCGTGTGCAATTCTCTTCAATTGAAATGAATTAATTGAAAATTGCACACAAACACACACACGCACACAGCACACACATGGATACACGGATGCTCGGATACTAATGGGTATAATGCAATGCGAGCAATTTACATGATGAATACAACAACAATGTTTACTTTATTGAATGGGTGACAATTGACGACAGAAGAAGGTTGCTTTGCTGCAGATATGAACAATGTGCAACATCGAGAGGAGCAGCTATAGCTATGGCTATGGAAGAGCTCCCCCTTGCAGCCAAATTACTTTTCAGCGCAGTTCCAGTTGCAGTGCTCCAATCCATAAATGGGGAGTGCTACGCTTTCCGCTCCCTCCATTCCATGCTTGCATGTAGCAAACAATCGCAAGACAGAAAGAATTTAGCCAAAAGCGCGAACCAACGCTGGGACTCGGCACGCACAAGCGAATGCTGCGCAAAGAGAATGCAGTTGAATGGTAAAAACGCTTCGCTGACAAGGATTTGTGGATCTTGTGGATTATATTATTTTTTCTACAATCGAGCCTTTGCCATGCAGATGAATATCCACAAAGTTCCAGGTTGAGGGCCAAAAAAAGCACTCAAGTGGTTCGAAAATTACAATAGACAATTCCACAGTCAAAAGAGGCTGCGGCTGCGGCTTCGCCTTCCACTCTTTGGGGGTTTGGGGGTGGGCGGCACGCTGGCTGCCTGCCACACTCTCTTCCCACAAATCAGTGGAATGAATGCTTAAGCACAGTTACGCCCTAAGGAGGTCATGCAACACAATCAGCGCATTAAGGAGCCGCCACAACGGGGCACTGGGGGCAGCCAGGCACAGGCAGGCACTGGCAGAAAGAAGCAGATGAGGCCACGATCTTTTTTCGGGCTGCCTGTGCCTGGGCCTCTGCCTCTGCCTCGATGAAATTCGTAATGGGCAATGGCGGAATGGAATGGAATGGAATGGATTGGATTGGAATGGAATGGTCTCCGTCTCCTCCTGTGTCTCTGGCATGTAAAAGTTGAACCAAACTGATGAATGATGCTCTGAGGCTCACGAGGTTCACGGGCCGCGGCAGTGCCGAATGGTGGCTGACAAACGAGTTTGAACCTTTTGGCAACAGCAGCAGCAGCAGCAGCAGCCAGTAGTCGACTTGCCGCGTGGGCGAATGTGGCAGCCACAGCAGTCGAGTCTCTCTCTCTCTGTCTTTGGCTCGTGGCTAGTCATGAGTCATGACGCGAGAACAGTTCTCATCGGAACTCACTGGCAAGCCGTCTCCAAGTCCCAGTGCTGAGAACTCATGGCCTCGGGTCTGGCCCGTAATCGAAGCCATTGCAATTTTTGCCTGGACTCGCGACTGCAATCAAGATTTGCATTTGGAAGAGCTACAGAAATTATATCTAATAATCTATCTATGTATTTTCGTTGAGCCTGGAACTAAGCTGCAAATTATGGAAGAGGAGCACTCACCTGTGGTGCATTTGCAGTCGTAGGAGAGGCCGTTCGAACGGCAATTGCCACCGTTCTGGCAGGGCGATGGATTGCAGGGCTTGTACTTCTCGTCGCAGTCCTTGCCCTTGTAGCCCGTGGGACACACGCAGCTGTGGAGACAGAACAAACAAAAAGAGTGATTAAATTTTAGGGTTTAAACATTAAGAGCAATTAAATGTGTAGGTTACGAGTGCAACCAGGAATGGCAATGGGAATGGGAATGCGCACGGGGATGGGGTTGGGCATGGGGTAATGGCAATGGAACTTCCGTTTGCAGTACTGCGGATATCTGGATTTGGATTTGGATCTCTCATTCGAGTATCCCAATCCTACAGAGAGAGAGAGAGAGAGGTTATTTGTGTGTGTGTGTGTGTGCCACTGCCACTGCCACAATTGCTTAGAGAGCGAGAGAGAGGGGAGTTCCTTAACCGGTTCTGGGACAAACCAAACCTCTCCCTCGCTCAACTTCCAACTCCAACTCCGACTGGAACTCTCTTTTATGGCCAGAGTTGTTTCTGTTTCTGTTTCGGTTTTTTTTTCTTCTTACTTTGATTTTGTACAACAATTTTTATGCCACTTCCACTGGCTGCCACTGCCACTGCTTTGTTCTTTATTCTTAATGTGATTTAAACTTAATTTGTTTGTGGCATGTAAACCCAGCCCCAGCCCCAACCAACCAACCAACCAACTCCCGAGTGCAATGAGATTCTTGAGAAATGTTTTTTTTCTTTTTTTTCGTTTTTGTTGTTGTTTTGAGCCCGGAAAAACGAGTTTGGGGTTTGGGTTTCTTTTTCGGGCACCTTCTGTAGTGATGATGGTGGCACCTTAAAAGGCCAAAGACAACGACCATGTCTGGGGCCACGCCCCGCCCCGCCGCAGCACTAATTAAGACCATTAAAGAGCATTTAATTAAATTAAACAATTAAAAGAGGCACACAGCACAGCACAGCCACAGCACAGCCAGCAGCACGGGAGCCTGCCCAAAAATAGTCGAGCATCGCGAATACCTCAATCCCTGAAACAGGCAGAGAGAGAACTCTTTGGGGAACACAGAACAGAAGCCCGAGCCCCGAACCCCAAACTACTCCCCCCCCCATAGGGTTTTCGCGTGTAAATTACATTGAATTCGAAAATTACATTGAAAAATACCCAAAAACGGCATTAAAAATGTGCTGCATGCACTCAGAGAAAAAACAAAACTGAAATTTTATTTAGCCACTTGCAACGAGAGCGGAGAATTGCAAGAGCAAAGTGTTACCACTCATATTTGTTTCTATTAATATGAAAATATTTGATTTATATTTGATTTAAATATATTTCATATATTT
Organism: Drosophila tristis; assembly: GCA_018150885.1. Classification (NCBI taxonomy): domain Eukaryota; kingdom Metazoa; phylum Arthropoda; class Insecta; order Diptera; family Drosophilidae; genus Drosophila; species Drosophila tristis. The sequence goes on along the minus strand of JAECWT010000086.1, from coordinate 1,822,226 downwards.
ATTTAATATATTTATTTAATATATTTATTTAATATGTTTTATACATATTTAAATTAAATATATTTTCAATGAATTTAATATATTAAAATTCTTTTGAAATTATTTTCATCTAGATTAAATATGAGACATTTAATTTTAAATCAAATTTCACTTTGTTTTTACCTAAAAGAAAAACATTTAATAGTTAAATGTATAACTTTTGTTTTTACTGTGCCATTTTTCTCTGAGTGTGCGCAAGTATTCAGAAATAATGATGGATATTTGATTGACATGTGAACACCCGGCAGCCGAATAGCCCAAGGGCTAATATGTCTCAGAGAGAGCGAGAGAGAAGAAAACGATGATGATGATGGCTTGATGGAGCAGGAGATGGATTCCCTTTTTTTTTATTGTTTATGTGCGGATGGTTCATGCAACATATCTATGCATTGCGAGTATATTCATTTCGATTTACCTTTGACCGACACTGCCAAAAAACAAAAAACCAAAAAAACAAAAACCAAACTGAATTATTCATGGCCCGAAAATTACGCAAAAACCCCATTCAATTGGCAATTCCAATGGCCAATGGGCCAATAGCCATGAATATCATCGCATACCGAAATACCTAAATTATTCTCGTTTGTGTTCAACGTTTGTTTCCATTAATAAATAAGCCACCGACTGACAGATGACAAATAAAATCGCTGTCAATTCGGTGGTTCGCTAGAAACAACCAAAATGAAACCTCATAAACTAAGCCATGACTAAGAAAGAGAATAGACCGCGCAGTGTTTAGCATGGAAACATCATAAAAATCACAAATCGAATGGCCAGTTTATGCAAATTGCCACACAGAGAAGAGACATTTAACAGTGGCAGCAGAGCATTCGGTAGGAGCGTCCAAGTGGGCGAAAGCCTCAGGCCTCAGCCTCAGCCTCGCCTCGCGGTGGTTACTTGCCCATTTAATTGCAATTTATTTCGCTCTGGAAGTGCTCTGAGCCGCTTACACCTGACATCATCATGCTAATTGTGATGGAAATGTCTGCCCCAACAAATACCCCCAGAAAACAAACAGCAAACATGTGTTCACATCGCACTTTCTGATCCAAATTGGTTGTTTTCTGTTTGAAGTTTATTTAGTAGAGATATAACCCTACCCCGCCCCCGCCGACCCCTCTTGGGCCAGTGTTGCTCTGATAATTTTTGTGTGTTTCAAATTAAAAATGTAAATGATGCCGCCGAAACACACACAAACACAACAAAAGATCGCCGGATATTTGTGATCTTTTGTGTGATTTATTTTCTAAAGGCAGGTCGGTCGGTGGGTCGGTCGATTGGTCGCTCGATTGGTCTTCGTTTTTGTGTATTTTAATTAGAGTGGAAATTGGCGGGCAATTTGTTGTTGCCTAAACGAAACAAAATCAATAAACTATGCAAATCGTTTGAGCCGAAAGCCCAAGCCCACAGACAGCGCTTGAATGCGATTTTATAAGTTATTAGTTTTAAATTGCCATTAATTAAAGGAAGTCAAAGTCGAATGGCGAATGGCAAATGGAATGGCGGCGGCTGGGGGGGCAGGAGGCAGCAAATGCAAATGAGAGAACTTCAGCGATACAAAAAATAATAATAGAAACAAAATCAGACGTGTCTGATCTTTTGTCGAACAAAGCAAACAATTTGCACTTGTCAGGCAGCCCCCCGCGCCAATCGATTAATTGATGGCCAATCGCTGAGGCATTTCCGATTAGAGACTCATCTGGGTCGCTGCCTGCATTGCCCCCCAAAGGTCCTGCCCTGCTTGCTGCACTTACTTGTAGGATCCATGTGTGTTTTGACAGGTGCCGCCGTACTTGCACGGATTCGACTGGCACTCCTCGACATCCTCGGCGCAAGTGCGTCCCATGAAACCGGGCGGACAGGTGCAGGTGAAGCTGCTGCTGCCGGCCAGGGCCGTGCAGGTGGCGCCGTTGCGACACGGCGAACTGGCGCACAGATTCTTCGTCTCGCAGTGTTCTCCTGAAATACATTTGAAGGCCCGTTCGATATTAGATGTGCTGCTGCAGCCAGCCGTACTGAGGATGCTCACCCGTATAGCCATTGGCACAGGCGCACGTGGCCTCCTGGAGGGTCTTCAGCTGGCAGGTGCCGCCGTTGTAGCAGCGATGCCGATCGCAGGCATTCGGCACCGCAATCTCGCAGAGCGACTCGTTGAAGCCGAGCGGACACTTGCAGGAGAAGCCGGGCGAGATGCCGCCATTGCCAAAGGTCTTCTGGCAGGTGCCGCCGTTCTGGCAACGGACCGTCGAGCACGGATTGCGGTATTCGCAGTAGTCGCCGACGTAACGTGAATCGCAACTGCAAATTGGCAGATTTAGATTATTAGTTTTGATTAAAGCAAAAAAGTGTATTGGGATGAGGGGCAGGGGAGGGGAGGGCAGGGGATATATATATGTATAGCTAGTTTATGGACCTGTCGACTTTACAGCGGCACTTTGGCAGATCTCCGCTGGCCGATAAGCAGTGCTGTGCCAGAGCGAGCGAGAGCCCCGATAAGCAGTGCTGTGCCAGAGCGAGCGAGAGCCCCGTCCAGCCAAGTGTTAAAGCTGACAAAGTAGCCTCATTTCCGCCACAGCCTTGCAGCCTGTGGACCACTTTCACATGGCCTGAGCAGTTGCCACTGCTGCTGTTGCCACTGCTGTTGCTGCTGCTGCTGGGGCACATGGCAGCCGCGAATGTGTTGCAAGCTAGTTCTGGATTTCCTGCACTAGATCTACTGTCCTCTGGCAATCCATTTGCGCAGGATTTTCCTGCACTCAACTCAAATCTGAACATCTTTTCTTTCCCTATGGCATCTTGGCAGTTTTTACCCTTCGCTTTGCCGATAAGCACACAAAAAACATTCCCTTCGATGCCTGAGAAAACGAGGCCAGCAGCAAAAAACAAATCGGTTCAATAAGCTTCCCATAAACAATATTTTATACAACAAAAAAAAAAGCAAAAAAGGAAGAAAAAAAACAGGCTACAAATTGGTGGAATAATGACAATGATGCCACCATATTCTCCAGCGCTCTCTTGGTCTCTGCTGCTGTGGCACATCTCCTCTCCGCTCCTCTCCAGTCCCCCCCACCAACTTTTGTTCGACGACAACTTGCACATTGTTGCTGCTGCTGCTGTTGTTGTTGATTTTCCCTTGAGAAAACAATTTTTATGTACGGTAATTTGTGCGCGATCTTGATTGCATATTAAATTTTTCTTCTTCTCCTCCTCGACCGATCCCCTTCCCTTCCTCGCTCCACCTCTTGCTGCACTCCATCACTTTGTGCTTCTTCTTGGTGTTCCAGGGGTCTCTGGCAATGAGAAAATTACACGCATTGCTGGGGCGCTGTGCAACATCAGCAGAAGCAACAAAAACAACAGCAACAACAACAGCAACAACCAATGAATAATCATTAAGAGGCGGCTGGCTGCTGACCAGGCCAAAAGAGATGCTGCTAGAGAGAGGAGAGCGGAGAGGGAGACGACTGACTGCTGGACCAGGAGGAAAAACGGCTTTTCTTTTTTAGCGTTTGATTTTTCTTATATTTTTTTGTTGTTGTTGTTGTGCCCCCCCCTTATACGCTTGTTGTCTGCTCCTTTCAGCTTCGTACTTCCCGTTACAAGTGTGTGAAAATGCTTTAGATTTCGATTTAGCATTAATTTGTAGCAATCGACAGAGAGAAAGACGAAGAGGTAGAGGGAGAGCAGCAGCAGCAGCAGCAGCAGCAGCAGCAGCAGTGCCCTGCCTAACCACAAACTCGCTGCTTGTGCTTGTCGATTGTAATCGAAGACACAAGCAGTTGGAGGATTAGGAGAAGCAGCAGGAGGATCAGCTGCAGAGGGCAGAGGCTGAGATAAATGAAACGCCAAGCAGTAGCCGCAAAACAGTGGCAGTAATGGGAGAGTAGCAGTGGCGCAAAAGTAGCAGCAATAATATTAATAGCAGCAGAACAGCAGCATAGGCAGTGGAGTAGTTTTGGTAATTTTAAATTTAAAAAATTAAATATACAGGATGGAAGGGGAAAGGGGGCTGCTGGGGATTCGAAGAAATGTTCTTTACGTAGTTTAAATTCGAATAGAGATTAAGCAGTGGCTGAACAGTAGCAACAGTAGCTGGAAGCAGTGTGGCAGAGCAGAACAGCAAGCAGTAGAAGTGAGCGAAGCAAGCAGCGGGCAGCAAGCAAGGAGCAGCAAGCAGCATCGGGAGTCTCATTTGCGTTTGTCAGGCGAATCTCTGATGCTGATAAGAGGACGGCGGGCGAGGAGAGTGGCCAAAAAGGCGAAACGAAACGAAACACGAGCGAGCCTGCCTCCCCCTACCCCTTACCACAACCACATTCAAATGAGGTGTCAGGCTTTTTGCTGGCCAAGCATAGAAAGAGACGAAGAGAGAGCGAGCGCGCGACAACGAGAGAGCGAACAAAAAATGCTGGCTAAACAACAGCACTAAAAAATTAATGTAATATAAATTATACACAGGAGGAGGCAAACACACACACACACACACAGACACAGTTTGGGGCTTTGAAATGGAGTTCGAAATGGAGCTGGAGTTGGTTGCTGGTTGTTGGCTGTCGGTAACTTGTTTTCTCAAGGGGAGCGGAGGGCAAGAGAGAGAGAGAGAGAGAGAAAAACGTGACTCGCATTGGCAAATAAAACCAAGGTAGTCGGTCTACAGGCAGGCAGGCAGGCAGGCCCCTTGTGTGTGTGTGCATTATCTCGAAGCCCTCCCCCCTGCTTGACAGCTCCACCACACTCCACCAAGCATCCTAGCAATCGATCGAGAATGAGTCACAGCATCACGTGAGAGCAAATGGATAACTGCAACAGCAACAGCAACTGCAGGCAGAGAACGAGCGCAAACAGAAGCCGTTCCGTTAGCTATCCACTCCACAGGCACAGGGGGAAATAAATCAAAAATTTCCCCCTACCCAGCACACACAGAAGGGGGGAAATTCTCTCAAATTACTAGCAGAAAGCACACAACCAAATAAAACCGCAACGAAATGAATATTTGCCCGAATAAAACCACACAAGAAATCAATTCTGAGGGCGCGAGTGACTTGGGGGCTGTCTGTGTGTGAGAATACAAAAAATAAATAAACAAAAAAAAAAAAGAAGAAATAATCTAATCACAGATCAGATCATAGCAGCAGATACTCTCGCACATAGCCCGTATCCATTACGTCGCATCTGTTGAAGCTCTTGCGGTCTGCAAAATTGTTCACAATCATAAAACTCAGCACAAAAGTGTGAATAGTGTGAATAGTACAAAATTATATATATCTATATTTCTTCTCACGATCGATACGAATGGCTAACCGCAGCAGCAGCAGCCACAGGGGACAGGGGAGTGCGCAGGGGTAGGGGGGCTGATGGGCAGGAGGATAGATTATGTTTGAGCGAGCGTATGATTTAATGTCATCGGCCGATGATCATTCATCTTTTGGTCTCCATTTGGACTTATCTACGGCTTCCAGAGCCCCACCCGCCACCTTGCCAGCAGCAGCAGCAGCCACAGCCACAGCCACAGCAGCAGCAGCTCCTGTTTATCGGTGTGTTGTGCGGACGGGGGGTACTGTGACTGGGGGGACTCGTCTTGTTTTCCTTATAGAGTATCTAATTTCTCTAGTGCAATTCACACGATTCCCAGGACGGACACAGTGTACAGTGTGTCTCTGTGTGTGTGTGTGTGTTCATGTGTGTGTGTTGGTGTGTGTGTGCTGGTGTGTGTCTCTGCTCTCTGCAGCTGGCAAACGGTTTTCTGCTGAGCTTTGCACAATATCAAGATCGATCGATAGAAGAGCCAACAGCAGCAGCAGCAGCAGCAGCCAGCAGCAATAGTCAGCTGCAGCAGAGAGGTAGCTAGATAGCAGGGGGTCGGGGAGGCGGCAGTCAGCATTAAATGTGCTTATCGCAGCACAAGCATCGCCAAGCCAACAAGAGAGTCACTACAGAGAGAGAGAGAGAGAGAGAGAGAGCATCTAAGTCGCAATTAAAGGTTCGCCTTCGGTTTCGAATCGGTTGCGGCTCGGTTCGGGGTTTTGTCTACGATTCCGGAATCCGTTGACAAAAGCAGCCAATTAAAGCATAATTTTTCTCGTTTACCCGCCGCCTATCGACATATCGATCTTTTAGTATATTTTGCCCCCCCCCCCAGCAACCCTCCTCGCAACATTACAATCAGATGTTTTGTTGCCTACAGTACTTCACTTTACTTCACTTCACTTCACTCATTTCGCTTGCTAATTAGGCATAAAAAATAAAAATAAAAAACATGATCCATTTGCAGAGCAGATCAGCGGATCGGCAGATCAACAGATCAGCGGATCAGCAGATTTTTGTCTAATTAGGGCTGATTGCTTGCGAAGCATTTGACGGGCCACTGATAAGAACAGGCTTCAGATAAGGGCTTCAGATGGAGAGAACAAAGCAGCAGACTGATCAGCAGCAGCTTGACCTTTGACTGGGAGTCCCCAATGATGCCCAATGAGCGATGTGTCTTTCCGCTGCTGCTTTACATTTTTGCATTTTGTTGCATGATCTCTGGCTCTAGTGTTATCTTTGAGCGAAAGCTGCACTCAGCTCAGCTCAGCTCAGCTTTCAGCTGCCAAACAGTTCCACTGCATCCCAGGGCAGGGGGTCGACATAAAGAGAACAAAGGAGAACCAGAGAGCAGAGCCAGATCAGCGCAGCGCAGAGCCAGAGCAGCGCAGAGCCAGAGCCAGAGCAGAGCAGCGCAGCGCACACTTCTCGCATTACATGAATTTTCGTTTAGTTTTTCACGTGAAAAACTACTCTGGGGCAGGACTGGGCAGGTGCAACATACAGAGACATTTCTTCTAGCTCTAGCTCTCCTCTCCCTCTGTCTCTCTCGCTGTGTCTCTCTCTCTGCCTGCTTCCTTTCACCCAGACATTTGTTATTTGTTTAGCTGGCGAGGAACACAGAACAATGTTCAGGGAATGACGATGTGCGTGACCCCGAGCGACGCAGCCGCCTAACAAATTTTACACCCAAGAAATTTTCTTTCCGTTCGTTCCCCTATTACTATTGCTATACCATCCATCAGACGGCGGTCTATCCAACCATCCATCCATCCATCCATCTATCCATCCATCCATCTATCCATCTATCCATCCATCTATCCAGCCATCCATCCATACATTTTCAGCTGTTGTTTGTGGAGATTTAAGGTCTCTCTTTTTCGGTTCGGTTTTTGGGTTTTGGGTTTAGGTTTTAGGTTTTTGTTTGATTTGCTTTTGTCGTTTGTGGCCTCAGGTAAAAAGGCATATATTTTATGCGTCTGGTTTTAGTTGTTGCTGTTGTTGTTGTTGTTGTTCCTTCTCTCTGACACTGGTCCGTCAAGATGGGTTTTACAGGTTCAGGTACAGAGATACAGATACGCTCGGCAGCAGCAGATACCAGATACCAGATCTAGGGGGGGGGACACAGAAAATACCTGTGCCGACTGCTTGCGCAATCTGCGCCATGAAACGATTTATCTATGGGAAGCTGCTTATATATTTTGTACAGAATAAATAGCTGAGGGAATGGATATGGATATGGTTTGGGTTATGGCTCAGCGCTGTTATAATGCGCAATGCAGGGAGGGAGGCGGCGTTCCAAATGTAATGCGACAAAATGCACTGCTAAACCCTTAACCAATCTATTGGCACACATTTTGTAATCTCTGCGGCTTAATTATGTAGATTCGTATGTGGATTTCCATATGCTATAATTAACTGGTGTGGCGTGGTGTGGTGTGGCATGGTCTGGTGTGGTGTGGCATGGTCTGGTTGTGGTGTGGCTTGGTCTGGTGTGGGTTCAGCCTGCCTGGGAAAATCTTTAATTTTTCGTGCGCTCTCAAGATGAGTTATGACAACAAAAGCAGCAGCCAGATTTATGTAATGCATCATTCAACATTCGAATAATTAACATTTTTCCAGCCTGCCCGTCTCGCCGCTCCACTCTGTCTTATTTCGCTTTGATCTACTCCACACAGCTCCATCATCATCAGCAGCATCATCTTTTTGGTTTCATCTTCTGTGATGGGGCTCTGCCTGGCTCCAACTTCCATCTTCCATTTTTCCATCTTCCAACGTTTCGTGAGAATGCGCAACTTAATTGAGTTTCAATAAAACGTTTTAATTTGACCAGAGAGCGCGCGAGAGAGGTGGGGAGGCAGAGACAGAGAGTGCGAGACAGAGCGCGCGAGAGAGAGAGACAGAGAGAAAACCTGGCCAAAGGAATTTTGTACGCCAACGCCTTGGACTGCAAAAACCAGAGCAGGAGGAAGGCTGCCACGGCCACAGCCACAGCCAGAGGCAGAGGCAGTGCAAAAAGAAGAGCAACACCAAAAACGGCAGCAAAATGAAGCGCAAAAATATCACAAAAACAACAAAAAAAGAGGCAGCAAAAAGGGACAACGAAAAGGGACACCAAAAAGGGAGCAAAAAGGCACACCAAAAAGGGAGCAAAAAGGCACACCAACAAGGGAGCAAAAAGGGATGCCAAAAAGGGGGAAAGACAACCAAAAAAAAACACTGCATGAAAAATGCAGAGCAAAAAGGATCGAAGAGAAGAATGTAAAATGCAAACGGAATGCACAATAAAAATATTCGCTACGGCATCGCGTTTTTGGGCAGAAATAAAAGAAGAGCTCGGAAGCCTCGAAGGCAGATCCCCAAGGGGGAATCGATCTGCAGCTCGGACTGGGACTGGGGATGGGACTGGCACTGGCACTGGCACTGGGACGCGGGACTCGGGACTTGTGTAACACAGAAAAGCAATCAGAGCAGGTTGCAAACAAGTTTCTGGTATACTTATTCGGCGAGCAGGCAGAGGCAGGCAGGCAGGCAGGAACCACAGCCAGGGCCCAGAGCCCCCCTCCCTGCCATCGTTTCTTTTTTTTTTTGTATTTTTGCGCGCTCTCCCTTCGATAAACGAAATCGCGCGCGATTCAGCGGATTCAAAGGATGCACCAAAAACAATAAAAAAAACAACAAAAAGTAAACCCATACAAAAATGGCCGCCACTGGAAATGTGTCATCGACAAAAAACAACAACAACAACAACGAAAAAATTACCCAAAGTTATGTACACGAATTGCTCTGCGCCTGTCCACACACAGACACAGATTATCCGCTGAAAGATTTTCCAGTGTCATTTCCTTTTATTTTTGTGGCAACACCTCAGGAGATCTGTGCGCGGGTTGGACGGGGACTGGGGCTGGGACTGGGGCGGGGGCTGGGACTGGGGCTGGGACTGGGCTGGCTATGCCCATGGCGAATGTGCTTAATGATGAGTTAATTAAAGTAATTGCAGCCTCGGCTTTCCCCTTCTTTGGGTTTTCCCTGCCCATTCCTGCGCTTTTTCACTTTTTCTTCTTTCTTTTTCTTCTTCCCTGCTGCTGCTCCGCTGCTCTGCACTGCTGTGTGTGCGTGTTGTTTCCAAAGAAAAACGCCAAAGAACAGAGCAGAACCGAACAGAACAGAAGAAATGTAAGAAAACAAGTGAGGTGAGCCCAACCCAACAGCAAAAAAAAAAGAACATTTTCAAGTGCAAAGCCCAAAGCGTGTGAGCCAAGAGTTCAAATAAAAACGTAAATTGTTCAGACAAGAGTATGAGTAATATGTGTGTGTGTGTGTGTGTGTGTGTGTGTGTGTGTGTGTGTGTGTTTGTGTGGTGACCAAGAAGAACAACAAAAATACACAGCAGTACACAACATTTGAGGCACACAGCGCAACCATCGGAAGCAGGCAAACAAAAGACTTAGGCAACAAACTTCATCGAATTATTCCCACTCGCTGCCACTGGCACTCGCTGCCACCGCCTGGCCTGTCTGACGCGCTGTTCTCAGAGATGTTGCTGCTGCCACACTCCTCCTCCTCCTCGTCCTCCCCACTCGATTCACTTTCTGGCTTCTAATGCCGCATGCTTGGATTGGCTTCCTGCTCGCATAGAACATTGGGCGCAACCTGCACAGTCGCCGGCTGCAGCCCGCGACTTTTGTTGCAGCACACTTGCTGGCTCTGCATTAATTGATCTGTTCGCCTGCCCTGCCCACACATTTATATTATTTAAATAAATGCCACTGGTAAGTGATCATTTTCCCCAATCTATTTACCAGCGAGTATTTATGTGGGTACAGCATATGTATATCTATTCATCAGCGAGTATGTCTATCTTTTAGCGAGTATGTCAACGAGAACATCTAACTATCCATCCATCTATCTGTCCAGCTATCTATCTGTTCATTTATTTATTTATCTACCTATCTATCTGCTCATCTATCTGTCCATCTCTCTTTTTGTTTATTTATCTATCTATCTTGCTATCTATCTGCTCATCTACCTATCTATCCCTTTGACTGGCCCTCTTCTGGTGCGCATCTACCGCTAGAACTGCTGACAAAACAATCTCTCAGTGGTGCTCTCTTCCAGTTTGATCCATTAAAGGCGCGACGGACTGACTGCATTCACACAACTCAAGCAACAATCATATTTTGGTTTTAATTTCAAAGATTTCTTTTGAATTTTATTTTTTGTGCTCTAACTGATTCATCCAGAGAGTGCGGGGAGGGAGGCAGAGTAGAGGCAGAAAAAACAGTTAGAGATTGAGACTCGATCGTTTGAGTTTTGTTGTTGCTGTTGCTGTTGTTGCTGTTGGTCGATACTTCAAAAGAAATGTCCGCCAAAGAGATGTTTGGCTGTTGGCTGTTGGCTCTTAGCTGTTGGCTGTTGCTGTTTTTTTGTGTCGTACGTTGCTGCTCATTAACATGTCATAAACCGCAAGTTTTTCAATTCTTTTTGTGTTTGGTTGTGTGTGTGTGTGTGGGGGGGGCTTTAAGCGGGTCTCTTATTTGCCATATAAATCAAAGCCATTGTTCTGGCAGAGTCGAACCGAGTCGAGTGGAGTGGAGTGCATAATTGAGCAAACCGAAGGAGAGATCGATAGATGGGGGGGCTGCTACACGACATTTGACATGGCCAAAAAAACAAAAAGAGGCAAGCAACAAACGTGGCCAAAACACAGGCCAACCAACGTAGATCACACAGAGCCACAGAGCCACGGAAATCGACATAAACGCTTGTCGTGGCAGTCTCTCGTCTCTGCTCAAAACTGCATCAAACTGTAGCAATCAAGTCAATTAAACAAACAAGACGACAGGGAGAGCCACAGCCAGAGCCCAGAGTCAGAGCCAGAGCCACAGCCACGGCCAGAGGAGAGCCAGTGGTGGCCGGCGGGCGGGCTGGTAACTGATCGTAAAAGCCAAATAAAAGGCAAGCCACCACAGACCATAATCAGACGCGGAGCACTGCTGCTGCCGCTGCTGCTGCTGCTGCTGGCTGAGCTCTGAACCAGAGCAATTCCAAATCAAGACAATGTGGTAAATGGATCAGCCATGGAGGATCAGCGATCGAGACACAGAGACAGACACACAGACAGTGAGGGAGAGACAGAGACAGAGAGGGAGAGAGAGAACTCTAATAGCTCTGGAGCTGCTCTCAAGACAAAAGTTCAAAGCGATCTTATCAGCCTCACAAAATAAAGCCAACAGGGAAAGAGCCAAGGAGAGGGAGCCAAGGAGAGGGAGCAAAGCAGAGGGAGAGAAGCAGAGGGAGCGAAGGAGAGAGAGAAGGCCATTGGCTTGATCGTGCTTTTCTCCTTCGTTGCCAAAAATCCAAGCATAAAAACAAAAACAAAACAAATACGAAACAAAAAAATAGCAGAAAATATCCAAATGGCAGGAGTTGGGGCTGCTTGGGGCTGGCTGGGACTGCTGCTGGGCTGCTGGCCGTTTGCTGTTTTAGGCTAAAAGCTAAGCGCTTTTATGTAATTGCCCAAAGATAGATGCCACCCAACCCACCCACTGCGCGCCCCGCCCACGCAGTCGAGTAGCAGCAGTTAAGCAAGCGAAATAAACATCATGTCATGCGTTGTTGCTGCTCTCCTGAGGGATGTCCATCTAACAATCCCTCCGCCTGCTAGTACGGCCATAGATGGGACTTGGCTTGTTCCCTTTTTTTGTTTTGTTTTGTTGTTTGATGGGATTTGCATATGTCAATCACTGCAGGAGCAGACAGCAGACGCAACTTCAATTTCAAGGACACAACTTGGCAGAGCGCGGAGCAATGCTTTTAATTTAAGTTGAAATTTGTCTAGACAGAGAGACACAGCGAAAGAGAGGGAGAGAGCGAGACAAAGGGAAGTTTGCAGCGTGGCGTAGGAGCAGCAAGACAAAAGCGCCCGCACAATCCTCAACGGGGTTCGGGGTCGGGGATTGCATGGGGTTTGGGTTTGGGCTTCGGGTTCGACGCTGAACGACATTCCTGGCAAATCGGTTTGCCCCTAAACGAGCCACAGAGCGCACTCGGAGTAGGAGTCGGACGCGGACTTGGACTCGGACGCGGACTGGGACGCGGACTTGGACTCGGACGCGGTCTGACTGTGTTCGTGCCTTGGGCTGGTTCGCATGATTTTCACTTGGTTCGTTCGTGGTTCCTCGTTTTGTTTTTTCGGTTTTCTTTCTTTGGTTGTTGCTGCTGTTGTTTGTTGCTGCTGCTGCTGTGGTTTGTTGTATTTCTGACTATTTTGTTGTCTTTGTAATAAATCAAATGCGGCCCAAAACAAACGGCACGTACGCAACGCATAACTTTGTTTGAGTTATTATAAATAGAGAGAGAGAGAGAGATAGGCAGAGAGAGGGGTAGAGAGAGAGGAGGTACAGGAACGAGTACGAGGTATCTATATATTTTGACAGACTGTCGTTGAAACAATTTTTACGAGTCTGTGAAGCGGGCCAAACGGACAGCAAAGACCGGAGCCCAGACACAGACACAGAGCAGACGGAGCAGACAGAGAGACAGACAAACAGACAAACATAAGCGACCGAAGAGTGTAAGACATGGCATAATTAAAGATCTGCTCAGTGCATGTGGAATATCTCAAAGAAAAGATCGAATTGCATTCCAGAGCTAAGACTGGGGCTGTGGCAGGGGCTGGCATTGGGACTGGGGACGGAAGGGTAAGAAAGGGCTAAGAAAGGGCTAAGCAAGGGCTAAGCAAGGGGTAAGCAAGGGTACGAAAGGGCTACGAAAGTGGCTTCCAGTTTCGGAATGACAAGGCAGCAAAAACCTTCGAAATGATTCCCAAATCATTCACTTGATCTGCGGACTATATCTAAGCTTTTGCCATCAAATACATGTGCCAAATGAAGCCACAGAAAATGTAATTAAAATCTACTTACGTGCAGTAGGATTTGCCGTTATTCTGTGTGATGCAAGTGCCGCCATTTTGGCAGCCCATGTGCGTGCAGGAGCGGGCCATCAGCGCGGTATCTGCAAGAGAGAGAGGAGAGAGGGATAGGGAGCATGAAAATAAAGTGCAAATATTTATTCAGATTTTACATAGAGTAGATCCAAAACACGCCCGCCCGCCCTGCCTGTCCGCCCTTTGATAACTTATTCCACGTTTGGTCAATCAACTCTGGCAGTGCAGTCCCGTCCCGTTCAGTCCAGTCCAGTCCCACCCCCCACTCCCCCCCCACACAAGGCTGCAGAGTATCTGCTGCCAGAGATCTGGCTAACTTGTCGCCCATTTATGTCTACTTAACATGCCACATTGTTGCAGAATACACAGAGACGGAGACGGAGACAAAGACGGGCAGGAATGGGGAAACATTCTTGTTTGGTTTCTTCTTCTATTCCGCAAGGAGGGGAGGCTCTCTCTCACTCGGTGTAGCTTTGTATCTGTGTAGCTGCCTTTTAAGGGCACACGGGCGGCATGTCAAAGTCACAGCGTCATCATCTTCGCTCGCTCGACGACGCCAAGCCAATCACACAAGAAGTTCACTGCACTTGGAACTGTCCAGCGTTGCAGAAAAATTATAGCAGGCTGACGGGCGGGGGGGAAGAAGCGCCACATACAAGCAGAGAGCAAGAGGCGGGGCTGGGCGGGGCGGGGTATACAACTGAAAAGTTCAGCAATAAAAATCACTCTAGAATTATGCCATTGCAAAAAAAAAAATACTACGAGTAACTGGCACACAAAATTAAACAAACGAAGCCGCAAACAAGCGTAGCCCAGCCCCCCCCTGCCGCACAGGGTGCGGGGGTTTCACCTCTTCAAAGCAGCAACAACAACAAAATATATATATATATATAAAATATATATACAGATATACAGATATATGTATTTGTTTGCTAATTGGGCGTGTGGCGATTTCCTGCCCTGTCGAGACGGTTGGGGTGCGCGATTCGGTTCTCGGACCCCGACGACAATAAGTTTTGATTGCCACCGCGCGTCAGCCACAGCCACAGAGACAGGGACAGCGAGAGCGAGCGAGCGAAAGAGACAGGGATAAATGAAACGCTTTGTCTGGGGGGCAGGCTAGGGGCGCTCTGAAGGAGGCGGCACACACACACAATGAGGAGTCTCTGTGCCCTGCATACACAATACAAAAATAAGCACTCTTTCGATCCACACTTTGAGACAGAGAAAGAGACATGGAGCGAGAGCGAGAGAGAGAACGAGAAAGAAGAAATGAAAAACGTCGTTTGAATTTAAGAAACAATTCCCTGGTGTCCATTTATTGCCTTCTTGATCACTTTCTGATCCGATATTGAGTCTAGTATATTGAGATATGGAAAACGCACACACGCACTCAACTGCTAAGCCACGCTGGAAGAGAGAAAACCAACAAACAATTTTTTTGCTTTGATTTGGATTTATATTTGATTCAAAATTGGCAATTGGCAAACATTTCTCTCAGTGCCTGTCTGTGATGTTCGATGATCGATGGCTTGTGGACAAGACGTGGCATAAATCTCGCAGATACATATGCGCATGCAGATGCAGATACAGATACAATTTGCACAATATCAAATGGGAGCCCCTGATTAAGAGGCTAATGACAGGCGACCACAACAGCAACAAAAAGATGAAATTGAACTGCAAAGTTGAGTCATTATTCATCGCCAAAAGCCAAACAATTTATGCCAAAAAGAGTGAAGGGGAGTGGAGTGGAGGGGAGGGTAGGGTAGGGCAGTGGAGTGAAGTGAAGTTGCTCAGTGGAGAGTGTGCCCCTGCATTTGATTACCGCCATTTCGCGCGCTCTCTTGCCTTTGCTCGCCTTTCCCCTCTGTCTTTTTGTGTCTGTGTTTGCTGCGATAGCTGTCCTGCATCTGCAGCTGTGTGTAAGCTAATTGACCTCAATTAATGTAAAAAACAAAAAACAATAAACAAATGAAAAAGTGAGGGAGAGAAACAAATAAAAGCCAGTGTCAGAGTTGTGGGTGCGGTGCGCGGTGCGGTTCACAGCGAAAATCAGTCGTTTGGCTCAGAAATAAACTAACAAATTTCTGTGCCTCTATTCCAGTGTGGCTTAGCAACCGCTTTACAGCACTCGCCTCTCTACTAGACTACTCCCCATCGATAAATGGGGGGGTTCAACCTTCTGCTGTCTTTCTTTCGTTCGGAATTTGCGCACACACAAAAACATTTCATCGATCAAAATCCCAATCTGGCAGCGAGATTCGCCGAGTCACAGTCACGCCTGTTTTCATTACTCCAGCAAATGTCGTGACTGCGAGTCGCCCCACAAACCGAAATCCTGCTCCAAGTCGAACTTCAACTCAAACTCAAACCATCCATTACACATATCGTTAGGCATGTTTAATTAGGTATTAACTGGGCTTAAACCAACTCAAGCAATTAACAGCTCATTTGTCAGTCGGGCAGTGGGCGGGGGAACGGCGGAACGGCATACGGAAGAGCCAATCTTCATGTGCAGGCATCTGTTTAAATGGCGCGTAAATACCTACAACAGCCCCCCACCCCCCACCATGCCTACGATTCCCCCATACAATTTTGCGCTCCACGTAGATTTTTTACAAGTGCCGGTAAATCACACGCAATAAAAAAAAAAAATAAAAAAATAAACAACAACTCACAAAATCTTTTCACGCTCTGTCGATGAAGCGTTCAGTATTCTCTCTCTCTCTCTGTCTCTTTTTAGCGGGGGGAAATTAATTAAGTAAAGCCCGTAACAGAGCGGGTGGGGTGGGCCACACCTCTTCGGCATTCTGCCACCTTTTTGGTGCAATCAGGCAGGGATAATCTTTGGCTTGCCCCAATTTTTGTTTGCACTTTTTTCCTGTCATTTGCAGGGCATAGAATTTATCCCTAGACAGCATTGAAATAAGTACATTGAAAATTACACGAATAAAAAGGTCAGTAGGGGCGTGGCGTGGCGCCTGGAGCCTGCACTGCAGTCAGGGGACATCATTTCTCACTCCTTCTTTTTTCTTATGGAATTTTATCGCTTGAAATATTTCTTATTTATTATTGCTTGAAATATTTCTTATTAATTATTGCTTGAAATAGTTCTTATTTATTATTTACAAAGTCATAATCTTTTCTTTAAAAATAGTTACATATTTTCTGCTTCTCCTTCCAGCTAGCTCCCAGTGTGGCTTAGCAGTTGAAATGTTTTCCCCTATTTTCTACAGAATTTCTAGAAGGCTCAAACGTACACCAGCACTCCTGATCCTCTGTCTGTGACATGTCGATGTCGTCCCCTTGGGTAATCGTTCACCGATTACCGTTTAATGTGAAATAAAAAAGGAGTTGCCCGAGACAATAATGAAATATTTATGTAGTATGCGGCCAAGCGGCGCTTATCGAATTTGAATTTTTCGCCGTGCTGCTCTCCTCCGACTCTCAACGAATTATACAAAAACCAGCAACAGCAACGGCAGCAGCGCAGCAGTGGCAGCAAAACGCTATCAGCATAATAACAAAAAAAAAAAAAAAATCAACAGCTGCGACAACTAAAAAAAAACAACAACAACAAAAAAGAAACCACATCGAAGCAACAAAAAGGCAAAAAAACTAAAACAAAACCACGGCCAAAAATTTCTCACGCTTTTCTCAAAGGCAAAAACAAAAACAATAAAAAAAAACTATATATAATATGTAGATATAGATATCTGTAAATATGTTTATGCACAACTGTAAAGTGAAGCACTTCCAGTGTGGCTTAGCAACAGGCACTCGTACGGAGGAATAAAAATGTGTTTGATATTTGATATTAAATAACCAAACAGCGCAATGCAAGCCCAAGAGAAATGCAAGAGAACAAATCTTCGATGAATGGAAATAAACAATTTAATATCTGCCCCGCTCACTGCCCGCCCCCCCTATATGGGGTGGTGGTGTCATGAATGAAACCAGAAGCACTTTGGGGGGCTTATCGTCGAAGCGCCACCCGTCCACCCGTTGCCCATGCACGGACTGGCAGCCAAAGGCAAATCCCTTATCGGCAGTTTCGCAGTTCTCTGATGCGCTTTCGCTGCTGCCCCAACCGCAGACCCAAGCTCCAAATTGGACATGTTTATTCATGATTTCTGTGCTGTGTGGCATCTATGTATTTCGTCATAGAATGAAAATCAGTTTGAAGTTTGGAATTGCCTTCAAATGAAAGTTCTAACGAATGGAATAAAGCGAATTATATTTTTCTATCGCTGTTACCTCATTTGAGGAGCACTTTTGGGCTGCTATTTAACTCTAACTCTATTTAACTCCAACTCTATTTAACTCTAAATTCAGTGTCACTAATTTTTTTCCAATATATTCACTGGAAATGCCGACAATTAACTCCACGACTAAGCCACACTGGAAGAAAGAGTTTCTAATTAATCAGCTATTAATTTGAGAATATGTTTTAGCCGCTGATTGATCAGTGCAGCGCCATGATTGATTGTTGCTTTAATTGTGCATCGAAATGGGAGTTTTTTTTCTTTCTTTTTTCCCAAAGATCATTCCCACAGTTGCAACATTTATTATTTATTTAGTACATTTATTATTTATTTTGTACATTTATTATTTATTTTGTACATTTATTATTTATTTTGTACATTTATTATTTATTTATAATTTATATTATATTATTTATATTTATTATTATTATTAAATTTACTTATATCACGTCCCCCCCTCCCACCACAACCCCTTTACATGATAGTCCGTAATCTAATCCATGCCACATGTTGCAGCAACTATTCCATAGACCACAAAAACCACAAACTTCCTCCCCCTCAAAGGCATGAACCAATTATACGAATGAATTGGTGGTGTTTCGGGTTGGCATAGCAGGGGTGGTGGGGGAGGGGTTACATACAGAACGACGACAGTTCCAACTGTGTGTGTGTGTGTGTGTTTGTTGTGTGTGGCCTATTAATCTATCAAAAAGCCATAGACGCAAGACGTTTCGATGGGTCTTCGGCCAGACCAACAATAGACGAGGCCACTGACGGAACGGGGTATGGCAGCATATGCTAGTGAGTAGAGGAGAGGGGGAGGGGATGGTAGGAGGGGCGCACGAGAAGAAGCAACCGCAAAAGCAGAGGCAAAATTCCATGCCACATAACCCAAAAAGATCCAAGAAGAGAGGCAGATTGAGGCAGATAGAGAGACAGAGACACAGAGACAGAGAGAGAGAGAGCAGCCAGCAGTCATCGGTTCCCACACTCGTTTATACGTTTTACGACTTTCCCCCGCTCACCGCCACAGCGCCGCCACACCACCGTCCCGTCCCCCCCGCCACTCCCATGCTGTACATAGCCTTGGTCTGGTCTGGTCTGGTCTTCTCTTGGGGCTCACCCGAGCCGAGGAGATCTCGGCTACTTTTTCATTAACACTTTACAATCTTTCCGCATTTTGTTGCCCCTGTCCATGCCACTGCCACTGCCCCTGCCCCTGCCCCCCCAGCTGCTGTTACAACGCCTCTGCATGCCTCTCCAGCTCTGCCATCGCTGCTCTTCTGCTCCATTCCATTCTCCACGTTTCTACCTATTTTCTATTTGCCATTACACAAAAGTATTTATTTTTATTTAACGTTTCATTCAAGCAACTCCATGCGGACGCCTCCACCGCCCCCCCCATCACCATCCCCATTCCCATTCCCATTGCCATTCCCAAATGCTGGCCCCGGAATGATCGTTCGATCTTCAGACCTTCTCCAGCGTCTCTTTCGCGCTGTGGCAGAGTAAGGGCCAGCTGCTCCCTTATCGGTGCAGCATAGAAAGCTTTTTGCGTCGCAAATTGTGGATGAGCTGTGGATGTTATCAGCAGCCAGCCCTATGCAAATATTATGCGCCCAAAGATAACACAAATATCGAATGACACAAATAACAATTGCAGCAGCCATCAATCATTGCTGGTGCGGTGATCAATCGGCAAAGAAAACATTCCCAAATCTGATATCCAAGGGATATCCGATGTCTTTCTTCCAGTGGGGCTTAGCTGTTGACTCATCACAGTGTTGATATGGCAGAAAAAGTCGTATGGAAAATATCTTCAAATGTGCAGCGCTATACTTTTTTTTTTTTTGTGAGTAAATTTCACAGTTGAGAGAGTGCTCCCCACAGTCCCCTCCCGCCTTCCCTGCTCACCAGTCTTCCACTTGATGATCAGTTATTTTGCGTTCCCATCTGGTTCGCCTACCCCACCACCGGCCCCCCGCCCCGGCGAATGATTAGCATAATGTGAGCAACGAAATGAAAGATAATATTATGAAAAGAATTGACAACGCCGACGTGGATGTATGTATGACCTACCCTACGATGTAATTGAGCGAATGATAAGCGGGGCCAGATAGTGCTCGTATTATTTGTGTCGGTGGGCCGCACGGGGGGCGGGGCGGGGTGTGAACCTAGCCCCTAAACCGAACAGCGGCGCATCTGCAGTTGTAAGTATTCCATGCTCAGCTCAGCTCTGCTCTGCTCGGCTCGGCTCGGCTCTCTTCTGTTGTGTTGTGTTCTTTTTTTTTTTTTTGGGTAATTGAAGTGCACTTGAAAACATATGCGACACTTTGACAAAATCCGCCCTCACAGCGTAGCAAGGAGAGGCAGCTACACACTGCTCCAGATACAGATACAGATACAGGGCAGGGCAGGGCTACCAGGGGAGCAGTGACAAGGAAGTATTTGAGTAAACGTGGGAAAACATAGAGGCCGGCCATCCATCGCCATTTCAGGCATTCCTCCCTCGTTTGAGGGCGAGTTCAAGAGGTCGAGGCTGGATCAAAATGCGCGCCAAATGCGCTACGCAGGCGCACACACGCACACCGGATACTCACACACACACGCACACACACACTGATAGATACATTTACACGCATACTCTGTGGTGTGGTTACACGATGGCCCCCTTACAAAAAAGGGTTGCTGTTGCTTGCGCTCCTCTCTGCCTCTGCCTGTGCCTCTGCCTGTGCCGCTCTTTAAGTTGAAAATCCATAAAAATAATGGCATATGAGTAGTGATATTATATTATCTCTCCCTCTCTCTCTCGCTCGCTCGCTCCCTCTCTGATTGTCTCTGCTTATGCCGCTCTGGCGCTCTCTTTCTGGCTTATTGTGTAGTTTAAATAAACTGAAGCATTTAACACTTCCGGCAGACATTCGACAGCGTGTGAATGTTTAGACAAAGCTACAAAAACACAACACAACACAACTTGGATTCATATTTACTTATCGGCTGGGCTTTTGTGTGGCAGGATTGGGTAGGGTGGGGAGGGGGGCTGCTGCTGCTGCTGCTAATTTGTCACACAAAAAGAGAGAGGCAGCCAAAGTATCTAGCTGCTTAGGTGGTGGCGCCGCCGCCTCAGCCCATAAACCCAACGAGCAGAAAAAAAGAAGAAAAGAAAAGATGTGCATGGAACGGTAGTGGGAATGGGCCCTATGCAAATGTCCGACAGGTTGCTGCCACTGGCAACTGGCAACTGGCATCAGGCAACTGGCAACTGGCAACTGGCAACTGGCAGCTACGTTCCGATGTCTGATCGTTCAATGCTAAGTGATCGCCTGAACTGCATCTGGGAACTCAACTCGGAGGATGCTAATGATCGTACATACGTACATATGTATATGTATATGCATGCATGGCTGCATTAATTAACTGCGCAGATACTTAGATACGTCGCCTAATGGCGGCGCTGGCCGGCAAGCTGCGCAGCTACTTGTCATTCGAGATGCATTCCCGGCAGGCAGGTGGCAGCTGTGACACAAGCTGCTCAATGTTTATGCTGCTAGCATCGAGATGTTTAGGCCATTTGAAGTGTATCTTTCACGTGTAAGTGTATCTTCAAGCTACATAGCCACTGACGGAGCAAAGTATCTACGCTATTTCCAGCCCTGCACAACAACATTTTGCATCTTTACCCTGTTCAATGCCCATTTGATGTCTCTGCTTGATGCCAGAATGTAGCTCTATGATTCTTGTACACTCCAAAACCGAATCTATGGCTCCAACTATCGTCCAGGCAGCGCTCCACTTGAGCTGCACAAATCGGTTGCCGTTCCCTCAGCTTTGCTCAGCGCCATTCAGATGATTCTGCCAGACACGCACAGAGGATCAGCCCAGCCCAGTCCAGCCCAGCCCAGCCCAACGCGAGATACGTCATACGAAATCAACGATTGTCGTCGTCGATCCGCTCGCTCGAGTGCATATAATGATGATTGTCTATTCCCAGTCCAGGCTGGACACAAGAGGCGGCGGCGAGGCGGCCACAAAGTGCACTGCCTTCAAAGAGCGCGCAAGAGAGAGAGAGAGAGAGAGAGAGAGCGAGAGCGAGAGACAGACTCTTGGAGCCATGGTCGTCGTATTTGTTGTATTAGAGAAGCGGAATGGATCGCATGTGGGCCCAAAACCGTACCGAATCTCGCGTGCAGGGCATGAAGAGAGGGAGAGCCATAGCCATAGCCAGCACCAGCACCAGAGTCGAAGCCTAAGCCTGGCCCTGGCCAAGAAGAAACAGCAAGACCAGCGAGAGAGACAGAGAGACAGAGAAAGAGAGAGAGAGAGAGACGAAAAGCCAAACAACACGACAAGACACTTTGGGGGTAATATCTATAAAAATTGTTGTTGGTCTGGTCGGATCGGATCGGATCCGTTGCCTCGTTTTCTTGCTCATTTGTTCTCTCTCTCTCGCTCGCTCTCTCTCTCTCGCTCTCTCTCTCTCTATATCTCTCTCTCTCTCGCTCTCTGTGAGTTCTCTCTTTCGTTTTGCTTGAGGTTGTCAGCCTTTTTGGACCCGTCCCAGGCCATGATGTGTGTGTTCCTCCTCCTCCTCCTTCTGCTGCTTCTTCTGCTGCTTCTTCTTCTGCTGCTTCTTCTGCTGCTGCTTCTTCTTCTGCTACTCCTTCTTTGTCTGCTTTTGGCTTCTCCTTCTGCTGATTCAATGCTCAAGAATAAGACACACAAAGCGCAGACCAAGAAACAAACCCAAGAAGAAGGTTCGAGCCAGGAGGTGGAGGAGGCAAAACCAAAAGGAACACAAGAAGAAAGAAAGAAAGACAACAAAAAAAACTTGTTCGGTCAGTGCGTCTCGTCTCTTCAAGTCTCTTCAAGTCTCTTCAGTATCTGTATCTTGTCTTTGTATGTATCTTGTGGCTGTGGCTGTGGCTCTGGCTTGTGTATGTGCAGCTGTGTATGTGTGTGTGTGTGTGCTGCGCCCTGGCCATAAAGAAAACTCATTAAACTGGCCAGAACAGAACCGAACAGAACCCAAAGCCCCTTCGTCCCATATCCCATAGAGTCGCAGCAGAAAGAGTAAGGTACCCACCCCAACCCCCGCCGCAGTTCCATCATTAAAACACCCAAAAAGATGAGATTTAGATCCCCTCCCCCCACTGCCCATTGCCCATTGCATCCACAGATCGATTCAACTTTGATGACTGTTTTCATAATTAGTTGGCAGCACAACAAAAACAACAGCAACAACAACAACAACAAACAAAAGCCTCCTCAATCTTGGCTAACCATTTGAGGCAAGAAGGCATTTTCCCAAGACAAAAAAAAGACTTGGAAAGTTGTCACAGAGGAGACGAGACGAGAGACGAGACGAGACGACGCACGCGGCCAGCGATCTATCTCTGTATCTGTATCTGTATGGGCTGCAGGCTGGGAAAAATAAAAAAGAAAAACACAAAAATTTGCAATGGACAAGATGTCATGTTTATGCAATGCACGGGCTGCTCTTCCCCTCTGCCGCCCTCTCTCTCTGTTTCTGCCACGCTGTCGCTGGGAAAGTACATATATCAGAATGATCTAGCCATAGAAAATCTGGCAGATACTGTGCCAATGCCAACAGTAGCGGCAGATATCTGCTTCGGAGCCTCGTCGGTTCAGTTTCTGTGGATTTCCGGAGAGACTTGCCAAAAAATAAGACAAAATGAAACAAAACAAAAAACAGGGCAAGGCGAAATTCTACCTGATCTCCACAACACTGAGGCAAGAGACTCTGGGGCAGGGCAGGGCAGCCGGGGGCAGGCGTCTGGCATGCTCAAACGGAACTGCCACTGCCACAAGCAGCGGACGGGGACACTATCAAGTGACCAACAACAAAATTCTCCTGCTGCTGCTGCTGCTCCACCTTTTTCTCTGATTTTTTTCTTTCTTTTAGTTTGTCGTCTTTATCAATTTACAGGTTTTGCAAGTTGCAACAGTTTGCGGCAAGGGTAACAGCAGATTTAACACTTGAGAAATTAGCATCGCATTTAAGTGAATTTTTTTTTTTGGTAATTTTTTAATTAAGTCTTCTCGGGTTACCGATGAGAAAGTTACGACGACGACGACGACGACGACGACGCTGGGATCGATTAATTATGAAAATGTGACAGTAAATGGTCGATAAGTGGATGTCTCAAATTAATTGAGACGCCGCCAAGGAAGGATGAGACTCCTGCCATTTTTATTTTCTGATTTTTTTGTGTTGTTTGTTTGGCGACACTTTCACATTGCAGCACAGGAGGGAAGGTGCACCCCAGCTTGCTGGGCATTGGCTAGAGGAAGTGCCAGAAGATGATATTTAAAAATGAAATTGACCCAAAAGATCTGCTTCATTCAAGTTTAGTCTGCGCTGTAAGGTGATGCCAATCCCATCCCAGCTGTGCCAGATCCGGGCTCAATGGAGCCAACTGCTTTCATATTTGCTGATATTCGAATCCTATGATATAGATTTACTCCATTTTCCCGCCACATTCTCCGCCCATAGTTTCATTTTATTTTCATTAAGTTTCTATTTACTGCTCGGGACGATGATCCACTCCGATTACCCATCATAAAATGCACATTTTACGATCTGCCAACCACACATATACTAGATATAGCTCTGTGTGTGTGTAGGATACACATAAATGTTGCACAGAAAGACATTTATTTGGTTGTTCCTTGTGGAGTGGAGTTGGAGTTGAGTGCAGGGTATATGGCGGCAAGGCATAGGCGAGGACTAATTAAGGAGGAAGGTTTCATTCTGTGTGCGTGACTTACAAAAGTCAAGAACCATTTTAGGGTGTTCTTGCAGGCAGGCGGCGGGCAGGCAGGCAGGATACAGGAAATAGCTAAAAGAACCCAACACGAAGAGCGAGAGAGACACAGCGAGGAGCAGCATGTCGAACGAAATTGAAAAGAAAACAGGCAAAACGATACAAAGGTATCTCGAGAATAGAGAACGACAGGGAGCGAGAGATAGAGAGACAGAAAGAGAGAGAGAGAGAGAGAGAGAGCGCGCGATCGAGAACTTGTTTGCGGTTCGTGGCTCTAGGTAGGAGCCCATCCATCTGGTTCTTGCATTCCCCCTCTCTGCCACTCTCTGGCTGTTTCTCGCTCTCTCTCTTTCTGGCTTATCGTAATTCGATCTTTGAGCAAACAGCAAATAGGACGCGCCTGTGCAATATGCCAGGAACCCCAGCGAGAACCAAGTACCAGGCAGGGGTTGCTCTCCCGTCTCGTCTCTCCTATCTCCTGCTGCTTCCATTTTTGGCTCCAGGAGCACAGCGCAGCACAGCACAGCTGTCGTTTTCTGTTCTCTGATGAAATCGAATGCGGTGGTTGGTTCTTTGGTTCCCTGCCCTCATAAAACCGTTACTTATCTCAAACCTGCAAAAAAAAAAAAAAAAAAATGCACTCAAAGGCAAAAAAAAAAACAGAAAACAAAAAACAACAACTGTTTTCCAATCTTCAAAGTTGAATAAACTGGGGGGAGATTGGATGAGAGGAGCTTACGGTGGTAGCTAAAATCTGGACAATTTAGCCCCATTGATCATCGTTGATCCCCGATGATGCTGAATGATTCCTTTGCTTCCCCTTTACTTCCCCTTTGTTTTTTCGAGGCTGTAAATGCAAATTCAAATGCTTTTTGTCAACCATCACCCATAACGTAAAGAAACGTAAAGCAAAAAGAGTTTGGAAGGCGGAAACCCCAGCTGGAAACCCAGGTTCATGCCCAGGAAATGATGCCGCCAGGTACACGTAAAAGCTATGGACCACCCCGCCACCATATGATTCAAATGGTTCAATGATCTGCCACCGACAAAAGGTACATTTAGGCTTCCCCGATGGTTCATAGCTTTTTTTTTTTTTTTTGGAAATGAGTATTTAATTGCTGGGATAGAGACCGCAGCATGATTGATGATGTGGATCTAACCGATCCACAGAGTGGCCCAAAAGCAGCAAAGAAATGGTAGGATTATGTGCAAGGATTTTTTCTAATGATTAAGTACAGCTTTAGGTGGCATTTTATTTGTTCGGAGAATATACAAAAATTAATTTAAATGGTTTGCTCTAGAAGATTCCGTCTAAAGGTATTTGATTACCTTCTAGACTTTAAAGTCTTTAGATTTAATGGAAATTTCATGGAATTGCTTATCAAAATCATTCAATTATTTATATATTTATTATGTGTCATGGTGTTGGTACATTTTTAAACACACAAACCAAAGAAAATTCCACTTAAAAATTGTTAGTTCCTGGAAAGTTGACATTTACTGAGGCGATCGGGCCCAAAGTACACCTACACACAGGCACATTTACATATGTACATATACATGCATGGAGTACATATTGTGTTTACATAATGATTAGACAAGAGCCCAAAGCCAAGCCCTGTTTATGGAGTGTTTCCATATGCAAATAGGTCTGGGCTCTTCTTTCATGGCGAATGGAAATGGAAGTGTTTGATGGACAAATACAAGTACGTCGTGTATAGTTCATGTAGTTCTCCTTTTTCTTCTTCAAAGGGGGGGAGGATTGGGGATGGGGAGGTTGAGGAAGTTTTCTACTCTAAATAAATACCAACAAAACAATAAAAGCAGAAACAAATACATACTCGACAAATAATGCTTTGCCGACGGCATAAATGATCTGTAAAGGTGCGCGCATAGCACACACGAAATCGGAGAGAGAGAGAGAGAGGGAGCATGCGCTAGAGAGCCGCACCGAACAGATCATGCGCAGCCAGCAGAGGGGGAGCAAGAGAGAGAGAGAGCTGGCAGGCAAGCAGGCATGGGTTGCAGCTCAGAGAGCAAGCAATAGCAGCAATGAGAGCGGGAGAGCGTGAGCGAGGAGAGCCTGCAGCAACGAACGAGCGACCGACCGACCGACCACCTGTCCGAAGACAGACAAAGCGAAAAGCGAACAAGCCAGGAAAAGGGAAGCCCGAAGAACATAAAAGCGAAAAGGAAACACGAAAAAAGCATACACGAATGAGGAAAAGAAGAGCTGGTAGAAGCAGCCAGCACAAAGGAAGGGGAAATAAGAGGAATGCGCGAAACACTAAGAATTTTTATTTGAAAGGATTTCCGAAATAAAGGAAATATTTTTTAATTTCTCCCCTTAAAAATATACCCCAACTAGCAGCAATTCCCCACGGATGTACATATAACCGTTTCCTAACCGTTTTTGCCCGTTTGGCGATCGATCCCCTCTTTTTCGTCTACTTCTTTTGCATCGTTCGCACCCCACTTACCCGTTCCTTGGACGCTGCTCGGTAAATTTGCAAACGCCAGCATCAGCGTCAGCGTCAGCAGCGGCAGAGCGAACATTTTGTTAATCCAAGTGAATGCGCGACTGCGCTGTCTGCTGCGCTGCAAATGCATTGTAATCCAGTTTTCCAGTATTAGTATTCCTTTCCAGTTGCTGTTGCTGTTTCTTTGCCCGATTCTTTTTTTGTATGTGTGTGTTTTCTGTGTGTTTTGTTTCAGTTCGCTTTTGTTGCTTATGTTGTTGCACTTTATTTATTGTTGTTTCTCTTTCAAATCTCGTTAGTTAATGTTGCACCTTTTCCCCCTCTCCTTCTCCAGCACCTCTTTCTATGTATTTAGGAGCCAGGCGGGCAGAACATTTGAAAAGAGTCGCGCTCCCGACAACGCCGACGCTTGCAGAGACGTCAACGACGACAACAGCGACGGCGACATTTCCACGCAAAAAAAATAATTAACAAAAAAAAACCAACAATAATAGTGGCAAATATTTTTGCAGCAGGAACAGGAGGGAAACGAAATTCAAATTCTTCAACGGACACGAGACGCTCCTTTCCGCGCTCTCTCCCGACGATTACACGCACGCGCACACACACACAGAGAGAGAGAGACGCACCGATACACGCACACACTCGCGAATTATTTGCTGTTTTTCCTTTGGGTTTTCCTTTCGGCTTTTTCGCTTGTGGTTTGATATTATTTTTTGGAAGGAAAAACAGTATGGGCTATAGCCTGATCGGGCCTGCCATATTGTTGTTATTGCTGCTTTTGGGACACTACTCTCCACACGGCTTGTGTTTGTTGTTGTCGTTTATTTTGCACTCCTTTCGAACAAACATGCACTATCTCTCCTTCTTTCTCGTTTGCTGTCACCCAAAAAAATTTCAACTGCAGACAATATGAATTTGTGCTTTGTCCGCCTCGACAACCCGGTTCAAATAAAACGCCTCGATCTCGTTAGAGGTGTCAAACCAAGAAGGGCACTATCGATAGTATCGATATGTTGCTGGTAGCCTCTACGATCGATGGCTATCATGATAGTATCGAGCTACAGTCGTGTCGCTTTTGATGTTTTTGGATTGGCTGCTATAAGATACGAAGACAAATTTATAAACAAATCGACAGGGTACATCTAATTTTTACAATGGACAAGTTCCTAAAAGGTTTCAATGGTTTTTAATAAATCTTAGAGATATCACGATAGTATCGATTGTTTTTTCAAAACATTCAACGTTGATGTTCCTCGAATTTGATATTCCGTTTAATATTACAAGCTAGTTTGCCCTCTCAGCACTAAACGAATAATTTTATCCGATAGATACATACATTTTTTACAAGATTGGCAAGTTTTCAGAAGTCCTTTATATTGGATTATTTACATACAAGGTTCAAACAAAAACAACATGAAACGAATGTGTCGTCGTTTTGTGGCGTTGCCAGACTCGTGCAATTCGTAGTTGCTGCGGGCTGCCATACCATGATATTTCGTGAAATGAAATTCGTCAATTTTGATATTCCGCTTAATATTACTAGCTAGTTGGCTCAGAAGGCCCTAAAGAAATAATTTTATCCAATTCCTCAATTCATTTTGTTTAGGATTAGCTAGTTTTCAGAACTCTTTTTCATTGGATTTTTTACATAATAAGGTTCAAAGAAAAGTAAGGCCAAAGTATATAACGTAAATGTTGACAAAATGTGACGTCAGTGTTGCTGGTCAACTAAGTTTCTTTTATGCGTATGCACTTTTGTATACATTATTTATTTTAATTGATGTTAAATTTGTTGTTGCAAGCTGCTTTGAAACATAATTAATGATTTGATCCTAGATTGACATGTTTTTTACCTATAAATGTAAATGTTTTATACATACATTTATCCCGGTTCTGATACCTATTATTGGAACCCGTGAGCTGCAAAACTTTGTTAATATCTTTAGATCAGAGACTGAATAGTTTTTGCATTAATTGGAACCTGGAAATTCCAACAATATCTCAAGGCCATAATATCCATTTTCCCAAGGTATGCAGATTGTTGCTCATTCCGTGCCAAAGTTGCACAACATTGCTGCTAATTCATTTCCCCATGTTGCTGAAATTTTTCCCATACAAATCAAATGCATCTTACTTCCCATACGTACTTCCCGTAAGATACATTTGATTTGAGGGGAAAATGAGGGGAAAGTCATCACAAAAACACTCTCTTCTCCACTGAAAAGAGAGCAAATTTTGCAAACTCTCCACGAATTGAGAGCAAATTTTGAAAACCCACCACGAAGTGAGAGCGAATAATATCGATATTTTTTGTGCGCTAAATGGAGTTTGGCGGTCAATTTGAAAAGTATCTTAATATATGGAAAAATAAATATTTCACTTGATTTGTTTTGTCGAGTGTGACTGGAACATCAGAAAGAGCATTTTCAAAATATGCCGTAAATATACCGAGGAAAAGATTAACTTAACCCAGCCATCGCCCCTCTATTCAAACAGGCGAACGACTTAAGTTAAGCCGCGCCAGATTCCTGAAGTACAAACCAAATAGCCCGTTGCTAGTATTATTTTTAAATGTTTTTTGCTATTACATATTAAACAATTACTTTTGTTATGGCACAAAGGGAGCCCTTCTAGATGGAGTACGAGGTAGATTCGTACTCATGTATGCGCCGATTGAGATTCTTGAGGGTCTCCCTCAGCTTGAGGACGCTGGCACGCTTCACCTGCAGCCCCGCGACGGTGTTGTCGTATTCGTACATCAACGAGGGCATCGACAGGATGCCGCCCTGATACGACAGATCCTGCTGCTGTTTTCGGATCTTTGTGCGGTCCATCTTCACTCTATACAGCTTCTCCCGTTTGCCGTGCTGCTTGCGCAGCAGCCCCTTGAGGGTGGTCTTGCAGTGCTGCAGCTTGTCGGCGAGCGCCAGCGCCTTCTCCCGGTTGTGCTGTATCAAATGCAGGTCCACATGGTACTTGGAGCGCAGCTTCTTCAGCTCAATATTCCGCTCTGGGAGTGGAACGATTAGAAACGAATTACACGGTCAAAACTGATGGGTGTGGGGTATACCTTCGATCTTTTTGTCCAGGGTGACCACCTGATTCTGTATGGAAATGAAGTCGTTTATGTACAGATCATCGCCCACACGTTCCAGCTGATTGATTTTCTAGATAAACGAAACGGGCAAACGTTGAGATTCTTCCGGACAGAAGTGCAGTGCTGGCGACTTACCTCGGCTACACGACCCATGGTGTGCTTCATGGTAATGAGAAAGAGACGCGTGTCGCTGATCTCGTTGCGCTTGACGGCCATAAGTCGCAGCTCGCGATCGGCCAGCCGCTTGAGATAGTCCGAGTCCTGCAGGGATAGATACTGGCGCACGGTCTGATCCAGATGCGTTTCCGAGCGCGTCGCGCTGATCTGCGTGTAGTAGAGTTCCATGAGCACTTTGTTGATGAGGAAGCTGCTCTTCTGCTTGGCGGCAGTGAAGCGACCCTTGATGGAATCGAGCTGCTTCAGGGACTCCATGTAGCGCATGCTGTAGTGCCTGTCGACATCCCGCTCCAGCCGGGCAAACACTCGCATGTTCTTGTTGCGCTTGTAGTAGTCGGCGACGCGACCCTGCAGAAAGATGTTGTCCAGCTTCTCGAAGTAGAAGCTGTTCGTGACGGTGATGAGCTCCTCCATGAGCTTGCCCTTGTCGCATCGCGATCGGAGTATGTGGTCCACATTGATGGACTCGGCCCTGCTGACCAGCGCAGCGATGAGCTCCTTCAGAAAGTCTTGGGTAATGATCATCAGCTCGGTTCGATGCTTGCGGGCCTCCAGTTCGCTTTCGCGTGCGGGTGCGCCCAGCTCCTGGGACTCGAAGGTCTGTCGGAAGTGATCAAAGTCGTCCATAGACTCGTCGCCGTGACGCTGTGGCGCTGCGGGCAGGTCATAGTCAGACATCTCGGGACATTCGTCTGGTTCCTCTTCAGCCGCTTGCTCCTCCTCCTCCACCTCCACGTGGGGCTCTGCCGACGAGGTTGAGCTCGAGGTGCTCAGCACCTCGCCAGTTAGCGGATCCACAAAGACACCCACATCCGCCTCGTCGATCTGGTGGATGGAGTCCGCTTTGATGAAAAGCTCCAGTGGCTCCGACTCCTCCGAGGAGAAGTCCGACAGACTGGGCATATCGAATTCGTTGAGAAAGTCCTCCTTGAGCTGAACGGTGTCCGAAGCCTTGTCGAAGGCCCGCACAAAGTTGATGGACGACATTTCCACATCAATGGAGTCGGAGTCGACGTCTTGCTCCGCATCCCGAACCACCGCCTCCTCGTATTCATCCTCCAGCAGCATCGTGTGGCGCTGTTGCAACTTCTCCTCTCGCTTTCGCACCGCCTGGAACTCGGCGTCCACATCGTCCTCGTCGCCCAGTCGTCCTTCGCTCAGGGCGGTAGCGTCAAAGGACACCCTCGAGTCGCTGGGCTTGAAACGCCGTGCTTCCATTTCTCTAATTCGCAGCTTTCGCTCCGCTTTCTTGGTCTGCTTCAGATCATCGGCCGAGGCAAACAGTGTCCCCTGCGTCTCCTCTCCGTCCCGCACTGAGCCTAGTTCGACCACGGATTCCGCATCCGTGCCCACCGACAGCCCATCGACGGCTGCATTTGGTTCGACTGCTACATTTTGTGCTGCCAGTCCCGGTGGCAGAATGGATGTCAACTTACTTGCCTTCTTGGGCTCTTCCTGACTCTGTGGCTCTGGCTCGGGCTCTGGCTCTAGCTCTGACCCTAGCTCAGTGGTCGGCTGCTGCTGCTGCTGCTGCTGCTCGTCTGTCACCTCTGTGATGTCAGCAGCTGCGATGGTTTCGGATTCTGGATCCATTTTGGTGTGTGTTTTAATCGTTGTGCAATATATATGTTTTTTTAGTGTTGGCTATAAGTTGTGTACCCTAGCACTACTCACTCGTTTGTGAATGAAATACTCGTCTGACTGTGACAACAAAAACGGAGTTTACCCATCAACATGGCAAAGAACAAAACTCAGCACCTTATATGTCCCCGCACTGATGCTAGGAATGCCTTTTGTTCCAGCGCCATGATACTTCTACGACCTGTACGGCCGCTCCACAGAATATTTGGCAAATGTTCTATATGTTCTATATGCTCATAAAAAAAAATACAAAAAAAAAACCGTTGCTTGAACGCGATTTATCAAGAATTTACGTGCAGAAACTATTTGTCGATCGGACATGGTTCTCTTTTTATTGAATTTCAAAGTCACGTTTTTTGCCCATTCAAAATGTAAAACGTAATCCAAGCATGCCTTTGAATAAAGAACATTAACCGAATGTTTGCTCAGTGTAATATGAAACGGAGTTGATTTACCAAATATTTCGTACTTTTGGCACTCCTTGGAAACTTTTATTTAATGCCACATATGCAAAATATACGTACCTAAAATATAAGAACTTGCACCGATTTTAATGGGTGAGTTACATGCAAAGTTCATGAAATAAATAAACAATAAATTTAGAATACATCCTGAGCCATAAAATAAACAAATTAAAGATGTATATTTTTTGGTAGCATTTTGAATTATTTTATTTTTGTTTTTTTTTTTTATGTATTTTCATTTCAACTAGTTTGAGTTCTTTTTTGACTTAAGATTAAATTGAATTATCGTTTTTTTCTGCTTGCATGCTTTTCCTTTATACGCACTTCGTTCTTAGTTATCGTTTTCTTGCCGGTTTGCATTTCACATTTTGCATTTTTCATTTTCCATTTTCCATTTCCTCTTCGTAATTATTACAATATAATGTACTTGGCTTAATAGGATTTTCGTTTTCTTGGTTTTACTCATGTATTTCATTGAACTGCTATTTAATTGAACGCTTAATTGAATCGTTTGACAATTTATCCAAAAACTTTTAATTTAATTTCTGCGTGTGTTTGTGTGTTTTTCAGTTTCCAGTTTTCAGTTGAATTTTTATTGAAAAAGCTCTGCGCATAGCTCTCAAGTAAAGAATAGAATAGAATAGAATAGATTCGAGTGAATAAATTATGTTTCAATAAATAAAAAAACATTTAAAGCATTTTCTGTATTTACTCTATATAAATATGTATGCGTGTATGTATCTCCTTATTTGTGTATATGTTAAAAAAAAAAATAATTACAGTATTGGCTTAATGTTTTAAGAACCCAACAAGGAATCATAAGGCAGCATTTCGTGTTTAAAAGTTTCGCTTCACATTCACTTATCGATTTTCGATTTGCGATTTTCTTATTATTTTTCTTTCGTTTTTGTTTTTGTTTTTTTTTTTTGGTAGATCGCTCAAATGTTTTACAAATTGTGTCTAAGCTTTTTAAATGTTACTTTTAAAATTGTTTGCATATATATTTTTAGTTTTATAAGTAGGCTTACTCCGCTATGCTGACAAAAAAAAACACAAAAAAAATAGATATATGTTTATGTACTTCTGCTCCTCTCGCTAATCTTAGTTACTAATTTTATTTAAGCGTTGACATACACATTTATGCTCAATATTCGATATACATATATATTTCGTTTTCGTTTTTGTTTTGTTGTTTTTGTATACATAATTGATTTAATGTTAAATTTCATTTACTTTCTTAAGGGCTAGACAAAAAAATTTCTAAGTTTTCACATTGATGCTGGCGCTGTGTATCCGTTAACCCCGGTCAAGTCTGGAGTATGTTTTTTATATATATGTATAAGTAATGTGGAGACAGTGAACTGGGGGAGGGAGGAGTGCAGCCATAACTGACTGCCGCAAATCGATTAAACACTGGACTAATCACTCATTCCTCTCAGTACAGCACGTGGGCATTGCTTGCCCTCTCCCCTATTCAAATTGAAAATGTCAAGTATGTGCAGTAGAGTCGCCCAGTAGCCAGCAAATGTTGACTAGTTTAGGGCTTAATTTCTGTTCAATCTGGCTTGATATACATGCACATGCACATGCACATTCTCATGCGCTCATACACGGAGAAAAAAAGCGCCCTTCATTTAGAAAGTATCCCTAAAATCTATAGACTTTCTAGTTTAGTTTATAAATATTTTGCATACTTTTCTGTTGCACATTTTCTTCTATGTTCGTTAGCCTAAGAAATAGTAGACACATATTTCCCAAGCTTGCCCCCAAATAAACTTATTGCACTTTTCTAAATTGAAGGGCAGCTTTTGCTCAGTGTTTATGCTGTATGGATTATATGGGTAACATTGGATGTTTGAACGATATGTGTGTGTGTTCCTGTTTTATTTTGGCTAAGCTTGACCGGGTTAAAGGTCAAATTCAGCTCTGGCTTACCTACGTATTCTCATTCTCATTCTGCGTTTGCTATACTTTTTTTTGTTGTGTTCTCGTTCGTGTTTTTTTGTTTGTTTGTTTGTTTGTTTGTTTTCTTGTTTATTTGATGTATAGTATTTTATTTTAAGTCTAAAAATTTGATAAATTTTGGCTTAGAAATTGTTTGTTTTTTGTTTTTGTTTTTGTTTTGTTTTCGTTCGCTTTTCTGTTTCTGTTTCTGCTTTACATATTTTATCTTTATCTTTTTTTATTTTGGTTTTGTTTTTGTTTTTTTTTTGTTTTACTTGGAACTAACTACAGGCATTTAATGATTACATTTATAATTATATTTTATTTAATTTAAATTTTTCGCCATTTACTTTCTGCTTTTCTTTTACTTTCTGCGTTTCTTTTTCTTTTGCTTTAAAAATTGTATAGTTTCCGCTTGCTTCTTATTTTTATTTTATTTTTCTATGCAACTCGCTGTTTAAAATGAACTTTTGAAGTTTTTTAGTTGGTTTTCTTTTTGTTTTCTTTTTGTTTTTGCTTTTTGTTAATTGTTTTGTTCGATACGTTTCGTTTTAATTGATAAGGATTTATGATCTGGTTGGGTGGTGGAGGGACATGGTCCCACCACCGCCTTGCCATCGATAATAAGTAGCTTAAAATTTGCACTAATTGATATAATTTGCCATTCATTTCATTTCGTTTCATTTCGTTTCATTTCGTTTCGTTTCGGTTTGGTTTTATCCAACGAGAGCTGTCCTCTTGCCATAAAATAATTAACGCTATAAATCACAATACGGTTTTGTTTTTTTCCTTTCCTTTCCTTTCCTTTTTTTGTTTCTTGTATATATATGCACTATGTATATAGTATAGATATATATATATATGTAGATATAGGTATGCATGTATATATATTGACAAAAAAAAACGATTACACACTCGCTTAGGTTCCTAGAGTTCTGCTATAGACATTAAAAATACGAGTATGGATATGCTAATGGCTCTCTAATGCGATATATGTATAGTGGGTGGTGGGGGGTGTGGGGAGGGGGGCGTCTTGTCTAAGTATATTGTTGTGTATGTATGTAAATCGGTAGCATCCAAGTGAGACTGACTGACTGACTCCTGCCGCTGCTTTTGCTGCTGCTGCTTCTGCTGCTGTTGCTGCTGCTGCTGCTGCTGCTCTGCTGCTTTTGCTGCTGCTGCTGCTGCTGCTGTTGCTGCTGTTGCTGCTTCTGCTGCTGTTGCTCCTGCTGCTCCTGCTGCTCCTTCGCCTTTGCATCTGCTCCTCCCTCCTTAGACGTGGGTGGCCAGTGGGCCCTTCTGGGTGTGGCCCTTGCCATTGTTGGACAGTATAAACTGCCCGGATGGACTCTGCGCACACTGCCCAGTGACGACGGCCGACTGAGCCAATGGTGTGGCCGCCAGCGTATTGCTGCTGGCCGTTAAATTCGAGCTGCTGCCGCTCACACTGCCCCCAGCGCCAGCAGCGCCGGGGCCGCCACCAATGCCGCTGTTCAGGCTCGCCGCTGCCGAGCCCACGCCGGACATCAGCTGTCCGCCGACGCCAACGCCGACATTGGCCGGACTAGTGTGCAGGGTGGCGCCGGCCAGGGAGGCGCCATGGCCATGGCCGTAGTGCTTGAGGCCGCCGTTCGCGTGGTGGTGGTGGCGGGCAGCATGGTAGGGCGGTGGGGCTGGCGTAGCCGCTGGATTGGCGGTGCTCGGCGGTGGCAGTGGGGGCAAGATCGAGGAGTTGGTGCGTAGATACGGATTGCCGTAGATGGCGCTGAAGCGACTGTCGATGCCGTTCTGTAGCAGCGGTTGTCCTGCGAAAGAAGAGCTCGGGTTAGTTGCAGGGCCGAGGGATAACTGATTGCAATATCTATCCAATATATCCATACCCATGAATCCATTGGCCTGCTGTGACTGCTGTGGATCGTGACGTTGGTTGCGCGGTAGGCTGGCCCCAGCTGCTGCACCACCAGCACCAGCACCAGCACCAGCACCAACGGAGGCAGCTGCCGAGTGGGGCAGTGTGGCGGAGTTCTTGCCGCCGGAGTGCTTGCCGGACTTGCCGCCAGCCGCAGCTGCATCGGCGGGTGGACTGTAGTCGAGGGCGTATTCAAAGTAGTGGGCGTATCCGTTGGCGGAGGTCTCCTTGTAGGCGTTCTCCTGGTGGTTCTTCAGATTCTTGATGTGGCACTGGCGATTGTAGCGGTCGGTGAAGTCGCCCGAGAAGCGCTCGTCGAACTTCACGGGACCGGCCAGGGGCACGCCCAGGGTGGCGCCCTTCATCTGGACATCGGGCATGGGCGATTGGTTGAGGGTGATGGCCAGCGCCTCGCTGCCCGCTTCCGAGTACTCCACGTCGTAGGCCTTGGCTCGCAGCTCGCTCTTCAGTTCGTTCAGTTTGTCGCCGCCCCGCGATGCCTCCGGTATAACGTCCGCGGGCATGGGCTTCTTGCGGTTGCGCCGCTTCGTGTACACCACCACAATCATCACGATCATCAGTATGATGGCCACGGAGAAGACGGAGCCCATGACGACCAGCAGGACGGGTATGTTGCCGGGCTCCCGCACCACGGTGATCAGCAGGGAGTCGCTGCCGTACGAGTTCATCACGGTGCAGTTGTACTTGCCAAAGTGGGTCGCCCGGCTCTCGCGTATGATGAGAGCGGCCCGCACGCCCTCCGGCAGATGCTGCTCCTCGAAGATGTATATGTCCGGATCGGCGCTGCTCATGTTGATCACCTTGTTCTCGAAGGACCACAGGATCTGCTCGGCCTTGGGTATGCTGAAGGCCAGGCACTCGATCTTCACCTTGTTGCCCACCGCCCCGAACTGCACCTTGTGCGAGGTGATGATCGGCGCCCGCTTCACATGTATCAATGCCTCGGCGCCTATTTCCGGGAAGCCGGCGACCTCCGCCCTGCAAATGTATCGTCCCGCCGTCTCGCTGCTCACCTTCATCTTCAGCTCCGTGCCGCGGCCCACAACCTAAAGCCAAAACAAGATTAGCAAACGCAGACAGGACTTCGCTTCTGCTGTGTTCTCCGATCAGAACGTACCTGTGCGGAATTCTCGTTGACCCATTCGATTTCCGGGGTCGGATTGCCGGCCACCTCGCAGCGCATGCTCACGGTGGCGCCCAGGTCGGCCTCCACGGTTTGCGGACGCTTGCGGAACACGGGTCCAACTGCAATCAGAGTGGAATGGAGTCAATGGAGTGCACTGCCCGTGGATGGGGATGTACTTACAGCTTATGTCCAGGGTCTCGCTCTCCTCGCTCTTGCCCACGGCATTGACCACCTCGCACTTGACAATCGAATCGTGATACGAACGGGTTACATTGTGAATAATCTGCAACGGATTCGGTTGATTCTGGTTGAGGGAAGAGCGGCCAGGCGCGATTTTGAGCTGCGGACTTACCAATTTGGTGGTGAAATCGCCGGTCATGAGCTCGTCGTTGATGAACCATCTGTAGGTGACCTCGGGCGGATTGGCATCCGCCTGACAGCTGAGCACGACCTCGGCGCCCTCGGGTATCTTGCCGCCGGCGGAGGCGCCCTCCACCACGGACACCGAAACCTTGGGGGCGTACTTGACCTCGAGCAGCAGCTTGGCGGAGCGATAGGTGCGATCGGCGGTGTTCTGCGCCTGGCACGTGAACGTCGTGTTGTGGTGCTCCTTTTTGGGGGCCAGCTTGAGGATGGACTTGGCGGTGATGCGACGCGAATCGGACAGCGGCTCCTTAACGTATTCGATGCCCTTGGTGAGGACATTGCCGAGGCCATCGATCCAGGTGATCTCGGCGGCCGGCTTGCCGCCCACCGACACGCATTCGAGTTCGATTTCGCGATCCTCCGTGGTTACCATGTAGTCGCCTTGCAGTATTTTCGGCTCCTCCGGCCGCACCAGCACCGTGAGCTTGGCAAACCGCGAACGGATGCCCTGCTCGCCCTGCGGACCGGGCCCCACCTGGCACTGGTACTTGGCATCATCGTCGAGCATCAGCGGATGAATGTCCAGCGAGAAGTCACCCTCCTCGTCACTGCCCACCATCGAGTAGCGCTCAAAGCCGCTCAGATTGCGATGCTGTCCGAGGCCGAAGTCATCCTTGGTCCACTGCAGGGCGCCCACTTTGGCCGTTACGCGGCAGGGCAGCGTCACACGGGAGCCCACCACAGCCGTCTGGTCCTGGGGCTCCATGGCAAAGTGCTGGCCACCGTTGTCGCCGCTCCTGGGCTTGTTGTCATCGTTGGCCGAGCCGGAGGACGCCGAAGCCGACGAATCGCCGTGATGTGCATTGTTCGGGTTGTTTTTGTTCTTATTTTTGGACTTGGCCAGCACGGAGACGGGCAGCAGGGCCACCTCGAGCAGTAGTACGGCCAGGGGAAGCACCCGCAGCAGCTGACTTCTGCGCATTTTCTTCATTTTAGCCGCCGCAGAATGGCTAATACGGCTGCAAAGAGGGACAATAAAATGGGGGCAATTAATTTTATTATTTATTCATTTTATTATATATTAATTTTATAATTATTAATGGTTTATTTTGAAAATGCGATTTTTAACAATTTATTTTCCAAATCTGCATTTGGGCGCCATCTTGCGTTGGTTTAATGGCAGCCTGCTGGCGCCACCTGGCCGTAAGTTCAATTTAAATTTTACCTAGTCGGCATATCCGGCAGGTGGCGCCAGCAAGGTTTCATCAGCTTGTCAAGTAGATGGCAGCAGCAGCTCGTTGGCTCGCTCTCTCTCTCTCTCGCTCTGGATCGGGCTAAATAAATAAATAGATTGGGTTGTGCCTCTGCCTGCGTTGCATTTCATTTGTATTTTTATTAAATTTAATTCCGCGTATTCCTTTAATTGAATTACAGCACAGCGGCACAGCCCGCGCCCCCACTCAGTGCAATTCGAGTAAAATCAACAGCGAAAACCAACTCTATAAAAAATAATTATTGTACAAACAAAACGGGAAAAAGGTGCAACCAACACACCCATCCACGCACCATGCAACCACTGCGCCGCCTGCCACGCTTGCTTGCCGCTGCTCACATGGGCAAACGAATGCAATCAAATTTGTTTTTGTGGGTCAAGTTTAAACCAAATGAATAAGAAGTGTGGGGCACGTGTGTAAACAGCGCCGAATGCGAATGATGTGTATAATATTTTACGACTGGTGGGATACCCACAGCCATACCCATACCCACCATACCCATACCCAACTCCTACCCAATATTCTATCAAAGATAATTTCATTTATGCGATTCATTTAATTTTCAGTGCCTTTCTATAAATATTTGTACATGTTTGCGCAATTGCAGCAGCAGCGCTGGAACCACTTGAACTGCGTGGAGGTGGGGCACCACACCCAGGGTCAGGGTCTCGCAGGGGCTCTCTGCTCGATTAGTTTTCTCTTATTTCGAGTTGCAATATTTTTGCGTTAATTGTTAGCAATGTGTGTGACTGTTTTCCAATACGATAGAGTCGATATACCCCACAGCCACGCGTAAAAAAACATGAAAGCTTAAAATCACTGCTGAGCAGGCAGAGAAAGAGGTGGGGGGGTGTATGGCGTGGTGGGTGGTGGCTCCTGCGTGGGTTGTCAGTTTTCTGGATTTGGTGGCATCAACTGCAGAAGGCAGCAGCAACATAAGCAAGCAGTGACGGCAGCAGGCAGGCAGCAGGCAGGCAAAGCAGCAGGCAGGCAAGCAGCAGGCAAGCAGCAGAAAAGCAGTAGTCGGACGTCAGCAGCAGGGCAGCGGGCGGACGTCAGCTACAACTGCTGGCTGCCATAACCGTAACGGCACAAGTGTAGCTGTAACTGTAACTGCAACTGCAACTGTAAATGTAACTGTAAGTCTGTGGTCGTTTTGCCGTGAAATTGAAACATATTCGCGCGCAGCTTTGCACGCGTATCTGCCTTCAGTGTATTTTGTTTTTTTTTTTTTCTCTTTATTTCCGCTGCTTTTCCGCTTGCCACCCACTGTGAATGCATTCCGCACACACACACAAACGCAAACACACGCAAACACACACAAACATATGTTCCTTTTTTGTGCTCTTCTTTTTGAGCATTTTTTTTGTCGCCTTTGCTTTCAGCCGCTTGTTCGTCCGGTTTTGGCCTTGGCATTTGCGGCTTTTGTTTGCCTTTGTTTGCTTTTTGTCTTTTATTTATTCTATTTCTTTTGCGTTCACAATTCTTGTTTGCACGCCACCAAGGACCCAGGGACCTTAAAGCTGCGCCAGACAGCTTGTAGGGATTCAAATGTCGCTTGGACTCAACATCAAAGATTATTATGTGTCAGAGGGAGCTACGCAGAGAGCGCGAGAGAGCGCGAGAGAGCGCGCGAGATGGTACGTTAATGGTAGGTTCATTCATTAATAATTTAATGCCAAATAGGGGCTTCGTTTAGCTGCCAAATAGCACTCGCAATAATTATGCTTTAAAGTTGTGTAATATTCGATGGGAGCTGGATTTTAGGTAGGGACTTTTACACTTCAATGGAGTGCAAGCCCCCGAAAGAGAGGCTCTGCCTAGGCAGCGCTCATGGCTTTATTGCCCAAGCCCTTTAATTAAAGCGCTTCTCGCTTTTTGTTGCATTTAATTCCTCTAAATAATGCACCAAAATAGCGGCTCAAGTTGGTTAAATTCATTTAGCAACTTGCTACTCTTTTTTTTGCCCACTCTTTCTGACCTTATCGCGGTGTAGTACGAACAACTACGAGCACGAGCACAAGTCAGCCAGTCCCCCCGCCCAAATATGCAGTAGGTGCTGCCGCCTGAGGCATTAACGAAGCGTCCACACAGCCACCCAGAAAAGGTAATGCTAACGATTTCATCAAATTGGCGCCCATGGGCCATGGCTGGCCAAAGGAAAGGCCGGCCAGGTGCAGTCGAGAACACAGCAAACAAAACAAAAACAAAAACAGAAACAAAAACAGAAAGAGAGCACCAACGAAACGCGCTTGAAACGCCAACGAAAC
Organism: Drosophila tristis; assembly: GCA_018150885.1. Taxonomy (NCBI): domain Eukaryota; kingdom Metazoa; phylum Arthropoda; class Insecta; order Diptera; family Drosophilidae; genus Drosophila; species Drosophila tristis. The sequence goes on along the minus strand of JAECWT010000086.1, from coordinate 1,781,110 downwards.
GCGCCAAAAGACAGCTCTGACCAGGGCATTTATATCCGCATATATCCCCAGCATATCCCCACCCCACATACGAGCACATCCCCAACATATCCTCATATCGCGTATCGCTGTGGCTATCCCTTTCACTCCGCTGCAATCGCAACGCCTGGACTATAGCTACGCTGTAGGTATGCTTTTTTTTTGTGGCCTTTTCATTTGGGATACCCCGTGCAGCGCGTGGAGGCGGGCATTCCAACTGGCTGGAGTAGCTGTGTGCTGTGGCAGGTTCTATGCTGGTTCTATGCACACATCTGTCAGTCAAGTGGGGAAATTACTAGCTGCAGCAATTAATGTGCAATTAACACTGAAAGAATCGGCGATGCAGTTCGCTCTTCTTCTCTGGAGATTTCCTCCAAAAACTTTATGGGATTCCCCGCCTCAAGTCCGATTATTATCCAGCCCATATATTGGCTTGGGGGCGAGCGTATTTGATGCGTCGAGCCCTTCCCCTTGCCCTGCGTGGGCAGTTCCTTTTCTTGTTTTCGTTTTCTTGTTTTCTTTCTGGTTGCTGTTCGGTGCTCTGTTGCTTGTTTACCAGCGCCATGATTTACGGCATTTGCACTTTGACTGTGACTGTGACTGTGTTCCTCTGTCCGTGTCCGTGTCCGAGTCAGAGTCCGGGTACGGGTACGGCTCCGTCTGTCCGTCCGTCTGTCCGTTGCTTGTGTGTTGGTGCGCGGACTGGAGTCCGGCTCTGGCTCTGGCTCTGGCCCTGGCTCTCAGAAGTGCCAGCATATATAGAGCCGGAAATGCCCGGCGTGCGTATGTGCCAGGTGATATGGAGAGACGCGGCAGAGGGTCGGGCGGTGCAGGGTCTGGGAAAACTTTGGATAGTGCTCGGATACGGATACTGAGCCGGTGCCGTTGCCAGTGCCGTTGCCGTTGCCAGTGCCGTTGCCGTTGCCGGAGTCCCCTGTTCTTTTTGCTGCCAGCAATATGCTTGCCTAAATTATTAAAATTTATAATAAAATTTTTATGACCATAAAAGGCCAGCGCCACCAGAAAAGCCTCTTGCCAAGGCACTCACTCAGCACTCAGCGCACCCCCTCCACCCTGCCTGCTGCTTGGCCTTGTCCTGGTGCTGTTGCTGGTGGCTGGTCCTGCTGCTGGTGGCTTGCCTTGGCTTGGCGTTGTGTCCATTTGGTCCTTGGGCCGAAAGTTGTACAGGAAATGACTGGACATGATTTTTCGTGCACACATAACTTTTGTTTTTAGTTGCGGTAGATTTTCGTTGGATAGTAGTAAAAACCACTTCCCCGATAGTCTCCGGGCCGCCCTCCCTACCTCCCTCCCTCCGCCCTGTGCCTGTCCCAGCCGGGGGACTTCCCTTTGAGTTCATGTTGCGTGCTTGGGGCCTGGAGACTGCAGGCTGAATGGCAGAAGGTGGTTGGCTTTTGGGTGTACGGGTAAAGTTGTCCTTTATGTTGTACTTGCAGGCGAGAGACATTAAAATTACTTAAGGTCTTCCCCCCTCGCCACACCCCCAGTCACAGTCTCAGTCTCTTTCACTTGACTTTTTTTTGTTCCCTTTTTTTTTTGTTTTTTTGTTTTTTTGTTGGGCTTTAAGATGGAGTGTCGGAAAGAGTTTTGCCAAAAAAGTTCTAGGCATATAAAGAAGAAATCTGTTATTGTGCTTATTGCTGAGACATGACACGAAAGACGACTACGCCACACCTCTGTGGGATTTTCTCTTGCAAATGTGTTTGCTGTTCCGTGTGTAGGATTAAATAAAATAAAATGAAATAAAGCAACTTCTAGGCATAAAATGCGACTCATGGCCAACGCAAAATATGCTTAAATTTAATTGCAAATATGCTGGCATATATTTTATAATTTTTCCCTGTTGTTCCTTGTACAATTCGCAAGCACAAATAAGAAAAAAATTGTTCTCCTGTCCGAACAGATTGCCAAAGAGCTAAGCCTTTGGCTTTAACATATTTTAGGTTTTTTTTTTCGTTTATTTATCGTTTTTGTGTTGGTGTACAAAAAAAGCTTGGCCAGACCTACGCGCACAATTTTATTGTGCAACAAATTTAAAACATTTAAAAAACTGTTGCACACCAACTTTGGATTGGAACTTTTATTTTAATTGGTATTTATTATTATTTTAGTTTTTATTTATTTATTTTATTTGAATTTTATTTATTAATTATTTATTATTATTATTATTTTATTATTATTATTATTATTTTTACTTATTTATTATTTTTACTTATTTATTATTATTATTTTATTATTATTATTATTTTATTATTATGATTATTTTATTATTTTCTTGATTTATTTTTATTTATTTATTTTTATTTTATTTTCGTTTGCATCTTTTGCTTTTGGATTCGAGTTGAAGCCTTTACTTTGTCTCTTCCTGTGTCTTTTTTGTTACCACCCGATCATTGGAATCTATCAAAAGAATTTCCAAGTCGATTGTACGTACGCCAAGAGTCGTCGTAGAACTTAACCGAGGCGATGGCAACAATGGCCAGACACATGCCACCAAAACGCTAATGACAAAAACACACACACAAAAGGGTTGTTGTGCGTGGGGGCAGATGGAAGGGAACATTATGCTAATTGGAGCATACCTCACGGGGGAATATTTCGTTGGAAATATCTTTCGTTTGCCAGCAGAACAAAACGAAAAAGGAGAGCAAACAAAGGTGCTGCTGCTGCTGCGGGCTCCAGCAAACAGAAAATGCTTCCTTCCATACACAAAACTATTATATTTATCACTCTCACTGAGCGAGGCTCACTCTCCTTCTCCTTCTCCTGACTCTGCTCTGTGTGTAAAATGCTGGTTGTCATGTGTTTATTATCCTTTTTGTTTTGTTTTGTTTTGCTTTGTTTTTGCAGCGGATGTTTACAGCAAAATAAGAAATAAAAGCCGAAACATTCGATGCACTTGCTTAGCCCATCGTTTCCATGGCAGCTATATATATATCTATATATATGTATGTATAATCAAACGATTTGGCGTAATTATAATGGAATTATTATATATTATATTTTATTATTATTATATTATTTTATTATGTTATATTATTATATTATATTATATTATATTATATTATATTATATTATATTATATTATATTATATTATATTATATTATATTATATTATATTATATTATATTATATTATATTATATTATATTATATTATATTATATTATATTTATTAAATTATCTTTGGTAGAGTTTTGGCCTGGGGCATAGGCTATACAAATTGTTGGCCCTCCCCCTGAACCAACACCACCCGCCCCACAACTCCCTTCCACGCTTGTTGCGTCAAAAATCAACTCAAACAAGCACTGGGAACAGTTCGCGCTGCATCCCGCCCTGCAGCAAACTGTTCCCAGTGCCCCTGAAATCCTAATCAAATTTATGCGCTACACCCCACCACTCCACTCCCCCCGCCACGTTTTTTTCATCAGCCATAAATTAGTGAGCGAACATTTCACAGCCCGTCAAGGGGGAGTTATGTGGGCGTGGCAGGGCCAATAAATTCATCAATTTAACCAAGAAGAAAAATAACAAGAAAAACAAGAACTAGAACGAATAGCAGCGCAGCAGAAGAAGGAGACGGGGAAGGAGAAGGAGAAGGAGAAAAATACACATAACAAAAGTTTTCGCGACGCCTTAATACTTATACCAGCCACCAGCCACGCCCATCAGCCAGCAGCTTCCGCCTGGCTGCCTCTGGCTCTGGCATGGGCCTGGCCTGCCTCTGCCCTGGCACCAACCAAACACTCTGCCACGTCCCCCGCCCAGGCCACTTCTGGAGAAACCTTTTAATTGAATATTAATAACAAAATCCTGCATATTAAACAGCAGCACCAGCAACATCACAGGAGCAGCCCACAGGACGAGAGCAGAGCCACAAAAGGGACTAAAACCTTTTGTTAATATATGCACACATCTGTATCTGTATCTGTATCTGAGAGTGCCCTGTGCACGTGCGCGTGTGTGTGTATTATGGCTAAGAGCACGTCTTCGTCCTGACCAGAGATAGATAGAGGCAGAGAGGGAGGAGTTCCGTACTTGGGGCTGCTGCTGATGATGTCAAATGTTAATGCAATCAAATTGGAACCTCATTCAATTGGGAGAGAGTCGCAGAGGCAGCTGGCGGAGGCAGGGCCGCCGCTGACAGAATGGCTGAATGAGCTGGGCCGATACACAACCAGCACTAAATTCAATTATGCATGTTGGCGTTGGCGCTAAGGGGCGGCGCTGTTAAGACACAGCCCAAAAACGTGTCCTTATTTTATTGTTTTATTGGCAAGCAGCCAAGCCCAGCCAAGCCAAGTCAAGCCCGGCCCAGCCAAGCTCAGCCCAGCCATCCCAGCCAGCGAGCGCTAACTTCATTTTTGAGTGCAAAACCTTAAAGTTATTTGGAGCTGCAAGAAACTGATTAACAAAATGCTGAAACTGAGCTATCAGTGCTGAGAGATCAACTGGGCTAATGAGATGCGGTTGGGGGTTATTCCTACTCTTATTATTCCCATAACAAATGAATCAAAGCCACACAATTTAATGATAAGCTACAATTTTGTGTAGTTGCCAACATTCCGAAAACTGCATTTAGTATTTTATATTGAATACAATTTAATATGATAAAAAATATAACAAAATAAATAATATAATATAATAAATAATAAATAAATAATATAAAAAATAAATAAATGATGTAATAAATAAATAAATGATGTAATAAATAAATAAATAATTTAATAAATAAATAAATATAAAAATAAATAATATAACAAATAAATAAATAATAAATAAAAATTAAATAATATAACAAATAAATAAATAATAAATAAATAAAATAAATAAATAAATAATATAATAAATAATAAATAAACGTATCAGACGTGGAGGCCAAATAAATCTTTCAATTAATCACGATTGATTAACTTAATATCAAAAAAAAAAAAATAAAAAAATAATAATAAAAAAATAATAATAATAAAAAAATAATAATAATAAATAAATAAAGTTTAAATAAAGTTTAAATAAAGTTTAAATAAAGTTTAATAAAGTTTAAATAAAGTTTAATAAATTTTAAATAAAGTTTAAAACAGTTTAAGTTTATTCCTGCCACTAATTAACATAACTTAAAATATGATTTAACGGCAGCAGGGCATCAGTTAAATTACTCCCTGAACTCCTTGAACTCCCTGAACCTCGTTAAAGGTAAGCCTCAAAGTTCAACACGAAAATATTCCGCACACACACACTACACACACACACTACACACACACACACAACACACACAGCCACACAGCCAAGAGTTAATTTGCACAGTTTTGCTCAATTTGTGGTCAATCAATTTAATCAGTTTGCAATTAGAATTTGTATTCTTTTCAATCAATTTCAATGGCAGCTCGAGCTCGATGACGGCGACAGAGCAGCGAGCAGCAGCAGCCAGCCAGCAGCAGCGAGCAGCAGCTAGGGTAAATATTTTGCAGCGTTTCCCCCCCGGGGGGCACTCCTCCGCCGCCCGTAGCCATTGGGTCAAGCAAGGCCAAGAATTGAACTTTACTCATGGGCCTTTTTGTTGTAGTTGTTGTGGTTGTTGTTCTGGCATAATAGAGGTGCTAAAGCCTGTTGGTGGAAGCAAGCAAGGAAACGGAGGGGTAAGGGGGAGGGGGGTGGGGTGCACTGGAAGTGCTGCCAGTGCCAGTGTGTCGGGTAGGGTGGGGTGGGGTGGGCCAGGCCAGGCCGTACGCTTTGCTTTATTGTTATAGCGCAAACAATTTCGTGTCATCCGCAATTAGGCAGGTTCAGGCTCAGGCTCAGGCTCGCGTAATATCGATTTAATTGCGCTCGGTTACCTCAGGGATGGGTTGGGGTGGTGTGGGGTGTGGGGTGGCGTGGCGTGGCGTGGCGTTGCTGTGGCGTTGGTGTAAGGACGAAGACTAGGACTTCCAGTTGGCTGAGCTAGTGAGTGTGGACCCAGCTCTCGTTCTCGTATGCATGCAGCATGGGCGGCGTAGCGCCAAAACGAATTGAAAAGAAAAGCGAGTGCGACACGCATAGCCCGCCAGCCAAGGCGAATGTGTGGGTGGGTGGGTGTGTGGCTGTGTGGGCTGGCTGCATGAATACCACTCGAAGGCAGTGAATATTCATTCAGTAGAAATATTATGCGCCGCTTGAAGCTTGAAGCGAAAAAAACAAAGCAAAATGAGAGCCTGAGCCTGGGCCTGGCCCTGGGCCCGACTGGCCGCCGATCAGTCTGCCGCTGCCTCGCCTCATCGATCCTTGCCAATATCTAGGAATTACTCGCTGCATTGGTGTGCGTGTGCGTGCGCGTGTGTGTGTGCGTCAATTTATTCGAATGATGTCATTGCCGCAGTGGGGGAAATACTCAAAATACGCGTATGTACAGCGTATCAACGTCACTCGCAAATGTAGCGTAGCAGAATTTGACGCCTACGAGTGCCAGTGGCAGAGTGCCAGAGTGCCAGTGCCAGAACCAGGCCATAAAACTGCTCCTCCATTTGCGACTGCGACTGCGACTGCGACTGTGTCTCTGTTGCTATTCACGTCATGCATACACACAAATTTACATGCGAGCTGTGTGTGTGAGCTGTGTGTGCAGGCATGTATGTAGGCGTGTTTTAAAAAAAGGAATTGTTTATTGTACAGCAGCAACAGCAGCAGCAGCAGCAGCAACAGCAGCAGGAAGGTTTTTCCTTTTCTATCTCTTTTTCGCTTGCGTCCCACTGTGGGTGGGTGAGGGCAGCGGCAGGGGCAGGGACAGCGGCAGGGACAGCGGCAGGGGCAGGGGCAGGCGTAGGGTGTTACAGCAAATAATGCAAAAAATGAGAAACACATGTCCGCTGGGCGCCTTGCTTTATGCGTTTCCTCTGCCCCACACTTCCCCTAGCCATAGCCCCAGCCCCAGCCCCAGCCCCAGCTCTAGCCCCAGCCCTACCCTACGCCTTTCGCCTGTCTTTGGCCCTAGCCTCCCCTGACAGCAGGCGCCTTGTTGCACATGAATAGACACGCACACGCACACACACTTGCAATTACCCTGCCACTATCTTGCTCACTCTGAGGAACACACTTGCCGCCGCCGACTCACGCCCCCCGCTCCCGGCGGCACCCCTTTTGCCTGCATTGTTTATACTTTCTTTATGTTTTTCGTACTTTGGCTTAAACGCTTTAAATTGTTCTTTATGTGGGGGCTGCTGCTGCTGCTGTTGGGCTGCTGCTGCTGCTGTTGGGCTGCTGCTGCTGCTCCTGTTGCTTGCAGGGAGAAATTCGTACCTAAGCGCATTTGGGGAATTTAAGCTCATTTTGAGCGCCTTTTGTTAAATCACTCAACACTCTGCACACACGCCTGCAACGCACACCACAGTACCCCCTCCCCCCGAACATGCCGCGCTCCAGGCATGCAGTGCGGGAAATTAAAGCGTTGGGCTGAGGATGAGGAGCTGAGGCTGAGGAGCAGAGGCTGAGCGCGTCCTTTGATGCCTAAGCAAGGCCTGTGCCTGTTTCTTGCTTTCCATTGTGTGCAGCCTTTGAGCCGGGGCCGTGTCGCAGCTCTCATCGCTGCGAGCGGCGCCTCCTTCCACCGGATGTCCGAGCATTTATATTAATGTCATTTGGATCTGTAATTTATCAACTGCAATTCTTTGCTCTGCAGGTTTCGCGTGTCTTCAGAGCTATCTCTTGTCGTAGCCGTCTAGCCCAGAGCCCCTTGCCCCTTGCCCTTCCTCAGCGCCTGCTGCCCCTTTTACATTATTTTTGTTTTTTATTCTTTTGGCTTGTGGAATTTTCCACTGGGGGCAAATTTATGCACACAAAAAAAGAAAAGCAAAAAAAAAAACAATTGATGTTTCTGTCTATTTGCATTGGGGATTACAGCTATGAATACTATTACTATATGATGCTGCTGCTGCTGTTGTTGTTGGGTGTGTGTGTGGCAGTGGCACAAAATGGCATTAAATTAAATAAAGACCCATATTAGGCATGCCCCAGAGGGGTGCACAACGGCGCGCTGGTGGGCTGGGGGGACAGAGTGTAGGGCAGGCAGGCTACGCCCCTCTGTTAAGGTAGTCTCTGCATTTACTACACACACAAACACACACACACACACGTATGTATATGGCTATGCCATGGATCAATAATGGGCACAAAGTTTCTAACAACAGCAGCAGCAAAAAAGTGGAAAAAAAGAACAAAGCACAGAAGAAAAAAAACGAGAAAGGCAAGGAAAGGAAAGGGTTAGGCGAAATGGAGGCGTGCCTGGGGCTCTGAGGAAGGACTTTCTAATGCCTAAAGTGGTGCTGTAGCTGTAGCTGTAGCTGGTGGTGGTGCTGCTGGTGCTGCCAGGGTGGCGCCATGTAGCAGGGGGCGAGCGGTGGGCGGCTGTGGGTTGTGTGTGTGGGGTGTGTGGGGTGTGCAGCTATTGCTATTATTGCTGTTGCAGTGCAGTTAAGTCAATTTTTTGCCATTACAGCAACAGCAAGAAAAAGCAAACTAAATGGCAACAATGTGCACTAAATTGTGCAAAACTGCATTGCGTTTGCTGCTTCTGCTTCTGTTTCTGTTTCTGCTTGTCCCCTCTTCCCAAGCTTCTGCCTATGCCCCTGCTTCTCACTCTGCCTCTACCTCTACCTCTGCCTTTTTCTCTGCCTCTTCCCCAACCTCTACCTCTGCCTCTACTTCTACCTCCACCTCTACTCCTGCTTCTGCTTTTGTTTTGCTTCGTTTCTATGCTGCTTCTTATTGCTGCTATTGCTGCTATTGGGTATTGGGTGTATTGCTACTTCTACTTCCACTTGCACACCTTCTTCTCCCTCTCCCTCTCCTTCTCCTTCTCCTTGCCTTTCTGCCTGCTTGATGTGGCGCTCGTGTTTGCCTTGTCATCAATTAGGACATGCATTTGGTTTGGCGCCACCCCTCTGGGATATAATTCATTCGCATTCCCTGCCCTGCGAATTCCTTTAATCCATGGGCATATTCAGCACTCGCAATAGATACAGCACGCCAGTTAATTCCTAATGCATCAATTTAAATCAGTTTGGCTCCAATTCCCATTATTCCCATTTATTGCTGTTAAAAATTCACTTCTAATTTTTTTGTATTTTAAGTTCGAGTTTTTCCTCGGTTTTCGTTCGCGAAATATTTGGCCTTGTTGCGTAACAAAATGCGTAACAAAATGCAAGCAGGAGCACAACAACAACAGCAAAAATCAGAACAAAGATTCCAAGCAAAATCAATCGGGGCAAAATTTAATTAATTGAAATTATAATTAAATTCCAGTGAAATTTTATAGCAGACTTAAAACGAGACTTAAAACTCATTGAAACCTATTAATCAGCTACAGAACCATCGACACTATTTATTGGTAGATAGTTTCTGTGGTCTATGATCCCTATGCTGCCTGCTTTCATTTAAATGTTTATTTATTTATTTAATAACTTACTCTAAGGCTTGAACCTTATGGTAAGTGATGAAAAACTAGCAATGGCTGCAGCTATGGCCTTCAGCTAGATTAAATGTAATCATTTGACAAAATTGTATTCATTTTAATGTATTAATTTAAATGTATTATTTTAAAAGTATTATTATAAATGTACTCATTGAAATTTATTATTTTAAATTTATTAATTTGAATGTTTTATTTTAAAAGTATTAATTTATATGTATTAATTTATTATTTTATTATTTTGAAAGTATTAATTTAAAAGAAATATTTTAAATGTATTATTTTAAATGAATTCATTTAAATGTATTAATTTAAATTTATAATTTTAAATGTACTCATTTAAATGTATTATTTTGAAAGTATTAATTTAAATGTATTACTTTGAATGTATTAATTTAGTATTCTATTATTTTAAAGTATTCATTTAAATGTATTATTTTAAAAGTATTATTTTAAATGTACACTTTGAAATTTATTATTTTATTATTTTATTAATTTGAATGTTTTATTTTAAAAGTATTAATTTATATGTATTAATTTATTATTTTATTATTTTGAAAGTATTAATTTAAAAGAAATATTTTAAATGTATTATTTTAAATGATTTCATTTAAAAGTATTAATTTAAATTTATAATTTTAAAGTATTCATTTAAATGTATTATTTCAAATGTATTATTTTAAATGTTTTACTTTTAAATGTCAAAATTAATTTATTATTTTATTATTTTTAAAGTATTCATTTAAATGTATTATTTTAAATGTATTAATTTAAATTAATTTATTTAAATTTTAAATGCTTTATCTTTGGTTTGGTTGGGGCTTTCATTGGCACATGCAACACGTGCATAATATTTCCAATAATTTATTGATTAGTTATCGGGCCGAATCGAATTCGAAACCAAGACAAAAAAAAAAATCGAAATGCATTTGTTGCTTGCGCATGAGTGAACGACGCAGAGCTGCGGCTAGAAGGGGTAGGGGAAGGGGTGGGGGTTGGGGTAGAGGTAGGGGTAGGGGTAGGGGTGGTGGTAGGGGTAGGGGTGGGGGTAGGGGTAAGGGTTGGCGTTGGGGATATGGCTAAGGACAACGACAACGACAGCGACAGCGATATTGGAAATGCAGTAAATAATAAAGTGCAAAACGGCGGAGAGTGCAGCCGCGTGTGTGGGTGGGGGCTGTGGGTGTGCCGCGGAGGGCTATATATATCAAACATACAAACATACGTACTGTACTGTACTGTGCTGTACGTGTGATGCAGTGCACTCCACTCGTACATGGATGAGCGGCAGTGTAAGTTGCTGCTGCTGCTGGGCAGGGGCAGCGGCTCTATGCGGGCTTATGCAAATGTCGCACTGCGATATCCACCAACAGCAACAACAACAACAGCACAAAAGTCGCGAAGAAAACAAAAGGAGCCCCCCAACCCGCCAGCCCACCAACCCACCAGCCCCCCTTCTGAACGGAACAGCACTAAGCCGAATACAAAACAGGGACGAGGGAGCAAGTGGGACGGGGCGGGGGGAAAAGAGAATTGTGCACTTGAAAAGCGGCCAAATCGATGTCAGGCCCAGCTGAAAAGTAATATAAAAAGAAAGGAAAGTCTTTCCCCCACTCTCTCTCTGTGTCTCGCTGTCTCCCTGTCTCTCTGGGAGTTATCGCCGTTTTTCTTGGCCGTTTTCACGGGTTCACAGCAACAGAATGGGAACAAGCAAGCGCAAGAATTGTCGCGAGTGGGTGGGGTGGAGGTGGGGGCGTTGATGGTGAGAGCAAACCAAGTGAGAATGCGACTTAGATTGATGAAGAGCCAGCGAACAAAGATCTTTGTCCTTTGAGTGGGATGTGTGGGGTGAAGAAAGTTATGTGCGCCGCGAGAAACGAGGTCACTAAAAAACAGGGAAGAGCGAAAATGCATAAGATTTGAACTGTTGCTGCCGGTAATCCCCAAGCCCAAGGCATTGACAGAGCAGCAAAGTTACAGCCACCAAAGCAGACGAACATAACCGGCCAGCAGCTGGCGGGTACTACGCCCTCTCCACTACCAGCTATAGCTGGCTTTGATTATGCCGAGACTTGAACAATTAACTGGCGCGCATTAGCAGCTACAAATCCAATCACTGATCGACCACTGACTGCTTTTCCTTGGCCTTTTGTGCACATAGACCGAAAATACTTGCACACAAGCACCGCCGCCCCTTTTGTGTGGGTTCAAACGCACAGATTTAACCCTGGAGTGCACAGAAGCGCAAATTAACCCCACAAGAAGCTTTGCAAATGGCTACATTTTGGAGCCTTTTGAGGTTTTGGTGACCTTTGCTACTACACACACAGACAAACAGCCAAACAGCCAAACAGCCAAACAGCCAAACAGCCAACAGCCACCTCAGCATGGCGGCCAGGCCAAGAGCCGCAGAGTCTTGTCAACTTATTTAGTGCCTGGCCGCAAGACCCAATCACAAACAGAGGGAGGGAGGGTGGGGGAAAGCGCGATATAGGGATAGAGAGTACATAAAAACAATGCACTGACAACACGCAACCCAAACAGCCACAGCCACAGCCAACAGCCGAGAGCCAACAGCAACAAGAACAACGACTAACTAAACTTAGTTTAGACGCGGGAAATATCGCAGCGACCGCAGCACGACCAGAAAACGGAACACAGAGCCAAACCAAAGCCAAAGAGAGTGAGAGCAGGCTGAGAGAGAGCAGGGGAGACGGCAGGGGAAGGCGCAGGAGTAGAGCAGGGAGCGAGAGCAGGGAACGGCCCATCAGCGACCGCCAACTAAACATTACGCATACGCCTCAATGACCATACACCCACACAAACAGCCACACAAACAGCCACTCTTTCGCTCTCTCTCTCTCTAGACTCACTCTAGCGCTCTCTCTCCCTCTCTTTCCATTTCAGGCACCGCAGCAGCGCAGCAGCAGCAGCAGCAGCAGCACCGCAGCAGCAGAGGCACCGCAGCAGCAGCAGCCCACAGCCCACAGCAGCTGCCAAAGCTCTCACAGGAACAAAAAAAAAAAAGCAACGAACAAAACGAGAAAGGAAATGCATAAAATATAAAGCGGAGACCAAACCGAATTGAATGTACTCTAGCAGTCAGAGAATATAATTATTTGCTTGTCTTGTTTGCGTGCAAAATTGAGACAGAAAAATTTACCGACTTTGTAGCTTAAATAAAACCAAAAAAAACCACCAAAAAAACCACCAAAAAAAACATGGAAACATTTTGAAGTATTAAAAAATTCAATTTTCAAAATTCAAATTATATAAAATGCGAAATAAATCAATGCACACGCATACATACAGCTGTACATACCTATGTAATTTTTAATATATTTACTGCAAAGGAAAATGTGACACAGTTCCGTGACGCACTGATCGACGTGGCATCGGCAAAGCTTTCGTTTCAGTGCTACAAATCGACCAGCCGCACTTATAGTGCCCCGGAGTAGTGCAGCAGGGGAGTGCTACACAAAATACGAGTCGTACAAAAATAGTGGGCGACGACCTTCTCACGAAATTCATTGTCAGGCCGTGTGTGCAGCGTTGTTGGGCAGCGAGAGAATGGCAGGCAGGCCGGCAGAAAAAGCAGGGCATGGCCAGGCAGGGCAGGGCGAGGCAGGGCCAGGCAGGGCAGGGCGAGGCGGAGCAGGGCAGGGCAAGGCAGGGCAAGGCAGGTGTGGGCTGAACAGAAGAACGGACCAGGACTTGGACCCCGACACGGACACGGACCCGGACCTCACACAAAACTGTTGACGAAGTCGAGCCACTTCAAACAGTTTTTTATTCACCCACCCACTCGCTCCTCTCCTCGCCGCTCTCCACACCGCCCTGCGTTTATTAAAACTAATTAAAATGTTTAAAACATTCATAGAACAAACGGAATTGAATGGAACGGAGAGAGAGAACACAGGGCGAGCACGGGAACAGAATGAAACGAACGCAATGGAAGGCCGCCGCCGCCGCTAAACAATGGATGGGTAAGGACATTTCGAGGTGGCCTGACTCTGCGCTCTGTGCTCTGCGCTCTGTTCTTTGTGCTGTGGGTGCCCTGGTCCTTAACCGCTAACTTAATTGCGGCAATTAAGTTGGCAACAATCATATTCACCTAGGCCATTACCTCCTCCACCTTCTGGCACAATGCACGACACGCTCCCCCTGCCATTGCCATTGCCGCCGGACCTAACACCCACCACCCAACGCAAAACTTGACAAAGTACATTTATTTCTTCTCTTTTTCCCTTTCTTTTTTTTTTTTGTTCTAAACGGAAATTGTTGCTAAGTGAGCGGGGGAGAGGCGAACAGGGGGGGTGGTGTGAAAAGTTCTTCTGGTAATGGTAATATCTGGCATGGATTGTAATTTGGTCAAACGTTTATAAAAAATGACAATTTTCTCGTATCGATTGAATGGGAAATGATTTTTGGTTTTTGGTTTCTTCTTTTTTTCTTTCTTTCTTTTTGGGTTACAAGTGATTGCAGGTTGGGAAGTTGAACAGCTGGTTGGTAGGGGGGCTATCCAATTTAGACCCACTTTAATGTAGCATGGAGGAGGAGCAGCATAACATCTGCATACAGAATATTTTTGTATATTAATTCCACATTACATTAATCGCGGCGCTGCTTCTGGATTGTAATACTGCGGCGGAACGTTTAGAAAACATGACAAATGCTTTTTTTTCCTGCTTAATTGAAAGCAAAGTGCGCGTGTGGCTCTGGCAGGGGGTTGGTTCGCATGTGGGACAAAGGACAGTCATAAAATATACCATAGTTTATCGTGGATTAAAAGATTCACTTCTGGCTGGTTATGGCTTCAGTTTGGCCTGTACTCCCAGCGATAAAATTGGGTATATGGTGTCCCGTGCGTATACGCAATTTAGCCATAAATCTCAGCTCTCAAACTGCACCACAGGTACTGGCACTGCTGGGGCACTTTCGATTGATTTACTACGAAATTTCAAAGGTTTTGGCACAGGTAAACTTAAATATTTGAAGTTTTTATTGGCTGACTTTAATGTGTATTTTATTATTGTATTTCGGTTCGCTTTGTGGCTTCCTCTCCCTCTCTCTCGCTTTCTGCGCTTTCTGCCTCTCTGGCGCATTCTTTAGTTTGGCCTGGAGAAGAAAATTGCTGCGTCTCTCTGATTTCCGCGCGCGAGCCCGGAAAAGTTCCAGATAAGAATGGTTCGTGTTCGCTTAAAGGGCGCAACAAAAAAAAAAATATATACAAAAGTGAACCACCAAAAAGAGGAGCCCAAAAGCGGAATAACGAACAAAAAAATATACAAGAAATGCTAAATAAATAAATAAATAATGAAAAATAACGATAAAAAATATACCTCCCCGCCCGGATGCCCCCGCTATATCTGTTCACTCTCCAGTCTCCACTCTCCACTCTGCACTCTCCACTTTTCACATTCCACTCTCGCGCTCTGCCCCAAAACCCTGTGCTCCCTGGCACCATTGCCATTTGCTGTCAACGCGGCGGCGGTCGCGACAGGAAGACGATTTGCAGCCATTTGTCATGTTGAGGGGGAGGGAGCGAGTGTGGGAGGGATGCAGGATGCAGGGGGGCTGGGGAAACGGAAGTGCTGCCGAAAAATAAAATATATTGTAGGGTATGGCAGCGAAGGGAAGCAGTGGAGTGCGGGTGTGGGTGTGGGGGGGGGAAATCGTTTGTTGTTGTTTGGTTTCATTTCTCGTCTGTTGTCGAACTGTGCGCGGTGTGTGTGCGGGGGTCGGGTGAGGGATATCCGAAAGAGGCCTTGGATTGTGCGAGGGTCGCGGCGGTGCGTTGCGGGGCAGGGCAGTGAAGGGTGTGTTCAGTGCAGAGGGGAGTGTTAAAATATATAAGCAGTAAATAAGCTTAAAAGCCGCCGCATGGGCGGCTCCATACAGCTTCCCTTTTTGGCAGCTACAGTGAATACAACACATATTCGACCAGGCATCCCATCCATCGATCGATCGATCGTTCGTTCGTTTTTTTATACAATTATTAAAAAAGAGAGCAGGGAGCATATTCGATTTTAGTAGAGTCGCGTCCAAAGCAGCGACTCACATGTTTCCTTCACTTACAGTTTGGGTTGTGTGGGGAAGTTTTGGCATCGATTAAATCCTTCTGGCAATATTCAAGTACTCATCCTCATAATTTTCTTTAAATATTTCTCCAACTTTAAGCCGCATTTAATTTGCTTTTTTGGCTAGTGCTGACTGTACTTATTGTTTGGCTGCTTTTGGATATTTATGCGTCTTGATTCTTCACACACATGCAGGGGGGTGGGGTGGGCTACCTACCAGCCCCCATCCCAACACCCCATCTACATTCGCCATAACATTTCAAACTGCTGGCAATCGCAGCTCCATGAGCAAGTGCGCGGAGGCAGGTAGTAGCTGGAGTGGGGGGGCATGGGGTAGAGCAAAAGTACGATATTTTAGCCCACATTTTGCTCGTTGTAAATTTCATTTTAAAGTCGGAAACGCGAAAAGTTTGGCAGCCTCAATGGACTGCCGACACAGAAAAAAAGAAGAAAAAGGAAAATCAGTACCCAGCCACGCCTCCACATTACAACTGCCGCCCACTCAGCGTCGTCCGCTACCCTGTACAGGGGGAGGGGCAGGGGGCCCTGAGGTCTGGCGAAGTGGAGCGCAGCAGGGCATATCCCACATCAGGCCAAAATATATCGGGATCAGCCGGAAAAGCAGCGGCAATCCACGCAGAACGGACTGCCCGACTCGACACTTAAATCGAGAAATTTCTAAAGCTTGCAGGACTACAGGAGCCATAACCACTCGGGTAGGGTAGCCAGATGGTCGGTGCAAGCGGTGCACTGTGGCTGGCCCGCTGCAGGGTTTCGCTTACCCTTGAATTTTATGGCTTTGCTCTTTCTGTTTGCTCCGAATTTGAGTTTTGTTTGGCTGTGCGTTTGTTTGCAGTGTGTGTGTGTGTGTGTGGGAATATACATGCATGTGTGGGTGTGGGTGTGTGTGTGTGTGTGTTTTGTTTTGTTTCAACAATTTATTCAAATTGAGTTTCGCCGACTGCCGGCCATAACTCAAAGCGAAGTTTGCTGCCTTCAAAATAAATATTTCGCGCTTTGGTCCTTTCACTTTCACTTGCTGCCGTTGCTCTCCACCCCCTTTCCCTAAGCCCCGTCCAACTACCTCCCCTCCTTGTACATTTGGCTTGGCCCTCCATCTCGCTCTAAGCAGGTGTTGATGGCTCCATTTTGATGGAGCAGCAGCTAAGCGGAAGCCGCAAAAGTGCGTGAGTCATAAAAATAAATTCCCTGCGTAGTCCAGGGACACAGCCAACAAAGAAAATCCAAGTAAAAGAAATTGGGGGGGGAACACAGAACAGAACAACAGCAGCAGGAAAGTTTGCCAGGGCAACTTTGAATTATTCGCTTTTGGCAGTCAATCAGAGAAAGGGAAAGAGAGAGAGAGTGGGAGTGGAAGTGGGGGTGGGAGTGGGGGTGGGAGTGGGAGAGAGCAGCCAGTCTCTAGACCAAAACAAATTGAGATAGATCATGGACAATTTGCAGCAGAATTGGAAATAAAAGTGGATCGCCGGGGTGGGATATGTTTACAGGGAATATTTTCTGCATGCGATATGCAGCTTGGAGCTACGTAGCTGATAAATAGATAGCTAGTTAGATAGATAGATAGATAGATAGATGGATGTGGATATGTATATCTGGCATAATAAATAACCAAAATGTCAGGCACAAATTTGCAATCGCTGATCAAATATTGATTCTTCATATGCATCCAACTTTGCAGCTATATAAAATCCATGCTAAATCATCCTTCACATCTGACACCCCCCAACCAAGCCGCCATCGCCACTTCCACACCCACAGCCCTCCCGCACCCACAGTCCCCGCTACACTTGTGTGCCAGCACTGCCCTAAGCCCATTGATATCCATAACTTGCCGCCACCACTACTCTGGCAGCCTGGCAGCCTGCCACCCTCCCTGTGAGCCAACTTCAGCCTCATTTGTCACATAGACTCCTCCACACATGGAGCAGGACAGACGCCCAGGGCTATCCACACACACACACACAAAACTGTTGGCTCTCTTCTGGTGGTGCTGCTGCTGCCGCTGCTGCTTTTACCCGAAAAACTTCACTCGTGTCATTAAGGCTGGAGTGCAGGCTGAGACTTGAAGTTTGGAGCAGTAGCAGGTCCGGGTTGGCAGGTCCGTGTCGGAGTTCGGAGAGGAGCCGACCTCAATGCGGACACGTCTCGGCACGGGGGCACAGATGGGACCGAGGCAGAGACACAGCCAAGCAGCGAGACTCTTTCATGTCACGTGCAGGTTAAGCAGAGTGCCGCGGGACGAGGGCGAGCGACGGGGTTGCCCATAAAACGTGGCCAAGACTTGAACGGGCTTGGTGGCTAGGTGGGGGGGTGGTGGGGTGAGGGGCCCTCGCCTAACCGAACAAAGGCAAAAATTCTGCTGCTTCTTTCACTCTCATATTTTTTCTTTTCTTTTCCTTTCCTTTCCTTTTTTTATCCGGGGTGCTGTAAACGTATCAATGCGATTTATGCAGGAATGCCAGGGCCCTGCCCCAACAAATTCGCCCCCCCACCACCACCAGCAGCAGCAGCAGCCACCCCTAACTCATTGCCACCCCCTGCCAGCTCATACATGCATAAGTCGCTGCAGCAAAATGTTGCAATAAAAACGGAACGAAGCAGGGGAAAAGCCTCATCCCTGACTATGGGCAAGTCCAACCATATTAAAGAAGATTCAAATACATAAAATCCACACGAGTAGCATACCCTCTTAGAGGCAAGCAGTACGAGGTATAAAAGTCGTCAAGTGTAAGAAAAAATAGAAGAAAAAAATACGAAAGGCGAAAGACGAAAGGCGAAAATCCAAAATCAGCCAAGAAAATGCAAAATAAATTGGCAGCTACCTTTGGTATGTGCCTTCCCAGCCCCCCCCCGCCACTTCTGGCTCCCTTTTCGTCGCCCTTTGCTGTTGCATATTTCAATGCCGCAGGGCCAGGCAACAACAACAGCAACAACAAATAGCAGCCGCAGCAGCAGCAGCAACAGCAAAAAAGCGAAGAAAAATCTGTGACAATTTGGTCTCCTCATTGTCGCTTGTCGCTGGCTCAGCCACAAAAATTCTTGGCAACGTTTCGCCTTTTGTTGCATCTATTTCCAGTTGCAGGTCTTTTAAGTTTTCTCTTCCTTTTGGGCGCTGTTCCACTTCGTAGATGGGGCTAACAAAAATGTCTTGTCAATTGCCAGGCTGCCCATTAATCAGAGCCCAGCAGAAGAACACAAAGTGGCAAATTCTCGGATATATTTGCTACAACAAAACAAAAAGCCGAGACGAAAAAATGCTTTCAACTTTCAAAGCTAAGAAATTAGGAATAAAACAAGCAAAAGCGTCGTCCGTCTGCAAATTAGGCAGAAAACAATTTTGAATTTTGAATAATTATGACAATTTGAAAAGTTTTTGATGCTATTGACTTAGGAAAGGCAGGCAAATAGGGCTAGGAACAGGCCCAAAGGAAAAACGCCACTGAAGGGGGTGAACACAGAAGGAAGACAGAGAGACAGAGCAGAGCAGAGCAGAGACGCAGAGAGGCAGAGAGGCAGCGAGGCAGCGACGCAGAGAGGCAGAGATAGACAGAGAGGCAAAGGGTAGGAAGCAGATATTGTAGAGTCAGTGGGCGTGGGTCAACAATTAATCACTTAATTAGATAAACGAACAAAATGAAAAGTGTTGAAGTGAATGATTTGGCCCCAAGGGAGCAAGGATGCCAAAGCCAAAGTCAAAGCCAAAGCCCAAGCGAATCAGAGATGGGCAGAAACTTGTAAATATCGTTGCAGCATGCTAAAATAAGCCCATGAAAAATACTGAACGATGAAACATTAATTACTTGAATTACTTAAATAAATAAATGAAAGGTTTATGGGTTCATGGAACTAGCGATGTGAGATTTCGCAGCAGCGAACTTTCAACGATGTAGCCACAGAATCCATCGCATTTACATGACTTAAAATTAATAAAATAATTTTTAAATAAAAATAAAATTAAACGATTATAGTCAAGCTCTCACAGCACCAACCCTCCCCCAGTTACAGCCACAAACCAAACCCCAATTAAAGTAAACACTTTGTAACTAGTTTAGTCGATTATTTTGTCGATCAAAATTTCGAGCAGTTGATGCGCCAATTTGCAACTTCGTTTCGTCCCCGTCGTTCAAATTTTTCCAATTTTATTTTTCAATAATCCTCTGTGTGTGTGTGTGCACTTGGACTAAAAATTAATTTATTTATCGAGAAATCAATTTGGGAAGTTCGTTCCTAGTTTTATGCCACAAAAACTTTTGCCTTCGATCCGATTTGATAATAAATTATTTATAGAGTTTCTGCCGAGTTGCCGCCTGCAAAAGCAAACCAAATAAAGATTTGGGGGGGGTGGGAGCCAGAGAAATTTGTTTTACAAAATGGTCGACAAGGTCATGCATGTTCTGACCCTCAGACAACACACCAGACCCCCAAGCCATCCACCCCCAACCCCTTAGGACCCACTCAATTTGGCAATCAATTAGCATTTGGATTTGGATTTGGATTTTTATTTCGGTTTGTTGCTCGTTTGCAGGGCGCGATGATTATAATCCATTGCCACGCCCACTCAATTAAATCGCTTCACGATGCCATCAATTTGGCCACTCGCTCGCAGGCACTTGCCCCTGAAAGGGGGCTGACAGGGATAGCGATAGAAATATACGTACATAGATACAGCTACAGCTGAAGCAGAGCATGTGAGTTAGGATAATGGGAAATGTTCGGTTTGGATCTGATTCGAGAAGCTTAGCCAAGTCCAGTGCTACATCTGCTCCATTTGCTTGGTTTCTACATTTTCTTTGGCACATTCCTTTCGCGCCTACCTCAACGTTTGGCATAGTCGCGGTCAGAATAATAGTCCCTTAGCTGCCCTGGCTGCCCTTAGGTAGTGCTTCATGCACAGTTGTGGCATCTACGAACTTTGTGCGAGAATCAGCAGAGAATCAAACTAGAATTCTTGGCACTGATTCACGTTTTTTAATAGTTCAGCCTGTGGCCTGTGATACATGAAATATTTTTCTAGATTTTCTCATATTTTCCTGCCATTTTTTAATTACCATTTCTAAGAGCTTTCCTTTTTTTTTTGTATTTTTTAATTTGTATGCCCTTTTTTTGAGTACGCTTAATCAGCATCAATAGCCGAATCTCTGTCTGTATTTCACAAATTTGTAAACTCACTGAGCATGGGCATAAAAGTAGAGTTGCGCCCAAAGAAGCGACTCACACGTTCCTTCTCCTTTGATCCTTTTTTATTGCTTTTTTGCCTCTACATTCACCTAGTTTTCTTATCTCCTCGTTTTTCTGCTTTCTCTCTCTCGGCTGAGGCATTTTTCTACTCAATAGCCTTGCCCCCTGACCCTCCACTCCACTCCACTGCTTCCTGCCTTCTTTGTTCGCCACTGCCCTCTGCACCTCTGTTCTCTTCCCCCATTTCGGACAGCTTTGTTTCCAGTTGGCGCTGGTTTCTTCTTCCTCTTCGTATTATTATTTGCGGTTTGCTTTTTTCCCCTCCTCAGAGTCTGCTCTTTCGTTTGCCCTCTCTGTGCCTGTCTCTCGTTTGCTCAACTGTACTCTCTGCTCTGCTCTGCTCTCCTCTCCTCCCTTCTGCACTCGGTTTCACCTGTAATTCTTGCAACTTTCAATTAGGAAGGCATTAAGCCAGAAAGGGCTTCATTGGCAGCGGGCTGGATGCTGGATGCTGAGGGGCTGGGCCGGAGAAGGGTTGAGGGATTGCCTGGTTCCTTTACCAAATGAAAAGCTGTCGCAGAGCGCAAAAAAAAAATCAAAATAAAAAATTGAAGAAAAGCAGGAAAAGGCAGAGAAGGAAAGCAGGAACGAAAAATTGCACACAAAACAAAAAGTAAAAATTTCCAACTCAAAATGAATTTGACTGAAGACAGAGGGGGAGGGGGGGGGTCCCTGTGGTTTTTGGAGCACTGTATTTCTATCTCTCTCTCTATCTCTCTCTATGACTGCATTTTGTCTATTTCCACCAGTAGTTGTTATATTTTCTCCTGTGCGCTGCCATGCGAGGGGGGGGACTGTGGGTCGTGGCATATTTTTTAATTAAAAAAGAATTCAGCTCGTTCCGCAACTGTCTTTGAAGTAATGTGAACTAAACCAACAAAAAACAACAAAAAACAAAAAAAATGTATCTAAATATTTCTATTAAATTAATTTTCATAAATATTAAAATATTGCACTGCTCTCCACTCCAACTCGAAACGTAACAAAATACACTCACTTATTGATTGTATTACAGCTCTCCAAAATCTCTGCTTGTGTACTCACCTGAAAAGAGAGAAAGAGCGTGAAAAAAGGGAATATTTTAAATCAATGTTTACAACGAATTTTTTTCGGACTATTTTTTTTAGGTAAAATATTTTTCCCACTTAATTCGTAGTGCAGTTTTGTGCTCATTTTTGTTGCTGTACTTCCCATGCTCTCCACTTGTTGGCTCAACAAAAATACTGCAATCGCAAAACAAAACAAAAAAAATACTATCAATAAATGGCAGTGGCAGTTGCAGTGGCAGTGGCAGTCGCAGTGGCAGTTGCAGCAACATCAAAGCAATCGGACAAGCAACAATTACAACGATAACAAAAAGAGCTCCACAATCGCCGGATGGGTAAACTAGAAATTGATTTCATTTACATTTCTCGCCAATTGCACAAGCAAAAAATGAACAAGCGCAACATTTGTGCTGTGTGCATCTCCGCAGAATGGCAACAAAAGCGTACAAATATAAACAGAGACACACACACACAATAAAACATATGGAAGAGAGAGACAGGGAGAGAGGGCGAGGAAGTTCTGGACGACTATTGGATGCCTTTTATGCGAATTAAATCTTCGTGGCAGCCTTACAGCTGAGCTAAATATAAACAAAATGCTGCCCAAGAAGAGTTTGCATATTTTTATTTATTTTTTATTTATTATTTTATCTGCTGGAAAATTATTTAAATAATATATTTATATTTATTTTAAATGCATACTTTAAATCTTTTCTTGTGGCTCTGCAATTAAGGCAAAATGGAAAATATTTTCTGCTGCTGCTGCTGCTGCAAAAAAAAAGACGCAGGCTGGACCATACAAAAAGTGAACAAAATTTTGGTAGCCGCGCAGAGAGGCTGCTGCAAAATAGTTGGGCAAAAGTGTCGAATGATTTTGCACATTGCCCAATTATCCAATATAGTGACTGCTCCCGCTCCCGCTACCGCTTCGCCCCCCGCCAGCATTCGCCATGAGCTAAAGTGGAGGATACTGAGGACGCAGTTGACTGACGACTGATGAGCGGCAGGCTGGCAGGATGGCAGGCTGGCAGGACTGCCAAGCTGCAGGGCTGGTATGGTAGATGGTAGATGGCGGAGTAGGCGTGTCGTGTCTGATTTGACCTCGTTGTGTGCGGGCCAAGTTAGCGGCAATAAGCGAAAAACTGATTACACTGCCAGCGGCAGTAACAGCAATTGAAATTGATAGAGGCCGCCGCCGGGCATGGAGTCGACAGGGTGTACTGTACTGGGTTGTGGGACTGGCATGAGGATTGCCGGGGGGGGAGGGACTGCCATGAGGATTGCTGGGGGAGGATTGCTATGTAGCCGAGGCCACAAAATGCTGGAAAACTGTTCAATTTTGCGGCAAACTAATGCCCGGGCATACATTTGCTTTGCATTTTCGGTATGTATTTTTTGTTTTGTTTTTCTTGTTTTTTGTTGCTGTGTGTGTGTGTGTGTGTGTGTGTGCTGGTGCGGCAGCATTTCATTTCTGCTCGTTTTTGGCTTTGGGTCATGGCTACTATTTTCGCATATTCGAAGCATTGGTGTGGTGTTCATTTTGGCATCGATTTTGGCTGCAAATATTTGGCTATTTATGTCGAATTTGTTTTTTGGGCAGCGATCGACAAATACGCGACGATACTCTTTGGGAATTGTCTTACATAATTCTGCTGCCACTTAATTCCACACACAAAGCGTGAATTTACTTTGTGAATTGATTAATGCAACTTTCTGTTGCTCCAAGCGAATATTTAATATGCAAAAAAATCGAATGCAAAATTCTCTAATTACAGAGAGTCATCATTCAAAAGGCCATTTGAGCTTTTGGCCGCTTTAACTGCTCAATGATTCATTTGACCTCCGTCCCCCCCAGCGCCACACTCAAACATAAAACGGACTAAACTCTCACTAATACTCAACACATTAACAACTCTCGCACACACACAGATACTGGCACAGGTATTAGAGCGGCGCACATGTGCGTATGCATAGACGGGAGGGAGAGAGAGAGAGAGAGCTGTGAATTATTACACGGCGCGTCCGTTTGGGCGCATCTAATTAATAACAAAATTGTAATCGCCCAGCGATAGCCACGCATTAGCTTTCACTCCTGCTCCCTCTCCCTACCTACCTACCTCCCTCTCCTGCCCCTGTGTGTGTGTGTGCCACGCCCCACTACCCCGCCCTAATGTTGCTGCTGATTATTATTATTATTATTGTTATTAGCGTGCAGGCAGCAGGCGATAGGCGGTAGGTGGGGCAGCATCTAAATTTATGTGCAAGAATTTATTTGCTGGCGTAGCCGCCATAAAAATTCGCTTAAATTGAGCATAATTTTTCATTTAAGTGGAAATTAATATTTTTACGCCCTAATGCCAGAAACACGCCCACCTCCTGCGCTATGCATATATTTCTGTTTCATTCTTTCTTCTTTTTTTTGGCTAATTATGTCACGTCGTTCGAGGCACAAAAACACAAAAAAAAAAACAATATTCGCAGGCAAACCAAACCAAACAACCAAAAAAAAAGGGAGTGAAAAAAGAAACGACCATTTTGATAAATATAAATGTGTCCAAGGAAATGGCTTTGCTCCCTGTCGTCCCCCCAACACACCCACTGTCGATGCTTCCCTTTGAAATATTAATTTTGATAGATAGATATTATATAAAGATATTCCATTCGCCAGCTATTAGCAGAAGTGCTCGGGGAAATGGCCGGAAAAGAGAAACCAAAAAAAAGGAAGCAGAAAAAAAAACGAAGTGGAGCCACCATTCGTAGCATACTTTTCAGCGTGATTAGAGGATATTGAAGAGGAAATTGAATGGCAATTTTGATGTTGAAGGTGTCCTCTCGGATTTTATTTATTTTTATTTTTTTGTTGGTGCTCAACAGCCCGCCCAGCTCGGGCGGGGAGCCCCAGTTGAGAGTGGAGCGAGGGTTAGAATACCGTCGTAGCGGAAACTAGGAGATGCCACAAGGCAAGGAAATAACAATTCTGCAAAATAAGCAGCAACATTAATGGTATTAAAGTATGGGCGGATCCATGTCCATCGCACATGGCACAAGGCAAAAGTTAATTGGCATAAAATGGAGAATAAAAGAAAGAAAATAAATAAACATAAAATAAATAAAAATAAAATAAATAAAAATAAAATAAATAAAAATAAAATAAATTAAAATAAATTAAAATTAAATAACTAAAAATTAAATAAAAAAAATTAAATAAATAAAAATTAAATAAATAAAATAAAATAAATAAAAAATAAAATAAATAAAAATAAAATAGATAAAAATAAAATAGATAAAATAAAAAATAAAAATAAAATAGATAAAAATAAAATAGATAAAAATAAAATAAATAAAAATAAAATAAATAAAAATAAAATAAATAAAAATAAAATAAATATAAATAAAATAAATAAAAAAAATAATTCCATAAAAAGAATAAGAAAAAAAAAAAAAAAAAACAATAAAAATAAACATAATAATTCCATTAATTGAGTTATACCCGCACGAGTATTATTGGGTGTAAAAACAAAAACTGCAACGGCTAAGCGAACGGCAGCCAATTATCTTGAATATTTATTTTGTGCTGCACAATTTCCCCGGAATTAGCACACAGTGAGAACACAGCATAAATGTATGACACGCGCTGCTATCTGCAAGCTCATTAATAATTAAAGATCACAAAACCGAACAACCAAAGGAACCAAAAGGAACCGAAGAACCGTTTCCCATAAGACTCATGATATTCCAAAAACTATCTCTCTGTGGCTGTGTTTCATTTTGTTGTTGTTGCTGTTGTTGTTGCTGTTGTTGTTGCTGCTGGAAACTGTTTCTCTATGCTTCATTCCCAGTTGCAGCTGATAAGGACGTTCGAGTCGTGGCTGGGGCATCGTTAGTTTACCATTCAGAACGGCCTACACACACACTCCACACACTCCACACTCTCCACACTCTGCACTCCACACTCTGCCCACTGCACTCTCAATCTGCTCTGCTCGTTGCACTCGGACACCCCACCAGCAGCCTCTTGTTGCAAGCAGAAATTGCGTATACGCAATATTTCAGCCAGGAGCACCAGAGCCAGCGCCAGCGCCAGTCCCAGCCCCAGCCCGAACCCGCAGCTCGAACCCCAAAAACACGCACTAGAAAGGGCGCTGGAACGAAGGGAGGGGCGGGAATGTAAGCTGAAATGTTTGTGCTGTTTTCTGCTTTGGGCCTAGTTATCGTTTCCCCTTCCCGTGCCCCTGCCTCCTGCGAGGGCTACACCCTGTACAGTACGTTTTCTGTCTTGTCATATGATTCAATGAATTTTTCAAAACAGGGAGGCGACGCTGCAGGAGGCCGACGAGGAGGCCAGCGGTTGAAGGGGCCCCAAAGGGGCTGGGAAGAGTCGTCGAGGTGGCTGCCCAAATAGCATAACAAATGTACGCAAGCGGGGGGGGCCGGGGCAGGGGCAGCCTTCTGCATGCGTTGGCAGCTAAAACCAAACCCAAACCCAAACCGAAAAAACATTGCCAGGCCATGCAGTCAGGAATGATCAAGGGCTGGCTGGGCGACGGGGGCTAAGGGAAGTTATGATTGTTTCACGAGCTGACAAATAGAGCAACATGGTTGGGGGGGGGGGGACAGACAGTAAAACTGGGCGGCAATCCCACAAAACAGAGTTGCAGTGGCAGTGGCAGTGGCAGTGGCAGTGGCAGGGGCAGTGGCAGGCGCAGTGGCAGGAGCAGTGGCCGAACTTGGAGCTAGGAAAATTTATGCCTCTGTCCAGGCAATGAGGAATGGGCGGATGGATGGGCTACTACATACCAGGCCTGGACAATAACCATATGCTACACAAAAACACTCATCAGGCCCGTGCAGCCCCGCTGCCAGCTCCCACTTGGCAGTTGCCACTTCCAAGCCGCCTTGGGGCAAGCAACAAAATATTTATTTTTGCTCAGCGAGCGAATCTTTGATAAGTTCAATTTATTTCAAGACTTTCGGGGCAATTAGTTGTGTGGCATAAAGGGGGTTAGAGAAAACAGAGCCCCGAGCCGTGCAGTGCAGTGCAGTGCCGAGATGTTTGACCACAGATA
Organism: Drosophila tristis; assembly: GCA_018150885.1. NCBI lineage: Eukaryota > Metazoa > Arthropoda > Insecta > Diptera > Drosophilidae > Drosophila > Drosophila tristis. Next base: position 1,754,180 of record JAECWT010000086.1, on the reverse strand, counting down.
GCTCTTCGTTGCGGCGCCGGCAGGTGCAACTCCTGAGGCGGCAACTTAAATGCTTTGCAGCTCTTGCAAATTTACTCGCTCAGTTTTTTGTTTTCTCAACATTTAATAGACAAACTTAAGAATTTAAGTCGCCTTGAAATCACTACACAAATACCCAAAAATGTCAGAAATATCCACTTGAAGTATTTAATATTTTCAGCTTTGAAGTTGAAGTTGATTTAACCACAGAAACACACACACACACACACAGAGGGAGGGAGGGAGGGAGGGTTTTGTGGTGTATGTCATGGCCAGCAGCCAAAGCTCTCTTTGATTAGCCAACGTTAAGCATGGGTTGGGAGCTGGCAAGTGGGCGGTAGCAACAACAAACTACAGCAGCTGCCAAGACGAACATTAAATGTATCTTCAGCAACATTTTTGGCAGCTAAGATGCGAAGACTATGGGGCGGGGGGGAGGCATAGATACCTGCTGGAAAGCTTCACTGAATATAATTTCTATACATACATATACGCCTGCGGTGTATAGTAACAGCAGCAACAGTTTTTATATACAGACAGGCAGAGAGAGACAGGCATTAAAATCGACTCTATTAAAGTTCTTAAAGCGACGCTGCAAAGTATGCAACACTTTTTCATCAGGGTTTTTGCTGCCTTTCTGAAGTTCAACATCGACCATTTGCGCGTGGGTGGGTGGCAGGCAATTGTTGCGCCACACAGAAAAACCAACAACAGAGCAGCGTGGGCGCAAGTGGCAATGCGGGGGCGTGGGTGGCACAGGCGGAAGAACATGTAACGGCGCAATGGGAAGCAAACAAAAGAAAATAAAAAAAAGGCACGAAAATTTTGGGCACGCATTTTAAAATTTTAATGCGAGACGCTGCCAAGGGGAAAGCAGCAGCAAAGGCGACAAGAGGAAGATGGGGAGCAGCGTCACGCCGGCTAAGCAGTAGAAGAAGCAGCGCGGGAGAAGGAGACTAAGCAGCAGCAGGGGAAAAACAAGGAAAAAAGGAAAAGAAAAAAAAGGAAAGTAAAAGCTTTAAAAAGTCGTTGGGAAAAAGGAGGCAGAACGCCGTAAGCACGAGGCAAAAGTGCCAAAAAAAGAAAGTTGAAGGTGAAGCTGAAGCTGAGCAGCAGCAGCAGGATCAGCAGCAAAAGGAAATGGAATACACAGCAGAGTTCAAAGCGGAGCGGAGAGAGTAGAGCCAGACAAAATAATGATCAATGGCAGAAACAGCAGAGCCGAGCGAAATGCAAGACAGGCCATGAGAAAGCAGAGCAGCCAAAGGAGCCAAAAAAGCAGCTGAGGAAAGCAGCAAAGAATCAGCCGAAGAAAGAGAGGAGAGAGAGAGAGAGGGAGATAGAGAGAGTGGAACAGGACTTTGAATTGGCGTCAGGAGGCACTTTGGTTGCTGCCTCGCTGAACCGGCTGCTTCTTGGTCCGATTGCTTTCGGATGCCCTCTCGCAGATGCTTCAATCCCACGATATAATTTGGATGCAGTTTGGCGCAATATTAATAATAAGAACAAATAAACATTACTGATATTGGAACGCATAAAGACAGCCAGCTCGATGCGATGATCACGAATTACTATTATTATTATTTTACATTTGTATTATTTTTTATTTTTAATATTTTTTATTTTATTATTTTTTATTTTATTATTTTTTATTTTATTATTTTTTATTTTATTATTTTTTATTTTATTATTTTTTATTTTATTATTTTTTATTTTACTATTTTTATTAATTAATTTGACTTTACTTTTACTTTACTTTACTTATTTTAATTTACTTTACTTATTTTTTAACTTATTTTTCTTTACTTTACTTTACTTATTTTATTTTTGCTTTACTTATTTTTCTTTACTTTACTTATTTTAATTTACTTTAACTAATTTTTACTTTACTTAACTTATTTTCTATATTATTACTTATTTTAAAGTAACGCACAAATTTCATTCTATTCTTGCCCGAGCAGTCATAACACCCTCTGGCAAGGGTAACCTCTGAATAAGAAGAAGAAAACACAAGTACGAGCCAACAACAACAACAGCACCAAAAAACAGTAACGAAAGCGCGACATGGTACGCTGATAAAAATGACAATTGATGGGCGTACGTGGGCTCATTGGGGCGTGGGCAATTGCTGAGTTATGTTTTATGACAAATGGGTTTTGCGTGATGGTAGGGGGAGTACGCAAGGGGCGCTGCGTGTGTAAGTGGAAGGTGCAGCACGCCCACCAATTGCCCAAGATGTACCGATAGAAAATTGCGTGAAGGCAGCAACAAAATTTCAGTTTGCAATTTTCTCGGAGCAAGCCTGCCTGCCGCCCCTCTAAGCAACTTGAAAACCAACAGAAGCCAATTCAAAATTTACCAAAAAAAAAAATGTTTCAATATCTTCGAGCGTAATGTTTAAGCGTGTGAAAAAATGTTTGAGCATTTTTGTTTGCTTGAAATTTGCTTAAAATCTGCATAAATATTTCAGGGCATTTTCCTTAATGCCCATGGAACAACAGCTCACAAATTTGTGATTTGCTTACGTTTTTATTTGCCCCAGCCCCAACCCCAACCCCATTCGTTTTTCTCTTTCTTTTTGTTGTTGTTGTTGTTGTCATATTCAACTTTTTGTTGTTGTTGTTGTGCTGCTGGTTCGACTTGTGGGTCGTTCTGGTTGTTGTCATCGCCTTTTGCTGTGGCAAGCATTACGTGTTCGGTTTAACTAATCAGAGCCATAACACACGCACTCCACAAAGGCTCCTCCTCGCTCTCCCAGGAGACAGCAAAAATATAACAAAAAATAAGAAGCGAAAAGTGCCAGTGTGAAACGGAATAAAATGAAATGAATTTGTGCTGTGGCTGCCCTGCTGCCTGCCCTGCTGCCTGCTGCATCGATGCTCGACGGTAAGTCAGGGCGGATTGTCAATCGTATGCAATTTAAATAAATTGAGTGTTTTATTGGGTTTTCAATTTGATGCCACCACAGCAGCCCCCCGCCAACTGTTGTTGCCGCTTACCGCCTGATTCCAACCAGACCATACCATACCATACCATCCGTCACACTGCACCGCCGCGGCCCTCATTCTTCCCATTAATCATCATCAATTGTGTGCGGTGGAGGCGGCGGCGTCGGCGGCGGCCACGGCGGTTTGGCCTGGACAACAAGTTAGAACATTTTTCACAAGCGAAATACCATTCGGCATATGCCCACAAAAGGCGGACACGTGTTAGCTGGCGCGTAGCTGGCGGCAATTAATGCACGCACATTAAATTCAATTTTTTTTAACTCCAAAATCGCCGAAAATTAGGCAGTGCACAATTTTTGGGAAAATTATGTAGCGTGCTGGGCATGCAAAGTGCGGGGATTAGCCTCTCGATTAAGGGTTATTAGAGAGGCGTTAGGGTATTTTCTAATCGATTCAATTGCGGTCGAATGCACGCGGCATATGAATGCATGAACAGTTTTCGAAGGGCAGAAAGAGCGAAACAAAGTGAGAGAGAGAGCGTGCTAAATAAAGGCAAAACCCTTGAGAATCGAGTACTTGGATTTAAAAAGGTTTAGCCATAGATTTGCGCTGAGACACAAATAAATTAAAATTAAATATTATTTAAAAGAAATATATTTTATGCATAAATTAAATATTATTTAAAATAAATTTAGTTTTTGTATAAATTAAATATTATTTAAAAGAAATATATTTTATGTATAAATAAAATATTATTTAACAGAAATATATTTTATGTTTAAATAAAATATTATTTAAAAGAAATATATTTTATGTATAAATTAAATATTATTTAAAAGAAATATATTTTATGTATACATTAAATATTATCATATTTAGCTTAAAAATATATTTGCTACAAATTAAATATATATTTATATTATATATTTATATTATATATTTATTATATATTTATATTATATATTTATATTATATATTTATATTATATATTTATTTATATATTTATATTATATATTTATTGATTTATTTTGAAGTGTTTTTTGTTTAGCTAAAACATGGGCACTGGGACACTCCTGGAGCTGTGATTTGTGTGTGATCGGATGGGTGCATTGCGTCTGGCAGATCCCACAGCAAGTATCGATCTGCGTGCCCCCTGGCCTGCCTGTGTGGCCTGCCTTCTTTATGTTCATTTTTTGTTTTGGTCATCATTTAGTGGCGGCAGTGAAATGTGTTCAACATGCCTACATATGTACATACATACATACGTATTTACATATAAATTTACCATTTCATTAAAACGAACAGCGAAAGCAAATTAAAATTTGTTCTGCGGCAATGGCCGTGCAGCATGAAGTGCATAGGCAGGACAATTGTTGCAACACTGCAACTGAAAAAAACAAAATCAAAAAACAAAAAAAAAACAGTTGACGTTGCTGTTCCCATTCCCATTTTTTTTTAATGTTGTTCTTTTTGTTGTTTGTTGTGGTCCATGTTGCATTTAATTTTGAGTAAATAAAGTGTTTTATTTTGTTGTTAGTGGGCGTGGCAGCAGAGCAGCTGACGAGCAAGTGCAACAGGAAGCTGGACATGCCCTGGCCACAGCTCTTCGCTCGCTCCGAAAGCTTAATAATTTACACGAGTGTCCAGACAGCAATAAAAAAATTGTTGTATCATTATAAATATTTAACAATTGTGACAATGGTGGCTGCTAGGACACGGCACACACACACACGCACATCGAGATGCGCAGTTGCAGTTACAGGTAAAGGGACAGGTAAAGGGACAGGCACACACACATACACATACAGTAGCTGTCCATTGTCCTTTGTGCTGTGCGCGGCCTGCATCCTGTTCTTCACACAGCTGTAATTTTCACACGCTTGTTTGGGCTCAACAAAAGCAACAAGAAAAAAAAAACAACCAACAAAATAGCAACAATAAAAATTAAAATCATCAGAGCAAAAAAAAAAAAGGAAGGGAACGGGCAAGGGAAACCTTAAAAAATATAAGCGAAAAGCCCGAAGCTTTTAATACACTTACAGAACGTTTTTTTTCAACGGAAGTTTATTTTTTATTTTATACTAATTTTATTTATATTTAGAAAGTTGTCAGCCAGCGAGTTCTTTCTGCGCTGACTTGCCAACTGCCAGACCAAATCGAACTACTTGCTGTAAGGGTATGCATACATATGCATATGTAAATGTATAAATAAAATCCTCTTTGTCACGAGTCAATATGGAAATATCAGCATAGATTTTGTGGAATGCTTTCCTGACAGAGCTATCCCCTCAAATAGGTCCAAAGCTCATTGCAAAATAAAGAAATAAATAAATAAATATATAGAAATAAATGCAGGTGGGTGTGCATATGAATTGCATTATCAAATCTGTTTAGAGAAAAAAGCGCGCACATTTTAATGCAAACTAAAGAGGAACTAGGCTAGTTTCAATAATAAATTTAAATTAAATCAAATGTGCCCCATACAAATCGCAGCAGTGCATAAAATGTACGCCCAAACTAAATGGCCAAATGTCTGCCACAGGATATGCCATTAAATACTCTTATTTCTAGCAACGGAATCAACTGATTAAAGTTCGAACTCACATACACAATGCCCATTGCAGGATACCTCCATAGCCCACGGGAGACCACGGGAAGATACCCTTAAAGATATGTACATACGAGCATTGTATTGCCCCCACCAATTTTTACATATTTTCGTTCGAGCTGAGCCAAAAATAAATATATTTCCAGTTATAAAGAAAACGAGGCAAGGCCCCAAACATTGTTTCGACATTCTGCCCAACCGGTAAAGGGATGAAGTAGCCATGGGTGTGTGGGGGGCGGCGGAGGCATAAAAATGCAAAGAATTGATGCAGAATTCAAATAATTTTATGGCATATTTAAGTGTCTGCATAATTTGCTCTCGGCTTCACAGTTGCAAAAAAAAAAAAACACAAGAAAAAAAAAATAGAAATGTCTCTCGCATTCCGCTTTACCCCCTCCCACCCGTTTTTATTTTCTATTGTGTGTGTGTGCTAGAGATGAGCACGTGATTGGGTTACCAAATGCCAATCGAATCGAATGTGAATCGAGCGAGTCTCTGCATGAATATCTTAGGGCTTGGCTTTTTGCTGAAGCTTCAGCTTCAGGCCACCCCATTGCATTCCAAGCAGCCGAATGCGAATAACGGCCAGCTCTGGGACTGGTAGCAATCAGCTTTTGTCTCCCTGCACGAAGAATCCGTAAGCCTTCAACTTCGCCTTGTTGATTTATAATTTTTGCAGTCTCTCAAGGCATTCAGCAATCATCATTACTTTCTCCACGTTTATATTTTTGATTCTGGCATGCCAAATGTGACAACTCAATGGATATCGCTCCGAGTGAGGCTCTGCAACAAACAAAGGGGGATTTTCTGCTGGACCCGACCGTAAATAGTTGGTGCATTCGGCTAGCCAGCCGTTGGGGGAGTAGTGCCCGCCCTGCTCTTTAAATTCCCTTAGCATTTAGCTTTTGAGGTTTAAGTTTTGCGGCTAAACAACTTTCATGTAAAAATGCTCAGTTTTCACATTTTGCATCTCTAGTCTGCGGTTGAGTTCGGTCTGCAGAGGGTCCTCTGCTCTGTCTCCACTGGTTTGGACCTCTGGACCCTTTACCGTTGAGCGGACAGACCGGACAAAAAAAAAAAAAAAAAAAACATTCATTTTTCTGTTCTGTTTCTATGCCTGTGGGTTTGTCTGTTTCTGTGTGTGTGTGTGAGACATGTGTGTGTGTGAGACATGTGTGTGTGTGTGTGAGTCCTCTTTCTATCTGTGTGTGTGAGACATGTGTGTGGTTGTGCACATGACATGGGGCACAAAAGGTTCAACTGACTGTAAAACGCTTAAATTGATTTAAATGCAAAGTCGACCCAAGAGTCCGGCCCGAAATGAATGAATGAATGACCAAATGAATGAGTGAGTGGAGTAAGTGATTGGATAGTCAACGGGCAGTAGGCAACCCCCCTCCCCACCCCCCTTTCCCCACTCAACCCCATTCATTTGGAGCAGCCTCCGTAGCAGCAGTCAACTTTTGGCTGGCTTCACGTGCTTCACTATTCATACGGGCAGAGATCATAATGATATTCAGAAAGATATGTAGATGCCACAGAGAGAATATATACATATGTATGTATGTATGTATGTATGCATGCATTTCTGATCAGGATCAATGGCAGTTGTGATAATTTCTGCGCTTCTTTTGTTGGGCATTCAGACGTGATTCTGTGGCTGTAAAATTTGGCAACCTGTTTTTACCAGGCCTATGTGGCGATGGTACTGGACTTAGTACTGCTACGGCTCCATGCTGTAGCCTGATTGTGGCTCTTATTGATGTCGCCAGCCGGCTCCAAGTGCTGATGCTGATCAGCCAGGCCAGGACACGCTAGAGCACGGCTTGCACATGCAATCAGATCCGTGCAGCCCGCGTGTTGTCGGGCAGAACTGCGGCTGGAGCAGCGCACACAAAATGCGTTATGCCACAAATTGAAGTTGGGGGCGGCGGCGGTGGCGGTGGCAGCTGACAGAATGAGAGGCGTCACTCAAAAATTGTATATGCAAATGAAGGCAAACAGCACAGAGGGACACACAGAGGGACACGGGCACAGGCACAACAAAACAACAAAAAATGAACCCAACCAAAAAGCATAAAAAACGAAATGATTTTGTTCCTCATTTTGTGTTCTGTTTGCTTCTTTTCGGGGGAGTAGTGCGGGTCAGGTGGACACTGGACAGCGGACAGCGGAAGTGCCCCACCCCACCCCGCACAGGTCACTGCCCAGCGGCTCCATGCTCAAGAAGGGGATTGGCCTAGGCCTAGCCCCAGGGGGCAACGTGGCTAAGGCAAGGACTTGCCTTTCTTCTATTATTGTCCACTTATAGGTACAAATATATATTTAAGTTGGATGTGCAAGAGTATCTAAAGCTTCGGCCATCGAATCTAGCTTTTATTTTTTCTGCGGTTTTTTTTATTTTTTATTTGGATTTTTTTGGGTGTTTTATTTCGTTTGCCAGGGTACTTCGTGACTCCTTCCCGTGACTGTGCCTACGAATTGAATTATTAAGCATGCTGCTGCTGCTGCTCTCTTCCTTTGGCAGTGGCGGTGGGGGCGTGGCCCGCATTGAGCAGGTCATTCGAATGCAGAAGGCGCCCCGGGAGCCTTTTCGGTGCGATTTTCTGCCCAAATGGAAGCACAAACTCCCTGCGGCAGAAAAGCACAAAAAAAAAAACAGAAGAAGAGCAGAAAACAAAACAAACAAAAAAACCCAACAAAAAATGATAAACCAAGCTCCCCCCCCCCCCGCCGTAAAGTGAAACATTTGCCGAGGAATGCTATACGGGAAATAAATGTGAATTAACCAACGTGAAAAGCCCATTTTGGAGCACCGCGAGACGTTAAGCACAGGGAAAACTCGGGGGCTCTAATTACAAGTAAACCACTTTCGAGTTGTTTAATTTTTAATAACTTGCAACGCAACAAAAAATTGAAGCAAAGCAAACGCCCAAGTATCCTGCGGAGAGTACATACATACATATGTATATGTATGTATATATTTTCCAGGATACAACTGAAACGGCAAAGTCTCTGGGAAAAAAGAAGCCAGTGGATAAACTCTGGATACTCCGGTTAATAGCTGAAATTTCCCTTAATGGCAACTGTGCCATGAGTGAGCATTATCTGCCATCTACTGTGCACATTTTATACCTATTATTAATTATAATAATTGACACATAATCAATTATAATTTATTGGCAATCTGTTTGCATTAATATGGGTTTCGTCTGTTTTTTTTTTTAATGGGTTTTTCTTGACATTTGGCCACACTTTGCAATCGCTTTCAATTACCGATTATGTGCGCCTTGAATAGAATCCAGATAATTTCATTAAAATGCATTTAAAATTCTTAGTTCCTAAAAGCTATGGCAAATTAATTCAATCAAATTCTGCAAAAATTGAGACAAACAAAAAACAAAACAAAAACCAGCAAAAAATCAGCGGCATATTTATTGAATTAAAATCGATTGATGGCAACAACTTTGCCCACTAAAGGAAAACTAAAGAGAAACGAGAAGGAACGTGTGAGTCGCTTCTGGGGACGCGACTCTACTTATACCCGTACTCAGTCAGTAAATACATTTTTGAGATATAATTTTTAGAATTTTAGAAAAAAAAAAAATTTTACATTTACATTTTTGCTACATCTGTTATCTACATCTACATCTACAATGTATATTTTACATCTAAAGTGTAGATTATAGATGTACCATTCAGATTCTACATTTCCTCTGCTAGGGGTTGCTCGCGCACTGAACGCGGCAGAGTGTGCGAGCGAGAGAGAATGAGTTGTGTTTGTCTTGCAGGAGGGGGCGGGGGAAGCAGCTGAAAATTAATTTCTTCATTCTGGCTATATTTATGATCCGATCTGATTCATATTCGGCAATCTGGTAGATATGGGCATTCTCTACGATACTGCGTTTTTAGTTTTATCGTATCTTTAAAATTGTGCCTGCCACAGATTTTCGTCCTTTGTGGGGGCGGAAGGGGCGGGGCGAAATTTTGAAATACACTTGTAGCAGTGTGATATCACATGAGTCTTGAAACCAAATTTGGTTGCCCTAACTCTTATAGTCTCTGAGAACCAGGCGACAAACAAGACAGACAGACGGACAGACGGACGGACGGACAGACGGACGGACGGACAGACAGACATGGCTCTATCGACTCGGCTATTGATGCTGATCAAGAATATATATACTTTATGGGGTCGGAAAATTTTCCTTCTCTGTATTCCTTTTAAGTACGGGTATAAAAAAAAAGAAAAGAGGGAGAGGGAGAGGAAAAACTGCAGATGGTAAGGGGACTTAATGACAATGAACCTGCGCTGCTACGGCTCCTTTTGGCTCCTTTGGCTGCTTTGGCTGCCACTGGACTTTGTCCACTTGAAAACACTTTCAAGTTGACCAAAAACTATGCCCTGTTTTTGTTTGCCCCTCCGGTGCATAAGCCAAGGGGCGGCGCCTGCGGGCCCATTAAACAAAAGGGCAAAGGAGCAAAACGAAACACCAACCGTAAATATAATATAAAGTAAAATACAAAAAAAAACACATACAAATACAAAACAAAACAACAAAAAATTACAAACAACGACAAAACTTTTCTAATCTAAAAAAGCACAAAGGCAAACACCACTGAAGGTGGCATGGGACGGGCAGGGGAGGTGGGTGGGTGGGTGGGTCATGCCATGCCTTACTGAAAGAGTGCGAAGGAATGCTGGGAAAGGGGATGAGTGGTGGGTGGTTGGGTGGGTGGGTGGATGGTGGAGTGCGAGGCCAAGTGCAAAATAAAATTATGGCATTAAATTTTCATGTCAATTACAAACGGCGACAGAGCCAGCAGCAGCAGCAGCAACAATAACAACAATAATACCATTTACTCTGCTAGCCAGCATCGAAGTAAGTACGAAGTAGTTGATACCCTTACTCAGCTGCATGCCCACTTAATGTTGGCTTTGGGTGCGATTCGCTTCCATTTGGGAATATTTACTTAGAGTATAAACTGAATAATTCTCAGCCAAAAATCGACTATTTATTTGTCTTTTGCAGGTTTAAATATATATCCTCATAGCTAACAGATTTTAACTTAATTCATGATTTAATTTATTTATTTAATTTAAAACAAAACTCAATTATTATAATCATAAATATTACGAGCAAACATCTGGCCCAAAGTCAGTAGGCAGTCGGTGTATTTTTTTGTTGCCTCGGCTACACATCTGTAGTGGGCGCTTGAGTGCGGGGCAAGGCCAGCTTCTTGGCCATAATAAATGACTGCCCCCCCCTGCACCCCTGCTCCACCACTACCTGCCTACCCTGCCCTGCCCTAGCCTACCCTGTTGAAAGCAGGTGTCAAAAGCAAGTGGCACACTTGCAATTACAACAAAAAGCAGCACAAACAGCCACAGAAACGGCTGCAAAAATTTAATTTAAATGAAAACTCAAGAAAATGCACAAATTATGATATAATGTTCGAGGTGCAAAAGAGCAGAGCAGAGGAGAGCAGAGGGCGGAGGGTGGCGCTGTGGAAAAGCTCTTCTTGCAGTTCCTTTGAAATTTAGCTTGAGCTTAAATGATATTTTAAGCGAGTTCTCAAGTGTCTCTTGTGCACAGATTTGGGGACTTGGAACAGGGCACAGGAACACCGGGAATTAAAGCGCAGCCTTAATAAATCTAAATCTATTTTTTAGCCGTTTCTTATGTATTTCCCTTTGGCACATACACGTGGCACATACTCGTGGCACATACTCGTCGTAATGGCCTAACAAAGTCGAAAGTATTTTTCACAATTTCCTCACATCTTTTATTTTGTTGGCCGCTTTCTGCCTGTCGCTTTCTTTGCCATTTATTCTCTCATTTGTGGCATCTCCCTCTCTCTCTCTCTCTCTCTCTCTCTGAGGGACATTTTCCCACAGTCGGGACTACACCGACTTCTGCCTTTGTCATATTTTCGGTTAATGGTTCATTCTGTGCCATATTTGGCACATCTTTTCCTCTGCCCCACTCACACTTACACTCCCTCTCTGTGTCTCTCTCCCTCTATTGTAGTATTCCTGTCTCAGTCTATCTGTGTGCTGCTGTCTCTTTCAGTTGGAGCAAAGTTTTTGCGCTAGTTTCTTGTTTATTTCTGCACTTTTTTTTGCACTCCCTTCACACACTTTCGGCGCAGCGAGGAAGAGTCGGAGGAGTCGGAGTGGTCGGAGTGGTCGGACTAGTCGTAGTAGTCGCAGTGTATGGGATGTAGTCGAAGCACCAGCAGCGAATTTAAGTAGGTAAAAACAAGCAAGAACGATACAACAGTCAAGATTGCCTCGACAATGGGAATACCCAGCCATCCGTGCACGAATGGGGAATCAGTTGGCGGTTTGCTGCAGGGTCATCGGGGGAATTACACCCGACTGAGGGTTGTTCTTATGTTTGTCTTATTTGCCCTCAGATATTCTAGTTAACAATATTCGATCCAGCAGAAGCTGATCCTTGCTGCTTGTGGGTCAATAATATGCCCTTGCCTTGTACTCCCCATAACCGCACCGCGGGTATTGGTAAAAACTTTTTCGACTCGATTTGCCTCGCATTCGTATTTCTCTGTCTCTCTCTCTCTCTCTCTGTCTCTCGCTCCTTCCCCACCTTTTCGTATTCCTCGTTTTCGGGCAGCACCTACTTTTGCTGAAGCTTCCCCAGCATTTTTTCGCATTGCCGTTTATTTTCCTTTTATTTTGTTGGCCAATTTCCGGTAATTCAGTTTTATGCAGCAAACTTTTCTATTTTTCCCACCGCCACCCGCTGCCCGCTACCCCGCTACCCGCTCTGCCGCCCGCTTCATCTGCCATTTTCGTTTCGCATTTATAAATAAAAAAATATGTTTTCTGGTTGGGGGGTACAGCCATGGAGCAGTGCAAACGGTGATCCAAGGTCATTGAGATGTGTAAAGTTTCGGCCATTTGCAGTTCGGGCCAGGCGAACAAATGATGATGAACATTTTTATGGGCGGGCCGGCCGAGCCAACAGTGCGCTCCACGACTGTTGGGCTGCTAAGTAGTCGTTCACTCAAATCAGAATGGAGATTGCTCCGACACCACCATAAGTAATCCTGGCTGCTGACCGACTCCTGCCCGGTATGCCTATCCCTCGCCGCTTATTAAACTGTCCTTTGGCCCCCCCAAAACCCCCACGAAACCATATGCTCGATGGCAGCTTTCCCTCTCCAGCGACTGTAAATTGACTTTGATAATTTTCACTTTCACAGCATCACACTCCCTCAGCCCACAGCCCACAGCCCACGCCAGCCCTCCCAAAACGCCGCCACACTCCTAATTTGATTAGAAAAGTTTCAACTTAAAAAAAGCCCCGAAAGGCAGGGAAAGTCTCGGGGTGGCCGAAGCATTCGATACCCTTACCCTGCAGCATCCAGCATTAATTCAGGGCACAGTTTCGATGCGCGAGGAACAAGCTCTTGCAATCAGAGCCGCTTTGACTTTGCTTCGAATATCTTTGGCAGCAAGCGACGTGTTTCGCGTGTTTGCTATATAGATTGCTGATCAGGTATATATATATATGCATGCATACATATGTACCTAACCTATGTACGTACATAAGCATGTGCTATATATGAAGCATTTTTTGTGACTTGAAGAATCCAAGCGCCTAGCAAAAAGACAAAAAAAAAAGCCAAAGAGTGAAATATTTTTGGTCTGGTCTGATGAGGTTTTTCTCTCACTCAATCAGTTCACAGCACCACCCAACCCCCTGGTCGCCCAGCCGCTCTGTTTTTTCTGCCATTTACCCCTTGGATTCTCTCGAGTTGCTTTGTTGTGGTCTTCACTTGAAAAATTTGATTGGCAAACAAGATTTTTTTTTTTGCTGTTTTTGTTGGTTTTGTCATTTGGCAATTGGCTAAAAGTTTACCGAGTGTGGGAGTGCGGAGTGCGGAGTGTTGTGCAGAGAGAGGGGGGAGGGCGTATCCAAGGTTAGAGAATTTAAGCTGCAATTAAATTATGAGACTAGAGCCCCCCGCCCCCTACGCCAAATCGGAGCAAAGAATTCATGCAGGAAGGAGGCAGAATTCTGTGCGTACCGGAATCCTCCTCGTAGCATTTCATTGAACGAAACCCACAAAAATGTCAAACCGTTTTCCCCCACCTGAAATCCCAAATCTCTCCTCAATGTGTGCGACAAGAATTTTATAGACTTCTAATTGGAGAAATGCCTCTAGAATTTGGCAGCAAAATACACAACAATTTGACTTTTACTTCTCTTTCTTTTTGTTGGGTTTGGCAACGGCAGAGAAATGAGAATCAGGCGAGAAATCTGGAAATAAACTATTTCATTTCAATAACCAATTTAACGAAATAAATGTTTCATATTTGCCATTGCAAATTGCGAAAACATTTAACTTCATAAAGTTTTCGTTTGATTTGCATCGGCTGCTGCTGCTGCTGCTGCTAAGTGATTTTCGGGCAGACGAAATAGTTGACCCAATTATGGAAAATAATTTGCTTGCATTTCTTTGAGAAAATTAGCAAATTAAAAACAAGTTGCTGAAAGCTTCGGGATTTAATTTCACTGCAAACAGATATGCAATTTTTCAAATCTCATAAAAAACACACCACTGAGTGGGCGCTGCAAGATTTCTCATCTATGTAAATGTATTGATTGGATTGTTATTAGAAGCAGGTTAAATTAAATTCCCTTTAGAACTTTTAATGCATACTTAGTGTTTTTTTTTTTTTTTTCAAGCTTAAAAGTGAATTAAATAAAAATTTTGTTCAATCTATTAGAAAAATTAGAACGGGTAAGAAAATATTATGCATATATACTTATTTTATCCAATAGCAAATTAAAAACTGTAAGCACATTTTTTAAAACGTTTTCTAATTTTGGAAATTTATTTTAATTTCGGTTTAAATTCCAAATAGAAGCTATACCCCGTAAACGGACATAGTTCCTGACCTGGCTGTCCGCCCACATCCCACTCCCCCTCCCCCTCACACCCCTCACAACCATCGCATATTATCGCCCATCATCTTCAGGCTGCGCCTTGGGCCCCCCTGTTTCTATTCCTGTGGATGTCCATCTTAATTGACTTGCAGCATTTTATTTGTTGTATGAAAATTTCAAGTCATTTTGCATGGATTGATTGATGGATTGATGGACTGATTGGATTGGACTGGACTGGATTGGGGAGATGGAGTAAGAGAGAGCGCACCCATGGCCATTTTTAGCTGCATCCAAAAAGCGAGGACCGATGGTCACCACAAAGAACTTACCATAAAGAAATGTCCAAATGTTTTGTGTGATATTTTTTGTTCTTTTGTTTGCTCTTTAAGCGGCACAATAGCGAAGGATTACGGTGTGGCCTTGGCAGGCTCTCGGGGTCTTTTGGGGGGCCCGCAGCCTTTTGTGGGCAGCCCAACCGCCTCTTTCCCCTTTTTTTTTTCTGTTTTCCAAAAAAAAACTGGTTACTGGTTCTGTTGTGGTCAGGCAGGCACTTCTTGCACGTCTTGCACTTGGAGGCTTTGCTGTGCTGTGCTGTGCTTGAGCTGTGCTGTGTGCCACTTCTCCTGCACTGCTCCGCCGCTCTATGAATTTCTTGACTTCTTGTTGCAGGTGCAATCGCGCGTCGGATGCTGGACCGGTTTGCACAGGAAGCTGGCTGCTACGCACCACACAAAAAAATGTTTAATTTATTTTAATTGTGATTTTCCTTTCGGTCATTTAGCACTGGGGACACTGTGTGATTGCGATTTTGATTCCTTATAATTTATTCTCAATTTCGTTGTTGTTGTTGTTGTTGTTGTTGTAGGTACATATCAATAAATTGCACTCAAATTTGCACTGGCAAAAAAATAATTAAATTCATTTTATTTTCCCAAAAATATATGCAAAAAAACACTTAGAATCCAGGGGGAAAATAACACAAATAATGTTTGGTTAGGTGGAGCGGGATATCGCGGCGGTGCCGTTATTTAGTTGGATGTTTTGTTGTTCGTTGTTCGTTGTTGTTGTTGCGTTTCTGATTCTTATTTTTGTTGTTCAAGTTGGAGGGAGAGTGAGTGAGAGAGAGAGAGAGAGAGGGGGAGCGGGACGAGTGTGAGTGCGAGTGCGAGAGCGAGAGCGAGCTAGACCGAGACAGATAACCCAAGCGAGCGCGACCTGTACGGGTTCTGGGGTCCGATACCTCCGATAGTCGCTGCTGGGAACGACTGTATGCTGACACGGCGGAACACGTACTAAAAACTTGTTCCACGAAAACGCAGCAAAACCCCATTGGAGCCCGAAGTAGCGCTGCAGCAGTGGCGCGGCATGACAGTGGCAGAACAGTCAGCAGAGGACAGCAGAGACAGCGGCGCTCTGCCCCTGTTAACGGTGGCAGAGGCACGCGCATCGGCATGCAAAACATTTGCTGTGGCAGGGAATCTGTTCCCAGCAGCCTCAAGCCTCGGATTGTGGCGTCGCGTGCCTCCGCTAAAAATACATATATGTACAATAATACCCGACCCGACCGAACGACCAAACGACCAAACGACCGACCGAACGACCGACCCAAAACCGTCCGACCGAGCCACTTCTCTCGCGCACAGTCTACCGTTCGGCCCGTCTCGTCGTGTGTCGCATGGATGTACTAAAAAATGAAACCCGATTGTGGGGGATGTCCCCCGAGCAGGCAACACGAGGCAGCAGCAAGGCAGCAGCAAGGCAGCAGCTAGGCAGCAAGGCACGAGGCGGCCCCAGAACCATAACGTTCGGCAGGCAGCCGTGGGGAAACCAGGTCGTTGTCTGGCACTTCGTGCCCCTGTTAGGGATAACAGCGATGGCTGGGGGACAGTCGCTAACATGACATGACTCTGTTTATAGCTAGTGTCCCCAGTCCCCAATCGCAGGCCCATTTCCATTCCCATTCCCACTCCCACACTGTCACTGCCACTGCCACTTCCATTCCCGAGCGGAGTCAGCTTAAGTGATATTATACTCTGGCATAAATTAGCCATCGGGTCCAATGCATTAAAATCTTGATTGGTGGCCAGCAGATGCAGATGCAGCCGAAAGAAAGCAGCAGTAGCGTGCATACGCATACCTCTACCTCTCCACCACTCCACCTCTCTACTCTCCTCCCCCCCCACCGGCCGGAAGTGCCACACAAAAGTGACAGCAACAGCTCCACCATTGCCCTACATACATATGTACGTATGTACGTACCATGAGTGTGCGTGTGTGTGCTGGAGGCTGGAGGCTGGAGAGGTACACCCATCCATCCATCCATTCAACCAGATAGTATGTAAATATACACATGTATGGTACATATGTATGCGCTGCTTGCATGTTCGATCACACGATGGGAAAAGTGTTATATGGGAAAGGGAACTCTCTTGACATTGATAAGACAAACTGGCATAAAGAGCTCCACAGCCCATCCAGAATGGGTCACCCAGCGGCAACCGGGGGAGTGGCCCGAAACGGAGCTGGAGATGAGCCACTGGCAGCGCCATCGTTCAGAGTTGGGGGTCTCACAAAAAAACTGTGATTTAATATACATTCAGATTTTAATGTTGAACTCCAAAAAGTTGACAGTTTATGTAATTACTCTTCCGCAGGCAAAATTTAATTTCAGTTAGGGTATGAATAATTATAAATATTATACATACCATATCATCACTATTGGGAGTAGTATCTGAAGATTTTAGCGGATTCTGCGTTTAAAGGTGAAAACCTGGAAAAATAAAAAATTGTTTTAATGTTATGCAACACTGTCTTAAATATGCAATATTATTGATATTTAATGGGACCTATTCCATCTTCAGTATAGGCTGTTAGCCATGGAAAAGGCTTCCCAGACATATTCCACTTTCGTTCCTGAACTTATGATTTGGAAGCAACTAAAATAAGATTCTGTGCTGTTCCCAATCGTAATGACATTTACTTAAATGAAACAAAAACTTAAGGGCCATTATTTTAAGACGCAAACAAAAGCTGCCAAAATAAAATTCGCGCTTGAAAAAATCAATTCAAAGCGAAAAACTGTAGACCGAATTTTTTTTAAATTCGCCACTTTAAGCATTTATTTTAATTTATTTTTTTACACTAGCCATGAATGCTTTCGGAAATAATGATGTCACTAAACTTTTGCTTCAAGTTACCACAGCCACTTTTCACAGTCACTGCGGCCGCTTCACTGCCATCACAGCTGCTGAAGCTGCATCTCTGTCAGCAGGCCAATTCGCAGGCCCTGCCTGAGTCACTCTTTGGCCGTGCGATCTCGTGACAAAGCACTTGAAAACGCTTCCCCAGTTCGAAGAACTATTGACAATTGCTGGTGCTGATGCCGGTGCTGGTGTTGCTGCTGCTGCTGCTGGTGCTGCATCAGCTTCGGCTGCATGCGATTGGGAATGAGGTTACAAATTTAAATAAAATGCGCATGCAAAAAGCAGAACAAGAAAAAGAAGCAGCACGTTGAAAGAGGAGACGTGGTTGAAATGGAGCGGGGGAGAGGTAATGCGAAGACAACAACTGTAAACAGAACGGCACAACAAAGGCTGGGCTCATAATTAAAACGAGCGTTCGACTGGCCCAGAATGCAGCGGAGAACTTTCCATGCTTCTCAGACTCCCTCCACACCCCAAGCATACGGCACTCTGACACTCCCCCTCACACACATGGCTCCATCAATCTCTCGCACTATCTCTCACTCCCTCTACGGGCTGTGCGAAATGTTGTCCCGTACCATAAAAAAAAAAAAAACGAAAAAACGTGGCTCCAGCAGCCAAAGTAAAAATTTACGAGTAACGCCTCCTGGAACAACACACAAAAAACCAAATAACAAAAAATTGTTGCTAGCCGAAGATTGTCATGCCCTTGCAGATCCATTCATGTACATACGCACATTCTATTGCAGCTATTCCAACTTATGTACATGTACATCTGTATATACATACCTACATATGTAGAAGATAATTATTTGGCTGCGTTTTAAACGTGTACCCAAAATAGTAATGCTCATTTTACAAGGGTATAGAAACAGCACGCACAAACAACACCGAAGACGCCCCTCGAATGAGATTTTTTTTGTTGCGTTTTTGATTTCTGGGTTTTGACAGACAAATGTCAATAGAGCGCGGCGGCGGCTGTACGTATCCATCCAGCCCCCACCCTCCCTCACAAATCATCAGACACAGGCCTCATGCCCATCAACAACAAATCAATGACGACGACACATGTTGGACATACCGTACACAGGCGGAGGGGCAGGCTGAAACCGAAACTGGAAACGGGATGAAGGAGAAGGAGAAGAAAGTGAAGAAGGAGCACGAGATGTACGACCGATGTCAGACCCACAAAGAGGTACAATGGAAGGCATTTAAGCATTTGGAAGCAATTACCGCTGCAATGAAGCGTCGAATGAGAGAGAATGAATTAACCGGGAGAGAGAACATGATGATGAGCAACGCTACTAAGCAAGGAGTATGAGCAATGATGAAGCAGAGAAAGAGAGCGCTGAAACCAAAAGAAGACACGTGTCTGATCGGTGGTGGGCCCCCACGGACCCAAAAGTAAAACGAATTTATGTACATTTTTGTGCACATTTCCTGGGATTTGGTTCCTCATCCTTAAATCTATGGGGATTACTTAGTGGAAGCGACAGACGAAGCCCGACAGATGGACACAAAACGAAGACGGGAAACACGAGACGCTTCAAATGCCAATGAGCCAAGACGCGGAAGAAGATGATGTTCTGTTGCAGGGGAGGGGAGAGTACAGTAATAATCCGTATATGCGTATAACTAGTCCTTACAACTTTTTTAAGCAATATTCCACTCTTTCGAATTTTTATTAGCTCAAAATATATACATAACCGACGACCAAACGATCTCAATTGAGGTTATTTTCACGTTAGAGTCCACTGTGGTTGAGCCGTTCGCGCTGTTTTGTCCATAGGCGAGAGAGCAACAGGCTAATGGAAGGAGAACAATTTCCACCCTCGCCTCTGTTGATAAATATGTAAGTTTGTGTGTGGGGTAGGTGGCGAGAGCGAGATAGCGCAGAGTCTAGCGAGCGCAAAAGTGAGAGAGAACGATGGAATGAGAAATCTGTGAGAGCGCGCGAGAACGAGAGCGTGATGATCATCACAAGAAAAAGGTGTTGTTGTTGTTGGTTCGGTCGGGGGCGCGACAGTTTGCGCGCTAATTGCTGTACTTCACGAACGTGAATTTTCAGCTTCCTCCTTTGCTGCTTGTTCGTTTTCGTTTTTTTGTTTGTTCTTTGTGCACTGAGGGAGGGGGATGAGTCGAATTTTACGAGCAATGCGTTGTTTCTTTTGCTTGGGTTCCTGCCTCTTTACCGTTGTTATTATTACGTTGTTCTCTCTGTTGACTTTGATAGTATTTGTGGTTGGAATAAGATGATGACAGCTGAACGGAAGGAAGGAGGCGCCGTCTTCACTGCGATGCACAGTGGGACACATACACGATCGAACTGATTTTTGGCGATGAGATTGTTATAAATTTTATATTTTTTTCGTCTTTTATGTGGTCTCTTAAATACATATATTGTATGTATAAAACAAGATTTGGACCAAAATATGACTTCATATTTAACTTTTAATTCATTAGGAACTGCTTACCATCGGCAATGGATCTTCTGATCTGTAGTAATTATCCACTGTGGAACACTGTTATATGTATGTACGTACATGTACAGTGTTATACAATCATGCGCTGCGAAATCCGTTATTTTTTCGCATTCCTACGACAGGCTTTGCTTTCGGGTTCTGCTTCTGTTTCAGCAGTTTCGCGGCGCGCGGTGCTTGAAGTTGTTGGTTTAATCCGGTGTTTTGTTAATTTATTGTACACAAGTATTTGATTTCCGATATTTGTGTATAGCGCGTCGTTTATTTTTTATTTTTGCTTTGTTTTCCTTTGAAATGAGTTTCGATGATACTTCCATTTAGTGAATCACACGAAAATGGAAGATTTATTTTTTTGCTTTTCTCTTTTTTGTTATTGTGTGTGCCTCTGTGTGTTTGTGTGCCTCAAGTGATGGAGAATGTTCTGGAGGGGGGACGTAACGTGAAGGGTGGGGGTGTTGGAGAGCGAGAGCGAGCGGGTGTGTGATGAGCGCTTCCGCTTCCGTTGCTAGTGGGGCAATTATACTGCTACTAAAACCGTTCGAGCGCAAATAAATACCAAGAACAACAACAACAACAACAAAACACTAACCATTGAGCAGCGTGGAAAGAGCGACAGAAGTGAGAGAGAGAGAGTTTAGGCCGACTAGACGACTAATTGTTACCCAGCAAACGCTGAAAGAGTGCACCAAGTACGTACGAGTGCGTTGCATGTGAGTCGAGGATGTTTTTACCTTACAAATATTGCATACCAAATACGTGTGTTTTTTTTTTTTGTGTGTGTGTGTGTGTGTGTGCGTCGCCAAATTTTGCAGCTGTAGCTCATGCTCATGCAGATGCAGAGTGTAACGCAGTTATGAGTTAAATATAAACAGCTTATTACGTACAGCAACCAATTTGTGTACGTACATACATTTAAATACATATGTACATGCATCTGTGTGCTGCAAGTGTGGTCGCACATCGAACGGAAAATAGTTATACCGTGAAAACAATAACATTTAAGTTTTGTGGTATAAGAGTGACCATCTCGTGAGAAATATCGATAACTACATGAGCAGCAGGGCCGTGAATGTATGTATGTATGTATGTCGTTCAAGCGGCGCAAAATAAATTAAAGTTTAAGCTCCTGAATCTTTCAGCTCGATTAAAATGAATGTACACAAGGAGCGCAACAACAAGGATTGTGGCGGATAGCTGATCCCTCTGAAAACTTGAAAGAATCACAACATACAGACGTCTGTATATCCGCATGTGTCATTTGTTCCGACCAGCTAAGGACGTGTCTTATAGAGTCTACTGTGTAATGGGTTTAGTGGGAGCTGCAGAAAAATATGCAATAGAGCAAAAATACAGAGCAGAAGAGGAGCGGAACGCCCCCGACTGTAGCCACTCCGTTGTAGAGGCATCAACTTGATTGTTCTTGTTGCCGGTGCTTGTTCAAGGGGCACACGTCAATAATTGCGCTTGAAAAGAAGTTAAGGAAAACACAATCAAGCAGAAGCAGCAGCAACAGCAACAGCACCAGCAGCGGAGTGGCAGCATGGCAGTAGGGGGCGCCGAGAGCCAGCCAAGCGTTGGAAGAGGTCCTACCAAGATCTGCTGCACAGTGTCTCGGGGTCCCCTTTTCGAACTTTAATGTGAAAATCATGCAATGAACCAAATTCAAACGGAAATGATTCACACTCCAGCTGAAATACAATTCGAGTGGGGGAGCTCTGAACCGAACCCCAGGAACCCTCCAACCAGAAGCAAAAGTACAATATAAATATATGTATGGAACATACATACATACATACATGTACATGTGTATGTACGTGGGACGGACGGACGGGGGGTCTCAAATCGAAATTGCGTTTTCAACAACAATTGTTACAACAACAATGACGCCATTTGGAACAACAATAACAATTTTTACCCCCCTCAGAAGATGTCTAAGAGAGAGAGAGTGAGTGAGTGAGGCACAGAGACACACGGAGACGCAGACAGGGAACGAAACGGAACTGTGCTACCGATGAAAGCAGATGAAACACTCGAGGCTCGAGGGAGGACCGACTCGACCCGACCCAACCGACCGAGCGACCACCACATGTCGAGGAGCATGTGCCCCCAGACAAATGTCAACGCAAATATTTCACTTCCTGTTCTTTCATTTTCCCCTATTTATACGAAGATTCCCCCCGTTCGACTTTTGCTAAGCTTCGACAAAAGGTTCAAAGGTCAAGGATTTTCACGTTTAATTAGACATGGATACGGTTTTGCCCATCACCAGCAGCATTCGACATTCGGCATTCAGCATCAGCGAGGGCGTTTGCGTGGGCGGCAGCGGCAGCGGCGGCATTTGAATTTCCAATTAGCCCACCGAGCAGGCGGTACGGCCGCGGATGGTTGGGAGGGGTGCTGGGTCTGGGTCTGGAAAATATACCTGAATGACACAAAGAAGTGTTTGAAAAAGCTTAAATCGCCTTAAGGGACAATGGGGCCCGATGTCGGGTCGAGTCGAGTCGCCTGTGGGCGGCAACGCCCCACAATGTGTTGGCGATTCTGGCTAAAAACCTTCAAGGTTACGCCTTTGGTGGAATTCTAGAATTAAGCGGAATTCTTTCGTTTAATATAATATTCTGCACTTACAAATTAAATTGCAATTATAATTGAAGCTGCAGTCAGTCGATTGCATGGCAGGGGGGGGACTTGTAACCATGGGACGGACTATCTTCGACCTTCCGCACTGTATGCCAGCCGGAGTATGTACTATAAAGCAGTCCATCCCTTGGTTGGAGTTTATTTTCTTAAGACTTTGCCCCAGACTTTGAGGCAGTTGAGGCAGAGCCGGCCTGGGCACAACTTAAAGTTGAATTACTTTTCGAAAACTTAAATTTTCGCTCACAGTCGATAAGAAGTCGTCGTCGGGAGCAGCAGACTTCTCGGGGAATGGGGGTGGTGGGTGGTGGTGGGGTGGGGGGTTGACAAACTGGTGCAACAAATTAAATGCATTAAATGTCAAGTCTGGCACTTGTTGTCCACGCTGATAGTTTCATTAAATGGAAAAGCGAATTTTTTGCGCATTTTCCGCAAACAGTACGAATATTTTTTCTTCGCTCTTTTATTTATTTTTTGTTTTGTTTTTGTTCGCTTTATTTTTGGCGCAGTCTTTGAGGGTGGGGACGGGGACGGGGACGAGGACGAGGAGGCAGGGCAAATCCCACTGAGACGCCGTCTGTGTCTCATCTTGAGCAACCTCCCGGCAGACAGTATTTTCCTGGCTGTTTTCCTCACGTCTTGAGTGTGTGTGTGTGTGTGTGTCTCTCTTTCCCTCTCTGGCTCTCAGGGACTCCAAGCTGCAAGGCATGCCATTTTCCATTTGCCATTTGCCATATTTCAATTGCATTTTAATTCATTTGAGTGTGTTTCCAGTGTGAATATCTTCTGCAGCTTCTTTGCCACTTAACCCTTTTTGAGGGGAGGACAGCAGACACGCTGCCTACCGCCCTACCACCCAACCACCTACCAGGAGTACTCTGGCGCCGGCTCAAGAACCTCAAGAATTCCCACACGACTGCATGGAATATATCATAACCATTTGGTTATTTAAAATTTAAATACGAGTATTCCAAACGTTACACAAATGCCTCTTGGCCTCTTTGAAGGTAGCACTTCCTCCGCATGTGGAATGCAGCAGTTGCCCCCAGACAACAAGGCAGTAAGCAGATCAAGTAAGGGATCCATCTGGGCATGTTAAAGGCACCTTCCTGCTGGCCTACACCTACTCCAAGCAGCTCGCCTGAGGACTTCTTAAACGAATCGACAGCGGTACGAGGCTACGACGGCCACACGAAGCAACAGCAGGGACAAAGCAGAAAGCATATTAATTATATGTACAATAAGCAGTAAAGCGCATTATAAAATAATAACAATAACAGTAGCAGTAGCAGTAGCAGTAACAGTAATAATAATGTACGTTTGCGTGCATACGAAACTGCCCGGGCATTATATCCGCCACTTGGCACCGGCACCACAACATGCCACGGGGTCAAAGAGCAGGCAAAACTTTCACACTTCTCTTGGAGCGAAAATTAAGCAATAATACCTTATTTTTCCATCAAAGAAAACAGCAGCAGGATATTAATTTCAGAAATGCAAATCCGCGCTGTGCTGTGGAGATCTCTTCTGGGATCCCTACTCGATCCTTACTGCATGCCGCACGAACCATTGGGTTTGGGTTTCGTGAATATAATTCTTGGCAACGTCGCTCGGCACTGTGTCCATTTTCTGCAGAATGCATGGCCTCCCATTTTTCGGCTGCCAAACAAAATTAATGCATGTAGGAAAATGTGTATGCACACAGGAATTACTTACCAATGGCCACGTGCAAGAGCAGCTTTCGCGACACCGGCGACCCGCGACCAAATCGTTCACAAGCTGCATGCCATTGTTGGGTTGCATTTTCTGCATTTTCTTGTTGCTTTTCGAAGGGATTCACTTTATTATAGTGAGTATTCCGCTTCACGCGTTCAGGGTTTAAGCCTAGTACTCAGACGCGCTAAATTGTCTGTCGTGCTATTCATCTCGCTCGGCGCCCAGTGTGACCAAAGTGGTCAATATGCGTGCTCTACGGTTACACTGTTTTGGCTAAAAAAGTTCTATTAGCCCCATAAATATATCACGAATAAATGTGTGACTTAAGCAATCTGCCGAGCTGTAACCGTGGAAGTCCTTGCGTGAACAATTAAAAAGTAAATAAAATAAAATAAAAAAATAAACAAAATAATAAATAAATAAATAAATAAAATCATCAATCAATCTTCAAATCAATATTTTCTGCAGATTAAAAAACAAAATAAAAAACTAGAGCTACTGGTCTCTATGGCAAGATTGCTGTGAGCATCCGTGTAACAAATCCGGATAAATGCAATCCAATCCTGCAGGACAGTATTGCCATCAGCATGGTTTTTTCTCCATTTAAAATAAATTAAAATGCGTACCGGGCATAAAATTAAAAAGAAATAATGTCCATTTAATCCATTTTCATTCGACTGCCTTAGTTGAATTTAATTTGTCTTCATTTTGCACCTGGCTTGCACTTGTTCGTGCACTTCGCCGCCATGGAGTTTGGCGATATTAATTATGGTCACGTGACCTAGCCAGCCTGTACTTCAGACTAAAATATCTCGAGAAACCATGGCCATGGCCAAAGCAAATCCGAGTTCATTTCAGGAATGCCGCTGCTGGAGTATCGAAACCCAACCCTTCAGCGCAGTATCAACTCTGCCTGTGCTTTCCGGCATTCTGTCAAAGGCATCAACCCTGTGTGGGATTTCCGGCATTTAGCAATTCGCAAAAAAAGTTGAGAGCACGTTTTTGGGTTGGGGTCATGTCGGACGAAAGTGGCTTTGAGGATGATGAAATCAGCGAGGAGCTGAAGCTTTGTAGGAAAATCAACAGGCGTTATAAGCGCATGATCCGTCGGCTAAAAAGTATTATAGATCTGATTCGTACTTTGCGTAAAGGTATTGCGAAATTGAACACAGAGCTTGAGAGGGGGAACTATAATGACGATGGAGCTGGCGATGTAGATGGCGATGTAGATGGCGATGGAAATGGAGATGGCGACGGTGCAGGCCCCTGCGCTTAAAGAACGAATTCCCGATCTGCGTTCTGCAGTCGCAAGGTATTTGCGTTTGCTGTAATTCATTTAATATTCAATCTAAAGCATACATTTTTCAGATCTCTGCTGGATTGCGCTCTCAAATTAAACGTCAGCTCAAAAAATATTCTAGACACAATTTTTAATACAATTTTTGTCACATGTTTTTTCATTTTTATTTTCTACAACCATAAATAAATTAATTAACATGTAACTTGATTGAATGGATTCAGGGGTTCAGGAGCATAGAAGAGAGAAGCGTGTAGAATTATTTTCCGATGTCGAAAATGTGCAGGAGCAGGCATTTTTTATCCCATAAAGTGTGCACACACAGGCCTGTAATGGTAAGTTTTGCCGTGAATCCACGCCACAGGCGACACCATTAATATTCTAATCAATTATTTTATATTTGCAATTATTCCACAGCTGCCACAGAGCCACTAGCCACTGGAAGCTGGCAGCGAGTACTCCTGACAGCTGCTTCTTGCACAAAGGAAGCAACATGCAGCGGCAGCAGCTTAATCCACCAATTATTCCTTGGTGTTTGTCATTTGAATTTTAATCACTTTACCAAAGTCTCTGCCATTGTTTTCATGTGCCGAGGAAATGTTTACTGTGCACCGGCAATGCTGTCACCAATGGGACGGGACACTGGATAATCCATCTGTAATCTGTACGTGCAACATTTGCGTGCCACTTGGTGTGAGGGTAAAGACAAAACTGCTGCACTTTAAATTGTTTAATCTGCTGCAGTTCCTGTGTGATCAAATCAGGAACTCCCTACCAACATTTGGATCTTCTCAGGCACAGTTTAGGC
This sequence comes from Drosophila tristis, assembly GCA_018150885.1. Classification (NCBI taxonomy): domain Eukaryota; kingdom Metazoa; phylum Arthropoda; class Insecta; order Diptera; family Drosophilidae; genus Drosophila; species Drosophila tristis. Next base: position 1,727,544 of record JAECWT010000086.1, on the reverse strand, counting down.
AGCTCAAAAAACTCAACCATTGATTAGTATTCATCAGCATGCCATTTGCACACTTCGCCTGCTTCTCTTTGCTTGTTTTGCCTATTATGCTGGAAAGATTTCACCCAAAAGATGTGTTTTTCAACAATGTTTAACAGTTTAATTGAAACATTTGACGCGCCCGAATGACACGGATTCGATGCCCGATGCCCCTGCCCGGCGGCAACATTTCTGTTGGATGTTTTTCCATTTATTGTTGGCCTTGGCAGGTTGCTGCACTTTTTGCAGTGGGTCATTGGACAAACATTTGCAGCGCACAGCAGGCAGGATCGTCAAACGATTTGATGTAGCCATATTCAGACCTGTAACTATATCTGTAAGAGTGTCTAAGACTTTGGTTGTTACCCCCCAAGCCCCAAGAAATTCGGCAAGAAAATTCCATTTTTGTTTTGGCCTAAATGAGTGTTTTTATGGTTTTTTAATTTTCCTTGATTTGATTTCGAGTTCCGTTCTTCGTTTCTCGTTTTCCATTTCTCGTTGGCCCCCCCGCTGCACGGCGCTGAATCATTTCCATCTCAGCGACTTGTCCAGGCCATGCATAAATATGTTTTTCCATTCGCTTTCCATTCAGCCGCCGCGTCTCGTCCTTGCAGTTTCTTATTTATTTATTCGCCTTGTATTCCGTTTCTGTGATTCCGATTCTGAGTCTGAGTCTGCTTCTGCATCTGCTTCTTCGTTTTAATAGCTTCATAAAAATTTCTTTATTTGATTTCATGTCAATTTGGCCTCACTGCTCATTGCTCATTCCCCACTCTCCGAGCGGGGCACACTCCATGCCACGAAACCAAATGAACAAAATAAAATAATAAAATGCAAGTAAATGAAAATGAAAGGCAAATAAAATTTTATTAATTTTAAGCCAAGTGGCGGCACAGGACATTTTGCGGTTCGTCGGATTGCTGTGTGCGTTTAATGTTAACACGAAGAAATATGAGAGGGCCAACTAAATAAATGAGTGAGTGAGTGAGTGCCACACTCGTAAACGAGATTCAATCGGTTCGACTTGCTCCCGCACTTAAGTACTTGCGCCTGCCATAAGCAATAGTCTTTCCAATATTTCAACTATTTAAATTCACCTTCTATAAGCTTGGGATTTAATTCTTTTTGGGTTTTTGTATTGATTTTTTTTTGACTTGAATTCCTCGTCATTAAAGCCATGCCTTGCGGTTCCAGGACTCTTAGCATAATTCCAGATGCCACAATATTTTTTTGTAGCGCCTTCACTTAAAGCAACTCCACTCCCCTACCCACTTGCCACTTGCCACTTCTGTGCACCCTTTGCATTGAATGCTGAATGCTGAAAACTGAAAATAGATTCTTAGTGTAGTTTTTGTGGCCGCTCTCTCGCCCTTTAGCTGGGGACGCAGCTCCTCAATGAATTTACGGATTCGGGCAACGAATCCCAGCCCTTGTCGCCATTGCTGCTGGATTGGGGGGGAGCTGCCATGCTCCGTTTAGTTATACAAAATATTTCTTTTATAATTCCTTTTTTTCACTCCGCCATGGAAAATTAAATTTATTCATAATTTCAAACAAAACGCAGGGGAATGTGGTTTTTCTTTTTACTTATTTTTGTTGTTGTTGTTGCATACCCTAGCACGGGCTGTAGTTTGATTTTGCATGCCACTTGTTTTAAGAGTTTATTTATATATATTTTTTTAATTTGTTTTTATGTTTATTGCTAGAGAGTCTTCGTGGGCTGGGCTTCGTGGGACAATGTGCTGCACAAATATCAGCTGCAAATGAATATTCGCATCTGTTTTTACAGCACAGGGCATGATCTGTGGTGGTAGAAATAGAAATCTTCCAGGGGACTGCAGCCCGCGAGCGACCACTGGTAGTTTTTCCGTTTGATTTAAAGTGCTGCTGCCTCGCTGAATTTCCTGGACATTAGGGGAACCCGCTGGAGTGTGCGTTGTGTGGGTAAGGGGCAGGGGACAGGGTGGACAAATATTGACGCATTGTGGCAGTGGCAGTGGAGGTGTGTGTGGCGGTTGGTGATCAGAAAATGCCCCCCAAACTAAATGGGCAGAAAAGCAAATAAATACAACCGAAGCGAAGCGAAGAAGAAACAAGTGGCGAATAAACAAAGAGAGATCCCCAAAGGACACTGAGAGCGAGAGACAGAGGGGGGGGGGGGGTGAGACGGCGAATGAAAGGTGAAATGGCGCAAAAGGTAAAGCCAAAATAATGGCAACAACAAAGGGAACAAAAAGCAAAGCAAAGTAGGAAATTATGATATCATCTTTATGACGCCATTATGGTCGCTGTCGTCTGTCCCCGTCCCCCCTGTCCCACTGTTGTGGGTGTCCGCCCGTTATCCACATGTATGTGGGTCCCTACCATACACCCTTCCGTCAGCATGCTATGACTAACTGTCAGCCCTGACACAGCCACAACCAGACCACCCATCCACCCATCCAGAGTAGAGCCCTTGCTTCTTGGCGGGCTTGTGGGTGGTTGTCCTGTCAGGGCAAACTGTTGTAAATGTCAAAGACCGGAAAAAGCAGCACACATGCAGGATGGGAGCAGAGCCGAGCGGAGCGGAGCGGAGCAGGGCAAGTGGCAGCAGCGTAACAGCAGAAGAAGCAGCAGCTGACAAGAAATGCAACAGTTTTGTGGCGCCACCACCCACCACCAGCCACCAGCCACCAGCCACCACCGATGTCGACTACTGTCCTGTCTGTCTGTCTGCCAGCCTGCCTGCCCGCCTGTCTGTCTGTCTATCTGTCTGTCTGCCCGTCTTCCTGCCTGTCTATGTGCTAAGCCAAAAGGGTTAAGAGCGCCCAAGCCAAGCCATCATTTCTGTTCTTTGGCTGCGTCTTTGTATTTGTTCTTTTTTTGGCACTTTTGAAACCGCATAAATGCATTTGGTTGGGGCGTCTGGCAAGCGAAAGCTTTAAAATAGTTTTCGAGCGTCAATATTCTAGCGAAATAATCGCAACAGACAGACAGATACCGGACACCAAATAAACCTCGAAAAAGGAGCACCAGCTGCCAAGGATCCCTTTCCGCTAGTCCTAGTCCCAGCTGCAAAAATGGCCATCAGCTAGCCCGCGCAATGTTGCTGTTGGCTTCTTTAATGCCTTAACATGTTTGTATGTGTATAAGAATAATGTACAAGAGACCCGCTGTGGGAACATTAACTATGTACTTTTTGTATTAATGATTGAACCCTCCAATATCTCATCCTGAACGTCACGCGGTACCTCCGGTCTCCGGTCTGCGGTCAGAGAAACAAACTAGAAAAACTATCGGAGCGATCTACTGCGGACTGCTCAAACTGGGATTCCAGGGGACTCCCGAACCTTCGGCACCGGAAAGCTATCTAAAGCTAATTGTTGCAAGAACACACGCAGAGTGTCAAGTAAATGTGTAGTAGAATGTAGGCTGTTGCCTGTGGATGCAACGGACTGTTGGAATATTTTTAATTTATAAACCAAGTGCAGTTCAGCGAGCAACGTATTTATTTTTCAGCAGACACAAATAAATGATAGCAAGATGCATTCAAGAACAAAGAACACAAGACAAGTAAATAAGTGCCGAATTCCATAAACTTATTGTAGCCTGTACATTAAATTGGGGCCACTACTGCCGTGGTTCAAACGAAGCTCCACTCCAACCCACTAGCTAGATGTACCTGTCAATGTTGTCTTTATTCTATTAACTTGGCACTAGAACTGCTGCTGTGCTGTGCTGCTGCTGAAATTCTATTTTGTCTTATTGGCATTTGTGCATTTTGTTGATGAATTCATTTTTAACTGATGCTTAGTGTTTGCTTTGTCCCCGTTTGTCGCGAACGAGCTTCCTGTACGAACGCTCGTTCATTAGGACGCGCAAATCTCTATTTATTGGGTCTGTGTGGGTCTTGTAGGTCGCGACCTCCTTCGAGAACTCCACAAAGAAGTCTGCCCCCTCGGCGAAGCTGAACAGCTTTTGGAAGCCTGCGCATATGGTCGTGGCCATTTGCCGCACGCTTAGGGCGAAATAACTGAACTCGGCCTCGTCGGCGGGGTCCAACTGCCAAGCTTTCACATTTCCAATATATCTTTGAAGTCCCTGCATTGTCTCGACGCACTCGGGATTGCGCAGCAGCATATACTTGTCTAGCTCCAGTTTCTTGAACAGATTCAGCAGCTGCAGACTCCTGCCCACATTGGCCTGCCGCGTGCCCAGGCTGTCGCGGATCTGGGCGCATATCTCAACGAAGTCTCGCTCCGTGTACAGTTTGGCCTCGTGATCCTGCAGCTCTCTCATTAAACCAACTTCCTGCTGCTGGCCTGTGGCTCTGGGCGAGGGATCAAAAATGATTTGGCCAGCTGGCAGCCTTCTGGCATCGACCTGGCCCGACAGCAACTTCTCCTTCAGTAGATTGGCCGCTTTGCGTGCGTTACCCAGCCAGAGCTGCTCTGCGGCGGCATTTTCAAACTCCTTTGGTTTCTTGTAGCCGACGTTGATGCCCAGCACTTTGGCCATTGGCATATACGCCAGCACAACTTCATTTTCTCTATTTTGCTGTGTGGTAAACAAATATTTCGATTGATGACTGATGCCTTTAGTTGGAGTGTAGCTTACCTCTGGGCGGCCCGAAGGCTTGGGGATTGTGGCCTTTGTCGCTTTCTCTGCTGCTTCCTTGTCAGAATCATAATTATTATTATTATTTTCATTGTCAATTTGATTATGATTATTGTTGCTCGATACATTCGGCATCGGTATTGGCTCTTGCTTGTAGGCACATTTTATTTCAATCATTGCTTTCGAGTATGCGCCTCGCTTCATGTTCTTTCGCGTGGCGTACTTTTGCCTGTGCTGGCTGTACGGCCAGAGGTTCTCCGGCTTTACATAGCCGATCTCACCAGTGCCATAGAAGTGCACAGTGTACTGCTTCTTTGCATTGGGACTGTGCGTAATCCTTGCCGGCCATGGGGTGTAGCCCCGTAATTTGGCAAACACTAAATCGCCAATGTTGAACGATACGCCATTACCTTTACTCGCCATTTCTTGTGAGCTTTTTATGTGAAGGTGAACAAAGGAGAGGACACACGCTGTTTGCTCGCCTAATCAAAATGTCCGCTCAACGAAAGGATGACGTGTATAAAGATGGCATTTCGCCCTGTCAACAACATATCGAGTGCCGCAATCGTTTCGTTTCCACTGTTCCCACTCAGCCAAAGGCTGTTTTTTGGTCTGTTTGGAAAGCGAAACGAGCAAAATTAAAAGTTTGCAGTTCCATTTAATTAAATTTAATTTAAATGCTTTATAATAATAGCTAAAATAATTATAGCCGTGTTCCCCCAAGCACAAAGATGCCAGTGAACTTGCTCCTGTCGACAGCTGTTCCAAAAGCTTGTTTATTTTGATCCGAATCGCAACGTTTGTCTGCCATAAAATGGATATACATAAGCGATTCATTATAATTCGGTTATTGCGGTTATTGCGGTTATTGTCGCATCTTCCATAATTCTGGACGCGGCTTGAGAACAATTTGATTAAGCCCGAAACCATAGAAGTCCCCATGTCTCCTATATGCAGCTACACGATTTAAATATACCTCTGTTTATTAAGTACGAGACATTTGAGCACAAAATATTGCACATTTTAAACGTAAAATACAATAATATAATATATAATTTTGGGAATGAAAAAAATTGTTTTCACTTTTATTTATATGTATATCCAATATAAAATGGGAATGCCAGAAACTTATTTCAATTTTGTTTTAGCATTCGTAGTACACTGGAACTGCACAAAGGGCGCATTGCATTTTGAATTTTTTTCAGATTAAAATCAGGGAATTTCGTTAACAAATAAATATTGTGGGCACTGGAACCGATGGTACAAAATTAACGAAGCTATCGATAGTGCCCGCGATGATTGTGACTGTGACACCTCTGATTTTGTGCACACATACATTGAAAGAAGAAGAGTTGGCCTGTCACCTAGAAAAGAGTTGACTTTTGCTTAAAATTAACGACAGAAATTGCGTTTGGAAAAAAGGAAGCCAAGATGACAGCTTTGCAGATTGATCAGCAACTAAATGTGGAGATACTCAAGCGTGACTTGGAGCTCTACAAAGGGGTCATGGTGCCTGCCTATCGCGTGCTCACGTGGGAGAAAAAGTACTACGCCGTGCTGGTATTTGGCGGCATAAGCGCCATGTATTTAATGCTGTGGTACTTGGCTCTGTCGGCCATAACAATGATATCGCTGCTTGCATGGCTGATTGTCATCGTGGACTATTTGTTGCCGAAGATTTCGGTCCTGGTTTTGTGCTGCGTCAGTTGGAATGAAGCCGACGAGGCCAAATATGAGACTGTTTGCGGACAGATCTACAGCATGAAGACATTTGGGAACGCCTTGATTGGGTTTCTGTTCAAGGAGCCCAAGTCGGCAGTGCTCGTCATCATGATGAGTTTGCTGCTGCTGGGCTTGGCCTGGATCGGTGCAGTCGTTGACAATCTGCTGCTGATGTACGTGGCCACTCTACTCACTGCCATATGCGCTGGTCTGCAGGATAATCACGTGCTCCAGAGCATCATCCGGGCATTTGTAATCGCCAAAATACATTTGCAGTGGCGAGCTGAACGCGGCACAACAACCACAAAATAAAATCAAATCATCCAACAAAACCAACAACTTGCCAACAATTAAACTACAAATTAAATTCAGACTTGGTAAGTGTTTCATGCCATCAAATTAATTGAATAGAGATCTATCTAAGCTTCTTTTCATTAGCTGCTGGACTGCACAGCCGAAGGACTCTGCTCAAGTGCAACTGTGGCAATTCTGCACAATTGTGCCCGAGTCTTCTGCCAGGCCAATCATTTCTGGTGCATCAACAAAAAACAATAGTCAAACAACAACAACCTCTGAAGAAGTCACTCACTCCATACACTCCCCACTCAACACCAATTGCAAACGTGCTCCGATCCATTCAATTCAAATAACTTACAAGCCCTGAAACCCAATAAAACGCAAGTCAATAACACATAACACAAATTAAGTTTGTGCATCAAAACTACGACGAGCATCTAATTTTCCGAATGGCTCCTATTTTGGGGTGCATATCAATAATTACAGGCATTTATCTGCCATGCATGGAAAATAGTTACAGTGCTCTTTGGGATTGCAATCCCTCTATTTGTACAATATTCCATGTGGTATCTGAGTGCTAAATCGCACCTGAGCATTGTTCCTTAGTTAAATTCCATCAGAACGGAATACAAATAATTGCCTGAGTTTTAACATTTTCTTTATTTATCTCCAATAATTCATTGAGCAGCTGAAGCTACCTGCTAGCTACAGGCATACAAATAATTAGTGCTAATCCACCGCAGTTGCGGTTACACGGTAGCAAAATGCCTTTGTGTTTGTTTGGTCAAGTTAATACAGCGTCAGGTAGCGCCTTCTACCGATGCCCGCCCCGCAGATAAGCAACACAGAAAGGTTCTGCTGTTGAGGGTTCCATTGCGGGTAAGAGACTGTGCTCAGTCGAAGTGTGCCTAAGCTGGTAAATGTTTGGGTAGTTCAAGCCACTGCAAAACAATTGACCGCTGTATTTATGGCCTCAAAAACGTTAGACAAATCCAACGCTGCTCAAAATACTTTACGACTGAAACACTCAATTTGCCATGCACATGCATTATTTAGGGGTGGGGGGTTTGTCAGCAGACTTCATAGTTCAATTTATTATTTATTATTTATTGTGTGTTAATTTGGGTTAGCGCAGGTGTTGCATAAAATGCGCTACTTAAGTAATTACCATGCGAGCCTTTGGCTTACCGTCTGAGAAATAGTTGGCGAGTATTTTGACATTAATAAAGCGAGAAAAAGTCGCAAAATAAAACTTATTAATTAAATTAAATTTTAAATATGAATATTAAGCGAAAGTAAAGTCATAGGTCTGGGTCTGCGTCTGGGTTTGGGCTTGGGTTTCAACTGATTTTATGGGTGGCATAAAATGCTGCATCTTGGCCATATCACGGCCTGCCAAAAAATGAAACTTTTATGGCTAAAAAAGTGGCTGTTAAGTTTGGCCCAAAAAGCCACTCGAACGCTTAGTTTGGCCAAAGACTCACCTGGGATAATTATGGCAAAGTTTTCGACTCCTATATCAATACCCCCTGAGCAGCACCAAACCCAAAAAATAAGTAAGCTGCTTTGTTGCGAGCGAGCGAGCGAGCTGCTTTGCGTATTATGCCCGGGCCAAAGTCGCTCATAAATTTAATGATGTTTTTGCTTTTCCTTTTAGCCTTGTTCTTGCTGCCACCCCTCAGTCCCCATGCACAGCTCAACCCACACTCCTTCTTCGCTTGCTTTTTGCATTTTTTAGAGCTTCACTTTGGTTTTCCGCATTGGGGTGGCAGTGGCCATGGAGAGGGGTTGGCCAATGCTGCTACTTGGCGCCTAATGAACGCGTTGATGAGGCGAACCTACCGCCCAGGCAGCTTCGCATAAAACTTGACTTTCAGCCCAGCCTCCAACGAGGCAGCGGGTGCTGCTGCTGTGGCTGCTGCGGCGGCTGCTGCTGCTGCAAGTGTGTCTAACGTTCCAGAAATAACATTTGTAGGTAATAAATTCTAAAGATAATACACCCACAAGACCGACCCCAGAGTGCCCCCCACCACAGGGTCTAGGCACTAGAACGAGCCTACGCTCGGCACATAACTCGCCTCCTGTCTCTCCCGTGCTCTTCTATTTACGAGTATTGCAGCGCGCGCCAGCGACGGCGGCGGCGTCTCCCACTAAGCTAAGCGCAAATATAAATTCTGCCGGAATGACGCTGCTGCGGGGCTGCTGGTGGGTGGGTGGGTGGTGGCTAAACCTCACGCACATTGAAATATTACACCTGCAATTGGCGCTGCTGCCTGAGACGCGTTTTTGCCAGCCCACAGAGCCGTGTACTATGGGTGTGTGCGCAGGCCGCTAATGAGGCTGTGTGTGCGAGTGTGCGACATGCGTATGATGCGTTTATTATTGCCAGTCGCCAGTCCTGGTCTTTATTAATCTCAGATAATCTTTTGATTTTTTTAGTTTTATTTTGATTAAATTTTTAAGGATTTTTCTGCTGATATTCTGAGCAATAAATAATATTGCTTCGTAAATTGGCCTGCATAAAAAAACCATTGCCATGTGGTTTGTGGGCACTCTCTCCTAATTATGTATCAAAAGTCGCCACAAAAAAAGGTTTGACAAGGTAACTGTGCCACCTTTTACAAGACTTTGTATTCGTGTGTGTGGCATGGATTTACCTGTAGATATAGCCACCCAAAATTTGGAGTTTTCTACCATTTTTGAATGATTCTTTCTTGTAAATGTAAACTTTTCTTTATTGCCGCAATTATTGCTATATATTTGGATTGAGCACTAAACACATAAAGGGCATAAATAAATAACTAAATAATAATGCATAAATTGTGGTATGTATAAGAATTATTGCTATATATTTGGATTGAGCACTAGACCCTAGACTAGACCCAATAAATAAATTGTGGTATATATAAGAATACAGAATGAAATGTGGCATAGGTAGGTAATAATCTCTGGGCAGACCATATAGCATATCTGAAATCGGGTCATACTCATATTTGCATGTACACTTTTAGTTGTACAACATTTTTCACTTAAGCCACAAAAAAGTAAAGACAAAGGCAGGCAAGGAGCTGGCTGTGCATGCTCCTGTGCATGTGTGTGCCCAGGACCAAGGGTATGGCAGTCCAAGAGAGAGTGCGAGAGAGATGTTGCAAAGGCGGCAGGCACCGTGTCATTAGGTTACATGCTTGTAATTACAATTCAGAGGCTGAGGGAGCGACGCACACGCCCAGCGTTCGCTCGGTTTTATGGCCCGGAATGAGCCGGGCAGGCACCCGAGATGAGTAATACAAGTCCGAGGTGGGGCTGCCACCCAAAAAAAAACAGAATCCAGTCTCCTGGCTGCCAGCCTGCCTGCCGGGTCATCGATGTCGGAGCGGTTTCGGGTCGGTAAATCCTCCGACTACATATGCAGATTATCTTTGTTTAAAGGTTGGGCCGGGTTGCACGCTGGGGGCGTACCTTTTTTTGTAGCTGCATGTACTTTTGCTGTTGTTGTTGTTGTTTTGTTGCTGGTGAACAACAAAAATTATGTCATAAAAATGTTGTTGCTAATGTCGAGAGCGGGCAGGCAGCGCGGCGGGGCGGGGCATACACCTACTTACGAGTATATTGAGAGAGGAGCCAGCCAGGCTCTGAGGCAGCCACAAAATGCCGCATTAAAATCACAAAATATAAATACAATATGCACGGGGTGGTGGGGTGGGGTGGGGCCTTTGTGGGGCAGACCCAGACTCGCGCCATTCCTCGCAACTGATTTGTCGGAAGGAAGTCGGCAACTTTTATGCTTGTGGAAAATTACGTGAGATGTTGCTCCGCGCCGCTCTGTAGGAAGCACGCAGGAAGGGAGACGTAAACTTTCGCAAGTTTGCCAGGCGATAAAAGGCACTACAACAGTTTTTTTCTTTCTCTCTTTATTTCTTTTTTTTTTTTGTGTTACCGATATGCAATATTTCCGGTTATTACTTTGCGCAAACAGTGAGCGGGCGTGGAGAGCTTCAACTGATTAGGATAAAAAAGAAAAAACTCATCTACGTACAGTACAGTGGAGCATACAGTATACATATATATTTAAGGGTATGCAGGCAGGCCCTCTGTCATCGCAATTGTGTGGCAAGTCGTCGCTCTGTCAGCTGTGTGTTTGGGCCCTAACGATTTTTGGTTGTACATTTTTAGGCATTTATCTAACTATATATTTTGGCAGTCTCAAAGTATCTCAGCTTGGGCCAGTTTGGGCGATCGGTTAATGATTCGCATGACTGAAGTTCCAGGTGCTCCAAGTCCGGAAATACAAAAATGACATGCGATCTTGAAAATGTTGCTGGCATATGAAATATCTTGGGTTATTGGTTGGTTTTTGGGTTATTGGTTGGTTATTGAGTTATTGGTTGGTTTTTGGGTTATTGGTTGGTTCTTGAGTTATTGGTTAGTTTTTGGGTTACTGGTTGGTTCTTGAGTTCTTGTTGCTGAGGTTGGTTAATTCTAAAATTTGATGTGCTGTCAAAATACAAAAAAAAATATATATAAAAAAATAGTTTTTAATTGATTTTGTTATTGGTTAAGCTCCTCCTCCTACCGTGTTAGTCTGGATTAATGTCCGTCTCTTCATTTAAGTCGGGCATAAGATTTAATGATCTTCAGGCTTTCCATGGCCAGCACATATTTGGAGTTCTCGTGCAGGATGCCCGGGGTATTAATGACGAGAATCTCTAGATTTGTGCACTCCTTTGCTATGAGCTTCCAAAGTGGCCCCTCTAAGTCCCAAAAAATTATTAGTTCTACTACTGACTGTCCGCAGCACAATAAAATATCGCGTAGAACATTTTGGTCGTAATAACAGCAGTGGAGTTCCTTATAGGTGACTCGAGCGTGGTAGATAAATGCACGGTGCAGCTGCTCGTTGACATGGGCCACACTCAGCTTGTCCTGTACCGGCAGGTACGCGAACACATTGTCCATGATCTCAAGTGGAAGATTTAAAAGCATTTTCAAATCGAATGACGAACACGCTCTAGCAGCAATCAGACCGGAAACAGGAAACAGGAAAGCCAAGTTACGTACATATCCAACAGGGATGCATTGCAGCGATTACATCGATTAAATCGGTTTGAGGCAGGGGTTGTGCCTGCAGAAATGAGCAGAAAGCCAGTAGTACACCAGTACTAGTAGTGGTACTCCACCAGCCAGTTGCACATTTTTCTATATATTTAATTGGGCAGCCGGCTTAATTTTTGCAGCTAATGCAAAGCAAATGTTATATAAATATTCCATAAATTGGTTTATAATTAAAGCCATTTCTGAAACAATGAAACTTTTTCGCTTGGAAATTCTCGCAAATTCTCCAATTGTTTTGCTTAGGTTTAGGTGAATTTTGGGACCTGTTCTATATTCATAAATGGTGTAAATAAAAGTTCAGGTGCCGCAAATAACAGTTATGAATGCTAATTTTAAATGAAATAAATTTTAAAAGAAAATCAATTTTAAAAGAAAATAAATTTTAAAATAAATAAATCAATGTGAAGGAAAAGAGTTACGGAACATAAGATATAATTAACATTTTATATATAATTTATGATAATAATATAAAATATATATAATGTAAAATATATATAATATAAAATTTATACCATATATAATATATATAATATAAAATATATATATATATAATATAATTTCTAATTTATATTTCAGTCCATAATAAGCTATATCAGCAATCAATTTCTATTTACGATTTATTTATTATAAATAATTTTTAGTTCTTATTTTTTATTTTATCCAATTATTTATCTGATTTATTTATTATAAATAATTTTTAATTCTTATTTGCATTATTTTATCCAATTATTTATGCGATTTATATATTATAAATAATTTTTAGTTCTTATTTTTATTATTTTATTCAAATACAAATTAGAAGTGGCATTTATTTTTAATTTTGTATTTAAAAAAAAATCAATTAAATGTCAACTTTCCACTCACATCCACGCCAGAACTAGTCTGCCCCATTTGATGGTCTCTTAAGCAGGCGGCAGGCATCCCCAGGATCTGGATCGCCCCCCCCATTAAACTGCAATCCCCGCCAGATGTGTGTGTTGTGTGAATGTGGCTGTGGCTGTGGCAGGGTGGGAGGGTTCACCAGTGTCGTAAAATATGAGAGATTTTCCGTTTGCTTAGCTGTATCTTTGCAGCGTGCGATTCATTATTCGTCTCTCCATTGTCTGCCCCCCGCACCCGCACACCGCACACCGCACACCTTGGCTATAGTTTTCCCTTTGTTAGTCTCGTTTTTTGGATTTTTCTCTAGCTATCTGCTATCTGTCTGTTATTTGGTTCTGGGTCTTTAATGTGTCACCGCGGAGACAACTATTAAAACTTCATTCATATTGCGGTTTGCAGGATATTACATACATACCTACATGTGTATGTGTGTATGTGTGTATAACCGATGAGCAGGACTCATTTCAAATCAGATTTGAGGGGGGGGCATGGCTGACGTCAACAGCAGCAAAAATTAGATGAGCTGCCGACTGCTGGCTGCTGGCTGCGAAAAAGCAACTCCAGCTCCGCCCAGCCGGAAGGTCCATCTGTCAAACATTGTGCCTGGCCTGGCGACAGTTTTTGTGGCTTTTTATTGTTGTTGTTGTTGCTGGTTGGGGTTGGTGGGTTGCTGGTTGGGGGGTCGTTGAAAGAAGATGCTATCCTGCTTATGATGATGTTGTTGTTGCCCTTTTGATGGGTTCGGTGTGTGGTACCGGGGGGGGGGTACTTCTCGCATGTTAAAATATGAGCGCACATTCCCCAGCCCCTCCGCACTCACTCCGCTCTGCGTGTTGGTGCTACATGTGGCATCATCTCTACCCTGCTCAGCTGCTCATCTCCGCTCATTTTCTCAATAGCAATTTTGCCTATTCCCCACCCATACAGACGGCAATCCTGACATCCTGCTACCTGGCAACCATATGTGGCCTTTTATTACGATTATGATTACGTGTAAGTGCAGGAGGGTGTGTGGTGTGTGGTGTGTGTGTGGTGTGTCCTGTCCCCTAGGGGCTGTTGGGGTTCCATTAAAGAAATCAGAAACCAGAGGAACAGCTGACGGAATCAATATATAGCCAGCCAGCCTACCCCCTACCATGATACCTCTGGCCCTGCTCTGCTCTGCTCTGCTGACTATCTACCTCATTATGCTAATCATAATGATCAGAGGGGAGGAGAGGAGCGGCCATGGTGCAGGGGTATGAATCCGAAAAACCAATCTCTGCTCTGCTCTGCTCGCAGCAATTTGTCACGCTGACTGTCGGAAACCAAACCCAAAACCAACAAACAACCAACAACCAACAATGGTATCCAGTGTTATTTTTTGTTTTTATCGACCGCATCAGATCTTTGAAATAATCTGAGAAAGCCCCAAAAACGAAACTACGGCGAAAATTAAAACAAGTGGAGAGACAGCCATAAAACCAGAAAAGGAACACAAGAACTACGAATACCCTTAATGTATGCGCATTTTATTTGTATTTGGTTTTCGTTCCTGGAGCTCCAATAATAAATAAATTAAATATGAAATGCGCTAAATAATTCAATTAAAATGTAAAAAAACTTCACATAAAAAATAATCAAGTACGTTTAAAAAAATGTTTAGCATGGAAAATTAATGTTTGTAAATTACAAGCTTAAATAAATAATAAATAAAATAAATCTGCGACTAGTGCCTTAAATATAGGTACAACCTGTAGCACTAAAATAAACACCATTAAATAAATATATAATACATATAAAAAAAATAAAATTAATAAATTAAATATAACATGCACATGAAAAATAATACAATTAAAATGTAAACTTTACATAAAAAATAATCAAGTACGTTTAAAAAAAATGTTTAGCATGGAAAATTAATGTTTGTAAATTACAAGCTTAAATAAATAATAAATAAAATAAGTCTGCGACTAGTGCCTTAAATATAGGTACAACCTGTAGCACTAAAATAAACACCATTAAATAAATATATAATACATATAAAAAAATAAAATAAATAAGGTAAATATAATATAAATAAAAATAAATTCACCAGCAAATAAATATATAATAAAACAAAATAAAATATATAAAAAAAATGTATTATTCCCTCTGTTTCTAGACTTCTGGATATTTAATTTTTTAATTATTGTTTCACTTTCGGTGATTTCTACTTTGCTGCACTACAGATGCTTGCTGGTGTAAATACTTTAGAGTATTTATATTGGCCCTTGGGCAACTTAGACTCTTTCCCTTGGAACACCTTGCCCTGGCTCACCATTCGCTTGCAGCTTGCCTGTGTTACCAGCTGCATGGCAATGCCAATGAGCTCGGCAGCTTAGGTGACGATTAATTTGAGCTGGCGGCTGTGAGAGTTGTGCGGGGCTGGGGGCATAGCCCGGTCAAATGGTCTGGTCGGGCGGTCAGCTAAGCAGATGCCAGAAAACGGCCAAAAGCCAAAGCCAAGGCATATGCCAGGGGCTGCCACAGCCAGAGTTCGCTCCAGTTTAAGTCTCAGCGTTTCATCGTTTCAGCGTTCCAGCGGAGACAAAGACAAAGACAAGTTCTTGTTTTATTTAATGTGGCACAGCGACGGCGACGGCGACGGCAACGGCAATGGCGTTGGCGATGTGCTCATTGATAATCATAATCAAGCTAATGATGCGGCAGACGATAAGCTGATGCTGCTGCTGCCAGAACCACAGCCCAGAGCCAGAAGCAGAAGCAGAGTCCGAGCCGTTTCGGCTATGTTCGTCGAACGGCTTTAATGATGATATAGCATCATGTCCAGCAGCAGCAGCGGCAGACCACATTGATCGCATCGGCCACAGTGACGATATCTTCAATTGGTTCACAAAACATTCCTCAGGCCCGGGCTCGGACACGGACACGGACACGGACACAGGCTCGTTGTCGTTCTCGACTCCGGCTCTGGGGGCCCATGTCACAGGCACTTGCTCTGCAGTGTCTACTTATCCAAGCCAATTATCTCATGGGGGCCACAGCCAAAGTTGGAAGAAAAACCGATTGGCTCATCGAAGATTGGAGGAGCGCCAGGCCAGCGAGACTCCCTCCGCCATTGAGCCGTGGAGAGGCCCACTGCTGCTGCTGCTGCTGCTGGCTAATGAGTGCAATTTGCTTCTTGTCTTGGCCACTAAATGCTCGCATTAGTTTAGATAAATAGCTTAATTAATACGTTTAGTCTGCCTCTCTCTTACTGTGTGTGTGTGTGCCACTGGGCTGTGGGCAAGCTCTCTGCCTCTGCCACTGGCCTGACTCACTGCCGCTACAATTACAACAATAACGAGCGGCAATTATTAGCCTAATGGCATTGTTTGATTTCCGTACTGCACTTTTGGGGCGGCCAAAGTGCGAGATCCGCTAAGTGGGGAAATATTTGCGACCCACGGCGCAACGGTGCCGCACGGTGCGGTGCGGCGAGGGCAGTCTGCGGCACGGGCAGTGTTAATGTGTTTTGTCGAGGCAAATAGATGGATGGCCGCGTTCAATGGAACCATTAACGCTATTCTAAACGGCTACGGCCACCCGATTAAAGCGCTCTGTATAATTGTGGGTTTCTTTATGTCTATTTAGTTTTCAGCAACTCGAAAATAATAATTATGCTTGCTATTAAATGCACAAAAACCTCAATTTAAGCTCAGATTTCAGCGAAGATTGAGGCAATATATTGATAAATATTGTGCATTGATGTCTCTACGAAAAGCTTTTGATTTTACGCCAATATAATTTTTAGGTTTTAAAAAATTAAAAAATACTAAAATACCGAAAATTGCTAGGTTAATAACAGCTTGGAATATACCGTTAGCCGCGATCGAAACACTTTCCTAGTATTTTTTTGAGATAGTTGCATGTGTTGGAAAGACTTTGTGGAAGAACTTTTCTCCAGAATCATCTGTTTTATAGCAGATATTTTTCATAGAAAACATGACTATAAAAATACCAAACAAAATACCGAAATATACCAAAAGCGTGTAGTTTTGCTTGTGGGAATAGGTTTTTGCATCAAAGTTAATGAAATTATATGTTAATATGTTAAATTAGTTGCCTTTTTAATCTATTTGAATACAAATAATGCAACAGAATTTTATTTATTATTTATTTAAATTATTTATTTTTATTTATTTATTTTATTTTAATTTATTTATTTACATTTATTTATTTTTTATTAATTTATTTACTTTTATTTTTATTTGCAATTATTTATTTACATTTATTTATTTATTTACCTTTATTTATTATTTATTTATTTACATTTTCATTTTTATTTACAATTCTTTTTTTTTGCCCACCCAGAGAAATGTCCATATGGAAGATCTCCACTACTGCCCCACCTGTGTAAATCTTAAAAAAAAGTTGGCTATTGACAAAACAAAAACCCCGACCAGCAGTTAATCTAGTTCTAAAAATCATCGCAAGCCACTGTGGATCAACTATTTGATTTGATTTGATTTATGATTGTAGATATGCACACCTCTGAGGGGGGTTTCCGGCAAATTCCAGCGGCTGTACCCACTCTTGGCACTTGCATATCAAAATCAATTTCTCACGTTTTCGATTTCATTTCTCTGCGGCGGATCGATTTAAGTCGATTTGCCTGCCTGGCCGCCTAATGACTGCCCCAGATAGAAAATTCCCAAAAAAAAAACAACAAAGAAATAAGGGGAAACAATACAAAGGGCAGGCCGCTTCTTGACCGACGCGCGCAACGATACGCCCCCATGGTAGCCGCCACCGCCACCGTCACCGCCACAATGGACGTGACTAATGCAAAATGCCTGGCGATGCTCATAAACACCTCATCAGCGATCATTACGATGCCTTCTACGAACGAAATTACGATAGAAATAAGCCAAGACGAGACCCAGACCCAGACCCAGAAATCCCATAAGAAATATATGTCTCAATAAATCTGGCCAACGCCGACGCCGACGCCTGCCCCATCATCATCATCAACATCATCGTCGCCGTTGCCGTCGTCGTCGTGGTCGTGGTCGCATCCCCAGCATAACTATAAATCTCTTGGCCGATCGCAGCTCGTTAAAAAATTAAATTAATAAAACTTAATTTGCACACAAGGCAACAAAGACAAAAAAAAAAGCAGCTTAGCGCTCAAAAAAGAAAAAAAAAACTAAAGCAGCACCAAAAAAAAAACAGAGACAATAGGCCCCGCTTTTCGGCCGGCAAATGACCAAACCAGAGCTCCAAATTAGCAGCCCACCACTTGGTGGATCATTCCTTCGCTCTGCTCTGCTCTCTGCTCTGCGTGGAGTTGTTGTGGCATACCCTTTGGCTTTGGGGGTATTATGACGCTGGCAACGCTGGTGGGGTCACATTTTGGAGTCCACTTTAAAGTTGATGTTCCATTTCTTCATGACTCAAAGCTTTCCCATGGCACTGATCGAGCCACCAGGGTAACCCAAACTGCGAGCCCGATGGTTGTTTTTTTTATTCGAATTTATTTTTGCGTTTTTTGAGGGCGTTGCGACGTCGGCTCGCTGGCACTGATGATAATGATCGATTTGGTGCTCCACAAAAATGTGTCAAAAACAACACGAAAGCCACTCCAATGAGTCGGCGGATTTGATTGTGGCTCACACAATGACGGGCTTCAATTGTTGCTGCTTGGACGAATGATTGATGGAGCGGACAATTGCGCAGGGAGTGGAGGAGTAGGGAGCAGGGCGCAGGGCGCAGGGAGCAGGAGCAGGGAGCAGGGCAGGAGCAGGGGAGCAGGGCGCAGGGAGCAGGTGTTTTTAAGTGCCGAAACAAGGCGCAGAATTCCTCACAGTAAATTGTGTCCTGGGAGTGCGTCAATGGGGACTATGCTTCGATATGTTCAGCAGTTTAAGTACCGGCAGCTAAGACCGTAGAAAAAATTACAAAACTTTTGATCTGAAGATTTTTCGGGTAACCCCCATGCAGACGCTGCCTTCTAGGGTTCTTGCGTGGCTACGGAATTTGCATTTAATCCCATCAGGGCTTATGCAGATCTGTTGACATGCCTGGGACTGCCTGGACCTGCCTGGGACTGCCTGGGACTGCCTGGAACTGCCTGGGACAGCCTGTGACTGCCTGGAACTGCCTGGACCTGCCTGGGACTGCCTGGAACTGCCTGGACCTGTCTGGGACTGCCTGGGACCGCCTGGACCTGCCTGGGACTGCCTGGGACAGCCTGGACCTGCCTGGGACTGCCTGGGAGGTGGATCTGTTTCACGCCTTCCTTCTGGCAGCGACGTCGTATTTGGTCTGCGGTTGCTTGGCTCTGGGCAACTCGGGGGTTTTGGTTCTGTTTTTATTCTGCGGTACACAGCACTGAGAACTGTCGTGAAATTTATGATCAGCAGGCTCAGTAGGCCACAATGGAGCACATGCCAAGGCGTATGTGTATAATTGCCACGATATAACCATCGCTCCAGCTCTAAATACAAGCGTATGCAACAAATTTGCGGCACTTTCACTTGCATTTGATTCACTCCGCTCCCTGCTACCCACTCTTCAGTTGGTAGTCCCCCCCGCCCTTTTGGCATTCAACCGATGCAAATCCAATTTGTTTGCCTAGGCTGCATGAACCACAAATCAATTACGCGGCCCTCTCTTCCCCGAACAACAACAACAACAACAGCAGCAACAATAGGAGGAAAAACTACACGGCTCAAATTAATGAAAATCCAATGAAAAGCGCCGCGGTGGTCGCTGACGCCACATGCAGGGCATCCCCCCGATATATGCCATGGCTGTGTACGCACGTAAATACAAGCCAAAAAATATGAACATATATCAAAGGAAAACTAAGACACGACACGGTAGTTTTAGACTCAATTCTCTGCTCTTTTTCTCTCTTTTTTTTTTGCCCTTTTTGTTGGTTGGTAAAAACAAATTCATTACGCAACATCCAGCAATACACTCGTAGCATGACAAATGGAACGGGGCACCACCAGAACAGCGGGTGATGTCGGGCAAGCCAATAAAGCGAGAGACCCGACCGACCGACTCTGACTGGGGTTTAGCGTGAAAAATGTGTGAGAAAAGCCACACAAGTCGACAAGGGCCAAAGAGGAGTTCTTTGATTGAGTTGCATTTCCTGATTTTCCAAAAACGAATCCGAAACTTTCAATGGAAAAACACACACACACACGCACACGCACACGCACACACAGGAAGAAGAAAACAAAAAAACGCGTAACCGTAGACAGCTTCAAAAAATCCACAAGATATCCAGCAAAAGCAAAATGTTGACAAAACAAATAAACATATGGGGTGTGGGTGGGGGGAAATGAGAGGAGCGGGAAAACAAGTGAAACTTTGCGGCGAAAATTCAAACGAAAAAGAAGTTACGGCTCAAATTACGCACCAAAGAAAGGAACACAAAAAAAAGACCCCACGAAATCAATGCCCTGCTCGAGTAGGAGAAAGAACTCTCCAAATGACATGTAACCGAAAATGCAGCGGCCTGTCATTATCCTGCGAGTGTAACGCAAGCCCGCGGGGCACCAGGGGCACCAGGGGAGAGTGGAGAGTGGAGAGGGAGGAGACCCTCGACTAAGCCGTAACCAAATCAAAAGATGAGCAGAGGCAGCAGCATGAGCCGAACCGAAGAGTGCACTCTAATCGGCGAGTGTCTGCTGGGGTCGGGTCTCTCGGTCTCTCCGTCTCTCTGGGCTAAGTGCAGTTGCAGTTGCAGTTGCTGTAGTGGACATTGATTTACATAAAACTCGCATTCAGATGACAAAAGAGGACCAATACACTGCTGTCCCAACTGTTCCCCCCATCCTTTTTCTTATATTTCCTGCACGTTTAGTCTTTTTTCTCTCTTACGGCGCCTCAGAGAGTCAAGTGGAAAATGCCCGTTGCCCATTGCCCCGTTGCCCCGCTGCCTCTTTCAAGTGGTCAAAACTATTCACGAAAATGCATTCCACTTGGCTATGGAAATTTGATTTTCATGTTTTGGATGTTTGTGTTACGCCCCAATCCGAGTCCCAGTTCCAGTTCCAGTCCCAGTGCCAGTCCGAGGTTCAGCCAAACTAATTTATGAACGTCCTTATGGTGCCAGAGAGTCATTCGAAAATACTTTGGTGCCTAATTGCAAGCGTGTCCGCCTGCAGCTGTCACCAAATGCCACTAGACCTAATCACACTCGGACACACCCCACGCACCACTCAAAAAAAAAGAAAATAGGCTGCTGGGTGGGATGTCCTGCCAGAGATGTGATTTAGGATCCGCTTAGGCGCCAAACTGTTCATTTAGATTAGATATTAGATAAACGAGCATGTGGTGTTGGCGGTGGGCCCGTTTGGAAAAGTCGCAGCCTTTTGCTGGAGTATTACGGTTAGCCGGAAGCTCAGTCACCTAACAGCTTTGGCTAGACTTGGGCACAAGCCTGATCAGCGGCAATAGCTGATTGCTGAGTGCGTTTAGGTAGGGTATTGGCTAGGTCGCTGCACTACAGCTTTTGGCATTCCTTTGCTTCTTCCATAAGAGACAAAGAGATCTCTCGGAGTCAGCGGGCTGTCTGCATTCTCTCACTTTCGATCGCAATATCCAGCGATCCCCACAGCGTTCCATGTTCGACTTTGGCCTCGGGCGGCTGGCGTCTCCAGTCAACGGATCGCTGTTGCCGGGCATGTCTGGGCTATGCCCCGAGTCTGGCGGAAAATAGATGATGCTTGGGATGTACATATGTAGGCAAAAGTCAAATGAGTTTCCAGCCTGTGTCAACGTCGCCCCACCACCGATGGGCAGACGCGAGACTGCGGCTGAGTCAGAGCGAGAATTCTGCAGCTGGCACAGAAATAGAACTCCCCTGGTCCCCTTCAATCCCCCAAAAAGAGACTATGCCTCGTTGCTCCCCAGCCCCCCCCTTCACTAGATATATTTTTCGCATTAAACATGTCAAACGCTCGTCTCGTCGTCGGCTGCAATTAATAAAGGTGCTACATGGGGGACTGGGCGACTGGGCGACTGGGCGACTGGGGGATTCTAGAGGAATGGAATGGAATGGCGTGGAATGGAATGGTGTGGAGTGGAGTGGAGTGGAGGAGTGGGCACACTGACTGGGGGATGACTGGATCAAGCGACCAAATTGTCTGCGAGGCTATCCAAGAATAGATCCTCCATCCCCCCACCTGGCTTGCTGCCTCCCTCACTCACTCTTTGTCGCTCTTCCTGTTGTGTGTTAATTTGTCGCCCCTCGAGCAGTTTGATTTTCGGTTCAGCTTAAGTGGGTAAGCCCAGCGTTCTGTCGTTGGCGGTGGCAGGGGACGAGATCGGTGGGTAATACCCGCGGCAGCATTTTACGCCCTCTAGTATTTCCTTTGGTTATTTATTTGCCGCGTCTGTTTGGCATTTTTCGGTTGGGGTCCAAGAACAAAGCGTTTTCGGGCGGGGGGACGGGACACTTTTTTTTTTATGACTCTGTAGCTCTGGGGCTACATTTTTCAATGTTCCTCTTCCGGGGGCGGCTTACCTGACGGCACAGCACAGCACAGCGACGATTATTGATCTTTAGCCAGAAGTTTGTTAAATTTCCGCATCTATTTTCGGGCAGCACTCATCCATCCCCAGAACAGCGACACATGCAGGGAGTAGACAATTGAAACACTTCCGTTAATGCATTGATATCACGTGCTAGACCATGTTGACAATCTGATTTGGATATACAACATTTTTCCAGTAGATTTCGAACCGTGAGAGATCTCCCGGAGATCTTTTCTCTGATTTTCAAGAATTCTCCGAAGAAAAGTTGAAAAAGTTTTGGAGGTACAGCGGAATTGGACTGGCACATAACAAAAGGGAAAATGTTTCCCTTGACACTGATGGTTCTCAGAAAAACATTAAAGTTTCCAGAAACAATATCAGTTTTTCAGTTGATTGAATTCCCGCATTAAAATAAAATTAAAATAAAACTAATGCCACTATTTGAATATTAAATAAATGCCTTCCAAATTTCAACAGCGTTAATCGTTGAGTTAGTTTAATTTTTGATTGCTGTTGCCTTATTTCACAATACAAATTGAGAATAGCGTTTTGTA
This sequence comes from Drosophila tristis, assembly GCA_018150885.1. Classification (NCBI taxonomy): domain Eukaryota; kingdom Metazoa; phylum Arthropoda; class Insecta; order Diptera; family Drosophilidae; genus Drosophila; species Drosophila tristis. Next base: position 1,704,847 of record JAECWT010000086.1, on the reverse strand, counting down.
TTGTTTATTATATTGAAGAGTAATAATTGCGTGGGTATAAACAAAATTTTAGCAATTATTCCTCAAGTGAATGGTGCAAGATGCAGGCAAAATATTCTTTTCTGTTGTGCAGCAATATATGCCGCCAGCAACACAATCACGTTATCATTTTGTTCTTTTTTTATTGCAGTTTAGTTTCACAACTGACTTCTGTATACAAAACACAGCTGTTTTGGCTATGTTCCACACCCTCACGGCATAGCTTGCGAATTTCTGGCAGGAATTTAACGCGTTGCTGGGGACAGGGTTTAGCTTTTAAATGCATTTCTGCTGGATTATTTTAGGAATAACAATTTTCTAAATTTGTATATTCAATTAAGATATTTTCTGCATTGAATTATGTAATTAATATTAATGTTTCAATACCGCGATCCTGCCTTGCCTGCAGTCATATTTATTTACATACTTTTATCGATAAGTGTGCGTGTCATCTCTATGCAGAGTGTCATCTCTCTATACGCGCAACTCTTCTAACCACATACAAATATTTGATTTCATTTGTGTTTTTTTTTTGCTGTTTGTTTTGTGTAGTGAAAGCAAAAGCGCAGCTCAAGCTGCAATGTAATTATGTGCTGTGCCATGAACGTGAGTGATGTGAATCAAAAAGGCGCGCAACAGAAACACGTGCAGTGGAAGTGTTCGCCCCGACAACAGCGCTGAGGTGTGCGATTCGCAGTTCTTCACAATTAATTTACATTTTATATGTTTAATTAGCATTAAACCATTAAACCACATCTGTGCTGGTTAGCACAAAAGAAGAATAAGTTAACCTAACCAGTTCGTGGAATTCAAAAGTCAAAGGACAAGGTTTTGGTTTCTGCTGATATTTCAGTGCAGGTTAAATGGGCGTCCGCCGTTACAGCTACCTGAGATGCATTCTTTTATTTTATTGCCCATTGGCACGCCGTGTGTACAGATAATTATTACTAATCCACCGCAGACAACAAACTACTTTTGTGTTTGCTTAAGTTAATCCCAGAATCAGGCACACACAGTGCCTGCCACTGATCCCACGCAGCGTGTGTAAATACAATACCCTAGCATTTTTGGCCCTCGGACTAATCCACCGCAGATGAGGCTTAACGCCGCTAAAACGCCGCTTTTGTGACGGTCATCTGGTCATCTGTAGATGACCATTCGCTGGGAAGGTAGCAACGGTTTTCGTTAGAGGTTTTCGAGGCGTTTTGCTTGCTGTTTTTGTTGGCCTAACACCAAGTTACACCAACTTACAACTGCATTTATTGGCTTGAACTGCATAAATCCAGCGAAGCACCAAAACTACCGCAGATGTGGCATAATCAAGGGCACATGCCTCGAGTGTTACATTAAGTTACTTGCATTCATTTCCATGTGCCCCCTGCTGCTGCTGTTGATAGCCCGATGCGTTCCAGTGCCAGTAAAATAATTGCAGGCCCAGAATATGCCTGCAACAGAGGCAGCACCAGCCAGAGAAGTGCATTTCGTAAGCTTTGTTCACTTTCAACAGATATGTAAACAAAACACAGCTGACTGTGCAGTGTAGCCGTAGTGCCTGCACAGCGCCTGGTCACACTGCTGCCAGCAAAATATATATGGTACTCCAGGCAACATTTGTTCTGATCCTGACTACTGGGCTAAAGTAAATAGTGGAATTGAATTTATTTACTTGCCTACATTCGTTTTAATTTTTGCTGCATTTTCGACTACATTCTAAAACGATTGTTTTTATTTTGTTTTTGATTAAATTTATATATCTACTAAGTGCCGTTTCCAGTACAATTATTTGGCGCCCAGAAAAATCAAAAATAAAAAAATGTTCCGCATCAATTATGCAACTTCGTATCCACAGAAGGAGTTGAGAGAGAGTTTTCTTGGTGCTTTCTTGGCCCCCCTCATTCATTTGCAATTTCCATTAAAATGTCATTGAAATTTCACTTACAAAAATTGTTCTCCAAACCGAAACCCAAACCCAAAATCCAGGAAAAAATAGCAGGAGGGAGAGAGCGGTAGAGCGGGAGGAAAAGTGGGAAAAACTGAACTGAGTTTTGTATTGTGGTCGTTTTTTGGAAGGGGGGCAAAAGGAGAAAGTAGGGCAAAAGGAAAAACTTTGGCTGGCAATTCTATTGCCAAACGCATTTTGCACTTCAATTGCACGTGAAAATGAAAATTAAGTGAAGTGTGTGTGTTTGTTGGGGTTGGGGTTGCCTGGGTTCGGGTTGGGGTTGCTGGGCTGCTGGGCTGCTGCTCTGCTGTGCTGTGTTGGTTTGAGGTTTTCGGGGGCAAAGCTGAGGGCAGAAACTGAAAAATTCAAGCCTGTGTTAATATGCGTAAGTGTGTTATGCGGCGCGCTCGGGGGATATGCAGGGCATGAGCAGAGTATTTTCCGAATGCCTCTTGCGGTGTCAGCTTCGAGAATCCTGAGTTGAAGTTTTTTCCCCAAAACCCAAGCCCAAGCCCAAACCCAAGCCCACCCCATCCACGCCCATCCACTCTGCATTTTCACGTTTGTCTGTCGCTGTCATTGATATGGCATCTTCTTCCCACTCAGCCCACCCACTGCCTGCCTGCCTGCGTTCGCCTTCGCCTTCGCCTCCGCCTCGCTCCCTCTCTCTCACCTTCATTCGTTGTCGTTTTGTCGTTTTGTCGCCTGTTGTTAATTGTCATTGCGTCGCTTTAAGCCGCTCAGTGGCAGCAAAAGCAACGTGAGAGCAACGAAGGAAGCACAGGAAGCAAAGGAAGCCTGAAGCGGCATCGAGACATTCAGTACCCTTGAAGACAATTCGTGTTTAAATACACAACTCCCAAAAGTATTAAACAATTCCAAAACAAATTATATAGAATTATTTTGAACAGCTTCTGGCGTAAACTGAGCACAGTCTTCTGCAAAAACTAAAACTCTAAATGCTAAACTAGTAAAAAATGTCGTATTATGAATCCCCTCTATAAAATACTTCACAGCATAATTTCTGCATACTTTCGCACAAATTGAATGCTCCAAAAAAATTGCCTATCAAGTTATGGGACACATATTTATGCAGATGCACACAGTTGACAAAAAAGAGCGAGGCTGCGGCATGGAAAGTGTTTCCTCTGATTGGTCAGAGAAGCCAACAAATCGAACGCACGGAATCTCATTGCTTCATTCATTAGCTGCTAAGAAATTTGATTATTTTTGCTGCTTGCAGCACACATAAAGAGCCATCAATAATTTCCAAGAGGGCTGGCATCCTGCAAGCTGAGCGGCAGGACAGGCAGGCATTTTTCTTTTGCAATATCTGAAAGGCAACTCTGAATGTCAACTCTGAATGGGAATGCCCTCTGCCCAGGGTATGCTGGCTGCTGGGGAGATTGGATGTGGGTTGTTGCTGGGGCGTGGGTGGCCAAAAGTGTATCAGGGGCGAGTGTTGTTGCTGTTGCTGCTGCTGCTGCTGCTGCTGCTGCTGTTTTCACGCGCGGTTAGCGTCTGTAATTGCATTGCCAAGTAAACGACGAACCGCGAACTGTGCGACAGACACTCGGAGATAGCTCCCATTCTGGGCACAGGCACGGGCCCGTTTCCTGGCAAGTGTGTGCCTTGGCGTTGGCGTTGGCGTAAGTGAAATTTATTTCAACAGCAACGCACCAACCCCAACCCCCCCCGAGGCATTCGCATCCAAAAACTGTCGGTGTTCGCCAACTTAGGCGAAAAATTGAGCAGCACATAACACGACAGGGGCAACATCTGTGGCACACTGACCCCAGACCGATGGGAACTACTGGATACTGGATATGGTGATAGTGCTATAGTGAAAAGTACCACTGAGACGTCAAATGCAACAGCAATGAGCATGCGAAATAGTAGAGCAGAAAACAGGGGGAACGCATCGAAAAAGATAACGAAATTCCAATCACAAGAGGCGCGAAATAAACGAAAGCAATTCTGCTCTGCTCAAACTTAAACTACGTTTTGAGTATAAGTATTTATGTTCCACATGCTCATTCGTTTAAGCCACTTTTAGTATTAATTTATAGACTTTGTGTTCGCATAGATTCAGACTGAAAATAAGACTCATGAGTTAATAAAAAACCAAAGTCAAAAAAGGTGTCCTAGGTGTGTGCAAAAAGTACAGCGGAGCTATTTTAAGAAGAGGAATCGCGCAACAAGATAAACTTTTATTACCAATTTTATAATACAAATTAAAAATAAGACTTAAAAATAAGAATTAAAAATAAGTCTTAAATAAAAATAAGAAATAAAAATCATTTTTTTATTTTTATTTAAAAAATCAGAAATAAGTCTTATTTTTGATTTTTATAAAACAAATCAAAAATAAAAATAGCATTTTTATAATAAAAATCAGGTTAAAGTCTTATTTTTGATTTTAATAATACACATCAAAAATAAAAATTGAATTTTTATAATAAAAATCAAAAATAAAAATTGAATTTTTACAATAAAAATCAAAAAATTAAAAATCAAAAATAAAAATTGATTTTTTATAATAAAAATCAGGTTAAAGTCTTATTTTTGATTTTTATAATACAAATCAAAAATAAAAATTGAATTTTTACAATAAAAATCAAAAAATTAAAAATCAAAAATAAAAATTTAATTTTTATAATAAAAATCAAAAAATTAAATATCAAAAATAAAAATTGATTTTTTATAATAAAAATCAGAAAAAAGTCTTATTTTTTATTTTTGTAATACAAATCAAAAAATAAAAATTGAATTTTTATAATACAAATAAAAAATTAAAATTGAATTTTTATAATATAAATCAAAAAATGATTTTTATTTTTGATTTTTTAAATAAAAATCAAAAAAGTCTTATACCTAATTTTTGTGATTAAAATCAAAAAACTAATTCTGGTTTCATTATTTTTATTATACAAATTATAAGTCTCACAGACTCTAGATTCAGTCATCCAAGCTATGCATAAATCCAAATTAAACATTTTAGCGCTGCTGCTTGCTGGGAGTTACCTACACGAAATCGCGGATGAATTACTTGAGCCTCGTGTCACCACAGAACTAGAAACTATTCCCAAAAAAAAAAACAACTCAGCGTACTGAAGAAGTTGCATCTTCTGCGTGGAAATTTCGCCTGTTTCTGATTTTAAATTTTAATTAAAGTGCGGCTCTGGCTATTCTGTGGGTCTCTGTGGGTCTCTGTGGGTCTCTGTGGGTCTCTGTGGGTCTCTGTGGGTCTCTGTGGGTCTCTGTGGGTCTCTGTGGGTCTCTGTGGGTCTCTGGGTCTGTGGCCGCTCTTGAGCTTCACGATCTTGGCAAACAATTGGATAAAAGTACTTCTTGACACGCTTAGCAATCGCCTGGTCATCACACACCGGCCCTAGCTAGGCCCTGGGGCCACGCGCTGCTTTCTAAAATTGCCAAAATGAAAATCATATTCATATTTGCTGGCAGTTGGCGAGAATTCTATCACACATGACCACCAGAAATAAGAAAGCGCGAATAAAAAAACAATCTGTGAGTCCACGAATCCATGGACTGAATGAAGCATAATTTCCGTCAACTCATTCAGCGGTATATAAGCGCCCAAGATCGGGCCAACGGTACGCAGTCGACGCAGAGCAATTCCCCCAAAATGGTGTACAAAATTTACATTTTGTGTCTGTTGGCGGCGGCCATGGCGGCACCATCGCCATCTCCAACGCCCCTTGCCAAAATTCCAGCCGATGTGGAGCTGCAGGAGGTTGAGGCCGAGCCCGATCTGGACGAGTCGCGGCTGGCGGGCATCTTTGTGAAGGACGGCAATGAGAACGGACAGCTGCGGTTCCTGGCATCGGGCCTCGCCAGCAGCAGCAGCAGCTCGACCAGCGGCACCACCGGCTTCAACTCTGCCCTGAATCAGTACATCACCAACAAGCAGGACATGCTGGAGCAGCTGCGTCCGAGCAGCACGGGCACCGGCACCGCCACAGCCACGGGTACGGGCCTCGTCACTGGCACCTCCGTGAGCGGCACCGGCACCGGCACTGGCACCACTGGCACTGGGCTGGTCACCACCACCACGAATGGTGCCATCTATGTGAACTTGGGTGGCAGCTCCTCCTCCTCGTCGTCGTCGTCGTCTTCGGGCTCGACGATCACCAATTCGGCCATCAATCAGGCCATCTATGGGTCCTCACCCATCGCCGATCTACTGCCCCAGATCGTGGCACAGGGTGCCCTTTCGACGCGTCGTCGTCCTGGCAACAACAACAACATTCGTCGTCGCGTGCCCAATCGCCGGCGCGTCAATAAGCGACGCGGCAGCGCCAACAATCTGCAGCGACGCCGGCGTCGCGGCAACAAGCGGGGCAAGAAGAAGGCCCAGGTGATGGTCGTGCGCCCCAATCGCGGCTGATGCCCATCGCCCACTTCCCACTTGCACCCTTCACCACGCTCCCCCCACTCTCCCCCCCACTTAGTTAAGCCATCGCTTAGGCCTGTATTTTTTTTTTTTCGGCGCAAAACCATCTTTTTTTTTTTTGGATTATTATTATTAGCCTGCAAGAGGCAGCATTAATTTATTTATTTAAATAATTGAATAGCAGAAAATTACACTGTGCAACACATCTGTCGGCGCGTTTACGTCAAGCGATTCTTTGGAAAAAGTCTCTGGCTGGGATAATTATTTAAGCCGGGCACACGGGGAATATTTTTGCGCACCCATTGGAAACAGCTTTTAAATAATAAATTCGACTATTATTTTGGCTGGAGCCAATTTTAATTGCTGTGAAGAATTTTCCCTTTGCTGCCAACACTGAGCCCAGATATATTTTAGCTTGGATTCTGTTTTATGACAGCTGTCCAGTGTCCAGCAATCTTCTCCCGCCAAAGGTCTCTCTGCCTGAAAATATGAAACATTTCAAATAAGCAACTAAAATATGATTTATGCAGACATTTTCTCTGGTCTATCGAGGCACCTTTTTTGACATTTTAAAACAGCATTTAAATGCACGTGGACTCATATCAAAATTGCAGACCATTTTTAATGTAATTTGGCCAAGAAAAATTAAAATTATGAAGAATTATGGAACTGTGGGGAATCTTTATGCCAATTCGAGTCCAACAACTGACTAGGAAATAAACAATTAGTCTTGGAATTTGTTAAATTAATTTCCGAATTACTATAAGGCATTATATAGCATACCCATTCGATGGCTTTAATTCTGCAGAGTTCTCGTAATATTTAAATTGCGTTTACAAGGGAATGCCAGCAAGCCACCTGCTCCAGCAGCCTCAAAATTGGTGTAGTGTAGTGCCATGTCCCAGGGCCTTAATTTATGGGCCAACTGGTGTTCATGTTCAGGGCCGCAGCCCAGTGCCCCGGGCACGAGTCGGTGGGTAGGGGAGGCCGTGTACGGGTCTCTGCCTGCGCACACCACCACCCCGAGGGGCTGGGCTGTGCTGGGCCCTGGTCAAGTGCAAGACAAACGGTCGACGGCACTGCATGCGGCGGTCAATGTCTTGATAAATGTCCGCTATACGTAGAGCAGCGCAGTACCCTCGCGGGTGCCCTATCGCTTGCTCGGACTGCGACTGGGACTGGTACGGGGACTGCGACTGGTACGGGGACTGGGTCTGGTACGGGGACTGGGACTGGGCCTGGTACTGCGACTGCGACTGGTTGTCTTCCCCTAAATCACCGTCACGTGTCCCGGGCTGTGCATTATGTGCTCATGACTGTAATGAGCCTGTAAGTGGACCTAATCAGTGTCATAATAATAGAAATTAATCACTGCGCGGCCAAGTTGGCTGGAGAAATTGGTGTATGGGTTTATGGCCGCGTGCGGCAGGCCCACCTGCAGCTGGAAAAAAAGTCAAAGTTGAAGTTGAAGGTTCTCTCCTGCCACTTTCCCAAGGCATTTCCCTTGCCTGTGGTGCGGTTTTGTGCAGCGCTTTGGCGCATACTTTGTAAATGTTTTGTAATGATTTGATTTGAAATTCATTTGAATTATTGCTTGCTTCCGGTTTCCGGTGCCTTCGAAATACTTTCCTGTTACCCAACCCAACCCACAGACCCACAAGTCAGACGCCCAAACCCAGAGCCAGTCCCAGTCCCAGACCCAGAACCGTGCAGAGCGAGGAGCCACAGCCACAGCAGGCGGCGGCCCCTGGCAAGGATATGGACTCTATGATGTACGAGCAACTCACTTGCTTCTCTCTCTCTCTCTGTCTCTCTCTGTCTCTCTCTCTCTCTCTTTGTGGGCATGTCTGTCCAATTCCCGGGAGTTTATTAAGTACTGCCCAAGTATATGCATAGGTCAAGGGGCGGGCAGGAGACGCTGCTGTGTGCTGTGTTTGTGTGCGGAACTTTGTTAATATGCAAGTGAATGGACATTTCCGGTACGTACAAAACGTGCCATGTGCCCGTCCAGACCCCATACCCATACCCAGACCCGGTCTCGCGCCATGCCAGTCCATGCCAGTCCAGGCCAAAACACAATCCAGTCAAGTCGATGCCAAGCCACCCGGCCAAGACCCGCGAAACCTTTAGAGGCGGAAACCGGGTGGCCATCGCCAGAACCAAGGACATGTGTTGCTCCCTCCACACACACACAAACACACCACCATGCTGCGCCCTTGGCTCCACTTTGGGTACTCTGGCACTCTGGTCGGATACATTTCGCTGCACTGCCAGAGCGGCGTTTTTTCACACGGGTTTCGTTGAATATATCATGGATTTTGTTCTCTATGAATGTCAGAGATAAAATATAACAAATTTTAACACATAATAAACATGAGATAATAATTGGGAGTTAAATACTGAGAGAGAAATATGTATATAAGCAGCATTATTCATTCATGCAGGGCTATCAATGTTGATGGATTCTTTCCGCCCCTGAATATAGTTCCCCAAAATATCGCAGAGCAATCAGACTTCGGTTTGTTCAAAGGTTTTTGCAATGTGGGTTTCATTTTTTTGGTTTTTGGTTCTTTTTTTTTTGTATTTCTTTGGCAGTTCTTCGGCTTCGCTCATGTGTAATTTTCAATTAAAATGATTTGAGCAGACAACTTTGAACGCTTCTGGCACTGACTCTGCTCTCCGGTCTCCGGTCTCCGGTCTCCGGATTCCGATTCGGACTCTGGCTATGGACTCTGTGCTCTGGGCTTTTGGGTTTGGTGGGGGGATTTTAGGGGCACAAGCCGCAAATACTTTTTGGTAAAAATCATAAATCATGCAGCAGGCAAAGACACGAACCGTATTGGAAATCGACAGTGCCGAGGACGAGCGTTGACATAAAAACGGACTGGCTTCGAGGAGGAGCAGGAGCAGGAGCAGGAGAAGAACGAACGACCGCCCGCCCGTCCGCACATGCTCGTATAGCCGGCTAAGTGGGCCACAAGTTTCGTTTCACTTTTGAAATAGTTGCAAAGTGGAAAAGTTTTTCATCTCTGCCCCGCCCCTGCCACTGTTTGGCCTGGCTGACTGGCTGGCTGGCTGGCTGGCATTTGGCATGCAGAGTGTCCATGGCTGTGGTCAAGCCGGGGCATAATTGTAGAATTTCCTCTTTCTCCTTTTGCAGCGATGAGTGCGTGACACGCGTGGCTTGGGTTCTTCTGTTGCATAGCGATGAAAGGGGCACCATTATTGCCACACATGTGTGTGCATCAAAACGTTCTTTTCAGCGAAGAAAAATACAAATAACCTGTGCATGCGCACACTCGTCATTGCACATGGGAATTTATGTACTTTGCTGTGGTTTATTTCAGCTTACAAAAATTCTGCCATTCCTCCGACTATTGGAGAAATCAATAATCAATCACATGATTGCATTTAACGCTCTGATTTGTGTCCCTTACTCCTTAGACTGTGAAACTGTGAAACTTGTGATCAGGATAAACTTCAGCTGTCCGCTGTTCGTTCTCAATCACAAATAAATATAGAGATATTTCTTTCTATATCAATTAATAAAAATAGTTGCTTTGGAATTTTCAATATTTTTAATATTTAATATTTAATTTTTTAATATTTAATATATTTTCAATATTTAATATTTTCAATATATTTTTAATATTTATTATTTTCAATATATTTTTAATATTTAATATTTTTAATATTTAATATTTTTAATATTAATTTTTAATATTTTCAATATATTTTTAATATATTGCAAATTTAAATTTTGTTAATCTTACATTTCTTATGAAATGGAGGGTAAGAAATAAAGAAAATTACACTCGATATTCCGTGTCTGATCCAAAATGTACGTGCAGAAACTATTTTGACTCAAATGTCACTACTCTAGTAATAATTACTTCCAATAAAATAACACGGCTGACAGTATCAGAGGCAGCAAACAAAAAATTGAAGTAAAATTACTAGAGCTGCTCATATAGAACGAGAAGGAACGTGTGAGTCGCTTCTGGGGACGCGACTCTACTTTTATGCTCGTACTCCGTCAGTATATAAATTTTTGAGCTTATGATTTATGTAGAATTAAAAAAAAAATTATTTCTCCACCCCTCAACTCTTTTTGAGTACGGGTATAAAAATGTACGTAGTACCAATGCGTTAAATTAAGCCAGAATACCCAGCATAAAGCTTGAAAAAGCAAAGTGCAAATAAGTAGGGAGTCAGTAAATGATAGGAGGTATCGCAGCAAAGTGTGTGGTGAAGCAAGTTTTATTTGTACATTAGCTCCAGTTAGTTCACTTGGGAAAAATATTAAAAAGAGTTTATAGTCCACTCTTGTGATTAGTTTTTAGGCTCTGAATCCAAATTCAGATATTTTCTTTTCATTTGTTTGACTCACGAACGGACCGCAAGCTGCCATCTTCATGCAATTTATTCTGCTTGTGTAATTTATATTGGGCCAAGTGTCAATGCAGCTAAGAAACGTCAAAATGCTGCGGCTTCTAAGCCTCTTCTTTGATATTTCTCTGCTGCTGTTTTTTTATTTTTGTCTATTGGTCTATTGACATGCCAACAACAGCGACGACATTCAATGGTGGGTTTTTTCTTTTCTTTTCTGATTCCATTTTTGTGTGCGGCATTTTGTATACCCCTTAAGAAAATTTACCAGCATTCGGCCGTGCACCAGCAACATTTTCTGTGTTTTATTATGCAACATTTTCTGTGTTTTATTATGCAACATTTTCTGCCTTTCGCTGCATGAGCCATGCTGCTTTGAAATCTTCCAAACCAAAAGACACACAAATCGGCCAACCATGCCCTACTCCTTATCTTTCACAGGGCTGTCTTTAACATATATTTTTCATAGGAACGATAATTACTCTACTCGAGGGCATCAAAATCTTCGGCCCCAAAGATGCCTGCCTTGCTATTCATTCTGGTTTTTTTTTAATGCTTTTTGTTGTTGAATTTCTTGTATTCCGTTTGGCTTTTAATTGCCGTAACGTGTTTGTTCTTTTTTTGTAGTTTTTTTTTTTGCTCGGCTTGGGCCACTTGACGTTTGATTTACTTAGTACTTTTGGCTGTCGCCGCTTTCGGTTGCTTTACAAGACCAATTGTAAGCCAATTTTCGGTTCTCTTCATGGAACTCTTGAAGGGGGGTGGGGCAGGGGACGGCGGTGCGGCGGTACGGCAAGGCCTTCACAAGTTCGACCTTGTCGTTGGTTGGTTGGTTTTTTATTTTTTGATCCACTTGTCGTGTCCACTTTTTTAGCCCACTTTTGGAGGCTTTTGGTCTGCTTTTTGCACGCTTATTTTTGTTGGTTTTGGTTTAGCTTGTGGCTTGACACATTGCCGTTGATTGATTGATAAATGATTTGGTGAATTAATTACAGCAATCTCGCTGAGAAATCTTTAGTGCAGTGCTGTGCGTTTCAATGCGGTAAGGTGAGGCTGTCGGGAGCAGTCACCTGCTCTCCGTATAATTCTAGATTTATTTTTTCGATTTATTGCCCCTCCAAAGTAAGACCAAATCGTTGAAGCAACTTATAATTTCGAAACGTACTGTCTTTGTGCATGCACAGCATTTATCCAGCAAGAGATTGATAAATGTCATTTGGTGTTCCATGTACAAAATTCGAGCTGATCTGCAACAAATAAAAAAAGAAGGAAATATGCGAACCAAAAGTTTTCAGCTTAAGTAGTTGAAACCCAAATGAAAATGTAGACTTAATTAAGATTTAGTGCCTGGAGACGAAGAGCTAAATCAATCATTTTATTCCAAATAAATTAAAGCACATAAATTGACTGAAATTACTACCATGACACAGGGAACTGCTCTCCCTCTCTGCTCTGCACTGCCTGCGTTCTGTTGCTGATTTTGCTCTGCAATTTTACATAATTTACAGGCAACTAAAATCATTGACAAAACCAAATTTCCTGTAATGCTAATTAATATGTAGACGTAGGCACAAGCATTCGTTTTATTGGTGCACTTGCTGGATTATTATTGTATCAAGTGCACAGCCCTCCCATCAAATCCGAGAGAGAGAGAGAGAGCGCACACAAGCACAGAAACACAAACACAAATGAAAATCGCATTTAATTTCGAATAATTTGCAAGAAAATTTAATTGCAAATTAGCAAGTTATCTTGGTGGTGCCGCCCCCCACCCGCACTCCAGCAAAAAGCGATGCGAGTACATCGATAAGAAAATTAATTGATTGATTTCGACTGTGGCCCCTAATAGCAGGCCATTGTAGGAGAGCGAGAGATACAAATTCTGGGTTGAAGAGGAAACAGCTACTCAATCGACCCGACCCCGACCCGGCCCGACCCTACCCTACCCGACCCGACCCGATCCAACCCGCTTCTAGGGGAGAAGGGGCCTTGATTTTGATGGCTTTGATGGATGATAGAAATTTTCGCAGAGCGCGTACAAAACTTCAAGTACAGTTAATTAGGCTCAATCAATGTACAAGGACAACGAAATGAGAAACGAGGACATGACAGGGCAGTATACAAGTACACGGAGAGGGAGAGAAAATACAAGGCAGGGCCAGGGACAGGGCAGGGAAAGGACAGGGCCAGGACAGGAACAGGGAACAGGGCCAAGGAACAGGAACAGGGCCAGAGACTGGGCCAGGGCAGCAACAGGGAGGGGGGGACCCTTACTGGACTGAGAGAATGAAGCAAATAATTAAATCTAATTAATTTGCAGCTGTCAAAGCGCAAACTGAGAAGAAGAAAGAGAAAAGGAAACGGAGAAAAAACGTACCGGTTAGCCAAAGGATTGGATGAATGGGTGAGGGTACGAATTGTTGACACCTCATCGATTTGTAGCCCCGTCATTCTATATACCAGTACCCCAACCTACCCCCTGCCCCCTCCACCATGCTGGCTCCCCGCTGCATTGCATTTCGGTACAAAAGTCAATTTGCCAAAAATGCTGTGGGGGATGGGGGGCTGAGACATTTTTGTGCGTTGTAATGATCCCCTGTGCCCCCTTTCTGGGCCGCCACCATTCAATTAAGGGTTAACACAAAGTCGGTTGTGCGAAGGCAGAGAGTGGGCGGCAGAGTGGGAGGGAGGGAGGCAGTGGGTGGTGGGAGAGGGAGAGGTGTTGTAGCCTGTCTTAGACGTGACGTAAATCAGCGTTTTAAGTGTTTCTGGTGCTTTCTTTCTTTTTGCGTTACGAGCTGTCAACGGCAACGTGGCAACTTTGTTTCCTGTTGATAAAAGAGGCAGAAACACAAACAGCAAAAACAAAAACAGAAACAGCAAAAACAAAAACAGCAAAAAAGCGTGCAAAAAGGGGAAAGTGAGGAGCAGGAGAAGAGAAGCAGAACGAGAGCTAGCTGGAGCCTGATTAGATGGTAATTGTATTCCAATTGGATATTGAATAGTCGTATACACTGCTTCTACGTTTTTTTTTTATTTTGTGCTTCGAGGAGCATTGCTTGGATTTCCTTGGGATTTTTAATTTAATTGCTCAGCGCTTAAATCCAAAAAAAAAAAAAACACTTTTCAGTGTTCCATTTGGTCTTTGTTTGCAGCAGTTTTAATTAATAGAAAGCTGTTTACTCGTATTCAATTTAGTCGATCGGGGCAAAGGGTCCGATCTACACTCGGGAATGCTTGATCATTGGATTAGGTATGCACCTAAATGATTTATAATAATAAATCTATGCCCAACAGATAGTTAATTGGCTTGCAAACCAATAGCCCAAAAATGTAGATCTGTGCTGCTCCAAACAAAAATAATTATAATAAATATATATGCCCACTGAGTATTGAGTATGGCAAGAAACTCCTTGGTTTGTGTACTATTTATTAGCGTATTCCTTACCGTCTGTAGCGCCAAGTGGAAGGGCATTCCCTTTAGATCTGCACGAATAAATTGACAGTCCCGTCCTCGCTCTGCTGCCAAACTCTTTTCGAATTCATTCACACCGCTCAAGAGTTTATCCCAAATCCGTTTAAATTCGTTGCATAATTATTCGCTTTATATGGGGCCACAAATCGGCTTTTTCGATGCACAATTATATTGAAATTTGCTACAATTTTAAAGATGTGATTATAATTTTTGCGGCTGGAAATATCACAGAATTGGTGGCTCATTTGTGGGATTTGGAAACGCTTGCTGCCACTACACATGTACTGGAATACAGTGTACCCTGTGCTGCTTTGCGATTCTAAAAAGTTCCTCTCGAGTATCTGCAAAAAAAAAAAAAAGTAGAAAAAAAGTAGAAAAAAAGTAGAAAAAAAGTAGAAAAAGTTTTTGGTCTGTGGAATGGAGTGGGCGGAACTTGGGGCAAAACACTTGAACATCTAAATCAAATTAATCCCAGGGAAAGTCTTTCGCTGGCAGCGCCCTTTACTGCTCGACTTTCTCTTTGCCTTTTGGCAGGCGTAGTTTTTGTGCTTTACTTTGCTTTCCCTTTTGCAGGACTCGACTCGAGTTGAGTCGAGTCCCAGGCACGGGCACGGGCCCGGGCCCGGAACCGGTCTACTCGGCTCAAGTGCGAACTTGTTAAATTTACGCAAGGATCTCTCAGCCGGGAAGGGCACAGCACACGCATACGCAATTAGGAAGGGGCATTGGGTATGGAGCTGTGGACCAGGACTACGATTAGGATTAGGAGCAGGGGCAGGGGTAGGGCAGGGGCATAGGCATGGGCAGGGGCAGGGAAAACTGAAGCTTGAAGCTCAGTTACGCAAACAAGCAAATCAAAAAACCATTTGACGCACTTTCATCATCAACAGAAGGAGGCAGGAGTTGGAGCAGCTGAGGATGCAGAGCGGTCGGGGCGGGTGCAGGGGGCGGGGTGTTGGAGCATGCCACCTGCTGCTGCTGACACATTCGAAACTGCCAATAAGCCACCCACAACCATCCAGCCCCCCTGGAAATGGGCTAGAGTGCAAGCAACAATAACAAATTGCATGGAGAGTTTCCCTCTTTCGGGCTCCTCACTTTAATGAACGTTTAAGTCCTGGGCAAAGCCTTTTGCATAAGCCAACAATCAGAGCGGAGCATCGCATCGGAGGCCAGCGATAGTCATGATGCCAGCACGAGCGCCGTGTAGGAGTTGCTGCAGGAAGCAGGCAGCAGGCAGCGGGATGTGGTATAGGTCATACGGACTTATCAGTGGACTCCAATCAGCAATAGAAGGCTCAAATAATGAGACTATGGGACTATGAGAGTAAAGTAAACCAAGGAAGCAAATCATTTCTGGTGTTCCCATACAAAATTTAAAAGATAATTCAGCTTAACCACAGATCGATTCAAGCAGCTATAAAACTTATTTAAATATTTTTTATATAGAAAATATTCAGGATTAAGACTACAAAATTCACAAAGCATAGCTGAACGACCGACCGACCCTACGATGCATGTGATTATGTACATACCTGTGTACATATGTATGTATGCACGATATGTTTCACGCTGGCATCTCCAATATCTGCCATGTCGATTCCTCATACGCTTCGCTCTCCTCCGATCACTCGCCCTCCCCAGTCCAGTGCTGACTTTTGCTTGCAAACATATTTTGGTCAAGCAACATAGACAGACGGTACGGTACATTTTTGGCTCCTTTATCGCTCACTCGCTCTCTCTTGCACTCTCTTGCACTCTCTGCTTTCTTTCCTTCTCGCTTCGATTTTGCTTGTGTTGTTGTTGTTTTTTTGTTTGTTTGTTCCTTTGGGGTCAAGTGGGGCTTTTGATGCTGGCAACGCTTTTATTCTCTGCTGCTTCTTTTCTACTTTTTGGAGCAGGAATTAAATATCAAGTCGGCGTGTGTGTGTGTGTGTGTGTGTGTGTGTGAGGGCAGCCCTCTGCACATGTGTTGCCTTTCCACAAGCATCCATCCGCTCCCTCTGACACTCCTCCTGACTTTGCCCTTTTTTGCATATCATCATCCACGTAAAGTTTGCTTTTGCTTTTTGCTCTTTGCCAGCTTGCCTGCCGCTGCCTCTGCCGCTGCCGCTGCTGTTGTTGCTTGTTTGTTTGTTTATTTGTTCTCCTCCTGTTTCTCTTTCTTTTCATACATATGTACCCTGTAAGAGGGTATGACCATTCCACCAGTATCAAATGTGCGAATAAATATTCGAATAATTATAATCAATTATTTAATTATTAATTACTATGCGAGTTTCCATAAGAATTCTACTTACATATGTGTACATACATACATATGTATGTAACTCTGAGTTTACAATGTGCTGTCATGGAAAGGTTGCCGCTGCCAGGGTAGCAAAATGTTCTGTTCGGCCTCTAAGCTTTTGCTTGTTTTTTTTTGTCTTGTTATTTGCTGTTCTAAAGCCCACACACACGCACACGCACATCACACACCTCTGCCCTCACTCTCTTGCACTCACTCTCGCTCTCTTGGTATGCCGGCTTGCCCGCAGAAGAGCGCTTTGAGCTTTGGCTCGTCTCATCCCAGTCTCATCTTTCCTCCGCTCCTCGCCGCTCCACTCACTCTCACTCTCTCACTCTCACGTTTTGGGTTAAGTGAAAAGTGATTGAGCAGATTTTCGTTGCGAATCTTTCGGCACTTGTGCCGCTCCCACTTCTCTTCCCATGGCAGCCATACCAGTTGGTCAGAGACCGCTCTATAGTAGCTGCTGGTCTGCCTGCGTCCGTTATACCAACTACATATGTACACATGCATGTACATATATATTTACATAGCTTTAGCAGTTATTTTAATGCTCTCCAAACCGTTTGCATATTAAATTCAGCCACTATGCCAATTGCAATGCATCTTTGGCATGCGACTAAAGTTCGCACATGAGGGTACATGTGGAGTACAAGGTTCTATTAAAATATTTATTTATTTATTTATCAATATCAAAGCAACTGACAGCGCGCAGCCTCTTTGATTGTTCTGCAAGTTTGGCTGTCATCGTCGCTGGTGACTTATTAAAAACTGAATAAAATTCTTTGTTAATCTACGCTTTTCTTACTTATTTTATTTTAATTTTTCAATCATTTTTATTTTCGGTAGTAAAGTAATTTTGATTTCAATTGGGTCACCAGCCCAGGCAGCATCAAGCAGTTTTAAATTAAAAACTTTTAATAACTTAAATCATCTCTGCCTTTGTTTATTCCACAGAATTTTGCTTGTGCCCCGGCGCGTTACTTCCCTACATATTTGCAGCTGTTTGTATGTCCAGGAACAGCTGTTCCGAGAAGTGTTTCGCACCACAGTCCAGTCTAATGAAGTCGAATTTAATTAAATGAATTCAGCGCAAATCACACAATGAAACGAGTCTAAATAAAAAAGTGAGTTTTTGTTGAGTTATTCGGCAATCTGTGCTATGAATTGGAGAAGATATTTTAATTATGTGAATGTATTTATTTTCGTTTCATTTTGTGCAGATGGGAAACTAATTATTTAAATATAATAAGTTCTGCAGCTAGAAGCTTGAGTCCTCCCTCTCCAGCCTTTATGATATCTGAAGTGCTGCTCTAATAATAATATTGGGTGCCTACAGTGCCGACATGTTGGGCGGATTAACTGTGAAAATATGTCTACTAAGGTAGCCGTATGCAACAAGTCAATCAATCAGATATCAGGCTAAACTTGCATTAACATTAATGTGCATAACATTGCACACATTTGCCATAGTCATTTGGCAGCCGTTTCAATCAAGCCATCAATCTCAATCATCAGCATTTTGCATTGTTTCCGTTTTTGAAAATTTTTAAAGGTTCCCTTTTTTTGTGTGTGTGTGTGTGTGAGTATTTTTTTTTTTGTTGTTTTTGAAGCCCCCTGGCATAACTGTAATTTCGCAATTATTGTTTGCACAATCGCACATCATCAATCAAAGCAAACGAACTGTGCCGCCGTGGCTGCCTGCCTGCCTGCCTGCATCACAATCAGCACCTGGTCCTGGCCCCCAGTACACACTTCCCTCCAGCACACCACCCCACCAGCCCCCGTTTGGCTGCCTCTATTAGTATATTACCAGTGTCGCACTTTCTGCAATTTCCCTGCTCGCGGGGCCTGGGCCTCCCGGTCTCGGTCCGGGTCTGGGTCTGGGTCTGGCCATTGTTTTTCGGGGGGCAGCATAAATCAAAAGCGGAAATGAGCACGCAATGTGCATTGATGAGATTGACTTCATTAGCAGCTGGGATCGTGTGATGAAGTCGGAGCTGGCACTGGCACTGGCACTGGCCCTGGCACTGGCGCTAGAGCAACTTTGATTGTTTTTTGGTTTCAATCAAATCAGCAGCAGAAAGCAATCGCAATCGCAATCGCACCGACGGAACGAAAGAAAAACTGTTCCTGCCCGCCAACAATTAGTGTGAATGCTAATGAGAGCAGAGGGAGCGCAGCCGAAGCCGAAGCCGAAGCTGAAGTCACCGGAGTCTATGGAGTACTTGATTAGGTGCAGAGGAGTCGGAGCCGACTCCGGTGGGGCCCGTCACCCGGCTATGCCTTCAGTCAATCGGCGGGCAACTGTGCATATGAACTCATAAATGGAAGGGGCCATGGTCCAATCAGAGCCAACGTTGGCGCCCAATAAAGCAGCTGATGCACAGTGGCGCAAAGCCAATGGAAAATTGGATCACAGTGCGTGCTCAAAAGTAAGGATGAAGACCCGAAGAAAGGCAGCTAGGCTGCTCACCTTATGGCTAAAGGGAACACATTTGGGATGCAGCGCCACTCTAATAGATCCACGTAGCTATGCTGATGGCGATTTTAATTGTTAGAAAGTGGTGGCACATAATATTTCGAGTAAGTTCCACCATGGTTCCATTACTTTGGCTGCCCAATGTCGCAGCATTTCGATATGTTTAGCATAGCCTGGGGCTCATCGCTGGCCGTGCTAAGCGCTTGTGAAACCTGCCTGGAACCTGCCCCACTGTGCCGGGGCAGTCTAATTAAGATGCATTTGAATTTGGAGAGCCGTCTGGTCCGCTTCTTAATGTCTTTTGCTTATTGGTTTATCCAGCCCGCTGTTCCACCACATAAATACTCGTTCAACATAGCTGCCTCTACCTAGCCAGCTACCTATCTGCATTTATGTGTGTATATTCTTATATCTTAATTCCACGACCAGACTCCTGTATTTATCATCACTTCATTTCGCTTCGCTTCGGCTGCGTACCCTGTACCCTGGCCCTGTACCCTGTCCCTGTTTGGCTCTGGTATATCATTGTCGTTTGTCGCTTTTGTGATAATAAAGATTTATGTCTGGGTGCCAGCAGTGTGTTTACCGAAAGAGTTGCTGCATCTTCCTATATTTTCTCCTTTATTCTTTTTTTGGGGCAAGATGGATGCATTTTTAATTAGCGGTTCGGTTCGATGCTGCTGCGCTGCTCTGTAATTTTCAGAGCCAACTTTTTCTACCATCTTCATCTGCCGCTCCCAGACCCAGTCTGAAAGTCTCTTTACATTAACCTGAATTTAACTATTTTGTTGTGGCTGTGGCTCTGGCTGTTGTTGTTGTTGTTGTTGTTGTAGTTTTTGTAAGGAACTCCAGGAACTCGGAAATTAAGGCGGCATAGTTGGAAGGGTAAACGAGCAACAGAAATAACAATTCCGGAGAATACATTTTTGATCCAATTTGTAGGCGAGGCGGCAGCAAGAGAGATGCAAAACGGAAAGGGAATTGTAATCTAATCAGGGCTCTGGCTGTGGGGCTCTTCTTGGCCCTTGTGCCCTCTCCGGCAACAGTTGTAAATTATGACATACACACACACACACACACACAACACATGGCCCAGGCCCATGCACAGGCCCAGGCCCAGGACCAGGACCATAAAATATTGCCCAGAGCCCTTCACATAATTCACATGACTCTCACATAGTGGGTTACTCGTAGTTTTCCCCCCTCTCTTTCACTGCTCTCATCTGCCCAGATGTGTGTCTTTTTTTCTACCAAAAAATCTCCATCTGGGCTGCAGCAGAAAAGTGTGAGGAAGGGCGTGCAAAGTGCAGGAGGAGGAGAATGAAAAATTGTCGACAAATGATAACTGTGATCCATGCCATTGACGGACGATCGCCGCATTGAGTATGAAGTCTGAGTATGCCTTTGATTTAATTGCTTGACTGAGAAATTAAATCGAACATTGAATGGGAATATATGTAGTTCTTTGGGTGCTGGCCATTTGTTTAATATTTTAACAATTGCACTTAACAGACATGCAAGAACATTCTAATTTTATGGGGTGCCTCCTTGGGGACATAAACTATTTTTGAAATTTTGTATTTATGATTGGATCCTCCTAAGTCGCATCCTGAGCATCACTCGGTACCTCCGGTCTCCGGTCGGAGCAACAAATTGAACGATTGGAGCGTTTTACCGCGAACTTCTTTAGGGGACTCTGGGGATCCAGGAAAGGCCGGAGTTAGAATTCAAGTTGAGACACGAGGGCGGGCTTCAACTGAAGCCCGTACTGCTTCTCAACGCTGCCACTGTTTGCTGTCTCCTTGAGAACCCCGAGTAAAGTGAGGTTCTCCAACGACGCCTCAATCAAGGCCTCCAAGTCGTGCACTGGATTGGTGTTCTTCATGGTGTAGCACACCTCCAGCTTAAGTGTGGACAGAGCGACGGAGTCCTTTAACAGCTGTTCCGAAAAGTAGTACATGGCCTTGAGGACGTGGCGGTTGACAATCTTAGGCACACGGAAGCTATCCATTTCGTGACGGCGTTAAAAAATAATTTATAATCCGATATATATAATATAATATAATATATAAAATATAATATAATATATAAAATATAATATAATATATAAAATATATATTCCGAGTGGAGAAGTGAGTTCGTTACAGTCTGGTTATCAACTGAACTTGGTTTATTTGCTTGCTTGTATAAGTCACTCGGAATCTCAGAGCATGCTCCACCTACGTATGTTTTTCCAAGCCGGAGCCAATATTAAATATTACAGTATTTATTTAAACCATCTGCAGGTAATAGAAAAGCCAAAGCCAGCCAGGCACGCGGATCACTTGACTTGTTTAGCTCGCGAGAGATATGTCTTTGGATTTCATTGGCCACAAATTCGTCTGGTTTTGCCTTATCCCTGGTGATGTTTATTATCGTTATACATAAACCCCACTAAAGATCTTGATGCTATCCATATCTGTGTGCCAATATGTGAATACATCAATCGATCCATTGCCCATTTATCTTCATTAGTGAACTTGTGCCAGACTGTTGCGCTTCGGACCCTCAAAATCCAAGCAAACGAGCTGGGGAATGTTTCGATTGTCATTTGCTCTCATTCTCATTCTCATTTGTGTTTCTGTTTCTGTTTCAGTTTCAGTTTCTGTTTCTGTTTCTAATTCTGTTGCTATTGTTATAGTTACTGTTGCAATTGCCTGCATTGCAGCAGGTCGTAAATTTATGGCAAATAAATTTATAGCATTCGTTTCGGGGTCTCCAACGCACAACCAGCCCACCAGTGCACCACACAAAAAAGTGGGTTGCAGTTCCAGTTCCATGCCCCCCACTGCTGTCTGTCAGATGGGCTAACATTCAACTGAAATGGCTCAAAAAATTGAAATCAAGCAAAGTTGGGGAATTTGCTGCAGCCGAGCAAACGCAAAAACAGGTCGAGGGGCTGAGCAAATGAATGGAACCAGCCAAGAATCCCTTTTTTGCTGTTCATTTTGGGGCTCGGGGTTAGCAGGACCCAATGCATATTAAGTTGTCCTTGTTGTCCTCGTTGGGAGCTTATCTGAATGCACCACAATTATTTCAGCTTGTCAGAGAAGCCAAACGGGCATTGTACAACGCAGGCAGGGTCGGGTCGATGGTGGGGAACAACTTGTGAACTTTACAAATTGAAATTAATTACTTTCCCAGACACTGTGTGCGAGTACGAACCACCACTCCCCCCCCAAATGCAGTTTGTCGACTCTTGTCTGCCATAGGAAGCTTCGCTCACCACCTCACTGGCAAAAAGGGCTAAGAAACCGAAATTCCTTCCTGATGAAAAAAAAAAGGTTGATTTGAAAAGAATTTGTGTGGCAATCGGCAAGTCGAGTGGGTTCACGTTGGGCCCTTAAACCAGTTGAAACGTTTGCCTGGCCAAGCCTGTACTACTCCTGCTTCTAAGTAACCCTTGCCTGTATTTATTTATATCAAACAAAATCCAAGGCGGGCAAAAGTCGTCTAGCTGAGAGCTCGACGAGAAAGGCTACTGGGCCCCGGATAACGAGCAATCCATTGTCACATGCTGCTATTATATTATTATTATATTATATTATATTATATTATATTATTTTTATATTATATTATATTATATTATATTATATTATATTATATTATATTATATTATATTATATTATATTATATTATATTATATTATATTATATTATATTATATTATATTATATTATAAATATTATATATAATATTGAGGACCTGCCAAATCGCTTATTCCACAAATTAAAATGTGGTTTTTTTTTCGAGCATTTTCTGTCCTGTTCGAGTCTCGCTACTTGCGAGTTTCTTGCGTTCAACGTTATTGAATCTACTTGAAACTCTTGTGAATCAAAACCAAAGCCCCCCCACCACCAGCTGCCGCATCTTCAGTCTCAACTTATTCCCCCTCAGTGGCAGCACCTTGCCGCAACCCCTTTTTGGAATCGCTTCCAGACATAATCACCACATGACGTGGCATCATCAGCATCGGCATCGGCATCAGCATCACTCGCTTGTGGGGCTTGTGAGTGCGTGTTGCTTATCAATGGAAACTGCTGATGACAACCCGGCAGCTGGAGCAGACGGGGGGGACGGGAGGCCAGCAAGGGAGGGGCTACGAAAGCAAGAAGAAGAAGGCGAAGCAGGACCAGCAGAATACGTACGTACATACACATAGAAGGAGGCAGGAGGATGGAGGAAGGAGCAAGGAGGCAGGAGTGAGGAGGCAGGCAGAAGGCGAGAGGCGATGCCAGGACGAAGCGGAGCCTGTTTATAGTTTGCGCCAGAGCCGAAAGCAACTAAATTAAAATTATTTCAACTTGAGTGGTTCGCCCCTCGCAAAGCTGGATGGAAAGAGTCTTCAGCAAATAACGGAGCCATTAAAACCAGTTGCAAAGAGCTCCCAGCACACCGAACCAGAGGCATCCCTGATTTTGATTGCTGTTTTGCAGCCAGCCAGCAGCCAGCCGCTCCACGATGTTGTTGTTGTCGTATCAAATTATAAATACTTATGAACCCTGGTCCTGGGTCTGGGCCCGGGCCTGGGCCTGGTCCTGGTCCTGGGCTGGCAGACACAGCAGATGCACCAAATGGAGAGCTGCGACCGAGATGCAAATAAACATAATAATTCAGACGAAAAACAAGTGCCCAGTCGCTAAACCGACCAAAGAATACCCTGCGAGCAAATATATACAAACAATAAATACACTTATACACATATACTATGCGTGAATAAACAAAATAAAATAAAATAAAAAATAAATAAAATAAAAAATTAATAAATAAAATAAAAAATAAATAACACAAAAAATAAATAACATCAAAAAATAAATAACATAAAAAATAAATAAAATAAAAAATAAATAACACAAAAAATAAATAACACAAAAAAAAATAACATAAAAAATAAATAACATAAAAAATAAATAACATAAAATATAAATAACATAAAAATAAATAACATAAAAAAATAAATAACACAAAAAATAAATAACACAAAAAACAAATAACATAAAAAATAAATAACATAAAAATAAATAACATAAAAATATAAATAACATAAAAAATAAATAACATAAAAAATAAATAAAATAAAAATAAATAAAATAAAAAATAAATCAATTAAAAAATAAATAAAAGAAAAAAATGTATTAAAATAAATAAAATAAAATACCAAAGAAACTTTAAAAATCGAAATAATGTTTTGTGCTTACAACAGAAATTGCACTCACAAATATTTGAATGCAGAAAATTAATCAATACATATATGCGTATAGTTTATAATAATGCAAAAAAAAAAAAAATATACCCCAAAACGAACTACGAGTACCGCGTGGCAATAGCAAATGGCAAATAGCCGTAACAAATTACGAAGCAATTGAGGCGACACTTTGGGATACCCTTACCGGGGCCAGAGTTGTTACTGTTTCGCACGCCGAAAAAAAAAAAGGGAAGTCAACAAGTGTAACAAGTCAATAAGTCAAACAATTAAAAACTCAATTAGCGCCATATTGAAAAGCTGCCAATCATTTGTCACCTCCAATGCCCGTTCTTGCACACAAAACCCTGTATAGATTGTGCATACATATGCATACATATACATACATATGTATATGTACATATATATACTCCTGCAGCAGCTACAGCTACAGCTGTGTCTATGTGTATACCGCTGGCTGTTTGTTTGCATTGTGCGCCGCAAATTGGTCAAAAGTACAAAAATATCAAAGATTCGACACAAAACACAGAGCGCAAAAAAATACAACAGCCAAATAAAAAAAAGAAAACAACAACAGCCCAAAAAACAGATGGCAAAAGGGACTGGTGGGGGATTGGAAATGGCAAAAACCAAATCAAACAAAAGGCAAAGGCAAAGGCAAATAGCAAACCTCACAAATAGAGCGTGAAATTGACAAACAAAAAACACACTAAAAAAAAAGCACACACATTCAAAAAAATGAATCCCAGAGACGCTACAAACAACAAAAAGCAACAAGAAGCAACAAAAAGCAACAAGGAGCAACAAAAAGCAACAAAAAGAACGCATAAAGGAACTAAAATAAAATAAAATCAAAGACATAACAATACTGACAGCAGCACTACGGCTATGGTTGGGGGGGACTGGAGGACTGCAGAACTGAGGGACTGCACCCGAAACGAAGTGCAACAAATGCAAAATAGTTTGACCAAAGAGCCAACAAAAGCAATGCCGAACAAAAAAGAATGAAACAAAGAATCACAGCACAAAAAGCGTACGAAATTGAAGAAGGAATACCGAAAGATTCATTTTTATCCATGTGGCAACATATGACAAAAGCTTTACAAATTTAAGGCAACAGTCGGCTCGGCTCTGCTCCGCTCTGCTCTGCCCTGCTCCGCTCTGCTCCTCCCTGCCCTGCTCTTGTTCGCAAATTGAAAAGACCAAAGGCATTTGGAGATAGAGCCAGAGCGCACATCATGTGGAAGAAATGCCGAACTATTACAGCATTCTGTTGGTCAGAGCTTAGTGAGAAAATGTTACACCAGAGCCACAGAGAGTACGAGAAGCCAAGCCAGCACAGGAATCGATGGGCCAAGAGCACTTTGAATCAAGCAGCCATCAAGCCTCAAGCCTTCTCCAAGGAACTTCACTTCATAAAACCATAAAAACTGAACGCAAAAATATTTAGCAAAAATAAGGCAAAAGCACGGGACATTGAAGGAGATTTGGCACAGCGAGAGCATAAAATATAACTATAACTCGGCTCTAGATCTTAGGACACCAACGAAAATCGTTTTACAAACAATCAAGCAGCGACAGCAATCAGAAAATAATATTTTTAGGGCAAGCATTATCCTGGCAGTAATTATAACACCGTGTGGGTGCTGAGACCAAAATGAATGCCAGCACAGTGCCAGTATCGATCGTTGCCCCATTACGTTGCCTGAGCAGCGCTGCTAGGGTTTTCCCGTGTGGCAGTGACAACTCTCCATGTCTAGACATTGGCCACGCCCCATTCGGGGAGCCCAGATTGCGGCACATTTGACCATAATGTCTTTTATGTTCTCGCAGTTTCTCATTCAAGCGTTTCTTTTTTTGCTGTTTGTTTGTTTTTTTTCGTTTCATGCTGCGGAACGGAAAGCGGCAAGACACAAGTGCAATTATGAAAATTCATTTGATTTGTGTTTATGATTTCTACCCAACGTCCGTTGAGTGTTTAACAGCAGCACAAAAAGTGAAGGAAGAGAAAAGAAAAGAAAAAAAAATTTAATTTGCAATTTCCCCGGCGACAGCTTCGAAGTTCCCCGTTAACACTTTGGCCACAAAACGCAAATCATGCGACTAAAGATCACCCCAAAGAGGATCTTCGGCTCTTCGGCTCTTCACATCCCGCCCTGGCCGCCGTTGGTTTTAACCAACTCATTGCCTCGTAATTAGTGGAAATTACTTGGCTCTGCTCGGCTCGGCTCGGCACGGCTCTACCCTCCCAAAAAACCAGACTGTTCTCCCTGCAGCGAGAGAGAGCGCAACAATAATTACCATGAACGGGGATCGCGGCTCGATCACACCTCCTGCCGCTGGCTCCACCAACAAAACCAATGAAGAAAATACTAAAAAAAAGGAGGAAGGCATATAAACGGTAGAACGAAGTGGACACACGCTTTCAGTGCTGCAGCGTAGCATCTATGCCATTTATTGGGCACACAAAAAGTGATCAATATATTTGGAAATGCGCGGAAACAGGAGAGCTAACTTCAGGCTAACTTCGGGCTGAATATTTCTGAAAGTAATACAGTAATTTTCGTTGCTCTGCTGCTGTGCTCTCACTCTCAGTTATGCCAGCACTACTTACATAAAATCTCACATGTCAGAGACATATTTTCGTGCTGTAGCCGCCTTGGAGTGGAGTGAGTTTGTCAGCGAAGACAAACCACAGTGGATATGCCGTGCATTTTATATGCACTTCATACTCGCATTTTTCTTCTTCCGTTTCTTTCTCTTTCACTCTCTCTCTCTCTCGTTTCACCTTAAGAGCGTGCAACAACAACAAAAAAAGGCAACAAATAAAAACAGATAACTCAACTCTGGACATGACACGGCAATTTGTGTCGCTGGCGACGGCTTGCAAAATTAATTTGTGTCCACTGTTATTATTGTATAAAGTTTTTTTTTTCTCCTTTTGTTGCATTTGCTGACTGCTGCTGCTGCTGCTGCTGGCTGCTACTGGCTGCTGGCTGTTGCTTGTTTGTTGGTTGTTCGGTTCGCTGTTGTCTTTTGATTGAATTAAGCGTTTTTGTGGCCCGCACTCAATTTGTGTCAAAACAGTCGTCGCTACGCAAAAATCGCCAGCGGCAAGGTAACCCAGGGGTGCAAAAAATTATATAATAATAAAAATAATAACTAAAATAATAATAAAAAAAATAATAACTTAAGTAATAATAAAAATAAAAAAATAATACAAAATAATAAAAAAAATAATACAAAATAATAAAAAAAATAATTATAAAAATAATAATATATATAATAAAATAATAAGTATAATAGCAAGAAAAAAATGGCTAAAAATTAAAATAATAATAAAATTAGTATTAAAAATAATTATAAAAATTATAATAAAAATAATAAGACAAATAATAATAAAAATAATTGTAATAATAAAAAATAATAAAAATATTAATAAAAAGAATTATATAAATAATAATAAAAAATGAAAATAATTAAAAATTAAAATAATAATAATTAAGTAATAAGTAAAATATATTACAAATAATTATACTCGTTTTATATGTACCCACATATATGGTTGACTTTTGGCAGCTCTTCGGTATTAGCTTTTAGTTCAATTTGTTTTGATTCTGCTGCGCTGCCCATTGCCACCATTCGAGCTAAATATGTGAACAAAATAACATTGAAGTTTTGCCCATAATAATCTCAGGTAATATTTTGTATTATCGGCCTGGCCAGCCCTGGCAGAGTGCCCCTGAAAGGGGTCTTGTCTCTCCAGTTAGCGGCTGCTGCTGTGCCTTCTTTTCGCTTTGCGTGGGCGCTTAACTGTCTGGCTTTGTCTCTCTCCATCTCCCCCGGTCTGGTTTCCATCTGTCTATCCATCTCTGTGTGGATTTTCGGTGGTAATCGACATCGTCGCTCGCCTCTGTGCACTTGACATTGACGACTCGACTCCGGCTCCAGCTCCGTCTCCAGCTCCGTCTCCAGCTCCGTCTCCAGCTCCGTCTCCAGCTCCGTCTCCACTCCGTCTCCGGCACCGGCACCGGCATCCCAGACACGCTGTGGCTGCGGTGGCTGCTGCGTCTTGCCTCAACACTTCATGCTTCATTTGATGCCGCCCCGCGCCACGCTGCTGTTCAATCAGTTGGAAAAGTAAACAACGGTCCGAACCGACTGGCCATATCCAGTGTTACTGGAGAGAAAGGGCTAGCCCAGCTCTAGCAGCCAGCTGCGGGGTTCGGTTTCATTTTCATCTCTCCCTCCCTCTCCCTCCCTACCTCTCCCTGTTAGTCAAACTTTTCTGTTTGACAAAAGTTTGCCCTCGCACAGACGAAAGTTTCCAGTTGAAGTTGAAGCTAAAAATGCCGCTGGAATCGCAGGGCAGATTAATTAAATAACTAAAATCCCAGCTAATCATCTACCATTTGATGGGCGGCCAAGGGAACCGCTGCCAGGCGGGTACTTATCAATTTCCGCACTAACCAAACTAGAATGCTTCTGTGTGAAGTTTGGTCAAAGAATGACGCTGACGCTGACTCCCCAAGGGTCATGGTTATTTATAGCTTACACAGATAGCTGGCTACGGCTTAATTTTGGCACTCAATTCACTGAACGAAAGAATTTGTAGGTGCTCTCTCATTTATGTAGAATTTTAATGCCAACGATTTTTGGTTTCGCTTCAAATATTCCAAATCCAAATCCAATCCAAATCTGCCGCCCGCCCCCTCCGCTTTACACGCTTTATTTTTATTTTTTTGTTTTGTTTCTTTTGCGTGCGTCGTTGCCGTTTTGCAGAGGAGCCAAGTGGATAAATGGCTGGCTGGCTGGCTGGCTGGCTGTGTGGTTGGATCCCGGACGCGCCCCAATCAATTAGCCAAATTGTGCATAAATTTGTGGACGCTTATCAATGTCAATATTATCATTACAACAAATATTTATGGCTATATATATATTAGTGTATGTGTATTCGAAGAACTGCTGCGCGACTGCCGTCTGGGCGTGACGGCAGTCTCCCCCTGCCCCTGCCCCTGCCCCTCCTGCTGCTATGGTAAGAAACAAAATTAACACATATTTCACTTTATAGCTAGCGAATATTATTGAGATGGGCGCCCGCCCCGCCCTGCTGCTTGGTCGTTTGCGGGATAATACAATAAATTGCAATATCGATAAAATACACGAACGTCACGCGTCGCTCACGGCTCCCGGCTCACGGTGCCAGCCAAGCCAGCGCTCTGCCTGCTGCTCATTAGATGTCCTCATTTTATGGGCTCTGATGATGATGATGAGAGTGGGAGGGGCTGGGACTGGGACTGGGGCTGGGACTGGGACTCGGGCTGGGGCTGCAAGCAGCTAAAGTAGCAATGCAGCGAGGATCTGGGCAGAGTCCCGTGTCCTTGTTGTTGACTGTCTGCGCAAATGGCGCAGCAAATTGAATTTCATTTATTGATTATCTTGGCGTTTTATTTTTATATTTTTTTCTTTCCTTCTTTTTTCTTTCCTTCTTTTTTTTTTTGTGTGTTTTTTTTTCTTTTGCTGGCCTCCTGCCTCTTGGATGTCTTGTGCCTGGCTGCGTCTTTTGGAATCGGCCCAAGGACCTCGTGCAATAACAAATTAAGCAATCCGCCAAGGCCGAAAAATTTGATACCCTGCCAGAGCCAGCCATCCGCTCCACTTGGCAACCAATTTCCAGCAGCTGGGACCAAGCCACGAAGCAGTATGTAAAACTGCGGATGGTTGGCCGAAACCATCATGCCCCTTGCCAGGGTATGAGCGCAGAGAAAAACAACGCACACAACAACAACAAAAAAAAAACATATAGAATGTAACTTCGTTTCACTGATTTCGTTTGCATTGCAGGACGGATATTTGGTAATGGCGGGGCGGCAAGCAAAATTGTTCAATTTATGTGCCAACAGAAGGTAAATTCAATTTACGTTACACTGCCCCACGGACTACGGACGTTTGGCTCAGTAATTTGTAACTTAGTACCGAGCTGATTTTTCATTTTGGATTAAAATCTAACTTCAGCATTAATTAACACAAAATGAGCAAAGTTAATACATTAAATAAAGAACAGATCTGCATATTTAATTGCATTCATTTCTACCTATGCAGTGTGTAATTTGATAGTGCAGCAAGTACTTTTTTTTTTATGCAAAAAAACTATTTGCAATAAGTAAAATATCATTTTACTTGATTTTTAATTATTTAACAATTTATAAGTGGTTTTTTTTTGTTGCTTATAAATTCCGAATTAAATCCAAAATGCTTTGTTAAGTCCTGTCCGTCTGTTTTTGGCTTGGCCCCGCATTTATTATGATACGACACGTTTGGAAGTGCTCAGCCGTAACCGAACTCTCCTGCAAATCCCCTGAAGGTGGTAGGACTGCTTGGAGTGTTCCCCGAGTGTCCGCCCCAAAGCAGAATTAATCGACGTCGTCCCCATTACAAAACCAAGGCACGTCGACGTCGTCTTTTTGTTGTCAATCATAATGACAACTTAACGTGGACACACGCACTCGAACATAAATGTCTCCATCTACATATGTCTGCTGTACATATATGTCTGTATGGCTGCATCAAAAAAATGGCTGAATAAAATGCCTGAAAGAAAACGAGGCAGAATGAAAAAGCGAAAGACGCGACAGATTATCATAATATGGGAATGATAAAGATAAATTATGGTGCAATAGGCAAATGGGCAACGAAGACGCTTGGACGCAGGGCAAGCCAAGTAGCTGCTGTTCGTGCATAAATTAAGCAGCAGCGAGCTGACGAAGGGGAAGGCTATGCAGGTGCAGCAGGTCTGCGCGATAGCTTGAGCTCAAATAGAGCTATTTGCCATAAATCTCAAAATTTTGTTTTTTATATTTTCGATATATTTTTTGTATTTTGTTCTATTATAATTATAGTTATATATTATATTTAAATATATATATTATATTTTAATATATATATATATTAATATTTTATTAATATTAAATATTAATTAATTATACATATATTACATATATTAATAATATAAAATAAGAAAAAATTAATTTAAATTATTATATTATAATATAGATATTATATTAATATTTTATTAATATTCATTTTAAATATTCAATATAATCAATTATATTATTAATATATGTGTATTTAATAATATAAAATTAAACAAAATTATTTTATTATAATATATATAACATATTATTAATATTAATTTTTAAATATTCAATATTAATTAATTATGTTATTAATATTAAATTTAATATATTATATTATGATATATGTATATATTATATATTATAATTTCTGTACATGCATATTTACATACCTAATGTTAGTAGACATTTTTACAATGCATTTTACTTGATGCAGTAATTAATATTTCGCATTTTGTAGTGTTAATCTATCGCTGGGTAGTTGATTTCGATTAACATATTGCTGCAACTGCACTTCTAAGGCATTTCCCTTGATTTGATTAGTGATTTAATGTGAAGTTTGCTGGCATATTTTTGTTTCTTCTGTTTCTTCTGTGAGTCGCAAACTGCAGTCATAAAAATTGAAAATAAATTCTAATTAATTGCCTTTCGTTTGCAGGCGTTCCAATATATTTTTGTACACCACGAAAACTCTTGCTTTGTGGGTCGGGGGTGTCTTGGCTTATGCCCCTCAGTTCCGTGTTAGCCGGGCACAGCTTTGATGATTTTTAAACTGAAATATTTTGTGGCACTTTAATATTCTCATTTGTAGCTGTCATAAGTGTCTCTCTCTTTTTGTTGTTGTTGTTGTCGTGCACAGCCTCAAGCTGATGTATCCCAGGTACATAATTCACTGACTCCAAACTTTGCAAGACCCAAAAAAAAGACACAAAAAGAAAAAAAACTTATACGCAGTGCAGCGCGGAGACCCGACCCTACCCGACCCGACCCCCCATTCGCAATGGATTCCTTATGCATACGATATACATGCATACATATATGTATTATAAATTTATTTATTTCGTTTCGTTTCGTTTCGCTTTGGCTTTGGCTTACAACTTCATTTAAATGCAGAAGCGGCACCCAGAAACTTTCAGAAACAAAACGGACAGCCAAAGGGAATTCTCTTCTCGCATGCTCCCCCTCTCCTTCTCCCTCTCCCTCTCCCTCCGCATATGAAACTTCAGTTTGATCCAAAAATCATTTGACAGTCAAAAAAACAGAAAGAAAAAAAATGTATTTTCCATTTCAAATCTCTTTGCATTCGGATGCTAATGTGGGGTGGCTGATGGGTGGGGGGTAGCTTGCTGGGCGTGGAGTGTGACGTACGCCAGTTGCATAATTGATAAGGCATGTGGCTGGAGCGGTGTGGGGCGTAGCGTGGCGTTGCGGGCCGGTGATTGAGGTGGCAAATCGCAACGAATGCAGATAACCTTGTTAAGATGCCAATTACGAAAATTAACTTGGGGCTCCCGCCTCCCTCCCTCTGGCAGCAGCAGCAGCAGCAATCTCATTGATTTTGCATGCAAAATTTAAGCTAAAAGCGCACACAGCTCCCGCTGGCCATAGCCCATCGCCCATCGCCCAGTCCCTGCCACCTTGCCGCAGCATTTCTCAGCTTTCAGTTGCTGCATTCGACTCACTCGCCGCTGCTCATTTTCATTTTCATTTTGCAGCTTTCCTCTATGAGACCCAGTCCACTTTGCGCTCCACTCTCCCGTCCCCACACTCTCCCCACTCGCCACTCGCCACTCCCTAAGTAG
Organism: Drosophila tristis; assembly: GCA_018150885.1. Classification (NCBI taxonomy): domain Eukaryota; kingdom Metazoa; phylum Arthropoda; class Insecta; order Diptera; family Drosophilidae; genus Drosophila; species Drosophila tristis. The sequence goes on along the minus strand of JAECWT010000086.1, from coordinate 1,671,883 downwards.
TTTCGATCTGACTCATTCCTTCTCAACCTCATTGCTCAATTGGAAAACGTGTGTGTGTGTGTGTGTGTGTGTGTGTGTGTGTGCTGCATAAATCCCTCCCTCCCTGCCCCTGCGCTCTTCCTCTGCTGCTCTAAGCTCAAAGAAAAACTCTGTGGCAAAGGAAATGGCAAGAGGTGAGAGCTGAGAGCGAAGTACACAAAAGAGCTGGAGATGTGGAGCTGGAGAGGGCAAAAAACAGGATGGTGAGCAGAAGGAGGATATTCGCTCGACGGAAGCAGAGACAGTTTGAAATAATTACATCGCAGCGTGGATGGGGTGGGCAGGGGGGGGTGGCGGGGTGGCAGGTGTTGGCCTGCTTCACGTATCGAACAATCGGTCCGAGGGAAAGCATTTCCAATGTCTCCAGCCCCAAAGCCAGCAACTAGCCCGGTCTGCAGCCCAGCAGCAGCAGCAGCAGCAGCAAAAGCAAAATGCTAAGAAAAAGTACAAATAATTTCATTATAATGCTGTCTAAGAGCAGGGCCAGGGAGGGGCAGTGACGGTGGCCCCAACAGGTTAAGCAGCAGCTCGGCAGGGGGAAAGAAGGGGGAAACGAAATGCAGAACTGATTGCCAGGCAAACAGAGTGGGACGAGCGACAGATTGCGACAGCAGCAGCGCCCGTCGAGCTAACCAGCAGCAACAGCGTCACAAAGAGCTGCAACAAACGGTGTGAGCAGTGCCACAGCAGCAGCAGAGGGTGCGAGCAGTGCCACAGCAGCAGCAGAGGGTGCGAGCAGTGCCACAGCAGCAGCAGAGGGTGTGAGCAGTGCCACAGCAACCACAATTATTACCACTGATAGAAGGCAGCAGCAGTATCAATGTCGAAGACAAATGCCACATGGGAATCCGTAGAAGCAGCCACCACAGCGGTGCGCAAGGGTCGCGAAGTGCTCGATACCCTTGAAGGTGCAGACTTCCCTTTGGTGACAGGCTTCACCCTTGAGCCTATGCTGCTAGCCAACTAAAAATCAGGGACAGCGGACAGTGGGCAGGCAGAGTTCCCTCATGATTTGCCTTGATTGAAAGGCTAAGTATTTTGTTTTATAGTCAAGCCAAAGCCATCTGCAGCATAATAATAACGAAATGCTGTCACAGGCTTCAATAACCCATTTATAATTATGCTGCTAAGATGTTTGTCGAACTGCTTGGCCCCCAGCACCCAGCCCCCACCCATTTGCCGGTCTCATATCAGCCACTGCAACAAGAACATAAGTGATATTGGTTGCAACAGCAGCAACCTCAAGAACTCGGGGCAACAGGAGCAACAGCAGTTGCCACACCAAGCCACAGAAGCAACAACAGCAACTTGGCCAACAACAACAGCAACAGGAGCAACAGCAACAACAACAACAGCAACAAGAGCAACAGCAGCAACAGCCAACACCGTGATGAGCGCCAGCCATATCAGTGGGACCAGTTTGTGCAACTGTTTTGTGGGGACAGCGTGGGGACAAAAGCCATCTATAAATAGCAAATACTGTTGACAAGGTAAAGGGGTGGGAGGGGAGTGTGGGGTGGGGGAAGGGAGTTACGAGATGGGTAAACAGTCTCGGTTGCAGCGGCAGCGACAGCGACAGCGACAACGACGACAGCAAATGCGTATTAATTGCGACAGCAGTTCGTCAACATTCCACACACGGCAAGGAGGAGACAAGGGGCACAGCCACAGAGCAGAAGGGCCAGCAGGGAAGGGTAGAGGGTGAAGGAGGGTATGGGTATGGGTGAGTAGAAGGATGAGGCTGAATCTTTGGCCGCAGAAGCTATAGAAGAACAGAGAGCGAAGAGAACGACAACAGCAACAACATAATTAAAACTGCCAACATGGCGCGTGATCGGCAGACATCGATAAGCGTAACCCGAGACATCGGAGAACAGAGATCGAAGTAGCAAGAGCAGCAGGGGAGGGGAGGGGGATAAGGGTACAGCAGAATGAGCAGCGGCAGAGCATGGGATATAAGGTGTGACAAACAGAAGCCTTGCGGTTGGATAATAGAACATGAAATGAACAAGAAAAGGCACGAAAAAGGGGCACAAAAAATAAAAAATAAATAAATAATAAATAAATAATACATACATAAATAATAAATAAGCAAAATAAATAAATAATAAATGAACAAATAAATAATAAATAAAATAAATAAAAAAATAAAATAAATAATAAAAAAATAATAATTAAAATAATTAATAAATAAATAAAAAAATAAATAATACATACATAAATAATAAATAAACAAAATAAATAAATAATAAATGAACAAATAAATAATAAATAAATAAATAAAATAAATAAAAAATAAAATAAATAATAAAAAAAATAATAATTAAAATAAATAAATAATAATTAAAATAATTAATAAATAAATAAAAAATAAATAATAAATAATTGAATAATAAATAAATCAAATAAAAAAATTATAAATAAAATAAATAAATAATAAATAAATCCAAAGGAAAATAAATAATAAATAAATAAAATAAATAATACATATAAATAATAAATAAATAAATAAATAATAAAATAAATAAAAAAATAAAAAATATATAATAAATAAAATAAATAAAAAAATAAAACGAATAAATAATAAATAAATAAAATAAAAAATAAAATAAATAAATAAAAAATAAAACAAATAAAATAATTAATAAATAAATCAAAAAAAATAGATAAATAATTAATAAATAAAATAAATAATATAAATAATAAATAAATAAAATAAAAAATAAAATAAATAAATAAAAAATAAAACAAATAATAAATAAAGCCAAAGCAAAACTGCAAATGCAACGAACAATTAAACGAATATAATTTTAGATTTCAAACATAAAGCAGATGCAAGCAAAACACAGCCAGCAAAAGTTTAAACAAGCGAAGAGAAAAGAGCATTAAGGGAGAACAAAATACTGATATAAATGAAGCATAGAAACCATTGCTGCTTGAGCGCCACAACTTCCGCCAGGATCACTGAATTAATGCAGACAGCAAAAGGAGAGGCATCAAGTAGGAGCGGGAGGCAGGGAGCAGTTGCAAAGCAGCCAATTGAAAGTAGCAGCTCGCCAAATTTGAGCGATTTAATTCACGCAACTTAAGCCCGCCCAACTGCAGTGGAAAGGCTTTCGCTTTGGCGCTGCCCCATCCCGCTTTGGCCTGCAGCATGCAGATGCCAATGCAATGCACTTTTAATTTGTGGCATCTGCTGACAAATGCGGCAATGTGCAAATGCTGCGTGAGGCATGCGGAAATCAGCGCCTAAAGCCGCTGCAGCGAGCCGCGCATAATTGCACCTGTCGCCTCCTACAAGACACCGAGCCACAGAGCTGCCACCGAGCCACAGAGCCACAGAGCAGCACAGGAAGAGATATAGCGAGAGCTAAAGCTGATGCTGCTGCTGCTGCTGCAGAGTGCGGCAGCTGCAAATGCTGCAACTGGCGCTACATATGATTCCATATTTGGTGGATTCAGCTTTTTCTTTTAGTTGTGTGTTGCCAGCGACACAGAGACTGAGCGACTGAGAGACTGAGCGACTGAGAGACTGAGACTGAGCGACTGAGACCAAGACTGAGCCTGCCAAGTCACTGAAGAAGCCTGCGTCTGATTATGAGGCAAGTTATTTATGTGCGGAGCACTTGCAATATGCTGCAGCATCAATAATAACAAGCAGACATCGAAATCGTTGATCGCCGATCGTTTGGACATCGCTCGTCGGTGGTCCAGCTACAGCTTCAGCCTCAGATGCAGTTCCAGCCTCAGCCTCAGCTCCAAGTACAGCATCGGCATCAACGGCAGCAGCCCGCGGCGCGTCGCGGACTGAGCACAGCCCCATTCTGTGGCTATTCTCCATAGTTTGCTGCCCAGCCTCAGTCCCAGCCCCAGCCCCAACTCCAGCTCCAGTTGTAACAAGCCTTGGAAGCTGTGGAGTGCGCGTGGCCGCTGTGGCGTTTTATGACTCTGTTTGGACTGGCCTCCACCCCAGTTCGGCCCCGTCCCCAGCCCCGCACCGGCTCGATTCGAGCTGTGCTGCCAGTGTCTTGGCCTGGCTTAGAAAACAGGTGCACTTCACATCAAAGAGAGGCCCACAGACCGGGCCCGGGCCCCAGCTCGGCCAAAACACTCGAAACACTTAATCAATGGCAGCCGACGCCGACGCCGACGCCATCGGTTACAGTGGTGCCACACACTCGCAAGTGGCAATATTTTTGGTGTAATACGCCCAGAAGTTTATTTGAAAACTTTGCCAGCATTTTGGAATTAATTGGCTGAGCTGCGAGCGTGGAGTCTGCAGACTTGGGACTTTGATTTTCCTTTCGCAAGCTCAAAGATTTCCATTTGCAAGGACACTTTTTGTTTGGCTAAAGACCCAAATTCAATAGCTCTGCGTAAGGGACTAAGCTGCACTTTCAGTGGATGGAAATACAGGAAAAACCTCAGTGCTAAGCAGCATATTTGTTAAAGCAAACGAAGAAGTTCTGGCATAGCGCAGAGCGATCCTAGCGCTTCCCCTTTGCTTTTGCTTTTGGGACACTGCACATTCAGTTCATCGTCGTCATTGCGGTCGCCTTGGCATGCACGTCTAATTACCGGGAAGTCAAATTTAGTCAACATATTGCGCTTTGATTTGCGCTGCCAGCAGCAGCAGCAACAGGCTGCCTTCATCCTCGGCATCCCAAGCGGGGCACGGGGCACGGGGCACGGACAGGGGGCAGTGTGTGGAGTAGTTTGCGATAGTCATAGTTATAGTTTACTGCCCGCCAGTGGCAGTAGCTCGATGGGAAAATGTGCGTTTGGGCCTTGTGCCTGCCTGGCCTTGTGTCTTTGCCAAAGTGGTAGCCAATGTGTGGAAACACGGGCATTTCCACAGCCAACTGTGCAGCTTTGGAACTGGGCCTGGGCCTAGGCCTAGACCTGGACCGGGACCTGCACTGGACCTGAACTGGAGCTGAGGCTGTGGCTGTGGCTCTGGCTGAGGCTCTGACTGTGACTGGGGCTGAGGCTGTGACTGGGGCTGAGGCTCTGACTGGGGCTGTGGCTATAAATCAGGCTCTTTTTAATGACGCAAGCAAAATGCGAGGTTTTGAAACGTGTTTCGCTTTCCCAGTTGGCTGCTGTTTTGCAATTTGATGCTCTCTGGGCTACGGCTGCACTTGCTGCTCCGCTCTGGCACTGCAGCGTGGCCCGAGGCACCCGGCTGGAGCGTCTTGGGGCGCAGCTAAGCAGCAATTAGGCGTATCAATCACGCAGGCATTAAAACAATTGAAAAATTGTCTTTGAGAAATTGAACAGCAATTAGAATAGAATATATGTATGCAAAGCCCCCGCCGCAGCCCAATTAGCCGATGAAACATTTTCGTTTCTGCTGCGTTTTTGGCCATTTATCAGGGCTCAGCCTCTGCACTGGAATTATTTGGCTAACGAGTGGTTTGCGCTTTAGGCCATGAAAGATTCCACATTTTTCATTAATAATAAAATTCATTTTTTGTATATTTTTTAGGGAACTGCGCAGATTTTTGCTGTAGTTTTTAGTTTGTGTTAAATCGAAATCGGCACAAATTTGTGCTGAGTGGCGAACACTTTTCAAACCTTTTCTAGGCCCAATTCAAGTCTGGCATTAGCCAAGTTTCTGTTGACTGCGTTATCTTGGCTTCTGCGCCGCATTTTAGTGCTCATAAAAGCGATCAGCTTCAAGCAAAGGTATGCCCGGTATTGATATGAAAACCTTGCCACCAAATTCATAGCAAAAATTCGAAACTCGATCCAGTTAGGCCACGTCCGGCGGTCATTGACTGTGGCTGATATGCCCAAAGCATTTCTGGGCTAATGTCTGCTTATAATAGAGATTTTTGTGCCACCCATAAAAGAGCTGTGAAGCGAACAGAAATGATTTGAAAACAATCAAAAATCTGGCATCCAAAGGGGCAAATATTTTTGATTGAGAGATATGGCGATAGCCCCCAGGTTCTGGTTGAGTCGTGTGGGCCATATATATGCCATAGCTAATTGATTTAAAGACACAAGATTACATTAAGCTTATAAGGTGTTTACTGTTGCTACCACCCCCCAACACCCCCGCAACCCCTTAACTTCAGACCGAACATTGTTCAAATGCAAATTTTATGCAAGTTTGGCGCGGCGTTGCCGGGTACCTGGCACTCAAAGGGTATGACGGGGCATATGCGATGCGTGTGGCTGTATGCAGCAGCAAAATGAAGGCACTTGCGATCGGAGGCATAAGGTACATATGTATATATATATATAATCTGGATTCCCCCTGTTAATGTTTTTAAAAGTCAATGAAAAATTGTTGGAGCTGCGCGTTCTGATTTTTCCCTTTTTTCTGGCATTAACAGAAAAATTAATCTGTTGCTGCTGCGTTAAATTTAAATTTAAAATTGTTGCGTTAAAGAAAGAGCGAAAATTGTGTCCGAAACTACGAGACTTACTCACTGTAGTACCAGGTATTATTAGTATTATTATTATTATTATTATTATTATTATTATTACTAGTATTATTAGCACTTGTGCTGCGACTCACAACGCTTCCACTTGCATTTATTTATTTATTTTTTTTATTGATTTAGAACCCGAACCCGCGCATGTAAGTCTTTTCCCCTCTCTCTGTTGCTCTCTCACTTTTTTTAACGATCCCCCGGCCCGGCCCCGGTCCGTCCATCGTCGTTTGTTTTGTTAATTTGTACGCTTCTCTTCTTCTGCTGCGCTGTAAACGTAAAACGAAGTGCAATAAAATCAAATAAAATTTAAATAGAAATGACCGAAAACAAACGCTGAACAAAATCAAATCAAATTCAAAATGCGCTGCGCTCCAACAAAAAAAAAAAAAAGAATATCCAAACACTGTCTCTGTCTCATTCGTTGGCTGTATTACCTGGTACCTCATAGAGGGTGCAGGCAGGGGTATGTTCGATTTGTGCACAGCTTCAGGCAGCCGTGCCCCTTGTCAGTCCATTAGTTACTTGCATTTATCTGGTGGCATTTGCAATTTTTAATATATAACAATAATTATTTATTTATTTATTTATTTATTATGCTTATAAGCAGCATATCCAACGGGAAAAGTAAAGTTTTGCAGACGCTTCCAGACAGCACTGTCCCCGCTCTTTCGCAGTGTGGCTTAGCAGCTAGGCGGGCAGTTTCCAGCGCTCTCTTTTTTTCTGTCTCCACCTTTAAATATTTCCCCATGCACTCGAAATTTACCTTCCTCCCAGTCAGCCCTGCCTGCCATCATTCATCGTTTATTATTATTTTTTCTTTACTTTTTTCCTTAGCCCTAACCTGCAGTAGCAGGTATTTACGCTGTCGAGCCACTTGTGCCTCGCAAATAAAACATTTCGACTGGTTTTATATTATATTATTTTGATTTGATTCTTTTTGTTCGCTTTTCTTGCTGCGCTTCGTGTTCTGGTTGCGTCTTCTTCGATTTGGCTGTGGCGTTATTTTTCCTTTGTTGCTTTTATAATGGTATTTGGGTTCGATTTGGTTTTAAACGTGCGGCCCGGCCCGGACCGAACAAACTGTTTTTCTTGTTTTGTGTATTTATAATTTTTGTTCGGTTTCCAGTGTCAGTTTCCAGTTTCAGTTCCAGTACTTTGCTTCGTATGATACCCTTACTGATGGGTTTTCCAGTGGCTTGAGCAAGGTGCAAATCTGTCAGGAGAACAAAAAATAAATAAATTATAAATGCATTGATTTTATTCGTACTGAGGGTATTCCGATTTCGTTGCAACGCTGCCTGCCGTTATTTTGTTTTGTTTTTCATTTTGTTCTTTTATTTTTGTTTTTTGTGTTTTTTTTAGCTGGCTCCTCATCCTGCTGCCATTGGTGTTTCGTTTAATTTGCATGCAAATAGAGCAGCGACGGGGTCAGGCCCCCTAAGCGCCCCGACCCCTTCCCCACCAACGTTCATCTCAGTCTTTCTGGGCTGGGGCTGGGGCTGACTGGCTGGCTGAGGTGTTTGTTTTATTTTGACATCTTTCGGCTGGCTGGCCGGTTGTTGTTAGCTTTCGTCGTTAATTAAGTTTTATGGACAAATTATGGCCACAAATTGGCAATTAAAATTAGAACGCGCACATAAATTCAAGAGCATCAGCAGCCCAAACAAAACCAACTGATAAAAATCATCTTCTTGGCTGTTGGCTCTTCGCGGGCTGCTCCAGCTGGCTGCAGCTTGCCAGTTTTGTCTATCATCTGGCACAAAATGTTGTCACTTGACTGGTTTCTTCACGTTCAATTTGTTGCACAACCAAGTCAACCGTTTGTAGATGCTGGACATCAACTGGTTTCGTCGCCCGTTTAGTGTTGAAACATTGATAAATGCTGAAAATGTGGGCGTACTTGCATGAGATCAAACGAGTATCGGTAGCGCAGCTCCGCGACATCTGCATCTCCATCTGCATCTTCGTCTCCATCTGCATCTCCATCTGCATCTTCGTCTCCATCTCCGTCTCCATCTGCATCTCTAGCTTTATTTTGGCATGGTCCAAAGTGGTTCGAGCAAGCCAAGAGATTTTTCCTTTTTAAATGGGTTTTGATTTGATTTTTTTTGTATATTAATTACTAATCAAAGCTGATTCAACCAATTGGTTTTTAATATTTTTTTTTTTTTTTTTTATATTTTTCTATATATTTTTTTTTTTTTATATATATATTTTTTATTTTTTATATATTTTTTATTTTTATTGTTATATTATATATATATTGTTAATATTTAAAAAATTTTTTTTATATTTATTTTATATAATTTTTGTAAAAATTTTTTATATTAATTTTTATATATTTTACTATTTTTTTTTTTTATATTTTTTATATATATGACTATTTTTTTATATTTTTTTAATATATTTCTAATTTATTTTATATATTTTTTATCTTTATCCCGCCCAGGCCAGGCCAGGCTAGACCCAGCTTCTGTTCCTGCTCCAACTGTCTGTCGGTTAACCTTATCCATTAGCCATTATCCATTAAGCATTCCACTTATCCCATGGTCATATCCACACCCATTCCAGCTGATTTCCACCTGCCTAAAATGGCAAAACGATTGCAGGGTGGTGGTGGTGGGGTGGGCTGTGAGGGATCTGTTGCGCAAAAAATGAAGAAGCCTTGTCAATTACATTGAAAATTTCACATTTTAGCAGGCTCCGCTTGCCACAATCATTTACACTAAATCACTTAAGTGTACAAGTGTCCGAGGACCGCCCAAAAAAAAAATACAGAACAAAAAAAAAACACCGAGCAGAAAACAAGAAGCGGCTGGAAAAAAAATTAAACGCAGATTGAAGCGAGGGAAATCGCCGCCCATAGACACCCCACGGATGCAGGGCTGGGGGCACGGAACGGAAAGGAACGGGCGGCAGCTCCCAGGAGTGGCGCAGTGACAGCAGAACGAAGAGGACGCAGGAGACAGGAGATCGTAAAAATTTACGCATATTAAAAATAAACCAAAGTGGCAGAGGGGCAGCGGGGCAGCGGGGCAGCGGGGACCTTCGCCGCAAAGAAAAACCTAAAAGCAGAAGAATTGCACGCGTGTGCATGTGCCACATTTATATAAATATGTGTATGTACATAAGTATATTTATGAGCTAAGAAACTGCTTTTGCATTGGGGTGCAGCACTAATTTAGCTGGCTGCTCGCCGATTGGCGGAGAGCGCCAGGTGGTCACAGGTCTAATGCAGCCGAAAAGCCAGCCCCCCCCTGATGCAGTGCTTAATCTGTGAGCTGCCCTGACGACTGGACCGGATCGGACTGGACTGGACTGGACTGGATCGGCCTGGACTGGACTGGACTGGTCGGACGCTGCACGTAACATGTTTGCTCGAGCGGCGCTCCTGCTCGGCTCGACTCGACTCGGCTCTGAGATCTCTGGCTGGGCAAGCAGCTAGCTCTTCCCTGTGCTGCGTGCTGCGCATCCTGGCCCCTAGCCCCAAGCCCAAGCCCGAGTGGCAGGCCTCGCTGCGTGGCCAGTGCTGATCATACTTAGCCAAATATCGACAGGAAAAAAGCAGCTAAATGGGAATCAGCTGCCGCGCCTGCTGCTGGCACGAATGAGTCGCGAGCTGCGTGGCAAGTGGCTGGCAATGCATTGGCCTCAGCAAAGCAAAGATTACTTAATGCTCCAAGCAATAGCTAACTACAATGAATATATTTTGGAGACATCTCACAGCTGGCTTACAAATAAAAACAAATTAAATCCAAGTGCTAGTGCGAAACGAAGCCCGCAGAAAGGGTCATCACTGGATCAGTGGATGAGGACGAACCGTTTGCAGCTTTGCGGCATTTCAAAGCCTGCTTGACTGCTCCACTTTGGCGGTGTTTGGCTTGTCCCCCATGCAGCCCAGACCAGCCAGCCAGCCAGCCATCCATCCATCCATCTGGAAACTGGTTCAATGCCTGACTCGCTGCCCTCCCAGCATATAACGAGCTTTGCTTTGCTTTTCGGTTTGATTTTGTTGCCTCTCGTTCAGTTTTTTTTTTCACTCTTTTTTAATGTTGATTTTTTTGTTGCGCACAGGTGGCTGCACAGGTGACTGAGCGGAGAGAGCGAGAGAGAGAGAGAGCGAGCCAGAGCCAGAGCGATCGCGCGTAATAAGCCGCGAAAACATTGCTCAGGTATTCCTCGATTCCTTTTCGTGTGCAATCAGCAGTCAATGCAAAAGACGAGGACGAGAAGGAGTAGGAGAAGGAGCAGGAGAACGAGAAGGAGAAGGAGAGGGAGAACGAGAAGGAGAGGGAGAAGTAGAGACGAACTGCTGAACGCAGCACAAGTGGGGGAAGTGGCACTGTGGAACCGGTTGGCAGCGGCACCTTGATACCAGAAGGATGCTGATCGTTGAATGGAGATAATGCAACTGGCTCCAGCTACCCATGCCCCATGCCCCATCCTGGCCCCTGCACATGTGCAGGCAAATTATGCCCGCGATGAGTATGGGGACGGACTCTGGCTGAGATGGACAACGGCAGCAGTCAACACTTTCGCAGTCTGGGCGCAGATTTCAGCATTTGGCCCATTAATCATTGACCGCCTGCTGCTGCTGCTGTTGGACCTGCTCTGGCTCTGCTGCCATGTCCAACGACAGCTCACAGGGACAGGGCCAGTGGCAGTGCCAGGGACAGGGCCAGTCCCTAGGCCAGTGCCAGTCCCTAGGCCAGTGCCAGTCCCTAGGCCAGTGCCAGTGCCAGTGCCAGTGCCATTGCCAGTCCCTGGGCCACTGCCTGTCTCGCTGCTGCGGCAGCTTGGGCGCTTTTCTCATTATGATCGTTTAATTGAAATGTCATAGAGGCCATCGTGTACGTCGCGGCAGCTTACAAAATTAACCAGCATTTAACCTGCACCTTTTCCAGCGCCCGCTTCAATTTATTGCTCAATTTTCGAGTGCCGCAAAATTCTGCATTGCTGGCTGCACTTGAGATTACCATTCAGGCACATTTTGGGTGCAAGTTTTTGCTTTATTTGCCCAGCAAGAAAATGCAATTTAATTTTTAATTTTCTTATTCCTAAAGCTTTATTCTTGGTGCTATCCTGGCCCTGAAAAACTAATCCAAATATCTCTACTCTGCCACATTTACACGTGTTTGATTTTCCCCATAAATATCACTCGGCAGCAAACATTTTCCATGCTTGAGAAATTTAATTTAAAAATAAACTGAACATTTCATGAATTTAGCTTTATTCGATTTGACTGTTTTCTGTTACTGTTTGCTGTTTCTGCTGCTGCTTCTGCTGCTGCTTCTGCTGTTGCTTCTGGTTCTGCTGTGTAAACATTTTTTTTGGGGGGGGCGCGGCAGCTGTACAGCGCGTCTCCAACTGACAGTTGCGCCTCGGGCCAAGGCCCCCGTCCAGCGGAGGTTAGCTGCGTCACAAGTTGTGCAGTGGGCCTGGGCCTGGGTCTGGGCCTGGGTCTGGGCCCGTCCTGTTGCCGCTTTCCTGCTGGAATGCCACGACAAAGTAAAGGCCTCGCTGCGCTTCCGCAGAATCACTTAACGCTTGATTACACCGATTGACGTTTTGACGAGGCACTGATGCTGCACAAGTCGATGATGATGATGATGACGACACGAATGCTGGCTGCTGGCTGCCGTTGCCGTTGCTGCTCTCTGCTGCTGGATCCTGTCCCGTCCCCTGCTTCTCTAGAGGGTCTTGCAAACTGCAACCGAAATATGAAGGGGAGCACTGAAAAAGAAACAAAAAGAACTACAGAAACAACAGCAACAGCAGCGTTGAAATCTGAAGCCCCTGCCAGCCAGACAACTGTTGAGGGCGAGGCTGCCGCCGAGTTTGAGGCTGTGGCTGTGGCTGTGGCCGTGGTTGATGTTGTCGGTGCAAGCTGTCAATGGTGACTACATAGAACGTTATTACATGCCCCTATTATGGAACAGGATTGGGGGGGCTGTAGCTGTGGCTGGGACTGGCTCTGGGGCTGGGACTGGCTCTGGCTCTGGGGCTGCAGATGCTGAAAGCGGTCGCTGGCTGTCGATTAAAATGTCATTGCATTTTGCTGCCGTGTTGGCTGCACTGTTTCTCCTGTTGTCAGCGCACATAGAACACAAAACAACAAACAAACTAAGTATTTTAGTATTTTTTTGCAGTTGGTTTTTTGTGTTGCTCAAAATAATTGATTTGCTTCTGCTGAAGATTTGCTACTGCGCTCATCGCTTGCCCTCATCGCTTGCCCTTGTCGCTTGCCCCCAAAAGACATCCAGCAAATACAATTAAAATTTTAAATGCTTACAATTGCTGGGAGCATTGGAATCAAACCAATGGCAGCTGGCGCCAGGCCACAATGCGACCAGCTAACTTCTTAAGTTGACTAAACGCGCCAAACGCCAAACGCAGGCCAACGAATTACTCCCATTAGCCATGCAAATTGCCAGTAAATTTTTCAGTTATTTTGACGATAGTTTGGGGCCAAGACCACACAGCGGTTGAAGGGCGGGATGAGCAGAGTGGGGCGGCTGCGAGTGGGCTTGGATTGGCGCAGCTACAAATGACACAAAAATATCAGCGTCATTATCAGTGTTAAGCAGAATATTATATATATTTTTTTATATTATTATTATATATTATATAGTATATATTATTAAATATATATTTAATATATTTTATTTATTTTATATTATTATATTAAATATATATTTTATATTATATTATTATATATTATATATTTATATTATATTTTTATATATTTATAAATTATATTTTTATATTTCCCTTTTCGTCTGCCATTTTTCACTCATTAGTTGCTAATACACAAAAAGAAGAAAAATAGTTATTCTCAATCGATAAATCGATTAGCAGCCAGCAGAGTGTGCACTGTACAGGGCGAATATTCCAATAGAATTCCCATAGAATTTCCCAATCAAATTGGGAATTGCATATGCAGCACAGGCTTCAGCCCTTTTCTTTTATTGAAATATATATTTTATTGAAATATTTTGCATTATGCGCCTGCGATTTTACCATGAGCAGATTTTGGCATATTTATGCAGTTATTTTATGGCTTACAAAAATTCACCCTGTACATTTCGGGAATTATTTTCATTTGCACATTATGGATAAACATTTTCAGCTGGGTTTCCAATTGACTTTTCACAAGCAACATTTATTCTGGCATTTCCTTTGCTCCCCTTAAACAAATGTAACGTGCAGTTGCTTGGCTCCCGTTTGAGGGGCAGGGCACGTTACTCGATTCGAATTTGTTGCTGTTGCTGTTGTTGTTGTTGTTGCTGGATTTTTATGAACCATTTGATTGTTTTTGCTGGGTATATATATTGGATATGTATGCAATCTTCCATGCGTCCTATGCATAAATAATACAGGCAGGGAGATGGCAGCGAGCGGCCGAAACAAAAGGCGGCAAATAAAACAAAATTACGCATACGCCATGCAGGCTCTGCCAAAGAGTTGAGAGAGGCCCTAAAAGGGGCGGCTGGGGGGCCTGGGCTGTGGGTACTCCACTTCCCTGCTGTCTGCTGTGTGAAACATTTTGGCATTGGCATTTGCCATGAGCACTGAACACTCTCGCAGTTTTGCTTAATAATTTATTGTGCCTTGGCAGTCACAACTCTCCCTGACAGAGAGAGAGCGAGGAGTGGGGTGGTGTGGGGGGTTGGGGAGAGAGATATATATATCGAGAGGAGACATTCTGTTACATATGTTTCATTTGCGCGTCTGTTTGTGTAATTTACAGTCACACAAAACCGCAAATAAAGTTGCCAACATTATGGCCCAGCCAGACGGAGTAGAATGCCAGCGAAAGAGAAAGAAATAGCAGGAGAAGGAGCAGGAGCAGGAGCTGGAGCAGCAGCAGAGAAAAGAAGGCAAAGAGCCAGCAGGGTTCGATGGTTAAAGCGGCAAAAAACGAAGGCAACATCAAATGAATGTGAAGACAAAACGCTAAAAAGTCAACAAATTTATCCAAACGGGGGTTAAAAGGAGCTTCAGTTCATTGAAGAAGGGTTGAAAATGTCGGAGCTCCGGATGGGTGGGGGGGCAGTGTGGGTGGTGGGTGGTGGGGGGTTAGAATACATTATGACAATAACATGTTGTTGCTTTTCGGTTGGGTCTATATTATATTTTTTTTTTGTGTTCTGTTAGGCTAGGAGCTTGAGAAGTGCTTGGGACTGGGGACTGGGAGCTGTTTGCTGTACGGCTTGCGGTGAGGCGGGGGCCACCACCTTGATGGCACAACCGTTAACCGTTATGGCAAAGAGTTTACCGTTTACCATTTACCGTTGGTGGCACCAGGCTGCCAGGCAGGCAGGCAGGCAGGCAGGCAAAAAGCGCAATTGCAAAATAATTGAAAGCACTCCACCGACTGCACCCCCGGGGCCCACGAGCATACGGACACGGACACGGACACCCACTCCACCGGGGCAGGACAGCAAAAGGCATCGAAACCCTTGAACGTTGCTCATTTTATTGATTTTGCTTGACAGAGATAACTATTTGGGGGGGAATGTTGGCTAAATAATCGTTTATTTTCTTCTTTTTTTTTGTTGCTATCGTTAATGCGCGATAAAGACAGACGGAGGGGTGCGGCATATTTAAACATATTGAACGATTATGTGGAGCCTTTTTTTTGTTTAATCTACACAGCAGATACATAATAGATTTATGGATTTGCAGTGCTGTGCTGCAGTTTGGCATTCAAAATGAAATTATGGGGCACTTATAATTATATATGCTCGCACATACTCGCATAACTGTATCTATGTGTAGCTTAATTGGTGGCGATTAATGTGCATTGGCTTTCCAGCAAAATGCGAGTGTATTAGCAATCCCTCCCGAGTTTTAATATTTAATATTTTAAGTTTTAAATTTAATATTTGAAATTAAATTAAATAAAATAAAAATAAAATTAATATATGCATTAGCAAGCAAATAAGTAAAATAAAAATAAAAATTATAAATAAAAATAAAATTAATATATGCAAATAAAAATAAAATAAAATTAAAAATAAAAAAATATAATAGCAAAAAATAAATAAAATAAAAATAAATATTTGAATTAGCTAATGCAATTAAATAAAATAAAAAAATAAAATAAAAAAAATAAAATAAATATATGCATTAGCAGCAAATAAATAAAATTAAAAAAATAAACTAAAATAAATAAAATATATGCAAACAAATAAGTAAAATAAAAATAAATATATGCTGCTAATGCAATAATAATGCAAATAAATAATAAAAAATTAAAATAAATATATGCATTAGCAAGCAAGGCGAATGCTTCTAACCCTTCTAACCCTTCCTATTCAGTGGAGCTTTTAATGTGAGCGCAACTTATTCGATAACTTGCCATTCGATAGGTCTGTGTGGAGGAACTTTCTGGGAAAGATGTAAGTGATTGCTAATCGAATGAAGCGCAGATCCCACATCTACCATATGTATGTATGTGTGTATGTATGGGTGTATGTATGGGTGTATGTATGGGTGTATGTATGTATCTGTTTCCCCCACATAAAATGGCTTTTGAAAATGGGAAACTTTGAGCACACGAACGAAGCATATGGAAGCAGCGCACCCCACACACACACACACACACACACACACACAAACACACACACACACAGGCAGACAGACACACAGACAGACAGACAGGGCAGGACCTCCCACAGGCAGTGGAACAACAAAGGACATCAACATTTTCAATAGATTTCCGCTAACAAGATAAATAGTTCAAGTTGGAGTTGTGTGGCTGTGGGTGGCTGTATATCTGTGTGGCTGTGGGTGGCTGTGTGTCTGTATGCCTGTGTGCCTGTGTATCTGTGTGCCTGTGGGTGTATGTGGCTGGCTGGAGAATAACGTACTTTAAGATACAACAAAGATTGTGAGCAGCAAAACCCAAGGAATGCAGGAAAACAGCAACAGAACAGACGTTAGAAATCGCCGCGGGGCATTCGGCGGGCAGGCGATGGGCGATGGGCGATGGCGAAGCTGCTCGGAGATAACCCAGCGATGGGTCCGGCTCTTTTCCCATTATTGATATCAAATTGAAAGTGGCTTAAGTGGCTTGGTCAAAGCCAGCGAGCAAGAAATGACGGAAAATGTATCTGCGAGATGATGTTTCTTTCCGCTTAGCGGCAGCAGTGGCAAGAGTTGTATCCGCCTGAGTAGTCTGCACTGAGCAAAAAACAAAAACGGAATTTATCAAACTATTATTAAGTAATACAAAAAAAAATATTAGGATTAAAGGAATATTTTTTAAAGCCCAAAAATACCCAAAAAAAAATATGAAATTAAATTTTAGCCCTTGAATGTGCCGCCCCTTTTTTGGTGCTGTGTATTTTGTGCAGAAAATCATATTTCCAGAAAATGCCATCACAGGGCGGGCATACACCTATAGCGCGGAAGGACAGAGCGGTGGGGCGGGGGGTACGAAAACATGGGGAGACATATTAAATATCCTGCTTAAATATCCTTATGCTGCTTCCTATTGATTTTGCAACATTCCTGTCTCTAGCACCTATCTCTGCCGGTTGCCGGTTCTCAGTTCTCAGTTCTCAATGCTCAATTCTCTGTTCTCGCTCCCCCCGCCACCCCTCGTGCTGGCCTGGCCTGGCCTGGCCTCGATTCGATTCGCCTTTTTTGCCGCTCTGCAGCCCGCAACATTTTCATTTCCTATTGCAATGATTTTCCTCTTTTGCCCGGCTATTTATTTTGGCCAAAACCCCCGCCACCACCCCACTATCAACGATGTCGACACTAGTAAAAAACAAGACGGCAAGGCAGCCAGCCCTCTTGGCTCGAAGCTGCGAAGATACCCTGGCAGATATGAATATGAATTTCGAGTTATTTTATTAATTATTATTTATTTTTTTATTTATTTTTTATTTATTTAATTTATTATTTATTTATTTTTTATTTATTTTATTATTTATTATTCTTTATTTATTTTAGAATTTATTATTATTTATTTATTTTATTATTATTTATGTTATTATTTATTTATTTATTTTATTATTTTTTTATTCATTTTATTTTTTATTCATTTTATTATTTATTTTATTATAATACTGGCATTTGTGTTTGGTTTTACACTGATTTTGTATATAGGATATATTATAATTATATACATTAATTTTTGCTGCCGTAAATGAACCAAAATACAATAGAAATCCCTTGCACTGAATGCGTAGCGGGAGACAAGAGATAAGAGACAAGAAATCCCACACATTGATAACGATAGAAATTCCCCTTTTTTGATTCGTTGCAAAAAGCTAGTCAAAATCATAATGCCCTACGCAGCAGGACCAAAATGGAAGAAAATTCGCCTTCTGCCTGCCATCATCATGAAGAAATTTGTAATAAAAATTCAGCAGCAAATGAGAAAAGTACACACAGACACAGACACAGACAGAGAAAGTAGCAGGAAGCGAGGGAGAGGCAGAACGAGAGAGATGGCTGTTCCTGTCGCTGTTCCTGTCCCTGTCCCTGTCCCTGCCCCAGCCCATTTTCATTTACCTTTACACGTGGAAAACTATGCCAAAGCCTGCAGCTCCTGCTCGCACCCCGCACTTCTAAGTTTTGCCTTGTCCTAGGTCGTATTAAATAAGATGGGAAGATGGGCAAGGAGCAACTTTGAGTTGCCTCTGGGCAGATGCCTACAGCCTGCAGCGGTGCAGAGGGCGACCCAATGGGCAGGGGTAGGGTTAATGGGATATTGTAGCAAGTTTTGGGCCATCAATGAGACTGGGCAGGTCCTTGCTAAGCATAGCAAAATAAGCTTTGGCCATGGCACAAGGGAAAGAGCCGCCGACTACCCAGGGCAAGAAGCGGAGTTTTAATTTTGATTTGGCATCAAATTCGAAAGTTTCCAATCGAAATGATTTAAATCAGAATTATGTTTGCGATTAAGCATGCAAATATCGGAGAGAATCACATATGTGATGCCACCCATAGCGTATTCCCACTTCCTTATGCACTTTCGGCACAACTAATCCAATTTCCTTGGCTGCCAGCGTCGTCATCTTCGTCTGCTGGTTGATGGGCCCAGCGCCAACATAAAAGACAAAATATTTGAGCCATTTAAACCAAAAGAGAAGCAACAAAAATATACAAAAAATGAGAGCAGAAAGAGAGAGGGAGAGCGAGAAAGTGGAATGCCATAAGAGTGAAATTTAAAGCGAGCTCCGCCCGGGCGAAGAGACGTGCAGGAGAAGTGGCAGCAGCAGCAGCGGCAGCCATAAATGAAAATAAAGTTTAAATTGCAGAAAAACATTGCATAGAAATTGCTATTTATTCAATGTTGGCCATCGCCGTCATCGTCATCGCCGCCGAACTGCAGCTGTGCCAAATTACAAGCTGAGCGAAAAACTAGAAAATTAATGGACATGGACTCGAGAGCGGCACAAAGTGCCGGTTGCGGGGTAAATGCCGAAATGGGTGAGGTGTGGTGGGCCTTTTTTTTTGTTGGCCAGGGAAGGTGGTCAGGTCAGGGCAGAAAGGAAACGAAATCGGAACCAGCTTAATGTCATTAAATTAGCGCTCGGCCAAATCAATGACCGCCGCCAAACCGGAAATGAAAGGCGATGTGCAAAGAGAGCGACCGAGGGGGGAGAGGTGGCGGCAACTGTGTGTGTTTTCTTTTCTTTTCTTGCGTTCGTTCGTTAGTTAGTTTCATTTTGGCATAGTCATAAAACATTTTCTCGTCCCCCGCACATGACTCACAAAGCGGCAGCAGGCAGCAGGCGCCACATATCAACACGTAGACCCAAGTATAACCCCAAGAAATAACCCAATCCAACTCATACCCAATCCAAAACCGAAATATATAAATACGCCTATGGAAATTCATGCTGCTGCTCTTGCAGAGGATCTGTCAGAAGTGGCATTTGGCCTAAGAAACATTGAAATTAAATTAGAAACGAGAAGGAACGCGTGAGTCGCTGCTGGAAACGCGACTCTACTTTTATGCCCGTACTCAGTCAGCACAGCCCCGCTTTTGCAAGTGCAACAAGTGTGAGTACATAAAGCAATAATCGGAGAAATAATAAAATAATAATAATAAATAAAGTACGGCTATAAAAAGTGAAGTGAAGAGTGCAAAGTTGCCTCTGCCCGAGAGAGAGGACTCAAAAGTGTAGCCCCATTGAATCATTAATATTTTATTATTAATCTGTAATTATTTCAGATTTGATTGGAGTTCGAATTGGAGTTTCTGGCTTAAATCTTGGTGCTAATATCTGCCACAGATCTCCACTTTCATTCAAAACGGTTCGCATTTCGGTCTCCGCTTTATGGCAACCCTTTCCGCAGCCCAGCCCAGCAGAAAGCCCCCGAACGAATTCCACATAAATCACACATGTCCGCGCCATATCATAATAGCCGAGAGCCAAGCGCCTTCCCAGAAGCTCGGCACAAAAAAACGTAGCAGACATCAAGTCAAATGCGGAAATGCGGTTTGGCAGGGTCTGGGCTTGGACGCCACTTTGGATTTTTATTGGGATTATTTTTTGGAGCGTTTCCGCTTTGGTGTGTGTGTGTGTGTGTGTGTGGGGTTAAGGGCTGACAATTATGAAATGCTCCAAGTGGAAATACAAAAAGAAGAAACAAAACAAAACAGAACCAAAAACATAGTGAAAAAGAGAGAAGAGAAACTGTCTAATGAGAAAACAAAATGTGTTTGGGGTCGGTATAACCCCAACCCCAACCCCCAGCCAGCCCTTCCAGCGCTCGACCTCAGACGACAGCAACGTTGACAGTTTCGTGAGGGGAGGAGCCCCAGCAGTTGGGGTTACCAGAGTGCCGAGGGTATAAAAATAAATAAAAAGCGGAAGTGACATAAAAAAACATGTGGCAGCATTTTCTAGCCGCTTCCCTTCCCCAATACCAATACCAATACCCAATACCCTTTCCCTTGCACTCTTGCCCCCTTTGCTTCCACTGGCACTGCCACTTCTGTCTGTGTCTTGGCCACGCACGCAAAATGTGCTGCCTGCTTTTTTTGAGATTGGGGCTGGGCCTCAGCACATGGCCCTGTGCTCGTAGTTTTGCTTGGCTTGGCCACGTCCCTTCCCTTGCGACTTTCTCCTCCCGTGTCCGTGGCATGTGAAAAGCTTTTCTAATATGGCTGGCCCAACGCTCGGCTGCGGCAGTGCCTTGCCAGCGAGACAAATATTAATAAAATATACAACTATTAGTCATTGGCTGCTCCTGCTCCCAGCGCTCAGCGCTCAGCTCACAGCCCACAGCTCTCTGTGTGCGGTTTTTTTGGTGTGTGTTCTGGGGCTTGTATTTTTAATATGCGAGACAAAATAAATATTCATAAAAATGGCCAAGCAACAGAGACACAGAGAGGGGTAGAGCGGAGCAGAGGTAGACCAAAAGCAAAGACAGGAGCGGCCAGGCAAAGTCAAGGCAAGGCAAGGCCTGGCAAAAGGCAGGTCTGGGCCAAGCAAAATATTCTTAAATACATTTTCAACTGAATTTCAGCACACGAAACCCAACAGCAACTGAAAATTCAAGACACAAAAACAACAAAAAAAGCACACGAAATATCTCAGATATTTCGAGCAAATTAATTGAGTAAATAACAGCAATTAGAAAATATTTCAGTAAGCAATGTAAAGCGTAATTTAATTACAATGTGCAAAAAAAATATGCACAAAATAAACACACACAAAATATAAATAAACTCAAAATGTTATGAAACGAAGTTAAAATAGGCCTGCAGAAAATACAGAAAATAAACACACCAGCAAAATGCTGTGAAAAGAAATACTACAATATTGTGGATTTGGACAACTTGTGCCTATTTCTGCACTGCTATTAATTAGCCAAGAATTGTAGAAAATAAAAAAATAAATCGGCTGAAATATACCCCAAAATCTCTGAGGATTTTTAAGCGAAATTTCGCGCGAAATGGCAAACATTTTCGGCTGATGGATAACCCATAAAAGTCGAGCTTAGCCAGGGATAAATGAAACACCCTTTACCGTATCATCCCCATACTGAGCGCAGCTACTTTGCCGCTCTGCCCACTGGCAGGCAGGGGGCGGGAGTAACCCCCCCACCCCAAACGGTTGCCGCCTCAACTAACAATAAGACTGACGAATGTTGGGCCATAAAAATAAATACCTGCTGACATTTTTCATTGTAAATATTTTGTAGCTGCTGACGCGCCAACGAAAGTGACTTGAATGTGGGCGTGGCAGTGGCAGTGGGGGAGTGGAGCTGTGTGCGTGTGGCGGGTGTGGCATACCCATGGCGCCACAGACAGGAATAGGGATGGGGACGGGGACAGAGCCGGGAACTAGAATCAGGAGCAGACACACGCACCGAAAAAATGTTGGGAAGACGCTGCCAGGAAGCAGAAAATTCGGTGGCAGGCGGCAAGGCTAAAGCGGGAGCCAAAGTGGGTGTAGAACTGGGAGCTGTGGTGGGTGTAGAACTGGGAGCTGTGGTGGGTGTATGACTGGCGGTTATGCCGGTGTGCCCGGGTACACAGGGTAGTAAGTCTGGGAGTTACATGGGAGTTACGACTGCGTGTAGTGTGCGTACAACTGTGGGCTCTGCTCTGCTCTGCTCTGCTCGGTGTTGGTGTCGGTGTCGGTGTTAGACACAGTACTAATGGCTGCAGCACTGGAGGTTAGACAAATGGACGTCGCAATAAACGCGTTCGCCTGCTCGCCCTTGAAGGGTCTGTGTGTGTGTGTGTGTGCGTTGATCAACGTCATTATCATGCTGTCCGTTCGTCTGTCTGTCTCTAACCAGCCATGCCCAATGTTGTTCAACTGCTCGTCATCACTGCCCACTGGCAGCACTCGCCTCCCCCACTCGTCGCTGTGGTCATTATGGCCAACACCAACAGTGAGAGAGAGAGAGAGTGAGCAGCGCCACAGTCCAGCTGAGTGATATGTGGGCGCTGTCTTGTTTCATTCCTTTGGCTACTACATCCCATCCACACTGCGGGCGGAACCCAACGCCGGCCAGGCATCCATCATGATGGCACCCGAAACTATTCCACTATGCCAGTCGCCAGGTCAAGCAAATATCCCTTGGGGGGTGGAGGTGGGTAGCGGTGGAAGGTACCTTTTGCAATGGGATATAGCCAGCCAGCCAGCCAGCCAGCCAGTCAGTCCTTGTTTATGGCAGCTTAACCTTCGGTTATCAATCCAAAAGTTGACCCAATTTCGACTGTTGTGCTGTGCATATGAATCTTTGCTCATAGTGATTGAGGAGAGGCCCGGGCACACACAAAAGAATTGTGGGGGGATTTGTTTGATGAGCTTGGCTTAGGTTGGAAGAGGTTAAATGGATTTTTGTTGGGTTAGTTGGGGTCGCCAACAGCCGATGCTCATATGACGCTTCCAAGCGTTGTCTTGGGGCTGTCGTTTAGCCTTTTACCTCTCTGAATTGTCTTAGAATTGGACTATTGCCTGAACCACTTGGGGAATTAAATTTCAGTTAAATTTTAGCGCCAAAAAGGAAAACTCAAACAGCGAAAAGCGAATTCCAGTTGCAAAATCCCATTTGATGTATTTTAGCGTTTTGCATTTCCCAATTTTGGTATCCATCATTGTGCTTAATTTATTGTTGTTTTATTATTTTATGGTTTTTTTTTTATTGTTTTTGTTTGTTGTCGAAACAATTTTTGGCTGCTTTTTGGATGGCATTTATTTTGCACATTAATTGCTTTAATTGAAAAGTGTGCGCGTGTGTGTGTGCGCTCTTTGTGCCTTTTAATCATTTTCAATAATTCAAAATAGTGGCAACGGTCCACCAGCCACAAAGCGACACACGCCCCCTCCCCCCACACGTACCCGCATCCGCATCCGCATCCATGGACCGTTTGACGGGTTTTAATTATTTCTGTCATAATGCGACTATTATTATTAATAATAATTATTTAGCCAAATATATACACGTACGTATGTGTGTGTTGGTGTCTGCTTTGATGGCTTTATTTGGGTTGGACGGAGTCCGGCCATCGCCTTGCTTTGAA
Source organism: Drosophila tristis (assembly GCA_018150885.1). Lineage (NCBI taxonomy): Eukaryota > Metazoa > Arthropoda > Insecta > Diptera > Drosophilidae > Drosophila > Drosophila tristis. The sequence goes on along the minus strand of JAECWT010000086.1, from coordinate 1,648,387 downwards.
GCCGCTGCCACGGGCACGCGTCTCATTTAAAAGTCATTACGTCTAATAGAAACAGCGAAAAAATTACCCAGCAAATACACAACAAAAAAAGAAAAACACAAACATATAAATAACGAAATTGATTGGCTGAGGCAACGAAGTTGCAGATACTCTTTCCGAATAATTATGACGTGCATTGGAAATTACATTTAAAATAGGTAAAGCGACACTAGCCGAGAGATTTTCACATATCTAAGCAGGCGCAAATTTCCAGCTGCAATGCAATAAAATAAAATAAATAAAATTGCAAATTTGCATCAGTGCTTGGCAAAAGTGTTGCTAAAATGTGTTGCTAAAATTAGTACAAAATCCACAGCCACAGCTACAACTACAGCTACAGTATCAGCCGCAGTTCCATTGATTGTTTTGGCTATTAGGCGGGGGCCAGCCGAATTATCATTCCCATCAGTCGCAGTCGCAGTCGCAGACCAGACCAACCTCATCATCATCATCATCAGCCGAGCTGCAGACTTCAGAGACTTCAGCTTCAGCCTCGTTTACATGCGTGCCGCCATGCCACATAAATCAATTGAATTTTTATTTGATATTTTTTGTTGCTGCTGCTGCTGCTGCTTTGGCTTTGGCTTTTAATTGCACTCTGCATAATAGTAAAAATGCGTTAAAATATATTTAAATTTGTCTGTGTGTTGTGTGTTGCCCCGCCTCGCAGTGTTGTTTGACATATTAAACAAGCATTCATAATTTTTGAGCATGCGGGCGAGCGCACTGCCAATGGGCGGACTTTAGGGCGGTTTGCTTATCAGTTGCCCGATTGCCTTTTGAGTTGCAGCATTGAATATTGTATTTGATTCAGTATGTTAGGACTTTGTATTTAATGTATATTTTATTTTTATTTACTATTTTATTTTTATTTACTATTTTATTTTTATTTACCATTTTATTTTATTTATTATTTTATTTTTATTTACTATTTTATTTTTATTTACTATTTTATTTGTATTTATTATTTTATTTTTATTTATTATTTTATTTTTATTTACTATTTTATTTGTATTTATTATTTTATTTTTATTTATTATTTTATTTTTATTTATTATTTTATTTTTATTTACTATTTTATTTTTTTTTATTATTTTATTTTATTTATTATTTTATTTTATTTATTATTTTATTTTTATTTATTATTTTATTTTTATTTACTATTTTATTTGTATTTATTATTTTATTTTTTTATTATTTTATTTTTTTATTTATTATTTTATTTTATTTATTATTTTATTTTTATTTATTATTTTATTTTTATTTACTATTTTATTTTTATTTATTATTTTATTTTTATTTACTATTTTAATTTTTTATTTTATTTTATTTATTATTTTATTTTATTTTTATTTTATTTTTATTTACTATTTTATTTATTTATTTTATTTATTTTTCCATTTCATTTTCCATTTGCCAATCGTGAGTATTATTTTAACACAAATTTAGCCCAAAATAAGCCTAATACCCCTAATTGGCACACCCCCTGCCCCGCTGCAGCATTGATTAATTGTGTTCAAATGTGATTTGATTTTATTTATGCCATATACCCATATTCCCTTTGCTAGGTGCTCGCAGCCCTCTTATTCGTGATTTAATTTCTTTAAATTGTGGCAGTACAGCGGCTCCTACCTGCCCCCACCCCAACCGCAGTACTATGTCAAAAATGTAATGGAAATCTTTGAACTCACATGCCATTTACCTGGGTTAACTGGGTTAGGGCAGGCTGAGTTCTTTAGCCCTCAAGCATGGGGCACTGGTATGGGGCACAGGCATGGGGCACAGGCATGGGGCACAGGCACAGGGCACAGGGCTCAGGCACTGGCACCTCTAGCACACATCCCATGCTCCAGCAACATATGTTTTTGCGCGGGTAGGAGGGGTTCGAACAAATCCAGAGTGGGGAAGTTTCGGTTTTTGGGCTTTGGTCGTGGGTCTCAGCTCACCCAAAATGGCAGCCTCGTAAACAACTCTCGGTAAACGGTTTTCGGGCGTTCATTTTGCAGCCGTTGCTTAATTTTTGTTTTGTTTCTGCCAGCCAGTGCCAGCCATTCCCTGCCTCTGCCTCTGCCTCCCTCTCTCTCTTTTCTTTTTCTTAGCTCGAGGCACAAGTGAAAGTCGGTTGGGGTCTGTGCTCACTGCTCAGCGGCAGTGAGTGGGTGGGCATGCCACGCATTTGCCACGTTTCGCACATTCGCATTCTTTGATTTCGCTGCCTCCCAAAAAAAGGAGCAGAAGGAGCTGGAGAACGCGCAGCAGAACATAACAAAAAATGTGCATACCCTGGAGTGGGGGGGGTATGCTGTTTTCAGCCAGGCAGGGTGACATTTTTAACAACACAAAATAGTTTTACATTCGATCCACCCACGCGTATCCTTTGACTATCCTTTGACTTTGATGGCAAGGTTGGATCTGCCAGGGTATCTGAGGCTTCGGCCACTGCAGCTTCTTGTCATTTTTGTTGTGTTTGCTGCTTGGTTTTTGTTGCTGTTGTTGTTGCTTTTGCAGCGCGCACAGATTTTCCGCGCATTTTGCCGTTCGCGGTTGTTCCTTTTGCTGTCGAGTGTTTTGGGCATTGCCAAAAACAAAAGGCAAGCGCCACACAGCACATTAAATTATGAAAATAAAAATGCGATGCGACCTGCTCTCACTCTCTCTCCCCCCTCTCCGTCCCTCTCTTTGTAGCTTTTCCCCCGGATTTTTGAACGCTCCTTCTGGGAGTCCTCGCCTCCTGCATTCAGCCGCCCGTTTCACCACTCAAAAGGTTGCCCATTGAATAACTCGACTCGAACGATGACTTAATGAGCGGAGAGGATGCGGCTCAGCCTGGGTGGATGGGCTGTGCAGATGGCCAGATGGAACGTTGGAACGATGGAAGGAGTGCGCCGCACAGGTAAAAGAGGGCTGGCACGTGGTACAGCATGAGCGGAGCGCGAGGAACACGGCGGATACTACCTTGGCAGTATCATTTTTTCGTTTCAGTTTTTTTATTTATTTTTGTTTTTGTACCAAAATGATTTTGATTTTGTTGCTCGACTGAAAAACATATTTTATGTAGCTTTTTAATTAAATCGTTATATATATTTCTTTTTTTTTTTGTATATTTTGCCCCCCCGCACTCTGCGTCTGCTTCTGGGTAAAGCAAGAGGAAATTGATAATGGCTCTTGGCTGTGGTCTTACACACAAAAAAAAAACCAGAGCAAAAAACGGTTACATGCAAATTGCTATTAAAAAAAGAAAAGAAACACACAAAAAACACAAAAAAGAAATGTGCTTCAAAGTAACTCAGGAACGATATGCCTCCCCCCCAGCCACCACCCACCAGCACAAGTAGTGGCAGGAACCTAATGAGGCCGAGAGTCTTGTAATTAAATTGAAATACATCTCTCTCTGTCCATCTCTCTCTCTGTGCATCTCTCTGGGGCTTGCTTTGGCATTATATCAGTTAAGTTGTATTAATTTCGCCTGCCAGGAATGTTGCTGCCACAGTTTGTGTTCCATGGGTGGGTTTCCCGTCTTGTGCTGGCCAATGGATAGTTACTCCAGTTGCAGGCAGGTAACAGCCACAATTTAAGAGGCAGTTCCACATTTCAACATCGTGCAGATAGTGCAGCAAATGGCGCTAAGGTTTCTTGGCAGCGCTCCCAAAGAAGTTGCCTCTGTGATTTGTATATTGGTTTGGCATAATTTAATTCAACTTTAAATGAAGTAAAAAGATTTAAAGGCTGCAGCTACTGAGCACCAAATATAAAGATGGTGAAACATGGATTCCCTTGTTGCTTCCTGGCTGTTTCGTGGGCCGAAAACCTTTCAGCCCAATCGATATGCATAGCTGCTTCTTATGCTAATTGATTGGATAATCTCACGGCTTTGCACCTCACTTGCTCTAAGTGTAGTACCACCCCCCAGCTCCACCCTACCCCCCTCAGGCCAGTGAGCAACAACTTTTATTTGAACTTTTCATTCTCCACTGCCTGGCAGAGTCTTCCTTTTATTTCCTATATTTTTTTTTTGACTGTTGGCGTTTATTAGATTTTGCGATTCTCTTCGGGGAATTTTAAATTCCAATAAATCTGCCAGCTTCAATGAGTGTTGGCGGGGGGGTTGCTGTTGGCTGCTGGCCCGATGAGGGTTGTGGTCGCTGCTTTTGGGGGTTAAGTCCACAGTCCACAGTCCGCAGTCCAGCGAACGAATGAATGGAGCTTAGCTGTTGAGTTGATTTCGTGAAGGGGACTCAATTTTGAGGGGTCTTCCGCTTTTTGGTGGTTGATTCACCCTCCACGCCATCCACTTTCTTCCGCCTCCACTGCCTCAGCGCCCAGCCAGTCTCCAGCCAGTCTCCACCCAGTTTCCGTCTCTTGAGGAGCTTTTTATGGCTACTCGTTGGCACTTGAAAAAATTTGATTGTCGTCAGCTTTGTGCAAATTTGACAGCAAAACATTTTCGTAGGCAAAATTTATGTGCGTTTTTTTTTTTTATAATTTTAATAAGTACCCGTTCTTGGAAAATTTATGCTGCTGCTTTTGAATCGATTTTGAAAGAGTTGGCTTTCATTTCCAACCCCCCATCGGAAGGGAGCGGGTGGGGGGACTTTGCCGCACATCTGAGCAGAGCCGTAAAATGGAATTTATTATTTGGCCGCTCGTGGACACTCGCATTTTGGCGGCTTTGAGCCTTCCAGACTCTCTCTAACGCGATGTGCATATACGCACACATTCTCGCCAATCCAACTCGCCCGCCCACTTCCACTGCCACTCCCACTCCCCCTTTCATTTCATTTTTCTTTGGTGGGGCCAGCAAATCTTGCTCGTTTTGGCGACAGTTTTTTAATTAAAGCTGCAGCTGCAGTCAAGACTCTTGACGCAAAAAAAATTCGCAAAAGGAAATGCCATTTTTGTGGTCACGTCAAGTTGGCCATAAAAACATTCTAAAAATATATATATTTGCCCGTCCGTTGGGGGCAAAAAATTTAAATTGCGAAAGTTTTTATAAAGTTTAGGAACGTGCAAGGTGGATACAAATGAATGTAAATATTTTTGCATGAAATGTGTCCCTGAGCAGGGAATCAGCTGTCCTTTTAAATCCCAGAAATTAATGCAATTTGTGCACAAACATGTAGATATGTCTGATAACTTTGATAATTACAATATGATTACATATATGTGTAATTTTCAATGTACAATTGAGTTTTTCATTATTTTTTATATTTTTCCCGGCCGTTGAGTTGCTTAACAGCGCTCGCCTTAAGCGCTAACAGCGCGCTGTTTGCCTTAACAGCACTGTGGCTTGCAACATGTTCGATGTGGTTCGATGCAGAATAGCATGGGGTTTTAGTTGCAGCACGTTTTGGGGTTCAGGCCAGGGCCAAAATGATAAACAAAACGAAATGCAAGCTGTGGGTGTGGGTGGGGGTGTGTGTGGGGTGGGGTGGGGTGGTGCGTGGGGCATTGAGATTGGGTAAATTCATTTGCAACAAAAGCGCTCTATATTAAACAATCATCCCAATAATCGCATTGCTCGCGTGCCGCTTGCTGGCAAGGCGGGCCAAAATGTCGGCAAAATGTTTAGAGCCACGTTATCGGAAAATGCAGTTAGGGGGTGGTGGGTGCTGGGTGCTGGGTTTTGAGCGAAAATTAAATTTTGTAACTAAGCAAATGTTGCATATTTGATGATTGGGTTAACCCATTTCGCCTGTGCCTGTGCCTGGTCCTGTGCCTGTGCCTGGTCCTACTCCTCTGTGCCGTGCTGTGCCGCCGTCTCCTCTCCTTAACCCATTGATGTGTGCCTAGCTGTACGTGTGTGTGTGTGTGTGTGTATATATTTAATTAGTGTGCACACACTGGCGCGGGTAACGGCGAACGTGGCAGAGGGGCAGCAGCTAAAGCTGCCAGCCGAGGCGAATGCAAACACAAAAGCGAGAGCCCCAAAACTGCCATATCGCCCCAAAGTAAATTTCTTGCTAATTAAAATCCAAATATTAATTTTAAAATGCATCACTGTGGCACCGAGGCAGCAGCAAGGGCGACATAGTTAGGGCTGGGGCAGTGGCAAGTAAACCAAAAAAAACCAAAACTAAAAAAAAACCCCCGTTGCATGACAGGTGGAAGCAGCAACATTGATGGAGCACTGACTGTACACACATAGCTGTATATTGTACGTGGAGTATCTTTTTATATACATACATATACATATGTACATACATATGTACAATGTATTTATATGGAAGAATCTTTGTATGGTTTGGCCGCGAGGGATTGCCGACCCCGCCCTCGCACAAAAAATGGGGGTTTGAGTGACTCACAAAGAAAGGGAGAACAAGCGAGAGAGAGAGAGACAGAGAAGGGAGAGAGAGAGATAGAGAATGGAGAGAGGGGTGCGGAGGACAAACATCAGGTAGACTGTGAGTACACTTGCACTTGAGACTCCCGGGGACTGGAGACGAGATTGGAAGGGGAGCAGCACAGAGCAGCTTGCCCAAGGATGGGGCCATGGGGTCATAGGGGACTGCAGAGAGCCGTCAGGCGCGTCTGACGGGCATCCCAACACACTCCGCACCCAAACACAGCAACAACAATGGCTAACTAAACATTTGGACAATTCAGCCGGAGGCCACACCACAGCTGGCGCTGGCCAGGCAGGGCATGGGACGAATCAACCACTTCATTTCAGCACGAAAAAACAAGGATTGAATAATAATACAGATGCGATAATATACAGCTACAAGTGCAGCGAAGGAGCACGCCAGCGAGAGCCAGAAACGAATCAGGGAATCAGGCGAAGGCAAACATTGAGGAACAGATTTGAGGCTCAAGCTGGGATTACCCACACAGGCAGAAGCGGGGATTCAGCAGGCAGCCTGGCGATGCTCTAAGTGAAACAGCCAAAACATAATTTAGCTGGCAGTGCACATAGGAACTTTGCAGCAAAAACTCCAATTGGAGCACAGAACTTTGAACTATATAAAAACCAAAACAGAATCTATTTCAATGCGTTTAAATTCTGTTTTTAAAGCCATTTTCCTTTGGTGTATTGAGTCACATTGAGCCCCGAGACTGTCACAAAAATCTTCTTCATTTATCTACTTCTCTACTTCCCCTCTTTTGTGCTCGCTCTCTCTTCGCCAGCTCATCTCCACTTTCCTCCTCTTTGTTCGCACTGAAACGAGGCGAGAATTGTCGGGGCACTGATTCTCGATCACTTTTATGATGATCGAGGGCCAGCGATCGAGCGCGAAGCGCAGCCAAATTATTTCGAGCTCCACTCCGATCCGAATGCTCAAAGTCCAAGACGTTTTTTATGTCTATGCTAAGAGATTTACAGTATGTGCGTGCCGAAAATGTTAATTAATTTGGCTATGCCAGGGCCCCCCTCCAGGGCTCCAGGGATTGTCATTTTGGGATTTGCTGTAAATTGTCTATAAATATATTCACAGATATGCTTGTGATGCGGGGCGGGGCACGGGGCACGGGGCACGGTGCACGGACAGCTCGTGGGGATTATAAACGCTCCAGCGCCGGGCGATACCAATTGCTTGTGACCCAGAATGGATGGTTACGTTGCTACAATCGTTTTGGTCGTTCTCGTTAATTGTGTTGGCAAACAACAATTGAGCATCGAGGGCCAGAGAATTTGCCATGGGAACAGCAAACTGGGAACCGAAAGAGAGGCCAGAACACAGAACACAGAGCAAAGAACCAAAAACCGACTAACTAAGTTCGACTCACAATCTGTATCAGTTTCCTTTTTGCTGTTCTATTTGGTTCAGTTTTTATTCTCTTCCGACCAAAATCAATGGCAATATTTCAAAATGTCAGCCCCAACCGGGCACAGGTGTGAGCCACAAAACTTGTACAAACGAACCAGTCAAGTTTTAGGAGGGGAGCCAAGCCCCAGCCCCAGACCCAGCCCCAGCATCGGAGGAGTGCTTGTGGGGTGGGGCAGGGCAGGAGGGCAGGCAGGCAGGTGTTGATGCAGCATCATCCACAAGCAACATCAGAAGCAACAGCAGCAGCAGCAGCAGCTGCTCCATAAAACCCATTATACCCAATCATCATCAGGCTGCGAGTCCCGGTCCCCAGAATCGGGATCGCTTCAGTGCACTGCAAGAATCGAAGATTTCTATTGAATGCAACTGGAAATGGGGGATACCTACGATTAAGAAGTTAAAGTACATTGTAAAGGGTTATCTTTGGAATCATTGAGACCATAATATGGATTCAGTTGAAGCAGATTCGTAGCACGTTAACAAACGCGCACCTTTTGCGGCTAACATTACGAGTAGTTACTCGTAATTTCTCTCTGCATTTCATTGAAATGTAGTTCCCAGGGGTCCCGCATTTGCCAGCACCACAGGAATTTCTCGCAGTGTACATTGCCTTGGCGCAATTTTATGCAAAGAAATCACTTTTCATACGTTGAACCGCATATGAAAGCAGAGACGGGGACCCCAGACCCCAGCAGATCCGAGAGCGGAGACCCAAGACCAGGGACCAGGGACCGCGGACCGGACCAGGATAGTGCAGGACCGAAGCGCACTCCGCACTCCAAAGTGATTGCCAGAGCGGGAGGGGGAACGGTCGGTCACATACATAACTGGTTTATGCGATAAATGAGTGGAGTGGAGTGGCGTGGAGAGGAGAGGACAAGAGCGAAAACTGGCCGATAGGGGCGCATATTTGCTGCAAGCCATACAAATACAGGAGGAAGGGAGACAGCTAGAGGTAAGCTGCAGCTGAAGCTTGAGCCGCGGAAGAGAGGGAGAGCAGCGCAGCAGAGAGAACGAAGAACGAAGCTGTTGTTGCGGTGCTTCAATTTGCCGCCGCAAAAGTTCCACATCGCCCCCCCGCCCAGCCACCAGCCGACAACCCTGCGGTTGCTGTGTGTGTGATTTGTATCGTTTACAGGTTGCCGCAGAAGACATAAAGAGGGAGAGCCCCAGAGAGGGATTCGCAGCAGAGGAGTGCAACTGAGTGGGGAGGGGTAGGAACAGCATAATTATGCCTTCGAGTCAAAAGCTTGCCAGCTGCGGTTTTGTCAGGCAAAAGTTCAAAGTTTAGCTCTCAAAGCCCCTGCTAATAAGCAGCGGCAGAAGGAGAGAAAAAGCGAGCGAGCGAGAGCAGGCTCTGCCAGCGAAAAGCAGTTAGGTGGTGTAGGTGTAGGTGAAGGCGGCGGTGCTACTCTCTCTCCGGCTGTCGCTCTCCCACTCCCGCACTCAAAAGTGCGATCGCATGCCGTTCGCATGTTGTGCGCGTGCGCTTGACTCGCTTTTGATACCCTGAAACGGTGACGCGGTATTGCGACTTTGCAAATGTGTTGGCTCCAACAGTGAAGTAATCATTCCCAGACTTTAATAACGAACATATTATTACTACGCAGACATGTACGCTCTTCAGTGAAATTTGTTTGATACAAATCAAGTGATAAGTTGGCATAGCAATGTTTATGGATATATCCCAATCAAACGTTAAAAGTAAGAAATAATCCATATGAATGGGCATGTAATGCTTCGGCTTAGAAAACTTTGCATCTGGATTTCTGGTTTTGTTTTGTTTTGTTATTATGGTACCATGTTTTTTGCTTTTGCTTTTTGATATTTTGGAGCGCGAAAAAACGGCAGACGACTGCCCACTGCCCACACGTCGTCGTTGCTGTTCCCGTGCAACATGGACCTTTTTCTTTTTGTTGTTGTTGTTCTTGTTGTTGTTGTTGCAAGTGCAATGAAGATATCGCAGTTCATTCATGAGCAGCGCCTCCTCCATATGGTTGTGTTTTACCAGCTCTCTCTCCCTCTCTCTCTCTATACCTAAGCTAGACAGCAGAAGTTTAAGTGTTCTCTTTTCCTATGGGCATATTTCCTTTGTTTCTAGTTTTAATAGTCCGATTTGTATGATTTCTGGGCTTATCAGTCGCATCGTGATTTATGTGGCTCAACTTTAAACATGTTTTGATTTTAATTGCAATTGAATTAAACGATTTTTTTTTGAACAGAAAATAACGCTATTTACGCTATTCAACTTATGCGTGTATATGTAGCTTTATTCGCAGTCTTGGAATCAGTCAAAACTTAGTTGTAAGTACATACGTAAATTTATGGATATTATTTCTTGGTTTGGATTACTTTCAAATGTCATTCCAGAATTATATAGATATATATTCATTTTAGAAGGTTTACTCAAGCTGCTCATATTTAAAGCACAGAGAGAGAGAGAGAGAGAGAGAGCCCTTTGGAGCTAAAGTCTTGCATTTTGCATCAATATTATTTGCAACGATATTTAAATTCAGAATATTTAAGTGTTCCAAGCCCAAATTCGTCCGCCCATTCCAATTTTGGTTTGATTATTAACTTTAAAGATGCTTAATAGCAGCTTTAAATGCGTATGAATGTTTCCAAAGTAAGTTTATTAACGAACAGCCACAACAAAGTCCATAAAAATATTTTCCAACTGACCTAACACAAAAAAAACACACAGACACATATGTTTGGAATGTCCGATGAAGAAAAACACGCAAAGAGAGTAGTTTTTTCAGAGCTTGTATGTTTTTTAGCCTGTTTGTGTTTTTTTTTTTTGTCCGCTGTCTGTCTGTTCATAAGCATATTTCTAATTTGGTGGATAAACCTGCCACAAAATAAAATAAAACAAAACAAAAAAAAAAACCAAACGAAACGAAACAACTACAACTACAACTGACACGTGTAAAATGGTTGGGGCTTGTTAATATTGTTGCGGCTGTCATGTTTTGTCTGTGGCAAACTTTCACTTGATTTGGCAGTTTTGTGGCGCCCCAGTAATTTTCAGCTCGCCCGAAACATGGGAAACAAGATTGGTGCTGGGCAAAAAATGATTGTAATTTGATTGTTATTGTTTTTTGTTTTGTTTTGTTTTGTTTGTAGTTGTCTGCCTCCCAAAAACATAACTGAAGAATGCAAATCTGACAAATTAAAGCGAAACAAATTCCGAGCTAATATCGCACACACTCCTATCGCATCGTATCGTATCGCATCGCATCGTATCGCATCGTAGCTCTGGGAATTTTTATGTGGGGCGCGTGGCAAATGCAAAAACAGCCGCACTCCATTAGAGATGAAAATGGTGTTATACAGCATCCACCCTATGTCCTATGCCACACTCCTACTCCCCCAGTCGCACTTCGCACTGCCATGCCACAGCCACGGCCACAAATAGATCAGACAAGGACAATGCTGGCACGATGGTGTAGGCGACAAACAAATGCTGCCATAGAGCGGGGGAGGAAGGGTGGGGAGAGCGAAGGGCGGGCCAGGAACACCCTCCGCCATAAGCCAGAGAGCGTCAGAATTTAATGGCCATTTGGCCCATAAAAATTGCTGTAACAAACAACAGAAACGCATTTGGTACCGCTCCACAAACACTCCCATCAAACAGGAACCATTGTCGTGGGGCTCGGGGGCTGCAGCGGCAGCGGCAGCGGCAATGGCATCGGCGCCTCTTTTATGTCAAAGTCAAAGGCCAAAAGGCGAGCACATAAAAACCGACACACAGGCAGCGACGGAGACGGAGTGTTTGACTGCGAGGGTGGATTGAGTGATTTCCCTACATGCACAGGGGTGTAGAGAATACAAAATAAAATAACTAAAACGATGCAGAACTTTGACGAGCTCATTCGAATATAAAGTATAAAAAGATATATACACATATTAATATAAAGAATAAAAAATATAGTATACATCATCTTTAATACCGGAAGGTGGAAAACTGTTGGCGCTAACCTCGCTGCCTGCCAGGGACGCGCATAAAGAGAGAGAGAGAGAGAGACAGGGCCGAGTCAATCACAAAACACAAATTCGATTAAGTTGTTTAAAAACAATTTTTATTTATTACCTACGTATTTTATTTGGTTGACGTTGTTGGTGTTGGTGGTTCCTTATCGATGGGGAGCACCGAGCAGCCCGCAATACTTTCCGAAAATCCACTCTGCATATGCAGCTCGGGCAAGGGACTCTTTGGGGATCTACAGAACGGAAGAAATTCGAGTTCTTTTTGGACTGTTGGACCCTTGGACTGGGATTCGGTGTCGTTTCATTATTTGTAAATTAGTCGACCGCCCTGTGTCGCCAGATAAAAAACCTGTGATAATTGGGTAAAATGGAAATCCGAAATAGAGCCCAGGCGAGAGCCAGGCGAGAGCCACGCCAGAGCCAGGCGAGAGCGAGAGCCAGGATGAATGACAAAGGAATTCCAAGTCAGGTAGCTAATCTAAGTGGCCCGAAATCAACACACAACGAACCCAATCAACAGCAACAAAAAACGCCACAGAATAGTTGAAAATAGAAACTACTTAGCATATCAATTTAGACCACAGCGAGGAAAACGGATGGAATGAGAGGCCAAAAAGAACCCAAATATGTCACTATTTTTTTCCTTTCTTTTTTTTCTTCTTTCCTGTGGTTGTGGTGAATGAGAGACAGTTTCTGTTTAGTTTAGTTTTGTTCGGTTCGGCTTGGTAGGGTAAGGGATGAGGGATGAGGGCTGGAGTACCCTTGGCCAGACAAATTGGTTTAAAGCAGGCGGCAGGCAGGCAGGCAGGCAGGCAGGCAGGGAGTGGTCGTGTGTGCATGGTCATTGTCGTTTAGATCCTGCTCTAATATCCTAATTGACGACTCTGAAAAGGGAACAGCTCCGTAACTGTGACTGTGACTGTGACTGACTCTGTTGGTGAAACTGAAACCGAAACTAAATCCCAATATGTATGTCGAATTTTGTGCGATTTGTGCCTCAGTATTGGCGGGGATGTGACGTGGATTTGGCATCGCTGGGCCAAAGGTCAGCTACGAGGACGCATGCCAAAGATATTTATAGTTGGGATAATAACATATCGGCCGGGGGTCGGTGGTCGGTGGTCAGGGGTAGGCAGATGCCCTGCCCGTGCCAGTCGTTAGCTAAATTCTCCCAGTGCACTGATTGAGCGCGCTGGCAACATTTATCACGAGACCAAAGAGGAGCAGAACGGAACGGTACGGAACAGGCAATGGAGATAGCGATTGGGATTTTTGAGCAACTGCTGCCCCATGGCGACACGTACATGGGCACCCAGACATGGGCAGCAAAACGGAAGTCCAGGCCATGAGCCAGCCCTTTCTGCTGTGACCCGGTGACCCGGGCACCCGTAGACGGAGCCGGGCAACGTGAACTGATTGCCATCATCTGCCCCGTAGATGGATTCGTAATGAAAATGCCTAAAAATTGTACGAGCATTATTTTGTTTTGTGTCGACTCATCGATTCGAACAATGCGAGACACAAAAGGCGTGGAAAGTGGTTGCACCCCCCCCCGCCCCAGCCGCGGAGAGCTGACCAAGGGACAGACAAGCGGAAGTTTTTCTCGGTTGCCTCAGTTTCCTTTTTTCCCTTTTTTTTTTTTCTTTTCGAGTGGCGGCCACTTAACGGCAAATGCGAATCATTTTAAATTGCTGCCCCCCAAAAAAGGGATTCGCATTCGGACTTAGAATCCAGATTCGATTTTCGATATAATCAAAGCAGCCAAAAGTCACACTACCACTACCAATGTGTGCCTGTGTGGTGTGTGTGTGTGTGTGTGTGCAAGGAGTTAGAGTCCCAAAAAGGAAGGATAATCTATCTAGTCTAAGTAGATATGATTAAAATGCTATTCCCATTTCCGGTGAACCCTTATCCCAGCGAATGACTGCCGCAATTTTTGATTAAGTGGCTGCTGGAGTCATTTCCCCTTTTTTTGTTGTTGCTTGGTATTTTCGAGCCCCTATTTTATGGGGCAGCAGAGTACCTTTCCCCAGAAGAACTACTGATGCTGGTTGTATTTAATATAGGTGATGCAGATTGCATTCATCATAACTGCGAGTAGTCGCACGAGTCTTCGCTGTCGCATATTTATTTAGGGCTATTTCTGTGCTCCAATTCGGCGGCAGTAGAAAGTCGAAATGTCGAGCCAAGCAGCAAGGTCTTTTCATTCGCTTTATATCGTTTTGTTTTTGCTGTTTCTTTTTCTTCCAGTGCAATTAAAACAATTTGCAATGTTATAATTAAACATTTGCCTCACTCTCGACCATGTCAAACAAAAAGCTGACAGCAGCGCCACATGCAAGTTAACTCGGTTTTTTTGCTGTTGTTTTTGCTCAGCTCTTTTTGCTGGGGGAAACCACAGACAATCTTCTAGAGTGGGCCCCAGGCCAAGTCTTGACTTCTTACTGGTTTTTGTGTTTGTTTGTGTGGCTCTCGTGCTGGACTGGACCGATCGGGCCACTGGACTGGACCAGCGCTCCAGTGCTCGAGATGGATTTTCGATGTGACCTTTTGCATTAATTGCGCTGGCCACTCGAGCGCCACCACTCCCCTCCCTCCCCAACTCGCCTGCCCAATGCCAGATCTGCGACCCAGACTAACAACTTCCACTCCATATAGATACATGTATATAAATATTTCTGATTTTTGCATTCGATTCGTTTTAGTTTCAGTTTCGATTTCATTTTCGATTTGGATTTGCTCTTGGGCCGCATGGGTTCGTGCTCGTGTCGTGTCGTGTTCGTGTGCATTTCGTGTGGGCGTAGGTTTTTCCTATGTCTTGTTCGGGCCTGTTCGGTTTCTATATTTTCTAAATGATCTCTGGTCGCTGGCTGAGCACAAATTTTTCATTTGCCGCACAAGCAAAAATGTTAATAGTCGACGCCAATGAATGGGCACCCCAAGGCAGTGGCGTCTGCTGGGAATATGCAGGTGGGGGGCATGGTTTATAGCAGGGTTTATAGCATTATAATATTTTATATATAATTATATATATATATATATACATAATATATAGAATCCACGAATTTTAAATTTCAAATTTTATTCTTTTATTCTCTTTTTTTATGTCGAGAGAAATAAAGCAATTTCTGCTGCATTTTCTGCACGCAAAAAATCAAAAAGTAATCACATTAATATATTTATGCAAAGTTTATTTTGTTTTTTATACCCTTTCAGGCTGGGCGCTACGCCTGTGGGGGGCATTGACTAAATAAAAGCCAAAAGCGATATATCTAACTCGCCAGCCAGCCAGCCAGCCAGCCAGCCAGCCCGGCCTGACTGACTGGCATTTGTTTAGGCGTTTCGATATGTCTTGTGTCTGCGTTTTTCTCTGTTGTGGTTTATGTAAAATTAAAGTGAAAAATTAACATAAATTACAACAAAAGCAGACAGTGAAAGACGACGACGACGACGACGCGGACGCGGACGGCAATGGCAACGGCGACCGACAGTCGGCTGGCTGGTAGCGTGTATGGGCTGGCTTTTGAGGCGCCAAAGCAATCGGTTGAATAATAATCAATATAATAATGGGCCGCAGCTAAATAGCGGCCAATAAGCTTCTGATTTGTGTGAAATTTTGCCCGCATTCAGCATACAGTCAGCATACAGTCAGCATACAGTCAGCATCCAGCATACAGTCAGCATTCGAGCGAGCATTCGCCTTATGCAAATTCATTACCAATAATCGTAAATAATGAGACCACGAGCAGATCCAAGCAGATCCCAGTCAGTCCCATTGCGTATTGGCCCCATTCCGAGATCTCCAATCATTTGTTTGATTCTCTTTCTCAAAGTGCTCCGGCGTTGATTTGCTCAGATCTGTGCGCTGTTGGCTCTGTGGCTGTTGGCTCTTGGGCAGAAAATTTCAAGTGGATGTTGCTTCACTTAATTTGCTTCTGCTGCCTGATGCCTGCTGCTGGCCTGCTGCAACATCGACTTGCCTCTGATTTTTATGCCACGTCCAGAGTGTTGCTGTTGCTGTGGCTGTGCCAGTGCTTGTGCTTGTGCCTGGGTCTTTGGTGATTGTGTGTAGAATATCAATTACTTATGCTAAACACCTGCTGCATCGGAATGTCTGGCGGGGCCCCAGTGCAGCTTGCTCTTCTAAACCGGGCCTAAATAGTCACCATAAGCAAACCCTCACTCACACTGGCCCACTCGCACGCACACACGCGCACACACGCGCACACTGAGGTTTGTGCCTTAAGTCTTTCGTTATTTCTCCTTCTATTCTCTGCGAGTCTTTTTTTTTTTAATGGCCTTGCCAAGTTACATTACTCTGGGAGTCGCTCGAATTGGTCAGTCAAGCTGCGACACGGGTAGCAGGCAGAAATAACTTTGTGCGTTAGAATTATTTTAATTATAATATTAATTTTATTTATTTTTTTTTTAAAATTAATTTATTATTATTTATATATTATATATATATTTAATTAAGATAATTATAACGCACAAAGTTATATATATATATAAATAATAATAAATTAATTTTTTTTAAATAAAAAATAAAATTAATATTATAATTAATAATATATAATATAATATATATAATATATATATATATATATATATAAATAATAAATTAATTTTATATATTAATTTTAATTAATTTTCAGTTTTAGTTTTGATTATTATAAGTAATTAATTATAAAATAAATATATTAAATATACTTTAAAAATCCGTATTAAAACTGAAAATTAATTGCTTGAATTCTCAGCCAAAATAGCAGAAGACAGACAGCGCAGCGTTTTGTTTAGGGTATTAGCCAGTTTGGCATGGCTGCAATTGAATTGTTTTTCTCGTTGTTTTCTTGTTTCTCCGCACCTTTTGCGTTTGCCCATTCAGCTCGCATCAACACGCCGTTTTGTGTAAGGCAGGCCCCAGACCCCCAGACCCCAAGCCCAGTCACAATCGCACTGGCACTGGCACTGGCACTGCACTGGCACTCGCAGGCCCCCAACCTTAACTGGAGAGTCGCAGCCCCAGTTCCAGGCACAGGCACAGCCACAGCCACAGTGCGATTGCGAGTCGAATCCATGACCACTTCGTGATCGCAGTTGGCCGAGGTTCCTCATCGATTTGGTTTTGGTTTTTATTTGTATTCCCTTGTCTCTCGGGCAGGTAGTTAGCGTAGCTGCCTCTGCTTATGATGTCGATTTGCTGCACTGTTCCGGGCAGATGGAGCTGGCAGCTTGCAGCTGATTCTGATTCTGATGCTGATGCTGGGGTCTGCTCTCTGCTGTCTGCTCTGCTGTCTGCTCTGCCTGCCACTCATATCTCTTTCTGTGTGTGTTTTGTCTTTGGGTTCTTGCTGCACTCATTTTGCAGTGTTTTGTAGTACGCGAGGCGTACGAAGCGAACTTGTTACAATTAATTAACTGCTGCATCAATTAAATATTTATTCGCTCCCTTTCTCTTTGCGGCGCCTTCGATTCCCAAAGGAATAGGCCAAGGAGCCCATGCCGGGCCAAATACTTATATCTCTCGTACGATCATAATCCATGGATCGATAAAAACTCAATTAATGGCCACTCATAAAAAGAAATACAAAACAAAACAAAACAAAAAGAAGCAGCGAAGAGACTCGCACAGCTGGCGGCGCCGCGGCGGCGGACCACCAAAAAGCCAGGTAGTCGCCTGCTACAGGTGGGGCGTGGTCAATGAACCCCGGCCGAGAGGTGTCGGTACCAAGGCGGCACAGAAGCTGCGCGGCCTGGCTCGCTGCTGCTCCTTGTCCTCCCATCCATTGCGAATCTTTATGGGCTGGAAGCTGACAAAACTGGCGATGATTTCAGCTCATCTGCCATCGAATCGCACATGAAAAAGCTCTTCAATAGTCCGATTGGAATACATATTTTATGGACAGGCCAGGCCAGGCCAGGGTTCGACTATCCTCCCCCCCCGCCCAGGCGCAGGGAGAGATAGCTTCATTTCTAAGCCCAAAACTCACTCGAATGGGGCGAGCATCAGTGGCTGAGTGGAGAAAATGATGCAGCTAATTGGGCAAAAGACCTCATAAAATGTAATTACAGGCGCTGCGAGCAGTGGCGGGGACGCTGGGGAGAGACGAAAATGAGGTAATTGTGAAATCTCTGCGCCTAAAATTAAGTTGAACATTTTATGTGATTTGTCTTGGGCTTGCACCAACAACAACAACAACAACAACATACAAAAAACAATAAAAAAAAATGGGAATGGAAACCCAAAGCTAAGCCCGAAATAAAAGCAAAAACAAAACCCCAAAAAAACTCCAAAACAAATAGAATAAAGTTCTCACAATTAAAATGAGCTTAAATTAAAACTCACTTTTACAGTTTCACACTCTTGGCTGGGCTATGGGGTAAGGGGCGTGGGGCGGGGGGGCGTTTGGCCCGAATTAACTGTAACTGGGTGAACGAACAGAAGCGACAGAGAGAGAGAGAGAGAGAGGCAGCAGCAGAGCGTACGGCGACGCGACCAGAGCGGACGTGCCCCACAAGTAAATGACTTATAATTGATATTCTAAAGACGGATAAACATCTGAATGAAACTGAGCAAAGTCAACGCCGAGTGAAGACTGCTCGGCTCCTCATCATCATCATTATAATGGGCACTGCCAAAGAAGTTAACAGCGAGCGGCGAGCGGCGAGCAGGCCAAACAGATTCAGCAATTTCCCATTTTCACATTTTCAGAGCTGAGCACGTGACAATATGGCAAGCCCGACTGGCTGCTATGGGCAATACTTTTAAGTGTCAGTTGCAAATGAAAGCAAGGCACAGCACAGCACACACGGAAAAGGGAGACACAGGAGCTGAATGCGGAATGCAAACGAAATGTGACACAGAAAGACAAGGCACAGGAAGCTCGAGCGAAGAACGAAGATTTTGTAGTACCAAAAATATTGGAATTAAACGTGAAATTGGCACACCAAGTGTGCACGGAGCAGGCTGCAAACAGCGGCATAATTTGCCATATGCAGAAGCACTCAAAACTGAGCAGCTAGGCAGTGAATTTGTGGAACAGCCACGATGGAAATAGTCACGAGGGTGCGGATGACAGAGCGCCAGAAGAAACTGCAAAAAGCAAGCGTAAGCTTGGTTTGTAGACCCCCTTTAAAAAGGGTTTTGCATCACAATTATCCAGAATATATTTGTGCAAATAAAACAGGCAACAAACAGGCCCCGGCTGCACATACTCGGGACACTATTGGACACGTCTACGCAGCGTGTCACGCTGTCATCTCCAGTCCGCTGCCTGCAGTTTCACTTGAGCAAAATTGTTATTTGGTTTGGGTTTGGGTTTGGGTTTCATTCTCTATTTTGTGTGCTTGGCTTTGGTCGGCTACCGTGTGTGCCATGAAGATGGCAATGCGATGC
Source organism: Drosophila tristis (assembly GCA_018150885.1). NCBI lineage: Eukaryota > Metazoa > Arthropoda > Insecta > Diptera > Drosophilidae > Drosophila > Drosophila tristis. The sequence goes on along the minus strand of JAECWT010000086.1, from coordinate 1,629,196 downwards.
GATGCTGCCCAAGAGCAGCGTAAGATTTGCTGTTTGGTAATTGCCACCAGTAGAAAAAGAAGCCAATGATGATGATCCAATGATGCTGCTGATGCTGCTGATGCTGATGATAATGATGATGATGGAGCAGCAGCAAAACAAGCACGTTGATGGTGACGGTGATGAAGAAGACGTGCGGCAACTCAATTTCGACTCAGTTTTGCTCAGCTCTGCAGTTGCTGGACCCGGTTGCCCGTTCTCGTGCCCGTGCCCGTTCCCTTTCCCGTTCCCTTCCCCTTCCCCTGTGTTTTGCTTACCCAATTTAAAATTAACATGTCCAACCAGCAGCAGCAGCAGCAGCAGCAGCAGCAGCAACTTGAACAACTGGTCCAAACATATGCAAAAAGGCAGAAAACAAGCGAGCAGCATCCACGAAGACTGCATCTTTGGATACCCTAAAAGAGCCATCGATTTGTAGTCCTATTTTGCATTATTCACTGCTCAATGGCAGACTCCTTCTATATATATTTGATGTGCCCCAAAGAGTGGTACATCTGCCTGTACATCTACCCGTTGCAAGTGTAACCAAATGGCAGAGTAGAGTACGAAGAAGCAGCAGCAGCAGCCGCAGAAGCGTGCGTGAGCATCGTCAGCTCAGCTCTGGTTCATCTTGCATTCTCTTGACAGGTTCTGCACTTGCCATTTGTGCCCCACTCCCCGCCCCCCCTTGCTGCTCTTTTTTATTGTTGTCAATTTGGTGGCGATTACAGGTGTGTGGGGAGAGGATGTGCCGAGATTGTTTGCCTTTTGCCAGGGTGGGGCTCTAATGAGAGCCACAGCAATTCGAGCATCTGTCAGTCTGTGCAGCAAGCACAGAAAATAGAAGAAGGGAAGGCACACGGTAACCCTTGATAGATGCTGCAACTAGCTGCATTGGAATGCCGAGAGAAAACCCAGCACACATCTCCTGAGCAGCTCAATTGAAAGGATCATTGATGAATGACTTCATCTGCCAGAGGCTGGCAGCTCTAAAGTCAGTTTTTAACAGTCCAAAAAAAGACTATATACAGCTGCTGCGAATTACACGAGATGCAGCTACTTTAATTGTTTAAATGTTCAGTAAAATGGGTTGGAAAATGATGCCCTTACAATGGAATTGTTTTGGGGTTTTTGCATCACTAAATACACAGAATCAGGCTTGAGGCTTTGGGGAATAATAGCCAGCAGGCAGAAGACTGAATTAATAATTTAAATGAACCCAAATCCAAGAACAATTCTGCCCCCCCCCAACACATAAGTTGAAGCTCAGCCAAAGGCAGGCCAAAGTTATAGCCAGATAAAGTCATTTACTCGACTGGACTGGGCCACACAGAACTTCAACCTCAACTAAATCAAGTAGAAGTTGCCTGGCCCCTGTCCACCCGCCCCCTGCTGCTACGTTGATCTGTTGTTTCTCTCGAAGGCTTACGCAATTTTCACATGGACAGCAGACAGCAGACAGCATGCTGCTGTTGGCCAGAGCCATTCATTGTTGACTGGTTAAGTTGCCTCAAATTGCAAACATTTCCCAGACGGTGGGCACTCGGGGGCGCTTGGCAGCTTGTGGGGCTTGGTGGGCTTGGGGGCTGTGACTACTGCCTGACAAGACGTTAATCTCATTCTGAGTTTACCTTTTTTGGGGTCTAGGACGGTAGCCTGATTGCCATAATTAATTATTATTTCAATTTGCATTTCTGCATCTACATCAGCAGTGCAGCAGTGTGGCATGGGGCATGGGGCATGGGGTGTATGGGGTGTATGGGGTAACTCCACCTGCAATTTGCTGGCCACAGCCAGCTCATCGCACAGCCGCTTGACGTTGGCTATAATTTGCAATGAAAATGCGGCTGGCGATTATGCAAGCAGCGCTAATCAGCCGAAAAGTCATCGTCGGCGTAGCAGGCGCTGAAACCTTTTTTGTTGCGCATTTAGAGAGGCGACAGATGGGCGGCTTTGGGCTGCTTTTTCTGCTGCAGTTTTGGAGCAGGAAAAGCGCAGCTTGGCGATGTGAAAATTGCACTCAAATAAAAACCAAAATAAAAACTTTGTCGACAAAAGTCAAGTCAAGACGACAGCTGCCTGACAGACAGACAGACTCTGCGGCTCTCTCTCTCTCGAGAGAGAATTGCGGAACAGGCAGTCAGATCTTGGCCCTAGAAAAAAGTGTTGTAAAACAAGCCAAGCAAATGGCACAAAAAGCTGTGCGAGCAGCGCAGCCATCGACATGCAGCTACCCTCGGAAATTCCAGTCTACTTTAAATAAATAAATAAATATTTCACATTTTATGCAAGGAATAAAAGCAAAAATTAAACTGCTAGCATGAGCTATGTGTGTGCATTTCCGTCTAGTGCATCAATCGGTGCACAGTCTGCAGGGTATCTGCGGCTTACAACGGATATGCGGCAATTATGAGCCGTATTTCAGCTGCTGCTGCTGGCATGCAACAGTTGGCTCACAGCTGGACCCTTTGTCAGCTCGCCACCCCCGCACCGTATTTAGATGATATTCATGACTGTCTTTGGCTCCCCCCGCCCAGCGCCTGTGTGCCCCACCATTTGTTGCACACTCTTTGTGTGTGCACTTTGCACACATAACTTATGTTTAGCTGCAACTACTACAACAATTTATGTGCGTGTGCACAGAGTATGTGGGGGGCTGGGCTGTGAGAGTGGAGAACAGGAACTGCAACAGCTGGAACTGTGCCACAATCTAAACAATGAGCACACACAGACACGCAGAGACACACTCAGAGACACACAGTGGCAGGGAGGGAGGTGGAGCCGTAGCGAAGCCATGTCCACATTTTTGGACCAAGCTCAAAATTTACTATTGCCACAAAGATGCTTTCGAAGGCCAGCTGGGACGGGCATTGAGAGCGAAAGTGAAAAGTTTCTTAGCTTATCTTTTGCATTTTTCCATGGCAGAAATACAAACAGAAACGTAATGCAACTTTGGGTGTTTGGAGGGCAGTAATAATGGGCTTAATCAAGAGTCCTTTATGCAATCCAAATTGAGCGAGAAGGAACGTGTGCGTGCTGTGAGTCGCTGCTGTGGACGCGACTCTACTGCTATGACTTATTTGGCATTTTTAAATATATGACATTCTACAGTATATTGCTACATCTGTTATCTATGTACATCTACATGTATAATGTATAATGTATAATAACATCTGCAATGTAGCTTCTACATGCACAATGTATGGGCATAAAAATGAAACTGTTCCTGCTGGGGTTTGGCTGCAGTCTTCCAATGTCTCATTACCTATGAATTGAGTTTATTTTTTGCATACCAATGCAGTGGCAAATTAAACGTGAAACAGAAACGAGTGCTGCATTCAAGCATTTCACTTTAAGCGACGCAAAACTAAGCCCGGTAAAAAGACTGTGCACTGGGAAAATACCAACTGGAAGCGAAGCTCGTGCGCCTTCCAATACTGGCAGCCCAGGCACTGGCAGTGGCACAAACCAGCGCTATTGTCAATGTCAATTTGGACTTGGCAAATGAAAACATTTCGCCTTCGTTTAGGATGGCCGTGCGGGTGGGCGTGGGGTACTCAAATACCACTGCAACATGGCCCGGCCAGAACAACAACAGAGATGACAAAGAACTTTTCCGGAGCATACGGCCAAACTGGCAAACTGCAATGAAAAACTGACATCCTGTCGACTGGAGCAGGCCGAAGACTGCATAGCTGGGGCCTCTGACAGAGGGACACTGCCACACTGGGGGTGTTAAATTCTCATTGTATTTAAACACAAAAACTAAACACTGAGAGCAGAGAAAAGAGGCGAAGAACAGGGCCAGGATGTACTTGCTTAGCTCATACAAATTGGCAAAAAGAAATACAGAAAAAAACCCAAGCGAAAACTTAAAAATCGAATGAAATAATTCGAACAAGTAATGGCAGAAAAAGAAAGACAGATATTTGGAGACCTGAACTCAGCTTAGCGACTATTAACATTCCATTTCGATTAGATTAAAGCTAAAAGAAAATGAAGCTGCCATTGATGTTAGTTGGTTTATTGTTGATAGACAAAAACTAGCCATAAAACATGCTCGTGTTAGCATTTGGCAATACCCCTGGTAGAGCTTAGAGCAGCGACAGAACCGCAAAAAATGGCCACAAGAGTGGGCGGCAGCACAAGGTGGGCGGCAGCACAAGGTGGGCGTGTGCGCTACAGTACCAATGTCGAGCACAAGAAATACCCAAATGCGAGCGTGCAATAAGCAGCAAAGGCAAACAGCGCGGAGTGCAGTGGCACAGCAAAAAGCGGTGCAGAAATGAAAATATGAAAAATTCATGGAGCACAAATGAACGCTGACCAAAGCGGGAAGGAAGCGCTGATGGGGCTACAGCTAGCGAAAATTGGTCGCATTGCTGGACAATGTCTAGCAAACCAAATACGTAGCAGCGAATTTAAGTGACATTTTTAAAACACATACAACAAAAACTAAGTAAAAAATAAAATAAATTGCTGCAGCTGGTGAGCGAATGGTTTTGGAGCTCAAACCTCAAATTGGCAGCTAAAATTAAATCCCTTTCGTATGCGTACGTAGCTGAAGCAGCAGCCCTGCACAGCGCTGCAAAAGTCCCACAAAAACTAAGCCATAATCATAAAAATGTATTTAAAAACATTTCGTTGCTGCAAAGCGAAACCAATCAATCCGAAACTTGTGCCCAAAATGCAGGGGCAACCAAAACAAAAAACTGGTGGAGTCTTTTTTGTGTGGCACATTTTAAGCCCCATTGCTGGGCTTCCTTTGCCGGCAAGGACTGCAGGCCCCACGACGCAGGGACACGTGTTCGCTGGCTGCGAGCTCAGGTAGCTGTCAAAATCGCTGGGCGACCGGTTCCAACCGGTTCCCCACTGTCCTGCCGATATTTATGTGAAATTTGCGTTAATTCCTTATAGCTATTTTCGTTGCTCTTGGGAAAAGTACCACGCAAAATTGATCGAGTTGCTGCATGGGCAAATCTCTTATTTTAATGAATTTTTGTTGCATGCATTTGATGTTAGAAGATTCGTTGAGTAAACTTTGCTTCGGCAGCTTCTTTGGCTGTCTGTAAATATTTCCCGTTTAAGCAGCAGTCTCTGCCTTTGAGGGTATTCCATGTTCGATCCTTGAATTGAGATATTCTGCTGCTTTATTCATATTTTACTTATAATTTTTTGTTTGTGATGGCAGCTTTAAGTTTTTGCCATGATTGCAATGGGGCAATGTAATACCTTAATAGCCCAAAGACGGCTGGGCGGGTAAGGGGGGGGGGGGGAGAGAGCAGCACAGGACGGGGAAGGATTCGACGGCTTCATATTTCGATACGCTGTTATTTATGCAGCTTGGGGTCGGGCTCCTGTTATTAAAAATATTTGTACAGCCGCCAAGGGAACGGCGAGGAAGCTTCTGCCCGCTCGCTCTGCTCCTGGCATCCTGCTGGATGACAAGCACTAACCGCAGGGGCGCAGCAGTTTCTCCTTCTCTTTGCCCCTTCGGTTCGGTTCTGGTTCTGGTTCTGGTTCTGGTTGCAACTTTATCCGTGGCCGCCCTGTCCTGACGCTGTCATCCTTGAGTTCCCTTCTGCGAGGCTTTGCTTAATTTTTCACTTGGTTTCAGTTCGAGATTTTATTTTTTGCATTCATTATTCCATGGCTGTTCTTTCTTTTTCGTTTTCGGTTTCAAATTTCGAGCCCAAAACGGCAACAGCTGAGCTGAGGCGGGACCCTGTCGATTGGGCCTCCAACTGTCCCAATTAGAGCTCCTTCGGCTTGGCATTTGTGCACACTGCAGGGTGTTCAGCTGGTCCTGCCCTGTATTTGGCTTGTTCCTAGAACTGTGCAATTAAAATTTGTTTTTCTCTGCCTCATCCATTTGATGCGTTATTATCAAATCAAATCAAATCATTCGTTCTCTGGGCTTGATTTGCTTTGAATTATGAGCTATGAGTGTTTAGAATGCCAGCACAAATCAATGAATCCTGGAGGAATGGATGCTGCTGGCTGCACGGGGGTATGCGTGTGCAACTAATTGAACGTAATCGAGACACTCAAAGCAGTAGTCATTGCCAAATCCCTTTGGAGCATTCCCTCTGCTTTGCTTGCCCCACTCCCTGGCTGCTGGGGCTGTGGATGTGGCTGTGTTGATGTCTGTAAGCTTTGCATATTATTGCTGCCCGCTTGAGTGGACTGTGCCAGCCATTTCTGTTGCTCAGCAGGCGCGTAAAAATCTGTCACATACGGCCTGCTGCCTTTGTCTGGGTCCGCTTGCCGCTTCTAATCCAATTACCGACTGTAAATATTTTAAATGACTTTTACAGATAAACGAAATGCTTTTCTGTGCGCAATTATGAGGGCAGCGATGTGCTGCTGTCGGTCGCTGTGGCCCACCTGACACAGTGGCTGCAAATGGCATCCGAATTAAATGCCAATTATCCACTGCACATATCGGGCGGGTTAATTGTTTTAAGTGCATTAAACTAATCAAATTAATTTCTATAGAATTATAGGCATAAAATAGCCATGGACTCTGCCCAGGGACACACAGATTGTTGCACATTTGATGCCATTACACTTAATGCGAATTATGAAGGGTAAGTAGAACGCCTCAGCAGCATGCACTATTTTCTAGCGCCTATCGAATGTAATGCACACACTTTTAGCTGCCACTGTGCCGCCTGCCGCCTGCCACACGGCGCATACACGTTTGTTTGTGCCGCCTCCATTTTATTGACTTGTTTCCCGGTCGCTTGCACGGTTTTATTTTTTAATTTAAATACTTTTGCAATGCGTGTGTGAATATCGAATTGATTAAAAATAAAATATCAATTCTGACTGATGGGTGCAGCAGGACACGGAGGACACAGAGGACACAGTGGACAGTGTGGCAGGATTGGAGTGGGTGGAGTGGGCAGTGGGCGGTGGGCGATGGCTGCCCATGCCACACACACATTATTTAATGCTATTGCATTTAATTGGAAATTTCTGCTTGAGCAGCGACACGGCTGCGAAGCGATGAAATTATGAAAAAAGAGAAAACCTACATGCATACATACATATGTACATATGTATGTGCACATAAGTGCTGTGTATGGCTGTGCATGTGCATATATCCGGCAATATATCGGCCAGATATGTGTGTCAATATATGCCCAACTTAAAGGCGATTGGCTGAACAAACACAGCGCTCAACACTGAGCTGCAGCAACAAAAGCAGCAACAGCAACAACAACAAAAGCAGCAACAACAAAAGCAACAAAAGCAACAACAACGTTAAGATTAAATGCAGCGTAGTTGCCATTAACAATGATTACCTGAAAGCCGATTCCCAATAATTAAATGTGCAACAGCGCGCCATTTTTAATTGCAGGCCACAAAATGGCCCCCGCCTTCCGCCTGCCGCCTGCCACCTGCCACCTTCTGCCTTCAGCCTCCGCCCCAACCACAGCCTCTACTTCTCCCTGCCCCTCTCTCTCTGTCTCTCTGTCCCTCTGCTGTGCGTCCATCCATGTGTCCGTGTCCGTGTCAGTATCCGGGAAGCCGCACAAACAGGACGCGAAGAGTTCCACGGGCTTTGGACGTGCTGGGGTTTCGGGCAGGCTGGACACCGGCCAGTGCCGTCGCTTTCCCCCCTTCTCTGCTGTTCGGTTCAGTTTCATGCGCATATCAAAATGTTGATTCCGATTTTAATTTATTCATATTTATGCAAAAGAACAGCGAAAACAACACCCAGAGCCAGCAACAGCGGCAGCCAGCAGTAAAAAGCATTCGGCACTTTGCTTGCATACTCGAGCTGGCAGCTGCTGCCCGGCCGGAGCCGGAGCCGGAGCCATCGTCCGTGGGTGTGATTATTGTTTTTGACTTTAAAATGCCTCATTGCACCCACATTTTCGCCATGCATACACTCGCGTAAAGCCCATGCACTGCGGCAGGCGCATTAAAGGCAGCCGCGAAAGGCTTCGATCAATAGCATATAAATTTGATCACGCCACAAGTAGATCTTAGATAAGAAGATAGCTGGGTTAAGTCGCAACGTTGCCTGTGGCAAAGCTAATGGAAATTTCGGACGCGACTTGCGACAAGAACTTTTCTCTCTATGGCAGCGTAACACAGGCCAAGAAGGCCACAGGATTTGGCTACACTACTTTTCAGCATGCACTTGTCCAAGATGTTCCTTATTCCAAAATAAATACCCCGCCCATAGGCGTGCAGGTGAAGCCTTTGCTTTGATTGCCAACTTTATGGGGCGCCTTCTCACAGAAGGGGCTGGAAAATCTCTTATTGCTGGTGCAGCAAATGGATAGGTGCAGCAGGAGAACTGCAAGGGGACAGCAGCAGACGCGTCAGCTGACTGACGGCTATTTTCTGGCCACAGGGTATCAGCAGGGTCGTCGTGAATACACAGCCAAGCCGCCTGTTGCCCGCCTCCTCCCCCTCCTTTTCTGCGATGTTTCAAATGCTCGCTCGCTGCTTTCGTCGCTGCTGCTGCTGCTCAGGTTAATAATTGAACCGAGTCTGGGATCCTGGCTCAGTTTCTAAAGCAACCAACAATGCTCCGGCACCAGCTACAGCTCCAGCTCCAGCTTTGCCTCTCGCTCTCCCTTTGCCACCTGCCTGCCCCAGCCCGTGTATTGTTGTCAGTTGGCTATTGGTGTTGGGTTCTGCTCTCCAGTGCGCCGCTTGCCGTGAACCCAATTATGAATTATTTGTAATCTTATCTTTAAGTGTATGGCATAAAAATTATAATTTTGTGGCCAGCGACGAACGAGAGAAACCCCATAAAGCGGCTGGAGTGGGAGAGGCTCAGGGAGAGAGCGAGTGGCGTGGGGAGAGGGCTGTGTGGCGGTTGGCTTCTACAATTTCAGTATTAAAATTTATTAAAAATATATAAACGAAGGAATTTGCAACCGCATAGACGCCGACGAAGCCCTGTCTTGCAGCGCAGGCTGAAGCTGAGGCTGTGGCTGTGGCTGTGACTATGGCTGAGGCTGGGGCTTTGGCTGTGGCTCTCCGTCTGAGTCGCAGTCTGAGGCTTTGGGTTCTTGGACCTGCATCTTGCTGCGAGACGGTGCTGAGGGCTGGTGCCGAGTGCCGAGTGCTGCGATTCTGGGCAGGGAATATAAAACGCTTAACCGCAAGAGCCGTTGACGGGGAAGGGATAGAGTAGACCCTTCAGGGCGTCGTCTTTGCCTCGCCATGTGAATGGCACCAAAGTGGATGCTTCAGCATGCACGGACGCCACTTGCAAAAATTTCCCGCTACACTCGCACATACATATCTCTATGTATATGTATATGTATATGTACAGATGTATATGTCTGTTCCTCATTGCCGTTGTCCTCTGAGCCGGATAGTCTGGCATCAGGAATCAGGATTCAGCCAGCTCCATCCGGGGCCCTAGACAGTGATGCAGTCTTGACAGATAAACAGGAAGTCGTCGTCGTTCTCCTCAACACTTCAACCTGTGTGTCGAGAGGGTGTATATACCACCGTATATATCTATGTGTGTGTGTGGCTATGTGTTAAGGGTGCAGAATGTAAGCTCGGGGGCATACGAGTACGAGCATGCATTGCCCTTTGTCTTAGCCTACTTGGCCGAGGCAGCCGAGGCGTGTTTGGCCCCTTGTTTCGGTTTTATTCATAAAATAAATGAAGTACGAGAGTATTTAGCCAAGTCAGACAACATTTTGCAGCACAGATAGGCGCAGGTCTAAGGGGGGTGGGGGTTACTGGCAACTGCTATGCAGCGACTGCGAATGCGAATGACCGACCCCAAACAGACTTGTGCCGTGGGCTGGCTGCTGTCTGAGTTAGCCGCAGTTGGACACAGCACTTGACTGCCAGCTGCCAGCTGACAGCTGAAGGGCCACCCATCGGCTGGGCATAAATTTGGCTTGCTTGCAATCCACTGCCAAAGTGCAAACACTTTTCGTTTTCTATCAGCCACCGCCTAGCCGACTTGGACACTTTCTGGCCAATCATTTGTGGTGTCAGTGTGACGCATGAGGACTGCGGTCTTATTTCCAATTTCTGTTGTAGCCCAAATGTGTGGGCAGAAAGGTTTTTACCGCAGCAGCCTCACCCACAGCCTCACCCTTGCAGTCGGGGTGGACTGGCCTGCCCAGCGTCTGGGCTAATTATAAATAGCTGACTGGGGCCCGGACTCCTCCTCACTTGTTACGCTGCTCTCCTCGGCCATTTAGCCTACCTGGCTGGCTATCTATTCTGCCCATCTATGGGAATGGATGTGTGTGTGTGCCCACCCACAGGTGCACAGGTCGAGAACACTTCCTGCCGAGATATTTTAACCTGCTGCTCAAGTGGAGAGAACGCTTGTTTTTAATTAGTTTGCGCTGACCAGGAAGGAATGCCAGTGGCACAGTGGTAGCGAGCGGGGCGAGGGCTGGGCGAGGGCTGGGCAAGGGGCAGCCAGGAGTCTGTGGATGTGCTGCCCCATGCGATCTCCCTGTGTCTCTGGCTGTGTCTGTCTGTCTGTCTGTCTGTCTGTGTGTGTGTTTGAAACTATTTTAATCGAAATTGCTGGTCTTAGGGGTAAATATTTTTGCAATTTATATCATATTTCAGGGCATAATTTAATACGAGGCTGGGCCCTGGGCCCTGGGCCTAGACGTTGCAACTAATTACCAACAAAATGATGCTCGAGTGCAGAGAATAATAATAATAGTAGCCCCCTTAAATGTACACACAAATGTGGCTCGTACGTATGTAAAGCTTAGAATTTGGCGCAGCTAAAAGCGGGCTGTAACTGGGCCATGTGCGCAGATAGTTCGCGCGAGTTAAACATATAGAAAATATCAACTAGGTACCGGCAACCAACTCACAAGTGTCCTGCATGCACCACACTCACATGCCTTGCTCCATCGGTGCTCCATCGTTGCTCCTGCGGTGATCAGACTTCTGGAGGGTTCCCACTCGGCAGCACGACATTCCGCGACACATGAAAGCAAAACAAACGACTTTAGTATATGTTCAGCAGCACAATTATTATGTTTAAACTTCATTAGACAACAGAAATAAACTATTTTGTTTTGCGAAGACAGCGGGACACACGTGTCTGCGCCCGCCTTCCAGGGCGCGCTGCCACAATTATATTCCCGTGCTATGTTGCCCGTGGAATGGGTAATCCCGTGCTGTGTTGCCCCATGCATGGGCAAGCAGTTCCTCCTGTTCAAGTAGCTGGGCACAGATTTTAATTGTTAGCTGATTTTAAGCAAAATTGCAGCATAAATCGAAAGTAAAGCTTAGCCGCACAGCTGGCGTAATATCGTTAGTGTCACATCGATACTATCGATATTTTTGTTTTGCCCCAAAATATCGATTGCTATGTGGCATAGAAATGAATGTAGAAGAGATTTATATGTATATATGCTGCTATGTGAACAGTCTAATAGCCATATGAAATTAGACTACGGCTGCCACCGCTAACTGTACTTTGACTAGCTGCAAAAATAAAGCTGGCCCCATGGCAAATGCCTGCAGTCAGAGCGAGAGCACTATATGCGTCAAGCTGGCTGTCCAGTCTAGCTGCAAGCAGCGCTGCGGCAGTTTGGATCGAAAATTTTACTTTGCGGATACAATTCCGCTGGCTCGGTGTCTATGTTTTGCTGGCCTGGTGTCTATGTTCTGCTGGAAAACTTCATTGTGTGTAGGGCAGTGCCTCAGTTGTTCCACTAAAAGCCTTTAGACGTGTCTGCAGGGGGCTACGAACAATAATGCTGTGCATTTTGTCTCTGCTGCTATGCCTCTGCACGCAGCAAAATTGTCTAAGCCTAATGTCCTATGGCTACTAATATTAGTTTATTGTTTGATATTTATAAACAAATTTGTAATGCTCCGCTGGACTAGACTTGTCTTGAACTGACTGGATGGCTGGCAGCTGCGAGCAGCTATAAAAAACAGAGTCTGTAAGACAAATTATGAAATAAGAATTAACTATTTGATTTTTATTATAAAAAAATAATAAATAAAAATAAAATAAATAAATAATAAAAACTATGAAATAAAAATTAACTATTTGATTTTTATTATAAATAAAATAATAAAATAAAAAATAAAATAAATAAATAATAAAAATTATGAAATAAAAATTAACTATTTGATTTTTATTATAAATAAAATAATAAAATAAAATAAAATAAATAAATAATAAAAATAATGAAATAAGAATTAACTATTTGATTTTTATTATAAAAATCAGGTATAAAACCTATTTTTGATTTTTATTTAAAGAATCCAAAATAAAAATCAGTTTTTGATATTTATTATAACAATCAGAAAATTAGTCTTATTTTTTGATTTTTATAATAAAAATCAAAAAATAAAAATTGAATGCAAATATAAAGATAGAGACCAGGGAGGTCTCTGTTGATAATCATATATACATATATATTTTTATATATATATAAAGACTTATTTCTGATTTTTATAATAAAAATCAAAAAAGGATTTTTTAGTTTGATTTTTTTAAACAAAAATCAAAAAATAAGTCTTATTTATAATTTAAATTATACAAATTGGTAATAAAAGCTTACCTTGTTACCAAGATTCCTCTTCTTAAAATAGCTTGGCTGTATATTTTGCACACACACAGGACACCTTTTTCGACTTTGATTTTTTTAATTCATAACGTATTTTTGATCTCTGATAAAAAACACTTCTGGAGATGCAGTTTTCTAAACAGTTGTGCTCCTGGCCAGCTGGCTCCCAGTCTAAATTTGCGCTGAATACCAATGCAAAAATATATATTTCCTTGCTGATAATTGCTACAACCCGCTTTGCCAGTGTTGGGTTGCCGATCCAAATCGAAAATGAACTATTCAACGTAGTGTGCGAACTGATTTTTCGGGGATATAAGATGGCGTACTTGCTCCATTTTTCATAGTTAAGCCGGCATCAGAGTGACGAACATCGAGCAAAAAAAATTTTCTCAAAAAAAATTTTGTCAAAAAAAATTTTCTCCGAACCAAAGTCAAATAATTCGTGAATCCGAGTGAATACTTTTGGCGTGATAAAAAACCGCAAGAAGGCAAATCGTTTTCCATCGAATACCACAAGCGAGGTGAGTGCAGAAACCAAGGGAATAGTTTTCGCTCGACTTTTCCGCAACATAACCTCTTTTCGGTTTTTTTTTTTTTTTCTCTGTGTTGCTCGTGCAGAAAAGAACTGAGTGCAGAATGTCTTCTGTGGCCAGCAACGCCCTAGCTGAGCAGCGCAAGGAGTGGCGCCGCGAGCACCCTTTCGGTTTCATGGCTCGCCCCATGAAGAACCCCGACGGCACCCTGAATCTCTTTGCCTGGGAGTGCGGCATCCCCGGCAAGCAGGACACCATTTGGTCAAAGGGTTTCTACAAGCTCAAGATGTCGTTTGGCGACGACTATCCGGCCACTCCGCCCAAGTGCAAGTTCGATCCTCCAGTTTTCCATCCGAATGTGTTCACTTCGGGCGACATTTGCATGCCGCTGCTGGTCGAGGAATTGGAGTGGCGCCCTGACGTGTCCATTCCGCAGATTTTGCTTGCCATCCAGGAGCTACTGTGCGAGCCGAAAAATCCCAACGCCGAACCCGTAGCCGCTAAGATGTACAAAACCAACCGCGTGCTGTACGAGACTATCGTGCTTGCCCAGGCCAAGTCCATGCGCCTGGAGTAAGGCGGAGTAGGGAGGAGTGGAGTAAGGAGTAAGCCGCACACGCACTCTCGCAAACACACAGACAGACAAATACCAAAGATGTTCAACCACACAAATACTCAGTCACTAACGTACCTAGCCATTACCATAACCCTAGCCTGTATGTAAAACTAGTTGAACAACCAAATAAATTGAATTAAAATTCATTGGGCGCGTATTTGCATTCATTTAATAGCGAAACATTAAAAGGAAAAGTGCAAATGTACATCTGCAGTTTTTGATGATTCATGCTAAGCGGCAGAGTGTGCCTGTGCCGGTGCCTGTGCCTGTGTGTGAGTGTCGTGGCAGGGCCTACGTGGCCCAGAACAGTTTATGTGCCTTTTCGGTGACGTGGCTCGACCTTCTGCCACTCAGCCACCAAAAAAAGCTTACAAATATGTGTGGAACATTCCTTATTGGGTTTGTAAATTGCAAATTATTCGCAACATCCGACACCATTTGCCTGTGTGTGTGCACACACAATCGCATTTGCTTGCATGTGTGTGCACACACAATCGCATTTGCTTGCATGTGTGTGTGTTAATTTTGGAAGGCGCTGCAGGAACTGGTTCCAGTTCCAGTTCCAGCTGAAGCGTCAGTTCTTGGCCAATAAGAATTTTCGGTCTGTGAAATGGAACCCAATTTGAGCAGAAAAACGCTGAATATTTGGCAGCAGTGCTGAGATTTGGCAGCAGTGCTGAGATTTGGCCGAGTGCAAGCCATACAAAGTGACGAATGGCTGCCCAGTGGCTGCAATCGCAGAGTAAACGGGCAAAACCGTGCAAAGCAACCCAACAAATGGCTCAAAAGTGGCCATCCTTCCATCAGAAAATGTGCACAGTGTGCAGCGGCTATCAGTAAAATGTTATCCAATTTTATCCATATTTTGAGTGATACCCATATCACTTTAAATAAATAAATAATAATAAATAAATAAATTAAATAATAAATAAATTAATAAATATAAATATTTATATATTTTATACATATAAATAAATAAATAAATAAATATATTAATAAATAGTCATAAATAAATAAATCAATTAATAAATATAAATAGTTATATATTTTATATATGTATATAATATAATAATAATATCACGATTAATCTTGTTTCTCGATTATTTTACATTCATAAACTCGGCTTTAAATCGCAAATATTTTTAACTAAATAAAATCACATCGGAATTTTGTTGTATTGCTGCAGAATTAATTATGGAATAATCTTAAAGTATTTGTTTATTTATTTGGCACTTTTGTGTCTTGCATAATATATGTAATATGTAACATGGGCAAAAAAATATGCGCAGCCCATCACTATTTGTGGTGTAAGTTCGCTTGATTCTCGTGCTCGTCATTCTTGGAAAATGGAGCAACAAATGATGTGGAAACGTCTGTCATTAGCAGCAGTGACGATCATTGGCGCGCAGAGACAATACACACACCTGCCACAGGCATCTATAAACATAAACATAAGCCGGCAGACATTTAATGTCACGCCTCGAATTTCCGCACCTAATAAACTTTCCGTTTTGGTTTCGCTTTTCGTTCAACTCTCATGTGTGTCCGCTTTTCACTTCCTATCACTCCATGGCGGCGCCCCACTTGCTTTGATTTGTATTTCCATTCTGCTGATGATGAAATTAGCCCCAAAAGGGAACGCACGGAGTCAAAGCCGCAACACCTCATGCCGTGTTAATCCACCATTAATAATGATGCCACTGCCGGCCAGATTCACGCAGCAGACTGACCAACTGACTGCTCCGAATCAGAATCCAAACAGTTTTTGCCCAAAATGAAGCGTGCTAAATGCAGCCGATTTATTTTCTATATCCCGCAGTGTACATATAGATCCATCTATGTGTGGCTGGCTGGCCTAGCAGCAGCAGCGGAAGACAAACAATTTCTTGGAATTGATTTCTTGCGGTTTTTGCGGCGCGTAGCCCTAAAAATGCACAAAAGACCAAAGAGCAGAGCAGACCTGAGCAGAGTGCCAGAGACTGCAGAGAAGAATGGGTTTTGGGTGGTGCGATTGTGGTTAAGGTGTGCCAGGTGGAAGTGGAACTGGAACTGGATGTGGATGTGGATACGGATACGGAAGGGGCATGGGCATGGATGCAGCGGTGTCTAAGCCACAGCGCCTGAAGTTATCGGTGACAGTTGCGGGCACATCACCAGTAGCTTTCTCTGATTCTCTTTGTCTCTCTGCCTGTGTGTGTGTGAGTGTGTGGTTTGCCCCAGAGTTGTGTGTGGTTGATTGCTGCCATTTAATGTGGGGCTCATCAGCTAATAGTATCGGCTTTGCACCACCCAAGTCCCAAGTGTCGCTTTAAGTAGTCAATTTCCCAGCAAGATCCCAGCGGTCAGCGCCAGCCGCCAGCCAAGAAGCGGAACAGCCACTGCCAGGACTCTAGTGAGACTCTGCCCTGGCTGCGGAGGTCCACACTTGATCTTGGATTCGATATTGGACTGGCTGGCTTGTTGGTGCCCCAACAATGGAATCGTTGCTAAGCTGCTGCTCGAAATGCGTGGGTCGTGTCCCTGGTCGTGCCCCTGCTCGCTCCCCTGCTCGATCTGCCTCTCTTGGCCTGCGCTTTGACGAGTGAAAGCCCCTGGACCAAAGAAAATAACAAGCCAGGCCCAGCCAAGCCAAGCCAAGCCAAGCCGTTTGTCAAATGCATTTCATTTGTAGAAAATTTGACAGTTTTATGGGGAAGTGCGATAAAGTGGCTATAAAACGCAGGGACAACTCTATTCTTTGCTGCTTGTAGGGGCGAGCAGTGGAGTGGAGAGGAGTGGAGAGGAGCGAGGCCTCAAGCTGAACAAAAAGATTATACGAGGTGGAGCCGATTCATGGCAGGTGCCATAAAATGCCACGGCGAACGCGGATTTTCGAGTTCGTAAACGTTCCATAAAAAATTGTAAAAATATCCCCCTCAAAGCCCAAAGCCCCTGCGCCACGATCGATGCTCGTAAATAGTTTTGGGCCTCTTGAGGCAATGAAAACTGATAGATGACAGGCTGCGATAGACACACACAGAATCGAATGGCTAAGCGATAAATGTCTTGCTTTGACAATGTCTAATTTCTATGCCGCAAATGAATCGAACTGCGGATACCCAGCGGGGATGACGGACGGATCGGGTCGGGTCGGGTCGGATCGGGTTCTGTGGGGTTTGATGGTTCGATATTTGAATGCCTGCATTAATCATTAATCGGGCGGATTCTTCATCAAGCTGCCATTTAAATCAACTGGGAAATTGTGCACCAGGCCCAAATGAAATGTCAGCAATTGTGACGATCATGGAGCATGGAACTTGGCCCGTCTTGTGCGACTTATCCCTGGCCTGGCCTATAATACATATTTCCGTTTTAATTAGAAATCAAAACGTTGACGGCTGCCTGACTGCTGCTGCCTTGCTGCCTTTGTGCCCCATAAAGCTAACGAGTTCCAAAACGGCAAACGGCAAACAAAATCCAAAAACCACCAACAACAACGAACCGGTTCGGCAGGCGCACCAAATTGGGCAATGAGCCACGGCATCGGCGAAGGCGATGGTAACGTCGTCGAGGCGCCAGCCATAAACTATTCAGGCCAAAAAATAGACGATAAATTTGTTGGTGCTGCTGCTGCTGCTGCTGCAGTGTGCTGCTAATACCCAGTACTCAGCCGGTTCTTGGTTCTCATGGGAGGTTCAATGAGAGGCGTTTAGCAGGCAGAGCCAGCGCCAGAGCCAGCGCCAGCGCCAGAGACAGCGCCAAAGTTGGTAGCGAAAGAGATTAGCTGTAACCAGAGACGCGCCAACATGCGACTAATAGAACTATTACACATTATCGTGGTCGGTGAGGTTCGCTGTTCGTTGTCCGTTTCCCAAGTAGCATATACAATATATGGAGCGTAGGCCGTTCCCATGGCAAACGACAGACAGTACCACATCTCAGGTGTGGCTCCTTGGTCTCAGTTTCGCTCGCTCATTGGCCGCCTGTGCGCGTGTTGAAAATTGTTAAGCAGTCAACTGGAAAGTTGCTCCACAGATTTATGGGCACTGGGACTCTGCTCTGCTCATATTTGGCCACCTCCAAGCGGACGCCCCGGGACTCGGCTCGCACAGGTGTCTCCGACAAAGCCTAGCGGACTACAAATTATTGTGAGAAAAATCAGCTGTACAGCCAGAAGAAGTTTTGCTCTGCTCGGGCCTGGCCTGGCCTGGTCAAACTCTGATTGATTGACTGACTGAATGCTTTTTGCCATGTGGCTCTGTTGGACGGGCTAACTGGCGGAATGTCTGCCCCACTGACTAGCAGTTAGCCAAGTTGAGTAACTGTTGTTACCGAGATTGCTTTTATTTTTTTTTGTGTTTTGTTTCTGTGGGAGAGCGAGAGCGCCATCGAAATTACGCCGAGATTTTCCGTGATTATCGCTGGCGTTTTTTGGTGAGCAAGTGCTATTGATCATTCCGGAAAGATGTCAGCATTCAGTCGGACTGTCATCCCCCCAACTTAAAGCTGCAGTTTTTCTCAAGCACCGCCAATGGCTATTCTCAGAAGTTGGCTCAGCATTGAATCAATAAACAATATTTATAACTAACAAAATATAAGTAAATATCAATCATAATTAAATTTAAATAAATATAAATAGTATTTGAACCAATACAATAACCAATAAACAGTACAAATTTATTTTTTTTATTTTTATTTTATTTTTAAGTTTTTTCAGCCATGAGCATTATTTGCTTTATTTATAATAATCCGTATTAATTATGTTAGAGCAAAAACAATAAAACTAAAAATAAATAACCCCACATTTTATTTTGTATTTATTTTTATAGCTTTTATTTTTATAATTTGTATTTTATTTATTTATTTATACATATATATATATTTATTTTATTTTTATTTATAAAAATAAATAAATAACCCCACCCACACTTTATTTTTCATATTTATTTTTATAGTTTTTATGTTTTATTTTATTTATTTATTTATATATATATTTATTTATTTTATTTATAAAAATAAATAAATAAGCACACATTTTATTTTGTATTTGTTTTTAATTTTTATTGAAGCAATTAGCATATGGTCCTAGTTTTAAATACAGCTTATTGGCATATTTATTGGCATAAATTGTTGTATTGGTCATGCACTGAAATAGGCAAACTACCCAACTCGATTTACCATGTGATTTGCCTACATCATTCAGAACACAAAACCCATGGGGAGAAATTTAACAAAACGAGGCAATTATTAGTTAAATGAGTTTTTGTTTGTTTGTTGGTGTTTTTTTTTTCTGGCCGGCTTCGCCCTTTTGCTTTCTTTCTTGTATTGTGCTCGTATTAGAGTTTTGAATGGGAATCGGGGCTGCTATTTCATTTGCATGCACACTCGCATTCATTTAAATTTAGCAACAACAATGAGGCAATTTGGCAGCTTCTGCCCCGGTCTCGGCTCTCAATTGAGGGGCCCTGGCACGGGCACGGGCACGGGCACTGGCACCCCACAAAAGGGAGCACTGTGCTCTGCCCTGCCAGCCCCAGATTAATTCATTCACTCATTCATTGCTTTTCATTGATCCCTCGCGCTGGCTGCCCTGAGACCAAGTCTTTGTTTGGGTACTTTGCTCCGCAACAAATCGCTGGGCCATTCTTTTTATAGCCACGCCCACGACCATTGGCTAATCATTGGCTAAACCCCCCCTCCACGCAACTGTTTGCATTTTCACCGACTCCGCCGAATGAGTGGCAGACAGACCACCAGATCTCATCGTATAGCCAGAAGATGTTCTCTGCTCTGCATAGTTGAGTCAGCTGGCGCCTGCCAGCCCTCAGCTGACGACGAACTTAATTTCCATCATCTGCGTCTTTAATTATTCAAAGTAATTAAGTTGATTGCGCTGTAATTGCGCCTGACATATATTTTGGTACGCCCAATTGCCAGTTTCTGCCCTCAACTTTTATTTCTTATTCTCTTCAATATTTTTTTTATGTTACCAGTTAATTTCATTGTCGGCAAACAGAAACGATCTCTTATCGGTTCCATACGAATATCAATCCCTGTTTTGGAAGGTGCAACAATGCATTAATATTATTAATAAACATTGTATTTAATATTTTTATATAAAAAAGCTGAATTTTGTAGGCTAGTGTGACCAGCTTTACGCCGTTTACAGTGGGGCTGCGTTTTGCAGGTGCGTTTCCACGGAATATTCCATTCGATTATTTTTGCGCTTTAAAGCACGTTTATGAAATTTTCTGCCATTGCCAATAATAGAAAATATAAAATAAAACTTCTGCGCATAAAAATGATGGCTGAGGGAACAGGTAGACAGCTGCACAAATTCCTTAAAAAATAGTACTTAAGTCCATGAATTAATGAGCACAAATTTGAAGCGAGATTAGAGATTTTCGTGTGAGAACGACACTTCGACAAACTCCAAAAAAATGCCTGAAAATAATATGGAATAATGATAATAAATATAATAAGAAATGCCTGAAAATAACATAATAATAAATATAATAGGAAATGCCTGAAAATAATATGAATAATTATAATAAATATAATAGAAATGCCTGAAAATAATATGGAATAATAATAATAAATATAATAGAAATGCCTGAAAATAATATGGAATAATAATAATAAATATAATAGGAAATGCCTGAAAATAATATGGAATAATAATAATAAATATAATAGGAAATGCCTGAAAATAATATGGAATAATAATAATAAATATAATAGGAAATGCCTGAAAATTACATGGAATAATGATAATAAATATAATAAGAAATGACTGAAAATAACATGGAATATTAATAATAAATATAATAGGAAATGCCTGAAAATAACATGGAATAATGATAATAAATATAATAGGAAATGCCTGAAAATAACATGGAATAATTATAATAAATATAATAGGAAATGCCTGAAAATAACATGGAATAATAATAATAAATATAGTAATAGTAATGTGACTTCTCGTAGTCTTGTGGATTTACAAAGTTTGCTTGCTGATAGTTTCAGTTTGTTGCTTCATTCCCTCATTCCAATCGTTATGCCGATACCGAGTGCCGAGTGCCGAGTAGAATGGCACCGAAATTCCCTAACGCGTGCCTTGCGGGTTTTATCGATACTTTGTCGCTGGTCTCACTAAAAGTGCCGTTCATGCTAGTCGTTTGCAAATTCAACTAATAAAATTTTTGCAGTTCCCAAATTAAACTTTAGCCAGTTCCTGCAGTGATTCTCGAGCGTAAGTTACGAAGTAATACAATATAAATATTCAACTGCAAGTAGCTTAATTTCCACTAACGGGTCGCAAGGTTGTAGGCTCGCAAAAGCGCAAAAGAAAAACCAATCAGAAAAAATATCTGTGTGAAAAAAGTTTCGCACGAAAATGCTCGCCGAAATGGATGAATCGGAAAATGCAGACCAGGGCCAACTGCAGTCCACCGAGGAAGCCGTCAAACAGAATCGCGGCCTGGCGATTTCGCAGGAGGGCCCGAAGGAGCTGCAGGCTGTCGGCAACGGCATGGCCGGGCAGCAGAGGACTGCCTGCATTACGTTTAGCGGCGGGCCGCCCTTTGATTTGATCAAAGATATCGATGCCGAGGACAAGGTGGAACTCGGGGGCGTCTATCCGTACGTCAGCGATATCTTCTGTAACTACTTCAGGCTGGAGGCCATGCAGCCGATTCGCGTGAACCATCTGGCCGGCCAGATGGCCGTGACGGGCAAGATGCGCGCCACCGTCATCGACTTTATCAACGATCTGCACTTCTACTTCAAAATGGACGACGCGGTCTTCCAGCTGGCCGTCGCCATTATCGACCGCTATCTGCAGGCGGTCAAGGACACGAAGCGCTCCGAGTTCCCGCTGCTGGGCCTGACGGCCCTGTGCTTGGCCAGCAAGTACGAGCAGCACTCCAAGATAAGTCTGAAGCAGTTTGCCAGAATCACCGAAAACACCTACACGGTCGCCCAGTTCCGTCAGATGGAGCTGAAACTGCTGAAGGGCATCAATTTTGATCTTTCGCGGCCGCTGCCGTTGAACTTTCTGCAGCGCTTCTGCAAGGCCGCCGCTGCTACGAACCAGCAAGTCTGCATGTGCAAGTACTTTGTGGAATTGTCGCTGCTCTTTTACGATATGGCCCCCTACAAGCCCTCGGAGATTGCCGCTGCCTCGCTGTTCCTGACGCTGAACTTGCTCAACGACGACGACGACGACGACGGCGCTGGCACTGGCACTGGCACTGGCAGCAATCTCGACGAGAAGTACTGGACCCGCACGCTGGGCTACTACACCCGCTGCTCGGCTCGCCTGCTGAAGACCATCGCCCTGCGCATCGCCAAGCTGCCGCGCAAGGCAAAGGAGGACGAGCTGCTGGCCATCTACAACAAGTTCAAGACTGAAGCCTACGAGAGAGTCTCGCTCAGTCCGGAACTGAACGAGTGGAAGCCCAGGGGACGCCCTCGTGGCCATGCAACCGAAAAGGTACGTACGGTACGACGCTTGCCTCACAGCCATTGCTACATTTTTCATATATTTTCATATATTTTGCAGACAGCTTAATGCTCAAATTCCAATTAAAGATAAAGATGCTGTGCCCTGCTCCATGCAGATGAGCACAGAAAAGCCACAAAAACATTTTCCAAATTCAAAGTAGAATCGCAGCAATCGGCAGGGTACTACGCGGTGCCAACCAACCAAAAGCCACACTTCAAATAAAACAATGAAAAAACAATGAAAAAACAAAACAAACAAGGAGAGAGAGACAGAGAGAGATAGCTACGAGACAATTATAGTACAATTTAATTACCTCCAATTAATATACAAATTATACAACATTTTACACACACAACTTTACACCATTATATAAAGTCACATCCATCGATGTCACTGCACAAAAAGGAATATTAAATTGTATGAGCAGCAGCATAACGAAAAGACTGAACCTTTATTTGTAGTTCAAACGAGCAGCCAGCAGCCACAACAAATAGGTAATTGGCAATTAAGTTACATGGCTCTGCCCATGTGTAGGCCAAAGCCAAAGGAACCAGCACACTCGCAAGCACATAATGTTCCCTGATTAATTGATGCTTGGCTTAGCCCCCGCCACTGCTTCTCAGGCTTTAAGCACTTGAATTTAAATGCATATTACATATAGTACTTTACATAGTTGCCCGTTGCATTGCGGTCTTTGTGGGGTGTGGAAAAATTGCTCAGAAGCCGGCAGCAACATAAAGTAAATACAAATAAATGTGGGCTTTTTTTTTGAAGGTTTTGTAGCTGTGCTCAGGGAATGTCTGAGCCCTGGCTGACCGAACAATTTGTTGAACAAAAACACGCTTTAGCTAGCCAAGAAGCTGATGTCCACACTCCAAGCTGAGCCGCATCCCTTTCTTTACGCTGACGCTTCAAAAGTTGCCAAAAGAAGCCAAGAGTGAAGCCACCCATAGATCCTTGTTGGCAGCTCGCTGAACTACGGCAAGTCACAGTTGAGCTTACAAATAATTACAATACTACATTATTTAATAAATATTCCTTTTCTTTTCATGGTCTGACCCAGCTGTGCTCCCTAACTGGCTGGCCCCAGGGCCGGGCTGCGAGTTTGCCTCATTTACGGCCAGGCCTGATGAGAGTCAGAGAGTCAGATTTGTTGCATATGTATGTAAATGGATCGCAAATCGATGCTGGATTAATGTGCAAATGTCTAGTGGCGGACACTGCCATATGTTCGAGCGCAGATCGCAGTAATACGAGCCGAGCTGTACATATATAAGTCCGATGCAAGACCGATACCAGATGAACTTGCTCTGCGCACGCGCGCAACACGAGCGCTAATTTCGGGCTCTTAATTAATGCGGGCCACGGACCACGGACCACGGAACCAAAATCGAAATCATATCAATATTCAAATGAGATACACCATCTCTCTCGCTCTCTCGCTCTCTTGCACGCTGCTCTAGTCTCACCCTCTCCCTCTCTTGGTATCCCGCCGCGGCAGCTCGTCCAATGGCAGCCAATTTTGGCTGTGCGTTTTGTTTTGATTTGCTTGGGCCTTTTGTGCTCCCAAAATTTATGAGCTTAAAAGTGTTTAGTTTTGTTCGCCATCAGCAATCAGCCAACAACAGCGGACAGCGGACAGTGGACAGCGGACAGCGGACAGTGGACAGTGGACAGCAGCAGGCAGTCAAACACATAAAGATGCTGAAATTTATGCGTATTAGGAGGAGTTGGGCGACTCGCAGCAGAGCGGCTGTGCGCGCGAGTTGGCCAGAACCCGTTGGCGATTGTCGAGCTGCGATTTTGCGATTTACATGAATTATGCGCAAGCACCAGCCAAGCCCCCCCCTGCTCCCTGTGTGCCCCATGCCAGGCAAAATGGGCCTAAAGCCGAGCAGATACCATCCCCAAAAATCAATCGTACTGCCCACAACGGACTAAGTGCCACTGTAATTACGGAAAAACGGTGAGAAGAAATTATTAGAAGAGGGTAAAAAATGGGAAAATATTTCCCCAAATCTATTTGCGGCATTTCCTTCGGAACTATTCCATTCTATTCGTACAATTTGTCGCATATGATTCTAATGTGCCTCTCTGTGCCCACACTTTTGAGGTCTTCCGGGGCCACAGCCGAGCGCCGAGCGCCAAGCGCCTTTAGCTTTTTCCCACGCCCAGCCCACGGGCAGCAAATCAAACAGAAAAAAAAGAAACCCCAAGACATGGTAGAAAACAGACTAAAAATAAAAATAATAATGAACAACGCAGAGCCAGAACAAAAAGGGAAATACTATAAAAGATAAAAATATAAATTCATGCAGGAAGTTGTGATTAAAATTTGTGTCTGAGGGCTGTTTTCCGTGCTTTGATCATGCCAAGACTGGGGTTTTGGGAGACCTCCGATCTGATGACGGCAGTTCAGCGACTCGCCACTGGCATTAGCAGCAGCGAGCGGCAATCGAATCAATTATGCAAAAACTGCGAGCAAGTAAGCTTAGGAAAGAGATTTAAGGCGGCTCCAAAATGCTTCACATAAGCGGGAAATTGTCGCTAAAACTGCGAGGCAGCAAACGCCACAAACAAACAAAAAATATTGCATAATTAGTGAGGGGGAAAAAAAAAACAAGTAACGGGCGGAAAATGGGAAATGGAAGTGTGGAAATCATAAAAAAATGGCAGGCGCGAAAATGGCAGCAACAAACGCGGTTTCTGTCTCTCATTTCGCAGCTCAGGCTGTGACTATGACAACAGCCAGAGCGGCGGCAGGGAGAGAGGATGTGGATGTGGACTGGGAGTGGAACTGGAACTGGGTTGGGATTTGGTTGCCATGATAATTTATCTACGACTTTAAACAACCGCGAATCAGTTGTCTATTTGCGCAGCTTTCTTTCTTCAATATTATGGACGAGAAATAAAAAACTTTAAATGGCGAATACAGCAGATTAAATTCTGGCCATTAGCGCGAATTTTGCGCGCTGATTTTCCACTCTTTTCACCATTTGGCATTACACATGGTTCACTCTGCAGCTCTCTGATTCTCCCCGCCGGTCTTGGCCAATCATTTCCACAATTTGTACACTCGATTTTCGCATAGAAACATTTATCATAATTTTCGACAATTTCATTTGAGTTGTGTTCTGATTTTCCATTTACTCAGCTCAACCATTTACAAGCACAAATTAAGCTACATATAAAAATAAAGAACAAACACAATCAGAGCAGGAAAACGTTCACTTTGAGCATTTTCAAACATGATTGATTAATTGACTTTGCATATGACATGCCATAGCCTGTCCATGGATCGGAGCTCGGGAATTAAATGCAGTCACTCCCATCAAATGGCTATTTAAATACACAAAACATCAACAATGACGACGACGATGATGATAATTGTTACATGTCTCAGTCAAATGAATAAAACGCTGCCGGCAATAAATCTCGAACTAAAGAGAACTTCCATTCGATGCAAGAAATGTAGAAAAGAGACCAAGAAAACTGGCAGCATGATGGCTCAAGAGGTGACAGCTGAAATCCGGCATGCTCCAGTGTAACTATTTATCGTATTTTGTTACTGTATTTATCGTATTTTGTTACTGTATTTATTGTATTTTGTTACTGAAGCGCTGCTCCAACTTATCTACTCGATTATTTTATGGCATTCTCTGCTGCTATTTCCAAATAAAAAATTCCCTTGAGGAGTATGAGAAATAATGAGGAAATTACCTTTCAGCTGCAGGTGAGCGCTGGCTTGAGTTTATTTATTTGGAAAGCCTATTTGGGTTATGATCCTAAGTCATTACTCTAGCCATTATCCCTGGCCCACCTCTTTTTTTTTTTTGCTGCCGCTGCTCCATTCAATTGAATGAAAATTTATTTTCCGCTTTTGGCTTTAATGCGCCAATTGTTTGCACATATCGCTGAACAAATGATGGGCCATATTTTTGCCTTTGCGAGGGGGCTACGGGCTCGGATCGGATCGGGTCGGGTCGGGCGGACTCCAACGTTGGCGAGGGGTGGGGCGGTGGCTGCTCGTATTTGTTCTATGATTAAAAATAAATAAAGCATTACGAGAAAATGCCGCGCCAAAACTATTAAATGCTCGTTGGGGTGGGCAGCAAACTATGCGGATACTGTAGGGGTTGTGGCTGCTAGGGGCAGGGGCAGGGGCATCGGGCAGGGCATGCCATAAGGGTCATAAACATTCTGCGGCACAATGATGTATGGACATGTGAGGTCTGGCCGGGGCTGGGTGGCACCAGCCAGGCCAGGCGAGGCAGCTCCATCGAGGGACAGCTCTCGGCCCCCGATTCACAGCAGGTGCTTAAATGGCGCACAATTAAAGGGTGGGTGGGGGTGCTGGCCACTGTAGTGGAGGCGCCACAGCAGGCGGTAAGGGTAATAAATTTTGCTGCTTGCCTTCGCAGCGACAACGAAAAACAGGCAGCCAAAGGCCAGCTGCAGGTGCCGCAGCATTTGATACCCTCTCAGATTGGTTCACCATCAGCGCTAAATATTTAAACTTGTAGAAAATATGGCATAGTTTTTTTTTTAACCGATAAACCATTTGTTTTTATGTGATTTTTATTTTTTTTAATATTTAATCTCAGGCTCAGAAGTTCAATGGGATCCAAGAAGATTTCCTTTGGCGCATTGCAAACGTCTAGCCAAAATGTTAATACCCTTTTCAAGCATAAAAGAAAAGGGAGAGAGAGAGAGAGGGAGAGGTAGAGAATGAGAGAGAGGAGTGCAAACGTTCCATAACAAAAGCAGCAACTAAAAATGGGACAGGATTTTCTGTGTTCAGTCGCTCCCGTCCCGCTCCTTCGTGCTGTATCATCCCACTGTTTCTTTCAGAGCACACACCCGCTGCCCCGCTCCGCCGCTCCACCACTCCCCCACTCCGCCACTCCACCGTCTCTGTCAGTCCCTCAGTGTTCGTATATCTCTTTTTTGTCATATTCCCCCACTCTCTCTCTCTCTATTTATTCGTAAGCCGCCGCCTCTTCTTTTGCGGTGCTCTTTGTTTAAGTCACGCGCTTCATTGTCACAGCAAAATCCATATATAACTGGCCACCGCCCTCCAAGCACCACCCAGACTCAACACCAGCCCGAGACCGCCCCTTGGTCCTGCCCCCGCTCCAGCCCCAGCCACAACGCAACCGAAAACCGAAAAAAAATCTTTTGGTCAAAATAATAAATTTGTTCAGGTTAATAGAGTTATTTTAATTTATGTGATTTCATGCGGTTTTTTGTGTGGCTTTTTGCAAATGCGTCCCGTGGTTGGAATGACCTCGCCCCCGCCCCCGCAGCCCCTCCACCGATAGTGCCCCCCACTATTAATGACACAACAAGCAAGCAAGCAAGCAGGAAGAGGAGTCCCGAACCCATTGATCATTGCCCGTGTTCGGAGTGGATTTTGTGCACTGCAATATTATGATTTAATTGATTCAATTTTCGTTTCATTTTCTTTTCATTTGGTTCCACTTTTTCTGCTGCTCTTTGTGTCTCATAATTTACAATAGAATCGCTACGATTTATGGCTAATATTAAATGGGGCCAAATGGCTGTGCTAAAAGCTCATCTGGCGGGGCATAAAGTTAAGCAGAGCACAGATTTGGTTTGCTTCCTATTTGGACCTGGACAGGGGACAGCTGCTAAGTACTGGACTGGTTTGTCCGCCTCCGTGGGCTGGTGGAGACTTCCTCTCAAGCACTGCAATCGCAGCACACCATCAAACGGACAACGGACAATTTTCGCTTTGCTTGCCCAAAGTTTTGCACATGTCTCGCGCTGCAAAGCCTCCCTCTAATTTTCTTGGGCAAAAGCAACAGCATCCTGTTGCTCGAATTGAGAGCCAGTGTCAGCGGCCATCAAAGAGCAGTAGCAGCAGCAGCAGCAGCCAGAGCGGTAGCTGGAGCGGAGATGGGGGCCAAATCTTCAGTTGCATTTCCTGTCCAACAATGGGAAAGTGCCAGCGACTGATGATGATGATGATGATGATGATGGGTGATAGCTGGTGATGGCTGGGTGCTGGCTGCTTGGTTGCTGGCTGCTGGCTGCTCACGCAGTCGCAGGCAACAAGTGTTGCACTTAATTTGCATGCAACATGCAGCGGCCACAAAACGCAGCGCCCTCTCGCTCTGGCAACTCCCCCAGCACAAGATTTGCATACAATCAAAGTGAAACGAAATTGATTTGGACACCAACACCACCAACATCGGACTATCATCAGCAGCAGCAGCATCATCCTCACTGCTGCTGGTTTCCATTTAGCAAATGGCAATGGCAACCCTGGCCCTGGCTCTGGCGCTGGCGCTGGCTCTGGCTGCTGCTGCTCAATTATTAATTTCTGTCGCGTGCCGGCGACAAGCGTGGCGGCAGCGATGCGAACTTGAAAAATGATTGCGCATAATTGAAATCGAAATGTAGCCCAGCATTTTGGTTAATGTCAACGCCTCCCAAACGACCACGTCGCCCTGGCACTGCCACCTCAATCCCCCAACGAGTCCCACTCCCACTCCCACATCACACCACGCCCCGCCCTGCCACCCCCCCTAAATACCCGCTGATGACTGTTCAAAGATCAGGCTCGTCACTCCACTGAAACTGCTCCATATTGAGTGCACATTGGCACTCTGGCTATTAATACGATTTGCATATTTAATGTTTTCCAACTGCTGGCAGCTCAGTGCCCGTCTAATTGCCAATTGTCAGTTGTTATTAATTTTAATGCAAATGCGCAAATACTTCAAATATTTGTGCACAGAATATTACAATTTTAATTAATCAATTATTTCACAGTCCCAAATGGTGCACAGATTCGGGATGTTCTCTTTGGAATGAGTCTGGCCTAATAGTTTGCATTCCTCGGCAATAAAATGAATAATATTATTACAAAAAAAAAATTAATAAATAATACATGCATATTACACTTATAAAATTAAACTTATTCTCAGCTGCTTTTAATATTAATGGAACGCAATGAAATTTATTTCAGTGTCCCCCGCCACTTTGTTGATTCATTTGGTTCCGTTTCTGGCACCTGCCCTGAATCGTGGGCGTGCCAGGCCGCTCCATATAGATGTGGGCGTAACATCGTTGTCTGGTTATGTCAATTTTGTTGCCGCGCACAATTTGTCAGACCAAAGACAAGGACCCCCGCCCAACACCCCAACACCCACCAAAAAAATAAACCCCGAAAACAGACGCACGCACGCCTATTGATTATTTTTGCAAGGGATTCGAAAGATCCTATGAATAGACACCGAACCGGGCCAGAACCAACTTGGAGCCGACACCGGACCATCGGTCGTCTGCCCCGCCACAGCATATCGAGTGACCCATAATTATAATAAATATTTCAAAATAGCCGCAACGAGACAAGCGTGAGAATTTTACCTTTGGCTCTTGCATACACATCTTGTGTCTTCTTTGTTTTTCCCTTCTTGTTGGTCCGCTCGCAATTATATAATTAATTATTAACAGCAAACTGAGGCAGCAGAAAATTGTCTGAGGCATGCAAGCTTAATGCCTCCCCTCCGCCCACCATTCGAGTGGCCATGCCTCAGTCCCTGCCCCGGTATCGAGTGGTCAGGTATATCCATCTTTTTCGTGTGCTGTCACAGTGCCGAGACGGCGGCACACTGACAATTGATGGCGATGGCTCCTGCGCTGCATTCGGGGCACATTATTTTAAAATGCAAAAACAACAATTTACATGCCCTGAGCAGCTCCGAAAACAAACTCCGCTATAAAATATTTGCTAAAATATTCTAAAAATATCTCATTGCCAAAAATTGGCACACATTTATTATAACAGGGATTCTAAATAAAACTTATGATTTAATTGATTTAATTGAATCAGTTTAAACTTTAAGGGCGAGCAATTGCTGGGGGAACTATTTCTTAATTTTATTTAAAGTCTCGGGCAACTGGCAAACTGTACCTAAATCCTGTGCTGAATTTATTCAACTGTGTACTTCATTTCGTTAGATTTTAGTATTTATTTTGACGTTCAACTTAATGTTTTGCACTCCGTTTTCGTTTTGGTTGTTGTTGCTGCTTAATTCTTGGTTATTTTGCCGTGCTGTTTTGGCGCGTTAAGTTAAGAGAAAACTTTGCCAGATCGTAAATTATTTTCACCAAAGGCAGGCGGCGGGTAGCGTAGAGAGTAGAGTGTGCTGCTGGGCTGGGCTGGGCTGGGCTGGGGGACGTTGCCAGCAGTAAGAAAACAACGCACTTTGTCTGTTGAAACAAAAAACTCGTAAATTTTCATAATTGCATTGGACACAACATCTCTGTGACCCCCGGGGGCCACTCCCCGCCACCGCCAGCGCCACCGGTGTTCATTTTCGTGGAGCTGTGGCTCTAGATGGGGTTTTTGCGGGTGGCTGGAGGCTTTGGCTTAAGACTAAAACACGATTTCCGGTTGCCAGCCCAGCTAACGGAGAGGTGGAAGAGGAGGCACAGAGACGGAGACAGCGGCAGCGACAGCGGCAGCGTCAGTAACAACAACAACGTGTCGTATGAGCAATGTCTCAGTGCTAAACTTGTGGCGGATGTGTAATCATTTTATCATATTACCCCGTACTCGCAGCCGTACACGTATGCCTGCCCTGCCCTTCCACCCTGCCCAATGCAGTACTCTCTCTGTCTCTCTCTCCCTCTCTCTCTCCTACTCTCTCTCCCTCCCTGTCTGTCTAAAAGCGCAACCCTCTAACCGTAACCGTAGATGAGGTCTCCAGTTGGCCAGCATTTTGTTGATTTTCTTGTGTTGGTCGGTGCCACGTTTCCCTCGTTAAGTTGCGACTTCGTCGTCGTCGTCGTCGTCGTCGTCATCGTCATCGTTGGTCGTTGATGGCGGCGCAAATTCAATTAAATTAAATACATGGCAACAGCCATAGAGGCGGCAGGCAACATGATAAGAAAAAGGTGCGCAGGGGGGGCGGGGTACACCAAAGTTCCGTGTAGGGTCAGACGACTATATGAAGATTTTTCGCACAGCAGCCCGGCCCCCCCAAAGACACTGCCCCAAAGACTAAATGAGCAGAGACCGCTTGTCTTCGGTGCTTCGGTGCTTCGGCGCTTCGGCGCTTCAGTCTCTTGGTCTTTGCATTTAAATTTCCGCTGAATTGCGTTCGTTTGTCGGCCTTCGCTTATAAATCTTAATTAATTAAAGTACACACAACAATAAGCAGGCAAAACAACACACAAAAAAAAACACAACACAACCGAAACAAAACAAGAGGGAAATTTCATTCGTCTTCGACAAGACGGAAAGTTCTCATAGTCTCTCGCACACTTGGGAGGCAGGCCCGGCAGCGTACACTTGTACGCGTACGAGCTGAACATGCCTCGAGTGCCAGCCAGCCGCCAGATTCCTGGGAAGTGAGCGCCGCCTCAAGTGGATGGATTTGGTGCAAGAGTTTTCGGCGAATGGGCCAGGCACTTTCTAAACTTATTGCCCAGCCAGCAGCTAACTCTGGGCTGGCAGTGCCTTCAATAGTTCGGCAGCTGAAGTTCCAGCATGCCTCTTTTTTATTTTAATAATTCAAAGTGCCTTGGTTCAGTGCAAGCATTTAATAGAAATAACTTAAATAAAAATAAATTCATCGATTTGGCATATAATTTCCATTTTATAATTTATATTTATATATTTAAATTATTTTATTTTATTATATTTTATTTTATTTTATTTATTTACATTATTTTACATTATTTTATTTTATTTATTTTTATTATTTTATTTATTTTTGTTTATTTTATTTATTTTTATCATTTTATTTTATTTTATTTATTTTTATTATTTTATTTTATTTTATTTTATTTTTATTATTTTTTTACTTATTTTATGATTCATATTTATGTTCTCAGTGTCGGTCTGCCATATGTGAGCATTCCATATTTATTACAGGAACTACTTAAGCTCGAGAGCTCAATTGTGGCTGCCATGCAGCAGGCAGCCGACAGCAGGCAGCCGGCAGCATTGCGACGAGCAACCTAATAAAGTTATGCCTCAAAGTTAACAGCAATTATGGGGCACAGCTCCAGGAACAGCTACAGCTCCAGCTCCAGCACTTACTATACTTCCTCTCCACACACAATCTGCGTGCCATTTAACCACTGTGGGCATCTGTCAACGCTGTGGGTTGTATTTTCCCGTGGTCATCCATCGGCACATCATCAAAAGCCTCCGAGAACAGTTAGCTGGGCATTGCCGCTGCTCCGAGACGGCACTATCTGTGCCTGTGCCTGTTACCCTGGCAGAGGGTACATTGATTTGGGCTAGATTTGTGTATGGTATAAGCCAGTTAGGCATGCGACTATTTAAATAGTTAGCTGCAGTGGAAAAGTTCGCTCTAAAAACAAACAGCGAAATTTCCAATTTGATATTTACATACAAAATAATATGTGGGAGCATGTTAGATCATTTTTATAACTATAAACAATAATTCGCAATTTAAAATTAATTTTCAGAGCGATGAGTTGACAATGCAAACAAGGGACAAATCTGCAAGGGCATCCAATAGTTTCGGGCCCCGAAGCTAAACTTCCGTTCTTGGCTCTCTTCTCTGTTTTTTTTGTTGTTGTTCTAATCGAAATGATTTTGCTTAATTCATCTTAATTAGAAGCGCCTGACCCGAGAGGCAAACAGCAAAAGGCAGTGGCAAAAGTTTACTGACCGTCAGCGGCAGATCTCGGGCCTCATCTCAGGCAGCTGACGGAAAGTGAATATAAAATAAAATACAATAAAATAATGCGAAAGGGGCGCAGAAGTATATTTGGTGGCGCATCTTTTTCCACTGCTATTTATTTTAATTTTAATTTGCGCTTTGGAGCGCCAACTGCCAGCACAAGAAATCTAAGCCCGAAACCCGACTGGCCAACAGCCGTTAGTTCCCGTTGGGTCGCCGTGAACTTCAGCGCCCAGCGAACTTCAGCTGCCGAGTTCTTGAGAAAAGAGCAAAGTCAGCGGCAGCAGGGGCTGGAGGTAACACAACAAATAATAATCAAAAAGATGAGCTTGGACGGGGCAGGGGCTGGAGTTCGCTCTGACATCGAATGAAAGTTTCGTTGCCCAAAAAAAAAATACGGAAGTTTCTGCTTAAAACGAAACTAAATTAACTTGATTTGGTCGCCAGTTGGCCATTTGGTTTAATGCATTTTCGCGGAATTTGTGTCTCAGACGTTTCGGGCGCCGTGCGATTCCAACTCATTTAAGTTGGGTGCCCTGGCGACGAAACTGCGCTGCGAAGCAAACGAAATAAATCTCAAAAATTGATCCAACTGTCAGCTGTGGAACACACTGCATGGGGTCAAGCACAGTGCTCCAAAAGAGACACAGCAGACAATGTGTTATCCGTGCAAATGGAACTCAATCTAGTGCTCAGCTGTGCCCGGACAAAGTCTAACCGCATGAAGCATTCGAAAATGCAGTGCCAGCAAAATTTTGAGATACGCAACTGCCAGACGCTTGGCTGCCCCTCTCTCGCTCCCTCTCCCTCAACCCCTGCCAACTGTCAGTTGAAGCCATAAACTGGCGCCAAATCATTTGCAACTCTCAATGACACCTGCGAATTGTCGTGTAACACTTTGGTTTTATTTCTTCTTGTTTTTCCCCCCATAGACACACAAGCACACACACGACTAGCTGCTGTGTATGCAAACACCACCTATACACTCGCATAGATTTGATTTTTTTTATATTTTTATTTGTATTTTTATTTGTATTTATTTATGTGCCAGCAACGAGCTTTTGTATTTCAAATCAAAAAGCAAGAGCCCGCGACGCATGCCTACCAGAAATACAACAACAAAATGAATAAATAGCGACTCGAGACAAGACTGGGGACTGGGGACATACAGACAGACAGACAGACAGAGTTGGGCACCGCACCGACCAGAGACAAGGCAAAAATGTTGGTCGCGTGGGCGTTGCGTCTTCAGCGCCGGCGACAAAGCAAAGCAACGCAAAACAAAACAAAGTAATATAAAATAAAATAAAACTAAATAAAAAACCTGCCCCACAACTCTTGCTCATAAGTTTGCATTCGATTTTATTTCTTTGCAACACAAACCATCAAATGACAGAGAAAATGCTAATACCGAAACAAGTTATCTGCCACGAACCGAACTGCAAGCGGGTGCAACCCACTGAGCCATCAGCTTTAGTTGATCAATAAGAAAATAATTTGTGCAATTTGCAGGTCTGACTGCGTACTGGAAAAATGCCGAGAAAGGGCTTTGTAATTGCCTGGCATAATGTTAGCTAATGTTCCCATCGTAAGCGCATTTCAGCGTCGACTTGCAGCTGCTGCTTCGCCCATCGATATCTTTATATGGTGCCAGACGCTGTTTGGTCAGCTTTGCAGTCATTGCTGCCAGTTGCTGTTCAAAATGCTTAATATTAATCTAAAAATTATAAACGCATTTCATTGTGTTGCCGATTTCAACTCGAATCAAGTCAAACTTCAGCTTCGCTTTTGGTCTCTCACCTTTTTGTGTTTGTATTTCGCTTATTGTATTTGAGTCTCTCTGCTTGTCACTTAACTAACTGATTTTTTGTATTGCAGTTTTGGCTTTGGCTTTGGCTTTTGGCTGCCGCTTTTGGTCAGTGGTCAGGGGTCTGACATTGAAACTAAATGGCCAACAAATTGAAAATTCTAATAAATAATTTTTGTGTCTCTTTTTTAACGTTGCGAGGGGCAGGCAGACTCTTTGTGAAAATCAATTATAGAAATAGTAATCGAATGTGAATGCCGCTCCGCTCGTAGGCGACGCACACGATTAATTTGATAGTGGATCCAAATATTTTTGGATATCGTTTTGTCTGTGGCGAAAGCAGTCTTGTTTTTAAATTGAAACCCCGAAAATTAAAACAGAATATTTTATAAAAGTGGCAGCCAGCAGAATGATCTCCATAAAAAGCTCCAGCCATTGTGGCTCTCTCGATTTTCGTTTCATTTGTTTATCTATGGGAAATCAATCTTCTGGCAGCGCATAAAAATACAAAAAATTAATTTGGAAATTTTCTAATTTGAATGCAAATAGCAGACAAGCCACGAAACAACATAAAAACAACAACAACAACAATTTATGACCGGCAATGGCAAATCAAACTGGGTTTCTGTGGCGGCCGATAAGAAGGGTCGCCTCCTCCGCCGGTGCTGGTGGCTTGGTAAATGAAAATAATGTTAACACAATTTATTAATCAGCGAGCCGCGCGCCAAAGTTGGGTCCAACAATTTGTTATATTTCCGAGTGTGGGCCCGACGCGGTGCCCGGCTCCATGGAGCCCAGATCAAAGAGGTAACCCATGGCAGCGTGCCAAATGGAATTTGTCAATGTTCGAATTTGGCAAACGGATCGTAAATCACTCCCGGGCCCAGACTCTGGTTCAGATGCCGATGCCGATGCCGTCTCCGATTCCGAATCCGAATCCGAATCAGAATGCAAATTTCGTTGGTTAGTGATTCAGTTTCGTCATAATCAGCAGCGTCGTCACCCAACTCTATCATAATGATCTTCATTTTGGGGGTAATATTTTACGAGCCCCTCCCCACACCACGTTGAAATATTTTAAGCTGATATTAAAGACATATTTTATATGGCAGCTTAAGATGACTCTAAGATATATTTTAGTGGACCATTTAAAGTAGCACAGCGATTTGTTACAACGCCTGCGACTTGTGTGGGAAGCGGCTGCGTAGTCCCAATGTTATTTCGATTATTTACACGCATCATGGCCGAGTGGCTGTTCTCAGCGGGCGGTCTTGCATTTGGCAATGTCCCCGGCCAAGGTCGCAGGTGCTCGAAAATGAAGCTAAGACAACACTTGAATAATTGCGATAACAGCGAGAACTGCGAGAACTTAATCATGCTGGCAAGACTGTGAGGCAAGCAGCACTCACAGAGTGGCAAATATTTAATTAAATTAAACTAAATTATTATTAAAATAAATTAAACTTAAATATTAAATCATGAAACAGTTAATGTGCTGTTGGTTATTATTTGCAGGCATTTCCCGCGCGGGCTGCGCTTTCCCACTGAAAATTCTCCACTCCCTGGCGCACACAATTCAACTTCGCGCCGTGTCCACGCTCGGATAATTTGTTATGCGCAGGCAGCCCCAAAAATCTTATCAGAAGACAGCCCCGCCAGAAAAGACACAAAACAAAAAAAAACACAAGAAAAACTGAAACTGAAAACGAAACCCAAACCAAAACCCAAACCCCAGCCGAATCTGCGCAACTCGACGGAAAACCCAACCCAGAAAGCGACTTCGAGCTGGCAGGCCTGCCCTGCCCGCTCTTATCAGCGGCCAAACCGAAATCGTAACCAAAGCTGTAGCTGAAGTCCAGTCCAGTCCCCTTGCCATGCTCCTGAGACATCCAACTGGTAGCCCCATTGTCTCTGCTTTTTGGAGTCTCTCTCACATTTAACCTTTTTTTTCGGTGTTTTTTTTTGTGTTTTTTTTTCGGTGGCGGTTCGAAATTGAAAGTTTTTGCTTGTTGCGGTGCTGAAACTGGTTTATTTGGCCAACAACAAAAGCAACAATAGCCAAATCCAAGCGGCCAACTGCAAGCAACTGCAACGGCGGCGACGCCACGGACACAGTGGTGCAAGTTGCCATGCAGCAGACGATCAACATGCAACTGGCAATTGCTGGAGGTGAGTTCGATATATTTTTCCACAGATTATACAAACAGAAATAATCCTGTGCTTATTTCTGCCATCAAATAAACATTTTTTTTTTTCGAAATTTTAAGGGCACTTTGCACCACAGTGGCGCGACGTCAGCTTGCATTCACGGCCCAACCTCAATTTTCCAACATTTTGCGATCTTTTTGGCCGACTTGAGAGGATGACAGTTACGGTCGGTCGGACGCTGCAACGCGCTCATCGAGCGAGCGGCGAGCGGCTTGGAGGGGCAAAGATTTTGTCTTTATTTTTGGTGTGTTTCGGTTTCGGTTTCAGCTTCTTTTTTTTCTGTTTTTATTCGCTCGCGGTTTGCTCAGTTGTAGCACCGAGCATTGCATATAGTTGTGAGTACTCGTATTCCGTTTTTCCGCTGGCTTTGCGGCGTCTTGGTGTGCCCTGCCACAACTAATTTGTGTGCACCTCTCCTGTCAAAGGCGGTGGCAAGCTGGGAGACGTGTAATTGCCATGGCAGTTGGCCGATGAGGGCGTGTTGCCACTCCCAATTACCCAGTTTCTCTCTTTACGAGTGCCGCCCGCCCCCGTCAACGTCGATGTCAGCTCCTTGGGGGCAGCTTCTGCTCCAATGCACGTTTGATATTTGGAGGCTCAGGTTGTTTGGGCAACTTTTTCGCCCCAAAAGTCGACAAACCCGAAATTATTTACAACTTTTGGTGGGTTGGTTTTGGTTGGTTGCTTGTTGGGTTGTTGGCTGCTTGTTGGGTTGTTGGCTGCTTGTTGGTTGTTGCTGTGGTGGCGCACACTTTGGCCTTTACACAACAATGATGACGCATGCACCTGCCAGACAACTCGGTCCAGTTAAACCTGCCGCATGGCAGCCTGGCCGCCTGGCCGCCTGCCTCCCACCTCCCACCTGGACTTGCATCCTTAAAGATTTCTATTTGGGCTTCGGTTGTGGCCCGAAAAGTTTTTGATATTTTTTGGGTGTTTCTTTCCTTTGTGTGGTGCTGTTGTTTATTTTGACAACAGCAGAGGTTTCGCCTCAAAGTCTGGTGCACAATATTTGCAACATTCTTTGGATTTGTTGTCAGATCTCACACCAGCCACCAGCCCCCCCCTAGCCCATCTCAGCACTACGTGCACTTCTTGCGAGTGTAACAGAATCAAAGAACTTGCCGAGGAAGCTGCTGTGAGGTGCTATAAATAATTACAAACAACTGGCAAAAGTTTACCCTCAGCACTATGAACCCTCAGAGCTATGCTGAGCCAGGCCAGGACAGTCCGTTCCCCCCACCCCTCTTGTCTGCTGCCAAAGAAGAGCTCAAGGCAGCTGGTCAAATGTTTGCGGTCAACATCTGGGCTAAAATTTGTCTCTGGTTTTCGTTTCAACTTAACTGGAAATTGGGGGGAACAAGAAAAGGGAAACGTTTGCCCGAAGAGCACGAAATTAATTGAGGTTAGGCTTTGGCCCTAAGTGAGGTTAGACACGATTCGGTTATGAGCAGGACTTGTCGGGGGGCCAAAACACAACGCAAGTTTCCTCTCAATTAATGCCTGAGTTGCCCAGGGAAGTGCAGCCACTGGGACTCGTGCTGCGGCAGGACTGCAACTTCGTTTTTGGCTGATGGAAAGTTCAGATTTAAGTCCCATCGATGAGCGATCGGTCGATCTTGTGCTGGAAATCTTGGATGATATTTTGAGCTGACTTGTTTTTTGGGTACTTTCTTCAGCGGGGCAGCATCGCCGGTCAATCGGATGCCTCTTCAGGCATGCAGCTTTTTCCTTTGTTTCGCGGCACCACCTCACGCCCACGCCCACGCCCACGGCCCGGCTTTGCTGTCCTTATCGTTAGCTGCTTTTCCTTCATTTTACTCAGCTGGAGCTCATCTCCAGTTGACCTCATCCAGCCCTCTGGCTCTTTAGCTGGCAGCTGCAGCTGCATCTTTTGCCATTGCTTGACGGCGTCCATCTGTTGGTCCTGCTGTCGGGCTAGTCGGTCTGTCCGACTGTCGGGCTGGTCTGTCTGCCTGACTGTCTGACTGTCTGACTGTGTTTAATTGCGCTTTAATTAACTTGCATTGTTCCTAGCGACGTGTCGCCGACTGTCCCCCACCGAAACACTCCACGCCATGCGACTCCCCGCCACTCCACTGCCCTGCACTCCCCACCACTCGTTTTTCGTGAATGAGAAGAAAGTGCGGTGGCTGTCAGTTGCTTGTTTGTATTTGTTTAAAAAGTGTTGCAGCAGTTGGGTTCAGCCCGTTGCACTGGGCCGGGATAGCCCCTCCGTATCTCAGTTCTGTATCTGTTCTGTATCTGTGTGTGCGTGTACGTACGTTTGTATATCTGCGAGTTGTTTTGAATGCCAACTCAAACAGTCAAGTGTCGTGCAGTGAACTGTCAATAGAGTGTACCAACATTTCGCTCTGGCAAATAGCAGAAGGAAGAACTTGTTTTTGTCGTAGATGAAGCAGACAGAACAAAAAACACACGCAAACAAAAACCAAATGTAAATTAAAAAGAAACGAAACGAAAGCCAAAGCAGAGACAGAGACAGAGGCAGAGACAAACAGCAGGTGGACAGCAAGGATGCTCTGTCAGGCAGATCCTTGGCGACACGAGACCGCGTTGAGGCAGGCCTGCCAAATGCAGATCTGGCCTGGGAAGTATCTAAGTGAATGATGAATGAATGACACACGGCAGAGTACTGGCTGTACGGGAGCGACTGCTATTGGCTATATTTCTGGCCAACTTAAGCTACTGTTTCGCTGTTCCTTGCTGAGTGGCAAAAAGGGAGCGGAGAGGAGAGGCTAGGAGAGCATATCCTGAGAGCATTGAAGAGCCCATTTACTTAAACGCTAATGCCAATGATCCCAAGCATTTCCTGACAGCAACTTTGGATGGAATGGGAATGGAACTTTGTCTGGCAATTTCACTTTTAATTTATTTTAATTTTTAAATGCAATGGCTGACCCCTGGGGGTTCATTTCTTTATGTTAGATTTATATATATTTATATTATATTTATATTTATATTATAATTTATATTATATTTATAATTTATATTAATTTATTTATATTTATATATATTTACATTTATTTATATTTTATTTATATTATATTTCTATTAATTTATATTTATTTATTTATATTTATATCTATTTACATTTATTTATATTATATTTATATTATATTTCTATTTATTTATTTATTTGCCTGCACTCAAATCCCAGCCTCGTCTTGCTGCACTTCCAACGCGTCACGAATGGAACTCAAAAAGCCAAGTATCCCCACCCCCCCAAAGTGTACGTACAGATGCAGCGCCCTTATCTGGGCAGATCTCGCCCGCTCTCTCGCCCGCTCTCTCTCCCTGCCGCTACCCTGCAGCATGGGCAGTGGGGGCACTCGGCTGGCAGCCAGTCCGTCTGGGCCAACGCTAATGAGACCACGTCTTGGTCTTGGTCCTTATTGTCGTGCTGGCTGCAGCTTCCTGCTTTTCTCTTGGCTTTTGTTCTCCAGACTGCAGTGCTCATACAGCAGCAACAGCCCACCACCCACCACCCACCTCCACCGCCATCCCCCTCATCTGGCTCTCTCTTGCTATTTGCTGACTAATCCATTTCATTGAGAGAACATTTTCCTTTTTATTTTTTACTCACAGCCTCTATGCGCTACGCTCTCGTCTGCGATTAATTTTATGAATGAAGTCAGCATTTCATTCATTCGCGCTTTCTGCTAAATACTACGACTCGGAGAAGAGCTGGAAAAAAAACATAAAAATAATACAGAGCAGAATGTGTGTGGGGTGTGTGTGGGGTGTGTAGGTGTGTGGGTGTGTGTGGGGGTGTGTGAGTGGAAAAATAATCCCGGGGAAATGCAGCGGCTGCAGAAGGATGTGCGCTTCCGTCTTTGGGTATTCCGCTGCTGCTGCTGTTGCTGCTGCTGTTGCTGCTGCTGCTGCTGCTGCTGACGATGTTGTCGTCATTCTGTGTTGCCAATTAAAATGCCACCGCCAGGCACATATGAGTGCCTGCAACCGGGGGCGTGGCAGTCCACAAAACCCAGCGTCTAGCCCCCAATTTGCCAAAGCAGCCGCCTAACGGCAATGGCAACGGCAGCAGCAGCAGCAGCAGCAGCAGCAGCAACAGCAGTGGGATGGCAGTGTGGGATGTGGCGGATCCAGGCATAGCCAGGACGAAGATGATGAGGTAGGATGTAGATGTGGATGTGCATGTGGATGTGTATGTGGAGGTGCAACAGACCCCTTTTAATGACTGTAAATCAAGCGTGCTTTGCAATTTTCCGTGCTACAACACCAGCCACAGGAGCCAGCAGCAGCAGCAGCAGCAGCAGCAGCAGCAGCCCCAAATGCCACATCCGCCATGTTCTGGCATCCTTCAGGCATCCTGCGGCTGGCATGCCACCTCCGCTGCTGCCTGTTGGACTTTTCTTCGCAACTCAGCCAAACACTGGGCTACACAAGTGGGTGCTATGCTGTTTGCAATGGTTTGGCTTCGCAGCAAGTCTTGTGCGAGGCATTCACCTGATTCTGTGCCCCTACAACTCTGGAGTGCCAGTTTTATATGCGAGA
Source organism: Drosophila tristis (assembly GCA_018150885.1). Lineage (NCBI taxonomy): Eukaryota > Metazoa > Arthropoda > Insecta > Diptera > Drosophilidae > Drosophila > Drosophila tristis. Next base: position 1,587,745 of record JAECWT010000086.1, on the reverse strand, counting down.
TTCCATCGGACTTCCATCTGCGATTGCTGCAAGTTTCGGGGGAGCCTGAGCTGTGAATCAGTCTAGGAAAAAGCAGTCTAATTCCATTAGAACTGTCCAAAACACTCGCAACAACATTCACTTTTCATTTGTTTGGTGAGTTGCAGCATCCCAGAATTGTTGCACAGCCATTTAATAATAAATAAATAAAAAATATAAAATAAATAATAAACAATAAATAAACAAAAAATAAATGAATAATAAAAAATAAAAAAAAAGAAATAAATAAATAATAAATAAATCAAATAAACAAAAAAAAAATAATAAAAAAATAAAAATAATAATAAATAAATAAATAAATAAAAAAATAATAATAAATAAATAAATAATAAATAAAAAAATACAAAATAAATAATAAATAAAAAAATAATAAATAAAAAATAAATAATAAATAAATAATAAAACAAATAAATGACTCATGCAGGCAGGCAGTGTGTTAAGAGCAGCGCACTGTGGCACTTATTCGATTAAGAGATCTAACCAGTCGCATGAAACAAATTAAGCCAGGTATTTGGTGGCCATATTAAGCGATTGCCAGGCTTCAATTCCGCGTGCAGTTCGATCTGTTCAATCAATTGAGGCAGCAGCCGCAGACCTTTCTTGTGCCCTGTTGTGCAGTGCCGGCAGCATTGGGGCAACAAACCCGTGTGACATGCGGCTCGAACTTTCAAGAGCCTTGACTGACTTCCAGACTAAGCCCCCAACCAGCCCCCCCAACCGCAGTGCTGCTGCTGCTGGCAATGATGATGATGATGGTGGTGGGGGGGCACCCCCACCTTGCTCCTTGCTCCTTCTGGCTGGGTCATAAGCTTATGGGCGTGGCCAATTAGCATTTGGACATTAGACAGCAGCAGGCAGCAGAAACAAAACAAACAAAAAAAAAACACTATAGTGGAAAAGGGGGTTTCCCTCGGTCCCCCCCCATCTGACAGTTTGCCAGCGGGCCCGAGTGACTCACGTTGCAGCCACGGACCGGAAGTGAATGATGCAGAAAAAGGCACAACAACAGCAGCAGCAGCAACAGCAACAGCAACAACAACGGCAAAGCAAACACAAAGAAATCCTTGGAAGGGACAGTCAGCCAGCCAGCCAGCCCCGTTGGCTACCCCTGGAGTCAAGGCGACTACCGACCCAAGCCGACCCAACCGTGCCGCCCACGCCATGACATGACGTTGACAAATGCTTCAGAAGGGATCGCTGTCTTCGGGCGAGCAAGGACACAGGGTGGCTATGAGTCAGACGACGGTAATCAGTGCACCTGCGTCTGGGCACGCGACTGCGACTGCGACTGCGAGACTGTGCCCGGCGACCCTCCTCCGAGCTGAGTCAGCCAACCGAAAATTGTCCTTTGCAACTGCCCAGACTGCAGGCCAAAGTTGTACCTTCCCACCACTCTTTTTTCGGGGTCTGGGCTGGTCTGGTCTGAGCTGGTTGTTTGGTTAGTGTTTGATAAGCACAAAATTATGCAAGCAACAACGGAACAGAACAGAACAGAACAGCGCAGAGCGGAGCAGAGCACTTGCCCTCAGACAGCCAAACAGACAGACAGATAGACAGCCAGGGGAGATACGAGCAGCAGCAGCAGCAGCAACTGTCTATCAGTGAGTTGTTCATTCGTTGATTCGTTGATTCATTCAGTCTGTCAGTCGTTTGGTCTTTCAGTCGGTCTGCCTGACTGCCTGACTGCCTGTCTCTGTGTCTTTCTCCTGGCTTAATTGCCCGAGCACGTGACAGTAATGAGGTACGGGGACGGGGGCTAACCTAATCGTCACCAGCAAAGAAATGCGAAACTAATTGAATGCCCAACTTGGCTGACAATTGCTGAGACCTGGTCACCTTAATTGAAATAGTTGCAGGTTGTTGTGTTGGCTGCCAGAGCCCAAAAAAAAACAAAATATCCTTTACCACTCAAGCAGTTTGCATTCAAATGAATGTCGAATGAATGTCAGATGCTGCCAATTGATACAATAATGCCGGTGGGCCTTGTCTTTGCCTGTCTTCTGACTCCTCCATCATCCTGAAATAGCTACGTGTAAATCCCCATTACCCCATTGGATATTTTAGGTATACGAAGGTGATTAATTGCCAAAATGAGAGCGCGCACATCTATTTACGATCCGTTGGGCTTCCAGCGGGATCTTTTTTCAAATTAGCTTTAACCCCAATTGACCGTGGAAAATCAATACGAAATTATGCAATGTAACAAGCCCTCAAATTGCAAAATTATTGACCGAATGTGGCGAAAATGTAGCGGAAAATGAATCCATAAACTAGAAATATTTTAGGCCCACCCACACAAATCATACATAGCATATAACCGCCCGCCCCAAACACAAGCCCCATAATGCTCTTACTACAACCCGAATTGAACCTCATTGTCACATTACAAGGCCTGATTTTGGGAATGTTTTTCGAATGATTAAGCAGAAATAAAAATTAATTAAAAGTAGAAACAGTTAGAGAGCGAAAAAGTACGATAAATAAATGCCATGGTCGAGTATGTAGAGTGGAGTGGGAAAATTATATTGCCAGGCAAAGGAATAGACCACTAAAATATTTGATTAAATATGAAACTGTGCGGCAGACAAAAGCGCAGAAGAGCAGAACTGAAAATGAAAAATATTCAGCGAAATGTTTTCCCAATTCAAAAACTAATTTATTGTATTTATGTGGCCAGCTATAGCTAACGAGCAAATGAATGCAGGTGCTGCAGTTGGAGACTGTTCGAAATTATGCAAGTGCCTGGAAATTTATGGCTAACCCGAAAGTGTCATCCAGTTGAATCCCTTCCCCTACCCGCCCCTTTTGGCACCAGCCAAAATTCGCAGAACAAAACAAGTGCCAAAAACCAAAAACAAAACACAACAAAACGAAAAAAAAAAATAGTGAGATGTACAGTGTTCGGCAATTGCCAGGTGGGAGCAGTGCTAATCAAAATAAATGTGTGGCTTAATTGCTGAATTATTGTTTAGTGGCACAAAGGGAATTTCCATGGCAATTGTGTGCGTTCTGGCTGTCGTCATTGAGGGTGCATTGAGGCCAGTTTGGCCTACCAGTTTGAGTTTGAAAATTAAAGTTGCCACTATTCAAAGCTAAGCGAAAAAGTTCACAAATTCACACACAGACAAGAGCAGAAAATATAGCAGCTCTCTTATAATATATAATATATATAATAATAATAATTATAATATAATATACATAACTTCTCGTAGCTGCATTTTGGTATTTTGTATTTTATATAATTTGTATTTCCGTTGCGAAAATGATGCACTGTACCCACTTATGTATTTACTGGGTATTTTCCAATTTGGAAATGCACTCGATGCTTTTCACTCAGCTGGCAGACTCGCACTTATTCTTGAACTGAATTTTGTTCCTTTTCTGGGTCGGCATAAATCTCTTTGATTTGTGATTTGTGATTTGTTGTTCTGGCGGCTTGTTTTCATAATGAGGCGCAAAGAGTTGAGGCGAGGCGAGGTGAGGTGAGAATTATGAAAATGTAGCAGCCGGACAGCTGCTGCTGTGCCAGTGGCAGGTAAAGGCTGGAGCGAGGTCCACTGGCAACTCCTCCAAGAAGTGGACACATTAATTGCTCAGAGAGAGACATACAGACAGAGAGACAGAGAGAGAGAGAGAGAAGGTCGCACACGCAAAGCAAACCACTTGGCACCATCGCTCCTGGATCTGATGTCTCGCCTCGTTCAGAAATTATAGATTAAGGCAAATTATGATTCCGAGTGTCTGTCCCTGGCAGCTTCAGTATTTCTGTGTGTGTGTGTTGCTTTGTGGGAATGGGAATGGGAATGAGCATGGGATTGGGATTGGAATCGGGACCGGGAGCGGGGATCGGGAGTGGGGCAGCCCGACAATGACATGCTAAAGATGCCAAGGATTCTAGACGGGGCACGTCCAGTACATCTAATCCAAAACGGCAGCCTCATTTCTGTTTGTTAATTACACTTTGGTGTGTGTAATTTTCACAGGATCAGAAGCGCAGACGTACGCACCGACACCGGGGCGCACAGGAAGCCGTCGCCAGGGTCCAAAACAGAAACGAAAATATTTTCAAAGACCACAGGGGGTACAGGTACAGAAACACACAGCTACACAGGTACATACATATATATATATATACACATGAACATGCACGTGCATGCATGTGTGCAGTATGTGGGTATAGGGCATTGGGCCTACAGGTACAAAGTGACTTCACACAAAACTAGATAAGAAGAGACGCGCAGACACGCCACGAACTGCAGCCAGAAACGACTCGGGAGTACCCTACACGCACGCATGTTTGCTGCTGCGCTCCATATTTACCAGCTTCCTACCTTAGCCTCTCTCATCCATCCACCAGTTACTGAGCTCCCTCTCTTTGCTCTCTCTGTGACATATTGGAACACAACTGGCTCCTTCTGTATTGCCTGCTGGCGCGGAGTAGCGCTGAAACGGTATGCCCTCTGCTTGCAGGGTAGCAAGCGAAGAGAGCGGCACGGCAAATGTTGTGCGCAGAACAAAAGAGCGGAAAAAATGCAGCGAAATCAATTGCAGCGAGCAAACGGCACGTCTGTGTAAAAGGGATGGCAATACGCTATGTGCGTGTGTGTGTGTGTGAATGGGAAGGGGGGAATGCAATATTGCTCTTGGCCAGCGGGAGGGTCGTGGTAGGCGGCGGGGAGCGGAGCGGATCGGGTGCGATGAGACACACGCACAAGCGTAAGACACGCACAGAGGTTTGAGTCTCACTATTGTTGTTGTTGCTGTCGCTGTCGATCCTGTTGCAGCTACCGGAAATGCAGCACATTGCACCAGAGAGCGAAGAGATAGGCGCGCGGGAGCGGCAGCGGCAGCGGGAGAGTGGCAGCGCAAAGGGACCGTGCAAAGATGATGAAAAAGAAATCCAGCCACGAATGCCGTTCGTGCGTTTGCACTCGTTTCAATCTCCACTCGTCCCTTCCATCGTCCCACTCCCACTCCACTCTCCCTCTGCGGAGAGACACGCAGCAGCTGTGTCTCGGGTTCCGCTGCTGCGAGAGCAGAGGATCGCTCCCTACCGAAACCCGGCACAGGGCCGGACCTCGCCTCGCCTCGGTACAACAAGGAATTAAGCGATTGCAGATCTGCCCTGCCCGCCCTTCTAAGACGCTACGGGGAATATCGAATTAATTTTTGCAAGAATTTTATTTTTAGACGCCGCTCTTTGAGAACTTTGAGTTCTCCTATGTCAGGAAATTGAATTTCTACTCCGGGCATTTTCGGATCATTATCGAAGCAGCGTCGGATGTGAACTTTTGAGCAGCAGTTTCATTGGAATTTCAGTTTCAAACAAATTTTGCAGCTCAAAAATGATTCAAATAGGAGAAAATGAAGCGACGGATTGGAACCCACTCGAATGAGACAATTATTGAGCAGCATTAAAGTCTATATTAAACCTTTGACCATTGCTTAATGCAATAAATGATATTTTCCGGTGCAGTTCCAGCATAAAGACGCAGGCCGCGGTGCGCGGGCTGTGAGTTTTGTGCTGCTCTGCCAGAGCCGAACTTAATCAGCCGCATTAATCGCATTACAAATTGTCGCTAGTCTGCATTTTTTCCCATCGCCGTAGAATGACAAAACCGAGGGAAGAACTGAGAAAATATTCAGCGCGGAGTACCAAAGAAAATGTCGCAATGGAAAACTAAATGGAATAAAGTGCATTGATGGGATGCCAGCGCTGGTGCACTTGTTCGCGTTCATAAATGAGACACAGCCACTCCCTCTGTCCCTGGGCCAGACTGACCTTTGTGGCCCCTTCTTGCCAGTCGACGAACGCGAGTTGGGGATGTGGATGTGGCAGGCAGCTGTAGTCCACATGTGCTGCTGCTGCTGCTGATGTTGCTGCTGCTGATGTTGCACCTAGTAGTAGTAGTACCCGGCGAGTGAATTTAATTGACACCCCGCCGATGGGCAAAATCTGCGACTGCAATTAGCTGCAGCTCCCACAGAGTCACAGATACAGATACAGCTGAGAAAGAGACGGATTCTGTATCGGTGGATGGTTCCCACATGCCAGTGACTCCGTTTGGGCCAAGGTTGGAGCCAACAGCCGATCGGATCGCATCGGATCGGCGCAGATCGGATCCCCCAGTTCTCTGGCCCACTTGAGCCACTTTTTCTGGCCTACAAATTATGCAAAAATTTTATAACTTTTACTATGTACAAACAAAGAGATGAAGCAGCAAAGAAATGGGATGGGGGAGTGGCACCTGTGTGGCAAGGTGTGGCAAGATTGTAACAATTCTCAAGCGGGACAAGGTTGCCAATTGACTGTGAACAGAGTCGAGGAATGCGGCTCAAGTGGCTGATGGTTGCCAGCCCCGAGGAGGAACAACAGCCCAGATTATGATGGATGGGATCGCTTTGGGACAGCTTCAGGCAGGTCTCAGCTGCGCTGGGGAGAGAGATTCAGATTCAGATTCAAATTCAGATTTAGATGGAAAGCATAGAAAGGCAGATAAAATTGAGGCCCGCTGCAGCCAGTTACAAATATTTGAAAACATTCTCAACGCATTAAACGCAGCTGACTAATGTCACTGGAATTGCGATGGCAAAATGCTGGAATATTTTTGGAACTGTACAGCTGTTCATTCTTTGTAATACAATTCCCTTAAAACCAGCTCCATAGATCACTTTGGAGTACTCGGACTCGTACTCGTACTCGTACTCGTACTGGCAGTTGCTTGTAGACCTCTGTTATATGATCCAAAACAATTCAGAAATTTGCCTTCAACCAAAATTCAAGTGCATTTCAAGTGTGTGCATTCAAAAGTCTTGCGATGATCCCAAGAGTTGCAACTTTCAATATATTTTGAAAAAATATTTCAAGAAAATTATTCCTAAGCAGATCTCTGCCCTCAGCTCTCCCTCTGCCTCTGCTTCTGCCTCTTCCTCTTACTTTATTCTGGGGTTTTCCGAGATTTCAATTGTCATTATTTTTAACTGATGCGGAAGCTGGGAGAGGACAGCAGCGAGAGATTCGAACACGAAATGGGATTTCAAATGTTTATTGTGTGAATTCAACACTACCTGTCTCTGTCTAGCTCTCTCTCTCTCTGTGTGTGTGTGCTGTAATAACAATAAGCGTAGAAAGGGGGGGGACACTCGGACAAGATAGTATTTAATAGCCCCCCGGAGACAAGAGTTAAGCGTGTGAGAAAAACCAAATTCCAGCCAAAAAAAAAAAACCCAAGACGGCCAGCGAACGGCAGAGAGGTGTGCCAGAAATTATTGTAAATTTTATTTAATTACTAATGAAAATATCAAGGATAGAAACACACACACAGCCAAAGAGAACACAGCGAAAGAGCAGAGGAAAAAAGAGACAATAAAGCTGGAAACGAGAACGGCAAAAAGAACAAGAACAAGAAAAGGGCGATCGTAAAAATGTCAAGCGGGGCCGGAAGATCCCAAGAACTGGCGGCAGAGGTCAAAGATGACCAGAACAAAACCCGAGAGAAAAACAAGACAGCAACACAGAGAGAGAGAGAGAGGAGGTACACATAACCTTTAGTGTTGGCTTCCACCCACACACACACACAGAGTGCCCTGGCCTGGAGGAGTGATTGGAGCAACAAGCCCACAGATCTAATCGAAACCCATTCGATCATCATTCAAATCTCGGAACTTTCCAGCCAATTGACATATCTATAAAAAAAATAAGCAGGAGAAGAGCAAGGGGAACCGAGATGATCTCGGGGCCTGGTGAGAACACTTTCGATCAAAGTCAAACAGACTCTCCCAGCTGGCAGCGGCAGCGACTTTGGCTTCGAACATAAAATTAACAAAAATTTGTTTCCCAAATGAACAGAAAAAAAAGGCAACTAGATCCTTTTTTCTGTCTCTCTGTTCTGTCTCTCTTTTCCTGCCTCCAGATCACGTCTCGACCTTTTCCAGTTCGTTACAAACAAAATCTTATCGTCTGCCCCGACCCACACTGCCAGCTCTCATGTGGTAGATACATAGATAGAACAGAAGATGCAGCGATACAGACGCACACGCACACAGGCAAACTAATGATGCTCATTAGATGTCTTTAATGCTCATCAAACGGGGCAAACAGGGAAAACCATTTCCCAGACAGTCAGACATGGAGATCATTCGTAGAATTACTCAACAGGCAAGTAGACAATTTTCTGGTTTCCCTTTTTCGGAATGCCTCTGCCTGTTGCTGTTGCTGTTGTTGTAAATTCTAGACAATTTGCAGTTATTTTTAGGGCCAGGCAGTGAGAGAAAGAGGGAGAGAGAGAGTCAAAATGTTGAGGGAGTGGGGGAGTGAGGGAGCCATCCTCATTGAGGACTGAGTTCTTGAGGGAGTGCATGTGCAAGCTGGGCTTGCTGGCGTTTTATATTTAGACAAAGCACTTAAGATTTCTCTCTCTCTCCCTGTCACTCTCTCTCCCTGTCACACTCTCTCTATCTATCTGTGCGTGTGGGATTGGGGGTTATGTGGGGGATCTCTGTGGTTGGTTGATTATTTCCAATTTCGTTCACAGATTTTATGCGGTTAGCATGTGTCGAGTTCTCCGGGATTAAGTGGGATTTTTATTCATCCAAATTTATGTTTGGCAGCTTTACAATTTTGACTTCTCATCGTATGTACATACATACATATACATTCGGAATGCCCTACTGTTAGATAAACAAAGTGCTGTTATCTAATGATATGTGTAAGATTATTAATAATATAAATTTATATATAATATCATATAATAGTATAATAATATTATATAATATAATATAATATAATATAATATAATATAATAATGTAGCATAATAATATTTATTTAATATATAAATTTATATTATTAATAATCTTATATATTTTATTTGATAACAGCTATTTGTTTATCTAACTGCAGGGTATTTATATGATATAATATATAATATTTATATAATATATAATATAAATAAATATAAATTATATAATATAAATTATATTATAAATATATATATATACATATAAGAATATTGCTAAGCTAAAGTTTATTTTCCATTTTACAAATCAATCATCTTTTTCTTTTTGTTCAGCTAAAATTATTTATAAATTAAAGTTGTTTAATTAAAATTAAAGTAAAAAATAATTTTGCTGAACCATTTCCAAAGAATTCTTTTGCTCATATTTACCACTTGCATGGCTTAAAATTAGTGCAACATTTTGTGGTGATTCGGATATGATTCACCACCTCTTCCACCCACTTTCGATGCCACCCTTTATCTCCAACAAATCACAAACTTTGCCATGTGAATAGGAAAAAAAAAAAAGTACAAAAAATTATAAAAAGACAAAAACAAAAACAAAACCAACGTAAAACTGAGACCCAACTAACGGCATAATTACCAAGGGGTGAGGGGGGTCCACCTACCCCCCTCATGTTGTCGGAGTTGTGCAGCTGGAGCTGGAGTCGGAGGTTTTTCCACCATTTCCAGCGCCTTTTGCTTTGATAATTTGTAGTTTTTGTTTGTTGTTGTTGTTTGTTGTTGTTGTTTGTTGCCGCTGCTGCGGAAGCGGGAACGCCACTTTTTGTCTCAGTTAATTTGTTGTTTTCATTGAAAGTTGCGCAAAGTGCACGGAATTTCCCAGGCCAAAAGTAAAAGCTGCGCGCTGAGGTGTTGTACGTACAAGGCCCCGTTTGTGGCATGCCCGGGCCTAATTAAGTTACCCGCTAAGCTAAGTACGCGCACTAAAAGTCAACTGCAACAGCAGCAACAAAAGGTTATAAAATTATCAACATATTTTGTATGGCAAAAGATACAGAAACAGAGGCAGAGACAGAGAGACACAGAGACAGAGACAGAGAGAGGGAGCGGGCAAGAGATTCAGATTCAGAACTAACGATGGCAAATAAATTGAATTGCAGCGAATTAAATCAAATGAAAATAAAAGTTAATATCAACCAAAACTGTGAAACATGTCCAACAATTTTTCATTCATCCAATTTGTCGCGTTCCTTCTTTCCATTATAAAAACTGATGGACAAAGACAGCCATCGAAATCATCATTTATATATGTACATATGCAATACATATACATATGCATATATATGTACATATGTACCAGGCAGTGGCATATATAGTTTAAGCGGCAACCACATTCTATATAGAACAAGGCACCGTCGACTGTACTTTTTTGGCGACCCGAACACAATCCACTCAATTTGCATGGCAGCTGCTTTAAATTTGTTTTCCTCAGTGTCTTTTTTTTCCACAGATTTTTATGCTGTTCTGCTGTTCTGTGTTCTGCGTTCTGTGTGCTGTGTTTTATACCCAAAAAAGAGTTAAAGAGTTTAGATTTGGTGTGTAACACAGAGAAGAAAATTTTCCGACCCCAAAGTATATATATTCTTGATCAGCATCAATAGCCGAGTCGATAGAGCCATGTCTGTCGTCCGTCGTCCGTCTGTCCGTCTGTCCGTCTTGTTTGACGCCTGGTTCTCAGAGACTATAAGAGTTAGGGCAACCAAATTTGGTTTCAAGACTCATGTGATATCACACTCTACAAGTGTATTTCAAATTTCGCCCCGCCCCCTTCCGCCCACAAAGGACGAAAATCGGGCAGGCACAATTAAAATACGATAAAACTAAAAACGCAGTATCGTAGAGAATGACCATATCACCAGATTGCTGAACATGAATCAGATCGGATCATAATTATAGCCAGAATGAAGAAATTAATTTTCAGTTGCTTCCCCCCCCCCCTGCAAGACAAACACAACTCATTCTCCCCGCTCGCACACTCTGCCGCGTTCAGTGCGCGAGCAACCCCGAGGAGATGCAGAATATAAATGGTACATCTATAATCTACATTTTAGATGTAAAATATACATTGTAGATGTATATGTAGATAACAGATGTAGCAAAAAATGTAAAATGTAAAATTTTTTTTAATTCTAAAAATCATATCTCAAAAGTATTACTGACGGTACGGGTATAGTAGAGTCGCGTCCCCAGAACGACCCCGTTCCTTCTCTTTTTGTGTTTTCATTATTTTGCTATGTATAAATCTGAAATAAATCGTTGTCATTTAAAATTCAGTCAGTGGCGTCGCAAATAAATCAAAAATTTATTGTAACGCATTTAAATACATGCATATTTCATCTATAAAACCAAAGCTGGGCTGGAGCCAGCGAAGGTGTAATCGATGGCGGGGCCCATGCCCACATATCTATGCCATCTTGTGCCCCCCTTTCTGGCTGATCGGGCGAGTGCAGGGGCTAAGCTGCGGCATCAAATTTGCCAGCAATTTCTCTAAAAATGGCACAGGAACTCTACACAAATTCTACACAATATATGCATACGTATACAAAAAACCTGCATGGCTTAATGAGCTTATGCCTGGGATTTATGGGGATTTCCATGCATGCATACAATGCTGACGGACTTTTCGTTTGCGGTAGCCATGCTCTGGGCTGTCAGCAAATAGTTCAATGAACCACCAAAAAAAAAAAAAAGGATGCACCAAAATCTGAAACATGCAGAGGCACAAATCACAGCTCAGATCACCGTCGATCAATCAGGCGATAAGTCCACAAGTCCGCTCGCGTATCCAAAATCCAGCTGATAAGCGCGCTCTCAGCTACTGCCAGGGGGGGGATAAATGCAAGGGGGCTAACTGGTTTGTTGCTCCGGGGGAAAGTAAAGAAAACTGTTTAAGCTAATGCATAAACTTGATCTGTTTGGGCAGAGCATCTAATAAAGTTGTCAGTTGGCAGATTAAGTCCCAACCCCAGCCCCACGCCCCTTCAGCCGTGAAAAACTTAATTGAAAATTGAGTGAGCAAAGCAAAAAAAGACAGAGAGAGAGAGAGAGAAAAAGCAGCAAAGTGAAGTGCAGAGAAAAATCAGAAAAACCGCAAAACAAAGTCCACGAGCTGCGTCATGGTGGCCCCAACGTGGCCCCTTAAGCGCTTTTCCACATTTTCAAGTTCATTGTCACTTGCACAGATAGCGAGGAGGCGGTGGGGGGATACCAAAAAAAAAAGTGAGAGGTGGAGATTGGAGATTGGAGATTGGGACCCCCTCAAAGGCAACGACAACGCCAGCGACGGAGATGGAGCCGGAGACGGAGACGCCAACGACCGCTAACCAAGAGCTCCAAATGCCATAATCCAATTATGAATTTTCACATAAATTGTTACTCAGCCACGATCTCAGCAGCGAAATATGTATATGTACATATATTTTTGATGAAAATAACTCCCCAGTTCCCCAGTCCCCCCCTCCGACACTGCTGTGTACATAAGTCCCTGTATCAATCGGCCCAGCCTCCTCCTGCTCTCGCCTAATAATAACAATAAATTTCCGAGCATGAAGCAATCCAATGAAATGACGACGAGAGAGACGCAGAGAGGAAAAACTTCCATGCTGAAGTTGGTGACAATTTCGAAGGGGTTCGGGCTGTGGCTGGGGCTGGGACTGGGGAGATTACTCGTACTTTATTTTTATCAGGCAGCGATGATAATGCTTGGTAATAATTACACACCAAAAAAAAAAGCAGCTGGAGGAAGGGCGGGAGGAAGGGCGGGAGGAAGGCTTTTGCCTGATTCAGATTGAACAGAGATTTTTCTCGGAATGGGGGCCAGAACTCGGGGAGTGAACTCTCTGGCGCTGGGTCTGGGTCTGGGTTTGGGTCTGGGTCTGGGTCTGGTTGTGGGACGGGTGGGGGGTGTGCTTTGAGTTGACTCATTGAAACTCATCAGGGCGACAACGTCAACGTCATTGTCAGCTTGCAGCCTGCAGCCTGCAGCATCCATCCACTCATGCTCTCAGCCCCATTCCCAGTTCCATTTCCATTCCCAGTTCCAGCTGCAGCTACAGCTACAGAGCATCAACCCCCCCAATCCGTCCCCAGCATCATGATGTTGGTGTCTGGGTCTGGGTCTGTGTCTTCAGCGTTCGTCTTCGTCTTCGTCTTGGTCGTCACTTTGAGTCCCCATTTTGCTTTTCTGCTGCCATCAAACCCATCGAGTATGACAATTTCATTTATTTTACATGATTTTTACGCAGCGAGTGTCACAATGGTTGAATACATGCAATATTCATGCCTGGTGCGGCAGGAGGAGTGCTGGCAGCGGAGGAGTGCAGTCGACACTCCATCGACTGCATCTGCATCTGCCTTTGCCGCTGTCTCTGCCGCTGTCTCTGCCCCTGTCCCTGTCCCTGTCCCTGTCTCTGCCTCTTCATCTCAGAAGAAATGCTGGAAATTGCTGGCTGTATTCGTTTAATGAATGTCTGATTGAGTTATCTATTAATATGATCAATCATTCATTGCACTCGCCGCTCTCTCGCACAGAGACTCATTCGAAAACAAATGATTGCATTGCAGTTGAGCGAAGTTTGTCTAGCAAACTGATTCATTTGGAGGGCGGATTTCCAGAGCAAATTACACGATTTATTCCTTGCAATGGCAGTGTCTGCATAATATAGTTTATAGCTAATTATTCAAGGTATTTCTGTGCATTCAAAAATCAATTTCAAACTGATTAAAAATAATATAGTTTATAGCTAATTATTCAAGGTATTTCTGTGCGTTCAAAAATCAATTTGAAACTGATTAAAAATAATATAGTTTATAGCTAATTATTCAAGGTATTTCTGTGCATTCAAAAATCAATTTCGAACTGATTAAAGATGGTTTAGTTGATCGTTAATTACTTTTAGTTTTCGTTGGTTCCATGAACGTTTCAATGAGTTTTTATTTTTACTATTTATTTATTTATTTTACTGCTGCACATAAATTAATTCCAATTTAGAAATTCCAAAGATCTGTTGCCTGCTTGCTCGTATTATTCGTTGATATTTCTTGTTTATTGTCACTCGTATTATTCAAATAATAATCCAAATCGTTTCAATATCCCTCAACGCTCAGAACTTGCTGCCGATTTCCCATTCACTGCGTTCTGTGTTCGATTTCGATTTCGATTTCTTTTCGTTTTTATTGGGGTTTTGCTTTCCCATTGTTGGGCATTTGCCGCTCGCCGCTTGTATTAATATTATTATTATGATGTATATATTTTTCATATTTCGGTTGTGTGCCTGGTGTGTTTTTTACTCTGGGTTTTCATTATTATTATTATTATTATTTGGAGTTCGACTGGCAGCGCAGCGCGAAGAGGCTGCAAAATCGCCGAAAAGGCACGTAGCTCATTGACGGAATGGAAAACGGGGACGGGATCGACTGAGGACTGAGGACTGTGGAACTGCGACTGAGGCTGGCTGACTGGGGGGGTGACTGGTGGTAACTGGTGGGCAGGGAGCGGGGGGGGATTGCCCTGAGACTGATGATGACGGGAGCTGAGACAGGGCCGGGCCACTTCACCACGTTGCCGTCTGCCACTTTGCTTTCATTTCAGAATTTTTATTTGGATTTTTTCTGTTGTTGTGTTTTTTGTTCTCATCTTTTTTCCACTTCGATTTTCCATTTCTTTATGAAAATTGCTGATAATCACAGCACAGTCCCCCGCCTCCGCCCCCCTCTCACACCCAATCTCCCGCCATGCTCATTCTCATTACCCAAAGTGCGAGGAGAGCAGCCCAGGCGGCAGGCACTTGCCGCAGATCATTTGTGTATGCTGGGGGGGTGTCTCATTCAGATGGAGTTTGGAGGGGAGTACACAATCAGAGAGGTTCCGATAGGGCTTGCTCGGGGGGCGGGGGGGCTGGTGTCTGGCATGCAAAGCGACAATTGTGAGGCCGATGCTGCGGTCATTCAGCTGCATGTCCTGGCATAACTATTCCCATTTGTGAATAGTTAACAAGTGAATGAATGGCTGACTGACTGAATGGCTGACTGACTGAATGGTGGGTGGGTGTTGGGTGGGTGTTGGGATGGCTGCTAGCCAAACGCCAAAGATTAGAGCGAGAGAGTGAGAGCGGCGTCGGCGGTAGGCCCAAACCGAGTTCGAGTTTCGAATTACAAATGAACAGGAGGACAAAATGCTGCCAATTTTAATTACTTACATTTCACTTTTGTCAAACGAGCGAACGGCGGCAGGCAGGCAGGCAGGCAGCCGGTCAAGTGCACACACCACCAGCAGCAGCAGCAGCAGCAGCAGCTCCAACTCCGATTGCCTCCCACTGCAGCGGCGGGCTGGCTCCCAAACGTGCTATAAACCGGTGCACGCACCACAGGAGTTCCCCACACACCACACCACACCACACCACACCACACACACAGCCCTCTCCGGGGCACAGTCCACGCCAATCCTCGACAGACGTCGGCCGGGCAACCAGTCCGCCAGCCAGCCAGCCAGCCAGTCACGACTCATCGAGTCGCTGGCAGCTGCTTTTTAACTAATTACCGTTGCGCCATTCACCTTGAGCCGGCCGCTTGTCCGTATCACCCAAAACCGTATTATTTGTATTTCTCTGCTCTCCCATTTGATACCCTCGAGGGCGGGCATGATGACGCAAAAGGCGCTTCAGGCAAGGCAAAAGAAGGCTTTGGCAATTTCCTAGACATTCAAAATAGTTTGCATCGAATGCAGATCACCAAATCCCACAGCTATCCATTGGGACGATCGCTTCACAGGGGATTTTCCCTGTCCAGTAAGCAGGATTTTACGTGTATTTTTCTTTTCTTTTCTTTCATTTTCTTTTATTTTATTTTTGTTTGTTGTGCAAATTATTTAGACAGCGAAAGTAATCGTCAAGAGTTGGCTGGACGCTCGGACAGCTGGAAAGACGGGGAAAAATTTAAATGAACTTGGCCGAGGGGCGGCCAAAGCACTGGCTGCCAATGCCCCCCTGCAGCTGCTCCTCTTTCGCTTTGTGGACATGGTTGCGGGGGAAGCACTAAGACTGGGTCTCCGACTTCATTAACAAACAATTCCGATGGTGGGGGGCCAGCCACCACTTTGCCAACAGCTGTTCCCAATGGCAGCCAGGAATCGAAGGCGCCTTTCATTTGGGCTTATTAAGCCCTTTGCCCGGTGCAGGGGGCAAGTCTGGCAGCGACGAGTACTCCTTGGGTTTCAAGTCTCAGCATACTCCGAATAAACGGTGACTTTCGTACACACGAAATAAGTGATTTGGTGAGTGGTTTCCGCAAAGGGAATGTCATGGATAAGTCACAGCGGGAATTTGTTTATGTTTAATCATTAATATTCATTTATTAATCTTTACATTCTGTAATTATATTTATATATAATTATATATTATATAATTATAAATTATATCCTTTAAAAGTAATTTAATTTTAATTTGAACTAAAATAAATTTAATTTAATTTATTAATTTAAGGGCTACAAAGAAGTAAAGCTGAGATAATTGTGCACACGGATAGATACAGATGCAATGATGATAAAGGCAAGAATTGGGTAGAAATGGTTCTTGATTATTCATCAGTTACATTCGATTCGAGCGCGATCAGCTGACTGTGACTCCTGTGAACCCTTCACGGCTTACGCTTCCCCAAATTTCTCTCGTTCTCGTTCTCTGCTTCCAGTTCACTCGCGAATTGAACTTTGAATTTCCTTTGAAGTGAACAACTTTTTCTTGGAAATTCTGTTAATCAATTGACGGTGACTCCCAGTCACTGCCCAACCTTAAGGTGACTCTTCACCCTTCTTTTTGTCACCCCTTACAAGTACTTTCTCGCTCCCGCTCTCCCGCTGCCGCTGCCGCTCTCTTCTGCAGCCCGTTGGAACGATAATTACATGTCGTCTTAGGCGAGCACACAACCCATCGAGTCGGGGCTTTGGGGGTAGCTCTCTATGCATAGTTGGGGCTACGTACGGCACGGACTGCACGGACTGCTGCTGTGAGAGGTGACTGGCAAAGTGTTAGTTACATGGGACGCCGCCATTCTCCGCCGCCCTGGCACGTAATTTGCTGATTTTGAATTTCGTCTGCGACGGCGGCAAATGAAATGCTTCTGCATTTTAATGCTCCCCAGACTGACAGCTGCCTGCCTGCCTGCCCGCCCGCCCGCCTGCCCGCCGCCCCTCTCTCCGCTGTGTGCAGGCTGCAGCACCACGTTGATGGTGTGGGGCAGTGGGATGGCTGCCTACTGGGGTCTCTCCAAGTTGATCTCTTTCGCTTTGTATTCGGTTATATTTTTATTTCATTTTATATGCCCGCACTTTGTACACCCTTCCCGGCGGCTATCTGCCACGGAAGGAGTCGCACGAAAAACAAATCGTTGTGCGGCAAAGTTTTCTGTTTTTGTCAGTAATTTTGTGGATAATAATAAATAATAACAAATACTTATCGCTTTGCTGTACAATTTGGTTAAGCTGCGAGAGTATCTGTGGCTTCGACACCCCACAGCCAGCTTCTGTTTGTTCTCGTTCCTCTTTTTTTTTTTGTTGTTTTTTGGGAGGCAGAAAAACTATTTGTTGCTGCCGCTGCTGTCAACTGCAGGGGGAGGCTCTGGTAGGATCTGTGGCTGTGGCTGAGGCTGAGGCTGTGGCACCAGCACCGTGCCCCGGGCTGGCACCCCTCTGGCGCGACCCCCTTGCCCTTTCTGCGTAGCCCCATCCCTGGAACATATTTGCACTGTCTGGCAATTTTTAAGCAATTTCAGCTCCAGCTTGGGCATGACTTGGCGCTCGCTTTGGGTGGGACGGGACGCCGCCCCGCACCATTTCCCGACGGCGCTGCATCCTGTTTAAATGTTTTCCCTTTCCTTGCCTTGCCTTTCTGTTCCTTTTTTGTTGTTGTTTTTTTTTACAGTTACTTTGGTAGCAAGGAGCTGGGCAGGGGGAGGCGGGGAGCAGTCACAGTCACAGGGACAGGGACAGCGCGTCGTCGAAATTAAAAATAAATTTCACAGTAAACACACATAAAAAGAGACGCTGCTGCCATGGCTGGCACTGGTCGGACGGGCGGGGGCCCACGTCTTGTCAGGGTTGTTTGTGCAGTGACCGGGGATGGGTGGATGGCTGGATGGGGGATGGGGGCTATACATCCGATTAGATTGATCGAATCTCGACCGGAGATATCTCCTGTAAGGCAGCGCCCTGCCCAGGCGACTGGCCACTGATTTTCTTTACATTTTTTTCTGTGTGGGTGTTTCACAATCATAAACTGAGTAGAGTTATTCCCGCTGTTTAATCACGAATCTATATATTATATATCAATTACAGCCGCACTTCTTTCTGGCATAATCAGTGTCGAAAATTGCATCCAAAGCGGTGCCCAGTTCGGTCTGCTGCCTTTGTCCTGGGTATCCCTTGGAAAGAAGCAGCGCAAAAAAGACGAAACAAATTTGTGTATGCGCGTGTGTACGCCGAATTTCCAGGGGAACAGAGCGAGCAGCGTCGTAGTGCCAAAAGCCGGACGTTCAAAAATAGTTCGACGCGGGACTGGGCAGGGGACTGGGCTGGCAACGGCAACGGCAACGGATTCTGCAGCCTCTGCAGATTGGCGGTGTCTCAGCAGCGACTCTGCCCTTGAATTCCATTTCGGGGTTGGGCTGGCTGGCTGCCTGACGGGGGAAGGGCAGAATCAAGAATGGATATAGTGGAGAAGCGTGCCAAGAGTGCCGGCCGACGTTCAACGGCGTACAGCTGTCCGGGTGATGGAGTGGGGTGGGAATGGGATTGGGGATGTGCGACTCTGGACTTTGGATCGGAATGGCTGGGTGGCTGGGTAGCTGGTTGGCTGGTTGGGGGGAGCTGCAGGCAGAGGCAGAGCCAGAGCCAGATCAGGGAGTGTAACTTACACGTCTGATGCTTATATTTAGCAGCCCCGGCAACAATGCTGGAAAATCCAAACGGGGGATAGCAACAGCAAAAAGCGAACCAAAATGAAAATGAAAATGAAAAGCAAAGAAAAGCGACACGACAGATGAAAGCAGTCGGAGGCGGAGATGGAGATGGAGATGGAGGCGGAGGATGAGCAGGCACCGAGCACCGAGCAGCGAGCAGCGAGAGGAAGTGATGGCTCGACAATGCAGTTGCCATGGAGAGGGCTCTCTGGCTCCACGGCGTAGCCCTCCTATTTATTCCGAGGCGCCCCCCCCCTTAATGAGCGGCAAAAACTGTCAACTAAATGATGGGGAGCGAGTGGGCCAGGGCCAGAGCTAGGGCCAGGGCTAGGGTCGGGTCTGACGGAAAGGATTCCGATTTGATTTGATGGAATTGAAATTGATTTCGATTGAGGGGGCGCATTAAGGACCGTTTGCGTGGTCTAACAATAGATTAAAGAGCGCCAGCCGACAGCCGACAGCCGACAGCTGCGCACAAAGCAAATAACTCGGAACTTTTTCGAATTGGAACTCAAAGATTTACGCACAAAGATTTCCGCCCATTCCCATTCGCACAAATTCACAAAAATATTCCCTGGCAAACTACGGACTGCCCTTCGAGTTCCAGTGCGGGATATGGCAGGGAAATGTTCTCCCAGTAATACCATAGTTGGGGATAATCTGGCAACTTTGCTGCAATTAATTGCTGCAGATTGTGCCCGTGGAAAATATAAAAATACGCGCATGGAAGGGCATTTATTTTGTATTTATGCATTCATTTCGAATGGGGAATATTTCCAAGCTGCGTAGCAGCCCCAGTTCGGTGGAACCCTATCGGGTGGGTCCACAATTTATGGGATCTTGTTGCTCCTTGTTATCGGGTAGGCTCTCTGGCTGGCTTCATTTTTTTTTGTATTATAGTTCTGAGATTGTTTATAAACAATAAATGGAAAATGGTAGGCAAGCCGCGATTGGAAATGGATTTTCTTATCCTCAAGCAGATAAAGGCAGCGAGAGGGAGTCATGTACATACATACATACATACATACATACACACATACACATGTGCATTCATCTCGCTCTGTCGCTCTGTCGGTTTTGTGTAAATTTAGAGCTAAGTGAGTGAAGAAGCAAGAGGGAGAGAGAGAGTGGGAGAGAGAGTGAGTGAGAGAGAGCGCAGAACGCATTGATATTCCCATGCGGCGGCCATAAATTACGGGACAATTACCCATCGAAAAAGAAAGCAGTGGACGGAGGAGGCAGTCGAAAAATATCCCCGAAAGAAAGCAGCGCCAAAGAGAACCCGAACCGAACCGCACCGCACCGCACCGAAGTAAGCAGAAAATTGGAAAAGAGCGCAACGCTGCGGCCCCCCGACACTTCATCACACCGCCCCCGCCACCGACCCAGCCAACACACTAAGATTCCTGTCTCCCGCTCTCACACCCGCCCTCACACGCGTAGTTTAAATTGCGCTCAGAGCAATCGTGCCATAAATTTCCCCCCCCCCCAGCCCACTCCTACGAAAAAGTTGTTTATTTTTGGGTCTGCTGCTACTGCTGCAATCTTCTCATCTTTCCATCTTTCGGTCTGCTCATCCCCAATCTCACATCTCCCCTCCCCCCCCACCATGCGCGGCCGTGTCACTGTGTTTGTGTATCGATTCAATTATGGAACATTTCCGAATCGACTCATCATGCAGTCGATTGATTAACAAGTATGCTGGGGAACCATTCTTCGGCTCCCACAGCGCCAGATCAAATGGGCAATGCTCGTGGTAGAGTCCGATCGACCTTTGATCAAAGCTCCACTTCCCACAAAGCTCCACTTCCCACAAGACGGGAATGGTGCACCATATGTTAATGCGCTCTCTGCAATCCACACAGTCCAGAGGTTAGTCCAAAGGGAGGGAGAGCACACTGCTTACCTGAGAGGAGCAACACTGATTGCCCGCAAAAGCAGTGCCTGGGGAAGGGGTAGGGTAGCTCAGAGTGATGTGGGTGATTTGCCAAAAAGAAGAACAGCTGCTGCTGCCGCAGTGGAGGTGTCATGACAGCATTGACCTCTGAAGCTCCTCCAGCTCCAGTTGCTGGTGGTCCACACTCCACTGCGGCGCGGAAAGTGGCGCATCTAACAGCAAATCAGTTGGCAATTAAGGTGCACAACCCCAGCCAGATGGCCAGCGATGGGGCGCGCAAAACCACCACTTAAGTTTCATCCACTCCTCTCCGCCGCTGCGCTTCCTTATCAATTTCTTATCTCTGGCACAAGAACGGCCACTAACAGCCAGTTAACAGTGGTCTAACAGTGGTCCAACAGCTGTCCAACCGATCTGCCATGCAACATGTGTTTCGCGTCATGCATGTTGGCAGCGAACCAGACGTATTGAAACTCGCACGCGTGACGCAAAAATGAGCTCGGGCGAACTCGAACCTCGAACCTGCGGGCTATGGACAGGTATGGGCAATGAGAAGAAGCGCCGCCAGCAACATTTCAATGTCCCACGAACCCCACCTCAGCGTGTTTGATCAACAATGTGCCATGAAACCAGCACAGCATGTTGAGAAAGCGGGTGAGCTCAGCCTGGCGTGTGTCGTATTTCGTTGGCCCGTTTTGCCTGCTGGCCATACCCTCTCGTTTCATTAGCAACACGCGTTTGTTGCCGCGCAACATTTGCAGACGGGCGGATTCGAAAGCCGGCCTTGCCGCCCCAATGTATCTCGTATCTCCGAAATGTTTGGTAGTGACATGGTCGAGACACGTCCATTCACGTTGTGGGCTGCGGGTGTATTCGAAACATATTCGTCGTGTTTATCGTGAAGCGTAAATTGTTTGTTTGCAAACATTCGTGCATGAATATTCTTTTTAAAAGTAACAAATAAAAACTTAAAAAAAAAACAAAGAGACAACTTATCGAAGCAGTGCGAACAGCATAAAATCTGCATATTTGGATAATTGTGTGAAGTTTGCGAAATGGAAATCTGATTGAAAGTGGAAAGATTTAAACCAAAGAACGAACCTCAGCAAGAGTTTTGAGTGACATAAACAAATGTCAGTTCGGTGCAACAAGAAGAGCTGGAAAATTGATTTAATTTTTTTATAATTTTTTTTTGCTGCTGCTAATTCGAAATATTAAAAAAAAAAAAAACAAAAATAATAAACACAAGTGAAAACCCCAAAAAAGAAATAAATATTTTTTTTTTGGTGTGGATTACCAGTGAAGGAAAGTGAAGTGAACGGCTTAAATGGATTAAACAGAAATTAAACAGAAAATAAAAATAACACAGAGAGAGTAAGAGAGAGAGAAAGAGAGATATTATGCAGTGGCCGAGTGCACGCGATTGTTCCTGCAAAAAGATCTATATAGTAAAACTCGTCGATTGATTAATCCGAATATCTGCGGGGCCAGCAACCAATAACACGCCGACTGTGAGTAGCAATTCTGTTTAGCTGTTTAATTATACGCAGCACACTTTTTGGATATTCTAGAATCTAGATATTATCTTTTGGGCTGAAAAGTGCACTAATCGACCCCCCAACCCCCCACAGTATAGAGTTTAGCCAGCCCAAAAAGTCGACTCGACCGCAACAGTAGCTGCAGCTGAACTTTGACCTTTTCCCTTGTTGTTGTTTCGTTTGGTTTTGTTTAATAAATACAGTTAGGGGCCACACGCTTTGAAGTCAGCCTCGGTTCGAGCCTCTGACATTTTCCCTGTTGCCGTGGGTGGGTGGTGCTGTCGAATCGAATGCAGAATGGGAATGGAAACGGGCATTGGGTGTTCCTTAGGCTATGCCAAGATTTATGGTAGCTTGAGCACCATTTAATGCACGGGGAACTAAGAAGTTGCCGTATAAGACTAAATATATAATATATAGTAATATAATATATATAATATATATATATTATTACAAGCTATAGCTATGCTTTAGCTATCCAAACAGAACTTCTCTGACTGAATTTTAAAATAGATTTTGTACGCACTAGATCGAAGATTAATTGGGGAAGTTTTCTGTCATTGGATAAAGATTTTCTTTGAGGTTTACATCCAAAAAATGTTTATTTTTCAACAATTTCTATGCATTAAGTACAGCAACTATTTTGTATGCAAGAATTTCCTTTAAGAAAAAAATTCAAGAGCTAAAATTATTATTTTATTATTATTTTTTGTTCTTAAATATTCTGTAATACATTTAAAAACAAAAAAAAATTAATCTTAGTTTTTCTAAATGATTTCCTCTTCGTGCTTCACACTTTCTTCTGCGTTGGATCTGGCCACCAGACCCTAATTGACTTTTTCCCAGCTTTACCATTCCAACAAACTGATTCCGCTCACCCACCCCCCCGCAACAACCCACTGAAGCTCCATTGCTCTGCTCGAGTCTCTGCCTCCAGTCTGTTCATCTTTTGCTCTTCTTACTGACTTTTGCATGATTTATGATTACTTCAAAACGATTATCAGTCGCAGGCCATTTAGTACAAAAAGATTATATAAATATATACACATTCAGAGGGGGGAGGGGTAGCAACAGAAACAAAAACAGAAACAGAAACAAAAACAAAAACAAGTTTTCCTCACTTAGTATTTGTGCCTTCGATTTGCCTCGAGGCTGCAGTGTCAATGATGCCACTGCCAGGGCCCAGAAGCTCCTCCACACCGATGCACAGATACACAGCGGCTCGGATCTGTATCTCACAGATACACCGAAGCACACGCACCTGTCCCTTGTCATTAAACAAAACAAAACAAAAAAAGGGCCAGAGAAAAGTTTCATCTTTGGCTCTGGGCTTTGGTTCCGTTTGCTTCTGGCTGCTGGCTGCTGCTGCTGGCTGCTGCTGGCTGCTGCTGCTGGGCGCTTCTGGGCTAACCTTTTGCTTGGCTCCAGCTCCTGATTCTCCACAGTTTGCTGCTACTTCTTGTGGCATACCCTGTGCACTTGTGGCGCCGAGGGCTATGCTACAAAAAGGCAGAATAAATCGTGGAAATTTCACTTGTTGTAAGCTCTGAATATTCAATCACTTTCAATGGGTATCTATCAGTCGGGCATCAGCTGTCTCTTTTTGCTCCACATATGTGGGGCTGTGTGCTGGTGTTTTTCTTCTTTTTTTTTTGATTTTATAATTTGGCCCAATTTGCTGGCATTGCAAATTGCTGAAAACGTCTGAAACAATCGACAGGCTGAGCTGAGCTGGGCTGAGCGGTGGGGCAGGGGCTGGCCGACGGAAGTGCAACATGCTCATGTCGCAAGTTGCTGTTGTTGTTGCTGTTGCTGCTGCTGTAGATATTGATTGCCGTGGCACGGCCTCCGTCTCCTGGCGTTTGGGGCACGGCAGCCAACATTTGCTGGATCGTTTTGACGCGTCCTCGTCAGCATGTCGAAACTTATTTTTCCTTTTCAATTTCAGTTTTTCAGTCTTTCTTTTTGATTTTGCTGCTGCTGCTGCTGCTGCTACTGCCACTGCCACTGCTGCTGCTGTCGCTTTGTTAGTTCTTTGCATGCCACAAATTATGTTTCGGTGCTGCCGCCTCGCCGCCTCGCCGCCTCACCTTGCGAGCTGTCAGCCTTTTTGACAGTTTCTGCTGTAGCGTTGCCACTGATTTGACTGGCGCAGGAAGGCTCCCCACGATGATGCCTGGTAGCCAGCCCCCAGCCCAGCCCCCACCCCCACCCCCCTGTGCTCCTGGAGCCCTTTGGGCTGTGCACCCCATGAGCACAAAAAATAAGAAAAAGAAGCAGCTGATTGGCTGTCTTCTGGTTCAGTTTTTAACATTCGCCTCCTTCAATAAATAATGACACGATTTTTCCATTAAATGTAAGAGTGAAAAGTTTAATTCGTTTCAACAAAAACTTTAACTAAATGCGAAACATCTTCATTTTTATTTTTATTTTGGATTTTGATTTAATATTTTTTTTTTGGATTTTAATTTCACATTTTGATTTTTGATGCTGTCCGAAGGGCATTTTTTGGGACAATTTAACTTCTTGGAATTGTCTGAAAAGTTGTGAAAGGGCAGAACGGACAGCAGCTGCCCTTTGAGGGCAGAAAAGTATTCCCAAAGCAGTGGGGCAAACGATTTTGCTACGCTCCCAGCTGAATCCATCAAAGATTTGCATCTCACAGCTAATTTTTTCCACTAATTTCTCAAGTCATCTCCGCCGGAGCGAAGCATGCGAGGCAGTGAGGAATGGAAAACAATTTATCCCTTGGTTAATTTGGTTAATTGAAGACAATTGAAAGCCGCTTTGCAGTTCATTAAGCCTCATCAGGCGATGAAAAGCGGCTTCCAGCATTCAGCCAGCAGCCATCAGCCTCCAGCCATCAGCCATCAGCCTCCCAGTCATGAGCAGCAGCAGCAGCAGCAGCCTCTAGCCTTAGATCCACAGCCATGAGCTTCTTGGTTCTTGGCTCTTCTTTTGCCAGCATGACCCCCCGTCTGTTCCTGTCCCTGTTCACTGTCCCCTGTCCGTTCCGCTCATCGTGTGTCCGCTGCTTGTTGTCTTGTCGCCAGACTAATTAAAATATTTGCACTCAAATGCTTAAGCAATAAATATTTGTCAAGCTATCATCATTAGGAGCCAGGGAGGGGGAGCACAGATGGGGCTTGGAATGAGGTGGGGGCCTGACCCCAAAAAATAAGTGAAGCCGTAAGAAGCAGCAGCTGAAGAGCTCCAGCACTTTTCAGGGATGGGTATGGGGATGGGTATGGGGATGGGGAGGGGTACAAAGTGCAAATGGAAAATGGAAATCTATGAGAGCGGCATTTTTAAAGTGCCTCCCTCACAGCCAGCCACCCGCCAGTCCCCCATTTGGTTTGGCCTGCATTTTTGATGAGCTTTAATGGCGCCGCCTTAATGCAAGTGAAGCAGCAGCAGCAGCAGCCGCAGCCGCCATGCCCCTCCCGCCCATCGATACGAGAGATCCCATCGAGAATGCCAATTAATAGTCATTGATGGGAAAAGTTGCACCAGCGCCAGGAGGAGAAGCAGCAGCCGATTGAAGTGTGCCCCCGCTGCCTCCTCAAGTCAATAAGTGGCGAGGGGGGCAGGGTGGCTGGGCGGCAGGGAGGTTGGGAGGCAGTGAGGCTGGGCGGCTGGGAGGCAGGGGGGATATTGCTCTTACGGCCCCGGTCATGTGTGATTCCGTTCCGGGCTTTTGATGGCCCACCCTGCCAACGCTTGGCGGGGGTTGGCAGGCGGCCCAAAAAAAAAATAAGGAGCAAGGAGGAACAGGCCACGCGGAATGGAGACAAACATCAAATTAGTCTAAAATCGCAGCAGCACACAGAGGGGCGAAGAGATGCGGCCAAACTGAGCTCAAATGGGCATAAAATTTCCTTATTGCTGGCCATTGAAGGCCGCACAAAAGTTTTTGGGAACAAGTCGAAGGCGAAATTTATGCCATATGGCCTATAAATTGGAATAGAATGAGGATATAGGATTGAGCATAAAGCAGGGAAGATGGCGCAGGGGAGACAGGGCAGACAGGGGCAACTAGCTGTGCGATTCTATAGAAATTTAATGGCCAGAACTCTTTCAATTAGGCACAACAAAACGATAATTGAGTGGCCTGCTGCAGGAGTCTTTTCCCCATTCCCATGGCTATGTATTTGTAGATGATCCCCCCCGCCACCATTTCCCTCGAATGATTCTGTTTTTCGCGCCCTCCCTCCATCCAACTGGGGGCAAAAACATTTTCATGCAGCAATTGAACTCGAGTCAAGCCAAGAGAAAAGAAACTGAAATAACTTATGAAAATGTTTTACAATATCCTTTTCATGTTATTACAAGTGTATGTCCTTGTCGTCAGCTTTGTCAAAATGTCTGGCAACGCTTCCACTTCCCGCGCTCTGCCTCATGGCCACCCTGCAACATTTCTCTCGCCTCCCCCCGAA
This sequence comes from Drosophila tristis, assembly GCA_018150885.1. NCBI lineage: Eukaryota > Metazoa > Arthropoda > Insecta > Diptera > Drosophilidae > Drosophila > Drosophila tristis. Next base: position 1,561,088 of record JAECWT010000086.1, on the reverse strand, counting down.
CCAATCCGAGTAGCTTCTTGGTGTGGAACATCTCTACTCCTTTGGGGCGTCGTCAAGTTTGCGCTGCGTTTGAATATGTCATTATACACTGCCGCATGGAGGCTCCTTACGATTTCATTCGCATATAAAAAGAAAATATATTTAATGTATTTCACTTAAATATATTTATTTAATATGATATAATATAAAAAATAAAATATAATATAATAATATATATCATAAAATATAATATATATTTATTTAAATTTATTTAAATATTTATTTAAATATATTTATTTGATTTAATTATGAAATGTATTTATTTCATTTAATATATAATATTATAATATTATACTATATATAGATCTAGCTCTAAATATATTTATAAATATTATATTTTATTATTATAATATATAGTAGTATAATATTATACCTATATATTATAATATTTATAAATTATATAGTATTTATAAATACATTTAAATCGATTATTTTCACATTAATTAAAATTAAAATGTATTAAAATGTAAATGAAAACATTTTCTGCTGCGATTTCCACTCTCTCGGTGGAAAATCGATGGGTATCCATGGGGTAACCCCGTGGCTTTTGTTATCCAGTTGCCGGTAATCGGCTGACTATATTCGAGAGATTCGAGAGAGTATCAGAAGCCTCGACGCAGCTGTCTATTCGCATTCGCTTCGTGCTACTGCTCTGCTCTGCTCTGCTCTGCTCTGCCCTGCTCCCTCGCCCTCTCCCTCACCCACACCACTTTCTGGAACAGCAATGTTGACGCGTTGTCGTTGCTGTTGCTGCAACCCTTCGCTCCTTGCCTTTCCTTTTCCTCTTCCTTGGCATGGAATAAGGAATGTATGCTGATGTGTGTGTGTGTGGGTGTGTGGGTGGGTGCTTGGCCCGCCTGACGGAAGTGACAGTTGAACATTCATTCATTCATTCGCTCATTCATTCAGCAGCCCACTCACACACCCATAGACACAGTCACAGTCCGCAGTCGCCGCCCCGTCCTGTCCTTCTCTGCCCCTCGCGCATTCGGAAAAGGGGGAAAAATCAAGCCAAAGCAGCGACCGAACAGGAACCATAAAGGAAAAGCTTGACGGGCCAGAAGTAAAGTGAAGCAGGCAACATACAGAAAACAGACAACGACAACAACAAAAACATGCACCAAGAGAAAGAAAGAAAGAAGAAAATATCTACAAAAAATTTCTATGGCAATTTGGCTTCCGAATTTCAAGAGGGTGGCCGGGAGCTACGCGCAGAGATTGGAGATGGTCGCGTGATCGTGATCCAGCTAGCGATAGCTGGAGATCTGCCTTGAAGGATTCGGCGCTGAATGAATTCATACAAACAGCAGAGCCAAAGATCCCAGTTTCTATTTTTTATTAGCCCTAAATTAATAATTGAATTAATACATAAAATGCAGAGAAATACAGCAATATTTCCGTCAAAACTGCCTGGGACTTCCTGCCTCTATTGATATTGCTATTGATCAATTTTCCCCACCAACAAACGATTTTCTGGAACACATTTCAAGCGAAATGCAAATGAGACTCGAGGCAGGGAAATATCAAAAGGAGTTGGCATAATATTTCGAGGGCTGCGAACTTTTAGATGAACTTTCTGGGCCATCGTTTCTAGCCTCATGCAGCTCGTGAGTTTGGTCCCTGTGCCATCTCCAAGCGCAGCTCTGAATAGCAGCAGAAGTAGTCGGCGGACAAGTGGAAGTGGGAGTACGCCATGTGCGATGTCTTCGCCTTCGTCCGTCGCGCGACTCCACGGCGGAAACACAACGCAATGACTGAACGGAAGTTTTTTGGAAGCGCATAAAATTATTATGGAGTCGTCTTCCATTTTTTGCGCTGCTTCTCGCTGCCCGTTCTGTGCATTCGCTCGCGGACGTGGCGCGCGTCAGTTGCGGGTCCGAGTCCGAGAGAGCGGAGGACCTTCGTTGCGGCTCTGCTGGCACTTCATAGTGCCCGTCCCTGCCGCAGTCAGCTTTTTATGGCTGGACGAGCTCATGTCCTCCCTTGGATCCTCGCTGCCTCACTGCCTCACTGCCTCACTGCCTCATTGCCTCACTGCCCCACTGCCTCTCGCCTGCTGCCGGGAGAAAGACCTTTGTGAGAATTCACTTTAGTTTCTGGCAGTTACTGGACGATTGGTTTAGTTTGTCTATCCGCCGTCCATGTCCGTGTCCATCGCCTCCCTGCTGCCCGCCTGCTGCCCGCCTGCTGTCCCTGGCTCATACTATTATTATTATGCGCAAATTTAATATTTACATTTAGCCAAAGTGGATTTTGGGCTTCCACTTCCACTCGGCTATCGTTGACTCTATTTCCTACGTCTCCGTCTTCGTCGCCGACTCCGTGTCCCTCTCTGGCCACAGCATTTTTATCAACTGACAACTTCTGACCGCAGCATGTTCCCTCCAGCTCTGCTCCGTCAAAGATGTATCTACAAGATAAACAAGAACAAGCCCAGGCAGCAGCAGCAGCAGCAGCAGCAGCAGCAGAAGAAGCAGCAAAAAAAAATAAAATAAAATGGCATTTAGATAAGCCGAAAAACTTTTCCCTCTGCCGCCTGCCGCCTGCCGCCTAGGATGGCGACCGGGGCCGTGGCCTGAGAGGTTATACGATAGCAGCAGTGGGTGGGGGAGGGGCAGGGGCAGGGGGCTGGCCAGCATATGAAATATTTGTGGTCTTGTGTGTGGCCAAACAACTCTCACGAGATGCCAGAGCCGGACACTCCGTAACGAAATTGCTGCAAAAGATCTGCCCAGGAAAGTGCTAGGCCCGGCCTGGCCAGGCGGTGGGGGAGGGGGTAGGGCAGAAATCCCATTGAATTTCACAAGAAAATCTTTCAATCAGATTGCAACTGAATTCCTACATTGATTAGAGCAAACTTTTGTGGGGGCGGTCGCAAATCATTCTCGTTCCGGGTGGGGGTCCCCCAGTTCGGTTTCCCTCACATTTTACATGCTAATAGAATTTTGCTATTATATAAAAACAAAAAAAAAAACAACATAAAAGCCACAGCAACAATGTGTATGAAACAATGTTTGGCAGAGAATATTCCAATGGCTGTTTTTGCACCGACAATCAATCAATTAAACCATCAATTATCGCATGGATGGCCTATGGCCTCTGGCAGCGATATCCCATCGACATTAACTCACAATATTAATAAACGGAAAGCTATAATTATTATTAGTTTTGTGCTCTCTAAAGTCACAACAAAAACAAACAGCATTTAGCACATTTATTTTATTTTTTGTTCGAAAAGTTCTTAGAAAGATTTTTGATTTTTTTAGTTTGTAACTCGTGTCAAAAGTTATTTATTTAAATCGAATACTAATAAATAAATAGCTGTGCAATATATTATAAATTAAAATGAAATTTATATTTTTTTACTGTAATTATTATCATTATTTATTTATTTTAAATGTGCTCCCAGCAGTTCCTTTTTTTGGCTTAACTAAATATAAAAAAAATATATATAAAAATGGAAATGCTACGGGAAAATGTTTCTAATAAATAATTCATTTGGTTATTTTTGTTTTTTGGGCTATGACTCATTATGCAGCCACCCTTGCAACCCCCCATGGCCCACCCCCCACCTTTGAGGGTTCCAGCTGCCTTTGTGCTCTAGTTTAAGTTTCGATTTTGTTTGCTGTTTAGTTTTTACGAGTAGAAACGCAGCAGCTCTCGGAGCTCGGACAACCCCCAAAATGAAACATCAGCAAAAGGCAGGCCACCCTCGCCCCGTATGAGTCATGCAATTGTCTACCATCTGGAGGCACCCCCCACCCGCACGGCATATCCCAGCCCAGCTTAGCCCAGCCCAGCCCAGCCCTGCCCGTTGTGGAGGACTCTTTCCTGGGTAAATCGTTAAATTAGCGCACTTTCGACAGCAGCTGACTGACGGGATCTGCCGGGATATGTGCGTTGCGTTGCGTTGTGGGGGGGAGGTGGTGGGAAACAGCTGACGCAGCAGCTGGGGCGGGTTCCCCTTCAACGCCCTGCCCAGCCCACTCCGCGCAGCTCTGAGTTGATTTCGATATTTTTATTTATTCCCATTTTGATACCCGGCCCCCGCTCCACGCTCCCCGCTGCCCACTCACCGCTCCCCTCTACCCACACCACCCACTTCCGCCTGCCGTTGAATTTGTAAAACATTTCCAAGTACACGAGCGACAAACAGGCAACCACTTAACGCTTGTTGCCACGTTCATCCATTTTGTAGTCCTGTCCTGCCATGTCCTGGAGTGCGTTTGCACCACCTCCTGTAGTCCTGTAGTCCTGTAGTCCCCCACTCCCTCCTGCCCACCCCCCTCCCACCAGCAGCAGCAGCTGGAAAAAGAGACAATCGCCTGATTCGGCTTTGGCTTTCCGTGCCACACACGTTTTGTACTTTCTTTTCCCTTTTTTTGTTGTCCCTTCCATTCATTCATTCATTCCCGCTGCTCGGCTCGCTCGCTGTATATTTATTTTTATTGTGTTGCATGTTGTCCCTGTCCCCGTTCCCGTTCCCGTTCCTGTTCCTGTCCCCCCTGTCCACCGTTCCTGTCCCTGTACCTATATCTTTTTTCTAACCCTCGCACTGGCACTCCTGCTCGCTCCTTGGAGGCATGCAAAAGGAATAATCGTAGAGAATGTTCCATGAATCATGGCCTGCAGTCGCTTGGTCGCTCGTTCGCTCAGGTGTGAGTGGGGGGGAGCTGCCGGCTACCAACATATTTGTGGTTACACTTTTATGGCTCCGCTCAGCTCTGGCTGGAGGTGTCTGGGGGTCGGTCTCATGCTTCAATCAATTTTTCAATTTGTTGCAGGCCTTTGCAGGCCACTGCAAATACCAAATACATATGTACATGCATGCATACATATATATATGTATCCGGATCTCATTCGATCCTTTTTCAATACAAAATGAGAGCCGTGACCCAAGTCCCCAAGTCCCACAGCCATTTGCTCGTAATATATTTTCATGGCCAGCAATTACCGAAGATCATAATAGAAAATTAAGTAGAGTAAAGGAGGCGCAGACAAAGGTCCTTTCACCCAGCACACAGCAGTGACAAACACAGACGGGGGATGGTTGGGGGATGGTTGGGGGATGGGGGATAAAGGAAAAGTTGCATAAAAATGCCGATTGTTGACTTTTTATGCGAAATATGCGTGATTCCCGACAAGTTTTTTGGGGCAGGATGAATGAATGGAATGGACTGGTAGGGAATGGAATGGAATGGACTGGCATGGACTGGCATGGACTGGCATGGACTGGCATGGGTGTAGTGCTGTGGGTATGTGGGTACATTATGTCTAATAAACATTTTGTGCCCTATAAAAGAGCAATGAATGCGGAAGCCCATCGCTGCCAAACACGGCCTGTGCGTGTTTATGGCCAAATGATGAAGACGAACGAACGAACACAGAACACAGAACACCGAACAGCCAACAGCCCACGAATCCCACAGCCAGAACAAGCGGAACAACAGCAAAAACATTGCCAACGAACAAGAAGCATTTCGAACAACAATTAAACACACAAGAGAATCCGCCAAGAAAACAAAAAACAAATAGCCAGAAGTGGAAGCACACACAACAGGAACAGGAATCGGCGAATTAAACTAATAATCTGACTTATATCCAACTGAATGTACCCCTTTCTGTTTTCCTTGCAGATCTCCAACGGCAGACGAGGCAACAATAAAAACAAAACAGCGAAGCAACCAGAGCAGCAGAGAGCCAGAGAAACTCTGCTCAAGAGGTAAATCTAACTATAAGATTCGCAAAGCTGCAATAATATTTGGGGAATTCACTCAAAGAAATAAAGCAAGGTGGCTGCAGTTTTTATTGAGCACATTTGCATATCAGACAAATATTATTTGCCAAAAGTTCGGGCAAGAAAATGAGCTGGAAGTTCTCACAGCTAAAGTGGCATATTGAAGAGAAGCCATAAATAAATAAAATATTCGGTTTTAAATACAAACATGGTAGAATTAAATAGATTTCCCTTTGATTTAAAAAATAAATGCATTAAAAAAGTATTTAATCTAAATATGAAAAAAATCTAAAGTGAATAAACTAAATTAAAGTCTTACTAAATTTATTTAATCTGTCTGTGAAATATATTTATTGCACATATAAAATATATTTAGATCACATAAAATGGCATATTAAAATGAAGCCATAAACAGATTTCCTTTTGATTTAAAAATAAATGCATTAAAAAAGTATTTAATCTAAATATGAAAAAATCTAAAGTGAATAAACTAAATTAAAGTCCTACTAAATTTATTTAATCTGACTGTGAAATATATTTATTGCACATATAAAATATATTTAGATCAAATAAAATGGCATATTAAAATGAAGCCATAAACAGATTTCCCTTTGATTTAAAAATAAATGCATTAAAAAGTATTTAATCTAAATATGAAAAAATCTAAAGTGAATAAACTAAATTAAAGTTTTACTAAATTCAAATCTGTCTGTGAAATATATTTACATATAAAACATATAAAATATATTTAGATCGAATGCCAAAAGTAAAATGCAAACAATTTAATTTTTGTACAATTTCCACTGCGAATTGCAAGCCAATTGCTGTAATTCGATTGTCAGGGCTTCCATTCCCGTGTCTACCCGTAATAAGTACTCTTCGAATCTTGCACAATTCTGCTGTGTGGAAGATTTCTGGCCGGAGATTTCCCCGTACAAGTGTCGTATGGGTTCAAGCACTTTTGTTACGGTCATGCGAGTGGCATTACACAATGTCGAATAGTAATAATAAAATAAAACACGAAGCAAAATTGTAAGAGAAGCGGCGAGAAAATAAAGACACAAAGAATAGCCCACGCCAAGCCCTTGGTGAACCGAAAGCAGTGTGGCAACCCTGCACCGCCTCGAGTTTCGCGTCCATAATAATTAGTTATAATCGGATTTAGTCGACACACAGACAGGCTGAAGGTGTCGCCAGTGGAAGTTGTCTCAGCTGTGGCAGCAGCTTGTCGGTGCATGCGGCTGCTGCAAGCCACACACGCAAAGAGAGCGCGGGATGGGGAAGTGGATGGGGTAGGGTATGGTGACGCCCACACAACCCACCAATATAACGGTCGACCACAAAGCAATCAAACGAAAGAAAAACCTGACAACTCTGAGTGGGTCGCTGGCACCGAAATCGGATTCGGAATCGGGCAAAACTGTATCTGTATCTCAGGCACTGCATCTGGTGGGTCTCCCTGTCTCTAGTCTCCAGTCTCTAGTCTCTGCCTCTGCACCTTTTCGCTGCCTCTGTCTCTGGCTCTGTGTTCATTATTATTGCTCTTTTCTAACACGTTTCAATACGAGTCGAATTGAGTAGAGTCGCGTCGCGTCGCATCGCATCGCGTCGCGTCGCCTCTAACTGAATGCACCAACTAAACCAAGTCGAAGTTTTGTTTTGTTTGTGTGGCCCCACACAGCAGAATGGAGGAACAGGGCCTTGGCTGGAGTGGAGTGGGGCAGCCCCACCTGTACCTGTGCCTGTGCCTGTGCCTGTACCTGTAACTGTTTCTGTGTCTGTGTACGGTGGAAAAAGGTCTCTTTCTTCTCGCATCTGGTGGCTCTTATTTATTGAATTGATTTGTATTTGTGGATATTTTTTGTACGATTTAAAATAGGTTGCTCTCCTCTCTCTCTCTCTGCTCTCTGTTCCGGGGCCCTGCACTTGCTGCAGTGTCATGTGGCTGGGGTCTCTGGATGGGGGACACTCGTATAACTCAATTAGCCGCATGAAGGCAGGGCCCCCAAAACGGACAAAGGAATAACCCATTGAGAGCCCACAGAGCCGCAGAGCCACAGAGCCACAGAGCCACAGATGAGGTAGCAGCCGGCCAAGATTGTTTATTCTTCTCGTTACGTTACGTTCCCTTGTTCGTTCTTTCGGCTTTTGTGGTGCCCCAACCAGGTATCAGGGTGCCCAAAAAACAACAACAACAAAACAAGCCAGTGACAGCTGTCAAGTGAAGATTTTACAGATTTTCTGGCCAGGCAATTGTCGCTGTCGCTGTCGTTGTCGCAACGTTTGCTGCATTACGAGCATGCTCAGGTGGATGGATGATAATTTGAAAAGAAAACACTAAATATGTGAGCATTTGAGCGGTTAACTCTGGTAGCTATGGTAGCTATGGGAACTTTGTCAGTGGATCTTGCAGATCTAGTGAATTGGTGTAACGATTAGGGAGCCATTTTTTATTGTTTATTAATTCGCTCTTGCGCTACAAGTTTGGGAAAAACTTAAAATTTAGTTTATAATTTAATTAATCATTTTTGGGCTAATTTTGTACTCTAAGTATTTATTTTTTATCTTAATATGTATATATATTTTTTATATGTATACTAATATTAAAAAATTTTTATTATTTATTATTTGTAATTAATTTATTAATTCATTTATTATATTACTTGGATGTTTTTTTGACTTTTTTTATTTTTTATAATATATAAATATTTTACTTTTTTTGCTTTATACATATTTTAATTTATTAATTTATTGTTATTAGTTCTTGGTAAATACATTTATTTAGTTTATTGCTTAGCCTGGCTGGCTGTCTCAGAGATCCTCCTCCTCCTCCCATAGTACCCTTCCAGCAACACCTCTCGAGCTGCTGCTGCTGCTGCTGCTGCTGCTGGTCCGAGACTACCATTTCGACATCGACATTTTTCACTCTGTTTGCCAATCGCGTGGCTCCAACTCCGACTCCAACTCCGACTCCATCTCCGGCTGATGGCTGGTGGCTGTTCGCTTGGATTGGATCGATCTATGTCAAAGCGTCGGCCCACACGCTCTCCGCTATGAAGAGAAATAAAACGAAACCAAACGAAACCAAACGGAATGAAGTGAAATAATAAAAAATGCTCGGATATGTGTGTGGGCGAACTTGGACTTGGCATGGAACTCGAATGGAGCATAAAATATGTTAATAAGGCTCAAAGTTATACAAATCTCGGACGCTCGGCGGAAAGTCGCCGGCACAGACACAGACACGGGCACAGACACGGGCACAGACACGGGCACAGACACGGGCACGGGCACAGATCGCTTGTAATACAAAACCATAAACATGAATTTGAAAAAAATGCTAAAATAAAGTGGAGAAGCCGAAGCCGAAATCGAAATCGAACGGGGGAACCCAAAACCCAAAACCCCGAACACCGAACACCGAACCCCGAACCTGTAGCCGCTGCCGAGACCAATCACCAGACCCCAGACCCCAAAGACTCTGTGCGAGAGACGACAGCTGCTGGCCGGAGTGCCCCGCTTTTGAGAGCCGCTTCTTCTTGTCATTGTTGCAGTGACAGTGTATCTCCCAGAGCAGAGTATCTTTTCTTGGCCTGGCTTAATTTCCTGCTGCCGCTGCCGCTGCTGCTGCCCGACCTCAACTTGTTCTGCCCTAGCCTTTTGTTGCCACACACACACACACACACACACACACATCTTCTCCCCGAACATCGCAGAGAAGAAGAACAACGGAAGACAACAACAACAACAAAAAAACCAACCACGAAATCAGTTAAGTTCAGGTGTTCAATTTACTGATTGAAATTCAGCTTCGATGTGGCCAAGCAACTTTCATTGTGGCTCTGACTCTCCCCCAAACCCCAAGCCCCAAACCCCAGTCCACCATCCACAATGCCACAGAGTGTGCGAGTGAGGGGTATACACCTTTTCCTGCTCGTCTGTCATCATTTTCTCTTATGATTTTATTTGGAGTTTGGGCTGCTGCTGGGCACTGCGTCTGTCTGTCGTCTGTCGTCTACATCTATGGGTTCGTTTCATAATTTTATGGCCGGCCATGTCAGGAATTATGTTAGAATTATGCTAATGAGAGTCAGATCGATTCCAGATGCTTTAATTATACACGGTTAACAAGTTTTTTTTCGTAGTTTCTTTAGCCTTCCGTCGTCTTATCCTATCCCCCCACCGCACCATCCATTCGGAGCTGAAGCTGCGGCTGCGGCTGCGACCGGAGCTGCAAAAGAATTGATGAATAACTTAACTGGTCGTCGGGCCGGGCATTGCTCGGTACATATTGATACGAAAGCCATGCTAGCCGCGTTAGCCAACACTGGTCGGTGGGGCTCGGGGGAGCGCTGTCTCGAATTGATTCAAAATTAAATTGACTCAACTTATGAAATCTGAGCCGCGATCGAGTTTCGTTTTGGCATCATTAATCTTTTGTTGGGTTTTTTTTTGTTTGGAAAGGAAACACTAGCCTGTGTTGGCCAGTGCTGCATAACACTTAATGACCAAAACTTAAGTACATATATATCAATTTATGTTTTAACTGTGACTTTGCTGCGAAGAGTTAACCGTTTGCAGTGTTGCTTAAGTTATAACTTTAATGTGGAGTTAACCAACACTGGCACTGGAACTGGAACTCTTTCAATTCGATTCCAAAACACTTTTGCTCACCAGCCTCAATCCTTGAAGGACTTGTTATAATTTTTGTTGCTTAAGGAAATTCCTACACTTACCAACACTGCACCTTTGACAACCAGAAGAGCTCTTCACCCTTTTCTGTTGGTTCGCTTGGAGTGGTACGGCGCTTCTGACCTTTGTGCCTGCTGATTGAGTTTTCCGCTGAAATGGGATGGGAGCGATGACCTTTTTATCTGGCGTTTACTGTTGTGTTAACTTTTGCTGACTTTGTAGTCCTGGCAAGGACTTGGCCCCCCAAGTTCCACTGAATGGCTCTCAGTGTGTCTTTCTGTCTGGGTATCTGTGTGTGTGGGCCATTAATAGGCGATTTAAGTTTATTTTTTGGCCGTTGCCTTTTTATTGACACTGGACCCGGGCTTGGGCTTGGTCTCCGGCTCGGGCTCGGGCTTGGGCTCTCTGTGATCCCGGTACTCCATTTAGCCAGGCTTTTGCCTTGGGGGCCCCACACACACAAACACATTTGTCTTGGGCTCCTTTTGGCCTCTTAATCAGACGGGGATGCAGAAGGAAGAGGAAGGCCAATGCGCCCCAAATTGAATCCCTGGAAGCCATCATTGTTCGGCCTCATCCTCTTTGGCTGCTCTGCGCCCTCTTCGCCCTCTTCGTTTCCTCTTTGCGCTCTTCGTTTCCTCTTCCTTTGACTTTGACTTTGGCTGTGGATCTGCCTTTGGCTTTGGCTTTGGCTTTCTCCTTTTGCCACTTAGCCGTTGCCTTTTAGTTGATTTGTTCGAGCAAACAAATTGTCAACAGAATCACCGAGAAGTGCTGTGGCAGGGGGTGGCCCCCTCCGGAGAAGAGCCCCACAAGGAGATACGGTCAAGAAGCGAGCAGAGCAGAGACGGAGCGGCTGGGCAGACACACACTGACGCACAAATTGATTTTAATTGTTAAGCATTCCCTTTTTTAATTGTCCTAATCTCTGCCGAACTCTGGGTCCTGGCCGACCAATATCCTTTATGCCATTTCCCTTCACTTCCCTCTTTCTCTCGCTCTCTCTCTCTCTCTCTCCCCCAGCCTCTTTGCGCTGCCTCTTCCGCTTGTTGCCATTTTCATTTTGTCAGCAAAAGTCCTTTAAGTAGCCTTACTCGTACTTCTCCCCAATTTCTTGTGCTCCGATTTTTCCCCTTTTTTTTGGTTTTTGGTTTGGTGAAGGGTTAACCGGTCCCCGAAGGCCAGTCAAGCCACGGCTGTTGCATGTGTGTGTGTGTGTGTGAGAGCAGGAGAAAGAGCGAGAGAGAGAGAAAGAAGGGTGAAAGACAGACAGTCAGAGGGAGACAGATTGAGGCATCCTCGTTGCGGCTTTCAAGTACAGTCGACACTTTAACTGGCAGTTAAAGTTGGAGCCTGCAGAGCCAGAATGTACATATGTACAGACATACATACATACATGCTTATGTACATATGTATCTCCTTATTAAAAGAACAGCAGACTGTTATTGACAGACAGTTGATTAGTTCTGAGACAGAACAGAAACAGATCTCTTGGGTGGGCGGGGTGAGAGCTCAAATCTATTAGCTGCTATACATATGTATGTATGTACACATGATATATGCCACCTATTAGGCACAGGCGGGACACTCCCCACACTCAGCGAAAATGGCACAGGAAAAAGAAATGCTGCAATATTTAAATTCGAATTTTAAGTAGCTAAAAAAAAGTGAAATTAAATATAATTAATTTTGGATTTCCGTATAAATGTTTTAAAAAGTCTTTTCAATACAGACCATATTTTAGCTGCAGAGTAAAGCACTTTAGAATAATTTTAGTATATTCAATTTGTTGGATATATATTAGATCTATATATATATAAAAAAATATATAATTTAAATATTAAATCACGGTTAAAAGTAACTTAATATCAAAAAAAAGAAAAAAATATGAAATATTTAATTTAAATGTTTTATTTCAATATGAAATATTTAATTTAAATATTTTATTTCAATATGAAATATTTAATTATTTCAATATGAAATATTTAATTTGAATATTTTATTTCAATATGAAATATTTCATTTGAATATTAAGTATTAATTTAATGTAAATATAAAAATATTTTATTTAAACATTAAGTATTAATTTAATTTAAATATTAAATGTTTAATTTAAATATTAAGTATTAATTTAAATGTTAAGTATTAATTTAATTTAAATATTTAATTTAATGAAACACTTTTTGGCATCCCCACGCGGTGCCAATATATTCGCTTCATTGGGCATTTCTCCTCTGGCTGTGTCGCTTAGCTATTCGAGTGGCATTCACACACACACCCAAACACTGCTGTGACACACACACACACACACACACACAGACAAGCTCGTATGCACTTGCGTTTTGTTTTTGTTTTTGCTGCACAGCTTTCGTCAATCGTTCCATCGTCAATCGTTCAATAAAGATTGATCGTCATCCCGCCGGCAAGCAACTGTTTTGCAGACAAAAGCTGATTGCTTCGCCTTTTCCCAAGATAATACCCGCTTGATGCCGCAATCCGGCACTTTGGAGGCGCCCCCCCATCAACGCTGCACCTCCCTCTAGTCCGGGCACCGAGCAGCCGCCAAATGCCAATCACTGGGAAAACAACAAGAGGAATATCCATATAAAAAAAACAGAAACAAAAACATTTCCGTTCCGTGCGCTTTCCGCTCCAGTTTTCAATTTTCGCCGGCGTTCGGCTCGCCCGTCGCTCGTCGCCCGTCGCTCGATGTTCGATGCTCGACGCTGGATGCCAGGCCAGACCAAGCCAAGCCAAACCAGACCAGCCCCAGATACAGATACACAGATACAGTAATTATTTTCAGGCGACGCTTATCACACATAAATCTCGGGCCCGTGGCTGTGGCTGTGGCTGGGGCTGGGGCCGGGGCTCTGCTCGAAATCCAATCGATACGGCAGCCCCAGCAGGGGGACCGGCACCGGGCACAGGCTAAGGCTCAGGCACAGGCACCGGCACCGGCACCGGCACAGCTTCAGGAGATTGTTGCTTGTTTTGTTTTGTCAGTCAGTCAGGCAGCAGAAGCGGCGGCGGTGGCAGTGGCAGTGGCTGTGGCAGCAACTTCCCTCGGCCAGTGGGCTTCCTTTTGCGAGCATGCAACTCTTGGCAGCTGCCTCAGAGGGGCAGCCATCGCTCCCCAGCGCTGTCCAGCGCTGACCATAAGATGCCATGGGGCAGCTGCAGCTGCACAGCCATGCAGCCATGCAGCATGCGTGGCATGGCAGCATCCTTTAATGCCAACATCTGTTGTGATATTTATAGTTGCAACTGGAACTGGAACTGGCAGCCGGGGAACTGGCAACTGGAAACCGGGCAACAGGTGCTAAGGCAACGCCCGACTGCACCTCTAGAGATGGATCACAGGCAGGGCCAGGGATCGTGTCACGCAAAGAGAGCCGCAGCCACACTCCTGCAGCATCGCTGCAGCATCGCTGCAGCATCTCTGCCGATCTGCCGATCTGCCGATCGCTGGGGCTAATTACGATATTTCCCCCCTTGCTGGCAACCAGTTTCCAGTTTCCACAGCCATCCGCATTATTATCGTTCGTCAGTTCTGTTCTGTTCGGCTCTCGGAGTTTGTTTCGTTGCGATTCGATTCGGTTCGGTTCGGGTCGTCGGGCTCGTCGGGCTCGTTTATTAGATGCAAGCTGCAGCGGATGTGCAGCTTCCTTCGATAGCCAGCAGAGAGAGGGATAGAGAGGGAGAGGGAGAGCGAGAGAGGGAGCGACTTTTGTCATTTACAGTTTATCTTATGCTTTCGCCGGCTCTGCCTCTGCCTTTCCCTGTGCCTCTCTCTGTGCCTCTCCCCCTTTTATAGCTCTACCCACACTGCTTGCGCTCCGCTGCTCGCTGCTCGCTGCTCGCACTCCTAGGCACGTCGAGAGTGGCTCTCATAAATCAATAAAGAAAGGCCCACCTGGTACAAATAACTTTGAAAAATTTATATTGAACACTCGCCTCGCCTCGCGTCGCCTCGCGTCGCCTCGACTTGGTCTTGGTCTTGGACTTGGGCAAAAGTTTTCGGCATTCGGCATTCACCGTCCACTCCCCAGCCAGCAGGTGGCCCTCGGCCCCACAACTTGAGTTTTAGTTTTTTGTTTGAGTTTAGAGAAAAAGAGAAAAGGGGCAGAGGCAGAGGGAGAGGGCGAGGGATGGCATGGCAGGGCGAGGAGGCCAATTGCAGCTGCTACTGCTACTGCTGTGGCTTCCAGGCTTGCAGCGCCCAGCTCCCAGGCTACTGTGCATGGCCAATGAGTGAAGTGATTTGTATTGTTGGCCAGCGCCCACTCCGCCACAGCCCAGCCCCAGTCCGATGGCAGCCTATGCACTGGCCTGGAGAAGGAAAATATGTTGCAGTGACAGGATGTGGCACTCTGCTGGAGTAGGACTAAAGATTAGCCATGGAAAGGTCTCCGAAGCACTGCCTTGAAAATCAGTTCATCAGTTCCATCATCGCTCGGCGGTAATTTCCATCGAAAAAAGATAATCAATTTCCCCACGCCGCCACAGCCTACTCCCCCACTCCTGTTCCCTCTCCAGGCCCTAGCCCGAGAGCCGCTGAAACCGAATCTTTATCGCCCATAAAGCAGAGAGAGCAGCAGCCGCAGCCGCAGCCGCAGCAGCAAAAAGAAAACTCACCAGCGCTGGACCCTGCGTGTCTATAATCGCCTTTAATTACCTAACCAAACGCAGCGTCATCAGTCCCCAGTCCCCAGTCCACAACCCCAGTGCCCAGTGCCCAGTACCAATCCGAAATCCCAGCAACAGCATAAGTTTCCCTAGCAGCCGCAGCATCTTCTGCCGCGTCTGGGGCCCATCATTTCCATCATCATCATCATCTGCAGTTGGGGTTTCTCCCACAGCCTCTCGTGTGGATTTGGAATCCAACTCTAATTTCGAGTCATTTCCAGGGGCCCCTGCCCTTTAGGTTCCGTTTTGTGGCTCTCTATGCCGGAACGGAAGCTCGCTAATCTTTTGCCTCCGTTTGCATCTTCTTTTCTTTTTTTTTGGGCTATTTTTTACGGACCTTCGCTGTGCACCTTCTGTGCTGCTCCTCTGCTCCTCTGCTCTTCTATCTTTTTACTTTTATTTTGTGTTATAATTTCGTTTAATTTCGGTGCATGTGTGTGCGTGTGTGAGGGGCGTGGCGGGGCGGGGAGGGGCGCCAATTTCCGTATAAATGCAATAAAAACGAAATAATAGCGTACAAGAAAACGAAATTAGTCGAAAGGCCCAGCCACCAGCCACCAGCGCCAGCGCCAGCGCCAGACGGAAGCGAAATAGAAAAACTCTCCACTCCGAAACCCCACAGAATATAGCCACAGAAGTGTACCGGCAGAAAAACAGAAGTAGTAAAATGCTAGTTACAGGAAAACCACAAAAACAAAGCAAAACAAAAAATGCGTGAGAAAATTCAAGTGGAGCCAGCACCTGTACATCGAAGCGACCGGCGAAGACGACGACAGCCCCAGAAAGGGAAACACTTTGACACTGAGAGAAAGGGGGGCATAGGAGAGCAGGAAAACACACACCCAAATATACAAAGCTTTAAATACGAATTTATTGCAATTAAATGCAATTAACTTATGATCTTAAAAATAAAGTATTTAAAATAAAAACTTAAAAATAATAAAAATATTAAATTTAAGCAAATATATTAATGTAAATGTAAAATATTAAATTAATATATGGAACATATTTAATTTAAATGGAAAATATATTTATTATAAATATTAAATATATTTAATCTAAATATGAAAATATTAAATTTAAATATAAAATATATATAATCTAACTATGAAAATATTGAATTAATATATGAAATATATTTTATTTAAATGGAAAATATATTTATTATAAATATTTAATATAAAATATATTTAGTTTAAATATTAAATATATTTAATCTAACTATGAAAATATTAAATTTAATTATAAAATATATTTAGTTTAAATATTAAATATATTTAATCTAAATATGAAAATATTAAATTTATATTATAAAATATATTGAGTATAAATATAAAATATATTTAATCTAAATATGAAAATATTATATTAATATAGGAAACATATTTAATTTAAATAGAAAATATATTTGGATATACATATATTAGATTAAATATAAAATATATTTAGATTAAATATTTTCATATTAATTAAAAGCTGTAAAAGTTTGCCCATTGCACACTCCAACTGAAATCCACTGCTGCACAAACCAAATCTAAGATTGCCAGTGCTCTTTTCTGCGAGTGTGTTGGTAGGTGTGGAGCGGTGGGTGATGAGGTGGAGTTGTACGGTGGGGTAGGGGCAGTGCCGGTTGATTGGTTGAGATTGTGCTTCATGCGATATATTGTAGCTGCAATTTATTAAGCAAATCTCCCAAATGGCACTCGAGTAGAGCTGTGGAGTGTGCGAGTGTGTGGGGAGCTCCAGCCAGTGGACGTGGACGTGGAAGTGGAAGTGAGTGAGTGAGTGGCAGGGCATGGTGAGAACATGCTCTCGGATTGAGTTACGCAAAGAATGATGGCACCGAGTGGGTGGCTGGCTGCAAGTGCAGATGGATGGATGTACTGTGGCTTAAGATTATTGATAAACAAATGCAGATTGTCAGCTGAATGTTTAGTTGGATTTGCTTTTGTTTTTTTTGCAGAATCCCAAAGCAAATCCTAGTTTGCCATTGCATTTCCCACCCCCTCTAGTATGTTCTCTCCTCAAAGTGGTTTAACCGCTCAGACCCCAGGCACCCTTAGCCTGGAGTACCCACCAAAGACCAGGCACCGCCCACCTCGTTTTCGCCCGCCACTTACTGCTCGTTGGAACATTTTCATATCTGTGGTTTTTGTGTGGTTTCACACACGAATATTCGGCCCATTCCTGGGCTGAATATTCCCCAAGATTTTTACACATCGTAAACCCGTTTTCCTCTCGGCTTGAGCCTTCTGGCTGTTGCTGTGGCGCCTGCTCTGGAGGAGCCCACTTGCAGTGCCACTTCCACTGGCACTCGCAGTCTTTTTGCTTGCCCCTCGAGCAGCTGCTTTGACTAATTTGAATGTAATTCGCTTTGGCGCTCACGTACTTCCATTCCACACGGAGAGCACAAGTCCGTTCCGTCCGCCTGCGAGTGGAGCCTGCAGAAACATGAATAAAACCAAATAAAATCCGTATGAAAATAAAAATGAGCATTAAAAAATACACGAGCGCCAACATAAACAGAAATAGCAACAGCAACCGAAACAGCAACAGAAGAAACACAGCAAAAACAGCAAACGGCGCACAATAAACGCAATAATAAGTAATAAGACCCTGAGGCAATTGTTCCGTTTCCCCCACCAAAATTTGTACAACAAAACGCGCGAAACGCGATAAAAAAAACACACAAAAATAAAATAAAATAACATACAGAAAGAAACCCCAACAAAGGGGTATAAAAAGGTACAACAAACAGACAAATAAATAAGCAAAAACAAATAAATAAACAAATAGATACGAGCATGTGAACAAGAAGAAAAGACATTTTTTGTGTGTTTGTGGTGGGTCTGGAAGGCGCCGGCTCAAGGCTCCAGCAAAGTGGATTCCGGCTTAAATGATAATTGCCAAAAATGCAACACAAAATCAAACTGATTTGCTTCAAGCTGCAAGCTTAATCCGCCACAAACATAAGGCTGAATCAAGGCTAAATGAGAGCCAACGACTTGGGGATGGGGGGCATCCATCCGCCGCAAATGCTGCCAAAGCGAGCGAGAGAATGCGAGCACCGGAATTTCCATTCAGGCGTCAGATTTGTACAAAGTTTAATTCCCATTGGCGCAGCTATTAAGCAGCAAGCAAATGGCACAAAACATAAGCCAAAATATGAACTGAAGTTAGCAAAATTAAAAGTGGCACTTGAGCTTGGCTTACCATATGGCAAAAGTCTGCCCAAATTGGCATTATGTTTTCTCTGCAAAAAAACTGAATATTGAAGGTGCATTTTTATAATTTTTAAATATAATAAAAATGTCAGCTGGCATTATTTTACGGCATTAGGGCTTAAAAAAAACTCAAGAAAAACTCCAAAAAAATTGCCCGCACGGAAGTTTTACTGCTGGAATTTTTATATATTTTTTAGTTGAATATCTAAGCAAGATTTTGTGGTTTAAGTTTTTTGAAGAATAATCAAGAATACGACTTAGAGGCGACACTCGTAAAAACAAAGAAAAACGTAGCTTAAAAATAAATACCGAACAAATTTACTTTTGCTGATTTTAATATTAATTTTTAAAGCTAATTAAAGCCAATGAAATAAATTCTGAAATTCGCTACAGAAATAAAAGGAAAAAGGTTTTTTGTATGGGCCTCGTGGCACTACTTCAAGAAACCATAGAAACCTTTGGGGCGCGAATCCAAGAGGAGCCAACTGAGCCGCAAAAGTATTTACCATTTCTCCCCTCTGTCTGTTGCAGCCACACGGATGACGCAGCGGAGGAGACTTGAGCCGCCCACGATGCAGCAGCAGCTACACGCGAGGATGCTGCTGCTGCTGTTGACGTCAGTGGCGGTGGCGGTGCCGGCCCACGCATCGCCCTTTACGAGCTATCAGAACCAGCGATTCGCGATGGAGCCGCAGGACCAGACGGCCGTGGTGGGGGCACGCGTCACGCTGCCCTGCCGCGTCATCAACAAGCAGGGCACCCTGCAATGGACCAAGGACGACTTCGGGCTGGGCACCTCGCGCGACCTGAGCGGCTTCGAGCGGTATGCGATGGTGGGCAGCGACGAGGAGGGCGACTACTCCCTGGACATCTACCCGGTGATGCTGGACGACGATGCGCGCTACCAGTGCCAGGTGAGCCCCGGGCCCGAGGGACAGCCGGCCATCCGGTCCACCTTCGCCGGCCTCACGGTGCTGGTGCCGCCGGAGGCCCCGAAAATCACCCAGGGCGATGTCATCTATGCCACCGAGGATCGCAAGGTGGAGATCGAGTGCATCTCTGTGGGCGGCAAGCCAGCAGCTGAGGTGAGTTCGAGTCTGACTCTGACGCTGAGCATGTGGCATGCGGCATGCGGCACAGAGTCAAGCCGCATGTGTACATTGCGTTGGGCAACCTGCTCTAACCTGCTTTCTATGCACGGCCCGTGCGCGCTCTCCCCCGCCCGCAGATTACATGGATTGATGGCCTGGGCAACGTGCTGACGGATAACATTGAGTACACGGTGATGCCGCTGCCCGATCTGCGGCGCTACACCGCCAAGTCGGTGCTCCGGCTGACACCGAAAAAGGAGCACCACAACACGAATTTCACGTGCCAGGCACAGAACACAGCCGACCGCACCTATCGCTCGGCGAAAATACGTGTCGAGGTAAGCGAAAACCAAACGAAACCCCGCCCCTCCCCGCCCTGAGCACAGCCCTGAGCCACCCCCTGAACCCACCCCCTGAAACGCAAACCAAAGCAAAGCAAAGGCAAAGCCTGCCAGCCCACAGACAGCTCCCTACCCACAGGTCACTGCAGTTTTGTGCATGTCCGAGAGGGGCAGGGAGGGGCACCTGCAGCCTGCACCCTGCAGCCTGCACCCTGCTCCCTGCTGCTCAACCTGTGCCTGCTGTTCGGGGGCAGCCTTATCTATGGACGCTGACGCGTCGCAGTCAACGCCGTCTGACTATGGGCCCGGCTATGGCCATGGCTCTTTGGCTCTTTGGCGCTGAGCCTACTATCAATTTTACGTGATGGCTGCATGATGCGGAAGCCCATTTATGCAGACCTCCCCACCCCAGACCGACCGCCCAATCCGAGCCCCAGAACGGTAACCTGAATGGGGCTTTTGTGTTGGACATGGACATGGACATGGACACTGACGGGCTAATTCATGCTCAAGCATAAAGGCGAAGGCCATCAGGCCATGCCAGCAGGCAGCCAAGCCATCAGCCAGCAGAGTGTGAAAGTGAGGCATGATTCAAGCCAAACAAAAGGTTCCATCAGCACAGAGCCAGAGCACAGAGCCAGAGCCAGAGCACAGGTCCCAGATCCCAGAGCCCCATAGCCCATAGCCCAGAACCCAGAGCCCCATGGCCCATTGCCCAGAATCCAGATCCCAGAGCCTGCAACAGCAGCCCCCAACTTGTCATTGTGTTGAGTGTCAGGTGTGTGCACAGCTGACAAATCCCTGACGAAGATGTCAGCCCTCGAGCCCCTCAAGTGTGCGATTGATTGACTTAACCCCCGAAAACTAACGTCATCTTCGATTTTCTTTCTTTCTCTTTGTCTCTGGTTCTCCCGTTCTCCATCGCAGGTTAAGTATGCGCCCAAAGTCAAGGTGAATGTGATGGGCGGAGGAGGCGGCCACGGCCTCGGCCTCGGTCTCGGTCTCGCTGGCAGCGCCTCCGCGATGGGAACCCACCAGCGGATTGTGGAGCATGCCCAGGTGCGACTCGAGTGCCGGGCAGATGCCAATCCCAGCGATGTCCGTTATCGCTGGTACATCAACGACGAACCAATTATAGGCGGTCAAAAAACTGAGATGGTAAGTGGCGCTCCGCTCCCATGGTACCCCTGCCACGGCCTGGTCTTGGTCGACATTCCAGCAGCGAGGCGCATAATTAGAGCAACTATTGCGATAAAAATGCTGTTGCCTCTGCCTCTGCCACTGCCACTGCTGCTGTTGCTGCCACTGCCACTGTTGCTGCTGCTCCGTTGTATAATGTTAACCAAGCCAGGATGGGGGACGGATGGCAATTATTGGAACCAGTTAGGCCTGGACCGGAAAGGCCTAACGTTCCCACAATTTGCTAGCTCATAGCTGGAGCTCTCTATTAACCAGATATCTCTCCTCTCTCTCGCCTCTCTCTCTCCTCTCCGTCTCTCTGCCATTCCGCAGATCATACGCAATGTGACGCGCAAGTTCCACGATGCCATTGTCAAGTGCGAGGTGCAGAATTCCGTGGGCAAGAGCGAGGATAGCGAGACCCTGGACATAAGCTGTAAGTACACGCACGGCCCTCTTTGCCAGACAGAAGCCCACAACATCATTGCCAATCTCCCAATCCCCAATGCCCAATGCCAAACAGATGCCCCGAGCTTCCGGCAGCGTCCGCAGTCCCTGGAGGCGGACATCGGCAGCGTTGTGTCGCTCAGCTGCGAGGTGGACAGCAATCCGCAGCCGGACATTGTCTGGATCCAGCATCCCAGCGATCGGGTGGTCGGCACCAGCACCAATCTCACCTTCAGCGTGAGCAACGAGACGGCCGGACGCTACTACTGCAAGGTGAATGTGCCCGGCTACGCGGAGATCTCGGCGGATGCCTACGTCTACCTGAAGGGCTCCCCGGCCATCGGCTCGCAGCGCACCCAGTACGGCCTGGTGGGCGACACCGCGCGCATCGAGTGCTTCGCCAGCAGCGTGCCCCGGGCCCGGCACGTCTCCTGGACATTCAACGGGCAGGAGATCAGCTCCGAGTCCGGCCACGACTACTCCATACTGGTGGACGCGGTGCCCGGCGGCGTCAAGAGCACGCTCATCATCCGCGACAGCCAGGCCCACCACTACGGCAAGTACAACTGCACCGTGGTCAACGACTACGGCAACGACGTCGCCGAGATACAGCTGCAGGCCAAGAGTGAGTACCCAGATTTAGCCCAGCCCACATAATATTAACACACATTAAAGATTATTAATATTTACGAGTTAAAAACAAAACAAAAACAGTCGAAAAAGTGGCCAGGGTGTCCTTGCTCAAGGGGCATGCATCCTGGCACAGGGCAAACTTTTATTTTCCTAATTTTTATAATGCAAATTGAGCACAAATATAGGAAGACACATTTAATTTTTATTTTTTATTTATTTTTTTTTTAATTAAATTTAATTTAAAAAAATATTTTCCATTTCTATTATTTTTGTGTGCCAAATACTTGCATTCTGTGAGTTTTTAATTCTGAGCTAAATTCAGCTTAAATTTAATTTAATTTAATTTTTATTATTATTTTTTTTTATTAAATTTAATTACAAAAAAAAAATATTTTCCATTTCTATTATTTATTTATGCCAAATACTTGCATTCTGTGAGTTTTTAATTGTGAGCTAAATTCAGCTTAAATTTAATTAAATTTAATTTTTATTTATTTTTTTTTTTTTTTTTTATTAAATTTAATTACAAAAAAAAAATATTTTCCATTTCTATTATTTATTTATGCCAAATACTTGCATTCTGTGAGTTTTTAATTCTGAGCTAAATTCAGCTTAAATTTAATTTAATTTAATTTTTTTATTATTATTTTTTTTTATTAAATTTAATTACAAAAAAAAATATTTTCCATTTCTATTATTTATTTATGCCAAATACTTGCATTCTGTGAGTTTTTAATTCTGAGCTAAATTCAGCTTAAATTGAATTGCCTAACAATTATTTTTTTATTTAATTTTTTATAATAATAACTTATAAATTATTATTTTTTAAATTTTAATTTTTTAGAATGCATTTTTAAAGAATAAAAAATGAAGTTCTTTTATTTCTGATTTTTTAATAGTAAAAATCATAAATCAATTTTTATTTTAAATTTGTGTTTATAAATATTAAAAGTTATTTCGGATTTTAAAATTAATTTTTAAAAAATTCGAATATTTATTGCCTTAGTCCGCCCTTACTCACGCTGCACCCGTTTCCCCGTTTTCTGTTGTTTCCATCGCAGAGAGCGTTTCTCTTTTAGTGACAATTGTGGGTGGCACTTCGGCGTTGGGCTTCCTGCTGGTGCTCACCATTCTCGTGGTGGTCTACTTGAGGTGCAAGAAGCGCACCAAGCTGCCGCCCGCCGACGTCATCAGCGAGCATCAGATAACCAAGAACGGCGGAGTCAGCTGCAAGCTGGAGCCGGGCGATCGCACCTCCAACTACAGCGACCTCAAGGTGGACATCTCCGGCGGATACGTGCCCTACGGCGACTACAGCACCCACTACAGCCCGCCGCCCCAGTATCTGACCACGTGCTCGACCAAGTCCAACGGCAGCTCCACCATCCTGCAGAACAACCACCAGAACCAGCTGCAGCTGCAGCAGCAGCAGCAGAGCCACCAGCAGCATCAGCACCAGCACCAGCAGCAGCAGCAGCAGCAGGCGAGCCACCAGCCAGCGCACCACCAGCAGCCAGCCGGCCAGAGCCTGCCCATGACCTTCCTGACCAACAGCAGCGGGGGCAGTCTGACGGGCAGCATCATCGGGTCCCGGGAGATACGCCAGGAGAACGGTCTGCCCAGTCTGCAGTCGACGACGGCCTCGGTGGTGAGCTCCTCGCCCAATGGCAGCTGCAGCAACCAGAGCACTGCCACCACCACCCACGTGGTGGTGCCCAGCTCGATGGCCCTCAGCGTGGATCCGCGCTACAGCGCCATCTACGGCAATCCCTACTTGCGCTCCTCCAACTCCTCGCTGCTGCCGCCCCCCACAGCGGTCTAAGTGCGATCGGGGCGACGGATATCGCAGCCCACTCGAAGACTGATCTCAAAGGACACTGGGCCTATGCTGTGCTCTGCTCTGCTCTAGCCGGCGCCTGTCCTGGATCGTTCAATGGGGTAAGATTGGGGCGCAAGCGCCATTGGAAGATTTTTCAGCAACCAAAAATTCGAATCGAGTAACTTAAAGATTTAGCTTAGAGAGAGAGAGCGAGAGAGAGCTCACACAAACACACACAAACCACACACACAGCACACACCACACACCACACACACAGCACACACCATACAGACACACCCTTGGCATCCATTTAGCTCTTCGTTTGTCTTAACGGCATCGCCAGCCCAGCCCAGCCCAGCCCATTGGCATGGACATAATGGAATGCATTTTAGCTTTAGCATAGGTGATGAATGATGAACGATGAATGATCTTTTTTCGAGCCGTAGTGTGCTTTGCGCTTCGGCTGCGACCTAGGCTAAGCGCAGTTCTATCCAAACAGAGACTAAGCTTCAAAGAATCAGTGTTAGGCATTTACAAATCGAACGAGAGCGATAGAAACAGAGGGAGAGAGTGTTAAGAAACGCCTTAAAGAAAATTACATAAATAGTTGGCTGCAGGGGGAAGCTGTTGAGTTTTCCCGGAGCTAAAAGAAAAAAAAAACGGCAAGGCGAAGGCATTTGTTGAAGGGTTCATTTCATAATTAAATAAAATTCAAGCTGGAAGATGGAAGTCCCTTCCCTAAACACGCATATTTTGGAAATATCTAGCACCCAATCTATATTTATTTTATTTGATCTACTTACATCTTCAGCGCTATTTTCCTTGTTTCAACGCTTGATTATGCTCCACTTCCTTTGCTGTCTTTAAGCAATTTACGGATCACTTCTAACTTGTCCCCTCAGCTGTTCTACCCTTTCAATACCCATGCATAAATCTTTCTGGAACATTATTTAAAACCATTTGCCACACCTCAAACAAATGCCCAGGAAATGCCGCACAAAAAAAAAATATATTAAAAAAAAGAAAATCACGAAGAGAAACCGAAACCGAAACAGAAACAGTTCAATTACACATGGACTTATACGCTAAATGTTATAGAATCTACATGTAGTATATGCAGTACATATATATACAGCTATATATATAGAAATGCAGTTGAGTGGATAGTAGTATTTAAGGGAGAAAATATGCCAAAGTACCTGATAGTATTTAAGTGGGAGTGGCGGGAGAGCCTGACACGGCGCTCTCATCAATTACAATTTTAAATTTTAAATTAATAATATATATATTAAAATTAGATGCATATAGAATACTTACTTTTTTTTTGTCGTGGAGCTATAACTAAGCGTACGTTAAGCTAAGATATGCCGATAGAGAGAAACCTACTTGCAAATTACAAGCGAAAGATGTTAGATCTTTGACAGTCGCCTTAACTTATGACACGCCCACACACACAGACACCCACAATGCCCATGCCCAAGCTAACTAAGAGATAGAAAATGTATCCAATTCGTGAGTTCAATTGTCGTCGCTAAGTGTACTTCTAAGTGTATAACGGTCTACTTATCCTAGTTGTAGCCTAAACGAACACAAATCATACACACATCTACACAACTAAATATACTTACCATATACATATATATATATACACACATATACATATAGCTCTACATACCTAGTATATGCATACATACATACACACACTTATATATACATACATACATACGATTTTTTTTGCATAGCCCCTAAGCATTGTATTTTGATAAGCGAACAAAAAAACAAAGCCAGCGAGCAGAGTGTTTAATTCTTGTAGTTCTTTTAATTCTTGTAACTGTAACTCCCCCCGCCCCTACCATCAGTTTAGTTCTTCTCCTCGCTATATTTATCGTGGGGACGAGTATTTTGTCGATAACTCGCTTGCCAATTAAGCGACAAACAAATATAAGTGTTTTTTTTCCAACGTATACAAAATGCAAATTATAAAAACAAATAAGCCACAAAAAAGGAAATGACAAAAACAACAACAAAAACAAAACACACACACACACACACACACCAAGTTAAACACGAAAGAAAAAATTAAATAAAATGTATTGAAAACAAAACAAAACGCAACGAAAAACTTCCATGCCAAGTGGGAAAAATCATTCGGAATTTGACATCAAAGCGCTGGGGCCAAACACCAGCAGCTGGCTGGCTGGCTGGCTGGCTGGCTGACTGGCTGGTAGTCCAAGTCCAAAGACAAATAAGCGGGGAAAAACATTTTTAATTTGAACGAGGACATGGACATGGACATGGACACGGACACAGACCGGAAAGGGAGTTGAGTTGCCCGGTCAGCCCGAGCACCAGCCCCAGCCCGAACTCCAGCCCGGGCCCAGGCCAACTGTCAAGCAAACTGCAAAAAGCCAAAAATCAAACAAACAAAAGTGAAATTAAAATGTTGGCAGGCCACCAATGCCAGCAGCAGCACCACCACCAGCACCACCACCAGCACCACCACCAGCACCAGCCATGTGTGTTAATTTATGGCCAGTCGAAGTCGAACTTCCATTTCCATCCAGCTCCAGCTCCAGCTCTCCCGCTCCCTCCCTCCCTCTCTCTCTCTGGGAGTTCGCAGTTCTGTGTTTGGTGGGTGGCGGGTCAGAGTTGACAATGCAAACAAACGGCTCGCAAAGCTCGACTAAAAATGCTTAATGAGAGTGCGTAAGGGTAGCTCTGAGCCACACACACACACACACACACAAGAGCACCCCCCACACCCCCACCCCACCCAATAGCAGTCCACACAGCCACCCACACACTGTCGGGGGCCGAGTGCTGGCCGCAAGAAATTCTGCGGCTGTGGCAACAAAGTCGCGCACGACGCCCATTAAACTAAATTAGTTGCCCTTTGTCACAGAGCGACCCTCGAAGCTGTCACACATGTTGGTCGGGCGGCGGGCGGCGGGCTGGGGGCCTGCCCCTGCAAAAGGGTGGAAATTGAGTGGCATGGAGTGTGGGGTATGGGGCGCTCGGGTGGCTCGGGTCTCGGGTCATACGTGCACTTAGTCAGTAGGAAGTTGCAATTGCGGTTAGCTGTGTTAATTAGCATTTCTTTGTTGCCCGTATAGTTTCGGGGAGTACACCTGCAGCCCGAACTCACGTGAGATCGCAGGCCGCACAACACCCACGTAGCCGGGGCGAAACGAATTTCGGGGCTGGGCTGGAGGCAGCTCAGGGAGAGCACAGTGGAAGCTCCCAAGGTAGGACATGCATGGAAATTCGCTTCAGATGTTTCCATTCGGTGAGCCAAAGGGAGGCTCCTCTCGTCTCTCTCTTGCACGGAACACACGAAGCGCAGCTATAGAAGGTGTCATTGGATCGATTCAGATCGATAAAGATCTGTTCAAGAATGGCACTAAGAGGAGAAAACATCGCTTTGTTTGGTGAGATTTTAAATGGCAATAAATTGGAGGGCATGGAAAGCAGGGCGCAACTTCTGAGAGCCTTCAAGCTGTGCACCTTTCGAGTATTTACTGTTCGAACCGTTGACAGGTTGGCATCTTTTGTGGCACCTTTTGTTCGCACATGACTTCCTGCCTCCTGCCTCCTGCCGC
Source organism: Drosophila tristis (assembly GCA_018150885.1). NCBI lineage: Eukaryota > Metazoa > Arthropoda > Insecta > Diptera > Drosophilidae > Drosophila > Drosophila tristis. The sequence continues at coordinate 1,533,598 of JAECWT010000086.1, read as the reverse complement.
CTGCCTCCTGCTCCTCCTCCTCAGCTGCTGTTGCTTGGCTCCTCTCCACCTCCCGTCCAATCGCAGAGCGTTCCCAGTCTCCCATTGTCCGGTGTGCGAGTATTCGTGCGCATTTCCTTCACCGCTTTAATCACCGAGCAGCAATGCGATCTGAGGACATCCTTTTCGGAGCCTCAGCCTCAGCTTCGGCTTCGGCTTCAGCTTTTCTTTTTGTCTCTTTTTAGGGGAATCATCCTTGGCAGTAGCAGAGACACAGAGACAGCAGCAGACAGCAGAGACAGCAGAGACAGCAGAGGGGACAAAAAACGGACACGAGGCGCACGAAGAGTTACGATTTCATTAACATGAGATATGGCAAGTGCCAAGGCACTGGCAGTGGCACTGTCAGTGGCACTGGCTGTCGTATGGAGTGGGCTTGGGTGTGCTCCTGGTCTTGGGTCGGTGGTCGGAGCTGGGTGGATTGTGGGTCCTGGTTCCTGGTTCCTGGGGTCGTGTGGGACTGGTTTACGGCTCAAGTGTTGGCTTGTCGTCGCTACTTGTGTCGCACTGCGTTGTTAATTGCTGCAAAGAGACGGCCAGAGGGACGGCAGAGAGGTGGAGGCCCCCCCCCAGCCCAACCCCAACCCCCCTTTATATGATTAGCAAATGTTTTGTTTTTCACTATGCACTAAAAACGAAGCAGGGAAATGGGAGACGCACCAGAAAGCCATTGGTGGTGGTGGGTGGCTGGCTGCCTGATGGCTGCCTGATGGCTGCCTGTTGGGTGGGGCTGAGGCCGGGCCATAACCCCAAATGCCTGGCAAGTTTTGTGTGGTCGGAGGTTGCTTAATGTTGGGTTGCCGCTGTAATTGCTACTCCACGCGTGTGTCTGTGTCTATGCAGGAAGTATCTCTGTGTGTGTGCGTGAGTGTGTGTGAGTGTCGGGTGTGGGGTGTGGGTGAGGGCGCTGCCTGGGTCGTATTCAAGTATGGGCGAGTTGAGTTTCTTGAATTAATAAAATGTCTTCATTATTTAAATTGCACGCACGACCACAGCGCCAGTGTCCCCTCGCCCCTTTACACTCGGCAGCTGCCCCTCATCACTCAACCTCACCCACCCCTCTCACCCACCCCCACACACACACACACACACATGTGTATGTGCCAGTTGACAGCCTTGTATCTAGATATGTGTGTGTGCATGTTTACGCTTTCCGACTGAGTTAATTAGCAGCTGGGGAATTGTGAAATATATTAATATTGTACATTTCGGTGGTGCCACATCCACATCCACACCACCCCCTTTCCCCCGCACTCCAAAGCTCGAACACCCCCCATCCAAAAGGACCCCGTGGCAGCCCAGTGACCACAACAAGCCGTGTCACACATTCCATTTCCCACTTCGATGGTCCTTTTGTGGTTGAATGGTCGCTGGCTCGGTCGCTGGGTCGGGGTCGCGCTTTTCGTTGGATACGGGCCCCGAGGCAATCAAGGTGGTTTCAAGGCTCCCCCAGCAAAAGGAACACACAAAAAAGGGAAAAGCAGAGAAGACAGAGAGGGAGTGAGAGAGTGAGTTTGACTTTTAGTTTATTGTTTCAGCTCGTCTACTAGCATCAGAGTTCGTATCTGGAATTCGAATCATAATTGCCACAACATAAATAAAATAAATACAACTGTGCAGCTACTTATCTACCTGTATGGATATGTATATCTAAGTGCCCCAACCAGAGATAATTAATGCTTGCAGGCTCTCCTGGTGCCTGCCAAAATACTAAAAAAAAACAAAACAAAAATGATTTGTGTTAATGCAATCGATTTTAAATCGATTTTCGGCTTTAATTGTTTTATCATTTAATGGAGATCCGTTTTTGCATTGTCCATCGTTCGAGTGCAGTTATCTGTGGATGTCATCTGTGTGTAAGAGCACACTTATTTATGCACCAATATTTACATTTTTTTCCAATGCGGCCTAAAAGTATGCCAGAAAAATGCAATTAAAACCAAAACAAAAACAGCGCGAAAATAATTCTTTCGAATATTTTTATTATTAATACTTTATAATTATTATAACATAATAATAATAATAAAAATAATAATATTTATGTACACAAATATCAAAAACAAATTGCATCGTTAATGTTACGCAGTCTAGCAGTTCACAGCGCACAGCACTGTTAAATTGTCCATTGCTTAACAGAACTGTGCGCTTGTGCTGTTAATCCGCTGCACAAATAATACAGCAGCACGCCCATAGATGGCGGTGCAGCGATCACCTCACGTTCGCGCCAATTAGAGCAGAGCAGCAACAGGTGGCAGGTGGCAGGAGGCAGGTGGGAGCTGCTGCTCCAGTTCATGGCTTGATTGCGATTAAAGAGATTACGCTCTGGTCAGATCATCACAAGGTCGTCTCTATTACGAATACAACTTCTCAATGTTATAACAAATAAATGCAAAATTCTAGTCCCAGCCAGCTGCTGTCCGGATCACTTGAGGCCGCCAGTGACCTCAATGGCTGCGCCATTCACATAGGCCGCCTTCTGGGACGACAAGAAGGCAATAACCTCGGCGATTTCCTCGGGCCTGCCCAAGCGGCCGAGGGGACAGCGCTGCACCACCTGCTGCTTGACGGCCTCCGGCACGACGGCCACCATGGGCGTGTCAATGTAGCCGGGCAGGACGCAGTTGACGCGAATGCCGAACTTGCCGAACTCCTTGGAGGCGACCTCCGTGAAGGAGATCACGCCGGCCTTGGTGGCCGCATAGTTGGCCTGTCCCACGTTGTTCATGCGGGCCACAATGCTCGAGAGGTTGACAATGCTGCCGCCCTGCAGCTGCTGCTCGATCATGGCCTTGGCAAAGTACTGGGTGACCAGATACGTGCCCTTCAAGTTGACGCTGTACACGTCGTCGAAGTCCCGCTCGGGCATCTTCAGCAGGTAGCCGTCCCGCGTTATGCCCGCCGAGTTGACCACAATGCTGGGCGCCTGCTTGAACTTGAGCAGCGCCTCGGCCACGGCTCCCCGGACACTCGTCGCGGAGGAGACATCCACCTCCAGGGCAGCGGAGCGTTCCGCGCCCAGCTCCTTGGCCGTCTCCTTGGCAGCCTCCAAGTTGCGATCGGCGGCAATCACCTGGGCTCCGTCGCGGGCCAGCAGGCGGCAGGTGGCACGCCCAATGCCCGATCCGGCACCTGCAATGTACGGAGCGGTTGAGTAGGAATAAACAAGACAACAAGACAACAGAACTGCTGCCACACGCACCTGTGACCAGTGCCACCTTTCCCGCAAGTATTCCGCCGGTCATTATGCCACGAGCTGCCACAAGTTGCTGTTAATAAATAAAAGAGGCGGAAAACAAGACAAAACACAACACGCCACTCGGATTTCAGCTCGAATTAGTTATCGTTATCGCTGATCAGCTGCTTGGGTTAGATAATGGACTGACGAAGAGAGAGCTAGATGAGGAGAGAGCTAGCTGCAGAGAGAGAGCGAGCGAGCTTTTGGGCTAGCTTTACTCTGCGCTGCTTTACTACAGCAGCAACCAAAGCTTATTTGCGCGTATGAAAGCTTTCGGCTAGAAAAAAGTTGGAACGATAAGAACGAGGAGACAGGGCAGCGAATGGGCAGAGATCAGCGGGAGAAGTGAAGTTGTGAACCAAAACAAAGACAATTATTCAGCTTTGAGTACTCGTCTCGCATCATTTATTTAGCAGCTACTCCAGCGGTATGAGATAGTACTCCTCAGGCTGGGGCGCCCGCTTCACAGCTCTGAGATTGCTCGCCTCGACGCTGCGCGCCAGTCCGAACTGCCGGAGCAGCTTCTTCAGATAGCGCTTCGGTATGCGCACCAACTGGCGACGTATGATGCGCTGCACCCTGTTCCAGGCTCCACTGCTGCCCCGATGATCGTCCTCGTACTGCTGCACGTCCAGCTGCTGCATGTCCTGCTGCTGCACGTCCTGCTGCTGCAAGTCCTGCTGCCCAAGCTCAAGCTCCAGCTGCTGCTGTTTGCTTGGCTGCAGAGCGGCCAGCTGCTGGAGCAACTGCCGCAACTGCTTGTCGCTCAGCTGGCTGAGATCGATCTGGGCCTCTGCCGGGGCCACATCGCTGGCTCGCAGCCGCAGCCTGCCGCCGCTGCAGCCGGCTGTGCTGCCGTCGAATGAAGCGACGACGAAGATCGAGACGATCAGCAATTGGCAGAACGGCAGGCAGTCCATGTTTGTTGTCAGCCCCAGGCGGGCCAGTGCCTTAAATACGAAAAGTGCCTGCGGGGGCAAGCATATAGTATGTCTGTCTGTCTGTCTGTCTGTCTGTCTGTCTGTCTGTCTGTATTTTCAGCCCCATCACTCTGTGATCTGCCAGCTGCCATTCCAGATGTGGGTCAAGTGCGTCTTCGAGTACTTTTCAAAAGGAATTCATTTATTCTGTCTGGCGTATGCCCAAAAAGAGTGCGTGAGGCTTCAAATTAAAGATTAGCTACAATAAATTAGAAAAAAAAAAATATTCGTGCGATCGATCGTCGAGGGGGGGGTGGGGGGTTGTGCGGGGCAGGGTATTTGACCGGGCAGCCCGCTTAGACGGCTGTGATGCGCGTGCGCTTGTTGCCCTTGTTCTTGTTCCTGTTCTTGTTCCTGTTGTTGTTGATCCTCTTCTTGTTGCCGCCGTTGACGCGACGCCGGTTCTGCAGCTTCCTGTTGGGGACGCGCTTCCGCACCACGCGACGCTTGTTGGGGCGGCGGTTGGTGTTCAGCATCACCTTCTGGCCGTTCTTGAAGTAGCGCCGGTAGCGGGGCGGGATGCGCACGCTTATCTGCTGGCCGCGGCGGGCTCCCTTGCGGCGCAGATTGATCATGTTGTTCTGGGTGGCCTTGCTCTCGGTGGCGCCGATACCGGCACCGGCACCCCCTGTGCCCTGCACATCGGCATCGGTCACAACCTCGTACTCCTGGGCGCCGGCGGCGAGCGCTGCCTCCAGGGCCTGCTCGTCGAGCAGCTCGGCATTGGCCGCCAGGGCGCCGGGATAGCCCTGTGCCTGGGCCTGGGCCTGCTGCTCATCCGCATCAGCCGGATCGTCCTCCTCCGCGTCGGCTCCGTAGGCGATGCCATCGCCTTGGCGAGCAGTGGTGGTGCCGGTCGTTCCTGCGGTCGTCGGCGAGGTGGTGATGGTTCCCGTGGCCGTGGGCACGGTGCCCGTCGAGGTGACAGTCACCGTGGGACTGGCCGTGTTGGTGGCGGTGCCGGTGGTGCCAGTGCCAGCCCCAGTGATGATGATGGGGATCACCGGCTGGCTGCTGCTGCTGAACATGTTCTTGAACATGAGGAACTTCTTGAGGAAGAGCCGTCCGCTCGACGCGTCCTTGGTGCCCGTGGAGCTGCTGCCCGCAGCCGCAGCCGCGCCGCCGAGGCTCAGCTTGTCCTCGCTGGCCTTCTGGTCGAGGGCCGCGGCGAGCTCGGCATCGTTGGACCTGAACTTGGCCAGGGCCGGCTCGTTGAAGTAGGAGCTGCGACGCGCCTTCAGCAGCTGTGCCGTCGACTTGGGCTTCTCCTGGACGAGGCCAGCGGCCAGCAGGCAGCAGCCAGCCAGCAGGACCACGAGCGACACTTGATGCTTCATCTTTCACTGGGAAACTACTCTGTGGCAGAGAACTTTTCTAGCAGCGCGAACGGCGGTGGAGGTGGAGCTGGCGTCGAATGGAGGTGGCGGTGGCGGTGGCGGTGTGTCGTGTGTCGTGTGTGCTCGCCCGGATGGGTAATCAATGTGTGATACATTACCGCCCCAGCTGGATGCCTTTTATACAAACCCAAGACCCAAGACCCCGAGATCGAAGCCCCCGAGATCGAAGCCCCCGAGAGCCAAGAGCCGAGACCAAAATGCAAATGACTTCCAAGTACCTCCGCAACTGGCTCTGGGCAACGGTAAATGGCCCAGGGAGTCAACGGCACTGCCACTCTACGTGTGTGTGTGTGTGTACTTTTTGCCTATGTACACACACACAGCAGCAGCAGCAGCAGCAGCAGCAGCAGCAGCAGCGAAACCCCCAGAGAGACCCACAGACCAGGCCCAGTGCCAGGCCAGGCCAGGCCAGTGCCCAGTGCCAGTTCCAGTCACCGGCCCAGGCCCATCATTCGCGCAGTTTCATTCAATTCACAATTCACTCAATTCACAATTCACAATTGAATTTCAGTCTCCGTTTTGGTATTTCTTTGCCTTGCAGCTATTTCGGGGCCCGCTCGGCAAAGTTCTTCACCGTCATCGTCAACCTCTTGGTTCTGCTTGATCATCTTTAGCGGAGAGCAGCCCCGCGGACAGTGCCCCCCCACACGTACCCCTCGCCGAAGCTAAGCGGAACGGCTCGCAGATTTTGGAGGCTCGCTTTCTAAACAGAGGCAGGCAGGCGGGCAGGCAGGCAGGCGGGCACTCGCTTGGCCACTCCACTCCGCGGCCCGAAAAGTGAAAACACATTCAGCGAATTTCTAATTGCCAACACAAAAGCGGGCCAAAGGCTGCCCCCACCCAACACCCCCCCCACGGCACTCACAAGTATTTCTGCTGGCATCGAGTTGCCTTTGTCACACAACTCCCCAGCCCCCAGCCCAGCCCTGGCCTGCCCACAATCCAAAGTTCCCACATTCGAATTGGCTTCATGTCGATGTATACATTTTTGTCCCTTCCGTTCTGGCTGTTGCTGTCCAGCAAAATGCTGCTAATGGCCAAATACGCCATTGCCTCTGGCTGCCACTTGTAAGTAGATCCCCGACTGGGAAGAACTTTCCCCCCCAGCACAACTGACGCCCCCTGACTGCCCCACTGACCCGCAGTTTCCTGCGAGCATTGCGCGTACTTCTGGGATGGCTCCGCCTGGAAAAGGCTGCGCAGTGTCTGCCCGTCGGGTGAGTTCAGCAGCAGTGGCTGGGCAGAGCAGGCTCTAATCGATGCTCTAATCGTTGCTCTGATCCGCAGGGTGAAGCTCAGCCAGGGAAAGTGCCAAGGGAGCGTCGCGCCGCAGCTGGCTGCCGGCAGCGTGGTCGTGTTCAATGTGCCGCGCCGCTGGCGGGAACTGCAGCCGACCATCAAGTGCTGCAAACTGTGCTGGCGGCAGGACCTGAGGCGGCGCATTGACCGGGCCCGGGTGGCCATCGATGTGGCACTGCTGTCGCTGCACATACCCGAGCTGGGCCCCAGCATAAGCGACGCCCACGATCGGGGCGTCGCGGTGCGCATCATCGCCAGCAGCAGGCGGATCTGGGCATATGGTCCGGCCATCGTGAAGCTGTGGAAGGCGGGCGTGCCGGTGCGCCACACCTCCATCGGCATGGACGTGCACTACAACTTCGCCATTGTGGACAGCGCGGAGCGCATTGCGGAGCTGACTGCCGCACAGGCAGAGTCCAAGGCGCGCAGCAGCCTGCTGAGGCGCCTGTTCCAGCCGGCCAAGCGGCACGACGGGCCGCAGGTGAAGCCCGCGCTGAGCGAGCTGCAGCTCTTCAAAATCTTCTTTGACCAGTGGAACGTGCTGGTGCCCGTCGCGCCAAGGTAAATTGCTCCGCCAACAGTTCTGCTCCACACACAGGCAGCCACAGGCAGCCACAGGCAGACCCCCCTCTTCTATTGATTGTTACTAAATTTGCGGTGGTTATTCCATGGTTTGGAGGTTGCCAGGATCCCCCTGACGTATGCAAGCCCAATAAATGCGCCCCAGCGGGCAGCAATGGATGCTGTGGGTGTGGGGACTGTGGCGTGAAGGATTCGTGGGGCTGGGGGCTCCTGTTGTGCGACTAGAGAGAGTTCGTTTCGTGTGTGTTCATATTCGGTTTATTCAGCGCTGGAGTCGTTGGCGGTGCACAGGGTGAAGGGCTCTAGCCGCGGCGAGTGCCTCTGCGGTTGCGGCGGTTGCGACGCTGGCTGTTGCGGCGCTGGCGACGGCGCGCGGCCTGCTGGCGCTTGGCGGCACGGCTGAGGTTGCGACGGCTGCGACGGGCCTGGGCGCGGCGCTTCTGGTTGAGGCGGCGACGCATGTTGCGGCGCTTGGCCTGGCTGCGGCGACGGTTCAGGGCGTTGCGCCTGCGCATTGCCTTCAGGCGCTGGCGCAGAGCCTTGTTCTCGTCCTGCTGGCGGCGCAGCTCGAACTCCTTCAAGACGGCGCTGTTGGAAATCTGGGAGCCGGACTGGCTGCTGCTGCTGCTGCTGCCGCGACGGAGGCCAGAGTTGGCGCGATTGAACTGGTAGCCGACCACGGGCCCGAAGCCATCCTCCTCGTTGTCCAGATCGTCCTCGTCGGAGTCGGAGTCGGCACTGGCACTGGCCCTGTAGGCGCCCACATACTTCTCGTCCTCGCCGTCGTCGCTGTCGTCATCCTCCTGGGAAGCGTCGTGGGGCGACGGCCCAAAGGAACGAGGAGTGCTCGAGCTCGGGCTCGACCCACTAGTAGAAGAAGTAGTAGATCCTGTGGTGGTCGGTGTTGTGGTACTAGTTGACGTGGTCGATGTTGGGCCTGTTGGCACAGCGGTGGTGACCGTGGTCGTGGTTGGAGACGGGGAACATGGCGAGGCGCCCTTCAGGGCCAGCAGCTGGCTTATGCTCCGGCCCTCCAGCTGGCTGGGCTGCTTCAGCAGACGGTATCGCGGCTGGTCGGCACTGTCCTCATCCCTGCGTCTCACTGCAAGAGCCGCGCAAAGGCGAACGGAAAATGCCAAATGCAAAATGGAGGATGCAAAATGGAAAATGGAAAATGCAGAAGCGATGGCTGATGTCAGGTGGCATCGGTCACTCACCGGCCGCCTGGGTCAGGCAGGTTGTGGCTACCAAGAGCAAAGCGCAACACAAGAACTTCATGGCTCGACTTGGTGGGGGGCTAATCCTTCTCCGCTGGGAACTGCTCTGTGGCTCAGTGGCTCTGTGGCTCTCTGGATCTGTGGATCTCTGGATCTGTGGCTCGGGGGGCTGTGCCTGTGCCTGTGGCTGCTGCTCTGCTTGGGGGAAGGTCGCTGGTTGACTGTGACATTGCCAGCGGCCACTCGGGATTATATACCCGAAGCACGGACCCTGAACGCTTCAGTCGCCCTCAGCGTCAACTCTGCGCCACAAAATTCTCATTATCATTTCTTTTCGCAAATTTGCAAATTTAAAGCAAAGTTTTTGCATAAATTTCGGGCTGCCATCGCTCCATCGCTCCCCCCAAGCCGCTCTTTGTGGTTGAACTAGTTTGACCCGCGCTCCAGTGGCTAGAACTGTGTCCCAGCGCTGACTGATGACTGGACCACATATGCAAATGTGCTGGCGTGGCCCGTGCAGCTCTGACACGATCTGTGACCTGGCATTCAATTCAAATCTCGCGCCACAGCGGCAGCAAGTGACAGCAAGTGTCCGCAAGTGTCCGCAAGTGTCCGCAAGTGACTGCAAGTGTCTGCAAGTGTCCGCAAGTGTCCGCAAGTGTCCGCAAGTGTCCGCAAGTGTCCGCCAGTGTCAGTGTGAACTGCCTTTGATGCCGAACTTGTTGAGTTATCTCTCTGTGATTTAATGTCTTTGCAGTAAGCAGCGCAAATCGCTTCACATGGAAGCAGTGGCGCGCACGCGCACACTCACATGCTGTGCAATGCGGCAGAGCCTTTGCCCTCACCCCGTAGCCACTCTGAGGTCAGAGTCCTGCCCCAATGCTGGCTGCCCCTGAGACTGGTGAGCCTGCGCTGACACTGGCTGAGTGATCCCCTTGGATCAGTTCCCATTGTTTGCATAGTTTGTTGCTGGTTTAATTCTTTATTCGTGGACGGGCATTACACTGCTTGGACTGCTTGGGGCGTGGGCGGCTCAGTTGCGCACGCGGATGCGGCGGTTCCTGTTGGGCGTGGCCTGGCGGAAGCGCTTGGTCAGGCGCTGGTTCTGGCGACGGTTGCGACGCTGGCGCTGGCGGTTCTGCTGCTGCCTGCGGCGACGCTGCTGCTGCTGCTGGCGGCGCTTCTGGCGGCGGCGCTGCTGCTGCTGCTGCTGGCGGCGACGGCGCTGGTTCTGCTTGCGCAGCTGCTGGCGGCGCTGGCGGCGCAGACGGTTCTGGCGACGGCGGCTCGAGCTGTTGCGGCTGGCACGGGCGGCGGAGGCGGCCACCACCTGTGCGTCGGCCTGCTCCTCGTCGTCGTCGAGCTCGAAGCCGGCCAGCTGCTGGTCCTCCTCCTGGTCTGCCTCGTCGTCGTTGGCCTCCAGCTGGCGGGTGGTGCCTCCTGAGGTTGTGGGCGGCGTTGTGCCCGTGGTCGTGGGGCTGGTCGTGGGGGTGGTGGTGGAGGTGCTCGTCGTGGTGGTGGGCGACTCCGGCGAGATGGTGGTGGTGGTGGTGCCGGGGCTGGTGGTGGTGGGCGCCACCGTGGTGCTCGAGGCGCTGCCCTTCAGGCTGTTCAGGATGGTCGTCAGCTGGGTGGCACTCAGGCGGCCCTGGGCGGCGGGCTCATCGCGCTGCTGCCGGCCGAACAGCTGGTAGTTCTGGCCGCTCTTGGCCTGGTGCGGCTTGGCTGCAAGTGGGTGGAATCAGAGCGTGGCCTGGGTGGGGGGCGCGGCACAACTTACCGCTGGCAATGGCTGCCAGGCAGACCACTACGAGTAATCCCTTGAGCAGATGCATGTCCTGGACGGTTGTATTGGGCTGTTGGCTGCGGCTGAGGCTGGGACTGGGACTGGAACTGGGGCTGTTCTGTGCTCTGCGAATCTCTCTCGATTGCTGAGCTCGATGTGACTGACTTGGAAGGGCCCAGCCTGGCATATTTATATGTCGCCAACTTACAGCGCCGATGACTTACAGCGCCCTACCGCGCCCTTCGGCTGCCCGCCAGCTGTAACCCTGGGCAACAACAAATCGCACCTGGCCCCTGCAGTGGGAGGGAGACGGCACCGCCACAGCGCTGGCAGGTGCGAAGAAAGGGCCCCAGAGGGCCCAACTCGATGTAAGTCGCTTTGCATAAGGCCATAAATAATCCACAGCCAGAGCCACAGCCAGAGCCACAGCCAGAGCGGCGAATCTGTTGACCCCTTGGCCAGAACCATCGCGTAACCTCAGCAGCGATCGGATCGGCGCAGATCGGATCGCTGCCCATTTGCATAGCGCCTCGCGAATCGATTCATCGATTGGCATTTGCATATTCATTGACATGGCGCAGATGGAGATGGAGATGGCGATGGAGTCGGGCAGCAGCAGGGGGGCCAGCATTTCTTCAGACTGCCGCAGACTGCCCCGCAGACTGTGCCAACACCTAAGGGCGAAAGTGTAGTCGATGTCAATGAACCGCTGACTGACCCCAAGAGAGCCGCACAGCAAAGTCAACCGTCGCACAGTCCCCTCCCCCATTGATGTGGGAGGTTCGCTTGGACAGTGCCTGCCCACATTGTTAGCCAAATGCCAAAGCAGTTCCTGCCATTGCTGATAGCCACATAAAGGAGAAGATCCATTGGGAGCCATTGGGATCCTCTCCTCGTAGCACTGCTCCTCGTGCTCTTCCCCCGATCGACGCTGCTTTGGGATATTTTCTTTGTAAGTCCCCCAATATTACAGCAATCCCTCCGCATTAGTTGCCCCACTCTCTGCGCCCAGCAAAGCCCCCAAAAAGGATGAAGAAGGAAAAAAAAAATAGTTTGTTTTGCATACAAAGTCATTTATTTTCAGGCGCTGGGTGGGTGGGTCAAAGTGGGTCGGGGGCGGGTCGGGAGCGTAGCCTAGCCACGACGACCGCCGCGGCGACGGCGCATCAGCTGGCGCAGACGGCGACGCTGGTTCAGGCGCTGGCGGCGGCGCTGGCGCTGGCTCTGCTCACGGCGACGACGGGTCTGGTTGTTGCGACGACGGCGCTGGCGCTGGGCCTGGCTGCGGTTGCGGTTGCGGCGGTTGCGGCGCGTGGCGCGGCGGCGGTTCTGCTGCTGGATGCGGCGCACGCGCTGCGAGTTGCGGCGGTCGGCGAGTCGCTGGCGGCGCAGCAGCGCGCGCAGCCGCTGGTTGTGCTCCCGCTGCAGGCGCTGGATGCGCCGGCGGTTGCGCTGGTCCACCTGGTACTGGCGCCACTGCAGCTCGGTGGGTCGCTGGACGGCTGCCGCGATCGAGCTGTCGCCGCCCTGCTGGACAGCATTGTGGCCGGCTCCGGCGGCCAGCACGTAGAACTCGTCATCGTCGTCGTCGGTGCCGTCGTCGTCGTCGTCGTCGTCCTCCGCTTTGCCGCTGCCCGACTGCTGCTCATCGTCCTCCTCGTCGTCGTAGCCTCGGGCCAGCTCCTCGAAGGGGCCCTCGTTGTCGATGTCACTGGCGAGCGCCCGCGTGGTCCCGGCCCCTGCCGTGGTGGGCGCTGTCGTTGTGCTCGAGGTGCCTGTCGATGTGGAGGGCGTGGAAGTGGTGGGCGAGGAGGTGGCTGTGGGGCTCGTCGGCGTGGACGTGGTCGTGGTCAATGTCCCCGTGGAGGAAGACACCGTGGTCGTTGTGGTGGTGCCCTTCAGCGAGCTGAACTTGTTGGCTATGGAGGAGGTGAAGCGGCCCTCCGGCTGGCCGCTCTCGCGGCGGCCCGTGGAGCGCACGCCCAGGCGGTAGCTCTGGCGGCGTTCGGCTGCGAATGGGATGGATTGGGTGTCAGCAGGGGATTGGGACGCCAGCTGCTCGCTACGGGCAGGACTTACCGAGGGTGGCTGGCGGGGCCAGGAGGGCGCACAGCGCCAGCGCCAAGCTCAGCTGTAGCAGGCAGTGCATGGCTGGGATGGGATGGGTTGCCTTGCTTGTCGTTCTTCTGGCGGAAAGGATCTGGCTGGGGTTGCTTGGCTGGGCGGGCTGGGCTGGCTGGGTTGGCTAGTTGTTGTCTCTGAGCTTGCACTCGCAACTGACTGACAACTGACGGGAGTCCGCCGATTATATAGCCCGTCAAAGTCAGAGTTCTGGCCAGAGAATCCGTTGATCGATGGCCGTCACTCCTCTCCTCGTCCACCCCGCCTTTGGCCGGCCGGGCTATTAGCAGTGGGCCGAGGAGCTACTAGCCCCAGGCGGGTCAAAGCGAACAGGCCCCCCCACCGCCCATGGTTCATGGTTCACGGCTCAGCAGCAGCCGCAGCAGCAGCCGCAACAGTTTTATGCTAATTTTGCCCACATTTCTCTTGCCAAAACAATCTTTCTATGATTGATTAACGTCAGATTTGAGAACTCAACTCAGCTTTGCGGAGCTGCGAAGAACTCGGGGGAACGGCAACCCAAAGAAGAGCTTGACCCCTGCCCAGCAGCTGGCCAGAAATGTCTTCGCACTTGACTCTGTCGGAGAGGCGAGGAACTCAGTTGATTTCTGAGCTGCGTACACTCCGGACACAGCCACAGTCAGAGTCAGAGCCACAGCCACAGCCACTGCCACAGCCACTGCCCATCCGTGTCCATGCCACTCGTATTTCCTCTTCATTGCAATTATTTCGGAATGGCTTCGGCTGCGCGCTGTGACCCTGCCAATGGTCAGAGGCAACTGGCAAGAGCTTGAGCTGTCCTGCTGCTGCTGGATAGGGACACTAATTGGCGAACGTAGAGCTCGGCTCAGCACATGACTTGTGGCAGCTGTGAGCAGCTGTAATGTAAATCCAATACCATTAAATACAAGTAAATATTAACTTTAAACTGAATTCTAGACCCATAAACCAGTGACCGATCAAGTGATCGCACAGGGCGATCTGCACAGCAGATCTGCATATTTTCTAATGAATTTTAATGAATATTTTCTGTAAGTTCGCAGCTGATATTTGTGCGTGCATTTAATTAGTAATTAACTGCCAACTGTGGGTGGAAGTGGCTATTTACGCCCACAGCTAAAAGTGGCATAGAAATATGCCCAGAGATGTGAAAAAAGTTGCACCAGTTTGATGATTCAAGATGCCATCGTCTGAGGGGATATTTCAGTGGGTAACAAAAGGTACAGGGTACCTACTGCTACTGCGAACTGCGATTTAATTTGTAAACATGGTCATAAAACACAATAATGGCAATGGCAATGGCAATGGCAATGGCAATGGTAATTTCACATAAACCCTTTTGTGCTCGTTTTATTTATATTTTTGCTTAAATTTAAAGTGCTTTTCCACTATACATTTTTGGCTACTTCTACTTTCTTCTGAGGATTTTTTGCCATGTTTTCATAGCTACCGAAATGATGAATAAATGGAATTTCTGCTCCCATTTAATGCAGTCAGAAATATGGGCAAATTTAGCGCATAATTCGCTTCGATTAATTGGGGATCTGTCGAGTGATGCCATAGATTTAAGTACAGGAACTAGAAACAGGAAACATGAAATATAGCTACCATAAATACATATCATACATACCATAATACATACATACATACATACATAATACATACATACATAATACCATAAATATAATAAATAAGCGCATTTTTTGTATCAACAACAAAATGTATTGTAATGGTGCTGTTATTTTTTTCGAACTTGTTTATAAAATATATAAAACATAGCCAATTCTCTACTACAATTGACATTTTTCCAGCGAATCTTCCACAGATCAACGTCTTTCTTGCCAGCTGGTATAGCAGTCCATGAATTGATTCAGACTCCAGCCTGCAGGCCTCGTTGCTCTGGCTGTAAACATTAAAATTGTAAGATTAATTTCAGGCAGCAATTTTGTGCATAAATTAAATAACCAATTGACTTAGACTCAAAGCAAAAATGTTGCTCAGAAGCTGCAACTGTGGAAAGTCGTGGCCTGTAAGGGAAAGTCCCGCCCTGAATAGATTTCCAAAATAAATGAAACAAGTTGGCAATCCGCGAATTAGCTGTACCCACAGCCAAGCTGCACACCGACTTGTGGGGCTCTGTTGTGCCAATAAACTACACCAAGACTGCCAAGAATAAATCTCCCTTCAAGGGTGTAGAATGGCTGCAGCACAGGCTACATTCTTATAGTAAAATCTGCCAGTTCAAAAAAATAAATACCAGTAGCTCGGACCAAGTGTGAGCACTCTTGCCCCCCAATGGCAGACAAATAAACATCAGTTATGCGTACAAATAATCGATTCTTTTAAGAATAAAATGTACGTATAATATTTTACAATTTCCTAGTCCATGGCTCAAATTATTACATTGAAGCCAGCTGCAGGCCAGGGCAGCCCTTGCCAGTTTACCATCGCTGACTATAAGGTTTAAGCCTTATGGTGAGTTATTAAATGAAGGAAAAATAAACAAATAAATAAATAAATGAATAAATAAATAAACAAATAAATGAATAAATAAATATACAAATAAATGAATAAACAAATAAGCAAATAAGCAGCAATTATTTTCATATCACATTTTATTTCGTAATCAATTTTGTGCGCATATTTCTGGTCGGGTGCAGTTGCAGCTGCAGCTGCTGGGGTTCGGCTTAGCTCTTAACTATAATACTATAGGGACGGTGATCGTCGCAGGGGGGTGGATCTGAAGGCGTCCCTAGCCCTGCAGGACGACCTGGCCGCCGCGGCGACGCTGGCCGCGCTGCCGGTTGCCACTGGGACGGACCACGCGAACGTTGCGGCGGCGGTTGCCACCGGCGCGGCGCCTCTGGTTGCCGCCGCGACGACGACGACGCTGCCCGTTGGAGCCGCGACGGCGCACATTGCGACGGCCGTTGTTCTTGCGGCGGCGCACAACGACGCGATTGGCGCGCTCCTCCTCGACGGCATCGGCGTCGGTGTCGGTGGCGGAGCGCTCCATGAGGGCCACTACGGCGCCGTCGGGAATGGCGTCGAGTGCGGCGCGGGGCACGAGGAGGGCGGCCTTGCCAGTCTTCTCGTCGATGACGCTCTGGCCCTCGATCTCGATGATGCCGTCGGGCACCATGATGGCGCCGGCCTGGTCCCGCGGGATCACCATTTGGGTGGACTTGGCGTTCTTCAGCAGCTGCTGGCCGTTGAGGCCGTGGCTGGGAGTCTTGCGGAGGTTGGCCAGAGCCTGCACGGGCTCATCGTCCTCGTCGTCCTCGAGATCCTCGTCCTCCTGGAAGTTGTTCCTGTTCTGGATCGGCTTCTGGCTGTTCAGGAGAACCAGCTGGCCGTGGCGGGCAAAGTTGAGGCCCAGCTGCTGCTCCAGCTCGTCCTCATCGTCGTCGCTGAGCTGCTGCTGCAGCTGCAGCTGCTGCTGCTCCTCCTCATCGTCCTCGTCATCGTCCTGGGGCACGGGCTGCACAGCGTCGTCGTCGTTGTCATCGTCATCGGCCTCCTCCACGATCTCAAAGCCCTTGACCACGGCACCAGCATTGGGCAGACCCCTGGGGATGGACAGGAACAAGTACGGATGCTGCGGCTGCTGCTGCGGCTGCTGCTGCTGGCGGAGGAGCTGGCGCTGCTGGAGGCGTGGCTCGGCGAGGGCCAGGGCCAGCAGGCAGCTCAGGGCCAAGAGAAGACACTTGGACATGTTGCGTGGACGTGCGAGTGGCGGTGGAGGTGGAGGTGGAAGGCGTGGGCGATCCTCAGTGGCAGAGCGGCAATTGTGTGGGCTGGGGCTGGGGCCGGGATGGGTTGGGATGGGTCCTAATTGTAAGCAAAGTTCCAGAGAACTGTACAGCTCGCTGCGCTGGCATTAGGTTTTTATGCGAAAAAGTTCTGGCACAGAACTCTTCTGGCCCCTCGAACGGGAGAGAGAGAAGCGAAGCGCCGAGAAGAGAGGAGAAAGATGGAGATGGAGATGGGAATGGGAATGGAAATGGAGATGGAATCGGAATATTCTGAATATTCAGAATTGGGCATAATTGCGGTCGATGTCGGCATAATTTCAAGTGGCGAAATTTGACCAGCACGCAAAAAAAAAAAAAAAAAAAAAAGAAAGAAAAAATAAAACGAGAATAGGAAAAGAAAAGATTGAAAATATTTGGTGGATGGGTATAAATGTGGTTCAGTGACCCCGCAAACAAAAGAAAGAGCTGCGGCCCGAGCTGAATAAATAAGCAAAAGTTGAAGCCAAATGACCAGAGACCCAAATCCGCGCCGATGAACCCACGGGCTACAGCCACAGCTACAGCCGCAGCCACAGCTACAGCCACAGCCACAGCTACAGCCACAACTCCAGCGTCATGCTAATGACAAAACAATCAGAGACACGCACCGATAGAAATGGCGATAGAAACCCAAGACACAAGACACCAGATCCAAGAATAGAGTTGCCCAAAGCCACAAGCCGCAAGCCCAAAGCCGCAAGAGCCTCCCCAATCAATGGGCCGAGTCATGGACCTGCTGCCCAAGTCAGCGACGCATGCGAAACTGCTGGGGCACCAGCCCCGGCCACCGATCATATACTGCTCAAGAGTGCTCTCTCGCTGCTCGCCCCCCCCCCCCAGCCCCCCAGCCCCCTGGCTTAGCACAGCCACGCAGCCCAGTTGGCCAAGATGTGCGCCAAGTGTTCGCACGCTGCTCGTGCGGCTGCCGTGACCCCCTTCCGACCCGACACCTCCCTCCGCTGATCGATAGCCGCTCATTGTTATTGGAATTGTGGATTATTTTTCATACAGCCTTGGGGGAGGCTTTGAGGGCGGAGACCTGCAATCAAGGCTCGAACAAAAGAAGAGAAATTACCGGAGACTGCCAGGAATGGCCAGCAAAAGCCAGCGAAAAATGATCTGAGACGAAGCAGAAATATAGCGACGAGTGCCAGTGGGTTGATGGACATCCTCCAGCGACACTTCAGCTTGCCTTTGGGTATCTCCAGGGGCTTGGGCTGCCGACAGGATGCTGGCAGGTGTGTATTAAACATCACTCTGTGGCACTGGGCAGCATCTCATGGCTGGGCCACGACACGTGACTCGTTCGGATCGGACACGACGCTGCAGATCTGCAGGCACTCGTATCTGGCACTTGCCGATTGAAATGCACCGCACTGTGCGATATTCGCACTAAATATAATCTGTGGAGTGCGGCCCATGGCTCAGCGTCAGTTCAATTACTCCTCCATGGGAGCATTAAATACTCGAGAGGGTCAGGCCACATGCTGACGAATAGAAGTGTAAATATGCTCGTGTATTATATACGCTTGTTTGTATGCTTTTGTTTAGTACATGGATGGTTCCATTCTGCGACAAAGCGGCTTAAAGAGTTTTCATTGTTGCTTTTGTTCGATAAATTCCCGTGGATAGGCTTCATTTTGCTTGCTGTCTTTGGAGCAGCGATACCAACAACTTTCCAGCACATAAAAGAAGCCAGAAAGAAGGAAAGAATCCACTGCAGCTTATTCAATTTATTTTTAAAACAATTTATTTCTTAAAACAATTTTAAAATATATTTTTGCATGGTTATAGCATGGCAACTGCTTTGATTTTGTGTATTTATGGAGCAGACCTGAGCGCTATATACCCTTCATGTTCCTTCCACCAATAGATCTGCATCTTCGGCATAATTTAGGCTGTCAGCCTCAGACTGGCGCTGCCCAGGCAACACACCCAAAAAGGGATTTAACTGCAGATAAGTTTTGGAGCAGGAATATGCCCTTGCACTTCAATGGTTTGATTGATGATTTGATGTTATTTAATAAGTACTCACAGGCCAAGATATTAATGCTCGTGGAGTCACGCTCTGAGCAGCACTCACATATTTCTGATATTTTAATTATTTTCCATATTTATATTTTATTTATATTTTCCTTATTTAACAAAAAGAAGAGCAGCTGCGATTAGCTAAGACTACGAGCTCTGCGTGGTAATGGCTGCCACTCACATTGCCCCAATTTTGAGCAGCTTGGCGCTGGCCGGGAAATGCCAGATCCGAGGGTTCATCATCAGCAGTCAGATTTTGTTCTAGCAACGGGCACGGACATGGGCACTGGTTGTGGCTAGTCCAGAGTCTAGACGATTGGGAGCCCAAACTCTGAGCCGCAGGCCAGCAGCACCAGGCCAAGTCTGCTGATCCTCTAGTCTCGTGTCCAGCAGCCGTGCTGTCAACTGTCTCCAACTACCTGCCAGGGCTGCCACTCCGAACTCTTTTGAGGCTCTAAACTAAGCTGAAATATTTAAGCTGAAAGCATAAAAAAAACGAACTTGGGCAGAGCAGATTTCGTGACTTATCTGCAGTTTTCAGCGCAAGTTTGTTGAGCATCTGTGGCTGTGTTTTCCTACATATTTTCCCTCAACGCCAGACCATCAACTGAATGAGAATACGAATATGAAAACCAACACTGGAGCTATGGCCTGGAATTGCCAATCCCATGCAGAGCCGCAAAATGCGTAGGGATCGCTTCATGTTCTTGGCGGGTCTGTGCAATGAATTTATTTTTATTCTACAAATTTATTATTGAGGCAGAGACTTATGAAGACCTGTGGCAGCAACTTCTTCTGGCTGCTATCACGTATGAAACTCATCCGCCATTCTAGTCAAAATATATACTTCAACTAACGATGAGGGTTCTGCGATGGGAAATCAATTAGCTGAGGCCATTTCTGGGGCTATTTCTCCCACTGCCAGCCGGGGCGAAAGGGCTTCGCAGAAGCGATCCCTGGGCATTATTCTACTGCGTTGAACTACATAAATATTTCATATTTCAACTGCGTATTTCAAGCTCGCAAAAGCGTAATTAATGTGGCCTAAGGAATGCTGGAAAATATTCCACTTGATCTAAGAATAGGAAAAGGAATACCAAAAAAATATCTTAATGAAGCTCCTTGAATGCTGAAAACGGATTCACGTTTGTCTTCCACTTTGTGGAATGCTTGGACCAGCCGATCTGTAAGTTAATCGGCGATTTCGCGGCTCCGCAGCCACAGCCACAGCCCAGCCACAGCCACAGCCCAGCCACAGCCCTGCCCCAAATTAAACCGCACAAGCAGAATATTTGATCGAAGCATATTTTATTTGGCCTTCAATTGAGAGACGTTCCTGAAATGGTGTAGAACGGATTCATTTTCGGATTCATTTTCGCTGCTGGGCTCCGCCAAATCCGCCTGGCAACAGGCGTCGGAGAAAACTGCCGCATTTTAGAAATTTCTAATGCGAACAGGCAACGGGCAGCGGGCAACGGGCAGCGGGCAACGGGCAGCGGGCAGCGGTGAGGTGAATGGGAGTTCATTTCCATATGAATGTGTGGGGTCGGCTGTCGGGGTCACAGCGGCAAAGAGCCGTCTGCGGGGACGGGCCGAAGCGTATGCGAAAAGAAACGGCACAAAGAAAGCTGCTGTCCAGCGCTGCCAAATGGCTAATAAATTGATTAAAGCCTTAGTTATGGCCCAGCCTTTTGGGCAGGGCAAGTCGCAGCCGAAGACGAAGCTGAAGTCGATGGGGTCGGGTCGCCGTCGATGCTGCGTGCCGCGCAGAAAGTTGAAAGTTCAATGGACGCCGCCAGAGTCAGAGGCAGAGACAGAGCCAGAGACAGAGGCGCAGACTCCGAGCGGGTTCTTTTCGCACAGCATCGGGAATTAATTATGGAAAGCCAATTTGGAGGGTGACCTCTTCGCTGGGGAATTTATCCTATCCGCAGCTATCTGCATATTTCTGCACATGAATTCTGAATCTGAATCTGAATTCTGAATATGAATTAGTGTGAATGTTTACTGTTAGGCGGCTCGCTGAATTTCTTTGTGAGACTTCAAATTCCCAATTCGAAATTCGAAATTGTGTTCAGGCAACGAGCAACCGACCGACCGCCGACCACTTGGCTGATCGTTCACCCCTTTTCCTTCTTCTTGGTTTCGTTGCTGCTGGGATGGAATTATTAATTTGCGGAGAGATAATGAGCCCCCGGCCCTCTGTGACGAATGGCAGAATGTTGTCAACGCTCTTTTGTGGGCTTCGCTTCGCATCGCATCGCCTCGCTTCGGCTTGGCCAAGAGCTCGCATGTTGGCCTAAAACTGTCCCAGAGCCCCTGCTGCCGCCTCAACGGGCGTAGCATGAGTATGCAAATTCCGAGCCAGCACTGAGTGTCCATGCCCGTGGGCGCCACGCTCGAGTCGCGGATCGGTCGCGCGAGCGGGAGAGGGCTGAATGCTGCCCTCGGGGCTGGTCCATGCTGTGAACGAAGCTGCAAAAGAATTTCGTATGTATTGTGTGTGTGTGTGTGTGTGTGTGTGTGTGTGTGTGTGTGTGTGTGTGTGTGTGTGTGTGTGTGCTGGGCCTGGAAGCCAAGTCGTTATTGCCACTGCCCAACTGCCCAAAGTATTCCCGAGGCAAAGCTCGCAGTGAACTTTTCTACGCAAATTTTTCTCTCCATGCAAAGCTTTCGCTTCGATCTTCATGGCCAGGCGTGTCCTTCGCTCAAAGCTCAAAGCTTTTTATGCTGCGGCACTTGTGGCCCGATATCCTATATCAGCCAGCTGGCTGCTACGACACTGCACTGCCCAAAAGCAGCCTAAAATAATTCTCTGCTGCTGCTGCTGCTGCTCAGCGCCGATGCCGGGCAACTGTACCCACACGGCCTACCGTTATCACTTGGCTAACGGCATTAATCTGCGCATAAATCGCAGATTGAATGGGGGGGGGGGGAATAGCGAATCGATCGCCTGCCGTTGGGCATTCGCCGGCGCGCATTAATTATGCATGACCTTTCCGGCGGGGTCTTGCTGCTTTCGTTCCGAGCCAATATTAATTATGGCATTAATTCTGCTCCATAAGGAACGAGCACAAAAGGAAAAGCAGAAGAATAGAGAAGAACAGAGAAGAACGAAGGAATGAAAACAAAATATAAATCGGTCAAAGCGCACGGGCCAAGCCGGGCTAAGCCGGGCCAAGCCGCGTCGAGCCCCATTAATATTAATGGGGCGTTGGGATCGGTGATTTCTTGTATCTACGTTTTTGGCGTCTTCTGTGCGCAGGGTCAACGCACTATCACACATCGCAGTTCATTGGAGGGACTGCGAAGAGAGCTGCCCCCGAAGCGGCTTGAACTTTCAACTGGCAAACAAAAAAAACAACACAAAAGACCTGAAATTATGCTAATCAATTTCTCTCCGCTCTCAGATCTCTTCGGGCGGCGGCTCTACTGGGGACTTGGGACTTGGGCTTCTTCTTACGCTTTTTCTCAGGCAACAACACACGCAAAAAAAAATAGAAAAAAATTTATTTCTTTTGGTTTTTCGCTTCGAAGTTTCGCGCGGATTGAAAATCGCTTTTTGGGTGGATTGTTTTTCTTTTTTTCGTTGTTCATTATTCATTATTCATTTCTTGATTCTTGATTCGTTCTTAGGTGCTCTCGTTGCTCGCAACTCTACAATTATTCGGCGACTTTATCGGCTGCGACGGCTGCGACGGACTCGGCTTTCTGTTGCTCCTCCTTTGGGAGCTGCTCCTGCTGCTGTGCAGGTTGCTCTTGCTCCTTGGCTGGCTCCTCCTTGGCTACCTCCTTGATCTGTTCTTCCTTAGCCACCTCCTTGATGGCCTCCTCCTTGATGGGCTCCTCCTTGATGGGCTCCTCCTTGATGGGCTCCTCCTTGAGCCACCTCCTTGACTGGCTCCTCCTTGGCCACCTCCTTGATGGGCTCCTCTTTCGTTGGCTCCTCCTTGGCAGCCTGCTCAACCTCGGTCTGCTCGGCCTGTGGCTCCAGGGAGCGGCCGCTCTTGCGCAGGGCAAAGCGGCGGTTCTGGTGCAGCAGATCGAAGTAGGGATGGAAGTCGCCGTAGGCCACGTAGCGGGCATCTCCGTAGGCGGGCTGCACGTGGCGCGTCAGGCCCGGCTCGTCGTCGTCGCCGACCAGGATGAACTCCTGATCCTGGCTGGCCTGAACGCCAGCCAGGGGCGCCTCCGTGGACACGGCCAGCGGCATCATCAGCTCCTGCTCCTTCTGCTTCGGCTCGCTGGCCTCCACGGGCTGCAGCTCGCTGGCCAGGGCCTCGACGGCGGGCGCCTTCTCGACGATGGTGCCCGGCCGGATGCGGGTGGGCAGGAGCGCGGCGCCGGCGTTGCCGGCGGCCTTCACGGGCTTGGCGGCGATGAGGACGGGCTGGTTGCCGGTGGGCTTGTTGGTCGAGCCGGTGCGCGAGGGCGGGATCTGGGGCGGCTGGAAGATGTCCATCAGCGAGGCTTCGGCCAGCAGCGGCACCGCCGACGCCGTCAGCTGGGGACGCTTCTTCCTCTTCTGCTGCTGCTGCTGCTGCTGCTGCTGGGTGGCGGGTGCTGAGCCACGCACCGGATTGATGGCGCTCTGGGGAATGTTGAGGATGAGCGGCTGGGCCTGGATGCCCTCGGCCAGGGAGACCATCGACTGCTGCTCGGGCGGCGACAGGCCCAGCTGGCTCCACGGAATGGTGATGTACTGCGTGGGCCGTCCCTGGCGGCGGATGGGCACGGTGAGCGGCGGCTGGGGGTAGGCGCCCACGGGCACGCGCTGCTTCTTGGCCTGGCTGGGCACGTAGGCGTAGGGGTAGGCGGCGCCCAGATTCAGCAGCTCCGGGGCCACGTACACCGTCTGTCCGTTGCGGTTAACGAGCAGCGTCGTCTGCTGGGGCCGACGCGCCTTCAGGGACCCGCCGGCGGAGCCACCGCCCGACGGGGAGGTGCGGCGGAGCACGGTGCCCAGCTCGCCGGGGCTCTGGCCACGCGTGAACTGCCGGATCTGGCTGATCAGGCTCTGCTGGCCGCGCTGAATGAAGTTGGGCTGGTTCTGCGAGCGCCGCGTTCCCGACTGACCGAACAGGGTCGGCTCCGGCACTGCCACAAACTGCTCCTCGCTGTCATCGTCCGCACTCTCGCTATCGCCATCGTTGTCGTTCTCCTCCTCCTCCTCGTCGTCATCCTCGGCCTCCCCATCATCGTCGTCCTGCTGCTGCTGCTGCTGCTGGGGCTTGCTCTGTGCCTGCTGCTGGCGACGCTTCGTGGGGGCAGCAGCCACGGGAGCCTCCTGCTGGGTGACCTTCTTGCGCTGGGAGCTGGCCTGCTGCGGCTGCTGCTTGCGGCGCGGCTTCTGCTGCTGGGGGCGACGCTTCTGCTGCTGCTGCTGCTGCGGCTGCTGCTCGACGGACTGCTCGTCCTCGTCGTCGAACTGCTCCAGGGACTGCTCGTCGTTGAGGGCCAGGTCGTCGGCCTCCTCGTCGTCGAACTCCTCGTCGAAGCGGTTGCCCTGGAAGTAGTCGTCCTCGTCGTAGTAGTCGTCCTCGAACGAGTCGTCCAGCCGATTGTTGTTGTTGTTGCTGTTGTTGGGGCGATCGTTGAAGCGATTGGGACGCTGGCGGCGATTGCCATTGCCGTTCCGGTTGCCGTTGCCATTGGCTGGACGCTGTCCGCGCTGGGGACGCTGCTGGACACGGACCACCACATCGGGGCGCTGCGTCGTGGTGGAGCTGGTGGTGCTGCTGGTGGTGGTGGACTCCCGCACGGGCGTGTCCACCAGGCCGGGCAGCTGCTGGCCGGCGGCGGCCAGGCGATCGTTGAACCAGCCGGACACGGAGCCGGCCAGCGTGGAGAAGGAGGAGCCCAGCCCCTGGGCGGGGTTCATGCCAAACAGCCAGGTGCCCGGCGAGGCGGGGGAGCCACTGCCGCCGGTGTTCGCCTGCTTGCCCTGCAGCTCATCGAGCGCCGACTGGCGGGGCTTGAACGCGATCAGCGGATGGATGATGAAGTCCGCCACTGTGTGCGGCTGAGCGGCCGCCTTCTCCTCGGCCTTGGGCTGCTGCTGCAGCTGCTCCACGGCCTCCACAGCCACCGGCGGCTTCTCCGTGGGGCTCTTGGGCGCCATCGGTGCCTCCTCTGCGCACAATTTCGTAATCACAGCAAAAAAAAGGTCAAGCAACAAACAACAACAAAAAAAAGGTTCACAAAGTTTCGGTTTTTGGCACATGAAAAAAATTGGAAGAAAAAAGCACAGAGGGAAACAGAAATTAGTTGGTTCGGGGATGCGGCTGCGGGGATGCTCATTGCCTACCAATCAGGGCCATATCCGCTATGGGGGACTCGGTGGACTGCTCCACCAGCACGGGCGCCTCGGTGACGGTCTGCACCGCAGCCTGGGACTGGGCCTGGGGCTGGGCCTGGGACATTGCCAGGGCCAGGGCCAGGCACAGGCACAGCACGATCTTGGCCATGTCTGCGTAACTGTCGCTCTAACTGTCGCTGTAGCTGTCTCTGTGTCTGTCTCTGTGTCTGTGTCTGTCTCTGTAGTTGTCGCTGCGCTTGTCAGGCACACAGTCACATGCACACACTCTCACGCACACACACACACACACTGGAGGTAGAAACTGGAGGTATCTTGGGGGTTCGTTCGCTCGCCTCGTTGGGGTCCACAGACAGACGTATCTTTTGCTGAACTGCTTGAGCGTGCGCGCTGACCCGAGCTTTTTATGTGCCGTCTAGAATCACTTGTTGCCCACAGAGCCAAAAAGCGCTGAAAGCCGAAAGCCGCTGGCACGCGGAAGAGCGGGAGAGCGGGAGAGCGGCAGAGTGGAAGAGCGGCAGAGCGGCAGAGTGGGAGAGCGGCAGAGCGGCAGAGCGGGAGAGCGGCTGAACAGCCTCCCGTGGAGTGCTGGGAGAGCAGCGCCAAAGCTCTTGAACGGAGCGCACGCTCTCTCCGCGCGCCAGCTGGCGGCTGTAAATCAATTTGCCGTTTGTTGACCGCAGGTCGCAGGTCGATCGGGGGCCAACTTTTCAGCTGCGGATAATCATCTGCAAATCGTGATTGGATTCAACCATAACTCAAAGAACTAGTTCCGGCTGGGCGCGAAGGGAATGGCAGCAACGGCGAAATATTGCGAATTAATTTCCGTTAATTGTCGTGCCACTTAGTTGTGAGCAGAGCAAGTGCAGGGGCACAGTTCTTTCCAGTCCACTTTAGTTAGACCAAATAACCCATCGTTTTATGGCCTCTTGTGAGGCATTCAATTTACGTGGATTTATAGCCACAATTTGAGCGAAAATGGATCAGTATTCGATTTCCAAATATTTGATTTAAATATATTTCATAGATTAAAATTGCTACCAATTATGTACATATATTGTACTTATTTTTAGTATTTTAGTACTATTTTTATTATTTATTATAGTATTTATTTTAAAGCATTTATTTTATAGTATTTATCTTAAAGTTTTCTACATTAATATTAAACACAAGTTACAAATTATTTTCAGTGCCTACGCATATTTAAATCAATCCGAATTCTATTTAATTTAAACATATTTTGTGTATGGTTGGGTGTGTGCACCCGTAGTAACGACTCCCAGAAAAATATTGCCTTGTGCAGACATATACGGAGGAGTTACATAAATAATAATAATAAATAATAAATAAATAATAAATAATAAATAAATAATAATAATAAGTAAATAATAATAATAAATAAATAATAAATGATATATAAATAAATAAATAATAAATAAATAATAAATGATAATAATATAAAAATCTATTTTAATATTATTGGGAAACTTGATCATGTTCAATTTAAATTGAAACTTTAAACCCTCCACGCCAGATATGAGGTACAAATCCAATGATTGCTGGCACATGAAATATTCGGCTGAGGCACAATGAATATTCACTGTAAAATCCACCCAAGAGCATTTCGAAGCAGCTAAGTTAATTCCGACTTAAATTCTCGAAGTGCTTAATAAATGAAAACAAGCATTAAATGTAAAATTTATATTTATTCTGTTCGAAAAAAGTATCCGTTTATTTCATGCTGCCAATTGGACATCTCTTACTCAGATTTGAGTGCACAAAAACATAAAAAACTTAAAAGCAAATTAAAGTAAATTGTTAAAGTAAGTAGAATTTAAACGGAATGCAACACCTTCTACTCCAACAAAACGTTTGCTCTTCTGTGCCCATTAAATTAAGAGTCGACCCTCCTTGGGCTTGGCAAACATCCGAGCTCTGTGCGCCGTGCTGGAACTAGTTCTTGTGAGTTTGCCAGGCAGCTCTCGCCCACCCAGAGAGAAATAATTATGGTGCATTTGCAGCGATTTCTATTTTCGCCGCAAGTGGAGCATTGTGCCAATTCCGGGAACCGATTCGCTAGACTCGCTCCGAATATAGAACTTTCCCTAGTAACTTTCTAATAGATTGACCCCGGAGGTGAGAGATGAAATGAGATGCGATGAGCTGATGACCTCGGCGTGTCGCGGGGTGGCTTTCTTCGCAAGACCCCCTGCCTCGCCCCGCCCGGACCCGCCCGGACCCGCCACGTCCCGCGCCGTGCAGACAGACAGACAGACAGACCCACACTCACACACGCGCCTAATGAGTATTTATGTATTTTTTATGCATTTCCATTAGCATGAAATAACTTCTTGGGCCACGTCCGCCGCAATTTGTTGTTGCTGGCTGGTTGTTGGTTCCTTTTTCGCGCTTTTCGCCTCCGCCTCATCCGCCTCATCCGCCTGCTCGGTGCTAATGAATACATTGCGTTCTTGGGCCGACGGTTGCGACGGTTGTGGTGATGCTGGTGATGCTGGAGATGCTCCCTTCTGCTCTTTGCATAATTTGGTTATTAAAACATTTGTTTATGTCGCACATAATGGGCCGCAAATATGTTGGACCGCATCTGAAATGCTGGACCACGTAGCCGTTGCCGCAGCCGCAGTCGCAGCCGCGATGGATGCCTTGGGAGTTACAGCGGGAACGGTAGCTCTGCAAAATTTAAATAATTGACGCAAAAATAACATAAATTAGACCAGCGAACAGTGAGAGAGGCAGAGAGCAGACTAGAGTACAAAATAGTAGAAAACATAAATTAATCACCTCCCCTGGGGCCACACCACCGCTCGATGGGCAGGCGAAGGAAGTCAGTGAAAGCGGCCAGCGGCCAGCGGCCAGATGCCGATGCCCCACATGAAGTCTGATAAGATTGCGGCTGCTACGTGGGCTCAGCTTCAAATACGAAATCAAATGTGCTGTTTTAGGGCGGAAGATCAGCCCAGGCTGGGGCACAAAACGAACGCAGCAAGCGATAACTTTCCAGATCCAGATCCACGTCAGCTATCAGCTGATAATCAGCCGATTTGAATACAAATGCGCGATTCGAACGCATGGATCTACGCCTTGTTGAGTCAGGAGACCGACCGACCGACCATATTTTTGCTTTTTGTTTTTTATTAAATTCAAATCTGGGATTCCAGGCATTCCCATCTTCTGCCGCCACTTTCCACCGCTCAAATCTGGGATACCAGGCGCACAGAAATCAGCAGAAGGTCTTTTGTTCTTGTTTCTCTTTGTCTTTCGTTGCTCTCCTTTTTCGCTGTACTTTTTTCCCACTTTCCACCCCTCCAATGGCAGAAAACCATTAAATTAAAACCTCAGATACCAGGCGCACAGAAATCAGCAAAAAGTCGCTGGTTCTTTTTAATTCCGCCTTTTTCTTGTTCTCCTTCCGCTGATTTCGGTGCGCCTGGTAACTGAGTTTTGGATTTAACGGTTTACTTTTGGAGTACGGGCATATAAAAGTTAAAAGTTAAATGCCAAAAGTGGCTTTGGGTTAATTTTCTGGGGCAATGTTTTCGTCGTATACTTAATATTTGCAGCAGCACTTGGCGATTAATTAGAATAAATATATTTAAAAAGTGTATTTCGTTGAAATAATATCTTATAGTCAGGAAGATTTATGGAACACATTTCGGGATGAAAAACTGTTCAAATATGAGAACGGAAAAGTTCCCAAAAATTACAGAACAGGGTAAACGATGCACAGGTGGGAAAAATAAATATAAACACTCTCAAAGTATAATTTTCATTTGTTATCAGTCTGCAATCTGCACTTAAACCGAGCAAGGAATAATAACACAACTCGTACTCTGCACTGAGAGTCTACGAGTAGGTAGAGCAAACCTTCCAAGGACTTCCTCTCACCTGTTCGAACACAGCCATTGGACGTTCGAATTTCGAGTTCCTATTTCGATTATGGCAGTGCGAGCTGCATTTATTTTCAAAACAGAATGCATGTAAAGTTAATTTAAGTTTAATTAATGATTAAATTTCATGGGGATGGCAATAATTTTCGCATGAAGGAAGCGTTTGCCACCCAATAATAAATAATGTAATATAATATAAACAATAAGATTAATAATAATAAATATTCATATTTCTTTGCTTCTTTCTCTTGCACTGCCTGTGGAATTAGACGAGAACTGTGCTGACTCGCGTTGTGTGTTTTTGTGGGCACCCTGTGAAATGCACAGCAAAGCCCAGCCGAGGGTTAACGAAGTCGCACCATTTCCCCGTATAATCCGGCATTCAGTGGAGAGCAATAATGGCGCATAAAAGAATATCTTTCAGTGGATTTGATCCAATTGATTGATTTAAATACCCGTTGTCTGGCAGTGGCCACTAATGCCATGTGGCTGTGGCTGTGTGGCTCGAAGAATTGGGAACACATGCTGCGTCTGTCTCTGCGTCTGTCTCTGTGTCTGTCTCTCTGTCTGAATTGTTTTGTTGGCCAACATGCGGGGCTGACCATATTTGGAACAAGTTTCTTTTGAACTTTGACATGGCTAGCAAGGGAGAGAGAGGGGCATAGAGAAAAAGGGCCTCGCCCTCCTTGGACAGTGACAAATGTGTTCCACAAGGCCCACCCATTAGGGCTGCTCGCTGCTGCCGCTGCTGCCGCTGCTGCCTGACTTATTGAAAATCTCACTTTTGACCTCAAAATTGGCTCAAGAATTGAAGAAATTTTGGTGTGTGTTTTTTTTTTTTTTAGCTTTTTGCGGTGTGCGGGGGAACTTTTCGACAGAGCCAAACGTCAGCGACGACCCAAAATGCAAATTTCGATCTTCCTCTCGGCCTCTCTTTTGGCTGGCTGGCTGGCAGGGCCAAATTAAGCCAAAGCTCGTAGCTGAGTTGCGGGGACTTGGGGTTTACTGCAACTGGAATTGGAATGGGAATGGGAGTCAGCATCGCCATAAAATTGGTAAAGAAAAGAGTCACCCGAGTCACCCGAGTCAACGAGTCCGAGTCCCAGTCCGAGTCGGTCAACGACTCGCCTTCATGTGTGCAGCGCTGCTGTCTTGCCTGGCAGATACATAAATCAAGTGGCTCGGCTCCGACTGATACATTTGCATAGTTTAATAATTTGCCAATCGGCGGGCAGCCGGGGCTGAGGGGGCTGACGGGGCTGAGGCCCATTCTTCTTTCTTTCTATTCCATTCGAATAGAATTTCGCATCGTTATGTTTTCGGCTGCTAATGTCTTTTGTTTCTGCCTAATCTTTATACGAGCGATTTTTATGTGTCTCTCTCGGCGGCGGCTGCCAGCTGGCGGGCAGGAACGTTCCACCCAATATAAAATGTCTTTGCTGGGGCACTTGTTGAACCATTTAATAGAGCCGCTCGCCCAGCGACACACCAGCAGACACAGCCTCAGCATCAGCCTCAGCATCAGCCACAGCATCCACATCCACAGCGCACTATGGCAAATAAGTTGGTCGCCCTTCTGGCCATTGGCCTGGCTCTGGTAGCCATCAGCGAAGGTAAGTCCAAGGGGGACTCAGTCCAAGGGAAATGGGGCTGCTCTTAGTGGCGGATCCTTAGCTGGATTCAGTGCAGTTCCCTGGCAATCCACTGGCAGGGCACACACACTTAACGGTGCATTTATTTCCGTCTTGCAGCTCGGCATGTGCCCGGCCATCGCCACCATCAGCGGCAGCAGTTCGAGCAGCGCGCCCTGATCGCCCCGAAGCCCCACGCCGGCCCCCAGGGTCGCATCTTCCCGGGCGCGGTGGCCATCAAGAAGCTGGTGCTGCTCAAGTTCAAGAAGATCGTGCCCATCTCCCTGATCCTGCTGAAGTCCAGCAACGAGAACGAGGCCGAGCTGGTGCCCGTCTACCCCACCGACCAGATACCCGAGAACGTCCAGTTCATTCCCACGCCCAACGGCATCTCCGGCCACAAGGACGTCCAGGCCATAGCCATTCCCAGCGAGCTGCACGACCAGCTGCAGATCAACGGCCTCTCCAACCTCGAGAACATCGAGGCGCTGCTCCAGAGCAGCTCCATCTCGTCCGCCGACCCCGAGGGCGAGTCTGCGCCCGTCGGCAACAGCATTGCCGTCGCCCAGCCCGAGGATCTGGTGCTCGACCAGCCCGAGAACGATGAGGACCAGCTGCTCGATGGCTCAGCCGCGGCCCCAGCTGCCGTTGCCGCTGCCGCTGCCGCTGCTCCAGGCCTGCGTCGCCTGTCCGCCGACGAGCTGCTGCGCTCCGGCGTCCGCAACTCGGCCCATCAGCAGCAGACCAGCGTGGAGGAGATCCCCCTGCTGCTGTACTCGGCCAACGATGGCGGCTCCGCCGGCTCCAGCTCCGGCCTCGCCTCCAGCCTGGGACGCCGCTATGTGGCCGCCACTCCAGCGCGTCGTCGCCAGCAGCAGTTCTACAACTGAGCGGAGCCTCTCCTACTCCTACTCCTCCGCCTGCTGGCTCCGCCTGCTGGCTCCCTAGGCTTAAGCACTTTCCCCGGCTTGGATACTCCGCCTCACTCCGCACTCCGCACTCCCTCACTCCCCACTGGCTGTCACACGGGCTTCATTGTACTTCTACTGGACACTTTTTTTTTAGACTGAACTGAATATAAATTAACGTTATGAGCGAAATGACAAAAGGGGCGCGCTGTGCCGGGGTCTCTGCTTCCGGGTTTTGGGCTGCTCTCCACCCACCCACACGCCGCCTGCTTGTTGGCCTTGTTTTGTGGCGCTTATCAGGCGAGTGCAGTTATCAGGGCTTTGTGCTGTGCTTTGTGCCGCTGACGTGACATGTCCTGTCTCCGGTCTCGTGGCTCGTGGCTCGTGGCTCGTGTCTGGGCCTTAGAGTGTCCTCGTATGTCGCAGGCCAGCTGCCAGCTGCCAGGCGGCACCCAAGACTGAGCCCTAGACTGTGTCTTTGCCTCTGGCTTGGGTCTGTTGCCTGTTGTATAAATTTGCAGCCAGCAACACACACAGGCAGGGACAGGGGCAGGACAGGGCAGGGACAGGGACAGGGCAGGGGCAGGGCAGGGCAGGGCACATGTTTCGCTTGGGCGCAAAGGCAACGGCAGAGGCAGCCGGCAGCGGCTCAAAGAAAGGAAGCCCCACAACAAAAGGCGACAAAGATAGGCCAAGTGAGCCGAGCCTGCCAGTCGGCCAGGCCCAGGGACCACGGCCAGGGGATGCTCTTACGACACGTCGCAGCATTTTGGATGCTTGCCTGCTGCTGTGCTCCGCCTAGCTCTGGCTCTAGCTCTGGCTCTGGCTCTACCTCTAGCTCTGGCTCTGGTCTCACACATTTTTAAGGCTGAAATTAGCTGCTCAGCTGCGTGGATCCACTGTCGATAAGTTCGCGCCACCTTTGCAGCCACCAAGGAACGCTGCTTGGAGTGGCATTCGCAGCTGTTTCCCCTTTGGCCGCAGTTCCCTCGCAGTTAGTGTGCTCCAAGCCTCTCCCGCCTCTGCTAGGTGCAGTCAACTCCTGGCCACCCACGCCCACCCACGCCCACACTCGCCCAGGCCCCCTTCCTGCCTTTGTACTTCTCGTTTGTCTTGTCGTGTGTCTTATTTGCCGCATTTTTGACAGCCCCCACAGAGGCAGCGGCGCCTGCCACAAAGCAGTGCCACCCCACCCCACCCATCCACCCATCCACCCATCCATGCTGGAGATTATGCAAGCGTTTTTGGAATTAGCAGAGCCGAGAGGCGGCGAGCCAACCCACAAGAACACAAAGAGCGACATTACACGGAAACACATGGCAGGCACGAGTATATTCTGTGTGGAACAGGGTACAGGGGACTGGGGACTGGGACTTAGCGGCCGTAGTAGGGCGGCGGCACGTAGATGGTCACCCGCTTGCCGTCGCTGCCCGCACCCCAAGTCCCGCCGCCAGCCGCCCCGCTGCTGTTGTAGCGGCCACAGGGCGGCGGTCCGTAGTAGGTGAAGGTGCAGACGGTGCAGCAGTTGATGGGCGTGGCCACCACCACCACGGGCGTCTTCTTGTTGGGCGGATAGGGCGGCGCATAGGGCGGCGGATAGGGTGGCGGATACCAGGGACGCTGCGGTGGTGGCAGTGGCAGTGGCGGCAAAGGCTGTGGCCGTGGCAGAGGACCCACTGGCGGCGGCGGCGGCGGCGGCGGGGGTAGGGGCGGATAGGCGGGCGGACCACCCGCTACAAAGGTCTCGCAGCAGCGCTGGTCCTGGAAGGCCTCCAGCGTGCAGGGCGACACGCACGAGTTGAAGAGTCCGCTGATCCAGTCGTAGATGACCCCAAAGGTGCGCCCCTGCCGCTGGCTGCTGTCGAACGGCCCGAAGGCATCCACCGAGGTGTTCAGCGCCGTTGGCGGCGGCGCCTGCTGCCCCTGCAGATCCTCCAGACGCGATGAGTGATTGATGTAAACGTACTCGAAGTTGTCGTTGATGCTGGTCGAGCTGCTGGTGCTGCTGGAGCTGCTGCTGCTGCTGGAGCTGCTGCCATTGACAAGTGGCGGACGCCAGCGCTGCAGTCGCACCTGTTGCTGTGCTCGATGTCGTACTGTACCGTTGCGGAGGGGCGAAGAAGCGGAAAGAATGGATTTAATTTGGATGCAAGCCTAAAAGCAGGCTACACAATTTGTGCGCCATTTGTGCGACTTTCGGAGTGCCCCATGGAACATTCATTTGGAATTTGCAATTAAAAGGGACAAGCGGGGCAGGTTGCAGAGTTGCAGTGGCTGCGCTGTGCCATGGAGATCACATTTATGCGGGAACTAGCAACACAGACTCCAGAACGAGGGGGCACGTGCAGTGGCAGTGGCAGTGGCCGCGACTCTACTTTTATGCCCGTACTCCGACATGCCCGTATGTCAGTCCTGTGCGTTAATTATTTATGTGGAATTTAAAACTACATGCTACTTGCTGCTTGCTACAGCTGCTATGTAGAGTATACAGCTCCTCCGCCACGGGGCAGGCAGAGACTGCGTAGCGGCTGCAGCGCCTGAATGGCTTGGACTAGCAGCTGAAAGGAAGCTCTTCGTGCTGGCTGTGATGATAATACGAGCCAAGATCGGAGATCGGAGGGCACTAGTCGGACGGATAGAGAGGACTATATTGACTCGACTGATCAGGGTTTTATGGGCTCGCAAATGTGTCCACTTTGCCCGCAAATCAAGTATACGCAGCAACGCTTCGAGTGCGGGCATAAAAGCAGACTATGCAGGGCGAGTATTGTGCCAAAACAGTTTCTGGCGGTGTGCTCCCAAACAGTTTGAAACGTGGAAATGTGCCCAGTGCTTCCCTTTCACCAAACTCCAACACTAAAACTCCAATCAACAAAAATCCAAACAGCAATCAATCCACGCGTGGTGGGGTCTGTCGTCCCGTGCTCTCTGTGCTCTCTGTGCTCCCTGTGCTCTCTGTGCCCTCCGTGCTCCCCGTGCTCTCTGTGCTCCCAGTGCAGTTGGTGATTTAAAATTAGGAAATGCAGTTTTATTCCAGAGGTGCCTTGGGTGAGTGTGGCCAGTGCGGGTGTGGCAGACAAAGACGCAAGCAAAAAAATACAAAAAAAAAATACGAAAAAAAACACAACACAAATAAATGCTGCAAAAATGAACTTGAAACTCCCTGCATGGAGAGATCATCGGGGAACTAACGGCCGAAGTAGCCAAAGCCGCCGAAGGCATTGCTGTTGGCATTGGCGCCGCCGCCGCCGCCGCCGCCGAAGCCGTTGAAGCCGCCGCCCTGGGCGCCCGCACTGGCGCCGTTGCCAGCGCCGGCGCCGCCGGCACTCGCATTGGCATTGGCGTTGGCCGACTCGCCGTTCTGGCTGGTGGCCGAGGCGCTGCTCGAGGCCGAGTTGCTCACGTAGCCGTTGGGACCCGTCTGGGAGCTCGTCTGGGCGTTCGTGTTGGCGGCCGCGTTGCCCTGGCCGCCGTTGCCCTGGAAGATGGACTGGCTGCTGGCGTCGCTGGTCGCGTCCTGCTTGTTGCCCTCGCGCACCACCTGGCTGTTCGTGTTGGCCGTGTTCGTGGAGGAGCCGAACTGGTTGTTGTTCGTCGCCGTCGAGCCGCTGTTGGAGCCTACCGTCTCCCGGTTGCCCTGCTGCGTGTGCTGCGTGTTGGCGTTGGCGCTGGACGCCTGCTGCTGCCCGGGCCTGAAGTTCAGCGCCTGGCTCTGCGAGCCCTGGCTGTTGTCGTACCCGTTGGCCGTCTGCGTGCTCATCTGGTTGGTGTTCGCCGAGCTCACCTGCCCGCTGCTGCCGTCCTGCGCCAGGTTCGAGCTGATGCTGCTGGAGCCCGTGTTCCCCTTGCTGGCGTGGTTGTTCGTCGACGCCTGCTGGTTGAAGCCGGGTCCGCCCTGGGCATTGGCATTGCCATGAGCCTGCTGCTGCTGCTGCTGCTGCTGCTGCCGCTCGCGTTCCCGCTCCTGCTGCTCCCTGTTCTTGTTCTTCTTGTGGTTCTGCTGCTGTTCCCGTTCCTGGCCAAAGTTCTCGTAGCCACCGCCGCCGAACTGTGGTCCGCCGAACTGCGGTCCGCCGAACTGCGGTCCGCCAAAGCCGCCGCCAAAGCCGCCGCCAAACTGACGCCGTGGACGATCGAAGCCAAAGCCGGGGCCGCCGAAGCCGCCGCCCGGGTAGCCGAAGGGCACGAACTGGGCGCGCCGCTTGGGCCGCCGCACAGCCAGCTGCTGCGGCTGTCGCACCACACGCCGCTGCAACGGAGCGCCGTAGGTCTGGCCAAAGCCGCCCGTGTTGGCGGAGGTCTGGCCGCGCCGGGCCTTGCCCACGGCATTGGAGTTGGCGCGGGTGTCGGTGACGGTGACGCCGCCGTACTGCTGCGTGTTCGTCTGGGCGTTGCTGTTCGAGTTGACGCGCGCCCCCTTGCCCTGGGCATTCACCTGGGCCTGCGCCAGCGTGTTCGAGTTGGCCACGTTGCGGTCCAGATCCAGGCTGAGCAGGCCGAGGCCCAGGCGCAGGTCCCCGTCCGCTCCGCGCTGCAGGCCCAGCCCCTGCTGCAGGTTCGTGGGCGACAGCGAGGCGCCCAGGCCCAGGTTGCCGATCCGGAACTGATCGGCAATGCCCTGCGAGACGGCCCCGTTGGCATTGGTCTTGGTGCGCGTCAGGGTGTTGCCGAACTGCAGGCCCCCGATGTCCACGTCCCGGTTCTGGGCCTGGCTGGTTGACACCGTGCGCTGCCCGTTCTGCCGGGTGACAGCGCGCGAGTTGGCCAGTCCCTGGCTGTACTCCACGTTGTTGCCGAAGTCCACCTGCCGCTCATAGGCGTTCGTGTTGGCCTTCGACACGGAGCCCTGCCGCTGGCGTGGCTGCTGCTGGTAGAACTGCTGCTGCTGTGGCTGCTGGCGTGGCTGCTGGTAGAACTGCTGCTGCTGCTGCTGCTGTGGCTGGAAGCCGAAGCCCGCGAACTGCGCCTCCGCTGTGGAGTGGAACAGAGTGTCAGCCATCAGAATGAGCGTAAAGTTTCATAATTCCCCCTGACAGCTATCAAAAGTCAACAGATCCCTGGCTCCATGCATTCGTAATCTCCGGCACAGCCACCCAACGCCCAGCACCCAGCACCCAGCCCCCCTACCACCCCAAGGGAGACCCAAAAAAAAAGAAGAAATCTTCTGCCAAACTTGTTCCACACGCGTTTGTTTTTTTTGTTTTTTGTGTTTTTTGCTTTGCTTTGTCTCGCGTCTCGCGTCTGGTTTCTTTTTCTTTGGCTGCTACTTTTTGGCTTAATGTTTCTAATTTGAATATCATTTGGTTTGTTTGATTGCTGCTCGGATTGCTATGCCACTTTTTTCCAGTTTGGCCAGAGGCGCGGGTCGGGCAGGGGCACGCCAGTGGAAGTCTCTTTCCATGACATAGAACCGAATGAGATGGCTAGCTGGCTAGCTGGCTGGCTGCTGGTGCTGGCCAGCGAGCAGCTCCGATTGGGAGGCTCATTGAACTGAGCTCGAAACGGGTCTCGTCAGGGAACATCTCTGATTTATGTTCTGCCAAGTAAATCGATGGAAGAGAGGGGCAAGCAGCTGCCTTTGGGTCATAGCTGCCCACCGATCCTGCCATCAACAGATCGCTCGGACTGCGTAGCTACGTAATTTACGGAGTTATCTAAGAACTGCCCTTCCATTTATGTAAAAGTTAGCTAAGTGTCTGCCTTTGTCTATTAATAGAGCAAACATCTGTGGGTAAATAATGTTGGCTGTTTATTTACCCATCCCAATGAGAGCTACCACCCACAAATGTGTTTGAAAACAGCAAGAAATGCAGCACTTTCAGCCTAGATCTGTCCCTCAATCGAGCAATATCTATGCCTGTTTCTAAACGTCTAATATTTGAAATACGCCTGCCAAAATGTATTCCCAAAAATATCCTGGCTTATCCATGCCCTGAGCTACTGGCAGATCTATGCTGGGCCACTTCCCTTATATTTAATTGGAATATATTCCCATCGAAATATCGCTGCTATGCCCTCCAAATATGCATGCAAATATTTGTCCATAAATCGTTTCTGTGCAAACATCACGCAGTGCACCCCGCAGGCAATGTGCCGCTGTCCTCTGCCAATAATTAGATCTCATAATGAAGGTGCCACAAACATTGGGCGACGGCTGAGCCAGGCAGGGGTAGGCATAAGCCTTTTGCTTCCCTTTTATGCTTTGCTGCCTCTCCAACTCCCCTCCTGTTGGCTCTCTTTTTTGGCTGCCACTTTCCCCCTGCCATTGCTGCTGCTGCTGTTGACAATGCATCGCACGTACGCGCAAAATCCAGCGATAATTTTGCAATTATTGCTGTAATAACAAAGCCCAGAGCCGAAAGCCCCATGTGTCAGTCGTCTGTCAGCTCGCCCAGTTCGTCACTGTGTGTGTGTGTGTGCGCATCCTGTCATTATCCTGTCTATGCTGGCCAATGCCAATGTTCTGCCTTTCGCCTTTTCGCCAAAAATATTTACCTTGCGGTTGACAAACTGCCAGCCAGCACACAATTAATCCAACAAATGCGACACGCATCCTCATCCTGGCCATGTTTGTGTCTCGTTCCGTCGTATCTCTGGTGCTCCGTATGCCGAATGCCGTATGCCGTATTCCGTATCTTGTATCTCTCTATGTGGTAGGCTGCCTGGCTGGCTGGCTGGCTGGCTAATTTCCCGTTGCACGTTGCGAAAACAGCGCACACGCAATGAGCGCGTTTTTGGCCGCTGGCCGACTTTTATTGTGTCTGCCCCCGCCTGTTTTTGCGGTCTTCTCGCTGTTCAAACGGGTCGCAACTTTAGTATTTGCTGCCTCTATCGCTGTTCAGATACTCAACTCTTTTTCGCGCGTGTGTGTGTGTGTGTGCGTTCTGTTTGTTTTTTTATTCGGGGATTTTTTATTCCGCCGTTTGGTTCACTTAAAGCCGCAGGTGCGCTGCTGGGGCGGCTGGCTGGCTGAACGTTTGACAGCGTTCTAAACTGGCTGCCGGTTCGGCAATCGGGCTTTAAACTAATCAACAATTAGCGCCAACGCACGTCAACAAATACTGTTTGTGTGTAGCTGCGAGTATGTGCCTGCCAATAGTCCAAAATTCGTGTTTAACCCGTTTCCCCCGACACCGCAGAACGGGCAAATATACATCGAGGGATGAGCCATAAACACAAACACTTCTGATGATCAGCTTTGCCTTTTTTTCCTCGACTTAAATCCGCTCTGAAGGTTTCGATCGCGGGCTCAGAACAGTCCGCACAGATGCTGGAATAGCCAGCGAAATTATAATTATTTGCTGGGGGGATTTTTGCTTGGGAGAAAGGCTTCTGTCTCGCATTACGAGCATGTGGAATACATTTGAATCACTTAAGCCTTGGCCTGAAGCTGGCTGAAAATGAAGCGCTCGCCAGAGAAAGTCCCGCAGAAACCAGCCCCCCCCCAATCATGAGCCGACTGAATGATCACTTCAATATGCTTTTCGTACACATAAGACCCATATAAATATTGCATTGAATGCTCATTTAAATGAGCCAAACTGATGACAGCTGATGGGTAGTGCCGCATTTGGGCAGTTCCCACAAGCCAACCAGCGCCTGGCAGCGCGGGTTTCATTTCTGGTTGTAGCTTCCACTTCATGGTCAGGTTTTGAACGTTCGACGTCAATGTACGCCCTGTAGGTCAGTTGAAGACAATCAGCTGAGGAGCAGCCCCCTCCAGTCCGTAGAGCCACATCTGCGCCTGGCATTTGGGCAGCTAACAGACAAACAAATAGCAGACCAGCGCCACCAAAACAAAAACCTGCTCAAACTTTGAGCTTCTATTTTCTCTGGTGATTAGCGTATTTTATTGGGTTTGCTGCTGGGGGCACCCAAACCTGTACTGTGCCCAGAACAATTTCTGCCAATCAGCTCCCAAACGAATCAGCGCTGCTGATGCTCAGTTTAGTGTCTTTTGTGGCCCCGCAGATGTGTGGATTCCCTTCGGGAATTAATTGAGATGCTGAGACGACAAAAACCAAACATGAATTTTCAGTCATTATTGCTAATGATGTGATAGTGGAGCACCCCTCGCCGATCCGGGCACCCCTGCGCTCGCTCAGGGAGGGCAGTTTTGAGTGTGCAAATCGACATTTGTTGGGGTACACTGCAAGAAAAGGGCAGCCAACGGTAACAGCAACAAGGCCAATAAATTGGGTCAATACCCACACACACACACACACACACAAACACACACAAACACACACAAAAACACACACACACACACACACACACAATCGTGCACTCAGGAAAAACTTTCGCCAGAGACTGAGTGAGAGAGAGCGAGAAAGAGTGGGACAGAGAGAGCAGGAGATAGACGGGGGCTCAGTTCGGTGTTCGATATAAAAAATTGGTTTTTATTGTTATTTCATTTCTACCGTTTATCGGTCTGGCGGCATCTTTACGCTGACGATTCTTGCTCCCCCTTGCCATCCCCATCCCCATCCCCATCCCCGTCCCACTCCCACTCGCTCGCTCCACTTTTCGCTCTCTCTCGTGCTTTTTGGCTGCTCCTCCTTTACCCCTGAGTGACTTTGCCGCCCATTCCGGTGCCCGCCGCTCTGCTCAATGGCGCTGCCTTGAACGCGTGAAATGGAGTAGAAAAATTGTTTTTCTATCAAAGGCAAAATATCGCAGCAAACTCTCCAACATTTTCCCCCGTAACCTCATGCCGCCCGCGCCTCCACTTCGATTCCAGTTGTAGCTGCCCCCCTGCCCCTGATGATAGCAACAATCGTTGGTGTATTTCTT
This sequence comes from Drosophila tristis, assembly GCA_018150885.1. NCBI lineage: Eukaryota > Metazoa > Arthropoda > Insecta > Diptera > Drosophilidae > Drosophila > Drosophila tristis. Next base: position 1,493,564 of record JAECWT010000086.1, on the reverse strand, counting down.
TTTTTTTTGGTGATATAGTAGCGAGTTTTATACCCGCACTCAATGAGAGTTGAGGGGTATATTAGATTTGTGTTGCAAGTGGATGGAAACGTTTCCGACCCCCTAATGTCTGTCTGTGTGTCTCTCTGTCCGCCAGTCCTTCCTGATGAGCGCCCAGATCTCAGAGACAACCAAATCTTGTTTCCGGACTCATGTGACATCACACTGCTAAAAGTATATTTCAAATATATTTCCCCGCCCCTTGCACACCATTTATTTAAATTCTGCATAGATCATGAGCTCACATATTAATATATACGGACTGCGTGCGGGTACAAAAGTAGAGTCGCGTCCACAGCAGCGACTCAGGCGTGCCTTCTCGTTCTCTATCAATTGAATGCCCACAACTTTGCTGGACACGCGGCTTTAGCTTTTTGTGAACTTTCGTTGCTGTTGGCTGAAGAGGTCACTGCAGCGCGGCGAGGGAATGGGAATAGGTGAAGTGGCAGGGGGTGGGCGTGGGGGTGGGGGCGACATAAGGTCTGTTGGTTTTTGGTTTTGGTTTCTGGCTCAGATTCGAGGTTTTCTCTCTCTCTCTCGCACTCGTGCAAGAATTCTGCCACTGATGGCACTTGTCCACTCCAACGATACAACGATACTGTCTGCTGGCCACCGACTTTGATTTGTGCTGCTAATTGGACTTTCATTTGCTGCAGAGAAGCTACCAGCAGGATTCGGTGCAGAGCAAGGGATACAGAGAGCTACACAGCGCAGAATGCTGCAACTTTTGCTAGTAGTCCGCACTCCATTCCACTTCTAATCTCATGAATTAATTGCAATTTTGTGTGTGCGTTTCCATATGATGAAATATTTTTAAATATTTTATTTTTAAATCAAGTGGCCCTCTAAGTCTGGGCATTAAATAACTGCGCCACTTCTCGACGGCTTGGCATCTGAGAGGATCGAAAGCATAGGCTGAAATAAATAATGAACTGGAGTATGTAAATAATAAGAATAAATAAGTAAAATATATAAATAAATAATATGCACCAATTTGGTTATTTATTCTGTACAGATGCTGCAGCATCCCCCTTTACCTTATGGCTGCACTGATGCCTAATCGTTCCCCAAATCGAGCATTTCCTTGACACCTTTAGAGGCACTTCAAGCTACGAAATAGCTGGCTGTGTATTTTAAGCTGGAAACTTGAAGAAGGTTGCTTGGGGCTAGTACTGCCTGATTTGTGTTGCCACTTGGCAGCGCCATTTCGCAGCTCATTGTTTATCACTTTTGTGTCTCTCAGATACTTTCTTTTGTCGGCAGCCCGCTTCTGTCTGTTGTTTTGTTGTTCTGTTGTTGATGAACATTTTATGATAATTTGTTTTGACAAATTTTTTAAGTTGTAAATTTTGTTTGCACATAAGCAGAGAGCGGAGAGTGGGGTGCAGAGAGCGGGGAGCAGAGAGCGGTGAGCGGTGAGCGGTGAGCAGCGAGCGGCGAGGGCACAAACTCAACTCGTACAATTACACTGGCAGCGACGGAGGAACAGAGATGCGAAGATACAGATACATTGTGCATTCAGTGAGCCATATGTTTGTCTAGAGTTGCCACACTTGCATGCAGCACACACACACGCACGCACACACACACACACATATGCTTCCGCTCAGTGTGCTTCCTTGTTCTTGTTCTTTGGGTTGAGCTGGGAGCTGGGGGAGCTGGGGGGAGCTGGGAGCTGGCTGTGTGTGTGTTTGTTTTCAGTTTACTTTTGCCGCGTCTGCATTGCGTCTTTTGTTATTATTACATTTTCATAAATGCAAAAGATACAGATACACACACACACACACACCACACACACAGAGGAGAACTCGTTGATAAATTTTGCAAAGTTTTGTCTGCCATGCGGCTCGTTAGCTGCCTGCGTCTCCGTCCCCGTCGCCGTCCCCGTCTCTGTCTCTGGCCCCTGGAGCTGTTGCCGGAGCAGCTCCACCCTGTGTGTCCGTGTCCTTTCTGTGGCTTCACTTGTCCCTCTATCTGCATGCTTGGTTACACAACCACCCTGCACACCCCCCACCCTACCACTGCCGCCGTCTCTGTCGCCGTCTCCGTCTCTGTTTTATACGCATGAAAAATTGCTTCCCAGTGCAACGTTGAAATAAGATATTTCAATTTTGTATTGTAATTTCAGAACTTAAAATGTAATTTTTGAACACATAAGGGAGTGGAGTCCATTGTGTGCAACCCCAACCTCAGACGCCCCAGCCCCAGTCCCAGCCCCAGCCCCAGCACCTTATCCCCCTTATTCTCCTTTTTTTGTTTGTGGAAATAAGCTTTTCCTGGCCGCCTTCCTCCCTTTTTTTTGCTGCCATTTTCTTTCACCATTTTCAACTTGTTCTTCTAACTTCTTCGCAACTGAACGCGGCAACGGCAACGGCAGCGGCAACCCTTGCGCAATTGTGTCTGCTCTGTGCGGATAGACGGTTCAATATATAAGCCAGACAGCGACACATCCACAGCCCCCAAACAGAAAAGCCGCCACCGCGCCACCGCTCTACCCGAGGGTCTCCTTCTCCGTGTCTCCGTTCAATTGTTGCTTCTCTTTGGGAAATTATGCAAACAGGCTAAGAAAAAAAGAGAACTTGGTCGGGGGTTGACAGGAATGAGATGTCTTCCGCTTGGCTCAGTTTTTGCCTTGTAATAAAGTAGCAACTGCACCCCCAACCACCAACCCCCCTAGCCCATAGCCCATAGCCCGTAGCCCATGCACCACCTGCCTGACCCACCTCGTTATAACTGCATAGGCGGCACTTTTTGTGCCCGCTACCCTGGCACCCTGGCCACCCTGGCAGCCAGCAATGGCCCGGGCTGGGCTGGGCTGGGCTGGCTAGGCTCCCCGTCACCGAACGCAATAAATAATCTGTTTAATCTGTTTCTCAAAGTAAGCATAAGCAGACGAAATGACTCCATTTCAGAGTCTAAATAAATAAATAAAAGAAAATAAATAAAGAAAAAATTTAAATAAATTATTAAATTAAATAAATTAATAAATTAAATAAATTATTAAATTAAATAAATAAATAAAATTAAAAATTAAATAAATAAAATAAATTAATATATTTAATAAATTAATAAATCAAATAAATTTAAATGTCAAATAAATTAATAAATTAAATAAATTAAAATTTTAAATAAAATAACATAAATAAATAAAATAAATTTAAATATTAAATAAATTAAATAAAAATAAATGTAAATAAAAATTAAATATATAAATAAATCAAATAAATTTAAACGTCAAATAAATTAATAAATTAAATAAATTAAAATTTTAAATAAAATATACACATAAATAAATTAAATAAATTTAAATATTAAATAAATTAAATAAAAATAAAAATAAATTTAAATAAAAATTAAATATATAAATATATAAATAAATCAAATGATGTTGGCTTTTGCTATATAGCAGATAGCAATTGGGAACAACTTGGTGGACTTTCCACGTAGCCATTAATGGAGCCCATCAAGCAGCTGGTCCCGCTCAAAGTTTCGACTCTTGCAGCGCTCTCATGGGAGCAGTTTATAGATCCCCCAAGAGATAGCTCCACAAAGGTAAGCACCAACTCTTGGAGTGAGTAGCGATACGCTGCTTGAAGGAATTATCTATGTATCGGCAGCTCGATGGAACTCCATCGTCTGCTGGCATCCGTGGGCTGTCACCTCGAGGTGACCTCGAGGTCGACTCTTCGCGGCAGTTGCACGTTAACTATTTTATGTATGTGTGCGTGTGTGTAGTGTTTGTGTGTGTGTGTGGGGAGCGGGTGGCAAGCATTTCTGGGGCTGCCGCCTTAGGGCTGCCTGCTTCGGCTCAAGTTTTTGGCAGCGCTTAAGAACTTAGCACACAATGCCAAAATGTGCAAGCAGCGAGGAGAAAGGGAGCAGCAGCAACAGGCCACGCCCCCTGGCATAGCACACGCAAAAGTTTCAGCAGTCAGGCGACCTCTACCCACTGCCCCCAACCCACAGCCCATAGCGCACAGCCCAGAACAGTAGCAACAGCAGGGAACCCAAGACCCAGTCAGCAGGCAGCCCACCGCCTTCTTCCACCTCCGATAGCAGTGCCCCTTCCCGTTCCCCCTCCCATGCCCTGGCAAGTGACAAAGCTGGCAACGTCGTGTGTAGTAGGAAATGAGCCAAATTATGGCAAATTGTTGGCAAAAGTATTTAAAATGAGTTTATTTTCGAAATAAAAACTTCTGGTTGAGAACTTGCTGCTCTCTCCTGGGGTAAGATGTAGCTGGCTGGCTGGCTGGCTGGCTGGCTGTGGATTTGCTGTGCCTTCACATCTATACAAGCCACCCCTCCCCACCCACTAGGTGCCGCATACGAGTACTCGTAATCGTAATCGTAATCGTAGTCGCACTCGCACGATGTCAATGCTGATGCTGACGTTGAGACAATAATGACAGAAACATTACCAAACTCACAGCAGACAATTAAAATGCCATTAGACAGGCAACTGAATACGAGTGAATCGGAATGTGAGTGTGAGTGTGAATGTGAGTGAATCAGCTGAGTCGAGTGCGAGTTCGAGTTTGAGTGCAGTTAAGCGAGTAAATGGATGGCCCCTAAAACTATGGGAACTGCAAAATGTTAATCAAAGGTGGAACGAGCGGAGAACAGATTGGGGAATATCTAAAGCTAAGTTAAAATTATTTCCATGCACATATCTGTGCAGCTCTGTGCAGATTTTACTTTATAAACTAATTGAGTGTTTGCTAATTAATATTAATTAAATTAAATATTAATATTAATATAAATAAACTAAATATAAATATATAAATATATATAAATAAATATATAATATAAATATATATAAATATAATGGCATAACTAAAACAGCACAAGTTTATTTTTATTTATTTTTTATTTAATTTTTAAGCCTTGTATTTATAAAAGTTCTTTTACAAAGTCTCTCCAGCAGATTCTATTAGCTGAAAAAAGTCCCAGAACAATCGCCCCAGAATCTGATAATAGTAAATTTCATTAAGCCAAGAAATATTTGATTTTTCCCATGGGAAATATTCCCTGCGAATATTAAATCAAAAAAAGGATAAATCATTTTTGGGCTAACGCCAAATTAAACTCCAAATTTAGTCTGAGGCCTGCAGATCAGTCCATCCACGTGCCGAGCTTCAAAGCAACGGAGGAGCAGATGCGAACCAGGACACCGAAAAGAGTCCACAAATCGGCAGCGATTTATGCAGCTATTCAGTATTTATGCCCATCAATTGATGCTTCATGGACACAGCCACAGCCACAGCCACAGATGTCGCTGGCTGGTCCGGTGCGCAGGCAAGCTGCACCACACTCAATGCTAAACACTGAATAAATATGAAAATATTAGCATGCATTCAGTGGATTGAAGATAAACTGTGCTCCAGCAGCGGGGGGTGCGAGGCGGCCAGTGAATGCATTTTCGTGTGGCTGTCATCGCTCATTAATCCATCTGTGGGACACATTACGCAGCCACTTGTGCACCCTTGAATGCGAATGCGAATGAATTCAGTAACTACACACACACACACACATCAGTGAGTGCCCCCCACACTGCCCAATTACGGTCAGATATTCACACCCAGCCAGCCAGCCAGCCAGCCAGCCAGCCAGCCAGCCAGCCAGCCAGCCACACAATGGAGCAGCGTTGACAAGTGACTCGCCAACTGTGATTCACACACACTCAAACATGTGGGGAGCAGCAGCAGCAGCAGCAGCAGCATCCTAAGCCAGTCCCAGGCCAACGGCAAGCAGTCTGCACCCAAGCAGGGAAAACCACACAATTATGACTTGTCTTGGCTGGGTCCCCTGGCTGTCTGCCCCGCCCTCTGTGCGGAGAACAAGCGACCTTAACTCTAAAACAAAAATGCTGAAAACCTAACAACAAAATGTAAATCCTTTCAATTGAAATGTTACATCCCAGCCAGGAAGCACCCACAAGGGGCATTCGAACTGTGAGTGGAGAGAGGACTGGGGAGAGGAGAGGGAGGAGTGTGGCTCGAAGGAACTTTGGCTCGTCAGCAGCTTTTGCTTGTTTGCGCTCCTAAGTTATTGTTACTGGTGCCAACTGGCTTAGCGACTCGACTCGACTCGACTTCGTCTTCCTGGGCCCCTTCGTCCCTTCGTCCCTCCACGGCTTGAGCAGATAGTCGTTGGTTAGTCCTTTGTCGAGTGCGTATGCTTCATATTTTCCATTTGTGTGTGCGACTGTGTGTGCCACTGTCTCTTTATGCTACGAGTATCTCGATCCCCAAGCCCACTCTCCTCCTCTCCTCCTCTCCTGCTTGGGTTGTGTGCGTGTGTCAACTGTGGCAGTGGCTTAAAGTTGCGCGTGGATTTGTTTGCTAATTCCATGGCAAGACATTAGCATAAAATTGTGCACATAAAACGCCACTTCTGGCTGCTCTGCGCTGCTCTACTCTGCTCTGCTCTGCTCACATCTCCTCTCATCTGATTCGCATTCTGCAGCACTTATCAGCATTGTTGTGTTCCTCCATTCTTGGCTTATCAGTGCCACAGCTCATGTGCCATCAGCCCATCAACAGGTGCAGCGCCCACCTCAATTTCAACGGAAAAAAATTACTCAGCGTTTGCATTGTTGGTTTGGCCAGAACAATTTATTTCAAGTTTTAAGATATGGAAACAAACTAAAAGAGAGTTGGAATTTCGATGGCGAAAAATAGGGCACAGCCTGGCGTCGGAATGTCGTCTGCCATCGCCCATCCGGTCTCGTTTGCAGCGGCTTCGTCCTGGCCACTATAGCCCGTCGCTGTCCTCCCACGAAGTCAGGAAGCGAACGGGCAGCGCCCCAAGCCGCCTCTGCCTGAAAGCATTATTATTACAGTTCCAGCGGCGACTACGAACGCAACACTTACGGTACTGAGTGGTTCCTCCTCTTGATGGGGACAGTGTGATGGTCCGATGGTCCGATGGAGCGATGGAGCGTGCTGTGGCCTGTTGCTGCTGCTGCTGCACCAGCAACACAAATTTCAAATATCAAATAGGGGAAATGTTTTCAAATGAACAAATAAATTTTTTTTTGGTTGGGTGTCGCTGGGCTAAACGTCGCGAGCATCAGGCGGCGGATCCGTGCTCGAGTCCCACTCGTTCGGGTTGACGAACATCTGAGACGCACTGCCGCGCAGGGAGTCAAAGCCCTGGTTGAGCGGCACGGGCTTGGGCCGCTGCTCGATGTTGGCCATCCACTTGGACCAGGCCCCCTCGGACCGCTGCATGCGCTCCTTCCTCTCCTGCTCTTTCTGCTCACGCTGGCGTCGAGCGCGATCCCGCTCCTGCTGCTGCTGCGCCACCTTGCGGCGCTCCCACTCCTTGAGGCGCTCTCTGCGCTCCTCCGCGGTCTCCTTCTGGCGGCGGCTGGCACTGGCAGGGACAGGGACAGGGACGGATGTGCAGCACTTCTTCTGGCTGAGCGAGGACGTTTTGTTCCTCTCCTGCTGCTCCTTCCGGAGACGCCACTCCTTGACCTGCCTCTGAGACTGCTCCAAGCGCTCGGTAGTCGCCCTCTCGCGCTTCTCGCGTTCGCGCTTTGCGGCCAGCGTCTTCTTTCGCTGCTCCTCCGCCTTGCGCTGCTTCCACGCCTCGAACTGCAGGCTGTCGATGTCCTTCTTCTGCGCGAGGCTCTTGAACCCGGTGGAAACGTCCGGGCTGCAGCGCTCCAAGTTCAGAGCGGGCAGAAAGTTACGCCCGCCCTCCGGTGCCTCGAGAACAGCGGCATACGCGTCCCTCCAGCTGCAGAGGGACTCCCTCGGCGTGTCCAGGGTGCCGCTGCTGCCGGTCATCTGTTCGCGCTCTTCGCTTCGATCGCCAAGAGGCTCCATGTCCTCTGCTGTTTCAGTGTTCAGGAGGTAGGTCCTGCAGCTGTTGTAGGACTTCAGACTCTCAGTCGGTGAAGCCCCTCCCGGGATAAGGGTGGCCTCCGAGATGTCACTGCAGTCGCCGATAGATGCGGCCGGAACGAGGGTCCCTGTCTCACTTTGCCAGTCCTCCTGGCAGCCCGACTTACTGCCACCGAGGCTGAGACCAGCCAATGAGTCTTCAAGTTCCGCTTCCTCCAGTTCCCGGCAGAAGCCCGCGAGGGTTTCGGTATCAGAGTCCGAGAACGCAGCAACATCGTCTGGATCGCCCACCAGGGTGCAGGATGAGGAGTCTGTGTCCGTGTCGGCATCTGCTGCAAGTGGAACCAGAGTGCGCTCGGTGAATCCCGCAGTCGACTCCTCCGAGTCGCTCAGGTCGCTCAGGTCGCTCAGTTCGGGCAATTGACGGAAGCGTCCACTTGTGTGAGGGCCCGAGAGGTGCTGGCGATCCACCACCTTGCCCTTGGGATTCTGTCGTGCCATGAAAGCCATTGTGCAAGCCTGGGGTGAAGTTAGCTCAGTGGGAGAGAGCTGTGGGAAAAGTGAAATTATTTTACTGTTTCCCAGAATATCTGTTGTGTTTCGGATGAGTGCCTGGAATAGACTAAGGATCGAGTGACGTGCCGAGAGTTGTGTGCCCCAACACAGGTCTCAAATGGTACTAGATGTTGCCCTGCTTTTCCCAGTGTCAAACTGACATCAAAGTTCGAATATTTCACGCCAATTTCGTGCACTTTTGCTGGCAATAGTATCGATTACCGATAGACATATTCACTTAACGGGCCCCGAAAACACTTTCCCCGTGTGTGTAATTGTTTTGGCATCCGCTTTATGCCGTGTGCATTTCGGCTTTCGGCTTCAATGATGTGCGATTAATTGTGCGGCTTGGTGTTGGCTATAAGCTTAAGGTGTCCTTGCGACGTCTCCCGACTGACGGCGCTGCTCCGTTCGCCCTCCTCGCCTCTTGCGACTGCTGCTTTGTCTTGTCTTGTCTTGTCTTGTTTTGTTTTGTTATGTTTCTTTTTCTTTGGTTCTTTGGTTAGGGTAATGCTGAATCAACAAAGTTGTCAACTTGGACAATCCTTGGAGCCTTTTTGTCGAGTGTTTGCCTGAGCCTAGCGATTGCTTCTCCTTTGTCTGCTGGTTTGCCTACACTTCTACCACACCCGCCCACTCCCACTCCCATTCCTTCTCTCTGTTACGTTCTCCTTGCCTGTTTCGGAGGCTACAAAAACTCAGCGTGAGATAGTTAATTTGTTTTCACTTCAGCAACAAGAATATCATCGTCATCCAACGTTCTCTGGCTCTGGCTCTTCCCACTCCCACTCCCACTCCCTGTCCCTATCACTGTCCCCTTTCTGCGCCGCTCACTCCCCCAATTTCTCTGTGTCTGTACCACTTTTGGCTCATTTATTTTCAGTTTGACGCCTGAGCGCTGCTTATTTGCACAACAATAGACAGCAGGAGAGAGAGTGAGAGAGAGCGGCGAAGAGTGGCTGGATGGCTGGTAGGTAAGGTTGAGGCTGGTCTGCTGGTCGGACAAAGCAGTGCTGGGCTGCCCAGAGGGTTGCATGAGAAGTAGCCGCTGTCAAACTTATCAAATGGCGACGCGCAGTAGAGGCAAAAGATTGCATAAATGAAGACAACACAAGGGTGTGGCCCGAGAGGCGTAGTAGTGTGGCGGTAAAGGCAGTTGACAACTGCAAAAAACAGAAAAAGAAAATGGTAATGGCTGTAGGAGTAGCGGTAGGGGGAGGGAGATGGGTAAAATTGTCACAAAGCAAAATTAAAAACGCAAAAAAAACAAAAGACAAGCAACCACCAGCAGAATGAGAGAAGGAGAAGGAGGAGCAGGAGGAGCAGCAGCAGGAGTTGTGGAATCTTCGGAGGAGAGCCAACGACTAGTGCTGGCAGGACGGGGGGGAGGTGTAGCTGCAGCAGCGACCTGCACACAGCGAACTTAAAATATAATACTTGTGTTTAAAATTCGGTAATTATTTTATAATAATTAAAAACAAAACAAATAAATGCTTAAAATATTTGAAATTTCGTGTGTCGATTTGCCGAGAGCTGCTTATAATTTTTTGCAAGTGCACAAAGGGCTGCAGGGTGTTTGGCGGCAGAACTGTGGCTATGGCTGGGGACTGGGACTGGGGCTATGGCTGGGACAGAGCTGTGGCTGGGACAGGGGCTGGTGACTGGTACTGGTGCCTGGTACTGGGTACATCAACTCAAAAATGTGGAGCAAGTTGCAAGCAAAGTTGTTTGGCAACGACAACGACAACGACGGCGACAAGGAGAGTCCTGTCCAATCCCGTCCAGCGGCAGGAGAGCTCCCGAATAATGTCGCCCGTTGCCGCTGGTCGCCCGCCTGTCACGGCTGGCAAATGTTTCAATTTGGCATTTTATCCCAGCGACAATTGTTGTGCGCTGTTGTTGCCGCCACTGCGGGGCAACGTGGCTGGTGCTGCCTGCCACCTTGTCTGTGGGGGGGTGGCAGTGGGCTGACATATTTTAATTAAATTGTTTGCGGAGCCACTTGGGCTCGGCCTCAGCCTCAGCCTCGGCCTCGGCCTCGGCTCTGGGGCAAGTGCCTGGCCCCGGCTGAGGGACGCTGCCCCAAAATCATCAACACTTTATGAAATGGATTTATTATCCAGGAAACGGCCTTCAAGGGCGCTGGAACTACTTACAAGAAAGGTGCGGCACTCGGGGGTGGGTGGGTGGTGTTGGTGTCTCGCTTGAGTTGGGATTAAGTCGGAGGGCTTTGCCCCAAGATCAAGTGGGGTCGGAGGGTGGCTGGCGCTGGCTAATACCAATTATGATTATTTTTAATAACTTACTTCGGATGAGCGCTAACGCTGATTGTAGCTGGAAGTAGCTGCAAGTAGCTGAAGGTAGCTCAGACTGCTGGAAATCTTCTCTGGCGTGTACTCACTGGTGTCTGGGGTATGCCTTGCCCCTGGCTGTATTTCGTTTGAATATATTTCGGTGCTGTTCATTTGCTGAGTCTAAAGTAGATTGTTGCTTTGGTTCCGATTGCCTGTACGGAGAGCTGTCCACTCGCTCGTGTAGTTTACGTCGCTTTTGTGGGCAGCCAAACGAGCATCGCTTGGGTGCTTAATCTTGGCGCATATGGGCAGAAGCTGCTCTTCTGCTGCCCTTGGGCTGCCCTTCTGCACCTTTTCACTTTTTGTTCTCCTCTCTCTCAGCTGTGTGCCAGGCAGTCTGTCTGCCTGCAATTCTTCTCTCCATGTGTTCCCCCGCCTATGTTCCGATTGTTCCCGTTACTCCACACAGAACTCGCTATCTCATTGGCAGTTGTCACCTTGCTCTCCTCGCTCTGACATTACTCGCTCTGTGCTGGCTGCTCTCTGGTCACTGCTCGCTGCTCACTGCTCGCTGCTCTCTGGTCACTGCTTGCTGCTCACTGCTTGTGTTCGTTCTCCTCTCACTTTTCAACCATTCTCCCGCTCACTGGCTGTTATCCCAATGTGTTTGTGTGCGTGTGTGTGTGCTTTTGCTTGTTTCTGGTAATAGATCAATGAGATAACGGATATTTTATTATGCACACAACAAAACAAAAGCCGTGCAGGCGCAAGCCAACACTCGAACAAATATTATGAGAGAATTACGAGAGGTCCTGGTCCTGTTCCTGGTGCTGGTGCTGGTCCTGGCCCATCCTCCGCAGCTCTCAATTTTAATTATGCACTCGCATTCAGTGCTAAATTTCGGACTATTCAAACATTTTGCCGCTGGCCACTTGCCACTTGCCACTTTCCACTTTTGGCCAACAATTAAAATGCTACGCGTGCAGAGGGGTGTGTGTGTGTGTCTGTGGGGGTGGGGTGCAAGGTTGCCGTTAAATTTGTTGGCTTTGGCGATTATTTTATGGCCAACAGTGTAATAAACAGCTGAAAGCACAACATTCCACCGATTGAATTTGCCAATTTTTGCCTCTGCCTCCCACAATCCACTCCGCCGCGATCCACTGCGGGCCTAAGTCTGATTTGTGGCAATTGAATGGAATTCAAAAATAGATTTAATCAGCTGCAGCACCAACAGCACCAACAGCACCAACAGCCAAAGTACCAGCCACACAAGAGAGCAGTGGAACAGTGGAACAGTGGAACAGCGGTGGGTACATTTCTGAGCCTCCTGTAATTTGTGCCTATCCAAAACAAATCCCGGATAAACTATGCCCATTGGAGAGCTTTTTACAACATAGTGTGCATATTTTGGCACATGTTTTTAGTACCCAGAAGCGAGTAGCAAACTTTGGTAGTCCCAACTTAATTGGCTGCTCAAAGACACAACTTTGACGGAGGCGGCAGTTGGGGAATGCTGGGGGAAGCAGTTAAGACAAATAAACAATGCAAAATACTGCGACAAAATACAAAAATAAATACAAAAATATATGCAACAAAAAAATACGAAAAAAAACGAATGCAGAAGAGACCGAAAGCTGAAGCGAAATGATTTTCTAAGTAAGTGCAAATTGAGTTTTAATTAAAATGTAAAAATAAAATACACAGCAGCAGCAGAACTCACAAAGACACTGGCCAGGGGCACGGGACGCTGATGGACACCCAATGGGATGGGGACGGGGCTGGTGCTGGTGCTGGTGCTGGGGCTGGGGCTGGCAACACTCAAAAATATAAAAATAAATAAAACAAAAGCAAAAGCAAAAAAGCGAACAAAAAACCAGCAAGAAAAATAATTAAAATTTCGAAAAGTAAGTTGGGAAATGTTTTCTCGCCTCTCTCGTCCTGTGACATCTGCTCGACAGTCGCTAACTGTTTGAGACTGCTCTTCCCTGTGCCTCGTGCTGCCATGCCAGCAACTGGAGCTGCCGCTTGCTGGTTCCCCTGCTCTGCCGGCGGAGCAGTTTCCCCAATTTTCTAGCACCAGAGCAGAGCAGAGCAGCCCAGACCCGCAGCACCCCCCCACCCGTTACGTGCCAAAGTATTAACACTCTCTAAGCTCGCAAAAAGCGTAAATGTCACAATTCCATTTATTTTTCGTATTTATGTTTCCTTCGACTGGCCATGCCCACCTAATGGCCGCCTGCGCCCAACTGCCACGCGAACTGTCTCCCCTGCCCTGTGCCCCTCTATCAGTTGCTTGCCTTATCAGCATATCGCACATCCCCATACCCATCCGCCCCCCACCCGTTCACGCCGCCCGCAAGCCTTGTGAAAAATTATTTGACAAACAGTTTTCCGCACGCGTTTTTCTTCGCTTTTCCCCCGGCAGCACTCTGCTCCTTCTGCAGCCTCTTCCCTTTTGGTTCGACATCTTTTTTGGATTTCTTTTTTTTTGTTGGTTTTTTTTTCGTGGCTTGGCATAAAAATGCAAACTTTTTAATTGGGTTTTTGTGTGATCGCATTTGGGGTAAAGCCAGCGCCGAGTAGGGGCCCAGAGGGAGGCACCGGTAGCCTGGGGGCGGGCTGGGCGGGCAGGGATACAGGGATTGAATTGGTAAGTCCCGGGTCTAATGCCGCGTTCCCAAACACCGCCGAAAATCCGAGTTGATGGCAGCCATTTGACGGCGCTGACTGCTCCGCTCACAATTTTAAGCCGCTTAGCCGCTGACCAAAACTTCCTCACACCAAACACGACCCGCCCCACACTCGCACGTAGCCACCCACCCACCCACCGACCCACCGACTGCCTGCCCACCCACCTAATGAATTCCATGGCCAAAAAAGCCAACAATAAGAAAATGTTGACCAAAAAGTGAAGGGAACACGCTCCAGGCACAAATTAGGCAGGCTCAGCAAATTTTTTGACAGCTTCACAGCAGGCTGACGGCACGGGGACGGGGACGGGGACGGGCACGGGGACGTGGCGGATAATCCACAGTCAGGTGGGTGCGAATTCTGCATATAATCCAGCAGCAGCCATCGAAAGTGTCGCGGGAGAGCCGTTCGATGCGATTCTCAAGCGAAACAGTCGCTGAAGGATCATTGGGCAGGATTATGTGTGCCATGGCCGAGAGCATAAGCCCTGCAGAGTACCTGGCGAGTGGCCTTTGCTGACCCTGGCCCTGGCCCTGCCCCCCGCTACCTCTTGGCTGGCCGTCATAAAAAAGTAATTGAACAATGTGATTATTGATTAAGCAATTAGTTGAAGTTACGCCGAGCACACAACAGATACATCTCCTCACGCAGTTCACAATTGGCGGGACAGCGGGCAGCGTGGCTGCAACAGTAACTGTAACTGTAACGCCACTAGCCCAACTATCAACATCATCAGCTCTCTCTCCCTCTGCACTGTATAAACATTGCACGCCACATACGCAATATCCACACCGAGCGAGAGATAGCCATGGACACAGTCGTGGCTATAGCGCTGGCTCTGACTGTGGCTCTGACTGTGGCTCTGCCTCTGACTCTGCCTCTGCCTCTGCCTCTGACTGTGGCTATGGCCATGTGCTATTTATGCCTGGCACACATCGCAAACAGCAGACAGGCTAACAGACTAACAGACTAAACCAGACCAGACCAGACCAGACCAAAGCCTCAATGCCAGCGGGTGTCAAATAACTTACTCGGAGTCCGCATACTTTTCCGGAAAGCGCCTGACAAATGGCCACTGAGCTGAACTTAAGATGTGCCCTATCTTTGCCATGGAACAAATGCAATCGTAAATAATATCACAAAGTTATTCCCAATCATCCAACTGCTGCCTCACACAATCACCAACACGTTTCATACGCAGCTGAGGGATGCATTACGGAGTCCCAGTCATGCCTTTATTGGCTGCAGTTGAATGCCAATGTCTGACTCTCCGGATATGTATTTGGGGTGTTAAAGCTTAGCTCTCAGGTTAGCCCTCCCAATCTGTTGCTGCAAAGAGTATCCACGCTTCGCTTTGGGGCAGCGTGTTGCCTGCATTGTGTTTGCATTCGCTTTGTCGGCGCTTTAACTGGCGGCGCTTTAATTGCAGCCCCTGGCAGTGGGATAGTGGGGCAGCAGTAGGGGCAGGCCACCACCAAAACTGGGCAAAGTAAAGTCAAGCCAAGCCAAGGCAGCGCCTGTCCCCTGTCCTGTGTCCTGTGTCCCGTATCCTGTGTCCTGGTGGCAGAGCTCTGCTGTAGTCGTACCTCTCCTGGAGCTCTGTAGCTGTAGCTGGCTCTAGCTCCAGCTCTGGCTCTGCTCTGGCTCGCATGTGTTGCCATCGATTTGGCCGTTTAACATTTATCGCCTTGTGCTCTGCAAATGACTGCAAAAAGCGTTGGCGGCGGCGGCGGCGGCGGCGGAAGGGGAGCAGATCAATATATATGTATGTCCAGCAATTTTGCACATTTTGCACTGCGTGTCACCTGCGCAGCGCAGATAAATGGCCAAAGACTGCGGCAGGGGGCAAAGTGCTGCCAGTTGTGGAGGATACTTAGGGCTTAGAGTGTGGGTGGGGGTGTGTGGGCGGTTGTGGGCGGTTGTGGGCGCCGCAAAAGTTTTCCCCAGCCAGCGGCGATTTGTCGATTTATGTGCTGTGAATTGAAATGCAGCCAAGAAAACTTCTCATCCAACGAGCTAATGCAAAACAAATCGCTTAAAGAGTGCGGCAGTAAGGGGGGGATAGTGGGGGCAGCTGGTGTCACCTGTGCGCCTTTTTGCTCTCACTTCACTGAAGCTCCTTGTGTGAGGGGTGTGCGGGAGTGTGCTGGTGTGTGCTAAGCCAGTGTCCTTTGGGTTATTAGAGCCCGCTCGGCCATCGATCTCCTCTGCTTGTTTTATTATCTCAAAGCGAAACAACAACAGAGGAAAAAAAGGGGAAAACAAAAACAAAAGACAACAGGAGAGAGGGTGTGATGGTGTGGGCGGGGAGGAAGAAAATGAAAATGGCGAAGCGCTGAAGCGTTAGCGACATTGTTGACCGTTAGCCGTTAGCCGTTAGCCAAGAGTATCAGCAACAGCCAACACAGCAGCAGCAGCAGCACACCAATGGGATGGGAAAGGGGATGGGG
Source organism: Drosophila tristis (assembly GCA_018150885.1). NCBI lineage: Eukaryota > Metazoa > Arthropoda > Insecta > Diptera > Drosophilidae > Drosophila > Drosophila tristis. The sequence goes on along the minus strand of JAECWT010000086.1, from coordinate 1,477,682 downwards.
AACGTGGAAGGGGGAACGTGGAACGTGGAACGGGGCAACAACAACCAGAAGAAGAACCGAACACTGTTTGACCCCAGCTGGTCCGTTGGCTGTCCAACTTGTCGCTGCGATGATTAATGGCCACCAAACTGATAAATCAACTTTGTCGCTGTTGCTGTCACTGCACAAACACGCCGCAAAATGCTGCGCCCCTCCAATACACACACAGACACACACACACAGACGCATATAGATTTAGATAGAGGAGGCTCCTGGCCTGCTGGCCTCCTGGCTGCTCCTTGTGGCACATTCCTTGGCCCCCCCTTCGTTCAAGGCTGGCTGGAAATTCGATTCGTTTCAATTCGTTGCGGCTCACTTGAGTTTTAGCTAATGTTCAATATGCCACGCCCATGGCATGCAATCCAACCAGACGCTCCGCGCACCTCTCACCCCTCTAACACCCCACTAACACCCACACCCACCTTCCTCCAGCCAGCTAGCCAGCCAGCAACATATGCAAACATGACCATTTTGAACCCTGCCATAGTTTTGCTTCTTTTTGTACTTTGCCTCAACCTTTGGCTCCTACACGTCCCACGTCCCAGGTCCAAGGTCCCAGGTCCCTGTCCACGTCGTGACGCTCCGAAAAATTCGATTCTCGACTGTCCATAGACAGGCGGAAATTATTTTGCAGCTAAGCAAAGAATAAAGCGGAACCAGCGGATCGAAGTGACGAACTTTAAAGGGGCATTCCTGCTCCATTGTGTTTGTCCCTGTCTGCGTCTCTGTTTGTGTTTGCAGCAGGATGAAGATGGAGCGAACAAAGCGCGCCAAATGGTGCCGGTGCCTGATCGAGTTGAATGGATTTTGGGTTCAGTTAAATGGAGCCTGCACATGGTGGATGATCGAATGGAAACTCACGCAATTGCAGCTAAACAGAGCAATAAATTAAAATACAAGCAAAACCAGTCACTCATACAATATGGAATATGTGGAATATATATGGAATATGTGGAATATATATGGAATATATGGAATATATGGGATATTTGGAATATGTGGGAGTATGTGGAATATATGGAATATTTGGAATATATGGAATATGTGGAGTGGGATCAGCCAAGAAAGGGAGAACACATTAGGCACCAGCAAATGGTGCAAACAAAACTAAAAACTGTTGGGGGAAAGTGAGGAAGAATTGTGGAATTTATGCCATAGTAATGATCACAATATTGATGACAAATACTCGCTGGTGGATAATACATATGTATATACATAATGCAATGTAATCAAATAAGTTAAAATACATCAATTATTGTTGTATCATTTAAATGCAATAAAATAAAATAAAATAGCTAAAATAAAATAAAAGTAAAGTAAAATAAATGAGGCAGTGTAACCAAATTTAAATAAAATAAATATAACAAATGATGCAGTGTAAAATGTAACCAAATTTATAATATAAATAAAGTGAAAAATAAAATAAATAAAATAAAATAATTATGCAGTTTAAAATGTTACCAAATTTAAATAAAATAAATAAAATAATTATGCGGCGTAAAATGTAACCAAATTTATAATTAAAATAAAATAAATAAATTAATTATGCAGTTTAAAATGTAACAAAAATAAAATAACTAAAATAAAAAATAATTAAAATAAATGATGCAGTGTGAAATGTTACCAAATTTAAATAAAATAAAAATAAAATAAATAAATAAATAAATGATGATAAATTATGTAAAATGTAACCAAATTTATAATATAAATAAAGTGAAAAATAAAAAAATAAAATAAAATAATGATGCAGTTTAAAATGTTACCAAATTTAAATAAAATAAATAAAATAATTATGTAGTGTAAAATGTAACCAAATTTAAATAAAATAAAATAAAATAAATAAACTGAATTATGCAGTTTAAAATTGTAACCAAATTTAAATAAAATAAATAAAATAAAACAAATAACATAAAATAAATGATGCAGTGTGCAATGTAACCAAATTTAAATAAAATAAAAATAAAATAAAAATAAAATAAATAAAGGAGTGATAAATTATGTAAAAATATATAACTTAAATTTAATAAATAATAAAATAAAGTGAAAAATAAAATAAAATAAATGATGCATTTTAAAAATGTTACCAAATTCAAATAAATAAAAAATAAATAAAATTATTTAGAGTGTAAAATGTAACCAAATTTAAATAAAATAAATAAAATAAAATGATTGATGCAGTGTAAAATTTAACCAAATTTAAATAAAATACAAAATAAAACAAATAACATAAAATAAATGATGCAGTGCGCAATGTAACCAAATTGAAATAAAATATATATAATCAAAAATAAAATAAATTAAGCAGTGTAACATGTAACCAAATATATAATTTAAATTAAATAAAAAAAAATAAAAAATAAAATAAAATAAATGATGCAGTGTAAAATGCAACCAGAGATGCAAACTGTTCTTGGCCTCAGCTAAGACCCCAAAGGGAGCGGCACTGCCGAGTGGCACTTGGATCACTGCCTCGCTGCATCACTCCAGCCGCAGGCATTTACATACGCATTTACATACGCATTTACATACGTATGTATGGGAATCACACCTGCCCATAGACAGACAGATAAGTATGCAATGTGCAGCTGTTGGTTTGTGTGTTTGCCCTGGATGCTTCTGGATGGGTGCCGTGCAATGCTTTGTGCCAGGCCAGTGCCTCGCATTGCCATTCATTGCGTTTTGCCATTTGGCTCATTAGACACATTTCGCTGGCAATTAAGTAAATAATTTGTAAGCCGCAGAACGTTGCAGTGGCTGCCGCGGCGGCTCGTCTGCGGTGCCACCAGAGCACCAGCACCAGCACCACCCACCGGCAACCGCCGACCGCCGACCGCCATGCACTCCTCTGCCTGCCCCCTGCCCCCTACCCTACCACCTACTTCTGGTCACGACCTGTCCCGTTTATTATGTTGTGTCTGTATGGGAGTGTGAGTGCGCCGCTGTGGTCGCTGTCTGTGGTAATTTATGTTACTGCACCAAGTAAATGCCGCCAAAGCACAACTCACACAGGACACACACACTGGAGTCGTTGCAGGACTCATACCCACACTGGCACACTGTGTTTCTGTGTGTGTTTCTGTGTTTGTTTGTTTGTTTGCGCTTTTGTTGTTCTGTTTGCCAATTGATTTGAAAATCGCAGCAGCAATTGCAAAAACGTTCGCCCAGCTAATGCCAAAAACATTACGCTCCTCACCTGCAGCACCCTGCAGCACCCTGCAGCACCCCATTCCGCCCTTCCTCGGGCCACTCATTTCTGGCACGCACTGCCCCCAAAAAGTATGCAACGCGCATATTTAAATTCTCGAATCGTTTGGACTCTGCTCAGCTCTCCCTGCCGGCTCTGCTCTCTTCGCTTAGAAATTTTGGCTACAGCAGGGGCAGGGCAGGGACAGGTGCGGGGATGCTCCCTAACTTCTGATTGAATTTCATGCGAGTCGAAGGACTCTTCCTGCATGTCCTGCCCAGCTTGCGTGCGTGCATTGAAAGTTTTTCCTGCGCCTGCAATGATGCGTTGAGTGCTGCGAAATGGCAGACAACGAGAGGAAGGAGGAAGGAGTAGGAGCAGCAGCAGCAGCAGAGCAAGAACAGCCAACAACCAAATCATAATGCAAATAAATGCAGTAGATAAAGTAAAGTTGGTAAACTCCGGGGGAATGTTCGCATGGTGCGCCCTGCAGCAAAAACAATTAGCTGCAGCAGCCCACCTCTCGGCTGCGTGTTCTGTGGGGCACGTTCTGCGAACAAAAGTGAGAAACGAATTCAATTGATGACTCTCTGCCCAGCATCACGAGCATCTCTGCCGAAGCCTCTGCCGCCCACAGCCCACAGCCCACAGTCGGCAGCAGCAGTCTGACATCGGCAATCGTTTGCCCCAGCCGCCATCATTCATCCAGCTAATCGTGGCATGGGATTGGGGCTGGGGCTGAGGCTGGGGCTGGGGCAGGGGCAGGGGCTGGGCTTTGGCTGGTGGACGGGGGCAGCATCTGATAGGCGCCGTGTTGTTGGCCCAAGGCAAATCCATGCTCGGTCCACGAATGCTCGTTAAGGCCACGAGAGATGTTCGGTGACTTGCGGTCCGCTGTGATCACGTCACAGCTTAGCAGGCAGCCCAGCAGCAGAGACCCAATAAACTCAGGCTACTTATCCCACTTCTGGCTGATTGCTGCCACACATAGAACTTGGCTCTGGCATTATGGGGAATATTTGTGCAATGATTAGCCACCGAGAAGTGTTCCTGTTGCTGCTGCTGCTGCTGCTGCCAGCTCCGACTCCCAGTCACCGTGACTGTCCACGCGAGGGGCACACAAAAAATCGCCATAGGCGCACTTGCCTTTGCCACATAGCCCCCACTGCCCCACCTTGCCTCAGTCCTGGCTGTCTGGCCCCAAGGACAATGCTCGAAATGCAGTGCAGACGGTTTCACCCAGCCACCCAGCCGCCATCCGCCATCCTCCATCCTGCATGCTTTGTTGGCGTGTCCGAGCGTGGCTCCTCCGTTATGACGATATCGCCATCATCGTCGCCATCGTCAACGTTGCCTGTGAATCTGCCTCCGCCTCCACTGCTGCCTCCGCCTACCCTGATGTTGCTGTTGTTTTGGGGCTACTTGTTTATGCATGTCATTGTTTGCATGCAAATTTTGAGCAGCCTACAACCTGGTCCAGCGTTCCCGTCACCCCACCTGAACCTGAACCAGATTCGGCACCCAGCCCCGCACTCCGCCCCACTCTGCTGCCATTGCTACAAATTCTTTAAAGACTTAAAGCAGAATCGTCTGCGGCGAAACAATGTTCTCCGTGTCGGAGTCGGAGTCGAAGTCGAAGTCTCGGTCTGCCGCTGCCGCTGCCAGAGCAGAAGTCCACGTCGGCGTCGTCGTCGTCTTCCTCTTCGTTGTTGACGTGGTCTGGGATCGCTGGTCGGTCGGTCGGTCGGTCGACGGCTGCCATTTTAATTGAATTATGGCGGAGCAGGCGACTTCAAAGGAGCGCAGCGCAGCGCAGCGCTGCCTGGGCTGCCTGCCTGATAAGAACAAAAGTATGTTTGCCGCATGGAATTTCCCTTGGCCGGATGGGGTCGGGCCTGGTCTGGTCTGGCCTGGCCTGGTCTGTGGTTCAGGGTGAGGGTCTCGCAAATTAGAAAATGTCTACACAGTGTCGCCAAAGCTGAGAGCTGAGCGCTGAGAGCTGAGCGCTGAGAACTGAGAGCTGAGAACTGAGAACTGAGCGCTGAAGAAAGCAAAGAGGACACCCGCACGCAGCTATACGAGAACTCTACATGGGCAGCGTGCTATCAGGGCTGGCTAGTTGGTAAAAATTAATATAAATACTTCATGCTAAAGGCGGATCTCAGTTGCTACGCTGCCAGGGAAGCCAGCAAATAAATAAAAGAGAGAAAATAAAGCCCGAAAGTAGATATGCCCGTAATTATCAGCGGGCTGCCAGTAATTTGTTGCACCTTCTTGGCAGCGCACTTTGCACTTTGCACTGCACTTTGCACTGCACATTCCACGGCAGCATTTTTCGCCGTGTCTTGGTGCCACTGTGGCAGCATTTTTTGAGCGCTGGCCGCGCATTTCCGGCGTGCCCGGCTACGTGAGCGGCGAGCCGAGGCGTGGCCCAGGCACCGAGGCGGCTTCTTGTGCTGGACCTGTTGCAGGCACTCCACCTGCCCCCCCACCGCCGCAGGCCTTGCTAGAAGAGCGGCAAATGGAGGAAGATGAGGAAGAGAAGGCACCGCAAATTATGCCAAGAAACTTGTTAAACTTATTAAAACGAAACCTCGGCGTTAAGTTGCCAAGTGCAAATACACATGCTGGGGGATAGGCTGTGCCAGGGCTGTGCCAGGCTACTGGTGGGCACTGGGAAGTGGGTAGAGGGTTGTGGGCGGAGACCGGCTTTGATAGCTAGTCCCTGTGTGGGCTGCGAAGATGGAGCAGCAACAGGAGACGGCAGACAGCGGAAGAGGGAGCAGCGGAAGTGAGTGCAAGATTTGCCACAGCGGCGCACAGCGAGCGGTAAACAAGTGGGCGTTGCTGCATGTGTGTGGGCGTGTGGGCGTGCCACGTGGGCTGATATATGTGCGTCTGCATGTGTGTCTGTGTGTCTTCATGTGTGTGTCAATTAAAACAAAAGCGGATGAAGCGACTGCGAGCAAGTGGGAGGCGAATGAGAGACAACTTGCGGTTTGGCGGCTGCGTTGCTGCTTGTTGCAGTAGCTATCATTTACTTTGTAGCCGCAACAGCAGCAACAACAAAAGGAACAACAACAACAAAAGCGAATGCAGCCAGCAACAATCGGTGCAAAGAAGTTTTGCGGCAAACTTTTGCCCAAGTTGAAATCTCAGCCATGTCGTAAATATCGAGGGAGACACTCAAACAGCGCAGCAAAGACGAGCTGCATTTCGCCTCCCCCCCTTGACTTGCCAGCCAGCCACCCAGCCACCCCCCCTCGCAAGCACGAGTATATCCATCTTGGCCTGGCATCTTGAAGTTGAATTTTATGGGAGACCCAAACAAGATGAGAAAACAAACGAAAATTGTTGAGATGAGTGCAGCCACACACAGAGAGACAGAGGAGACAGGGAGACAGACAGAGAGACAGAGAGAGAGAGAGAGAGAGAGAGAGAGATAAAGCTAGAGATTCTCGCTGCATTTCTCCTTATCTGCCTGGCTCCCCCCCTGCTTGCCCCGCCCTCCCCTTCTCTGTGCTGCCACTTGACGAAGTTCATTTGCTGCAAGCTGAAGAAGCAGTATAATTAGCCATGAGATAAAAGTCAAGCACAAATTAAATGGGCGCCCCACCCACCCCCTGCCAACCCACCCCCCGCAAGCAGCGGCAGGCAGGCAGCTTGCGAGCTTGAGAGATCAGAGACAGACAGACAGAGAGAGAGAGAGAGAGAGAGCGCAGAAAATTATGGTCGGATTATGTTGCGGTGGCAACTGCGAGGCGCAGCTCGGGAGAGCCACTTGTGCGGCAGTGGCAATATCTAACTGCTCGCTGACTCGCAATTCGCTTTCGCATTTAATGCCATCCATGAGAACTGCCTGCGCCGCAGTCTTCGGTTGCGCCCCAAGGAAAAACCTGCCCCAGATATGCATTCAATTAAATTGACCCAAAATTAATTGTCCCGCAGCCCGTCCACGTCCAGCCCGACCGCAACGCTCCGCACCGAACTGCGGGCCAAATAACTTGCACAAAGTTTGACCGCAGAATTTTGTGACTAATTCCCCAAAACAACACGAAAAAAAGAAGGCGGAAATTCCAAATTGAAACGGAATCAGCGGTGGGGCAGGCACCAACAACTTTACACAATTTATCATTGCCATCAGAGGGGCAGTGGAGGAGTGGGAGGCGGAGCAGCAGCGGCAGGGGCAATGATTTGCCAACTCATCGAGTTGCTGCCCTGCAGGCGAAGGCATCTTCGTGATGCCTTGGCCAAAAATTGCATTACGCATACGCCACGTGACCCGCCGCTCGTCACGTGCCTGGCCACAGAAAGATTTGTTGCACAATGTGGTCCAAGCGCTGCCCAGCCCAGCCTTGTCCTTTGGCCCTGGCCCTGCCTAATGCTCTAATGGGGTGGATTTCATTCCATTCCATTCCAATTCGTTCTATTCTTTTCCGCCTTCCGGTCTTTGTTGCTGCTGGCTGGCTGGCTGGCTGGCTGGCTGGCTGGCTGGCTGGCTGGCTGGCGGGGCAAGTGTTGCAAATAATTGCCAGACGAAATGAATGTCCATATGCAGACAGAGCAGCAGGGCAGGAGCAGGGCAGGAGCAGCAGCAGCAGGGCAGGAGCAGGGCAGCAGCAGATGGAGTGCGGCAGCCGAGTCAAGTGGCAAGGCATTAAGTTGCCGAGAGCAGGGTAAAGGGTAAGGGAAAGGGTGTATGGCTAAGGGGAAGATGTTGCCAGGGCAGACCTATGCGAAGGCGTTGTTCAGCAGCAGCTGCCATTGTGTTTGTTGACTTTTAATGCCGTCTGGTTGGGTTTTCCCTCGACTTTCTTTTCTTGCCTCTTCCTTGATTTGGTTCTTGTCACATTACGTAAAACCGCAGACCGAGCGAACGAGCGAGCGAGCGAGCGTCCCAGGAATCGATGTCATCGCTGGCTGTCGCCACATTCATTAATCAACCGGCGACGGTTCGGGCCGGGCCGGGCTGGGCCGAGTGGTTCGCTGGCTTGGCTGGTTGGCTGGTTGGGTGGTTGGGCGGGGGTGTCATCATCTATCCATGGGACTATCCATGGCAAAACAAATGAATGTTGGACATTGATGGTGACAGCTTCGTGTTTATAATTACAAAACCCCGAAAACCCCGAAAACCAGCAAACCGGCAAACCGGCAAACGGAATACCGAGAACTTTGATTCCCCCGAACTTGATGACATTAATGAGCAGCCAGTGCCGCCATTTAGCCCGGCTCACACTCGCACTTCTGCCGGCAGCTCTCTCTCGCGCTTGCTGCCGACTGCCGTGCTGGGCCCCCAAAAGTATTCTTGAAGGGCTTCTCCTTCTTGCTGCTTCTGGACATTCCTTCGCTGGCTACGTAATTAATACGCCCAGCCACAGCCACAGCCCCCCAGCTGCCAGCCCCCAGCTGCCAGCCCCCCAGCTGCAAGCGCCGAAGGTATGCGCAGGAGAGTAAAAGTGTGGACACTCATACGCCCCGTTGACGCCCGTGGCCGGCCCTTAAGCAAACGGAAATTTCAATCACGCCTTTAGCCCCTTGCACAATTGCAAAACTGCACCGAAATAATGACAGGCAGAATGCATTTGTGCTACTCATTTTTGGCCTCCTCTTGCGTGACTCACGGAACGAAACGAAACGCAAATCGAATCGTAGGGGAGGCCAGAACAGGACCAGACCCTTTGAAAGTGAACAAATGTATGGACAGAAACTTTAAAGCGGAGTGCAAAAATGTGCACTGAAAGCGAAAGGCGATTGTCGCAGATGTTTTGAAGATTTGAGAATTTTGCCACTGGAATTTGAATTGCAGCGGATCCGTTTTGGATTGGGGTATCCACTGGAGATCGCCTAGCAATTCTATTGGAAAATATTCGGAGACTCTTGCTCCGAATTCAAGTCCAACGGGAGCGGCTGAAAGCCAAGTAAATGTTTTACTCTATGCAAAAAGCCGACTTAAGTTTTCTAGCCACTGAACACCTTGCGTTATCTTTTTTGTTTTCTTTTGTTTTGTTTTGTTTTTGGTTTTCATTGACTTTCCAGCTGTGTGCAAACCAATGAAAATTTTAAGGCAAAACTATAAAACTCATTGTATTTTATATTGTTGCTCCTCGTGCACCCCCCCGGCCAGCACACCCCCACCAGCAGCCCTGCTGCCAGGACGCAACTCTTTTGCCTGGCCATTAGGTGGAACAAATTTTCGCAGGCAAAATGGCGCGTGGGAGGCGGGTGGAAAGAAGCGAGAAAAATGTGAAAGGCAACCCGAGACCCTAACAACAATAACACCGAAAAAAACAGCCAGCAGGAAACACGACAGAAGCCGACAAAAAGTTGAAGTTGAAGCTTGAACACCAAAGCCAAAGCCAAAGAGTGCAGGGAGGGTGGAAGGGGGTGTAGGGAGGAAGCCCAAGTTGTACGACTAAACTTTGCACTAAACATCCGGCAGCCAACGAGCAAGGCAGCTCTGACGTTGGCAGGCATTTTCATAAAATTAAACACAAAAATGTTCTGCAATGGATTCGAAGCGGTGATCGAAGTTGGTCGGCGAGGGGCTGCGCCTCAATAATAGAAAAATATTCAACAAGAGTTTACAATGTTGCGGTGATGTATGTGCAGCCAGGAGCCAGGAGCCAGGAGTCGGCTCTACCAGCAGCAGCAGGACAAGACTGAGGCACGGCTCTACAGAATGTTTTGGCACGCACATCCAGCGGACAGGCGGCAGTACGCTGAAGGGGCGTTCTTGCGCCTTAAAGGCAAAGTTTTCCATCCCCTTGGCAGGCATAGCCCGCGACATCTTAGCCCAAAAGCTGCAGCGCTCCTCGCCCTTGTTAGGCCTTCCATCAGCTGCCTGCCCATTCAGTGCTTGCCCTCGACTGCGATGCATAAACAACAATAAAACATGCATATAATAATATAATTGCCATTTTGAGCTGCTCAACGGATTGGCAAACGAACTGCGCAGCCTGCTTAATATTTAAATGCATTAAATTTAATTCATTATTTGTTTTCCTTTGTGCTTGCTGCTCGCCCGTATTTGTCATCACATTTGTGTGTAGTTGTCTGGCTGGGTCCGGCGATGTCAAGGCCAACAACTGGCACAGGGCGCGGCAGGGATCGCACATTTTATTTTATTTTCTTTTTTTCTTTTGCTGAGAGCTTTACATGTGTGTGTGTGGGTGTGCGTGGGTGTGTGGGTGTGTGCGTGGGTCCCTAACCCGCTGCCGTGGCAAGTTGTTAAATGGCACTGACACTCGACCCGCCCCCAAACACATTTATAAATATTTATATGCTCCGTGTGGGAGTGTGTGGTGTGTGGTAGTGTGTGTGTTTGCTACTACATCAGTCTTTTTTTTCGGGGGTTGTCCTTCAGCTCATAATCCTTTTTTATTGCAAATGACCACGCTAACTCGACACAGTGCGGCGCGCGGGCGGGCATGGTCTGGGGGTGTGGCACTCTGTGGCACTGCTCTGCTCATAAGGCTCATCAACAAGTTCATTTTACGGTCAATTCATTAAAAAAAAAAAAATAAACCCACACACACACAAAGAGCGGCGAGGGGCGAGGAGAGCAAAAGCTTTTTCACTTGTTATATGTTTTCTCTCCTCATTATACCCTTCACACCCGGGGGCAAGCAGATCTTTAGGACTGCCATCAACAGTCGTGCGGGTGTAGGGTTAGGGGTGGGGCATGGGGAATGGGGCTGTTTCCAGCTGTCTGATGTGTTCCTGTGGCTGGGATACTTCGTGCACAGCAGCGGACTAGTTCTTGCAGCCTATCAGTAATTTTTAGTGAAAGTTTAAACCAAATCTAAGCAGAATTTGCGATATTTACACACGTGACTGTATATATTTTTGTGCATAAAAACTTACCACGATCGTGCGCATATTTTGCATGTTTTTAAACGTATAAATAAATAATAATAAATAATAATAAATAAACTTGCCACGTAAATTAAAATTCAATTAATTTAAAATGTGCAGCGCTGAGATTTAGCTGCAAGTAAATAAATAAATACTCACGCAGAAGTGCCTATTCTTACAGCTTGCTAACTCTTATATTTATTAGCTTAATTCATTTATTTATTATCAATCGATAACTGCTGTTATCAATCGATCGATTTGCCAATTGGCTTCGAGGGTATCGCCGACTGCCATCATGTGAGGCTGAGCCTCACGCTGTTTACTTTTTATTACAATATTTAGTTGGGGTTAGCAGCGGAGTTTTGTGGGTGTGGCACACATGTGTGTGCTGACCCTGTGCTCGCATGTGGTGTGTGGTGTGTGATGTGTGTGTGTGTGACCCTCATTTGCTGACATTTAGTGGCAGTTTTCAGCAACAATGTCAACGTCGCTGCTCTGTGTGTGTGCGTCATGCTAAACATGTCAACCTCTCAGGCCCCACCTCAAAGCAAACTCTTTTTATTATTATTTATATGCCCTTACAGAGAGTTCTATGCTGTTTGCAAGACTTGGAAAAGCGTCTACTTGCACCCTTAAAATCGTGGCATTATTTCCGCACTTCAAAGCCGCTTTTGTGGCGACGAAAACGTTGAGAAATATTTGGCCATATTTTAAGATATTTCCATAGAACGAAAATCAGCATTTCCGCGAGCGAAAGAGTAGCATTTTTTGTAGTTTTCCTTTTATTTATTTATTTTTTTGCTTGCCTTGTTTGCTTTATTTATTTATTTAATTTTCGCCTTCCTTGCGGCTGCTGTTTGGCTTGGCTTTAATTTTATGATTATTGTTTTTCGCCCCCCCCGCCTCACGCTCTCTAGCGCGCTGCGTCCAGCGCTCCTGCTGTCGCCGCAGCGCACACCTTTTTGGCCTTGTCTTTGTGGCTGGCTTTTGTTCATTTCTTAAGTGGCGCTTTATAATGTTGACAGTTTTATTGAGGCGCAAAATGTGTTGGTCATTTTTTTGTTTTTTTTGTTTTTTGCCTTTCTCTTGTTATTGCTTCTTCAATCTGCCCCCAAGGACACCCCACCCCCCATCCAAACAGAGCGGTATGACCGAGGAGGAGGATGCGGAGCAGGACTCAGGTTGGATGGCTCTTTGGGCGAGGCACTGCTGAGGTTTCCGTTTGGCTGTGCGCTGAAATGGTTTTATTTGCCCAGGCCCCCAACGATCCGGGGTAAGCTATAGCCCCAGCCCCGGCCCCGGCCCCGGCTTATAGCCCTTCATTTGCCAAATAACAGATTTCATGGCATACTTTCGGGGCCAAATTGTTTGGTTAACAAGCTGCTGCCGAATCGCTTGCCGCTGTCTTCGGGAGGCTGCTGTAAGCGGCTTGCCATTGACCCATCTAAGCGCTGTCTGCACGGCTCAGGTATGGCCAAAGCCAAAGCCAAAGCCAAAGCCATCTTCGGGTTTGTTTTTCCGCTCATCTTAAATATTTTTTAACATTTTTAACATTTATTTTGTGTGCTCTCTCTCTCGATTGCGCTCAACAAATTGCAGCCAAAATACATTTCATTACGCGGCATTTTCCGTTTATTAGCCATGTCTCTCGCACTGTCTCTCTCGCTGTCTCTCTCGCTGTCTCTCGCACTGTCTCTCGCACTGTCTCTCGCTGTCTGAGTTGCTCCTTCTTCTGCGGTTTACCTGCGTGAATTTGGGCGCCAGCATCCCCGACTCGCCGACTCTGCGTAATGACAAAGTTTCCACATTAGCAAACAGAAACTGTGTCATATATTTGGCAGCCACCTTGTCAGCCCCCTGCCGCCGTCTGATTTTCCATTGCCATTGCCAGCACCGATTATTATTACTGTTTTTGTTATGCTTCTTATCCTTCTTATTCCTTTTTTTTGTATGATTTTGCGGCTCATTTGGTTTTATTAAAATTTGCACGTTTTTCACGCTTATCAAGCGAGCAGCGCACCGCCTCATACAAGCTTTGATTGTGCCCCAAGAACCTGCCCCCCCTCAGACACCACACACTCCACTCTCCCTGCTGCTGCTGTGCTGCTGTGTGGGGGGCTGGCAGGCAGCATCCCCTATGTGAGCTTTTGCTTTTATGCTAATTTCTAAAACTGAAATGAATAAATGTCTTTCGTTCTCGGTGTTCGGTGCCCGTCGCTGTCTCCGTCTCCGTCTCTGCCACTGCCACTGCCTCTGCCTTTTTCACTGCCTTTATTATTGTTATGGAAATTTTTATAGTTTCCCCATCATTTAGTCCGTCCCCCTGCCCCTGCCCCTATCCTGCACACACACAGAGCGGGAGAGCGAACAATGTCTAAACGCTTTTTCAATTCCAAAAGTTGGCAACAATTTTTTCATGTTTGGAACCTTTCTGTGTGTGGCCGAAGTTGAGCATTTAATTTTCATTGTGGATGGGTGTTGACGGAGCAGGCAAAAAGTTGAATATATTATGGGTCTGCACAAAAAAAAAAGGGCAGTGGTGAGGGAGAGAGAGAGGGGAGAGGGAGGGCGGGAGAGAGAGGCAGAGCGATGGGTGTTCAGCCATCCTTTTGCTGTCATTTGTTCTAAGAGGAGAATTGCATGCAATAAATAAAAATTACACGTTCAACAATTTTCTATCTGCCCCCTGTGATCTCTCATTCTCTTCGTGGGTCCATGGAGCGACCCTCAGCCTCCCCCACTTCCCCACCCCTTGCCCACCCCTTGCCACCACGAACCTTTGTTGCTGTCTTGTAGCCCTCTAATTGGATATGTTCGACGTCGTCTTTGACTTTGGCTTTTGACTGGAGTTTGCGGCACACAACGCGTGGAAATTCCTTAAGCGAACGAGCCGGGCTGGCCACACACCAATCCCAGATAACGGGTACGAGGGGGGGGGCTATATACCGTAAGAAAAATGTCGCTGGCAACTCTTTCTTTTTTAGCATCTCCCGGCTGCCAGCTGCCAGCCGCCAGCCTTTGTTTGCAGCCCTGCTGGGGCAATCAGAACTTATGTTTACCCCAATTAAGGTGAACACGAGACCGTTTTTGCGATCCAATGAGTTAGAAACAAGATAAAGGACCGAAAGCCTGAACAATAAACCCAAAGAGCTCTAGCGAAGCCGAGCACAGCTCAGCTCTGCCCAGCCCTGCCCAGCCCAGCCCTGCCCACACTCTGCTCGGGCACTGCTCCTCGGTCCTCCGGGCTGCTGGCCATATTCCCGCTGAGCCGTTACCCGCCTGCTGTCATGCATGTTTATGTGTCCCCATGCCCATGCCCATCCCCGGAATCGTCCTCGTCCCGGTTCTGCAGGCACAACAATGCCCCAAGAGCGGGGATCCGGCGGAGGGCCGCGGCAGTGGGACCAGAAGGACCAGCCCTGAATGCCGAAGCAATGATTAAAAATTGTGCAAGCGTATGGCGGCCAGCGATGTCGATTGTGGTTCAACTTTCAGCTGCAAACTGTGCGGCATCTCACGAGGGGAACGGAGCACCACGAGGAGGGCTGGGCATGGCCATTGGGGCATTGGGGTATCCGGGCGAGCCTTCATGGCTTGGCATGGCGCGTGGGCCAACATTTTCGATGGCAAAGTCGCAAAATCCAAAAACCAAAGTCGTTCGCTTTTATTGTCATTTGTATGCGTGTGGGCCAGCCAGCCGGACAGCCAGACAGCCAGCCAGACAGCCAGCCAGACAGCCCCATAGAGTGGCCCAGCAATGGAGCCTCGCCGAGCCGAGCCAATGGCAGCAGACTGGAGCTGTGCGCCAGCTGCTGAGCGGCCTAGGCCAGCGGCCACTTGAGATGCGAGCGTGAGGTGAGGCGATCGTGATGGCCCATTACTTTTGCAGCTTTTCCAGCCAACACAAGCTGCAATACTAGGCTCAATAAGCAGCAGCAAGAAGGCGATATTGGGCTGGGATGCGGCCTACAGGGCCAGCCCATAGGACTCAGACATGGCAGCAGGTGACCCCAGAAGCTACTCGTTTATATCGATCCTGGATTCATCTCAAGGCAGCCTCAGCCTCAGCCTCGTGACTCACGTGGCTTGTGGGGCACGTGGCTTGGGCCAGCCTTCAGCCATTACCTCTGCCGTGCTGCAGATAACTTGCAGTGAACATGAGCCGCTCCTGCCTCGCCTCGAAATACTCATTAGCCATAACGACCCACCGCATGGGGCAGAGTCTGGATGGGCTGGGTTAGGAGACTCGTACCATGCCATGCCATTCCATACCAGCTGTGTCCATGTCCATGTCGATGTCGATGTCGTTGTCGTTGTTTGTGTCGATGTCTATCTATTGTCAGCCATCAGCCACGCATGCAGCCCACAGATCAAAGCCCATCGAGTGGAATGGAGCCCGGGGAAGATGCTGAAGCATTTGCCTGGCTCCTGTTTGGATTTGACCGAACGCTGGAGTGGCGGTGGCCCACGATTGGGTCTCGTTCTGGGTCTCGGTCTGGGTTTGGGTCTGGGGATGTGGCCTATCTGCGCCTTTCCACTATTTACACAGCTCATTTTATCTAGTTCGATTGGCAATTTATCTGAAAATGTTTTGTCTGCCACTGAGAGGCGGAGGCAGAAGCGGTGGCAGCAGAAGCGGAGGCCCCGCAGGTGCCCAGGTGCCTGTTTGGCCTTCCGATTGGACCTGGTTGAGCACAGAGATTGACAGAGGAGAAAGTTGTGTTGCAGGGGGCTAAGTATCGGTTTTTGAATCTTAATTTCTTTGAACGAACAAACGCAAAATCAAAGAGGCTGCCAGCTAAAAGTTAACTAACTGAGCAGACAGTCCCCCCCCACACACACACAGTCCCACCACTCCCCCTCCCCCTCTGCCAGCGCCTACATGTGTCTGCAGAGCGGCTGGAAATTCGCAACAAATGGAAATTCTGTCAAGCTCGAAATCCTTTTATAATGACAAAAGGTTTCCACCTCTAAGCCGATTACACCAAAAGCAATAGGGCCTACTCCAGGAGCGCCAGCCCCCAGCCCCCACCCCCGCCCCAGCGCCCACTTACAGGCACCTTGTCTGGGCAGTGGACTGGGCTGGGAGCAGCGGGGCACAGCTGTGGAATGGGCGCAGGGCAGAACTTAGCCAGTTGCGGTGCCTACTTATGTAATTAGTTTGAGCGGGCCACAGGGAAGGTCTGCGCCACTCGAGCAGCAGGGCAAACTCCGCCGTAAGAAGGGCCACCAAAAGAAATGCAAAATGAATCTTTAATTGCAACGGGCAGCAGGGAGCAGGGAGCAGGGAGTAGGGAGCAGGGAGCAGGGAGGCGGCAGCCTTCAGCAGGGGAACTTTGAACTTCAGCCTTCAAACTATCAGGGCAGATCGCGCGGAAGGAAGCAGAGCAAAACTATAGCCAGTCTGTGAGTTATGAGTAGCTGTGCGGGTACTCAGTTGGCATGTAAAATATACACGCTGCATGTAAAATATACACGCTACATGTAAAATATACACGCTGCATGTAAAATATATACTTCATATTTAATTATTAATTATTTGCAAACTGTTTGACTTTGTCTTTTGGTTGGATAATGGATAATGCTCACATCGATATTTGTGCCACTTGGCGGAGCAGCGGGGCAGAGAGCTGTGCTTGGCTCCCTAATTACAGCACTAAATGAGCAATATTAATATATATAATATAATTTATATATATATATATTATCTTTATTATAGATAATATAACATAGATCCCAGCTAAGTGCATCGCTTGATTTCTTGCCCCAAAAAAGGTTCCTTTTTCTGTTTCTGTTTCTGTTTCTCTTTCTGTTTTTGTGTTTATTTCTTTATAATTATTTCTTTAATGCATTTGTTTGGTTTTTTGCTGCTGAACATGGCTCTGTGTCTGTTTGTGTGGAGTCGCCGCTCTCGCAGTGTAGGGCGGGCAAGACATGTCAGTGTATCTACTCGTCTGTGTGTCTGTGTAGCAGCAAAAATGTCCCCAAAAAATGCATTAAAACTGAGCGAAAAATGCTAAAAAAAAAATTCGTCGGTGCAGACATTGACATTCATATGGATTAGTGTGTGTGTGTGTGTTTGTTTGTGTGTGTGTGTTGTGTGTGTGTGTGTGTGTGTTTGTGTGTGTGCACTTGTATTAATGTGGAAATAAATGCTGAGGCCTCACTGCAGTGCTCCAAAGAATAACCGAAAGTGTGGGCAAGCGGCAGAGATTTGCCCTTTAGGCATTCTCATCGCTGCTGTCATTGATGGTGAAGCGCACCTGCGGGGCGGGCGGAGCGGCCGGAGCCTCCTCATCGGAAGAGATAATGTTTGGCGGAACTACGGGCCTGTACGAAGGACCGCCGGGCATGTGGCGCGAGCGCGGCGGCCAGGAGATGCTGCCGGCAACATCGAGGTCCGACTCCTCGGTGCCGGACTCAGATGGCTCGTGGCGCACAGCGTTCTCCAGCACAGAGTCGCGCAGAATGCCTGGCGTGGCACGGTGCCGATTGCGCAGGTGCTGCCAGATGTTGCGCAAGAGGTCGGGATGAGCCCCGGGCACGGCCACGCACAGCGGACAGATGACCAGGCCGCCGTTGTCGCGGTGCTCGTCGTCCACATGCTTCGCCAGCTCGACGTCCGAGTGGCCCATGGCGCCGCAGACGGGGCAAGTGAAGCTGTCGGCGCTCAGCACGGGCATTGGCTCCCCGGCAAAGTGCAGCTCCTTGGCCTCGTCGTCCAGCAGGCACTGCATCGGATGCCCCGCCTGGTGCTGCAGAGTCACCACCTTGGCCTCGTAGCAGCTCTGACACAGGTCGTAGTCCTCGCACTTCAGGCACTTGTAGCGGTAGCGAGCGATCGTGTCAGTGTTGCAGCCATCGCAGTTTATGGCCCAGTGGTTCGACATTTCGCTTCCAGTTGTTGCACCCTTGCACCTTTGCACCCTTGCACCTTCGCACCAGGGGAGATGATGAGTGGATAAAACAATTGCCATAACTTCGGGGGACTTACTCTGCGGAGACTCTCGGAACGTTCTCGACTGTCGCTGGCCTGCGAGCAATTGCAAATGCCCAAAATTGCAAATAGTTTCAATGCCCGATTCACTTTTTCACTAAATATTGGGCGGGGATCGGGTGTTGCCTGCTGACGGGCCGAACTATCAGGTGCCAGTGGCTGGATGGCCTGCTTTGGTTTGGAAAATTAAAGATTAAAGATTTTTACTGGAACCCGACAACGATTCGGCAACTGGCAACAACAACAAAAGGAACTAACAAGATGGCGTCGCCTGACGTTGATTATTGTGCAGAGCAACCCTGATCATCCGCTTGGAAAAATATCGCGTAGAGTGGCCAGACTTCTGGCAAAAGGGGCACTCGGGTTTAAGTCAATTCAAATTCAAATTCAAATAGATTGCTCGTTCCAGCAGCAGAGCAGGTTTCAAGCAGCTGCTTTCCCATGACTTGTGCCTGATCATTTTGCTATTTATTAATTGAGTTTAATTTGTGAAAGTATTTTTACTATTTCCATGAAAGGAATTTAAAACTGATGGCAGCTGCAACGGGCTATATTTCAAGGGGAACTATATTTCCGAAGCAAAACTATAGTTTTTCATGCCGATAAGTTATATTTGGCCAACAGATAGGTGGGCAGAGCAGGGGCACCATCTTGCATAAGCCTTTTCCGCACCCCCTACCAGCGCCCTCCTGCAGATAAGTTCATATCAGGCGGCCCCTAACGTCTGGCAGCCATTTTTTGCAGCTATTTGCAAGCCCAGCCCAGAGCGGCTCAAACCACAGCCTGGCACTGCGTCTGCCCTCCTAACCCACTCATTTTCGCTTCGTTTCGTTTCGTTTCGTTTGTTCGCGCTTTGTACATAAATTTCATGCAAATTGACTAATTAATTTCTGCGCAATGGATTCTTATCGCGCTATGCACTGGCCCATATAATATTTGCATAATGCATGTGTATTGGCTCAGTTCAGCGGAGTTCAGTCGAGAGCCCAGAGCCCGCGCCACGTGCCCGGACCGACCCACGCACTCGTCCTGGCCCTTGGCCCTTGGCCTGGCTGCAGCTCCTATTGCAGGGCTTCGGCTACGGTTTCAGCTCCTCTTTCAGCAGAGGCAAAAAAAAAGCAAAAATTTTAATGACGGATATTAAGCATAACCACACAACTAAACGGAGAGTGGGCCAGGCCAGGCCAGGGCAGGGCCAGGAACTGCAGCTGGGACTGGGGACTGGGGGACTGGGGGAAAATTTATAATGCTTCCGTGTTTTTCCCGCAGGACAGGAGGAGAGCGGCAGGCAGACTGACTCGGAACAGGACCTTTAAGCCTGCCAAATATGCTGATTGCAGCAATAATGATGATTATGTTTGCCTGGCCTGCATGCGCGACGCAAATTTGTTGGCCAAAGCGGAAGGAAGTCGAAAGCATTGACAATGCCAGCGACACGAAACAAACCCAGAGGCTAACACACACACACACACACACACAGAGAGTGAGAGAGAGAGAGAGAGAGGAAGCATGGCTAGAGAGAGGGAGAGCGAGAGAGTGGGTGGGTGGTGGTGTGGTGTGGGCTGAACAAGTGCAGCCACAATGCCAACGACAATGACGAGCTGCAAAAGCATTTAACGACTTGAAAATGCGACTGCCGAACGCAGCGAACGTCCAACTTGACTGACACACTGACTAAGTGACAGACGGACGGACTGACTGACATTCAACAAATGCGAAAAAGAAACATTGAAAAGGGGTGGCACTCGTGCAGTGGGGGGGTAAACGGCAGTTTATGGAAATAATACAAGGAAGCAAGCAGTCCGAGTGCAAGTCGAAGTGCAAAATACACTCATTAGAGAGGCAGAGAGTGACAGGAAGAGGGACGGGAAGAGGGACGGGAACAGGGACAGGAAGAGGGACAGGAAGAGGGACAGGAACAGAGACCAGAACAGGCACAGGAACAGGCACAGGAACAGGCACAGGAACAGGCACAGGAACAGGCACAGGGACAGGGACAGGCACAGGTGCAGCCTACAGTCTGCTGCTGTTTCTTGTGGCCGCTGGAATCACATTCGATTCGCACTTCCCAGAATCGCATCCCCACTTCCTCCCCTCCGCACTGAGCTCACCCCACTGTAACCCAATAATCAAAATGTAAACTGAATATCGGATTTCAATGTTTTCTGGTGATGCCGCGGCACATGAGGCGCTGCGGCTGTATCCCATGGCAGCGCGCATTTGCTTTGCCTTTGTTTATGCGAATATTGTTTACGGGTGCAGACGCCACAAGAGTCTGTCGAGGGGGCAGCAGTAGCCAGCTGATAACAGCCATCGCGCGGCACGTCTCAGGTTGCATGAACTTGCAAATAATCATTTTGGGCGTCTCTGAGATGTCATATCGTGGCCGAGTCATGCCACACTTGGATAGGGTATTCTGGGATTGTGCACCGAAATTTTTGCATTGCGTGCATAAACTTTTGCTGCGCCCCCCCGCCACACACACACCGCCAAACGCAGTTCCGTCGCGAGTGTCCACCCTCAGTGGCTGCCTGCTGCGGCATTCCGGATGAGTCCTCACTGTGGCCATATTAGCAAATAGCAAAGTGAATTGGTTTTTATTTGTAGCGGAAATGTGGAGAATTATTTTTCAGTTGCTGGTCGCTGATTTGCATAAGTCGCAGGTGACAGTCGCCGCTGCAGGTTCCCAGGCGAACTCAGTCCTGGCCCCAGTCCTGTCCCACAGCCCTGTCCCACAGCCCTGTCCCACAGCCCTGTCCCACTGCCCGTCCCCATGCGCCGGAGTCCAGCGCCTAGAGCCGGCATTGGAGTGGCCCTTGCTCGAAGTGCCATGCATGCTGAAAGCGGCTTAAGCCAGCAGCCGCAACGGGACGAGGACGAGCACCCACAGAACTCACCTCACCTCAGCTTCAAATGCCTGGCGCGCCGCTTGCCCATCCTCAGCGGCTGACTGGGGCGGGCTTGGATCTCCCCCTACCCACAAGCTACACCCGCTACAAATGCAAGACTGGGACTGGGCTTGGCTCTGGGCTTTGGGCTCTGGGCGTTGAGCGCCGCTTTGTTTCGGATTTGTTTATGTCTGTTCGGATGCTCGGCAATGGCACTTACTCTGGAGACGAATGACAGCGACAACAACGACGACAACGACGATCACTTGCTAGCAGGAAAAACCAACTGAAAGTCGCCCATTAGCAGGCTGCGGCACTGCTGGCAGCTTCGGCCTTTTTTAGGTGGTTTCCACACTGAAGTTGGTATTTTTTTTGTTTCTTCGACTCCCCTTGGACTCTGAATATCGATCAGTGGCTGGGCCTCAGCTCGTAGGATTCACTGCTATATATTTTTAGTTTGCTTAAGTAAATACTCAAGCTTAAGTTTATTTTTACTGGCGTAACAATTATTGGCTGAATAATTTTGTGGAGTGCAAAAATCTGTGTGGATCTGAATATTATTTTTCATGCGCAACGTTGCCACTTGGCAACCCTCGCAAAAACCCCAATTCAAGAATGAAATTCGCTGCGTAAATTATATCTGATGCTTGGCTATTACACTTCTAAGGTGTAAGGCCGTGAAGTGCAGCCGATCTGCCATGTCAGTGGCCGCTTGTCAAAGGGAATGCCACACAAAGCTGCAATATTTGGGCGACTTGACAGTTGGGCTTTTATGCTCGTGAGCACTTTGAGCTGTTGATTTATTTATGTGGAGCCTGGGCCGTGGCCGGGGCCGGGGCCAATCGGGGCCTTTGCACTGTTGGTATTTAATTTAATTCAATTTATATTTCATTCGGAGCCGTTGCCGTAGCCGTAGCCCGGGCTTGAGACTCTGACTGCGGTCGGTGTCCCTGGAGATGTGTGATGGCTGTGGAATGGCTGGATAAAATGTTTGATATGCTGCATACAGCTCTGCAGGCGCCCGTCCGGCTGTGCTGCTTCCCTGCTGCCGTGTCCTCTTTCTGCTTCCGTTTCGCCTTTGCTGGCGGCAGAGTTTTTATGCATGTGGCCATTAACCGGTGGCTTTTGCCGCAAACTCCTCTGATCTGCGCCTTTGAGGCAGCTGCCGCGACAAGTCAGGTACCAGGCACCAGGCACCAGCCTCCAGCCTCCCGCCTCCCACAATATCGAGGCAACATTGCAACATTTTTTGGTTTGACTTGCACTCGCAGCTACCCGTGGGGAAATCAGTTAAATGGAAATTATAGCATTCGATTACTTTTCAAGCTAAGCTCAAAGCGAGTGCTCCTCTACCCTGCCCAGCCCTGCCCAGCCCAGCCCTGCCCAGCCCTGCCTTTAGCTCGCTTAAGTGGCTCGGATAGCAGCTCATCAGGCGAGCCATCGGTTTGTCAAATGCCCAAAAAGTATGAGGCAGCTGAAGAAGAAAAAAGAAAGGCTTTCGGGCAGTGGCTGGCCAGCAGCAGCAGGCCACAGGGGTGTACAGGTACAGGTGCAGGCACAGGCACAGGCGTTGGCATGGAAAATGCTGCTGGCGCAGTCAGGTGAGGCCTTTGCTCTTGCCAGTTGCCATTTAAGTGACAAACCAATGGACAGACCCCGAACGAATGTCCGAGTGCCCACGGAAATGCACAGGGGCCAAGCTGTGAACTCTGGACTCCGGACGAATTCTCCTGTTGGGGGAAATTCTTGGCACAATTACATTATCTAATCAGAGAGGTTTTTTCCTTTTCTCTTCATTCGGTTTCGGTTCATTTTGTTCAGTTCTGGGGGGGGACTGTCCTGCGGCGCTGATTAAAATGGACAAATGCAGAGAGAGGCTCGTCACGACAAAACTGAAGCTGAAAACGATTTAGCCAGTGCGACGCTTCGTTAACATGGCCGAAAATTGTGTGTTCCACTTGGGGAAACTCGGGGAAATTCGCTCGCAAAACGGCCCTGAAAGTGGCGAATATTCCTAAATATTATTTGAGTTATTTTTGAGCGCGCCAATCGGCCAGCCAAAAGTGATCAGCAGTGCTTTCCCCGCTTGGATTTCTTTTGCTGTTTGCTGTTTGCTGATTTCTTTCCTTTCAAGCCTACTTCTCGGCGTTCAGTTGGGGGTGCATGTGGCTGTCCTCCGCTTCAGTTTCGGTGCCCCAAAGTATGCTGAAATACTGGCGAAAGCATTTCCTGGAATAGAAACCAAATAATTTGAGTTTGCTCCAAGTTTGTGGGCCAGCAGTTTTTCCTTTGTTGTTGCTGCTGCTGTTGTTGGGGTCTTCATTCGCTTGGCTACGTGATGCGGCCGCTGTATGAACCGGCGGCGGTAGCTCTCGCTTTGGCGGACTTCTCATGCCACAGGCAGTGCGTACATGGACCTGTCTCCGGCTCTGGCTCTGGCTCTGTCCTGGCTCTGCCTCTGCCTCTGGCTCCATCGTTTCCTCTTTTTTATTTGCCCCTGCCTTTTCCTCTGCCACTGCCACTGCCAGTGCCAGTGCCTCTGGTCTCTGGTCTCTGTGTGAAGGTCACGTGGCACAGCACTGACAAGGCAGGTCAGGCCTGCCTCTTGGTCCCCATTCCCCCAGTCCGTCCCCAGTCCCCAGTTCCGATCCACATGCGCCACACGCTCCACACGCTCCACACGGTCCTTTTTCGGCTGCTGTCGAATGTTGACATTGAGTTTAATGAAGTGCAACGAGAATTGGAAGCAATTGAAATGCATTTGCCATGTTGGATGCTTTTGGACAGGCGGGGCAGAGTGGGTGCACCTGTACTGCCGCTGCTGCTGCTGCTGTTGTTGCATCATCAAGTGCCGTTAAACATGCCACACGCATCAAAGTGAAAATGCCGCAAAAACCCCCGAAAAAAGGAGAGGTGGAATGAAAGAAAAACAACGAAAGTTAGACCAGGTCTCTCCTGCTCCTGCTCCTGCTCCTCTACCTCCACCTCCACCTCCTTCTCGCCCTCTGCCTGAGGCCGAACGAAAAGTGTTCCCACTCTGGCAAGCTGCTGTTAGGCCTCTGTTAGGCCTCTGTTAAGCGCTCTGCTCGCTGTCCGGGACGACGCTGCTGCCCCGCTCCCAGCGCCTGCGCCTGCCGACGAGCCGCTTCGGCTGCGGTTCGTCTGCGTTCGGCTCGCGCGGCCTCGGGTCAGCGTCTAAATTTAGCACCAGCTCGGCTCGCTTTTTAGCCCATGGCCCAACCAGCTTTCGGTTTTAGTTCCTGTGGCGGCCATTCAGCGCAGCGCACTGCCCAGGAGCGGTCCTGTGCGACGCGGCGTATGCGCAATGTTTCCCAGCCCCAGCCACAGCAGTCGAATTTTACGAGAATTTTGCGAGCTGCTCTTGTTCGTTCGCACTTAACGCAGAGAGCCCTGAATTATTATCTTTATGAAAATGCACTTGTCAGCGAAAATACTCCACGAGCCAAGGTACCAAGGGCGGAGGGCAGTGGCAGTGGCAGTGGCAGTGGGCTGGGTGGGTGGCCTCTAAGATCCGAGGGATAAGATGGAAATGCACTCGAAGAAGTTGACTTGACGGGGCGCCGGAGTCTCGGATTCGGTTCGTTTGGGCCGTGTCAACTTTCTTTTGGCCATCATCGCCCGTAGGAAAGTTCTTCCGCCGCTCATTACCGCGGCGCTTATGATGATAATTTTCGGCTGAGCGCGGGCAGGGGGCGGGCAGCCTGATCTGTAGCGAAATAGGGCAGCGGGCGGCAGCAAAGAGCTTTGACACGGAACTGTAGTTCTGGCCATTGTAAACATTCAACAAGAAGCAGCAGCCCCGAAGTTTCCACCCCTCCATCCAACTTAACTGGCGGACATTTAGCAGGAACGAGGCAGCTGCCACAAGTTGGGATTATGCAACTACTCGCAGGGGGCAGCATCTGAATATTCAGGCAGCCCGGGCCCGGAATGAAGTGCCGGACATTGAAGAGCCATTATGAAAATCCCCGAATGAATATAGAAGGCGTCTCGCACATCCAAAGCTGAGCTGAGTATTCGGATTCGGATGCGGGAGCTGTGCGCTGAAAGAGGCAGCAAATTTAAAGCAATTAATTGCAAAGTTCCACTGAATGGTGGGCAGGGATTTAGGTACGGATAAAAGGCACCCAACAGCGAGCATCCAAGTTCATTGTGGCACTTGCAGTTAGCTTTTGCAGCAGCTAACTTGAAGGTGCACTTATTTATTGGTACTTATAGGCGAAGTAAAGAGTGTGGCAGGGCGGATCACTGAGAGCTCTCCCCCTTTGGCGATTGGCGCTGCTCCGTCAGATCCAGCTGAGATGTGCCCGAGTCCTGCATGGTCGCATTCTGCAGGTTCGAGGGGAAAGCGGCACAGTGCCGCTGCAGGTTCTCGCTGCGGCCAGCGGGTCGCATATTGAGCACTTTCTGCGGCTTGGATTCCGGCATCGGCGGGGCAACAGGAGCCGTCTGGCTGAAGGCTCGCATTTGCTGCTGCAGCGTCATTGGGGGCTGCTCCTTCGGCTGCGGCGGCTGTGGCAGCGACAGGATGGACGACTTCAGCTGCATTGCCATCTCGGTGAGGTCGTGACAAATGGTCTGTCCGTCGCCCGCGGATGTGGTGGGCAGCGGCTTCTCCTCACTGCTCTGCTGCTGCTTCGACATTATGCAATTTGAACTGTCGGATTTGGCCACACAAAAATAATGTTTATTTGTGTTTAATTTTGTTCCCAAATATTTGCTCACATGTAAACGACTCGTAACTGACTGACTGGCGAGCATTTTCGTGTCTGGCTACGTTCGGGAATACGTTCAGCAAATGCCAACTAGATGGGGAAATTCTATTCTTTGGGCTGCCAATTTATGTGGCACTGGGCCGGCGAGCAGGGGGAGTGCAAATAAAAATCAATTATAATTATAATAAGTAATAAATATGAGTAAATATCGCGGGGTGGCGGGTGGCGGCTGGCGACTCGCTGCAGCGGTTTTCACACACAATTAACAGGCTCCGCTGAAACGGTTCCATATGGATTACGTGGTGCAGAGCACCCACCACCCACGGGAGCTCCTGCCCGCCCGCCTGCCTGCCCGTCTGCCCGCCTTCCCTCCTGCCGGAATGCGCGCGGATATATTTTTATTTGTTTGGTTCTTTGTCTTTTTGCGCGTTTTTAATTACTTGTTTTTTTTGTGGCACGTTTTTTATTCAATTACTTGTACAAATGGCAAACAGACAGCAACAAAAAAAGAGCAAGTAATCGTGGGAGCCGGTTGCTGCGAGATCGGGCCTGGCTGGGGCGGTGGGGTGGGCAGACGTGGACCCAGCTGGCTGAATATGCTGAATAAATGTGGCAATTTGTATGATACACCAGTCACAGCCCCGCACAGCCCCCGCCCCGTCCGGCAGCATGCAGGCCAGTCGCGAAGCGTCACTTTGCAGTCGAATTAAACAATTAACAAGTGTAATTGATAAACAATTAGCGACATTAACATTACGAGCGAGCCGCAAAAACGCATGCCACACACAAAACGAGTAAAAAGCAAATCCCGAAAAATGCAAAATATGCAAAAAAAGACAAAAAATCATAATCCAGCCATTTAAAACAAAAGACAGCTGAAGCCGCTGGCAAGAAAGACTCTGGACCGCAGATGGCAATACCCTTAAGCCCGAGCCAAGACTCTCACTGATATTTGTATTTTTATTTGTATTTTATTTGATGTATTTTTATTTGTATTTTATTTGCATTTTATTTGTATTTTTATTTGTATTTTATTTGTATTTATTGTATTTTATTTGTATTTTTATTTGTATTTTATTTATATTCATTTTATTTGTATTTTATTTTATTTGTATTTTATTTGCATTTTATTTCAATTTTATTTGTATTTTATTTATATTTTTGATTTTGATTTGTATTTTATTTGTATTTTATTTGCAGTTTTTATTTGTATTTTATTTTATTTGTATTTTATTTGTATTTGTATTTTATTTTTTTATTTGTATTTTATTTGTATTTTATTTATATTTTATTTGTAATTTTATTTGCATTTTATTTGTATTTTATTTGTATTTTATTTGTATTTTATTTATATTTTATTTGTATTTTATTTGTATTTTATTTATATTTTATTTGAGTTTATTTTCCATTGTATGTTAAGTTCTACTGGGAATTTGCATGCACTGCTGATGCTACTTTAATATCCTTTTCAGCATCTAAATACTTCTAGAAAATCCTCTAGAAAATACTCTAAGAATTTGTGCCAACTATCCCACGTAGAAATAAAAGAAAAACTTGCACAAGTTACACGAGAATATTATTGAGAATAAAATTACATAAATGAACTTTCGGCTTGAGCTGATAGCTCCGAGGCAGAAGCAAACGTATGCAAGGGTATAATTATGCAGAGTCTACATAAAGACATATACCCAAGTAGTCAGTGATGCTGCACATAGCAAAGCCATGTAGGTATGTATGTATATACGCGCACATACATACGGCTGATAAGCAGCGCTAGAGGCGAGTGGCGTAAGAAGGCGAAAACCATTTGTTTATGGAGGCAGACAATTCGCAGAAGCAGAAGCAGAAGCGTTAATGGCCGGCACAAACAGAGCGAAAAGCTGCCATCGAGCGAAAAAATATATCTGATATATTGACATTATTTTCGGACGCTGTACATACGCTATATATGTGTGTGTGTGTGTGTGCAGGAGGGTGGAATGGGGCATAGGCGAATGATAAATAAAAGAGAGAGGGAGCTGCAAGGGGAGTGGGCAAAGTCGGCTTCGATGGTGCAAAAGGCACCGAAACTGTAAAGCGACGCTGGAAACTGAGGAAACTATTTGGGCTTGAGCTGCCCCAACTGCTACGCAGCTCCCATGGACTCGCCCCGCTCGGCTGTAGGGTGCTGATAGTTGGCGAAAAAATCCCCCAAATATAAAAAAATGTTTATCAAATAAATGACAATTTGCTGCTATTCAAATCGTATGCCAGAACCAGTCCGCGGCGCTGCCTCTCGTGTGCCCCAACGAGGGTGCGGCAGGGCGGAGGGGAGACCCCATCCCACCCGCATGGGAGACCCGCTAAGTGCCGCCAATATAAGCGAATGCCCAGACATGATCTCCATTTAGTTGTGGCTGAGCCGCGGCAAATACGAGTTCAGTTATCAGAAAATGCGTGCGGCAACGTTGATAGTTGGCCTGCTGCTGCTCGGCTGCTGTCTGGCCCGTCCGCAGGACAGCTCGCCGGAGACGACGACAAGCACAACAACCACTCCCAAGCCGGAGGAGGATAGGGCGAGCTCCACAACCACGACATCCAGCACAACCACAACGACAACGACGACGCCGAAACCCACAGAGGAGAAGGCAGAGTCTACAAGTGCAGCGTCCAGTACGACAGCGGCTAGCACCACAGCTCCCAGTACCAGTCCCAGTCCCAGTACCATTCCCAGTACCAGTCCCAGTAGCAACCCCAGCAGCAGTAGCAGCACCACAACCGCGACTACAAGCACCCCCAAGTCCAAGGACGACGATGGGGAGGCCGCGAAGCTGCTGCAGCAGTGCGCCGAGGTGAGCAGGCGCAAGCGGCGCGGCGGATCCTCCTCCTCCTCCTCCGAGGAGCACAGCGGCGATAAGTCAGCCAAGTCAGCCAAGAAGGAGCGCAAGCAGCTCAAGAAGCTGTGCAAGCAGTTCAGGAAGCAGCAGGAGCGCAAGCAGCAGCAGGCCCAGAGCGGATCCCTCGGCGAGCTGGCCGAGGCCTTGCGCTCCTACACTCAGCGCCACAGCAACTAGAAATTTGCAGCTCCAAGTCGCTAAAACTGCAAATGGATCCCCTATCCCCTCCTATATATTTTTCATATATTTTTGTTTGTGTTGTGCAAGTTTTTGATTGGAAATAAACGAGTAAAAACGTCAACCCATTTTCAGTTTTATATGCGTTGTAGAAAGTGCAAATAATATCTGACGAGGGTCTGTATTACAATATAATAATAATATAATAAGGTATAATTGGCAGATCAACAGTTGGGTTTACTTTCTCCCTACTTATTATGTGATAATTGAAATAGCAAAGAACGGAAAGATTTCCGCAGAAGTTTCCGCAGACAATGCCACACTGCCAGTTGATTTAATGCAAATAAAGTTTGCCTCTGTGGAGCGCAATCAAATGGCATATTTGCGGATCAAGCTGCTAGCTGCTATGGGTGTTATTTAGTTGTCGAAAGGTAGCCAAATATTCACTGGCTATGAGTAGTAAATTGCAAGTAAAGTGGGTGCGATAATTCATATTAAATGTACGCACAATGTATGTATTTATGTAACTATAATTGGGTATTGGGTAAGTATAGTCTTTATCTGTCTTTATGTGTCTTTTCTGTATTTTATTCTATTTTATTTTATTTTATTCTGCACACATTCCAACACGAGTAGCTGTAGATCAGGGCAAACTTTGGCCCTCCCACTTAGAACTTTAATACTCTGCCCAAATTTATTTTCATAAATATTTTTGTATCTGTCTCTGTGCCTATCTATTCACCATTTATTTATTACTTTTACCCATTTACTGTCATACAAGTTTGCTTTACAGGCCCAACATTTTCTATAAATACTTGCGCCAATGTCAGCTCTTCCACCCAAAATAAAATCACACAAAATTCCCCCAATTCCAAACCCGTTTCTGAGCATCGCTCCAACAAGTTGTTTCTTGTGTACATAAATATGTACCTGCTCGTGTGTGTGTTCGTAGTTGATCGAGTCTAACAATAACAATAAATAAATCAATTCCAATAGTTACCATTTAATTTGCCTGCCCTGGAAATCATTCGAGTGCCAGCAACAAAACCAAAACCAACTCTCACACGTTGTAAATTCTTTCAACTTGTTCTTGGGGCATGGGCTATGGGGCATGGGGCATGGGGCATGGGGCATTGGCTAGCTGCGATCTTGTGCTGCGGAGTTCTTTCTTCGGGCAGCTGTAGTCGTGGTCGTAAGGTCAACTCGAACCGCGCTCTGGCAGCCAGCGATGGAAGGCAATTTGCATAATCAACCTGTGAGAAAATGAAGCGAAAAGAGAATTTAGACAGCGGCTAAAATCGCGTGCGTATGGGCTGAAATATGAATGTTAATGAGCGCCGATGTCCGGAGTTCGTGGCCGAGCCATTGAACTCTGGCTGCCATGGGGGGCAAGCGGGCGATGGAGCTGCAGGCGATGGATGCTACTCGATTGGTAAATGGGTCGCCCCTTGGCCGCGCTGTTTCTTTGCTGTTGTTTTTGTTTGTTTTCTTGACACGCTCTCAGCCCCCCCGATAGTTAATTATGCTAGATCTTTGGCTGGCTATCTGGCTGGCTGGCTGGCTGGCTGGCTGGCAGAAAATTAAAAGAACCACCAGCCCGAAATCGGCTGGAGAAATGCCGTTAGGGAGTGATTTATGCGCCGGTGGGGCCGCAAGTTGATATAAGTTGGAGCTGGGGAACGGAACGCGACTCAGTTGAGTTAGCCGAGGCGAACGAACAAGCGGCAGGAACATGCTATGCACTAAGGGATTCTGGACGATCCTGGTCCTGGTCTGGGCCATCGCCCTTTCCAGCGACCTCTCGCTGGTGAGCGGTAAATTTTTTTTTAATCCTTGACCCCGCCACCAATCGGAAATAAACGTGACTATTTTTTTTGGTTGTTTTTTTTCTTGTTTCGCCCCCCACGAAGGCCAAACGGTGGCGCCCCTGACGAGCTCCACGGTGCGGCCCACCAGCGCCCCCCAGGCGGAGGCCAGGCCCACCAAGCCCATGATGATCGTGAATGCGCCGCCCAGCAAGCAGAAGCACCTCGTGCCGGTCCCGGTCCCGGTACAGGTGGAGACGGCCATGCCCGCGGAGCCGCTGCAGCTGAGGGCGGGCGTGCAGGTGAAGGACGCGAAGCCGCTGCAGGTGACGGGATTCATCACCAAGGCGGGCAACATCTACGAGATCGAGGACAAGCGCGGCATCGGCGCCATTGAGGGCCGCCAGGCGGACGACGGCCAGGGCCAGATCGTCTGCAACTACGGCAACGTGGTCATCTACAGCGACGTGCCCTGCGACCAGGTCACCAATGTCCGTGTGGGCGAGATCAAGCCGATCAAGGCGAGCGGCGGCAACGGCAACGGCGGCAGTGAGCAGCCCAGCGAGGTCAGCACCGAGAAGCCGCAGTCGCAGGAGCAGGAGGAGCAGGCGCCCGAGCAGCAGGAACAGGCAATGGAGCAGGCGGATGGGCAGAAGGAGCAGGAGCAGGAGCAGGACAGCAACCATCCGCGCGGACAGCAGAATCAGGGTCCAAGTCGGCGTCGGCGCCGTCGTCCCCAGCAGCAGCAGCAGCAGCAGCAGAAGCGTCGCCGCGGGCAGAACGGCGAGGTAGTGCGCCGCCGACGTATACGCAACGGCAACGGCAATCGCAACGGTAATGGCAATCGCAACCAGAACACGCGTCGCGGCGTGCAGCAAAGGCGGCGTCGCCCCAACCAGCGGCGTGGCAATGGCAACGGCAACGGCAACAGGCAGAGGCAGCAGCAGCAGCAGCAGAAGCGCCGCCGTCAGCAGCAGCGTCGTCGCCAGCAGCAGCAGAGGCAGAAGCAGCAGCAGCAGCAGCGTCGCCGTCGCCAGCAGCCCCAAAGGCAACGCCAGCAGCAGCAGCAGCAGCAGCGTCTCCGCATCCGCGAGGAAAACAACGAGGTGTAGGGGGGAGCTGGGAGCTGCAGTCAGCAGGCAGCAGCAGATCTTGGCAGATCCACTGACACAGTAGACGAATAAAGAGCAAGCGAGCAAATAAACCGAACGAAACCAAGCCAAGTCGAGGACTCCCCATTTATGGCCCGTGGCCAGCTTGGTGTGCGGCGGGGGGACGGGTGGCTGCTGGGCAGCGGCGCATGGAGGAATTTAAAATTCACTTTATGTCGGTCTGTTTGGTGCTGGGGAATCAACACGGAACAGTAATTAAAACAAGTGCAGCGCACGGCAGACCGACGGACAGGGGGCTCGCTGCAAGTGCTTGAGCGACTGCTGCATGCCCTGCACAGCGCAGAGTGCTGCCAAGATGTAGCTGGGGGAGAGGGAAGACAGGATCTGCATTATTTGAGCCACACATTAACACACGGCTGGGCAGGATTGCGGCTGAATAGCTGGACAGAGGAGCAAGGGCTCACACTTGGCGGGAGTTAGCTGCCCCACGGGGCATGGCTGCAAGTTCCAATCAAAACTAAGTGGCACTAAGCACAGTTTGTGCTGCACTCACACAGTTTGTGTGCAGCAGGCAGGTAACTCTATTTACGTGTGAATTAATCTATTAATGCCCGAAATCGAGGGGTTGCCAGTGGGGGTTGGCCAGCGACCCGAACTGCGGATGCCATGCCCTTTGCATTGCCTGCAATCCAACTATTGTGAGTTTTTTAATCACTCCAAAACTGCAAAGTGTCGTCCGCCGGTGGCCATTCTTATCGGGGTGGAGGGGGGCAAAGAAGGAGCACAGTTCGCTGGCAAGGAAGGGATCAAAGGGAATGCAATTTCTATGATGTCTGGGGCGTTGCTGTTGCCAGCCTGTCACTTTAATTGTAACTAGATTTTCTACTCTTCTCTGCATGCACACCAATACACAACA
Source organism: Drosophila tristis (assembly GCA_018150885.1). Classification (NCBI taxonomy): domain Eukaryota; kingdom Metazoa; phylum Arthropoda; class Insecta; order Diptera; family Drosophilidae; genus Drosophila; species Drosophila tristis. The sequence goes on along the minus strand of JAECWT010000086.1, from coordinate 1,445,098 downwards.
AACACACCAATACACACACAAACACACACCAATACGTGCAGAATGTACTTTGGACTGGACTGGGCAAGATGCTGCAGGAGGTCGCTGGGGGGTGCGATGTCAACGTCAGCATCAGTTACACGAAGAAATTTGCGCGCTTGGGCCCAGCGCACTTAACACATAAAACAAACAACAACAGCAGCAGCAGCAGCAGCAGCAGCAGCAGCAGACCAGTGCAGAGCGGAGAGGAGAGCAGAAATGGGGTTCGCGGGGACTGGCAACAGAGCTGGGACAGATGGGGCAAATGCTTGAGGCAGAATAGGGTGCCTGCGAGCCAAGCGCGCGCCAAGAAAGTCATTCAAAAGTCAACCAACTTTCTTTTGAAACACGTTAAAGAGCTGCAAGCAAAAGGGAAAAAGCGAAAAAAATAATAATAATACGTATACGTATAGATGTACGGGGCTGGTGGGGCGGCAAGGGCAGCAACAGGGCAGGCCTGCAGGCAGCAGCAGGGACTGTGGGGGCGGAGAGCGGGCCACACTGCCACGGAGGGACCACGGAGGACTATGACAGCGCCCCACTCCCCCCACTCCCTCTCCCGACCAACCAAAGACGCTGCTGATTTTCCTTTGTTGTTTGCATGCACACAACGCGCAGCAAGCGGATGGCTGCACTTCCTCCCCCTGCCGCCAATGCGCAGTGGGAGTGGCCCTGGATGGCGGATGGCGGATGGTTGGTTGCTGGCTGGCTGGCTGGCTGGCTGGGTGGTGACCCCAACCAGGGGGCTGCTGCTCTCCAAGGAGCCATCAAAATGTGACGACGTCGTCGTCGTCGTCGTCGTCGTCGTTGCTGGGTATCGTTGTCATGCGTTGAGCCTGCAAGTTTATCACCTCATTGTTCTTGCACGCCAAGATTCTCCCTGTCGTCGCTGTAGCTACAGACCCACATAGCCACATCCTCCAGTTCCTGCTGCTGCTGCTCCTCAAGCTTCTTCCACTTTTCCTGGTGCTGTTGCTGCTGTTGCTGCTGTTGCTGCTGCTGCTGTTTTGTGGTTTTATCGCTGACTATGGCACTGCTGAGCGAGGGAACCGCAGCTGCAACTGCTGCATTAACTGCAACGGCAACTGCAACAACATCAGCAGTAGGATTTCACCGCCGCAAAATTCCACGGGACCCATCAAAGCCACTCTCTTCCAGGGAGTACAGCAGCAGCCGAGGAAATGCTTGCGGTGGCCCAGGACAGTGGCCAAGTCATAAACCGTTACCGCTGAATCAACTGCAACGACAGCTGTAGAGGCACTCGCACTTGCAGGCGGCAGCAGCATTTTGCGTGGAGCGCCAGGGCACAGCGAACTGATCAGTGATCAGTGAACTGTGCGACTCCAACAGATGGGAAATTAACACACAGCAAAGTAGATGAGAACTGGAACAGGACTGGAGGGCATACCCCGAGTGCCTTGATGGACTGAATCCATATCTTTTATATGTATATTTACTCAATATTTATATTCTGTTGGAGCGCACAAGGCAGGCCGCGCAGCTCCTTCAGTGCCAGCAGAGAGCAGACAAAGGTGCTAAGTAAAACGAAGCGAAAGCGAGCGAGCGCCTGCCCTCGGTGTCTGCTGCCTTTGCCGATATGCCAGCCGCTGCCCTGCCGCATAGTTGGCTCTAACAATAGGCCAGAATTAGGCCTGTTCCAGTCCTGGCAGCAGAATAAATTTGCATGTGCTTTCGGGTTCAGCGGACTGACATTGGTCCAATTTTAATTCGATTGCAAATACAAAAAAGGAAAATCTTTCTTTCTGCATCCGTTTGCAGCAGCAAATATTTCGCATAATTATTGTACCAGCTCGTCTGCATATGTGTGTGCGTGTGTGTATATTTGCAAGGATTGCCACACACACACACGAAATGTGCCGAGGACTTGCAGCAGGCACTTGGGGCATTAATAAATTGACAGCACTTACGAGCAATCTCTCCGGCATTCTCCAGGGCTTGCATCTGCATGTTTGAGTGCATTTCTTTTACTTAGCATTCGTGTAACTGGCATTTCTCATTAGCCAAACCCTCACGCCGCCCGCCCGCCTTTGCTGCGTCTCGACACTGGGCCATGGGATTTGGGGCGGGGTGGGCGGTGGAGGGCGGTAAGCGCGAACACTTCCGAACACTAGCTACCCGCTGACCCTCATCTACTTTCGAAGGCTAAGGCGGAGTGAGTTGCAACTAATTTCAGTTTAATTTGTGTCAGTCGCCGTCTCCTGGTTGCTGCTGCTGCTGCTGCTGCTGCTGCTGCTGCTGCTGCTGCTGCTGCTTCTGGCTTCTTTTCTTCACACTTTGCCCCGCTACTTAGCATCCTTGAGCGACGTGTAAATGCTGCTAATGACGACGTCAAAAGAAGCCGCCATAAGCAGCAGATAGTACAAAAGACTTCCTTCAGCCGCGCTCCACATTTTCCCAGCGCGTGGGCGAGCAGCGTGGAAGCGGGGGCGGGGAGGGGGGCGGGAGGGTTGGGAGGGCGAGCAGCATCTTTAACGAGTTCCGTGTTTAATTTGGCGGATTTATTATTTTAATTTGCGCACATTTCACATTTCACGTTGCGTTTTGTTCCGTTTCGGATGAATTTCGATTTCGATTCCATAATTAGAGTGCTGTGAGGGGGGGACCAAGCGACCTTCGACCTTGAAGCACATTTTAAAGTTGAAAGTTGCCAGTGGCAACGCCGCACCCCCACCCACCGCCAACCCCTTGGCGCGAGACCCTCCTGGCATTCCTGACATTAATGCGCTTATTTTCATGTTAATTACCAGCAGACACAGGCCAGCACACCCAACCCATCAAAGTGTGTATATAGATATGCCTTTTTCCCCTTACAGGCACCACCCGCTGCGCTGCCTGCGGGTGCTTTGGCTCAGACACAGACACAGACTCGGGCTCGGGCGCGGGCTCGGGCCCAGACCTGCCACTTGCCAAGATTTCTGCGCGGCGATTTAAATAATTGACAGATTTTTGCGCTGAGGCGCCGTCGGGTGTCGGTCGTCGGGTTCTGTGTACACAGTGGCAGCCCATAGCCCAGCCAGCCCCAGCCCCGCAGCAGCTGCAGGAGGTCAATTGAATGATACTCCTCAGTGCCAGATGCCCTTCCGCCCAGCCCAGCCCCGTCCCGTCCAGCCCCCGCCCTAAAAACCATCAGCCGCAAGTTCCTTTTGTTCATTGCGACTGTTAAACAGTTTTATCTTTATGCGATTATGTCTGCTGGTGCCCGACTCCCACTCCATTGGCCATCGCCGTCGCCTCCCTCGAATCTAATGCGTGCTCGTGCCCCAATGAGGGGCAACGAACGACCAACTCTTTGCCCAAAGGATTTGTGTTTAACAAAGTTAAGTAGAAGACGTGCTCAGGCACGTTCCACACCCCCCCTCGCAGTCCCACTACCACTCCCACTCCCATTCCACTCGCCCCGTGCTCTACATTTGTGCGCCGTCAATATTGGTGGCTGCCACTCGAAACTTTACACACCAAATGGGGATGGGCTGGGGATATTCGCAGAACTGGCAGCTTCATTTGGGCAGAGCAGCGGCCACCAGCCGACCCACGGCAGAGGCATAGCCGGAGGGCAAGCAGAGGGTAACCAGAGGGCAACCATCGGGTAAGCGTCGCCTGATCAGCACTGGGACTCACTGCATCGTTCCTGGCCACCCACTGCGTGCACTCTGGATTCTCGGATTTATTTCCACGCATGTTTTTACTCTCATTATTTTACTCTCATTATTTTATTCACATTTTAAATGATTATTTGCTGTGCAGCGCTGCCCACCGGCATCATCTTTGACCCTCTGGTTGCAGCATGCCCCAGCCCTGCCCCAGCCCAGCCCCAGCCCTGCCCTCTGTCCACCGCCCTGTTCTCGCCCTCAGGTGAATCTTTCACTCTCATTGTGGGCTTGAAATAGCTGCTGGCTGGATGGAGCTGTGGGTCATGGCTGACTGCGGACCGGATATAAAATATCTTGTGCTAATTTTGTCACGACCCTCCCGCCCCATCCCTCGGTTACATGCTTCAAGCTGCCCCCGCCTGCCAAGGAGCGGCGGCCAACTTTTTGTCAGTTGTTTTAGCTTGGCCGCGGGGCGGGGAGAGCAGCCAGCCAGCCAGCAGGGCGACGGGCGCGGGGCGGGGGGCGAGTCTTGTTTTATCAGAAGTCAGTTAGTAGCGCAGAAACTTTTTAAACGTTTTCGAAACAAGTTGAAATTTAAATAAACCTTTCCAATTTTTTGACGATGCCATTAGCCCAGTACCCCGGCCCCTGCCCCTCTGCTGCCCCCCTGCAGCAGCACAAAAGCCAAGTTTAGACAACAAAATCGCCAGAGAAAAAGCAAACTTTTCTGGTTCTATCCTTTTTCGCTGCTGTGCCAGAGACTCGCAAGGCAATCGCTGAGAGACTGCAGAAAAAATTGAGAATTCTGCAAGTTCTTGAGACCCTGCCACCCAGCCACCCACGCAGCCACCCACGCAGCCATCCATCCATCCCTTCGGCCCCATAAAATCGACTTAAATTTTTATTGCGACAAAGAACTCTTCGGGCGAAAAGTGAAAAGAAAATCGTCAGGGCCAAAGTGCAGTCACAGAAAGGGGGGATAGGGCTGGGGCTGTGGCTGGAGATGGGGCTGTGGCTGGGGCTAGGGCTGGGGCTGTGGCTGGGGCTGTGGGGCAGTGGCTTGGTGCTGCTGTGGGTTGTTCAGCGGTTTCTAAGTGCAGTCGCAGGCGCCGAAATCGCATTATGGCACAACATTTTTTGTGCGCCGCATTCGCCCTTTCCCCGCACTCTGCCACTCCCACTAAGTGGAGGGACTACGTGTTGTTGTTGTTGTGCCCAAAATCGTTTACTTTGTTGCGTAGCCTGGCAAGCGATATGTTGGCCACGATCAGGTATGCCCCATGGGGTACAAATCGGCATATAGCAGGTCCAAGTCGCAGTCAGCAAGTCGCGGGATGCCATGGAGGCAATGTGCCCGAAAGCAGGTGCCCAAGGACTCAATCGCTATGGCTACCAAAGCGCGTCAGTCGCTGAGTTTCCCGATGATTGTTGCCCGAAACATTTGTCGTTTCGTTTCGTTTTCAGTTTTCAGCTTTCAGTTTTTGTGCCAGCGCCGGCAAGTATGCAGCTCCATAATATTTTTGCAAGCTCTCCAATCGAAAAGCTGCACAAAGAAGTGGTGGAAAAAAGAGTAGAGATGGAGATGGCGATGGAGATGGCGATGGCGATGGAGAAAAGTAAGAAGAGGCAGCATCAAAGGCTAGATACATGCGAGGCACAGAGCAGAGCCGAAAGCGGTGAGCGGCAAGTTCAAAAAGTGCTCGACGAGCGACGAGCAACGAGCAACAAAATAATAAAAAAGCAAGCTAACTTTTTACCAAGTTGACTTTGACACATTGGGCCAACACAAACACACGGGGGCTAAGACAGCCACAAACAGTCTGACAGAGACAGAGACAGAGGCAGAGACAGACAACGGGGCTGGAGACACAGTTGGAGACGGCGCTGGGGCTGGGGCGGGAGCAGAGATGGACACAGCGAGTGGCAGAGGCAGAGGGAGAGGGAGAGACACACAGCGCCAACTCTGCTAGCATGAAAATGGCAGAACAAAATTGCCAACTCTCGCAAGAAGTGCAACAAAATAGTTATTTGTCTTGCACGAAATGCAATGAAATAAAATGAAACGAAGAAAAACGAACAAGAAAAAGAAATTCAAGAATTCATAGAAATATGCACGAGCATATATATATAGATATATATATATCTATATGCATATTGCTTATGCGAGTATTGCCACCGATTTAGGCCAAACTGCCAAACAAAATATTTGCAGAGTGGCAGCGTAGCAGGGGAGAGAGAGTGGGAGTGGGAGTGGGAGTGGGCGAGAGCGACTGAGCTGGTAACGCCACAAGTGAGAAATATTTGAAATATTTTATTAGTGGCAGTCAGGGGGCAACTGGCACACACACACAAACACCTCACTCACTGCACTCACACACGAGCCTTGGCCAGGCCTAAACCCATCAATATTTAACGCACTTTCAGCTCAAATCTGACTGGAATCAACTGAATGCCAGCTGCACATTTTGTATGCTATATTTCAATTAATCAAAGCCAAAGAACATCCAGCTAATAACATTTAACATACAAATGCATTCAACATTTTTGCTGCTCGTAAATATTTCTCGCTTATTAATTATTATTATTACATTAACATTTACATTTACATTTAATTCGTTGCACAAAGTGCTGGAATTTAATTGGGTTTACGCTGCCCCCACAGTGCCAGTCACAGCCAGCTGGTAAAAATAACAAAAATAAATAAAAACCACTAATAAATAAAAAGATTCCTTCGCTGCTGCATATTTGCACACAGCCCATGGTATCGTAAGTGAAATGAATACTTCTCAAGTGATGCCAAAATACCAGCGAAATACCAACATAAGAACGAAAGAAATCCGCTCCCACTGATCCCATTAATTTGGCTTATCCGCGGCACGGGTAATTAACAGCAGCTCGAGCCAAACTAATAAGCCAGTCAGCCCAGGCAGCAGGCCAAGGAAGGCGAAAAGAAAAAGAGCGTCGCAGCAGCCGAGCTCGAGCCAAGTTCGAGCCAAGTCCGGGACAGAGGCGACAAAGAGCCGCGAAAAAGAGCCAAGAGCCAAGAACAAGAACAAGTCGCCGCGATGCGATGCGAAGTGAAGCGAGATTAATGGATTTAATCGCGATGAAAGCGCGAAATTTTCTGCAAACTTGTGATAAGCGGCAGCGATAACCGACGGGATAAATTGGGGCTCATTAGGGCTGCGCCCACCCGAGCAGCCGCTCCACAGACAACACCTATAAAAGCGGCCGGCTGTCCAGCCAACGAGCACAGTCTCAGTCACAGGCAAAGTCAGTCACTCCCAGTCACTGCAAAGCCATTCCGTCCGACAGTTCAGCCAAACCAAAATGTGTATCCAGAAGCGAATCCTGCTGCTCCTCGGGGCCGTGCTGTGTGCGCAGAGCATCTCGGCGAGGAGTGCCGGCTTCGGCCAGCCCCTGTGGCAGTTCCAGTTCCCGGAGAAGTCGCCCACCAGCCAGGACGAGCCCAGCGAGGCCCCGGAGCCCCGACTCATCGGCAACGTGGATGTGGCCTACGAGGATGACTTGCTGGCGGACCAGAACCAGCAGCTGCAGCAGCTGCTGCTGCTGTCGTCCGGCCTGAGTCCGGCCCAGCTGCTGCAGCGCTATCAGGCCCCAAGCCAGGCCCCGAGCCAGGGCCAGGATGCCAACGCGCGCAACTTCTTCCACGGCAATAAAGGCAGCGGCGGCGGCACCACCGTCTTTGTGTTTGCACTGCCCACCATGCCCAACATCACGACCACCACCACCACCACCAACAACAACAACCTGACGAACGCGGCCACTCCGGCCACCGCTGCCGCGGGGGGCACCCGCCTGGGCGACTTCATTCGCAGCCCGATCGCCTACCCGGCCAGCTTGCCCGCGCAGTACTTCCGCACGCGCCAGGACGAGGCGGGCCCGCTGCCATACGCCGGCCTGTACGGCTGGAACGAGGCCGCTGTCTATGGGCCAGCCTTGGACGGACGCTTGGACGGCGGACTGGCTGGAGGCTTCAGCGGTCTGTCTGCTGGCCTGGGCGGCCCGGCGTTCGGCGGCGGCGTGCCCCTGGTGCCCGTCACCATTGGCAACGAGGTGCGCTACGTGCCGCTCAATCTGCGCATGTTCCGACAGCTGGCCAGCATGCCGCTGCCCATCCGAGAGAGCGGCGAGGAGCGCCCCAGCGACGAGGATCTGTCCCTGACCATTGCCGACGACTCGGAGCCCGAGCAGCCCATTGATGGCGCTGCAGCAGAAACCCCACAGGTGGCAGCTGCGGCCTTTGGCCGGCTGGGTCAGCGGCTGCGGCAGCGTCCCCTGATGCGGAGGAACCCGCTGCAGAACATCCGTCGAGTGCAGTACCTTTGAGGTGGCACTCGGCACTCGGCACTCGGAACACCCCCACGACAACCACGAAATGGCACTGACATCTATCTACCCTCTAAGAACCTTTTTTTTTATAAATTTACAGCAATTGGAAAAGAGTATTTAATGGAAATAAAACTTGAATTTGGCTAAACTCAACCGACGGCTTGCGGATCACAATTGCTGCCCCAAACTAATACCCAGAGGCCCAGATATATGCCCAGATATACTCTATATTTTGGGCAGAGTTTCGATCAACTTTAAGGCAGCGAAAAAATGTGCAAAGTGCTGGGCGAAAGTTTATTTTTTATGCAAGCGAAACTCTTCATCTTGGGGCTTCAGTCGCTGGCTGGGGGAGTGCGCTGCCTGGGCCCAATAATATTAAGTTGATAAGTTTTTCCATTGCCCGGATGGCAAACTTTTCAATTTGTGAGGAGTTTCGCTTATTAGCCATAAACATTTTACATGCTGCCGGGCCGAAAGTTTCAGCCAACAGCCAGCGTCAGAGATGGCAGATAACAGGAGTCGGCAGGCAGGCAGCCGAGGGATTGTCCAATGAAATAGATGCGCCAAGTAGATCAACTTTAACTTGCTCCAAAAACAATTCAATCACTCAACAAAGCCAAAGCGAAAGCGAACCAAGGAATGGCGCCTGGCAGAGGGGGAGGCTGCAGGAACGAGTGCAGTCGAGTGCCAGACTGTCAAATTATCTGGCAAATGTTTGTGGGGGGGAAAGGCCTCCGCCTCCGCCTCAGCCTCCGCCTGGGCCTGGGCCTGGGCAAATGAAGAATTTCCAAATGGCAAATGTAAATGTGGCAAACGGAGGCAGAGACGGAGGCTGCGGCAACTTCCACTTAGTTTTCCACTTCTGGGTGCACCTCTGGCTGGGGGCCGCCCTTCCACACCCTGCTGAACCCCTTTGGAGGATGTGTCTAATTGATGGCAACATTCTTATGCAATGCGCCTGGTTTCAGAGCTGTCTGTCTCTGTCTCTGTCGCTGTCGCTGTGTCAATAAAACTAACAGCTAGATAGCTGCCTCCACCCTGCACCCTGCACAGCCCACTGGCAAGAGCCAAACCAAAGTGAGACACAATAACAAATTAAATAAATATAAGAAGCTTTTAAGTTAATAGAAAATTCTATAATTGAATTTGCACAAACATCAGGCATCCTCTGACCCACAACCCGAAACAGAACCAGCAGCAGCAGCAGCAGGAGCAGCAGGAGCAGCAGCAGAACTCGAGCCAGGACACCCGGAGACTTACGTATTTAATCAGAAATGCAAGAAAAATAATAACCGAAGATGGAGCTGGAAATCGTTCAGAAATAACAGACACAAAGACACATTTTCACAGGGCCCTGTTCGTATTCAATTATTGATTACACTGGGGGGGAGGCTGAGCGCAAACTGACGAACATCAAATGCGGAATTATGCAAAATATAAATGAATATTTGTGTGCAATTTTAATTGGCTTTTCGCATTTCTTTCAGGTTTATTTGTTTATTTGTTAAATGTATTTAATCGGAAACTAAAGGGATGTGCTGCGGCTCAAAAGAAATTACAGGCAGAGAGAGAGGCAGAGAGAGAGGCAGAGGGAGACTTGCACTGCAGCTGATAATTATCAATTTAATTGGAGCGTCCTTTGTATTTTGAAATATTTTCGTAGTCTTTGCCTTGCAGTTAAAAGTTCGAATTACAATAAATTGAGCAGGCAAATGTATGCACATTTAAATGAATTAAGGAACCATTTAAGCTGCAGCAGAAACGGCAGCTTTTGGCTAGAATAATAAAAGCATTTGGCAGCTGGCAATGGAGCAATGGAGCAATGGCAAGTAGCTGAAAGACGGGCGTGCCACCACTTGACCCGCACAGACGACGGTCGGACGAGCAACTGTGCCTGTGACTGCGGCGGACCGCAAGTGTTAAAGTAAAAATAATAATAAGGATAACAGCAAATATCAGACGAGCAGTTTAGGGAACGTCGAGCTATTGACACAACACTTTGGATGATTACAGAAAAACATTTTGCGACTTGGGTGTTAAAGTTGAGAGCTGCTCGACACAAGCAGACAGAGAGAGACACAGAGACAGAGGCAGAGAGACAGGGAGACAGAGAGACAGACAGACAGACACATGTACGTAGTGGGAGCAGCCAAGTATCTGAGTATCTGAGTATCTTTGTGCTTGTCAGAACTGTCTTTGGGGGCGAGTGCGAATGCGAGTGCGTGAGGGTGAGGGAGAGGGTGTGGGTGTGGGTGTGTGCGTGTGGGTGTGTGCGTGTAAGAGAGTTCTGTGGCAAACACTTTTCAAGATTAAAACAAAAAGATTTAAGTGAATTATGTTAAAGTTATTTGCCTTGTGCCTGGTGCGACGCACGCACTCCGCGCCACACTCGACACTCGACACTCGCATAGTGCCATGGCCACAGATACGGATACACATGCTCCAGCTACCAGCTACCAGCTACAGCTGCAGATACGGATACGGATACCCACGGATACAGTAAGTGAGAGGCTGAAACTGAGCCTGAAACTGAGAATCGGCCAGAGGACAGAGCGCAGAGCACAGAGCGCAGAGCAGACCAAGACTGGCCATGTAATATAAATATGTGCATAGAAATAAATACGCACCAGCACATAGCTAGCTCTCAAGCCAGAGCCAGAGCCAGAGCCAGGGGCATGGGCAGGGGGCAGGGACAGGGGCAGGGCACAAATTCGTTTATTTATTTATACAGTGCGGAATACACAGAGCAATGTTTGCCTGCCGCTGCCTGCCTCCGCCTGCCTCTGCCTCTGCCTGCCTCTTCTGAGTTGAATCTTTGAGCTGCACGCCTGCACGAGTTTTTCCCTTTGCCAGCCACAGATTTATGTGAATACGCATGTTTATTGTCGAGTTTATTAGATTTGATTTACTGCACACACACAGCCACCTGCTAGTGAATAATTCTAGCAGCGAGAAAGAACTTTCACTTCGGCAACCGATAGATGGATAGATGGATGGATAGATGGATGGATAGATGGATACATGACAGGGCCCCGGCTGACGCCGACTTGCCGTTCGACCTGTTCCCAAATGATTGCATGTCATGGACTGCCACAGCCATCATCAGCATCACGCAATGCGGGTGAAATCTTTTAATTGCACTGTGCGCGCTTCGATCTTATAAGAGCGGACGTCTCCCTGGCCGGGGCAGACATTGTGCCGGGAGAGCTCGCAGCATGAAGATCCCTCAGAGTGGCCTGTGGCTGCTCATCGGCCTCGCAGCAGTGAGTGAAGCGCGACGAAGCGGTGAGTCGGGGCAGCACCCCTTGAACCCCCACACTCCATACTGAACAGCTCCTCTTTTCGGCACCCACAGCCTATCGACTGCCCCAACTGCAGGGACGCAGTGCTGGCTCCAGCTCCAGCTCCGCTGGCGCTGCTGCTGCTGCTGGTGCTGCTGTCCCGGCTGCAGAGAGTGTGGGCTCTGGTCGGGACTTGCTGAAGAAGTTCATGCTGCTGCGGGGCATGTTCCAGCAGCCGCCGAGCGACAATGTCATCGTGATCACGCAGCCCACATCGACGACCACGACCACCACGGGCACGCCCACGCCCACCACCACCACGACAACGACGACCACAACCACGACGAATAACTCCAGATCCCTGGATCTGGGCAGGCAGTTCGAAGAGGTGGCAGTCGTGGAGCTGCCAGCGCCCACAATGACAGGACTCGACGTCGAAGATGGCTTGGATCTGCCCCCGGATGAGGCACCTTCAGCCGGCACTCTGCCACAGCGCAGGCAGTCGACTGCCAAGGCACACAGGCAGAAGATCAAGCCAAAGAAGCAGCAGCAGCAGCAGCACCACCAGCAACCCCGCTCCAAGAAGGCCCATCATCATCGTCACGTCCACAAGTCCCTGCCGCAGTCCCATGCCCAGTCCCAGCCGCAGTCCCATTCCCAGTCCCATTCCCAGTCCAAGTCCCATTCCCAGCCCCGACAGAAGAAGAACAAGTCGCGGCGACAGCTGCAGAAGAAGAACCAGCAGCAGCAGCAGCAGCAGCAGCGGAACCCGAGCTCGGGCAACGAGCAGCGGCAGTCGGCGGTCACTTTCATTGAGCCCTACCACAAGGAGCACGCCCAGCCCCAGACAGCGCAGCCTGTCGCCGACTCGCGTCTGCAGCGCATCTGGCGACGCCTCCAGCTGACCAACTGAACAATGCCCCGACACTGCCCGGTACACACATACACACACATTTATATATACATACAGCTATTTTTTTTGCTAGCGTTAAGTGATGGAGCATCCAAAATATTTCAAATTATTCAGACCACAGCAACCAGCAATTAGCAGATTTAATGCTTGTCCCTGTCTGCAGATCTTTGCAATAAAAAGATGCAACTTTAAATGCATTTGGAATATGTTTTGTTTACTGTTAGATTGGGTTTAGTTGCAGCAAATATTTTGGCAGCTTTCTGCCAGAAAAGAATTTGTAACCTGCAGAATTTTGTGAGCTTTCTTTGAGTTAATTCCATGAAATGACGAGTGCGAAACAGGTTTCTGCTTGGGGGAACTTTTTGTACAGTTTACGCAGAATTTCGTAAGGCAGTTTGTTCCCCAAAAGCTGTGCAGAATTTAGTTAATTTGCCTATGAAGATATTTTTGTAGCGAAACTCCTTAGACAGTGAAACTTTCTTGGCAGAGTCCCCCATTGAAGGGTTCCATTTGAATGCATCTGTGACTATATTTTGATAAGGTGAACGAACTTCACCAAAAGTATTTCGCACTCGACTCAATCCCAGATAGATTCGCTGCAAAGCTGTGCCAAAGAGGCAAATAAAAGGGAATCGAATCTCTGGTTTGGGAGTTTGAGCAGTTTCAAATTTCACTTGGGCATATTTCATGGAACATTTCGGCAATTATATATATTCCTTTCGCATGTACTTATACTTTAAATATAATGTTGTTGAACCTCAAAGTTTTCGCGTCAAAAACAAAAACAGCGCACGCCGAGAAATCGCTTTGCTCCTTGGAGAAAACGGCTTGGATTAGGCCAAGTCAATGGCCCAGTGGTATATGTACCACATACATATGTACATACATATATATAAAGGGGGAAAAAGGCCAGACAAAATATGCCAACACGATATCCTGGCTGTGGCAAGTTCAAGGATGTTTGGCACGCCCATGAACTCGTGAGGCGGCGCGGAGCTGGAGCTGCAGCTGGACCCAGGCAGTCAATGGAAAGGAGTAAAATGGCACGGACCGCTTGTTCATTTGTCTGCCTTCGCGCCTTCCCCCTTCCTTCCTCTACAAATACATTCGCATGTATTTATTCCCTTTTTATGCGCTTTTTCAGTGTACGAAATTTGTGCAAACTGGCAAATTACGCATAGCAATAAAGCGAAAGAAAAGGACAGCCATCGGGGGAATTGAACCCGCGAATCTGCTGCTTGATTGGCTGCTGTGCGGCTCGGATCTGTCGGGTTAGCTGAAATTTATGTCTAGATCGAGCAGATACCGTGCGAGTCAAGCGGGCAGCGGCAGACCAAGAACTGGTTTCCATCGCATGCTTCGCTCTGATGAACCTTCTTGGGGCTAGAGGTCAGTCCAGCTCTGAAGCGAACTGGACAGACAAGATCTTTGCGACAGGTCGCATGACGGATCTCTCGCCCATCGCCCAGTTCTCGCGGCTCAGCAAGAGCCCCAAAAAGAGCTTGTGGCAACGAGAAAGCACACGGAAAAGACACAGAATGGCAAAAGAATAAAAAGAATGATTAGTGGGAGCCAAAAGAGACGCCAGCGAAACAATGTCGCAGCCAAAAGTGCCGCTCAAAAGTCATAATTATTTTTTATTTTTATTTTTGATTCCCTAACTGCGTTTGACTTTTAGCCGAACGCCAGCGGACTTAATTTACTCTCAGCTGGCAGCAGGAAGATTTTCTGGATGCCTCAACTCAGTTACAGACGCAGTCAATAAAATGATTTGCCGCTGTTGGAAAATAATACCGAGCTCATGGACGAGGAGAAATGAATAATAAATAAATGAATAAATGGGTAAATGGGTAAATAAATGTTGAATTGGCCAAAACAATTTATTTCGAGTATTGAGATATGGAAACGAGCTAAAATATAGTTGAAATTTTGCATTTGTTGTACGAGGCCGGACACATGTTTCCTGGAGAGCAGAGCTGCTTGATCCGTGTCCGTGTCCGTGTCCGGGTATGTGGCATGTGGCATGGGAACGGGAGGTCAGATGCAAAGAAGGTGCATAGAACAAAACTCACCTGGGGCCAGCCCACTTGGCTAGATCTGGTCGTAGATGGGAATCCTCCGAGTTAAATTTCAAATTTGAAGGAGAATTTCCTCTCCTGCTCTTTCGGCTCCTGCTTCTCCTGCGCCGCCAGGCGGCGCGTCCACTCGAGGCGCTCTCTGCGCCATTCCGCGACCTCCTTCTCGGGGGACCCTGCGGCGCTGCAGCTGGCACTGGCACTGGCACTGGCACTGGCAGGGACAGGGACGACTGTGCAGCACTTCTTCTGGGTGAGCGAGGCTGTGCTGTTCCGTCCTGCCGCTTCTGTGCGACTTCAGACTGTCAGTCGGTGAAGCCCCGCCCTGGCCAAGGATGGCCTCCGAGAGGTCCCTGCAATCGCCGATAGAATCGGCGGGTACAAGGCGCCCCATGGTCCCGGCTTCACTTTGCCAATCCTCCTGGCCATCTTCGAAGCTGAGAGCTGCGACTGCATCCACAAGTTCCTCTATCTCCGGGTCCTGGCAGCAGCTCGCAGTAGAGTCGGCATCAGTGTCCACTGGCTGGCACCCAGCAACATCGTCTCGATTGCCCACCAGGGTGCAGGATTGTCCCGCCGCAATCGAATCCTCCCAGTCGCTCAGGTCGCTCGGGTCACTTGAACGCCAGGCCCACAGCCGGCTGCGATCCAAACGTGCGCCCTTCGGGTTCTGTCGAGCCTTAAAAGCCATTGTGCTGGCCTTGAGTGCAGTTGGCAAGGATCGAAAGCAGGTGGGGAGACGTGTGGGAAGATTGCACGCGAAAATGCAAAGAGTAGAACACAAAAAAAAGGAAGAAATAAATTTTAAATATTTTAAATATTTCGAGATTTTTGTTTTCCGTTTTTCAGGAGATGTTTTCCGTTTGATGTGTTTTAGGTGAATGATTTTGTGCTGGGGAATCGAGTGACGCGAGGGCTGTGTGCCCCGACAGAGGCGGGCAAATGGTACTAGATCTCGGCTTTTTTCCTCTGTGTCTCTGACGAACGGACTGACGGGACGTGCGTTACGTTATAAACTCAGCTAACTGATATTCTGATCAATAATCAGTATGAGAATAAGTGTACATGAACTATCGATTCCGAAACGATTCATTCTGGCCGGGCTGCGAGGGCTCAGGCTGAGACTGCGACTGCGACTGCGACTGACTGGCTGAAAGGTGGGAGGGCCGCTGCCTCTCCTCTCCTCTCCACTCAGCAGATCGCACTGTCACCAGCACGCTGACACATCAGGGGCTGGGCTGCAGGGACAGGGAAGTTCCCTTTAAATTCAATCCAAAGTCATCTGAGTAAGTTCTCGACGGTTGGCCTCCTGCTTGAAGGCCACTGAATTCCGCCCTGCAGCCAGCAAACTACATTTAACACGAGTATCACAATTTAATTTACATTCGCATTCATTACCGAAAATATCGGGTGTCCCCCCTAGCCACCCACCTTCCAATTTTGGGATCAATTCTGTGCCTAAGCGAGGTCTCAAGTTTCCCACCAAAATCACAATCGATACGTTGAGCCGTCGTCATGGCTCCACAGAGTCATGTGCTCCCACCCACACCCACCCACACTCCCACCCCCAACCCCCCTCCTGCTCCATTTCTATTCTCGCTTTTGTATGCTTTTTGTGGTAAAACAGTGGGAAAAAAAGTAAACGAAGAGCGCTGGGGTGGAGTGGGGAAAAGGATATTGAAAAAGGCGCCGCACAGAAGAAACTTTTTTCATTTTTAGTTTGTCAAGTTGGCACAAAGGGCGGCGATGGCGATGGCGATGCCGATGCCGCTCAAGTTTCTCTGCCAAAAGCTTTCGGCACAGGAGGGGACAACTTAACATTTGCACGCTCAAAAAACGCCACCAAAAAGGAGCCCAGCAGCAAGGGGCGGGCGGGCCCCGTCGAGGCAAGTGCCAAAGTTTGTGCTTTGATGGGCGGGCAGGCAGTCTGAGGGACAGGCTGACAGGCGAAGCGCATCCGATCCCACAAAGTACACGTAGCTGCGCACAGTGATTATATTTTATTTGCCATTAGACACCACCACGCGTTAGGCAACATATTAAGATGCATATTAGGAGCCTAAACTTGTGACATTTTAGCCCGGGACCTGCTGGCCAGCAAGGCAAGACGACGAAAAGTGACACAGTGCTTGGACCCTTCCTCTGGACCCTTCCTCTGGACCCTTCCTCTGGGTAGCCACATCTGACTGCTGGTTATTTTACAATTAAAAGAAATACCTTAAATAAAATTAATCTAATGACTCACAAATATCTGACATAAAGTCGAAAAGATTGTAAAAATCAAATAAAATAAAATGACATGTGATCGGAGGCGCCCCTGTGGCACGGCGCACTGAGCGTATAATCACACAGAGATATCGCTTATGGATTCAATTCACGGAAAGTCAAAACACACCAACACACAACGCTCTGTAGTAGGCGTGGCAGGGCGGGCGCACATAGACAGGGGATACATGCGACAATAGTAAATTGTTATAAATTATGCACGAGTGCGACAAAAGTGAAAGACCCGGAAACGAGGCAATTCAAAGGGTTGTGGCGGCAGGGTGGTGGGGGAGGTATGCGGCAAGTGCGGTTTCACTTCGAGCACGAGGCAGCAGTGGGCGCTGTGGCCGTACAAAGGCAATTGTATAATTGCATTTTAATATGATGACTGCTGCAGTTTTACTGCCCGCAGCAGCATCAGCAATGCCGGCAATAGACGCAAGAAGTTGCAACTGCCACAAATCCGCAATAGGCAGAGAGAGACATGGAGAGAGCGAGAGAGAGCGCAGTGTAAGTGTGCACCGTATTCCTGTTGGACTAAATTTATTTTAAAGTGCAACAAAATAAATTAAAATTCCAATTCTAATTTTAATGCCTGAAATGCTTCAATGCTCGACTTAATGGGCAAGTGATTTTGTGCTGAGAGCAGATCACATCCCCCATGCCTAGCATTGGCAATGAGCCCACAAAAGCGTTTCCAAAGGATTGCATTTTCGCTGCACTGTGATCGTTCCTTTGCCTTGGGCTTTTTCTTATCCCAAAATGATTGCTAAACTACGGCCTTAAAGCTGGATAGACCTTCAGTCTCACATCGAACTTTGGTGCCGTGCGTAGGCATATGTATTTGCCTTGTGTGGGCATGACTGATGGCATAATAATAATGTGGAAATAGAACAAATTTCGAGCAATGAGGCAGGCGAACAAGCGATCAGGCGAGCGAGAGCGGCAGAGTGTGCAGAGGGCATGGGGTGGGCAGCCCAGCCTCATTGGCATTATAAATAGCAAGGTGTTTTAATTAAATGGCAATTGCCAGCCTACATAAATATGTACCTGCCCATGTATATAAATATGCAGTACATATGTTTTCATTTGGGTGTGTAGGTAGAGAAGCGAAGCCTAATGCATTCAGCATTTATTTATTATGCCAGTTCACTTTGGCTTATGGAATTGCCTTGCCAAGTGCCACAGACACACACACACACACACACACACACACACACACACACACACACACACACACACACACACACACATGCAGCGGGCTGTGTGTGTGTGAGCTGCACTCCCCTGCTCACTGGCAGCCATCTCTAAATTAATGCCTGCAATTAAAATGCTTAACACTCGTTGGCTTCCAACCCGATCTGCTCAGTTGGCTGGTCAATGTGCAGCCTGCCTCTTACAGTGTACAAGTGCTGCCGTCCACCCACCCACCCACGTCTATCTATGCATTCATATGCACATGTGTGTGTGT
The DNA here is from genome assembly GCA_018150885.1 of Drosophila tristis. Taxonomy (NCBI): domain Eukaryota; kingdom Metazoa; phylum Arthropoda; class Insecta; order Diptera; family Drosophilidae; genus Drosophila; species Drosophila tristis. Next base: position 1,427,111 of record JAECWT010000086.1, on the reverse strand, counting down.
GCTCTGCTGGGCAAAGTCCAGGCCCAGGCCCAGGCACAGGCACAGGCTGTCGACAGCTTGCGGCCATTGCAAGCAGCTGCTGCGGTGGCTTTTGCCTACCGAATGCATTTTGCAGGCCAGCAACCATCTTGCTGCAGTCCGTCCGTCCGTCCGTCCGCCGTCCGTTGCATTGTCTGCTGCAGCAGATGCTTTTGTTGCACTTTTTACTGTTCCTGTCTGCTCTGCACTGCCACAAAGCGACTCAAATCGAGCCCAAAGGTGCGGCTGTGAGGCTTCACTGTGCCAAGGCGGCTCGGGCTTGGGCTTGGGCTTGGGAATTACGAGTGATGCTGTTGATTATCATGCTGATGATGCATTGAAAATCCACACAGAGTCTCTCCACTTGCCACTTACCCCGCACCGCCACTGAAGCGAAAGCCAAACCACCGACTGACTGACATCGCTTCAAGTGGTGCTGCCACAGCCGGACAGCCAGGCAGCCGGACAGCCAGGCAGCCAGACAGCCAGACAACGACAACGACAACTGGCCAGATGCAATCATTTCCAGCACCATTACGAGAGACTCCAGTGCAAGTAAACAAACATCGAGGAGGCAGGCTTAAATGCTAAATCACTGCCACTGAAAATACTTTGAGCTGCTGACGAACGCCATGAATTAAGCAGCTCAAAATAGACAGCAGACGGCCTCAGCTTTTCCCCCCCACCACCCCAACTGATGGGCGTGTGTGCCCCAACTACGGGTATTCTGTATTCTATTTTAATGTTTGATCTTTACTATTTATCGTATGCACTGCTGGGTAACACGGGTGTGCAGGACTATTTAGTAGGCCTATGAATGATCACGACGATCGATTCTCATTCTGCACAGAGCTTTGGAATGAACTCTATGGACTGGCTCCATGGGCTGGGCTCTATGTGGGCTGGCTGGGCTCCTTTTTGGGCAGGCCGTGGACTCGAACAAAGGGGCAGGTTGCAATTTAATTACCGCTGCACAATGGGGCCCTGGGCCAGGCTGGCAGCAGAGGGCGAAGGGAACTGCCAGATGGACTCGTGGCTTTGGCTGCTGCTTTGAAATATGGCAGCATATTGCTAGGTGCCTTAGCTGCGCTGCCAGCCGCCAGACTACATCTGCCTCTGCCTCTGCCACTGCCAGTGCCACTGCCGCCCATCGCTCTGTCTCTGTTGGGGCGCTGGCAATCGGATGGCTGCAGCTGCAGCTGCTGTTGATGTTGTTTTCGCTGCAATTATTGTGGAAATAAAAGCAAATCGGATAAAAATTGCTACGCTCCCCCAGCGCCAAACAGTGCGCTGCTGTTGCTGTTGCTGTTGTTGATGTGGATGTTGCTGTTGCTGTGGCAACGTGAAAACCGCTCAGATTCTAACAAAAGATGCAACCGCTGGTAAGCTGCAACCGCACGGGCTTGTCCTGCATTCCGCCCCGCTGCCTCTCATCAGCGCCCAGGCCCCAGCCCCAGCCCCAGCCCACCCGTATGCCACTCCCTATTCATCAGCCGCTCCATGCTGCCACCAGCCAGCCAGTGCATCCGCTCGCCCAGCTATGACCATGCCCCACGCTTCGCTTAACTAATTAGAGCGTGTGAGAAAATGCGCAAAAAGTGTAGTCCAGCAGGCAGGGCTGGGCAGGGCAGGGCAGGGCGCTGAGTCCAGCGACACCTCTGCAGCTCGTTTGCCTGGGCCATTCAGTCGTACTGGCTACATCCATGCCCGCACCCAGTCCTCGCACTCCTCGTACTCCTCGCACTCCTCGTACTCCTCGCACTCCTCGTACTCCTCGCACTCCTCGCACTCCGTGGAATGTTGTTGCATTGCAAACAGATTCACCGTTGGAATTGTGTTTGAATTATGTATAATTAAATTTCAACATTATTCATGTTTCAAGGAGAAACTCAGCAGCTGCCCCGCCCCGCGCCCCATGGCTGTAGAAAGCCAAAGCGAGGCTAACGGTAGACAGTTGCGGCGGCAGGGGAGCGGCGGTCTGTCCACTGCCCCACCAGTCTTCCAGCTGGAGAGCATTTCAAAATCAGCAGCGCGCAAATAATTCGCGAGAGCATTCCTCTCGCCACTTTTTATGGCAATTGTAATTTTGTTAACCAATTCGAATTGGAAAAGATGCTCAGCAAATATTTCCATTCAATAAACCCATTAAAAGTAATTGGGAATTTACAATTATACATATCTAGGTGCTTATTTTAATATAGCATTTTTTTAAACTTTAATATAATTTTGCTTGGTACTTATTTTAATATCATTTTAGTTTGGAATTCTTGAGAAAACATTTATGGTTTATTTTACTTTATATTTTATTTTATATTATTGTGCGTTGCCAATCTACCAAATGTGTGTCAAAACCAATGATTGGATTTCCATTTCAGTTTCTGCTTGTCTTAATACAAATTGGTGGAATCAAAAGCCGCAGCTATTCACAAGCAAATATATAAATACGATCGAAACCAACTAAAACTGTAAGAATGCATTTTCTTTGTTAAGTGCGTAACATGTGCCTATGCATATTATATTTATGTATTAGCTTCCAAATGTTTTTAAAGAATATTTCCACTGAGAGTATTCACTGGGCATTTGAGTTCGTTCGGCTCCCTGGCAATTGTGCATTTTTGTGTTTTGTAACTCTTAATTTTCGCTTGACATTAATTCGTTTGTTTGTTTGTTTGTTGTTGTTGGTTGTGTTGGTGGTTTTTTTTTTGTTGCTCCGTTGTAGCCATTATTTGTAAAATTAATTAAAATTCAATGGCAAAAACGTTGAATGCATGCTTTTGGATTAAATCAGCCAGTGGGAGACCCGTCGTGGAGGAGCAGCGCGTTCCACATGCAAATTTCCGAGTGGACAATATTTATAGCCATAAATAAATAATTGCTCACAAATGGCTCGCACTGGCAATTGATTTACAAATACTATTAATACAAATTATTAGGCATCGTGATAGCGGCTCTTTGGGCACAGAATTTAATGGTTTCTTGTATTTTTTCCCACAGAACTATTACTCTTACACAACGAATCGTCCGAATGGGACTTGACTAAACATACTACTACTGGCCACTGGGCCTAGAGATCTTTGAGGCAGAGGTGTTGCAAAAAAAATTACTTAAATTCGATATCTGAATGGGTTACTGATATTTGGCTTAAGATTTAAGTGGAAAATTGGTACGAAAATAAATGAAGATATTCAGTGAGTCCGGTGAAAAAATAATCCAGCGGGTTCCGAGCCTTATTATATGATGATGATGCGCATATTATAGTGAGCCTTACCTAAGGCCATTTCGAATCGGATAACAGCAGAAACAATTCCTCTTTCACTGCAAGATAAAAATGGGAACTATATATCGGGTGCCTGCATCTGCATCTGCATCTGCTCTGTATTGGCCAACTTACGTTCGCGCAGCAACAAATCGTAGTTGGGTTCAGCCGCTTCTATATCGCTTCTGGATAGAAAAATCTTTGAAAAAGAACTGCAGCAGCTGTTGATTTTTCTTACGCATTGTCGGGCGGCTGGCAGTTTTTTCCGTCGCTGCACACGGCCCAGGTGGGCACGGCGAGCCCTTCTTCGTCTACTTCTTCCTTGAGCTTGTTTACAATATCAGTGGCCGCCTCGCAGACTGCTTCGGAACGCTCAGTCGGCTGGACCAGCTCCATCCCGGCACCAGCACGGTCGTCATTGGCGTTGGCCTGCATGTTGGGTGAGCGCCTGAGACCTGCATCCTCACAGGAGACTTCTTGACACTCCAGTCTTTTATACAAGTGCAAATTATAAACGCGAAGTGTTAGGTGTTGCTTGGGAACTGAGCTCTCGAATCAACTTACTGGTTGGGCACATTTGTCAGCTCCTCAACAGATTTCTCCTTGTTTATGGGCACCGATTCTGGTAGGCTTCTGGACGAATATAAATTGTAATGTTAGCTGCGCTGCTCTCTGCGTGGAATACAATTTACTCACGGAACACTCGCCACCGACACAATGCTGAAAAAATGGCCCCTTGTGGTACTCGGGAACCTATTTTTGATCTTGGACGTTTTTCCATTCCGAGCGGCGCTTCTTAAACGGTTTGGATAGCGTCAAGTAAGATAGGAGATCAGGGATCAGTCACTCACCTCTTGGCAACAGCAGGAGCAACACCAGGAGCAACAGCAGGAGCAACACCAGGAGCAGCTTGCAGCCTGTATACATTTGTATGCAAGATATTTTCATTAGTTTTTGTGTCGCTCCTTTTCGCAATAAGTTTACTCACTTCTTTCGTGGCTTATACAGACGCTTTGGAGTCGCAGTAGTCGGGGGCTTAGTTCTTCGGTGGGATGCGTACCCGATTAGTTTTGGATGACAGCAACAATAACAACAAAAAGGATAGGTTATTAATTGAACTATTAAACTCATTAACTGTGTACTCAACGCTGTCCCAGAGCTTGGTCGGGCGCCTGTTCTAATTGAATTCTACACAAAGGCTGCATGTAAACGTCTTTCCCTTTCGTACATCTGTGTGTAGACACGTGTGTCTTGTGCCTCTGGGCATTCCTTTCCCTTTTTTAAGGCACTTTAACCAGTAGTAAAGCCGCCAGTCGGTGCAGCCAAAGTAGTTTGTGCTTGCCGATCACTGCCCCAAGGCCACGAGCTTCACTGTGCCTGCTGGCACGTGATGCCGCCAACTACAACTTGTCCGCTTAACTAAATCGCAAAATATTCACTTACTTGATTGGGCGGCATAGCGTAGCCTTCACTTGCGCCACGGATGTGATGTTGAGCCTGCGGATGGACGAGATTAGTTCGGATTAGGCTGATTCTGATTCTGCTTGGTGCTTGGCCGAATTGTTTACATACAGTGTGCGATGCTTTTCCTTGTCGGCAGCACTCATCCGGTAATGGTACGACGGGGAGCTGCCACGAATCGGGGCGGGGATAAGTTAAGTTAAGTTAGCTGGGATTCAACTGCGACTAAATCGAGCATTCGCTTACCACTTGAACACCGAGAGTTCTCCTGGCTCCAGTGGCAGCAGCCAGCTAAGAACAGCAGCGGGCACAAAAGTCTTCATTATCTCTGGCCACTGATCTGCCCGATTGATTGCTACTCACCCTTCGATTGAGCTTTGTTGTGCCTTCTTTGAAACGGACATCGCGCTCCTATGATTAATTCCCAATTAGTTGTTGTAGTTGTTGTAGTTGTTGCAGCAGAGACCGACGTACGAAAAACAACACGGCGAGTCCGGAAAAGTAGAGCTGCCATTAAATGATCGACGCCAACACTGCCATAAAATATCGATGGCGTCTTCGGGTATCGAATCGATATTTTCTTGCTGCGAATATCGGGGCGGCGTATTAATTCAATTCAAATTGCCATTTAAGCATTATCCCAATTTGGGCGAATGCAAAATATATATTTTCGGAGCAGCTGCATTGGTGTGCGTGTGCGTGTGTGTGTGTGTGTGTGTGTTCTGTTGTCTGTGTGAATTTGGCAAATAAACTGTAATTGTAAATAAACATAAATTTCAAATTATTGCCCATACGCTTCGCATTACTTTAAACTTATTTATGTGCGACGTTTTTTGCCTCCGATTGCTTGTGTGCAGCAGCAGCATAATGGCTACAGACCTGCGATATGAATATTGTACGCTTTCGATATTTTATTTGCTCTCACACTCGCGCCATGTCTGTTACGAATGGGCATGGGAAGGGAATGTGAATGGGCATGGGCATGGGCATGGGAAGGGGACTGCAAGTCTGGCAGCGCAACGACGAAACGTGGAAGGCAGCACAAGCGGATAAGAAATGCGAGCGTGCGTGTATGTGTGTCTGTATTTCGTACACTTATTGTGCAGTGTGGCCACACTTTTTGCTGGGCATATGTGTGTGTGTGCTATGGAGACCGCTTGGTAACAGCCTTCGAATGTATTCCATTTAAATGCATTTTCTTTCATTAGCGCAGCGCATTGGAAATTCGCCATTTGCCGACTGCACTTTTTTGCTTATTTGCCCTGATCCAATTGTTTTTATTATTTGCTGTCAACGTTGCCCTCTGCCGCCGCCACCGCACAGACTGTCGGTCGTCTGGCGCTCAGAGTTCGTTGTTTTGTTTGGTTTTCATTTCACCACTTTGGCGGATATCATAAATTGGTTCGGCGGGCGACATTTCCCATGTGCAAAATTGAAATGTTTGTTTTGTTTGTTAAGCTCCGGGACACTGCCAGCAGCGGCATGCCCACAAGATGTACGCAAATGAAGAGGATGTGATGCCAGGAGGCAGGGCAAAAGTCGTCAATGCGGCAAGAGGCAACGCGAAGACTCCCAGAACTAAATTACGTACCTGCCAATATACCTTAAACCTCTTTGCAGCGGATGCTGGATGGTGAATTTAATTAGTTTTATAATGCATTGGCGGCGGTCACTTTTATTTATTTATTTCCTTTGCGCTCGTTTCTGTTTCTGTTGATGTTTTTGTCGATTCAATGCCTGCGCCTGCTGCCGCTTTGTTTTTGTCGACTTGCGGCGTTGCGTTCGGTGGGACGGGTCGGGTGGCAACCAATTTCACTCACCCGTCCACTTCGTTTTCCCCAAATTGACATAATGACCAAATAATTTTCCAGTTCGATGCGCCTTTATGGGCAGCAGCCAATATACATTGACAGCAGGAGCAACGGACGGCAAGGGACGGGCAGGAAAGGGTCTGGGCAGATACAGCGGCGTTGCGGAAATTTTCAATTTTCGCATACGTTTGACAAGCATCGAGTGACATCACATTTAATGCAAATGTTCAATTTCAAATGCTGTGGAAATTTATTACGACTGTCAACATTAATTTGCAAAATCCTATGCACACGAGTGGGGAAAAGCTGGGGGAAAGGGTGTGCCAATGGGCTGCCCAGCCCAGCCCAGTCCAGCCCGCACTCATGGCATACAGATATCGCGACAATTAATCAAGCAAATGAGGCAACTGAACAGAAATCTGGGGCCCAGGCCCAACAGGCTGAAAGGATAATTTGGCACATAAAAAGGGTGACCCAGGCCTACGGGTACGGGTTCGGGTTCGGGTCCAGGTCGAAACGAACCGTCTTCAAACCCATTGAAGGGTGTCGCCTAATGTCGTTGTCAAGTGACGACTGAGCAAAGTCCCATCCCCAAGCGGAGACATTTTTCTTTCTTTCTCGCTTTCTTTGCTTCGAGTTTGGCGTTGTCTTCTTGGGCTTTGCGTGCGATTCATCCGTTCAGTCAGTCACTGTTGCTCTCTGCGGAGTCAAGGGAGTTGCTGGCTGTGTCAAGGGGCAGAAGACGGCGGACAGGGGCCTTGGCAAAGAGTTCCATTTATCAATTGATTGACTAGATAATTGCCAGCAAAGTGAAAGATAAGCAAGCGACAGGGCTCGTCCCAGCAGTTACTAATGATCCACAGCCCTGGGGCTAATCAGCCAAGTTCCATTTTCCATTTGCCATTTGCCATTTGCCATTTTCCCGTTCCTTGCTTCCTGGCCTGCTCGGCTTTAACCACACGGCGCTGGGTCTGTTCGCACTGCAAAATTGGATCTTTAAAAAATTGAAAGCACTAGAGTTCAGCAGGTTTGACAAACGCCGGCCATAAAGCCATAAATGCCCAGCCATAAATTATGCTGCTATGGGCGTTGGGCGCTGATAGAAAGTGCGGGCGGGCAAGTGGGGGTCACGCCGCCCCGGTGGCATCCAGCGATTGCTGACATATGTGAAAATGCATTTTACTGTCACTCGAATGCTTGATGGGCGTCGCGCCCACATGTAGACTCGACAGCAGCCCTAGTTGGGCAGGCCTGCGCCTGAGCGCCCGAGAGCTGCGAGCTGCGAGCTGCGAGCGGCTAGCTGCGACTTCATTAGTTTGCCATATATTGTAGTTTGATGTGTGAACAGCACTGTGAAAGGGGTAATAACTCTAGATGGAGGGTACATGTATGTAGGAGCAGCAATTTATTTATTTCCAAATCGCAGCAGTGGAGCAAAAGTATTTCAGCATTGCTGGACTTTGCAGCGCGCAGTTGAATGACTATTTAGTGGCCTCCTCCTCTTGGTGTTTGTGTGTCAAACAATTGCAGAGCGCGTTTCTTGATATTTTGCTGGATTGTTTTATAGGTTAGGAGGCGGGTTGGGTGGCTGGGACTGGGACTGGGACTGGGGCCCACCCTGGATGTGCTTGACAATCATAGTGTCCGGCACAACTCCACCGAAAAAGTTATAAATACGCGCGTGATCTTCGCAAAACTGTTGATCCTTTGCGGCGATCTCCGCCGCAGAAAGCTTCGGAAATATTTGGGCCAACAGCTGCAGACGCAAGAGCTTCTCCGGGCTACTAGGCCCTCGGCCCAGCGACTGGAACAGCTCTGGGCAGCACTTGAAGATATAAACGAGCTGCAGCTCGGACACCTGCTCGTGCAATTGGGAGTTAGTAGTGCCGCGGATGCTTTGTTAATTTGCTTTTAGCTACTCACCGAAGCGGACATACTCATCTTGGTAATTATTTTCTGATTGCGAGCTCTGACTCGTAGGCCTCCCGGAAAAATTGTGACGCAATTGACAGTCATGCAGTGATGGGAACACGTACGATACATCTGGCGATAATGCATCGATAATGTCTACGGATTAAAATGCAACCCAGCGTAGCTTCCAGCGGAAATTAATGACACTGAACCGCAAGCTCCCAGACGAATAAAATTTTTAAAAATTTTGTTTGCTAAAATAAGCTTGGCTTAAATTAAAATTAAATTAAATTCTAACAAGTAAACGTCTGAGGATCGTTGCTAACATACAGGTAAGTAAGAAAAAAAAAAAAAATGTTTCCCTTGCCCTTGGACATGAGTTTTTAATTTAATTTAATTTTAATTTGATTTGTTTAATGCTTAATTAATAAAACCAAAATGTTTCCATTATTTAATTTAATTTTTTAAATTTTATTTTTTTGAATGCTTAATAAATAAACACAAAATGTTTCCTTTTTTTACATGTAGTTTTTAATTTAATTTAATTTAATTTTAAATTGATTTATTTAACTAATAATAAAAAACCATACATTTTAATTTTAATTTTATTTTTTATTAATGCTTAATAAATAAACCAATTCAATTTAATTTTAAATTTTTTTATTTAATTTAAAAAAATTAATTTAATTTAATTTTATTTTTTTTAATGCTTAATAAATAAACACAAAATGTTTCCTTGCCCTGGACATGAGTTTTTAATTTAATTTAATTTAATTTTAAATTGATTTATTTAAAACTGAATAAGTAAAAAAATATTTCCACCAACATGATTTTATGAATCAAATTTAATCATTTTATTTAATGCTAATAAATAAACACAAAATGTTTACCCCTCTTACCTTATTTTTAATTTAATTTAATTTTAATTTGATTTATTTTATGCTTAATTAATAAAAGCAAATTTTCATTATTTAATTTAATTTTTTTAATTTTATTTTTTGAATGCTTAATAAATAAACACAAAATGTTTCCCCTTGGACATGAGTTTTTAATTTAATTTAATTTAATTTAATTTTAAATTGATTTATTTAAAACTGAATAAGTAAAAAAAATATTTCCATGCCATTAGGCATGATTTTTGAATTGAATCAAATTTTAATTTCATTTTATTTAATGCTTAATAAATAAACACAAAATGTTTACTTGCCCTTGGACATGATTATTTAATTTAATTTAATTTTAATTTGATTTGTTGAATGCTTAATTAATAAAAAGCAAAAAGTTGCCATGCCCTTAGACATGTTTATTCAATTGAATCAAATTTTTATTTTATTTTATTTAATGCTTAAATAATAAAACCAAAATGTTTCCATTATTTAATTTATTTTTATTTATTTATTTATTTAATTTAATTTTTAATTTAATTTTTTAATTTTATTTTTTTGTAATGCTTTATTATTTGCTTCGCCTGGACACGATGCTCTCCACTACAAGTGGGCAGTCTGCGCTCCAAAAAATTGATTCACTTAGCATTCCCGTCAGGCCAGCGCTGTCCGGATAGCGACACCTTTCGCAGCAGGCAGCTCCTGGCTGCTGGCTGCTGGCTCCCGGCTCCCGGCTCGATCTCTCCGTGATTGAGTGCCGCGACACTGAGTAATCTATTTTGTGTGGGTGTGTGTGACACGTACACATACGCGTACGCGTACGTACACTACTCATGCCACGCTCTCCCACTCATGCAGCGGGGAGTGGGGAGTGCGGAGTCCCTGAGTCAGTCACTCTCTCTAACACACTAATAATGGCATATAAAGTCGCTCGCACACGTTTCCCGATGCTGGATGTTCTGTTGTTCTGTTCCGTTCCGTTCTGCCCGGTTCTGCTTTGCTCCTCTTTTTTCTCCTCCTTTTTGGACTCTTTTTGGCTGCTTTGTTTTTGGTGTTTTTACAACATGGCCAGCATAACAATGTCGCACCAAACGAAAAATTGCAAGTGGACACATGAATTATGTGCAGCACTCGAGTTAAACAACCGCCGGGCTAAGCCCCTGCAGCCCCGCCAGACCCGATATTCCCCCGCATGCCGCGAACACTCTCCTTTGCCGCCCCTCCAGCGACAGGCAAACAAAAAGCGGTGCCGGCTTCCTACTAAATGCACGAGTACTCGGAGCTCCCATCTCTTGTTGCGTTTTGGGCGGGTGGTGAGGTTGGGGCGGTTGGGGCGGGTCTCGTTGGATTTTTTATATACACATGTGCTCGGTTTTTGTTGGCTGCCCATTGGGGACGCGTTAGTGGTCCGTGGCCGGGTCCCGGTCTCGGTCTCGGTCCCGGATGTGGATGAGCCCGGGGTAAAAGAGAAGGCGAAGCAGCAGCAGCAGCAGCAGCAGCAGGACCAGAACAAGATGGAATGGGAGTGAAGTGAAGTACAATGTTGACTTCGCCTGGCTTTGGTTTTGTTTTGGAGGTCACACACACACACACACACACACACACAACAAGAATGAAGGAGTGGAGGAGCCACTGCCACTGCCACTGCCACTGCCATTTGGGAGTTGGGAGTTGGCTTTGCGGGTATTAAATTATACATCATTTTGCAACAAATGATGGTCGTTACGTTGCCCTATCCACAAAATAAAAGCCATACCCCAAGCCCGAACCCAAGCCCAAGCCCGGGCCTGAATCCGCACCCCAAACCCAAGCACACTGTGTCTGACCCCCCTCCGCTCCCTGCCGACAAACCCCAGACGGCCTTTGCCCAGACCTAACAATGGTTATACCCTAAAACAGAGCGGACACAAGAATGCCAGCGTGCAAAATGTCCTGGTGCCATGCGCAGTCATTACTCAGACCAGATATCGCCGCGGTCTCAAGCATAACTGCGGATCTGATTGAGGTGCCCTGCCCGCCCCAGCCAGCGAGTAAATATGCACTCTGTGCATTCATATATTCCCAACAGATGTCCCATTAGGCATTGAACCCTTGCAAAGGGCATCAGCAGTGCCTTCGACACGTTCGCCCCTCGGTTAATGATCCACAAAAGCGTATGGACAAAACTTTCAAACTGTGCTGCCCACCGAGCCAGCCAGTCAATTCCCAGGACCACCAGTTAATAAAACCAAAACAAAAAAAATAGCAAAGAAAAAAACCAAACAAAAAAGAGCCGAATCTCTGGCGGCGTTGCTGTGGATGTGGGGATGTGTGGATGGATGTCACTTTATTATTTTTAGAGCGGGCAGCGCTCTAAATGATTTAAGCTGCGACTGCAGGAAGGCATATAATCGATCTTAATTACATTTGTATGGCATGCCGGGCATCTGGCACGAGTGTGGGTGTGGGTGTGGGTGTGGGGGGTTCAATGTGCGGCGAACGAGCGTGTGACTACACACACGCACACACCCGCAGGCGCATACAGGCGGGCGCACAGCGCGCACACAGCTTGCACGACTTCCGTTAAGCGATTAAAGCATTATGGCATCATCTCCATTTCCTGTTCCTGCTTCGGCACCAGCACCAGCACCAGCTCCAGCTCCAGCCTCTCTTCCTGCACGAGCTCGACTGCCGTCGTCTTGGCAGTCGTTTCGTGATGAGCATTTTATGGCTGTGGCTCTGGCTCCGGCTCCGGCTTCGGCTCTGCGCATTGAATTGAATTGCTTTGAATTGCAATCGCTTAAAATGGTGGCACTCATTTACACATATGCATGTACACTGTGTGTGCCTGTGTGTGCCTGTGTGTGCGTGAGAGTACTACCAACACCCACACCCACACTTCGATTCGCACTTGGCCCCATTTTAATTATGAGCATTAAATGGCTCAGCAAATTAAAAACCAAATTTTTTGATTGCCCCACCGATGCGGCATTTTATTGATTTAATTTATTTGATTCACTCCAATCCGTTATATATATTATATACATATAAATGAAGGCTTTGTAGCTGGCACTCGGCATGCCCTTTTCCTGCTACCTTCCCTCGAAATACTTGAATAATATTTGCCGAGATGAGAGCACTTTGCTCCCCACTGAACTTAAATCCAGCAGGCCAACTCTAACCCAGGGAATAATTTCTACACATCGACCGCCCCAGCCCCAACGCCCCGAACTCTATTGGAATTTACATGGACACATTGTATGCGGATGCGGCTGCGGCTGCGGATGCGGATGCCGGACTCGCATCTTCTTCTTCGTGTGCATTGCAGGCGTGGGGGAGCCGCCACCCCATGGGTTTCATCATTCGGTTTGTTCCAGCTTATTGCAATTTGCCGCGCTGAATGTTTCATTTAAAGTCCACACTGCGGTTGTTGCTCCGCTCGTGTGGAGATGGTCATGGGCTTTGGCTTTGGCAGCGACATCCACGTCGGCTTCCCAGCCCACGCTCTCCTCGGTGTCCTTTTTGCTGGCCGTTGCTGGCTGCTCTCCACCAAACATAGCCGCATGCAATTGATTACAGCAACGAGAAATGAATGCACGGATAAATGAAGGAGCGAACAGCGGCACAGCGGCACAGTGGACCGTGCCGGACCGCACCACCCTCGGAGCTGCGTTGGATATTTTTGGAGGGAGGACGCTTCGAAATGAAATGAAATTGAAATAATGTGCACAGGTCCTACAGCTGCTTCAACGCCTGAATGAAATGCGCTGGTCGAGGCTTCCCCATGGCCCGGCGGGACGGCTCCTCCAGCGCCGAATGGAAGCTTCTTTTCAAGCAAAAACAATGCCATTTATTGAATACGATTCGTGTGGTGCCACATAAGAAATATTCTGAAAATGAACTTTGATTAGAAGCACAGCCATCCCACTGCCACTGCCACTTCCATTCGCCACTTGCTGCAAATACAATTGGGGCTTGGGGAATATGTTCGCCGGGCCAGGCATTGGAATGCTGCCTCGACGCTCGGCGCTGGCTGCTGGCTGCTGGGTGGCTCTTAATCGAATTTCAACGCGAAGCATTCAAACGTCTGCAAATTAGGCAGAAACACAAATGGATGTGTGCGGGGTAGGGTGGTGGAGAATTCAGGTTAAGTGGGTGGAGAGCGCAGCACAGGGAAGCAGCACAGGGAAGCGTCTTATCGCCAGCAAAGGGCCAGGCGAAACGCACACCAAAAGGCTAAGCAGACGAGGCAGCGAAGTCGGAAATACACTGCGAGAATACGCGAGGCAGCTCGGTGGCTGCTTCGCATTCCAATAAGCGGTGGGGCGAGCAGGTGGCAGCCTCCGGTTTGGTTTCCCCATTTCATCGCGCTCACCTTTCGCTGCCCCGCTTTCGCCTGCTGGTTCATTAGCCTCTCGCTGGGACTTGGAGAATTTCTAAAAATTAACGCCACTGCTTAGCGCTCCGAGAGGGAAATGCAAAAAAAAAGAAGGAAAATTCCTGAATCAGCGCCAAAAAAATATTTAAAAAATGGTAAATGGAGAAACCCAAGAAAAGGCAAACTGAGAGAGGGAAATATAACGCAAGACGATGAAGGTGCCAGGTGCCAGTTGGGTGGTGGCTGGTGGCTGGTGGGAAGAATCCTTGCCATGGCAGCAGAGAAGGAGCTTGAGCTGGTGCCAGTGCCAGTGGCAGTGGCAGTGCCACGATATAGGCTCTCACACCCTGAGCTCAATTCCAGCATAATTTGCCCCTTCCCCGCTTGGCTATATGTGTCATGAGCCATTTAAGCTCATTACGGGCATCAGTTTGGTGGGGGAAGAGGGCAGAAAAAATTATGCTCCGAGACTCTAAGTGCCACTGCCACTTGCACGATGAGGATGAGAACGAAAGACGTGGCGGAGCGGAGCGGGCAGGTCGCAGAAATGGTAAATTGTTATTTTTAAACGAATTTGTGCCGTGCAAGTTTTGCAAGCTGCAGGGAGGATCTTGGACTGGCTTCCAGGTGATACCGAACGGATCCTCCTTTTGGGCACACTCCTGTATGTACATGTACATATGTATGTATGTATGTACACATACATTCATGTTCATGTAAGCGGGAATAAGAAATGAAAATCCATAAAGCGCAGCAGCAGCAGCCATAACAGAAGAGAACAGAAAAGAACAGAAACGGAACGAAACGAAAAAGAATGAGCCAAAGAATGAGGCAAAGAAAAACGCGAAATGAATTTCACTTGAAATGTGAAAACATAAAAATTGTTTATGACTTCCGCTACGTTGCCTCCATCTGTCTGTCTGTCTGTCTGTGCCGCTGTCAGAGTGTGAATTTCTGCAAGAAAAAAAAAATATATAAAACGAAGACTGCTTATCAATTGGTGGCACTATCAAGGGAAACTTTCCTTTCCGTGGAAATTCTTCAAGTCTACGCCGTGAGTAAGTGAATCGCTTAAAGTTACATGGGGGCATGCCCCCGTTCGGCAGCAGATAATGAGCGGAAGAAGCTGCTGAATACGTGCAGAAGAGCAGCCAAACTGCATTTGCAGATATATAAGCATTAAAAAATATACAAAAATACCTCCAAAATAAATTTAAAAAAAAAGGAAACGCGAGCGTCATATTTCCTTTGGCGTTGGTCGCACTGAGCACGTTACGTGGCCTCGCTGTTAGCCCCAAACTCTGAGTATTCCGTATGTAAAGCCGGCAGCTGTCGCTACTTGATTTCCTTTTAAAATCTTCCATTTGCTTCTGGCAAATTTTAGCCAATTGATGAAGACGCTTAACCCTTTTCGGTAGCTGACTGAGGCAAATGAAACGTTTTCTGGCTCTGATTTCTGCACTGCCAGCTGCAGTTTGGTCGCATTGAAATGGCGCAGTCTGGAGCGGATGGGTTGAAGTCTGCGGGTGACCGCACACACCCGCGATACGGAACTGTGGCTCATTAAGTCAGTGCGTGTGCTGTGTGTGTGGTGTGTGTGTGGTGTGTGTGCTGTGTGTGTGTGTGTCTTGCGGCAATTTAAAACATAATGAAAACTAAATGAAAATGCGGCAACGGCCAGCCAGACTGCTGCTCATGCAGCAGCAGCCGTAAAGGAAGCACAATAAGATGAACGAAAAAAGAAATGCACAAAGGAATTTTTAAATATTTTGTGCCCCCAACGAACCGGAGACAACCAGGAGCCGGCAGCCAGCAGCCGCCAGCCAGCAACTATGCGGTCAAGGGGCACAGCTAACTAAGCATGCCACACACACACACACACAGAAATACATATATATATATACTGCCACTGTTGTAGCACTGCTGACTGTCTTCGCTTTCCATTCTTTATTTCCGCTTTTTTGCATTTGCGAAATGGCAACCGGAAATGAACTCTTTGGTTAAGTGTTTACAGGCAAGTGCCCGAGTGGGCTGGGCTGGGCTGCGCTGGGCTGGGCTGGGCTGGGCAGGCTTGGCATAGGTGTGTAATGGAGTGCACACTGCACACAGCACAGTCCACGATATTTAATTAATTAAACGCGCAAAGGTTACGCAGAAAAAGAGGCTGAGCAACGAGTCTGTCGCACTCCTCTCCCTACGTGCCACTATGCCAAATATTATCCGGTAAATTCCGTTCTACCCTAGACAGAAAATAATAATTTTCTTAAAATTAAATTAAGTATTATGCGCAATAAAATGTGCATCTAAATATTTAACGGCAGCCATTAAACGGATTGATTTCGTGCACGGAAATGTACATAAAAATCCATTTGCATTCTGCGCGCATTACGATCCATTGTATGTTTATGTACCCCCTGCAAAAGTGCACCAACCATAGCAGTTGCGCCCGTTTTCTAATAAAGCTGTTAAAAAAGCACAAAAAACAAAAAGAAAAATTGATACGTTTGCCCCGATAACAGAATTGGTAGATTTTTACGGATGCTGCGGGCAGTGGCTTTCAATGGAGTTCTTATCTGAAGGGGCCACACCGCCACACCGCCACACCGCCACACTGCCACACTGCCACACCAACACTCCCCACTGTAGTGTTCCTTGGCTTCATCAATTTTAATGTTGAAACATTTTTGTGGGGCTCTGTTGGGGGACCGTTTTTTTTTGGTTGTTGTTGGTTCGGTTATATGTTTGCATGTATTTTTATTGGAAAACAAATCAATTTAGTTAATGGCTGGCCGGAGAGGGGGGCCGCGGCCGGTGAGATTGCAGTTTCGGTGGGCTGCTTGGGAATATGGCGAATGGCGAATGGTGAATGGTGAATGGCACTTGGAAGGATAGTAAATCAATGACAGTGGGCGCAGAAAGCCAAACAAAACAGCAGCGGCAGCAGCAGGAGCGGCAGTGGCAGCAGCAGCAGCAGCGGCGCTGAATCCAAATGGGGTCGACACTGGCTGGCCAATGCATTGGCATTTCTCTGCTTGCTCTCACCCGCTCTCCCGCTCTCTCCCGCTCTCTCTTCCTCCCACTCTCGCATATTTTTGCATTCGATTTTCTGTGTGTGCTTTTCTATGGGTTTGGCATATTTTTGGTGCATTATATTTATATTGCATTTACTACTATATAGAATTTCACTATTCGCTGTCGCTGCGCCCCCACAGAGATAAAACAAATAGATATAGAAATGGATAAACTTGTTTGTGACACACACACACTGGCAGTCAGGGGGCGGTGACTCACGGCGCTATGTGGTTGCCTCTATACGTTATTTATGCATGGTAATATTTTGCTTTTGACTGTATAATACTCGCATGTACATAGCCTCATCGATAGCTAGATATTTGTATATACATACATATATATATACCTAATATATATGCATATGTATATGTATATTTTATGGCTTATGTGAAGCGACGTTGATGTTCCATCTGTTTTTGTATTTTCAGCATAATGAATTGAATTTGAGCAAACTTTATTTATGCCAAACACAAACAGGGAGCATTTCAGTTCGCATTTCAGTTCGCATTTCAGTTCGCATTTATTTCGCCGTCTCCGTAGACAAGCAAAGCGATGAGCCACACTGGCCTGGCGGAAAGCGCTGACTGACAGCTACATGTACGTATATTTATGTGGAGAAAATGAACGCCAAAGCAGCGTGGAATTTCGCAGTGGCAGAAATACCTTCAGCCACAGAGCTCGAAGCAGAAAGCGAGGGGGAGAGATCCAGTCCTAGATTAGTTCAGCTTGACAAACTGTGCGAACCCAAACAGCTTCCTGATCCTTTCACACTGCTGCCCCTCATGCGGCTATTAATGCAGCAAAATTCACCTCTCATTTAACCAATTTTTGCCCTGCGCAGCTGCTTTTTTGCAGGATCTGATACTCATTTTGTTTGCTCAGTTGAGCGTTTTTCCCTTGACAGTCCCTCGAGTGCTTGGCGCGGCCCGGCAACAGCTTCCTCCTACAATCTCCCCCCCAGCACCCGTTGCTAATGCAGTTCTTGAGTCCACACATGCCGGTGTTAGTAAATTCTCCGCCGGGTTTCAAACATATGCGCATACAGCCCGCCCCCCGCCCCCGCCCCCCACAAGCGGGGCTGGGAAGAAGCCATCCAAGTTCGTGGGGCGCGGGATGTACCACTTAACCCTCCCGGGCTATAAAACTTAATATGTTTTGTATTTAAATTTATGAAAAAGCAAGCGGAAACAATGGAAGTGCAAGTCCCGGGCTGGTGGCCTGTGTGGAGGGGCGCGCAACAGCGGAGCGGGCGGGTGGGTAGCGGCCAAAGGAGCGGGCCGCGGGTATGAGGGGGGCATAAGGAAACAGGATTAATGGCTGCTTAAGCCGCCGACATGCGCATAATTGTCGCTAGCGTCATGCCTTTGCCAGCTTTCACTTGCTCTTTTTCCAGGATCTCCATTCCTGCAGCTTTGGTCAGGCTCGTGTCAACCGTGGGCCAGAAATTATGTGCCACAAAGAACTGAGTAGCATGAGCATTTTATGAGCAATTTATGTGGAAGAAAATATTGGAATTTGAAGTGTCTGCTACTTTTGCAACTGAATAAACCAAAATTGTATAATTAATTAAATAAATAAATAATTAAAGTCTTTCCAAATAAATCTAAATATTTTTTGTTTTTTTATAAGTTTTGTGTTTGTAATTCCATGCCAGAGAAAACCAATTTGCATTTAGAAATCAGACACCCAGTGCCCGTTCCAATTTTGCTGCCATCGCTGACTACTGTGCGCTGGTAATGGGGATAACATTTTGGGCGGGCCACAGGGCGTATGCGTAATAATAATTACAGGGCGCGCTGCCGCAGTTCAGGCAGTTATATTTATTAAAGGCTTTAAATTGTCCTGTACGCTGTAATACATATTTATATATTAGCGCACGAGTATTTGCACTTGTTCGCTCTCTTTTATGGCGTTGTTATAAGCATGTGGCGCATCACCTGTCCAGGAGGACAGCGGAGGGACTGCGGGACTGCGGGACTGGGGGGGACTGACTACATAAGTAACGACAATGGCTGACAACGATTGCTAATGCAAAATACGCACCACAGAACGAGGGAGGCAGCATTCCCCTTAAATAATCTGCACTCCATGCGAGCCGATGCTGCCGCTCCTGCTGCTGCTGCTCCTGCGGTTGCCAATAAAAAATATGGGCTCAACAGGATTAATACATTATTTCCGGTTGGGTCTTGATGCAGATGGAGATGGAGATGGCGAGCTGAAGCCACATAGGAAGCCACATACACATATGGTGGAACGGGAACTGGTTGGACTGCCATGCGGTGTCGTTCCTGTTGTTCTTTTGCGCTTTTATGATTATTGTAGTGGCATCGTCCTCGTCCTCGCAGCACAGTGGAAGCAGAGCAGGCAGAGCAGGCACTTATGCTTATGTTTTTTGGCTCTTGTGGAGCTCTGTTCCTGCCCCACCACTTCACTCCACACTCCACTCACCCACACCCACACCACTATCCTGTTTTCTGCTCTCCACATCGCTTCACTCCACTCCGCTGTCGAGTGCACTTTGCTGTTTCATTTCAACTATATTTGCTCACCATATTTGTATACAAATTCTTTTTTCTCTTCCATTTTGGGCACTCTTCTCCGCTGTTTCTAGTACGAATATTTCCCAGAAAGGATATGCCCAGGCCATCCGCTGGTCGAGCTCTGCCACTTCACAAAGATACTTACACACACACACAGGCAGATCAAGTGCTCAAAAAGTGCATACATATTAATTTGATGTTTTAGTCATCTGAAGTAGAAGTTGAGGCAGTTGGCAGTGGCCAACTGTGGCCCTGTGCTAGCGGGCGGTGGAGGGTCGCAACAATGCGAAATACAAAAATGTTGAGACCTCCTTTCGCAGGCAATTTGTCAAAATCATACGGCCAGGGCTCTATGTACCAGAACCACACACACAGTTTTCAGATCAGTTAATCCCCCCCATAAGCAGCGTCTGACATTTGAACTTGTGCGGCTTGCTGTCGGCTATCTGTGTGCAAGCAAAATGATTACAAAAATGCCTACAAGATGCGGCAAAATGAGGGAAAGAGCTTGCCATCCAGTGGAATTATTTAACTTGAATGCAAGTTGTATTTAATAAGATGTATTTACAGAATTATTTCCGCAAATTAAATTGGCACGGAACAGAAACTGGCATATAAAAAATGGGATCTGCAAGAAGCCCAAACCCTGCATGGACTCGCAATAGTATTTAATTAATTGTATATTATATTATAATATATATTATATTTATATATATATTATATTTATATATATATTATATTTATATATATATTATATTTATATATATTTATATTATTTTTATATTATATTTTTATTTAATTATGCTTGTGGAAAACAGACTTCCCTTGAGCTCAGTTGCACGATCATTTCAATGGGCTGTGTCCCAAAAACGGAGACACCCCCATATAGTTACCATATATCCATTTGTTGATGTGAATAATTTAGCTGGGACTTGTTTCAATTAGCCGTATTGCTGGCCACGAAGGGAAGGATGCTATGCTGCCCATCCGCAGCTCTGCAGCTAATTGTTCGCTTATTTGTTTAAAAATGAAATTGAAATCGCGCAGAAAAGAAACCTAAAACTCGCTAAAACGACAAAATAAATTAAATGAAAATTTCGCGTGAAAAGCTTTTGTCTCAATCTTTTGGCTCCCCCACTCTCTCTCTCCCCCACTCTCTCTCTCTCTCGCTCGCTTGCTCCACGACTGGGCGGCTGTCTCGTCGCTGTTCTGTTCCTCGTGATTTCCTCGTGGCCCAGCGCAGTCTTTGGCTATTCATTCGCTTGGCCTTTATAATAAAACAATAAACTGTAACAATAGCAATTAAAAATCGCTGAAAGCGGATGTCCTGATAAGGACCCTGAAACAGGCAGGGATCCGGCGCAGCTCTGGCCACGCTTCATCTGGATGACCCTCGTCCTTGCCGCTGTCCTGTCCCATTGTTGTAATTATGCATTATGCTTTTGATTTGGCCATAGCCCTCGACCAGCATCAGTCCAGAACCAGAACCAGAACCAGACCCAGACCCAGCCTCCGTCTACGTCTCTGTCCTGTCGCTTTGAGAATTCAGTTTTTGTTTATTTTCATCCTTTTGTCAGTTTCTTGCAGCTTTGTTTTTTTGTTGTATTTTGTACTTCTCCGTTTCGGCGTACTGCTTAGCCAGCGGAGAAAGGATCAGCCTCAGCCCGAATGTGCCACTGTCCCTTTTTCGGCTGCTGTCCCAGTCGCCGACATCGCCAAGGAGCGACATTGACGAGCGACAGACGCAGCATTCCGACACTTTGTTGTCCGTCTTCCACTATGAAAGTTTCGCCCAAGCAAACTCCACTCCAAGGAGGCGTCCCAACTGCTGCCACCTGTCACCTGTTTTGTGTGCTTGCTCCCCGACACAGTCCCAGAAATCGCCCAAAGCTGCTCCCTCGCTCCAAGGAAGCGATTGGCCGTGCAAAAATGGAGTGTAGTGTCCTATTGCCACAGAGTATGCACAGATGATAATTAGTGCAGTGTATTGTTACATTTAATTGTGCTGTGCGGCTGTTCAGCTGTTCGGGCTGTTCGGGCTGTGCAAATGAATGAATTATTCGCTTACAAAAATAATTACTATTATTTACGGTCTCTGGTTGCAGCATTTTAATTAAATATCAATTTGAGTTCTTCTGCAACTTGTTTGTGTGTGCATTAAGTTAGCTGCAACGTTCGAATCAGTTATGGATTCGTATTACCAAAGCAGCAGCAGCAGCAGCAGCCAGTGCAGCAGCCCAATCAAAAAGGCCAAAATACAATTTGCTTCTATAAATCAAAATCGGAGGCCCAGTTGGGCAGTTGCATGCGAGCGAGTATCGATGGGCAGGGCAGTAGGAGATGGGATACAGAGGCGGAAAGAGACATAGACAGGGGCAGAGACAGAGACATACATCCTCGAAGCAAGAAGCAAGAAGAACCACAATCGCAGTGCAGTCAATCAAATCAAGGCAATCATGTTGCAGTCGGCGGCGGCCCTCATACAGATAGATCCTTGTCGATGTCCCAATGCCTCTGCTTATGGCACTGGCTCTGGCTTTGCCTCTGCCTCTGGCTTTGCCTCTGCCTCTGGCTTTGCCCCTGCCTCTGGCTTTGCCTCTGCCTCTGCCTCTGCCTCTGGCTTTGCCCCTGCTCCTGGCTCTGCCTCTGCCTCTGCCCCTACCTCTGCCTCTGGCTCTGCCTATCCATCTGTCTATCCAACCAGCCAACGAACTCAACTCTCTGGCCATGTCTGTCCAGGTATTTTGTTTATAATAATGCCCAGCAGTGTGTTAAACAATTACATTAGGCAACGCAGGAAATGTGCGGCTGCTGGGGGAAGTGGAGAGGAGTGGGCGCCGTTCTGTTCTGTTCTGGTTTGGGCTGGCATGCCACAGCAATATGGCAATCTAATTGACAGTTATGAAGATTGTCAAACATACAATTATAACACTCCAACTATCAATGGCCAAACATCGATTTGTCCCAGCCATCCAGCCATCCAGCCAGCCATCCATCTCCCGGCCCTCCAGCCTCGTCGTACATGCTGGGTAAGTGCCCACGCTGTCTCTGAGGTGGGTCTGGGAGTGTGGCCCGCCCACAATAGCCAGCCGCATGCATTTGTTAAATTATTGACTCAGCAGTTGGTCGGGGTTGAGTAGCTGCCCGCATTTGCTTGAGCGTACGAGCACCGAGTATCCACACAGCCCCCTCGTCGTGAGCCTTTCCTCTTGCCACTCACACACTTACCGAGTGGGGGGTGGTCGAGTGGGTGGTCTCTTGGAATTATTAACATGTTAATCCAAATGTAATGAGCGTAAGGATAACTCATTGTGATGCCTTGTTTATGGACAGTTCTACATATATATGAGAATGCTCGCACTCGCACTCGCACGGGCATGTAGGAGGCCCACACAGACACGGGGGGGCATTCGATTGGACACACACATGCCTCGAAGTCGTATGAATTGCAAATATATTCGATTGATATTATGCTAATTTAATTGGGAGCCAGTTGAAATAATAATAATTAAAAACAGAATATTAAGACAGGCTTCGCAGGCGGTCCCCGCTCCATCTACTGCTGCCCAAATAGATCATTATATTTCAGCTATATATATATACGTGATATGTGCACTTGTTGCTCGCAAATCATTGCGCCTCTCAATAATAATTTAAACAAATTATTATTATTAACGAAGAATGTTCTTAGATTAGATTAGAGCATTGCCTTAAGGCACTTGATTGATGTATTTAATTATGCTGTGTGGCTGATTTTTGTTCGTTGGCATATAAACATACAAAAATAATCATTTTTTATGGTGTCTGCTTTAAAAGGCTCAAAAGTTTCCGAAAAATGGCTCATTGGCACACAAACGCGCTGCAGCACAACCAATTAACAATATTTTCAGAAACTAAACTCAATTAATAAATCAATCATAGCAAAATGCTCAGGCACAAGTCATGGGAAAGCAGCTGCTCTAAACCTGCTCTGCTGCTGGAACGAGCAATCTATTTGAATTTGAATTTGAATTGACTTAAACCAGAAGTCTGGCCACTCTAAGCGATATTTTTCGAAACGGATCAGGGTTGCTCTGCACAATAATCAACGTCAGGCGACGCCATCTTGGTAGTTCCTTTTGTTGTTGTTGCCAGTTGCCGAATCGTTGTCGGGTTCCAGTAAAAATCTTTAATCTTTAATTTTCCAAACCAAAGCAGGCCATCCAGCCACTGGCACCTGATAGTTCGGCCCGTCAGCAGGCAACACCCGATCCCCGCACAATATTTAGTGAAAAAGTGAATCGGGCATTGAAACTATTTGCAATTTTGGGCATTTGCAATTGCTCGCAGGCCAGCGACAGTCGAGAACGTTCCGAGAGTCTCCGCAGAGTAAGTCCCCCGAAGTTATGGCAATTGTTTTATCCACTCATCATCTCCCCTGGTGCAAAGGTGCAAGGGTGCAAGGGTGCAACAACTGGAAGCGAAATGTCGAACCACTGGGCCATAAACTGCGATGGCTGCAACACTGACACGATCGCTCGCTACCGCTACAAGTGCCTGAAGTGCGAGGACTACGACCTGTGTCAGAGCTGCTACGACGCCAAGGTGGTGACTCTGCAGCACCAGGCGGGGCATCCGATGCAGTGCCTGCTGGACGACGAGGCCAAGGAGCTGCACTTTGCCGGGGAGCCAATGCCCGTGCTGAGCGCCGACAGCTTCACTTGCCCCGTCTGCGGCGCCATGGGCCACTCGGACGTCGAGCTGGCGAAGCATGTGGACGACGAGCACCGCGACGATGGCGGCCTGGTCTTCTGTCCGCTGTGCGTGGCCGTGCCCGGGGCTCATCCCGAACGCTTGAACATTGGGAAGCACGTTCGCGCTCGCCATCTGGGCCTGGCTGGGCCAGGCATTCTGCGTGCCTCTGCACTGGACAGTGCTGTCCGCTCCGAACGTGAGCCGTCTGAGATCGGGACCGAGGAGTCGGACCTCGATATTTCCGGCGGCTTCGCCTGGCCTCCTCTCCCGCAGCCCGTGATGGATCCTTTGTCGCTTGACGCACCGTTCAGATACCGTACCCACCGCACCCACCGTTCTGAGGCGGTGGGTCCGCGCTCCTCATCCCCGGCAACGGAGCGCCAGCAGGTGCGCTTCTCTGCGGAGCCCGATGAAAGCATTCCCGATGGGAATGCCTGAAAGGCCTTCTGCCCCCTACGCTTAAAATTTACGTATACACTAGTTTTTTTTTGTTGATGGAGAGAGAGATGCACAGAGACTGCATCCCCACATCCAAACATACCTACAACTGGAAATGGATTTACAATATTCGAGCATAAGCATTTTCCCCCCCCACACACACACACACACATACGTATGCCAATGTATTGCGCGCCACGAAATTTGTTCATAGTTTTTCGCTCAATTCGAATGCCTCTTTTTGGGACATTTTTGTTGCTGCACACACGAGAAGTTACACTGAAATGTCTTGCCCCACACACAGCATATTATTACACTGCGACACCGACTCACACAATCAGTCAACCACAGATGAAGGGTATGCCCCCATTTAGAATACACGAAACGGCTCGCGTGGAAAAGAAAATAAAGCGCTTAGAGGAAATGTATGAAGAGGTGTTTCTGGGACTGAAATCTGTTCGCAAGCAGAGGATACTATTTTTTGGATTTGTATGAATTTTTGGACTCTGCCAGTCTGTGCCGGCGGGCAGCAAATTATTCAGCCTTCTGTCCCTCTGCCCTACGCATTGCATTACATGAGTAACGCGGGGAACCGACTCGTGCAGCACTTGGAGCCCGCTTCAGACACTTCCACATCGAATTGAATTAATGCGGCATGCATATATATCGCAAAATCATAGCTCAGACACAGCTAAGAGCAGGCAGCAGGATAATTAGGGGCAGAGGGAATGCGTCGAGCATTGATTCGGCGATGCTCGTGAGCTGCCCCTCACCTGCTGCGCCTAGACGTTCTTTTGGGCTGCCCAGCAATACGCACGGCGCATATGTGTGTGTGTGTGTGTGGGGGGGAATGTGTTCAATCTGGCTCTGCTCATCAATGTCAAGATAAATCCTGCCTGCAGCTATTCCATCACCTCCTAAATAGCCCCATGCCAGCCGCTTTTGTTCACACATCAAATTAGTTCAATTTGCGGCTGGCCCAAGTCGCTTGTCTCAGTCGCAGTCGCAGTCTCTGTGTGCGTGTGCTGGCTATCTATTGATTATTGGTCATATCGGTAGACAAACATTCAGCTGTAAGTGGCAGTGGCAGGGCGGTAATCTGGGGCATTATGTCCACCTCGAAAAAGAGGCAAAAACTAACCGAAAGCAATGCAAACATAATGAACTTATCAACACACACACACACACAGAAAAACAACTCGAACAATTTTCATTTGATTTGATTTTGATTGCGTTTTATATTAATGCCAAAAACACACACAAACCATATCGCCCCTTCCCTTGCCGACCCTTCCATACATCCATCCCAGCCAGAGCAATTTTTTCACTCGGTCACATTTTGTTTGGTGCTGATTGGCAGCTTCCCCGAAACAACAACACAACTGTTTCTGTTTCAGTTTCAGCCAAAAATGGAAGAAGCATTCGCCACTCGCCATGAGGAGCGATGTCAAAGCGAGGATATACGCGCATATAGTGGTTACGGGTTACGGGCTACGGGCTACGGGTTTGAGGATATTTGGCATGGTTTTTGCATGCTGTAAACACATCTCTGTTTGGGGGCAAAAAGTTATGAAAACCTTGTCATGGTGGCATCCATCAGGCGACACAATAGCGCCCCCCCTAGTCCGCCCCACACACACCAACAAAAACAAAAAACGGAAAGCGGCCCCACAACAACAAAACAAGTTTGAGCGATTTACTTGTTTTCTATATTTTTGGCATTTTGAATACCCAAACGACTTGATTGATTGGACGAGGCGGCAAAAAGCTAGATTTATGTGGAATATTAAGAAAATTCCTTGGCTTGGCTTGGCTTTTGCTTTGTTTTGTTTTGTTTTGTTTTTTTCCGTTGATTGTAATTAAGTGTTTAAGCGGCATGCTGTGCACAAAGTGGCGGCAGAATACAGCAGAATGAAAAGTCATTGAAAAACCCAAAATAAATGTATATTTTCGAAATTTTTAAAGCAATCTGAAAACAAAGATTTGATGATTGAAAATTGCATTTTTAAGCATTAATTAAATGTTAAGTATTAAATCTCTGCATAACAAGCGCATAAAATCTGATAATTGGCATGCAAGAGAGCCGGGTAGAGGCGGAAATTTTAATTCCATTAAGCAATGCCAATACTCTTTCGAATAGTTAATAATGGCACAGAAATTCATCAATAAAAGCGCCAAAATTGCGATACATTTCGGCATGGGAAATGTGGCAGCCAGAGGAACAAACACAGTAATGGAAACACAGAAGGGAGCCCGCATTGTACATACATTTTGATATTTGCTCAAATTCCATTTGGCCAGAAACAACAATTGGAGCTGCGAATGGTCTGGCACAGGGGGAATGATGATGATGGCAGTGATGGCCAATCGACGACATGGCCAGAGCCACAGCTAGAGTTAGAGGTAGAGGTAGAGGGTGGTGGTGGGTAGAATGACCGAAATTAAAAATCAAATGTGAAGTGGCCAGACCAGGACAGAGACAAAGATGGACATGTGTGTGGGTGACAAGAGCTGGGATGAAGCGATGAGATGAGATGAGATGAAAGTGGAATGAAGATATATGCTCGTATGAGTGATGGGTGGGGGCGGTGGCGGTGGCGGGGGGGCACGTTGCAGCAAGTGACCTGGAAGATATATAAAATAAATCGAAAGCAGATTGCAAAAATCAAAGTCACCAACAATCAACGCCATCAGCAGCAGCCAGCTAAGCCATCCAAGACAACGAACGGGCGAGTGTGCGGGAATGTGCGGCAATGTGGGGTAATGCCGGATATGGGGCAGCCAGCCAGGAGCAGCTAAGCAGATAAAAAAGATACAACAGATAAATAGACACTCTGATAGATAGATGATGGACAGTTGGCTAGACGCGGCCCTGACTCGGGTTGGCTGGCTGGCAGCTGCGGCGACGAGCTGTACGAACAGCATGGCCGAGCAGGGGCAGGATTCCAGGGTCATAGAAATGTTCCGCTTAAAGCTGAATGAACGAGTCAGTGTCAGTGCCAAGCGCCCATCAATCTGAAGGCTTGAACTTCAAGTCTCTGATGGCCATTGATGGCCACATTTTATTGTGAGCGAGCGAAATGTAACAGCAATAGCAATGGCAGTGCCTGAAATTATTATGCACTGGTTTGGCTCGTCACTGGGAATAATGCTTCGATCTTGAGGCAAGGTTTTTTTGTTGTTGTTCCATTTGGCTGCTGATTCTGCTGCTTAAATCAACGCCGAGCATTCGCTGGCTTCTCATAATCCTAATTGGTTATGTTTCTGATTATTTAAGTAGCCTGCGAGGGGAGCCTTGAAACTGTTGCCACGAAGGTTACTTATGCATTCATTTTCGCTCACTTCTCGTATGTTTTCCTGATTAACTCGACTGGCATCTCATCAACGCTCCACGGTTCACACAAGCCACAGGATTACACACCAACCAGGGGATGGGGGCTGTGGTAGGGGCTGGGGGCTGGGGGCAGTGGCAGTGGCAGTGGCAGCATGTGCTGCATCGCACAGCATGCCACCAACAGCAGCAGCAACAACAACAAGGAGCAAGAGCAAGAGAGGAAAGCTGCGAGAAGCTTTGGGCTACTGTTGGCATACTTAAAGTTCATAAAAAAGTCAAATTAATTCAAATTGCACTGCACACACAGATACGTACGTACACAGCCACGGTGCAGGGGATAAAGTGGGTGGCAGGGGCAAGGAGTGGGGAGAGAGAAGAGGAGAGGAGCGCAGAAGGGTACTTAACGCAGTGCTCAGCACTATGCAACGCTCTCAGTTGTTGTTGGCGCTTAACTTATTTCATTAGCTCCTAAATGTATGCAATTTGACATTTTTTAAATTTAACTTTCTCTCTTTTTCCCTCTCCCCCCCACACCTACACACACACACACAAATACACACACAAATACACACACAAATACACTAATGCATAAGCACACACAGAGCCACGTGCAGCATCGAGGTGAAGATGTGTTTGCGTGTGTGGCAAGGCCACAAGCAAAACTTTTTGGCTGCCCTAATGGGTGGGCGAGGATTATTCACATTTTCGCAGATTATGCATACGCATAAGCAGTACACAGTACACAGTACTCACATACTCGCATACGTATACGTAATTTTCCTTTTCCGGCTGCAAACTTATTCATTAGGGCAGCAAAGGATTAAATTTACACATTAAAATTATGCCTTTAATTGCCAGAAGAGAATGAAAGCATTTAAAGGTTTAACTCCTGCCAACATATCGATCTGCGGAACAGAAAATTAAAATAAAAATATACAAAATGAGATATTATGAAAATACTTATGGGCAGGAGCTGCTACCGCAGTGAAGAGCATCGGGCTGTTCATATTATGCACTTGGAATATTCAGGGGAATGCTGCACGAAAATGTAGCCATCGGCATAATTCCCTTGCGGAACGGGAGCACTCGGGCGGCACGTGCCACATAATTTCTTCGCTTTCATGGTGCATCTGTAGCCCAAGTCGCCCTCACACCTGTGCGCCTGCAACGCTTTTCCGCTGACAATGCATGTACTGTTTTATCCCGCAGCGACTACAGCCGCGGCCACCACTTAAGTGCCACCCCCCAACCACCGAGCAAAATGCGATGGAAGCTGACATTGATGAAGGAGCTGCTGGCGCGAGTTGGCTGCGGCTCAAATAAAATCCATTCCTGCTCACAATATTCAGCTTCTGCCTTCGATTGCCAGCCCGCAATGCTGCAAGTAGTAACACAGATAAGAGACAAGAGAGACGTGGCCAGAACTGCTGCAAGTGTGCATAGTACATCGAAATAAACTCAGTCAAGTGAATCCAACAAAACTCTAGAAAAATTGAACTTCTTGCGCTGCTAATCACAGGCCGCAACTGACAAAGAAGCACAAAGACATGCGCATGCAAGGAGCGTCCCATTAACAGCACAGAAATAAATGCCTGAGCATATTCATCAAGCGCAGCTCGACCTGCCACCTGCCACCTGCCACCAGCCCCAGCCATGCCCAGTCTCATCTGTCTTCCACCTGTGCAGATTGTCAGCAGAGACGGAGCCACAAAAAAAGTTAAGTGACAGCCAGACACACACACGGAGAGTCGCCATGCTGGGTCTCGGGTTCCACGGACTGCCATAAACTAGTCTGTTAATCTGGTCATCTTACTCCGTCATTCCGTCATTCCGTCTCTTTCTCTGCTGCTGGTCATTGGTTGTGGTGCTGGTTTTGGTGCTGGTTTTGGTGCTGTTTCTGGTTCTGGCACTGGCACTCGCTTTCAGGCCATTTGATCTCCATGTGTTCGCAACTACTCTATTAGCCGCATTTTAATTCAGTTACTTTAGTTTAGTGTCAACACAACAATTTCATACTCGACGACACTGACCAGCAAACATACTTACAGGGGATGTGTGGCTCTGGGAATGTGCTTAAGTCCTCTGGTTTAATTTTGGAGAATTTTCATTTCATTGGGCTTTTGCTCTCGCAACCTCGCCCCGGACTCCATCAGACGTCAGACTTCAGTTTGCCGCATTGACCTCACATTTGCACAGAGTCAACCGCCACAGACTTAGAACCCACTCCCGGGGCTAACCCTTCCCAATTCCAGGCACCATCTCTCACTCACTCACTCTCTGTGGTCAAAGGTAAAAAGTTTTGTCAAATTAAAAATGTTTACTGCTCTTCCTACTTTGGCCAAGAGTTTGCCGGCGAGGCTTTCCCAGAGCAGGGCTGGTCAGGTACAGTCGAGGCAGGGCTGTGGCAGGAGCTAAAGCAAAAGCAAAGGCAGTCCCTGGCATGACAGTTTGCCCAGGCGGCAAAAACATCTTAAACTAGATACATTTTATCGCTACACATGAGCCCAAAAACGGAGCGAAACGAATCGAGACAGAAACAGAAAGAGAGAAAGCGACAGCGACGGGACGGAGACATACACAGAGATGGTGCTGGTGCTGGGACTGGGGCTATGGCTGCTTGCGAGCGAAGAGATGGAAAGTTTTGAGTGATATTTATTGCATGACACTTGATGCAGCAGCTTACCCCCAGACCTCTCCTTATGCTCAAAGAACTTGAATCTGTTTTCCGGTCTCCGTCTCGCTCTCGCACACTTCGAATGTGTGGATGACATTTCAACAAGCATTTAATTTGATTTTAAATCTTTTGCTCCGAAGAAAAAGACTTTACTCGGATTCTCTGCGCATTTCCGACTGCACACAGCCAGATGATGGCAGAGCAAAGAAATACAGCTACATACAGCTGCAGATGGATGGATAAATTTAATCACCAAGTTAAATTTGAGATAATAGAATAGTCAAAGATTTCGAGTTGAGTTAATAAACCGAGCTCTGCTCTGCAGCTGCAGAATGTTTGTGTGTCTGTCCCTGGCTTTAGCTCTGTCCCCAGCTCTGTCCCCAGCTCTGTACCCAGCTCTGTCGCCAGCTCTGTCTCTGTCGCTGTCTCTGGCTTTCACTTCCCAAGGAGAGCTTATGGTATTTTTGTGGTATTTATGTTGGTTGGTCAGCACTTATCTTATGAAATAATTGCACACAATGTTGTCAAATTTAGGGTCGCTCAACTAGCGACTACAAACTATCATTCTTGCCTGCAGTATGCCCAGGCACTCTTCGATTTGGCTGGACATTTTCATATTTAGCCTGGAGAAATTTGCCAAATTTATATATTTGTTCTGGGCACTCCCGAAGTGCCACTTGACAAAACTCGTACACTTTTCGCCAACTTTTCATCTGCATTCCACTTGAAAATGTTGCTCGACTTCTTTTTTTTTTATCTGTTTTTATTTGGATCCCCTTGCTCGGTGCGAAATTTCGTCAAGTTCGATGACAATTTGCCATATGTATGAATTCTTTTTGTTTAAGTTGCATTATTTTGTCGCATTTTGTTGTTGTCTTTAACTTTGGGCAAGTGTCGAAAGCGAGACACAGAACGAGACGGTCTGAGAAAGGCAGAGAGAGAGAGAGAGAGAGTGAGAGAGAGAGTGAGAGAGAGAGGGATGGGATGGGTAGCCAGCCAGGAGACAGGAAGCGAAACTTTTTGTCGCCATTGTTGGTAAAAGTTTTGCAATCGCCAGTGCCTCATAAACTTTATGCATATGCACTGACGGCCCAAAGGGGTCCATGAATGGCGGGTGTGGCGGGGTGAGTGGGCCACTCCCCCCCTCCCCATATATGGTGACTCGGGGAGAGTTGGCAAGTGAAGGGAATATACCGCATAATATGCGAACTGGGCCTGTCATAAATGAAAGTTATGCCTTCTTGCGCCATACAAATGAACGCTCTGAGAATTGAGCAGAAAATGTAAACGATTCATCCTCTCCTCTGCTCTCTGCTCTCTGCTCTGAATGGGTGGCTTGGTGGTTACCTCCCGGTGGCAATGGGCTGGGACTGGGGCTGGGACTGGAACTGGGGCTGGGGCTGGGGCTGAAGCCTGGCCTGAGTCGGATCGGTCTGAGGGAGTCATGCACATGTTAAGTGTCGCATCTAATTATTAATCCTCTTTGTAGACCACGCGCGCACACAAGAAAAGCCAAACGAATATTGAAGGACGCAGAAACCGCAACAGAATTTATTTTAAGCTAATTTTCTTATTTTGCACTTAATTTTCATCTTGGCAAAGACCCAGGCCCACACATCCCACAAGCCAACAGCCACGCATCTTGCCCTGGCTCAAGGGTTTTCTTAACTTAACCCACTTCCCCGAGGCAACCACAAGCCACTCCCACACCCACTCCCACTCGCACTTCCAGCCAGTTTGTAACTCCCCGAAAGTCAACGAGGACTTTGCCATTTAGACTAATAATAAAAACTTAATACGGTAATCCACTTATGCCAGCAGCAACGGCAGAAGAAACCGCAAGCCACTCGCTCACTGGAGCGCACAGTGGGTCGCAGCAGTCTTTGGCTGCCAACAAAAGGGTTCCATTATTTAATTGTATACAATTTAATCCATTTATTCCTGCGCACACCGTTGTAAGCTCTATTTGTTTTAGTATATGGCGATGATGCACTGGCATCTTGCGAGCGCGAATCAGTGTGCTGGTGGTGCCTGCCCCGCCCTGCCGCACTCAAGCGCGTGTAGCAGTGTAGCTGTGTAGCGACTGTCAGTATACACACACACACACACATGTATTTTTTATTTGGTTTTTTGGTCGCTTTTTTTGAAGTCAACCAAAGTTTTGCGGCGCGCTCATTTTTCGTGTAGCCAACTTAACACTTTTGCTTAGCTCCCACATAAATTATGATGTGCGTGTGGGCGTGTCAGTCTGCTTGGCGTAAGTCAACAAGCGGCAAAGCCAAACACTTTAACCAAAAGAGAGCAAAAATAAGAAAATGAGAAGAAAACGCTAAAATAAAACTATAAAGTGTCGGGAAGCCCGAAAACGTTGACTTTGCCCCAACAGCAATTCAATTTGGCATGAAACTGGTGAGAGCCCGGCAAGGCAAGGACACAAGACAGCAAAGGAAAGAGATATAAAAGCAGTGCGTAAGAATTAACCGGAAAGCGAGAGAGACTATAAAAGGAACAAAAAATAAGGAAAAATACCAACAGAAATAATTTTGCTACCAAGGAATGTGAATGTGAAATCTGGATGGCGATGGATGGACAGAGCTAAGAGGAAGGCGAGTGCTCCAGAGTGAGATAGATAGACGACTGGCTAAGCTGCCACTCCACTTAGTTGCAATAGTCCCTGGCGCTGGCACTCGTCGCACTCCCCGCAGCGCTGGCTGCGCGCCGAGATAAGCGCAGGGGAATTTTGTGGGAGTTTAGTCTACTTTATGAATGAAAGAGAGAGCTTGCCAGAGATTTGCCAGAGATTTGCCAGAGATTTGAAACCAAATCGGAGTGTGCGAAGCCCAAAGCGAAGCAAACATGTCAAGCGAAGGGATGAGATGTCGATATTCTGACCAGAGGCGAAGGTAACCAGCAAGTTAAACTTTAAAGGGTGCAGGGCTAAGTTATTGTTTCAGTGTGCACACATTTCATTATGTATTGATAAAATTGATAAAAGATAAAATCAATCGACTTATGTAACAGATGTAAATCAAATTGATTTCGCTTACCCTTTGGCTCATAGTTGTGCGCTGTTGCTTTTTCCTTGCTGCACTTGCCGATCCTTTTTGCCCACACACAAGAAGCCGACGATTCCGACGAGTCCCAGAAATGGGACCATTGGACTACGTAACCGCGCGACGTTTCCGACTGAACAGACACGAAGGAATCATCAGACCAAATTTAAATAGATTTAAATAGCACTCACCAAGCAAAAAAAAAACAAATAACAAAAAAATATATGATAAAATGTTATATGAATATATGGTAAATAATAATTACGAATAAACACCTGGACCCTTGGACAATTGGACCCTTTCTTCCACATATGTAGTCCGAACCGATGGACGGCAAATAATAGGTTAAGTAGCGTTAAGTCACTTGCATACATACATATGTAAGTAAGTAAGTAAATACATAAGTAAACAAAGAAGGCGCTGG
This sequence comes from Drosophila tristis, assembly GCA_018150885.1. Classification (NCBI taxonomy): domain Eukaryota; kingdom Metazoa; phylum Arthropoda; class Insecta; order Diptera; family Drosophilidae; genus Drosophila; species Drosophila tristis. The sequence continues at coordinate 1,393,144 of JAECWT010000086.1, read as the reverse complement.
CCTAGGGCCAACTGCAGTGGAAGATTAATTGTTTACATTTTGAGAATTGGGTGCCAGCATTGTGGCTAGGCAGAGTGCAGGGCGAATGATTAGATCAGCTAACCCCTCCCAATCAGATGGATCCCCATATACAAAAACATGTGTATGTAGAGCATGCTCTGAGATTCCGAGTGACTTATACAAGCAAGCAAATAAACCAACTTCAGTTGATAACCAGACTGTAACGAACTCACTTCTCCACTCGGATTATATATTTTTATATATTATATTATATTTTATATATCGGATTATAAATTATTTTTTAACGCCGTCACAAAATGGATAGCTTCCGTGTGCCTAAGATTGTCAACCGCCACGTCCTCAAGGCCATGTACTACTTTTCGGAACAGCTGTTAAAGGACTCCGTCGCTCTGTCCACACTTAAGCTGGAGGTGTGCTACACCATGAAGAACACCAATCCTGTGCACGACTTGGAGGCCTTGATTGAGGCGTCGTTGGAGAACCTCACTCTACTCGGGGTTCTCAAGGAGACAGCAAACAGTGGCAGCGTTGAGAAGCAGTACGAGCTTCAGTTGAAGCCCGCCCTCGTGTCCCAACTTGAATTCTAACTCCGGCGTCTCCTGGATCCCCAGAGTCCCCTTAGAAGTTCGCGGTAGATCGCTCCGATAGTTCAATTTGGTGCTCGGACCGGAGACCGGAGGTACCGAGTGATGTTCAGGATGAGACTGCGGAGGATCCAAACATAAATACAAAATTTAAAACATAGTTAATGTCGCCAAAGAGGGACCCCATCAAATTATAATGTTCTTGCGTGTATGTTGACTGCAATTGTTAAACTATTAAAAATGGCCAGCACCGTCATCGTAGTCGCGGAAATTTGTTACTGCCGGAGCATGGCTAAAATAATGCACTCCCCATTATAAAATAGCGAATTTAATTTTTGTTCATTCCCAGTGATCGAAGTTTAATACATATTATGTATATTTTGGTAAATAATATGTCATCCCATTGCCATCCCAATCCCAGTGAGGGACCCGCAGAGAGGGAGACATCAGTCCGCGAGGATTTCTTTGTGAGATGTAACGGACGTTGTGGGTAGGGAAACTAGCTGGAAAGACGATAGATGTTGTGCATTCCCATTGATACTCCCAATGCCAGGACCGTTGTTGTTTTTTTATTTTCTTAGATATTTCCAGAGGTGAGCTTGTCTTTGCTGGCATAGCTTGTCCCCACTGAGTGCACCCAGCAGAGACCAGATTCGCTTGCATATAAATATGCGTCCTGACTGAGTTCGGGGTGTGGGTGGCGTCGGGCCATATTTTGTTTATCATTATTTAAAATGTTTTCATTCTGATTGAGGATACCCGAAGGTTAATATGTTAAGTAGCGTTGAGTCACTTGCACACATAAGTAAGTAAATAATTAAGTAAGCAAAGAAGGCGCAACTGCGGCTGTGTGCACTGATCAATGCTACGGTCCGTGCAGGCAAGCAAACAGCAGGCAAGCAGCGCAGCAAAGTTCCATCCGTCTACCTGCCTACCCAAAGCAAAGCAAAACAAGACAAGACGCTGCATGCGCGACCCAAAAGCTCTTCTCTGCAGAGAGGGAGCGCGCGCGCTTGTTCTACTCTCTTTCCGGCTGTGCTTCGTCAGTGCTCTGCTGTGTTCGTCAGCGACGAGCAGATCAAACTCGAGATAGTGCCGCACAGTGGGCCCCACGGCCCAACTTAAACTTAATAAATAATAAATAAACTAATAGGCGAACCAGAGAGTTCAATAAACCTTTTCACACTGATGCAATTTTCAGCTTTGAGTGCTATGTCGCTGTGGGTGTAAGGAAGAGCCCCAGTCGGACCAGTTTACTTTATTACAGGGAAAGTATTCCCCATGGGCTACTTGCGCCATTCAGTTTATGCAGTGACGGAACAAACGGGACTGGCGCTGCTCAGTTTGCTGTTTGTTGTCAGTTGGAATTAGTCAGGGTAGCCGAAGGCACACTCAGCAGCAAACCCGAGATCTAGTACCATTTGAGACCTCTGTTGGGTCACACAACCCTCGTCGCTCGATTCCTCAGTACGGAATCATTCATCCCAAACACAACAAACGGAAAACATCACCTGAAAAACAGAAAACAGAAATCTGGAAATTTAATTTTATTTTCACTTTTGCATTTTCCTGTGCAATCTTCCCACACGTCTCCCCTCCTGCTTTCGATCCTGATCCAACTGCACAATGGCTTTTATGGCTCGACAGAACCAGAAGGGTGAGGTGGTCGATGTCAGGCGGCTGTCGGGCGGTCGTGCAAGTGACCTGAGCGACTCGGAGGAGTCGACTGCGGGATTCACCGAGCGCACTCTGGTTCCACTTGCAGCAGATGCCGACACGGACACAGACTCCTCATCCTGCACCCTGGTGGGCGATCCAGACGATGTTGCTGCGTTCTCGGACTCTGATACCGAAACCCTCGCGGGCTTCTGCCGGGAACTGGAGGAAGCGGAACTTGAAGACTCATTGGCTGGTCTCAGCCTCGGTGGCTGTAAGTCGGGCTGCCAGGAGGACTGGCAAAGTGAGACTGGGACCCTCGTTCCGGCCGCATCTATCGGCGACTGCAGTGACATCAGTGACATCTCGGAGGCCACCCTTATCCCGGGAGGGGCTTCACCGACTGGCAGTCTGAAGTCCTACAACAGCTGCAGGACCTACCTCCTGAACACTGAAACAGCAGAGGACATGGAGCCTCTTGGCGATCGAAGCGAAGAGCGCGAACAGATGACCGGCAGCAGCGGCACCCTGGACACGGCGCGGGAGTCCCTCTGCAGCTGGAGGGACGCGTATGCCGCTGTTCTCGAGGCACCGGAGGGCGGGCGTAACTTTCTGCCCGCTCTGAACTTGAGCGCTGCAGCCCGGACGTTTCCACCGGGTTCAAGAGCCTCGCGCAGAAGAAGGACATCGACAGCCTGCAGTTCGAGGCGTGGAAGCAGCGCAAGGCGGAGGAGCAGCGAAAGAAGACGCTGGCCGCAAAGCGCGAACGCGAGAAGCGCGAGAGGGCGACTACCGAGCGCTTGGAGCAGTCTCAGAGGCAGGTCAAGGAGTGGCGTCTCCGGAAGGAGCAGCAGGAGAGGAACAAAACGTCCTCGCTCGCCCAGAAGAAGTCCTGCACATCCGTCCCTGTCCCTGTCCCTGCCAGTGCCAGCCGCCGCCAGAAGGAGACCGCGGAGGAGCGCAGAGAGCGCCTCAAGGAGTGGGAGCGCCGCAAGGTGGCGCAGCAGCAGCAGGAGCGGGATCGCGCTCGACGCCAGCGTGAGCAGAAAGAGCAGGAGAGGAAGGAGCGCATGCAGCGGTCCGAGGGGGCCTGGTCCAAGTGGATGGCCAACATCGAGCAGCGGCCCAAGCCCGTGCCGCTCAACCAGGGCTTTGACTCCCTGCGCGGCAGTGCGTCTCAGATGTTCGTCAACCCGAACGAGTGGGACTCGAGCACGGATCCGCCGCCTGATGCTCGCGACGTTTAGCCAGCCGACACCCAACCACCCAACCACCCAACCAAAAAAAAAGAATTAATCGTTCAGTTCAAAGTATTTACATTATCAGTTTAAGTTTTTATGTTGCTGGAGCAGCAGACCGCAGACCGCAATATTCCGCTCAAGAAGAAGATCCACTTCGGTAAGTATTCCATAAATGAGTGTCAGGATCCAAGCTCAGACCACCTTCCGCTCGTAGTCCTCCTCTGTGCCATCGCCTCGGCACTCTGCCCCAGTGGAACCCAAGACTCGGAATCAGAGACTGCTCCTCCCCTGGCTAACCCCTGGTGAGTTTGGTGGCACCTTTTTACACGCCTTCTTCGCGTCTGACCTCTTTTCTCATGCCGCAGACACGAACGATCCATCAGCCCTCCAGATGCTACAGCTGCTACAGCTGCTACAGATGCTACAGATGCCACAGATGCCATGTCTTGCCCGGCAGTGATTTAATACACATATGCAAATGCATTCATAGGCAACCTTTCAGCCCGCGCTTGCCCCTGTGGCCACTCAGTTTTCGCAATCTAAATTTTGACTCTTTTTGCTTGTTTCATGCATAATTCTAATGCTGGAAATAAATTGTTTTCGGATTTATAAATTACATTAAGCCACGCCGAAGCGGGGCAGTTGAACTCCGCTGTGGGTGCATAGGCCATTGGCTTTTCCCGCACCGAACTGCAGCCAATTGGCTGCGACCAATGTCGCAGCGACTGATTTGTGTTTGAATAAATTCCAAGAAATATTTGGGCCACTTGCTTATATTGGAGTGACATGCAGGCTGCGGCAATCACGGTGGGGGTCAGCCGACTTTGGCTCTAGCACCGTGCCAATAGCGGGGAAGTGTGGAGGACTGATGAGTGCTGATCAACGCCTTGGCTCCCACCCTGAAGCTCTCGATCGAGTGCAGATCGCCAGCTGGCAGTGTGAGTGGTGGCATTCCGAATCGTATTAAGACCCTGCATAAATGTTGACCAATCGAGATGGATCCAATCCAAGCCCAATCCATCCTTGAAGCATGCTAAGATGGATGGAATACGCAAAAGGGGAATGGATGGCCCGGGCTCTTACAGTGGCAAGTGGCAGGTGGCAAGGGGAGCCTATGCCATGAGAAGACAACAGAATGAAATTCGCAATCACAATAAAAATCTGCAATTGCCAGCAAATATTGAATTGCAATCAAAGGCGGTGAGTCCCCAGGTAGATGGAAATAAAGTTGGGAATTCTTGGCAAACTTTAACCTGGAACTGATGGATCTCTGTGTGTGTGTGTGGTGTGGCTATTGCTGGGTATGTATGGTGGCGGTGGGGGGGAGCTGCCTGCCTGCATTGGGGGGCTGGCGATGTGTTAATTTTCTTTGCAGGCACGTTCCTGTCATTGCCACTAGCCCATGTGCATTTTGCTTTGCCTATTACCCACTCCCCTGGCTCATTTGTATGCCTGAATGCGCCGCCTGGGCCCAGCCGCCTGGCTCGTCCTTGGCCAATGGCCTGTTTGCTTTTCATTTTCCCTCGTCCCACGCCCCACCCAACACCCAACACCCCCACCATCTCGCACTGTCTCTGCTATTCTGGCTGTGTGTGCTCCTTCGTTCGCATTCTCAAGCAAAAGTCAACGGCGGCGCATTGGTTCTGAATGCAAATGGGCAGCAAACGAGGAGCAACGGCGGAGCGGCGGAAGCATGGGCAGAAGAAAGATGAGCAGCAATTTGCATGGCTTCTTTGCCTGCTTCTTTTGCACGCCAGCTCCCCACAAGCTCCACTTCTGATTACTCCTTGTGTTGCTGCTGCTGCTGCTGTTGTTGGTCTGTGGCGGCCTGCGATAAGGATAAGCCAGGGCTTGATGACTGCAGGGCGGCTGGCGAGGCTGGCGAGGCGGCCAGGCGAAGTCCAAGGACACCTTTTGGCGCCTATCGTCTTTCAATTAGTTTAATTAAATTGCAATTTTCTTATCTTGCAGCGCAGCAGCAGCAGCAGCAGCAGCAGCGAAAATGAAAACCAAACGGACGTGAAGAGCTGCCCGCCGGAGAACCTGGTCAACTAAGCCCTGTTTATACTCGTACTTTTGTCTTTTGCCGTCTGTTGTTTTCCACTTTTTTCCACTGCTGCCCCTGCCACTGCCCCTCTCCCTGCTGCTGCTGCTGCTGCTGCCTCGCTTCCTGACTTGGCTTCAGTTTCGGATTATTCTTTTGCTGTTTTTGCCGCCTGTTAATTATTGGCTGCACTTTAAAATGGCATCAAAGTTCTCCTTCTTTTTTTTTGGCGGGTTCTCCTCCCTGCTCCCCTGCTGCACTCTTCACATGTTTCCGCAGCGTCTTGGCCGCCATAAGGATTTAAGTCGCTGCAGCATGCCCCTGGGCATTTGTTTCAAGGTGTTGAGTCAGTTTTAAGCTGCCATTAAAGACACACACAGAAATACACACTGCCAGCACTCAGCCTTAGTTCTGCTCAGGCATGCAACTTGACGGCAAACTCACTAATTAATGGCTGACACTTGAGCATCCTGTGGGTATCGATTATGCTTATGTTGTGTATTTTCCACAAGGAACTTTGTTGGCCTTTGCCGAAAGAAGCGCGACGCGTAAACTGGATCTAGTCTAACATATTCCCAGACACAGACACTTAAGCTCGGCTTCGGCTTTGGCTTTGGCTTTAGCTTTGGCTTCGCTTTGGTTTGCTTATTTCTCCTGCTTGCCTTTCACACGCTGCACTGGCAAGCAGTGCAGCTCCTTCTGCTTGCATAGCCCTGACTCTGCGCTGACTCCTTTTGGATGCGCCACGCGCCGCTGGGCGGCTGCTCATTTGGAGAGGCGCCAAAGTTATTTTACAAGTCCCCAAACCCAAGAGGTGTCCCTGGACCGACCTCTCCCTCTCTCTCTCTCTCTCCCTCTCCTTACTCCTGCCATCCCTTCGCCTGCTTATCCTGTGCATCTCACCCATAGAAAAAATGTAACTAAGCAGACAAAAGACAAATAGAAAGCGCAAAAAACTGTCCAAAGTGCGACCAAATGACCTTTTTAATTCGTGGCCATGCACTTTTTTCGCTGCTCCACCGCTCCGCCGCCCATCCTCCAGTCCTCCAGTCTCCTTTACCCTTTGCTACCGTGTATATGTGTGTGTGTGTGTATGTCGCGTGTGTGTGTGTGTGTGTGTGTGTGCTTGCGTGTCAGTCGCTTTTATTCGTTTGGCATGTCTGCTGGACTCTTTTGGGTGTGAAATGAAATTTGCAGCTTTTGGCGCAGAAAGAAACTTGCAAAGATTTTTTTTCAAGCGTGTCGCGTGTTTCGCTCTCGCTCTCTCGCTCTCGCTCTGTCTCTCGCTCTCGCTCTGTCTCTCTCTCTTTTCCTTTTTTTTCGGTTTTTTACCTGTGTGTCTGAGTCTCTCCTGCACCTTCTGGTTCCCCCTCACTTTCTCCGTCTCTCTTTAACTTTTCTTTGTGTATGTGTTTGTCGCGTAAATGTGTTAATGCGCTTGCCGCGCTGCATTACTTACGTGATACTTGCCCAGTGTCCGGCCGCCCAGTCCACCAGGCCAAGAGTCCACCAGTCCACAGTCCCCAGCCGCCAGCCGCCAGCCGCCAGTGCACGCTGCACAGTGTGAAGTGTGCGCTGCATACAAAAATCTGCTCAAAAACTCCGAGACAAATTTGTCTTTTTAGTCATCAACTAACTGGAGTTGGCACAGGAGGAACAGGCAGAACAGGCAGAATTAAATATGCAAGTGGAACCCAGGACAGCTGGCAGTGGAATCACTTCGATGGGTGCCTGATGACATCTGAGGGCTATCTGAAGGTTCACTCCATGAGCACTAGGCACAAGCAGCATCCGAAGTGCAAGCCCAGAGAGTGAGAGCTCGAACAGAAGCGTACTGGGACGCGCGACCGCAATAACTGGAGATTATTGTGCAGCTTTTAACGTACTTAAGCTTTACTATATACACACAGACATATGTACAAAGTACATAGAAAATACATACATATGTGTGTAAGCTGTATGTGCATGCCATTCATTTAAACAGAACACAGAAACCAAATCGCAGTCGTCCCACTGTTCCGCCCAATCCGCTGCAGATTTTTGTCTGCAAATGAAGTCAGTGTCCGCGATATAAGTACTCTGTGTGTGTGTGTGTTTGTGTGTGTGCTGGTGCATGAGCGCATGGGTGTGCGTGTGTGTGCGTGTGTGTCTGTTAAAATCAGCTTAAGCATTAGTGCTGGTCCAGCATACAAACTACAGCCACATTCACACTGCAACACTCCAAGAGCCCACACCCAACCCCCATCCCACATCCCACACCCCATCCCACCCATGGTGTTTGCCCAGCTTGACTCAACTCGACTCACCTCGCCCATGTGGCTAAGGTCAAATCCATTTGACTCTCTGAGCAAATTGCAGCGCGCCATACTTCAGGCGGGCGACATCGTTACACCTCACCAACCAGGGCTGCCAACCAAATTAGTGCAAAAGGAAGCGAGTGGGGCAAGCGAGTGGGGAAGGAGTGGGGCAAGCGAGTGGGGAAGGAGTGGGGCAAGCGAGTGGGTTTCGGAATGGAAATGGGTATGGGTATGGGTATGGTAAGAGGGAGCGGGCGCAGCAGGATAAAAACTGCCAACGCTGCATTTAACAATTTTAATGGATTTTTTTCGCCGCGGGGACGCTCTGTGCCAGAAATTGAATCTTTAAACTTGACCCGCTGCACCCAAAGATATGCACCCAACTGCATATCCCCATGCAAATGGCTACAGTGAGGTCTCGCGAGCTTGGACAACAGCGCCCGGAATCGCGGACAATCGGAATACTCCGCTCAGCGGTCTGCTCAACGGACTTGCTGCGTGGAGTGTCCGCCCAGGAGAGCTTAACCTGTGCAGTGGCACAGACACATTTAGATATATATATAATTATGATGCTCATAATGTTGGATGGGAGAGGCAAGTGGCAAGTGGCAGGTGGCAGGTGGCAAGTGCAGCCCTTAAAAGTTTGGCAAAGGCCCGGACAAGCCCGTTAACATTCCCATGCGAATTCTGGGTGGAAATTGTGCATTTGGCGCAGAGTTGAAGGAATCTGCAAATGGGCGAGACGAGACGGAAGTGGATGATGGAGACACACACACACAGAGCCACACACACACCTGTATTTTGTGGAGCGTCTTTTTATTGTCAAAAAACAAATGAAAATTCCAGCTAGATGCTTTTCGTTGTTCTTTCGCAAATTGTCCTTGGCGGCGGGCCGCGCTAATAAACAAATAAGTGAGGAGTGGGAGTGGCAGACGCTCAATTAAGGCTATTAAGCGTTACTACGGCACCACGGAGAGACGGAGAGGAGGAAGACGGGCGACGGGCGACGTGCGACGGGCGAAAGCAAAACATTGGCAACCATTTGGTTTTATGACTCTGTCTATAAAAATTCCTTAGTTGAAATTTATTTGCTCCATTAGATGGCGCATTCAGGAGACCCCTCCAAAGCAGCAGCCACCAATCGCCCACCCCCCATAAGGATTATGCGTTGCTCTTATGTTTTTATTGGTAGCCTGCAAGGCCACGCCACGCCACATCACGCCCCCAGCAGCCCCCAGCACCCGCAGCGTTTAAGCAAATTCAATAAGTCAACTCCCGAGCAAAAGAAAAAGTTCTGTTTCCTTTGGTCTCTCCGCACACCAATCCACGCGCTCTGAGCCAATTTTGGTTTATTTATGAGCGATACAAACGAATAAATTAGCACAAAATGGGCAGAGGGACAAGGGTTCGACGCTCATCGACCTTCCAGGCGGCGCGACCGTAACCGCACTCCCCCACCCACACTTCACTCGCTAAACACACATGAAGGGCCGAAGTGGGCCAAGGCAATGGGCTCCGGAAAGGAGTATTTAAATGGTGGCGGTCATTCGTCAACTTGGCCAATAAAACCGCTTAAGCCAGCCACAAAATTCTCGCTCGGCTCTCCACATTTGCCTATCATTTGGCTTAAACAGCCGCTGTGCCAGCGTAATAATCCTGTAATTTGCACTCCAACTAAAATTTAAATCATTAATCTCTATGCGTTTTTATTGAGCACACACACAATTAATTTTGGCGTTTGTTTAGTCGTGTTATTTTTTGTTTTTTTTGGGATGTTGCGGCTCTGTTCACAGCTGTTGCCCGGCTGAAGATCACCCGAATTTAAATAAATACTCTACAACTCCCGCACACGAATTCATGCTATGCCAAAGCACTTGTCCATCTTGCGAGTTGCAAGCTCTGTCTCTGTTTTACTTCTTTTAATGTCTACAAAAAAGAATAATTTAAATAATCGTTAACGAAAGTAGTATGTGAAAATGCAAATAGTATTTGCAGTGCTGTTCAAGTTAAGTATTATTATCGGCGAATGCAGCCCTGAACGCACATCGATATTCATCGCGCAAGCAGCTTGGCTTACTTTTGCCATCACCACAGCCCCGATCTGCGCGTGTTTTTGTTTTTGGCCCTGCAACGCGTGTTTTGTGTTGTTTTGTGTTGTTTTGTTTGGTGTTTGGTGCAAATGGTTTTGCAATTAACAAATGTGATAAATTATAAGGTTCTGCCTTCTCCGTATTATTGAAGTTCTCTATGGACATCCGTACATATTGGTTTCAGCACACAGAAGTGTTGGATTCGAGGGATCGTGCTACCGTGCCAGTAAATAAATGGGAAATGGGTGAGTGTGAGAAATAAGTTGATAGTTTCTGAACAAACTCCTGAGCTCGGAGGTGTGCAGCTTTATTAAATATATTCGTAATATTGTGTATCAGCGAGTATCGAAGAATTAATGAACTAAAGCCAGCTGAGCAGCTGATACGCCACTTCTACAACTGATACCAGCTCCCATCCAGCTCCGATCAAGCTCCGATCCACATTTTCTGCCTACAAATTCACCTGCCCACGTCAGCCAAAGAAGACGCTGACACAGAAGCAGCAAAAGAACAGCGGGATCGCCATTGAACGCTGCAAATTTGACGCGTCTCCGGTGGACACTTTAACACGGCCAGAAATCTTGAAGTGGCACGCAGGAATCAACCGAACGCAGGGCAAATGATGGGATCACGATAGAAAGCAGTCAGATGGATCTTCATATACAAAAAGTATGTAAGTTAATGTCCCTAAAGCGGGAACCCCATTATACATTATATACATATTCACAGCTGTTGATTTTTACCAGCAGTAAATCACATCTATAAGGGGAGGCAGTTAAGAGCAATAAATGCCAGCGTGCTGGTATATATTCCGGAATAATCCCTTAGCTAGGGAGTACTTGGAAGGTATTTGAACACCTTTAAAATTGTGCTATAAATAGATTCCTCCACGATGTACCCAAACAGCGCATACGAGTCGTATACTCAACACTTTGTTCTATTGCTAGTGGTCTAGGGTTCCGAGAGGAAATCCACTAAGCATATACTACGCCCCCTCCCCGCCCTAATGGATGTCTATTCCGAAGGCAGCGCCACACCAGTGCACTGCGGTTGCCAGTGCTGCAGTGCTGCAGTGTCCAGTGAGCAGTGCTGCAGCTGCAGCTGCAGTCGAGGTCAGATGCGGAGGGCAGCTGCAACCTCACCCTTCACTCCTCGCCCAGAGAGAGCGCTGCAGCAGGAGTGTGTAGGATGGTGGCTGTCTGGAATGTGTGCTTTCCATTGCCACAAGAAAACACTCAAAGGCTGAAAGGATTTTCGCTCACAAGTGGCAACCGGAAGTGTTGTGCGGCTCAAGAGTCTACTCGGCAGGCGAGCACGCACACACACGGACACAGACTGGTGGAAGAGTTGAGGCGGGGCAGGATCACGGGGCTGGACATGCCAGACATGTTGAAAGGTGGAAATTGAGGCGATTTACTTTTTACAAAATAGGCTGCACCTCGCCCATGGCATCCCCGCCAGTTCTGCATTCTGCATTCCGCATTTAAATGTTCACGCAAGCAACTTGTTGCTGGATGGAGCCATGAGAACGCGCTGTCTGGCACACAGACCAGTCGATCAATAGAATAGTTTCGCGCTCAGCTTTGCCATTGGTTATAGAAAAACAGAACCGGGCGCCAGCAGCGAATCTCTCCTAATTAAGTCGGCAAACGGCCGAGGGAAATATTTATGAAAATTACTTCGACGTTGTAGTCGTCGCACAAATAAATAAAACGGACCAACTGACGGGGCAACGAGGGGGGAACTGGAGCTGAAGTTGGGTGGGGGGTGGAGGTGCGCCCTGGCCCACACAAACTAATCACAATAATCACGCTGAAATAAAATTAATAAAAATGCGTGGCCCGGCCCGGCCCGGTCCGGCCCGCTGGCACGGCAAGCAGCATTTAAGAACATAAATAAAAATTAGCAAAGCCAACAGCCAGGACTCTCAGACTTCTTGCTGGACTCGGACGCGGACTCCGTCTGTGTGGCCTGGTAATAAAAGCCACAAATATAAAGAAATTACACAAAACTGCGACGGAACTGGAGCTGGAGCTGGCACTGCCACTAGAGCTGGAGCTGGAGCTGGAGAAGGAGCCAAAGAGGTAGGGGAGATGACCGGAAAAGTTAAAGCTGCTAGCGAATAAACGAAAAACTAATAAAAGCCTTTGACCAACGTCCCACAGCCCCAACTTCTCGGCCAGGCAATGAACAAACAAGCCTGCAACAAAATGCGGCAGAGACGAAGAATGGGCAACTTTGGATTTCTAATGGCCTTCCAGCCCAACGCCAGCCAGGTCTCACCTGCTACTTTGTTTCCAGATACGTTGCGGCAGCGGAGCTGGTGACGACGAGGAGAAGGTCTTGGGTGGCCCTGGGTGGCCCTCGTCTGCTCCCTCCACTTGTTCTAATTGAAGTCAACGAAACTTCCGATCATAAAAATAATTAACTTTTAGTGTAAAATGTAAGAATGCAAGGAAAAAGCATTTCGAATGGGGCTTCAGCGCCGAAAAGCAACAGCATGGGATGGATGCTAAAAAGGACTCAGAACGGGTTCGTAATTGAAGTCCTTCCAATCGATCAGCCTGTGGCTGGGTTGGACCGCTGCTTCAACTATTTTAAAGCTGAACACCTCAAACATTTAGATCTAAAAATGTGTGCCAATAGATTTGTTTCGAGTGTGGAAATTGTAAGAAGAAAAAAGTGTTTGCTAGCAAGTGATTTAAATATGTTTCATATATATAAAATAGTATATACATATATTTCATATTTAAATTAAATATTTCAATATTTTAAATAATACTATTTAATTATTATATTTTTAATAATATTAAAATATTTATAATATTAAAGGAACAATAATATTATAATATTAAATACTATTAAAATATTAATAATAATAATAAAAGTATTAAAATATTAACAATATTAAAGTATTAAAGTAAGTAAAATATTAATAATATAAAAATATTAAATTAATAAATATTAAATTAAAATATTAATAATCAAAAAATATAAATAAGATTTATAATAGAAAAATACTTATAATATTAAAAAATATATATATATATTTAATATAATATATATATATATATATAATATTTAATAAGTATTTTGTGTTTGGCTCAAATATGGGACTTATTAAAAATACTTTTGAATACATTTAGGGGCCCTTTTGCTACCCACTGAACAAATGCTAAAATGTTAATTGTTTATTTTTAAAGTGAATTCTATTCAGTTTCTCTCTGTTTGTGTTTAAATATTTAGTTTACACATGGCGTGGGTGGGGGGGCTGTCGTATATAATCAGAAATTATATTATATTATTTACATGTTGCAGGTAAAATGGCGAAGTAAATGCGGCCCGTGGTCCAGTGGGTTGTGCTGTCGGGAGGGATGAACAAATACGATACGAGCATAAGCAGCCGGAATATTCACAAATTGCAAAGACTGTTTGTTGCCTTGGGAAATGCTGGCAAATTATTAATGGCGACTGATCCAACAACTGTTCCATTATCAAAGTCAAACAAATGCAGAAGAGTGAATTGAATCGAGTCGAGTCGAGTGGAGTGGAGTCTGTGGCAGAGTTATGCCCAAAAACAATAAAGATGTGAGTTGTTTAAGCCCCCCGCACCACCGCCACCGCCACCACCCCCTCTATTGATTACGTTGAACTTTTGACATCAATTGCATTTAATTTATGCAGCCAACAATTTCGATTTTGCCCAAATTATGTTTGTTGGCCCGCCAGGCAAAAGGCAAAAGGCAACAGCAAAATGCAAGAATAACAATTGCCAAAATTTAAATAATAATCCACACACATATGTACATGGCACTTATGTACATATGTGTACATAGGTGTGTGTATATAATATACATAATTTTGTATGGGTACGTACATAATACACATGCATTTGGGGGGACAAACAATTGGCATAAATTTCAACAAAATTTTCGCATTAATTAATTGCAGACGACGGACACGGACACGGCGACCTTCTCAGCCCTCGCAAAGGAGCAATGGCTGCTGGTAGCTGGTAGCTGGCAGCTGGAAATACGGAAGCCCAATTGTAAAACTCCAACGGATGGGCATCGTCCACTGCCCGGAGACCAATTAGAAGACGAAGTGCACAGAGAAATTTAATTAACATTCTCAAATGTTTTGCATGCCTGGACATGTTCGGTAGTAAAAACTTTCGACGGTCTCTGATATCGGTACGCTGGCAGCACCCCTCCCCTACTGTAGGGGGCACCAACTCCCACCTCTTATGTAATTTGTCCGAAACTGTCGCTGGGACTTTAACCCTTGCCCGGGGGCTGATTACTTTGACTCCTCCTCCTTTGTCTGCAGCCTCTCGTATAACAGAATTTCAATGGAAAATAGTTTTTATGACACATAAACTCGCCAGTGTCTCTCGCTCTCTCCCAGTCTGTCCCTCTCTTCAATCACCCCATTTATTTCAGACCCTCACGTACATACGTGCTCCGTGCGCCCCCAAAGCTTTGCCAGGGATCATGTTTTGCCAGCACTCCCTGCCCCTGTGCGAGGATAGCTGCTGGGTTCGGTGTGGAGTGAAAAGTTCAAATGCAAAAATGAAAATTAAATACAAAATGCTAAGTACTTCCATCACTGCAGTGTGGCAGGACTCCGCCCGGCAAGGGCACAAACGAACGGACACGGATACGGATACGGACGATGGTAGCGGGTGTAGCGGGTAGCGGTAGAGGGTGGGTGTGTGTGTGTGTGTGTGTGTGTGTGCGTGGCAACACCTGACTTTTGGCAAACGAAATTTCGAAATTTGGCAAACATTTTAGCAGCTTAAAATTTGAGTGGAAACGGGAGAGCAGCCCCCCCGCCCCACCAGCACGACCATTGTCCTGCAGTCCCTGCCACCCGCGCCCCTCGGCCCCTTTGGCTCATTTATCTATTTGTACAGCTTTAATGCCCCGCTGCCAGCAACTAAACGGTTGCTGGCTGCTGATTAAAACATTTCCAAAAATCAAAATTCATTAAGCAAATTGCAAGCTCCAAGTGTGTGAGGCAAGCAAAAGATGCTGATTTTTTATGCCTGTTGTTTAGCGTTGGCACATGTGACCGCCCCCCCATGCAGCTGCTAATCCACCCTCTCCACTCGATGTGAAATTTTCATATTTATTTCTGCTTCCGTCATCTGGACGTCAGCTCATCTGTCTAGCAGCAGCCCCATCCAGATCCACATCCACATGCCCATCCCCATCCACACTTCCATCTTCATTCTCACCTTCTGCTCTTGTGCTGCTTGTCATTTGGGCTTTTATTATTATTACTGAAGCTCAGCTACAGCCCCCGCCAGACGCCCAGCTACAGCTACAGCCCCAGCTACAGGTACAGCTACAGCCATAGCCCCACCCCCAGCTACAGCTACAGCTGCCTTGCCGCCCATATGCCGCCCTGTAGCAGGAAACAACAAAGAGCTCGTATAATGGAATTTATTTTATGGCCAACAGGTAAGAACATTTTGTTGTCCCTTTGGCGTGCTGCTAATTTTGCTCGGCTTTTACTATTTTTACAGGCCACCCACCCACCAACAAAAGCAAAAACCAGCAACAAATAACTGAAACAACGTTGTCCATATGCTGTGGAGCAATATTTTTTAATGCCCCGCCTGGAGGCGTAACAAACAAGCGAAGAAAGATGACGGCCAAATTTGTGTGCGACACCCCCAAAGACAATTAAAATTTATTCAACGCTTTTCGAGGGCATGTCCCTCAGCCAAACAAGTCCCAAAGAATGGCGAAATATCAACAATATCAACATAAATATGTAATAAGCGGCAGTCTGCTGAAGGCAGCGGGCAGGGGACAGCTGTCGGGCATTATGCGACTTACATTAGCGTGTTAATGCAATTAAAAAGTCGGCTCAGGGCACCAGGATACCCAAAATGAGAACAAAAAATATATATACATACATATATATACATAATAGGGAAACACGACAATGAATCTTCGGACCGAAAACAAAAGCAGAAAAGAGAAACGAAATTAAAAGCGCTTTCACTTTCGCCGCATCCCCGGGGAAGGAACGGAAAAAGCGGGCGGAGTGGCATGGCACAGAGCCACCACTTGAACACGTTGATGAAGATCTATTTGTGATCCATTTCCTGAGTTGGGTTCTTCGCTTTTCAGTGCAGATTCTTTGCCTTCACTTGGTTCTAGGGCTGTGCCTTTTTCTCCTTCTGGTATTTGCATTTTTTTTTTCCAAAATGTGCGAGGAAAAGTTTCGCTGAAGCTGCAGCTGAAATGAGTGTAGCGGTGGGAGAGCGAGTTAAGTGTGTGGTTTATTTTATTATTTGTTTAAATCTTATTCCACAGGCACTCCCATATTTGATGAGATCCGTGCACCTTTCACCAACGGCCTGATCCTGTCCGACCCTGTCACTCACTTAAAGCTGCTGCTGGGTGCCAGGGCGTCCAGCCAGCTTGCCCATCTCTGGACCCGGCCCCCAGCTCACTCATAAATCATTTTCGTGCCGCGCACTGCCGCAGAATGACACACGACGGCCGACCCCTGCCACTGCCACTGCCACTGCCCCAGCACCTGCTGGGCCATAGCCATGGCCCCCGCTCCACCGAACTTTGTTTGTTCTCATCGCTGGCGTTTGTTTGCAGTTTTTGGGGTCGCAAATTGTTTTCGCTCGCCGAGAATTCAACAAATTGGAAAGTGTTCCACGAGTAGCCGCCGCCTGCCCCAAAGCACGTGCCACAGCTTCCTGGAGGCAGCAGCAGCGGCAGCCATCACCTGCCCGCATTGGGGCTCGGCTCGGAGCCTTCATTAACAGCTCGATTACTGTCCGCCGTCGTTTAATAATAACAATAAAAATAAGAATAAAGTCAAGCACCAAAAAAATACAAAAAGAAGAGAAAAAGACAATAAATAAATAAATAAAAAAGGAAAAAGAAAATAAATAAATAAAAAAAGGAAAAGAGAAAGGGAAAACAAATTTGTTGGAATAAAAGTTTGGCGGGGTCACATTTTCATTATTTAAATACAAAAAACTCAAATTAAATAAGATTAATTTGCGCTGAGCAGGAAAACGACTTCGACGGGGAATACTTAACGCTGGGCAGTGGGCAGTGGGCGGGGGCAGGCTGAAGTGTGAAGTGTGGGCGACGTTTACATAATTCCACTCAACGCCACTTGAAGGATGACTAATGGCACATTGCTCGGCTGCAGGAGGCGAGGGGGCAGGAGATTCGGGATGGCATCTGCTTGCAGGATATGACGATGGTCACAGATATGTCACATTTGTCTAGCCGGCAGATACTTCACAAAGTACCAGCCACCAGGGACAGCGAGACGGACGCTCCCTCCCCTCAGCGGTGGAGTGAGAGAGGACTGGTTCCTGCGGTGATTTTTCTAAGCTGTCATCTGCAACTGGCCCAGGGATTGGACATGGCCAAGCCATCATCATCAGGCAGCCAGCCAGCCAGCCAGCCAGCCAGCCAGCCAGCCAGCCAGCCAGCCAGCTGACGAGCCAGTAAAGATACTAATTGTCAGTCTCGAACCTTATCCCCGGGGCTCTGTTCTGTTCAGTTCTGGCAAACGTTTATTCAATTGAAAGGAAAATTTATGAGTGCCAAAATTAAATTCTCAAATAATAAATAAATAATAATAAAATAAATAATAAATAAATAATAATAAAATAAATAAAAGATAAATAATAAATAAATAGTAATAAAATAAATAATAAATAAATAATAATAAAATATATAATAAATAAATAGTAATAAAATAAATAATAAATAAATAATAATAAAATAAATAATAAATAAATAGTAATAAAATATATAATAAAAAAATAATAGATAAATAATAATAAAATAAATAACAGAAAAAAAAAAAAATAATAAATAAATAGTAATAAAATAAATAATAAATAAATAGCAATAAAATAAATAATAAATAAATAATAAAAAATATATAAAAAAATAGTAATAAAATAAATAATAAAAAAAATAAAAAATATATAAAAAAAAAAAAAAAAAGATAAATTATAATAAAATAAATAATAGATAAAAATAATAAAATAAATAATAAATAAATAATAATAAAATAAATAAAATAAATAATAATAAAATAAAATAAATAAAAAAAAAAAAAAATAATAAATAATCAAATAAATAATAAATAAATAATAATAAAACTAAAATAAATAAAAAAATAAAAATAAAATAAATAATAAATAAATAATAATAAAATATATAATAAATAAATAGTAATAAAATAAATAATAAATAAATAATAAAAAAAAATAATAATAAAATAAAATAAATAATAATTAAATAATAATAAACAAAAAAAATCAGTTTTGATTGTAAAAACATTACTCAGATTTCGCATAGAAACGATTTGCCAGAACACCTTTCATCCAGCTACGCTGTAGGAACCGAGCAGCAAAAAAATTGTCAAAAAGTGCTGCACACATGAATGGCTGCTGATGAAATAGATTTTGCGTAGCATATGTAATAGACATAGAAGTGCGGTGATTGATTGCCAATTTACAGCAGCGCCCAGCAAATCGGCTAAATAAAGAATCCGCAAGCGGAGTGGGGAGTGCGCAGTGAGAGATTTGCAAAAATATTGCCAGAAATCAAATTGTCAACGCATCCAAATAAAACAATAAATGCAAAGCAATTAGCATCCGCAGTGGTGGCCAGCGAGAGAAGACAGGCAGCCCTGGGAAAATGTTGCAGAGTTTTCCCAACACTTTCATCTCGGGGGAGCATCCACTGGCAATGGGAAATTTGTAGTCAAGTTATGCTACGCTAATGAACGGCCAACTGGAAGGACAGCTGCGGTGCGCAGAAAAACGCGAAGAAAAAATATCGTCAATAAGGCAAAATAAATTAGAGAAATGAAATGAAATGAAATGCAATTAACCAGCTAAATGAGCGATGCCCGCACTGAAGGCGGCGCTGAGTGTGGCTCAGGGGGCAAGCACAGCCAGGAGGAGGGCAAAACTTGGGGTCAGGCGCACAATCAAGCGACTGATGACCAATTAGAAAATGTAAAATTAGCAACAGACCAAATCGGGCCTTGAAGTGGGCTTTTCGGTTTGGTTTCTGGGCAACAGGCGCAGGGAAATGAAGCGAGAGAAATGAAGCGAGAGAACTGAAGCGAGAGAACTGAAGCGTGAGAGGGAGAGAGTGGGAGAGAGCGGGAGAGAGTAATTAATAAATATTTAATTTATAACTTGTGCCAAAAACAAATTCCATTTTGCAACGAAACGAAAGGCAAATTGGGTTCTCTTCTTCACTGGGCAACTTTTGGGGAAATGCCGCTGCATGGGGCATGCCCGATTTCAGGCTTTAACTTGCGTCGCTTCCTCAACTACTACCCCATATGTGTGTGTGTGTGTGTGTGTGTGTGTGTCTTTGGCTGTGCCCCGTGCTAGGGTATCAACAGCTTCGGTGCTGCGGGCAGCTTCTTCTGCCTGCTGCAAAAGTCTTCCCGTCTCTTTACACATTTTATGACATTTTGTTGCCGTGCAATTAACGTTTGTCCACCAAATGTTTTTCTCGTGTTTTCATTTTCATTTTCATTCTCATTTTTTGTTTTTTTATTACAGCATTTTCCAGTTGTTGGTTTTGCTTATGATTATTATTTTGTTTTTGTTTTTTTGGGGCTCCGCCGCGCCGCTCGCCTCCAGTTTACATACACAAAAATGTCACTTAATAAATTTTACGACTGTTTTATGTTGTCGCTTTGGCCCTAAAAACGACAGTGGGGCTTGTGCTGGGCTGTGGCTGTGGCTGTGGCTGGGCTGAGGGGCATATCCAGAAATGAAAGGTGGAGCAGCAGCAGCCCGGGCAGGGGCAGCCATAACACGCCCACTACAACACGTAGTATCCATAAATATAAAAAAAGAGCCAGCCAGAGAGGGGCACACACACACATGGAGGGGGGCGGGGAGGCTGTTAACCCTTGTGTGCGTTTCTATTCTATTCTATTACTTTTTTTGTTCTTTTGGCTCTGAGCTGTTTTCCTGCTCATTTTCCGTAGCCTTCTCGTCACGCACATGTCCAGGCAGAGTTTTCCCTTTCAGCTCTATTTTTTCTACTTTTTTTTTGTTCTGTTTTCTGCTGCTGCAGAGTCCCCATGATTTGGCTAAATTAATTTTGGGCCAGGCCGCGTGGATCTGGGAGAGGGTTGAGCGCTAGGTACGCTGCGTATAATTAAAAGTCCTGCACAACAACGGCAGCAACAGCAACAGCAGCAAAATATAAATAAAAAACACAAAAGATTTAGGGCCAAGTGGGGACCAAACATCATGAGTTATGAGAGAGAGAGATGCTTTCAAGTGCGCCTCCTGCCAACAGGAGCTGCTCGTAAATTTCCTCCGAAAAAATGATGGGGGGTGGGCTGCCAAAGTCCTAGGGTTAGCCACCATTCCACTGCTCCACTCGCAGTCCCATTTTCCTCCTACAAAAAAGAAAACTTTTCAACATTTTAATTTTGGGGAATTTTTCTTGGCCCCGTTCTTGCTTTCTAGTGAAAGTAATTTTCATTATTTAGCGGCGGCACATGTTCGCCACGGATCCCGCCATCCAGGCCCCAACTGATGGCAGCAGCAGCAGGAGGAGTGGGCTGGGCTGGGCTGGGCTGGGGTTCGAGTGTTGCTGGTGGAATTTGTGCGACACTTTGGCTGTTGATGTTGGGACTTTTGGTCGGATTAAATGCGCACTTCCACCTGGTGACATATCTTTGGCTTGTGCCTCCAACAGCCACTGCCATTTGGCCCGATTGGCCAGATGAAGTTGAAAGGAAGCGGCGAGAGCAGCGCAGAGCAGAGCAGCGGCAAGCGGTTCCTGGCAAGATGGTCGGCAATCAACGAGCGAATCAGAACTCAACGATGAACTTGGGCCAAGAAGCCAAACGAAGAGGAGCTCTGCGCTGGCTCTGCGCTGGCTCTGCGCTGGGTATGTTATGGCATCAGTCAAAAACTTTGCCAGCAACTGAATTATGTCATTTGCTTGACATGGCCTCCATCACATAGCTGTCTCTGAGAGCAGATGCTGGAGAAGGGGTAAATAGCGGCACATGTATAGCATCCAAAATGAAAACAAAACCGAACGGGGACTGGGCTGTGGCTGGGGCTGGGGCTGGCTGGGGGGCGGCCAGGTACCACCGCAAGCAAATAAAGTAAAGAAAAACAGAATTGGAATACGAAGACGATGAAAATGCCAGCAGCAGCAGCAGCAGCAGTTCCCGCAGCACAGTGGCCACAAAACATTACGCAAAATAATATATCCATAAGTAAAAGATTTGAAAGTGCCAGCTGCCGATGCCTTTGGGGCAGCTCCGCGTGGGCGCAGGCCAGCAGCAGGTCGCGGAAAACCCTCGCGACGATCTTCCGAGCAGCGATCGGCACGGCACAAATCTCGCAGAATTTTCGTGGTTTTGTGCTACTGTTGGATGTGACGGCAGCGGCATTACATTGCCGCATATTTTGCGTTTTCACATTTTCCGCTTTTCATTTCGTCGTCGACGTGCGGCTGCTGCTGCTGCTGCTGCTGCTGCTTCTGCTGCTGCTTCTGTGGCAGTGCCTTGAATATTTTTCTTCAATTTTATTAAAATTATGGAAATGAATGAAATATCTGCTGCATTCCCCGTCCCCCACAGCCCATCCCCAATCCATTTCCTTCCCCTTGCCGCTTGCCAGCCAACCGCTGGCGCATCTTTTGAGCCAAGAATTTATCGAAAATTGCAGCAGCTGCAAAATTGTCTTTCCGTTTCACCTCCCTGTTGCTGGCGCTGCCACTGCCGCTGCCACTGCTGCTGCCACTGCCATTCCCTTTAGCTTCTGCTTCTGCCGCTGTGCACACACCTGGCCAGTGGCAAGTTTAATAATCCGTTTCGCATTTTGCGTTGATGCGAAATCAATCGATGTGCATCGAATATGCCCGGAAGGAGCACCTGAAGGAGGCAAGCAGCAGAAGCAGCCAAAGCAGGAGAGGTTAGCGGGTTGGCACTGGCTGGCTGGCTGGCTGGCTGGCTGGCTGACTGACTGGCTGACTGGCTGGCTGACTGACTGACTGACTGACTGACTGACTGACTGCTGGGGATGCATAAATCCAACTCATTTGCATGGCCAAGGAACCGAGCAAGCAGCGCAAATATGCGCCCACGGCAATCCCATCCCAAACCCCAATCGGGTCTGTGTCTGCTGGTAAGTGTTTTGGCTGGGTAGTGCCGGATGTGGGCTGGCCCAGCAGCTGAATTCTGCACTCCCCAGGTGCCCAATGGGAGCGCGGTTCCCGATGCTTGGTTCGCGGGCCACTCCGCTAAAAAGTAGCTCATTTCCGAGAGCCTTGCCCCAGGCCCAGGCACTTGACTGCTCATCCCCCTGAGTCGTTTACTCCCCTGCCCCTAATTGCATTTCATTGAATCGCTGTAAATTCTTTTTGGCCTTGTTGACGATATTTTGTTGCCACTTGCTGTTGCTGCTGGGTACACTTCAGTCTGGAGCTAATTTCCTGCTCGTCTCAGGGCTCAGGCACACGGGCACTTGCCCCGGCCGCAGTCTGACACTGCCGCAGATTAAATCCCGCCCCTTCCCAGCCAGCCCAGCCTTCTGCCTAATTGCCTTTGCCGCGAACCATCCACCAAACAACAAATTAAACTTCAACCATCTGCATAAATATATTTTCCCACTTTCCCATTTGAATGCCTTGCCCAATTGATTTCTGGAAATATTATTCCAGATTCGAGAGTTTAGAAAATCTGCAAGTTTAACCAACAGCCAAAGGCTGTTAACCCTGCCACGCCTTTTCTTGGCTTTTTCTGAGCGACTTGGGGCGCCCCCATTAATGCATTACACTAGTCAACACTAGACTTAGGCTGTGGCCCAAAACAACTTTTTCTTATAGATTTCAGGGGCTTGCAAATTTTTAACGAATTCTGGTCTTTTTTTTATGCTGCAGTTTTTTTTTAAGAATTTTTTAAGATCGGGTATTTTTTAATGTTCTTTTTCAGAGGTAGTGCTGCTATTTTTCGCATAACTTAAGTAGCTTAAGTCTCGTTGCATAGAGCTGTGCAGCTCTGAAAAGCTGACAAATGCAGCTATAAATCCGACCCAGACCCTTTGTATCTGTAGCTTAACGCCTGAAAGATATTAAGCTTTCAAATTTCTTAATTTTTTGCTGTATTTTTGTTTGAAATTTTGTGTATAAAAACTCGGCAAAAGTCGAAAGAAAAATTATAGTTATCAGCCACTCAGTTCTGGCGCATTTTTGCCATTGAAATGATGGCAACATTTGGCAGCCTTTAGCCATCCCTCCCAGTGCTTCGTGGCGGTATTTGGCACAGTGTAAATTCCTCCAAGTCGCGCTCTGAATTGTATTTATTTCGAGGCGATAAAACAAACAAATTTGTGGAGCAAGTGTCGCTGGTTTATGGGGGGGTGCAGTGGGCAGTGTTAAGGGTCAAATGAAATTTGAAGCGGAGCTGGGCAGCCAGTTCAAGGTGCTTCGGACTCGTCCAGCTCGGACTGCAGCTGGAGCTGCTGCTGCTGCTGCGGCAACGGTGCTGGTGCTGGTGCTGGGGCCACGGAATGTGCAGCCGCTGGCGGACGTTGCAGGCGCCAGGGATAGGTGGCGCCGTGCCGCTCGAGAATGCCGCCGCGCTGGGGCGGTCGCATGGTCAGGGTGCAGGTTTGCTTGATGAGGGCCAGGGCCTTGGCCTCGCTCTGCAGCGCGTTGTACAGCTCGATTTTCTTGCGCGCGATCAGGCCGACGGTGGGCGGCTGGATGGCCTGGTTGACGCACCAGTCGTACCACAGCTGAAACTCCGCCAGCGTGAAGGCCACGTTCGAAATGTCGTTGAGCTCGTGGGCCGCCAGCTCGCCGTTGTAGCGCAGACGCAGCGCCAGATTGGTGGGTATCCCGTCGACGAGGTAGCCCAGCGGCAGCTCGAGCACGCCCACGACCTGGGCGATGCGGTGCTCGGGCTGCTCGCCCTGCGCGCCGGTGTTCAGGCGCACAAAGCAGCCGAGCACCGCCTGCTCGAAGGCCGGACGCACCAGCAGCTGGGTGAGGCGGTGCCGCGTCAGTCTGAGCGGCTCCAGCTGATCCAGTCGCTTCACTGGCCTGTCCGCCGCCGCCAGCTTGGGCTGCTCCTCCTGCTCGTCCACGCGCAGCGGCAGCGCCTTCAGGCGCCGCAGCTCGCGCGCGATCTCCGACATGGGCCGACGGCCCTTCTCAGTTGGCTGAATCGGTGGCTTGGCGGCGCTCTTCATCTCGCAGGGGCATTACTTTCGTGCAATTTGGCTTCTCGAAAGGGTTTTGTTTGTCGCCTACGACACGACAGGAGCGTAGCGGGTGTCTGGATCGGGGCCAGGGCACAAAACGTGGCCTGGGGTGGGGAAAACTATTTTGGCATTTCAATTGTCGCTTGAATGGCGGCCAAGTGTGCAGGATTAAGCGTTCATTTGAGAGTACCAAATGGAGAGAGAGGGAGGGAGTGAGGGAGAGAGGTGCCTGCGGCTGGGGCTGGGGCTGCTCCCAGGGCATCCATCTCCAACGGGGCTGCTGGCTTATCCATTTGAATGCATTTAACGAGGCTGCTTTTATGCCGCCCCATAAATGCCAGGCCAACTATTAAATTTATATTAATTTGGCATTTTCGCTTGGCATTTTTCCTTGGCAAAGGCCCCGCCACCCCCATTTTTGGGGTGTGGGCTGGGGGGGGGCATACCTGCTGGGAGATGTGCGCTGCGCCGTCAGCCATTTGGCAAGAGATTTATTATACAATTGTTTTAATTACAGTTGCAGCTAATTGTATGCGGACATCGCCAGCAGATGCTACTTTCAATGCTGGCAAAGAGCCCAAAGGCGGCTCGGGAGAGGAGCAGCAGGAGGAGGAGTAGCAGGAGCAGCAGAAGGAGTAGCAGGAGCAGCAGAAGGAGCTGCTGGAGGAGCAGCAGAAGGAGCTGCTGGAGCAATGCAAAATCTTTGCATGCTCTGTATGTGAGTCTGCATAAATAACTTGGCACTGGGTCGCTGTGATGTGCGATGTGTGGCACATCGAATATGCTGCTCACGCACAAAATGCTGCCACTGCTGCCGCTGCTGCCGCTGCTGCTCCTTTTTAACACTCAGCCAGCGTAGTCGGAGCTTCAGCTATCCAGCTATCGTTTCCATCCCACAGCATGCCCGCACACTTAAGGGCAAACTCATTTATGCAAGCTCAGTCATCATCATCATAGGCAGTGGCAGCGGCATGGGCATCCACCTGCCGTGCTCAGCCACAGCCTGATGCGCCCAGGCAGCCACCCCTGGCCTGCCCTGCCCTGGCCTGCCCTGCCCTGGCCTGCCCTGCCCTGCCCCGTCCATGGCATCTTCGATGAACTGCGCTTCGATTTCGACTTCGATTTGGAGCAGACCATCAGCACAGACAAATAGATAAATGCTGGGGCTAGGCACTTGCTGATTAATTTATAAATTGAATGCGTGGACGAACTGGCTCAGGCACAAGTACCTGTGGCCGTGGGACTCCCAATTGCAACCCGCTTGAAATGGCAACTGCCGTGCATGAAATGTGCAGAATATTTTCTTGAAAACTGTCAGCCAAAGGTCACAACTGCGCACAGGCGTCTCAGCCGCTTGGGCCCGACTGCTGGGCAGCATGTGGGACTCCAGGAGACGCCCAGAGACTCATCCATCACGGGAGCATCAGCTGGCAGGAACAACATGAGCAACATGAACAACTTTGTGCTCGAACACCTTCTGCTGAGGGCGAAGTACAGTCACCAGCAGGCCAGACCAGGCCAGGACAGGCCAGGCCAGGCCAGGCGGCCAACTCGAGCTTTAAAGCCACGCCTTGACGTTGACGGGCAGTGGAAAAAGTTGCTTGCCCAGGCCGAGAGCCAGGCTGCAGCACCCTCATCCAGCTGGCTGACATGCCAAGCCCAGAAGCACAGCCTGCCCCAGCCAGCCCCAGCCTGGCCCCAGGCAGCCCCAGCCTGGACCCAGCCAGCCCCAGCCTGCCAGGTCAGTCCAGTCGTGACGAGTTTTAATGTGCATATAAGTATTTAACAGTCTTGTCTTGGGGCCAGGGGCCCAGGCCCCAGCCACCCGCATTTAAATGAAAAACAAGCTGGCATGATCCTGCCCAATACCGAGCAGGGCATACCCTGGCAGCGGGCATGACAGGATCGGGACAGGATCTGCATTCAGATTTAAAATTAAAATCACTGAAAAATAGCATAATGCCAGCAGCAGAGCAGCAGAGCAGTGGCTACGAATGGGTCTAGGATAAGGATACCCATGTCAAAAAAGGAAAAGCGAAAATCCTGACGCATGCGGGACAGGGACGGGGACTGGGACAGGGATAGGGACTGGGACTGGGACTACGACTGGTACTACGACTCGGACTGGTACTGGGACTGGCTCTGGTACTGCCACTGCGACTTGGCATGGGCCAGGGGCACTTTCCAGTTGGCCGTCGAAAGGAAACTTGTTTGTTGCACAGAGACAAAAGCGCTTCCGCTTTTCGTGTACAATGACAGAAACAAGTGTTAATGGTTTGGAGCTTAGGCGCTCGCACAAAGCCGCAGCAGCGCAGGCAGAGCGAACACACAAAACAAAACAAAGAACAAAAAAGCAGACAAAAAACAGACACAAAACAGACACCACAGATAGGCGGCTCGGCTCAGGCAAAGCCGAAAGCACCAGGACAATGCTGTGCGGGACAGGCAACGACGAGATTAGCCATCGGATCGGACGGCGGGGAGAGAGCGTCTTCGAGTCTGACACACAGATCCCTTGGGCGCTCCTCCGCTGCAAACTTTCCAGCATTATGAGTGATCCAAAGCCCTTTCGAAATCCTCCACCATCGTCGGTCGAGCAGCGATCGATCCAAGTGCATTCCAAGTGCATGCTCGGGCCTTCCCTTTTGTCACTTTTCACTTGTGGAATTAATAATAGCAAGAACGTTCTCTGGATACTTAGATTCTCGTTTGATAGGTTCTCGCTCTGCTTTTGCTCTGTCCTTTGCCAATTTCAGTGTGAAGCCGCCACCGCCGCCGCCAGCGCCGCTGTCTACCCCGCAAAAACCCCACCAAAGCCCAACGTTGCAGCGCCCTCTCTACTATGTCCGTGTCCGCGGCTCTGTGTCCGCGTCTCGTTGTCCGTGTGTCCGTGTCCGCGGCTCTGTGTCCGTGTCCGCGTCTCTGTGTCCGCGTCCGCGTCTCGGTGTCCGTGTGTCCGCGTCTCTGTGTCCGCGTCTCTGTGTCCGTGTGTCCGTGTCCGCGTCTCTGTGTCCGCGTCCGCGTCTCGGTGTCCGTGTCCGCGTCTCGGTGTCCGTGTCCGCGTCTCGGTGTCTCTGTCTCTCTGTGACGTGCGCTCTTTGCTATTTTGCGTTTGAATTCTGCTATGCCCTAGCAGAAGGCATTCCGATTGTGACCAGCAAGCTGCAGCTCGAGTGCGCGAAGTTTGCTGCCTGCTGATTCCATTCCTGCCCCAGCAATGAGTGCCCCACGCAAATCCATTCACAGATTCTGCCCACAGCTCAACTGCAAGGGTGTGCCACGCTTCGGTCATGAATTATTTTAAATATCTGCTTTATATTTTTCTTCATTTTTTTGTTGTTGCTTTTTTTCTGCTTTTTTCTTGTTTTTTTTTGTTGCTTTTTTTTGCTCGTGCGGCTGCTTTTTAAATTTTACCTCCTGGAGGTTTTTTCTGCTGCTGCTGCCGCCGTATGGATGTGCAACATGCATATGCAAATGGCTCGGCCTACATGTGTCGGTGTCTGTTACCGCCACACCCCCCAACCAACACCCACCAGCGAACCACCCACCACACAGCCCAATCCTTGTCCCTGTCCAAACATATGGGAAACTTTTGCCAGCATGTTGCCTAGTTTTTTGCGCTCATTTCTTTGGCTGCCTGCCGTGCCCTGCCTTTCCACTGGAAATTACAATAATGAAAATGTATTTGCAAAACTCGCCTAATTAGTTGAATATGAGCCATGTTGGTATTCAAATATGCACACCCGGCTGTCAGAGAGGGACAGCTCCATGCCACACAAGCAGTCAGAGGGGTGTGGGCTGTGTGCGGTGTGCGGTGTGGGCTGTGGGTGGCAGAGTGGCACAGATACCGGGCAAAAGGCGTGCGAGCGGGGCGTGCAGGCAGCAGCTGCAGCTGCACAAAGCCATGCGAAAGGGGAAAAGGAGACTAACGCCTAGTTTTAGGGGATGTCTTTGCAGCCCTTAAAGATCAATCATTCATGGGGGGGGGGGTGGCAGTGCCGCCCTTGTCCTCCCTTGTCCTTCCCATCAAAGATTTTTGTCAATGTTTTTCCCTATTTTCACACTACGACAGCGGGCTTTTGTCTCTTCCTGCCAAAGTTTATTAGAGAGAAAGCAAAAGAAGGACCCCCCCACCCCTATGCCACACTCCACACTCCTGCCCCTTGCTCTCTGGCATTTATTTCCTGCCTAGCTGTGCGAATATTTCGCCTATTTACAATTTGACTTCACCTTAAAGCCACAGCCAACAGCCCACAGTCAACGCGCTTTCATTTCTTTAAAGCCAGCGCACTGAATCGCTGAAAACTGCAAGGAGCAGTAAGGGAGAAGCTGCGCGTGAGCACAGCCGAAGGTGGCGCCAGGATCAATTCCATAATTACCAAGAAGCGCAATAAATGGTTACGCCATGCGGCACTGACGCTCATAGCAACAGCTGAGCTGCCGGCAGAGTGGCACTGGGCGTCAGCTTGCTGAAGCGCCGTCTGACTGATGCCACCCACACGGCCCTGTGCTGACACTTCAGCCTGAATTGGGATATCCGTTTCCGCTTTATGTATCGCAGTATTACTATAATAATTTCTATACTATATTATATTATTTCTGTAATTTATATTATTTATTATTATATATTATATTATTTCTGTAATTTATACTATTTATTATTATATCACTTCTTTAATTTATATTATTTATTATTATATATTATATTATTTCTGTAATTTATATTATTTATTATTACATATTATATTACTTCTGTAATTTATACTATTTATTATTATATATTATATCATTTCTTTAATTTATATTATTTATTATTATATATTATATTATTTCTGTAATTTATATTATTTATTATTATATGTTATATTATTTCTGTAATTTATACTATTTATTATTATATTATTATTTCTATAACTTTAATTCCGAGTTAAGTAAAAGAAATTAATTTAAGACGCAGAGGCCATCAGTTTCAGTTACCTTCACAACTACTTCGTCTGTTCAAAAACTATTCGATGGGAGAAGGGCATGGGGGGGGCATATGCCACACCTATAGGGTGGGGCAGCAGGTGTTGGGTGTTGAACCTGCAACTGCTGCCGCCTTGATTTCCCCTTGAAAGCAAACCAAAAAATTCGCAACTTTGTTTACGCGCTCTTTGTGTTTGGGCACTCAATTTTATGGGGGGAGAGCAGGTGTGACAGAGAGAGAGAGAGAGCATAAATTTGTACCAAGCCGAATTTATCGTAAATGCAGTGGGGGGGAGGGAGGAAAGTGAGTGGCGAAGATAAAAATGTCTGTCAAAAATGGGCAAACACATCATCGAAAGGCGGAGAGAGAGGCAGCGAGAGAGGCAGCGAGAGAGGCAGCGAGAGACAGAGGCAGAGAGTCAGAGAGAATTCGTCAAGCCACATTTAGCCGGATTACTACATTAGTGAGGGGTGCAGGGGGCGTGGAAACAACTACAGAAATAGAGTGAGAGAGGGAGAGGGAGAGTGAGAGATGGATAGATCGACTGACTGACACACACACACACATCATAATCACAACACAATCAAATGACAATCAAAACCGCAAACAGACAAACGGCATACGAAGGCAAAGCCACCCACCCTCACGCACACCCGCACACCCACCCACATGCCCACCCCCACATGCACACAAGCCCAGGCCCACGCTTCTGTAAGTGATATGCTTAGGGCTGAAGGGCAAGAGGGTGTAGAGGAGAAGAGAGTGGCGAGGAGTGGAGCAGAGAGCGGAGTGGAGCAGAGCGGAGTGGAGTGGAGCAGATTGGATTGGAGTGAAGTGAAGGAGGATGTGGCGTGTGGCGTGTGGTGCGTTTGGTGAAATTGTGGGTGGAATTTCTGGCTCTGTCTGCCCCCCACATGTGGGCTCCCCCTTAATGACGATTAACTGCTGAGCCGCAATTAACTGTGAACAGGCGGAAATACGGTGAATGACAGCTGAAGAAATGGCAGCAAAATGGGACTGAGACTGAGAGAGACTGAGCGAGCGAGCGGGTGGCATAAATGTGTGGCACCGGAAGCAAAAGATGGGCCCGCCGGAAGCCGTCGGTAACGTGCCCGCAGGGCATACACTTGCCTACAAACGAATAGATGCCAGCCAGGGCAAGCACGAATTTTATGAATCAAGCAAAAAGTCCATAAATTAAAGGCAAGAGTCGCGGAGCAAGTAAACAAATGCCTGAACCACACATAAACTTACAGACAGGAGTGGGCAAAGCAGAAAGAACCAAACTAAATTCAATTAAATTCAATTCAATTAAATTCAATTAAATTAAATTGAAGATGTTGCCACATTACACAGCGAAAGATTTAAATAGAAAACTTCAAATACTAAAACTAAATGCAAAATTATTAAATTGCCTATGCCATCGACTGTGTACATTCGTTTGATTACACAAATTCTCATTTAAATATGCGCAAAGGCAAAAAAATGATTTGCTTGAACCAAGTGCCAAGTGCCAAGTTCCGAGTTTCCATTAAGTTTCCAAGAAAATAAATAATCTAAGAATTTGAGTAAATGAAAATAAAAAACAAATAAAGGCCTTCAATTTATTAAATTAAATTAAAAAATTAAATTATTAAAACAACGAATGCTAAACGTTGCGTAATACTAAAAAAAAAATAAATAATAAAAACTTTATAAAAATATGCCATTCAGGGAAACCTTTCGCTAAGGACATGCGAGGATACGTGGGACTTGGAAATATATTTTGGTTATTATTATTAATAATAATATGGCCTCAAGTATTTTTTTAACCCAGCCACTTTAATTCGGTGCTGAAAGGCTTAGCAAATAACACACAAAAATTGCAGCACACGCGAGTTCCGGTTCCTGTGCACACTCGAAAGTCAGTCAATCCACTTGAATAAATTCACTAAACTAATCAAGTGCATTGCGATGGGCAAGCATAAATAAGCGAGTGGCACATTCAGTCGTCTAGTGGCTAGAAACTGGAACATTGTTGCGCCACCAAATCAACTTTAGTGGCCAGAACAAAATGCATTACAGGCGGTGTGAGGATGCTGCCCAGTTGGTTGGTTCTACAGCTAATCGTAACTATATATCTATATCTATCTATACCTTTACTTGACTTTACTTTACTTTACTTGACTTTACTTTACTTTACTTGACTTGACTTTACTGGACTTACTCAATTATTTTGTAGCATATTTAATTGAGTTAATTAATTTAAATGCAAACATTTCGAGGGTATTAAAAGCAACTGTCCTGCCACAGGAAATATGTTCTTGTTCGCACATACACATGTATGTATGCCTGCATACATAATGTACTCGTAAACCGAAATAAATGAAACAAAGTGAATGAATTCATTTATTCATAAATGATTTCTTAGACCAAAGTGTGGCCAGCCAGCGGCAGGGAGATGTATTAATAAGGAAAGTGGAGCACATGCCAGATGGCTGGGAGTGCGAGTTTTGGTGGCGTGCGAGGCACTTATGCTATGCTATGAATGAGTGCCGACA
Organism: Drosophila tristis; assembly: GCA_018150885.1. Taxonomy (NCBI): domain Eukaryota; kingdom Metazoa; phylum Arthropoda; class Insecta; order Diptera; family Drosophilidae; genus Drosophila; species Drosophila tristis. The sequence continues at coordinate 1,361,439 of JAECWT010000086.1, read as the reverse complement.
AAAGCAAACAAATGCGCAAATAAATCGGGGCAGCACAGCACAGCACAGGACAGCTGAGTCCTGATGATGATTATGATGGCGCCCACCTAGACACGCACTTGGCCCATCCAAAAGTCAAATGTTGGATGACAATTGCAGCGCATATCCGCTTCCGGGCCGGTTCTCTGGCTGGCACTTCCCTGCTGCTGATCGCACAGCTCCCACACACACAGCACAGGCAGCAGGACAGAGGCAGGACAGAGGCAGCCACATCAATTTGGAAGCGTGCACATTTATCCTAATCACACACACAAAGGCAGCTGCGAAGAGGAACCCCCACAGCCACACACCACCCCACACCCCACACCCCACACTCACACACACACGCCAAGAGCTTATTTATGTGCCCAAGTTCTTTTTGACATTGTTCTTTTATTATTTTAGTCGTTGTCTCTCCCTCTGCCACAGCCACTCCCGCGTGCTCCTGTGCTTGTCCCTCCGTGGGGGCGGCGCTGCTCATTTTTGTCGCAATTTAGCTAAAAGCGTCGTCTAAGAGGAAGTCGTTTTATATATACCCACGCCACTGCCGCCTGTTCCTTTAATCTTGTTCCTGGCTGCTTTTCCTTTTCACATTCTCTCACAAAGCACAAGCACAGAAGTATAATAGAGAAATAGATGGCGCTGGGGCCGGGCAAGGGCATGGGCAGGGGAAGATTTAGGCAGCTGGAGGGGCTCTTTGCCGGCATATACACTGGGCTAAGTACATATCGCACGGGATCTGCGCTTCCGCGTAACTTTCTTCCAGCTTCGATGATATTTTTCGCCCAAAATATACATTTTTTACCTATTAAAATAGGACTATAAGTGGAAGAACTTGCAGGATCCGCGTGCAGCAGATAAATACATAATTTGCAATATTAAAATAATATTAAAAAAATAGAATATATAAAATAATAATTAAATAGTAAATAATAAAAAATAAAATAATAATATATATACAAAAATAATCATAAAAATAATATATATAACATTAAATATTAAAAACAAAACAAAAATATGTATATTATTTTTATATAACGACTTTATATTAGACGACGCTTTAAGCTAAATTGCGACAAAAAATATAATATATATAAACTAATAAATAATGCAAAAAAATAATACATAAAAAAATATGTATTAAAAAAAATATTTAAAAATATATATATACATATATATTAAATATTATAAGCTAACGTTCCCTGAACTGGAGAATATGAGTATTATGAGTATTCGAGGGGCTGCTGGCGGCTAAATTAACTTTTCAGAATTAAAAAGAATTGAAAAAAAATACAGCTACCAATTTTGAATTTAATTATATTTTTTTTAATTTAATTTTTTAATTTTATTATTTTATTTAATTTAGCTAGCATTAATTGATCTGATTTCTGCTGCAATCTGAGTTTTAAATATCAATTTTTGTTCACTTTTTGCTCACTTTTTTTTTTCGCATAAATAAATTTTCCAAGCTTCCCTCCCTGTTATTGTTCCGCGTAGAACAGTTTATATATAGATGCCATGTAAGCGCAGCCAAAATTAAAAGTACACTCCCTGCTAGGTTTCAGCCAGGGCGGGCTTGTGTTTGACACATGTCGCCCCCAGGTAGAGTGGGCCACTGCCACAGACAACTGTTGCTGCCTGGCTGCACATACATTTGTACGCACACACACACACACACACACACACACACACATGTATATGTATATGTATGTGCCTCATAGCTCTCTTGTCGCGTCGGCCGGAAATGGCGTCAATGTCAACGTTGACGCCAAAATTTTGCTGTCATATAGATGTCCATGTGTGGGTGCGTGTTGTCAGCTGCGAGTGTGCGTGTGCGGTTGACAGCAGCACGTTTACGTCTATGGCCTTTTTTTGGTCGACTCTCCGTCTCCGTCTCAGTGCTTGCAGCAGTGACATTACCAGTTCTTACCCAGCCACAGATCCCCCGTTCCGTGTGCCATGTGCCATGGGCCATGGGCCATGGGTGTTCCGTGGCTGGCTCCTCAGCTGCTGTTGATGGGACTGCTGTTGCTTCACGTGCTCGTTTACAGTCATTTATCATAAAAATATTTTTGCACTCTCATTTTTATAAACTGTATTGTTTCACACCACTCCCCCGCCCCAGTCACAAGAGCTAGGGTACAGGAGGTGCAGAAGGTACAGAAGGTGGCAGGACGTACAGAAGGTGGCAGGAGGTACAGAAGTTGGCAGGAGGTACAGAAGGTGGCAGGCTGAGGATTGTGGCGCTTCGAGTCGACATTTTTATGAAGCTAATTTGATGTTGTCATTCTTCATTTCTCATTTTTGTAGCACCATTTTCGTTTTTACAGCTCGTGTGTGTGCGTCTGCCCTCGCATTCGCATTCGATATAGCCTGAGAGAAGTCAATTCACGGGGGAACACTGGAGCTGAAGCTGGAGCTGTAGCTGGAGCTGTAGCTGGAGCTGTAGCTGGAGGGCAAACTACATACAAGTATGCACGGGGCCATATGGAGTGCTGTTTGCTGGCAATGTGTCCATAAAGCTGCACCTAACGGCCGTACACTGGAACTTAACGAGGCTCGTCGCACAACTTTTAACTGTTCTGCCACTCTCGACTTTCTGGCGGAAGTGCGAAGGGCGCACAGGAAGTGACGAACAAGGCAAATTATATTCAAACAAGTAATAGCGAAGAGCAAGCACAAAAGCAAAAGCCAAAACTGAACAAAGAATGGGAGCTTGGCAAGGACAGCACTATACAATTATATATATATGTAAATATCCCAATGCTGAAAATAATTATATTTCTATACCTCAACGCACCTAACACATCGATTGCCGCAGCCTGCATGTCACTCCAATATAAGCAAGTGGCCCAAATCTTTCTTGGAATTTATTCAAACACAAATCAGTCGCTGCGACATTGGTCCATTGCATTGCAGCCAATTGGCTGCAGTTCGGTGCGGGAAAAGCCAATGGCCTATGCACCCACAGCGGAGTTCAACTGCCCCTCTTCGGCGTGGCTTAATGTAATTTATAAATCCGAAAACAATTTGTTTCCAGCATTAGAATTATGCATGAAACAAGCAAAAAGAGTCCAAATTTAGATTGCGAAAACTGAGTGGCCACAGGGGCAAGCGCGGGCTGAAAGGTTGCCTATGAATGCATTTGCATATGTGTATTAAATCACTGCCGGGCAAGACATGGCATCTGTGGCATCTGTGGCAGCTGTAGCAGCTGTAGCATCTGTAGCTGAGGGCTGATGGATCGTTCGTGTCTGCGGCATGAGAAAAGAGGTCAGACGCGAAGAAGGCGTGTAAAAAGGTGCCACCAAACTCACCAGGGGTTAGCCAGGGGAGGAGCAGTCTCTGATTCCGAGTCTTGGGTTCCACTGGGGCAGAGTGCCGAGGCGATGGCACAGAGGAGGACTACGAGCGGAAGGTGGTCTGAGCTTGGATCCTGACACTCATTTATGGAATACTTACCGAAGTGGATCTTCTTCTTGAGCGGAATATTGCGGTCTGCGGTCTGCGGTCTGCTGCTCCAGCAACATAAAAACTTAAACTGATAATGTAAATACTTTGAACTGAACGATTAATTCTTTTTTTTTGGTTGGGTGGTTGGGTGTCGGCTGGCTAAACGTCGCGAGCATCAGGCGGCGGATCCGTGCTCGAGTCCCACTCGTTCGGGTTGACGAACATCTGAGACGCACTGCCGCGCAGGGAGTCAAAGCCCTGGTTGAGCGGCACGGGCTTGGGCCGCTGCTCGATGTTGGCCATCCACTTGGACCAGGCCCCCTCGGACCGCTGCATGCGCTCCTTCCTCTCCTGCTCTTTCTGCTCACGCTGGCGTCGAGCGCGATCCCGCTCCTGCTGCTGCTGCGCCACCTTGCGGCGCTCCCACTCCTTGAGGCGCTCTCTGCGCTCCTCCGCGGTCTCCTTCTGGCGGCGGCTGGCACTGGCAGGGACAGGGACAGGGACGGATGTGCAGCACTTCTTCTGGGTGAGCGAGGACGTTTTGTTCCTCTCCTGCTGCTCCTTCCGGAGACGCCACTCCTTGACCTGCCTCTGAGACTGCTCCAAGCGCTCGGTAGTCGCCCTCTCGCGCTTCTCGCGTTCGCGCTTTGCGGCCAGCGTCTTCTTTCGCTGCTCCTCCGCCTTGCGCTGCTTCCACGCCTCGAACTGCAGGCTGTCGATGTCCTTCTTCTGCGCGAGGCTCTTGAACCCGGTGGAAACGTCCGGGCTGCAGCGCTCCAAGTTCAGAGCGGGCAGAAAGTTACGCCCGCCCTCCGGTGCCTCGAGAACAGCGGCATACGCGTCCCTCCAGCTGCAGAGGGACTCCTCGGCGTGTCCAGGGTGCCGCTGCTGCCGGTCATCTGTTCGCGCTCTTCGCTTCGATCGCCAAGAGGCTCCATGTCCTCTGCTGTTTCAGTGTTCAGGAGGTAGGTCCTGCAGCTGTTGTAGGACTTCAGACTGTCAGTCGGTGAAGCCCCTCCCGGGATAAGGGTGGCCTCCGAGATGTCACTGCAGTCGCCGATAGATGCGGCCGGAACGAGGGTCCCTGTCTCACTTTGCCAGTCCTCCTGGCAGCCCGACTTACTGCCACCGAGGCTGAGACCTGCCAATGCATCTTCGAGTTCCGCTTCCTCCAGTTCCCGGCAGAAGCCCGCGATGGTTTCGGTATCAGAGTCCGAGAACGCAGCAACATCGTCTGGATCGCCCACCAGGGTGCAGGAAGAGGAGTCTGTGTCCGTGTCGGCATCTGCTGCAAGTGGAACCAGAGTGCGCTCGGTGAATCCCGCAGTCGACTCCTCCGAGTCGCTCAGGTCACTTGCACGACCGCCCGACAGCCGCCTGACATCGACCACCTCACCCTTCTGGTTCTGTCGAGCCATAAAAGCCATTGTGCAGTTGGATCAGGATCGAAAGCAGGAGGGGAGACGTGTGGGAAGATTGCACAGGAAAATGCAAAAGTGAAAATAAAATTAAATTTCCAGATTTCTGTTTTCTGTTTTTCAGGTGATGTTTTCCGTTTGTTGTGTTTGGGATGAATGATTCCGTACTGAGGAATCGAGCGACGAGGGTTGTGTGACCCAACAGAGGTCTCAAATGGTACTAGATCTCGGGTTTGCTGCTGAGTGTGCCTTCGGCTACCCTGACTAATTCCAACTGACAACAAACAGCAAACTGAGCAGCGCTAGTCCCGTTTGTTCCGTCACTGCATAAACTGAATGGCGCAAGTAGCCCATGGGGAATACTTTCCTAGTGGTAAAGTAAACTGGTCCGACGGGGGCTCTTCCTTACAGCCACAGCGACATAGCACTCAAAGCTGAAAATTGCATCAGTGTGAAAAAGTTTATTGAACTCTCTGGTTCGCCTATTAGTTTATTTATTATTTATTAAGTTGAAATGGCCGTGGGGCCCACTGTGCGGCACTATCTCGAGTTTGATCTGCTCGTCGCTGACGAACACAGCAGAGCACTGACGAAGCACAGCCGGAAAGAGAGTAGAACAAGCGCGCGCGCTCCCTCTCTGCAGAGAAGAGCTTTTGGGTCGCGCATGCAGCGTCTTGTCTTGTCTTGTTTTGCTTTGCTTTTGGGTAGGCAGGTAGGCGGATGGAACTTTGCTGCGCTGCTTGCCTGCTCTTTGCTTGCCTGCACGGACCGTAGCATTGATCAGTGCACACAGCTGCAGCTGTAACTGGTGCGTTGCGCCTTCTTTGGTTACTTAATTATTTACTTACTTATGTGTGCAAGTGACTCAACGCTACTGAACATATTAACCTTCGGGTATCCTCAATCAGAATGAAAACATTTTAAATAATAATAAACAAAATATGGCCCGACGCCACCCACACCCCGAACTCAGTCAGGACGCATATTTATATGTAAGCGAATCTGGTCTCTGCTGGGTGCACTCAGTGGGGACAAGCTATGCCAGCAAAGACAAGCTCACCTCTGGAAATATCTAAGAAAATAAAAAAACAACAACGGTCCTGGCATTGGGAGTATCAATGGGAATGCACAACATCTATCGTCTTTCCAGCTAGTTTCCTCACGCACAACGTCCGTTACATCTCACAAAGAAATCCTCGCGGACTGATGTCTCCCTCTCTGCGGGTCTCTCACTGGGATTGGGATGGCAATGGGATGACATATTATTTACCAAAATATACATAATATGTATTAAACTTCGATCACTGGGAATGAACAAAAATTAAATTCGCTATTTTATAATGGGGAGTGCATTATTTTAGCCATGCTCCGGCAGTAACAAATTTTCCGCGATTACGATGACGGTGCTGCTTTTTAATAGTTTAACAATTGCAGTCAACATACACGCAAGAACATTATAATTTTATGGGGTCCCTCTTTGGCGAAATAAACTATGTTTTAAATTTTGTATTTATGTTTGGATCCTCCGCAGCCTCATCCTGAACATCACTCGGTACCTCCGGTCTCCGGTCCGAGCAACAAATTTAACTATGGGAGCGATCTACCGCGAACTGCTTAGGGGACTCTGGGGATCCAGGAGACGCCGGAGTTAGAATTCAAGTTGGGACACGAGGGCAGGCTTCAACTGAAGCTCGTACTCCTTGTCAGCGCTGCCACTGATTGCTGTCTCCTTGAGAACCCCGAGTAGAGTGAGGTTCTCCAACGACGCCTCAATCAAGGCCTCCAAGTCGTGCACTGGATTGGTGTTCTTCATGGTGTAGCACACCTCCAGCTTAAGTGTGGACAGAGCGACGGAGTCCTTTAACAGCTGTTCCGAAAAGTAGTACATGGCCTTGAGGACGTGGCGGTTGACAATCTTAGGCACACGGAAGCTATCCATTTTGTGACGGCGTTAAAAAATATATTATAATCCGAGTGGAGAAGTGAGTTCGTTACAGTCTGGTTATCAACTGAACTTGGTTTATTTGCTTGCTTGTATAAGTCACTCGGAATCTCAGAGCATGCTCTACATATGTACACATGTTTTTGTATATGGGGATCCATCTGATTGCTCGCAACGATATGGTAGGGAGGGGTTAGCTGGTTTCATCATTCGCCCTGCACTGTGCCTAGCCACAATGCTCGCACCCAATTCTCAAAATGTCAACAATTAATCTTCCACTGCAGCTGGCCCTAGGCCAAACCTCCTTTTTAATACACGTCTCTTTTAGTAGCACCAAATTAAATGTAGGTATTCAATGTTATTTAAACAGTCCAAGGAACTTAATATGAGTATTTTTGTTTGTCTTTCGTCTTAATCCTATAAACTTATCGCAATTTTGGCGGATCAGAAGTGATGACGGCGCGGGCCCAAGCAGTTGCAGATCTCTTCGCACAGTTCAACGAAGTCGCGCTCCATAAAGCCAGCGTTGCCATGCTCCTGGCCCTCCATCGCATTGGGCGAGGGCTCAACAATGCTGCGCCCTGGAGGCATCGAGTTGGCAGCGCGCTCACCGGCCTGCTCCACAGAGGCCTTTTCCACAGATATCTCCGGCTTGCTGTAGCTGATGTCCATGGCCGCGTCTTCGGCTGTTGGCATATTTGCCAACACCATTTCATTTTCTTCATTCTGTGTGGAAAACCAACAAGATTCAGATTACCCTGCGACTTTGGTTCGAGTGCAACTTACGTTCGATGGGCGGGACAGCTCTTGGATGGCACTCGCGGCGGCGCGTGGCTTTGGTGCTTGGGTATCATAATCATATTCAGTATAATAGTTCGAGCTCGACACGTCCATGGTCTGCCAGTTCTGCCCCTTTAAGGCACCTCGTATTTCGTTCAGAGCCTTGACATAGCTTGCGCGCCGCATGTTTCTGCGAGTGCAAAACTTTTTCATGTTTTTGGCGTACGGCAAGAGGTCCCTCCGCTTTATATAGCCGATCTCGCCTGTGCCATAAAAGTACACGGTGTACTCCAGTTTGTTATTCACATTGTGGGTAATCTGTGCCGGCCACGGGGTGTAGCCACGCACTTTGGCAAACACCAGATCGCCCATTTTGAACGGCTTTGAACGAGATCGGTTATCTCCGTTAGCCATCTTTGGTGGATTCCTTATTTTTTATTTATATGTGGAAACTTGTTGTCTGCCGTGTGCACGTGTGTTGCTCGGTTGCTCACAATGGCAACGCTAGTGAAGGGCGGCAGGAAGGGAGTGTGCAGCGACTATTTCCGGCTGTCAAATAAATATCGAATAAAACATTCGTTTCGGTTCCAAGGTTTCAAATCAGCCGAGGAAAACTAAAAGTTTGCAGCTCAATTTAATTTTGATCTCTTGATGCTTAAATTAACTTGCATTATATAAAAGAAAAACCCCTTTGTAAAAATTTTTGAAGATATCCGATATACGGGGTATTTGTGAAACTGATTTTGGCTTGGTTGGGATTTTGTTAGGGTGCCAGGCAACTGCACAAAATGAGCTAAGAGACTACTATTATTTATCATCACTGTTTTGACATGGTATCGTTGCTCATTAAATATTATATAAATATATGTAAATAAATGCAAACAGCTGGCAGTTCCACATCGAAACTATCGATATCGATTGGATGCATCGGCGTTGGCTGGTACTACTAAAGTTGACCACAAAACAAAACAAATAACAAGGAAGAAAACAGCGCGTATTGATGGAAGGCAAGTGAGTGCCCACGGGAATAATAATTACTGCCCCGTGCTGATATTTGCCAGCTGCATGTAGTATATTATTTTGAGTGAATACTGTCATGCGAAACTAATCTAAATTTCGTCTTGAAACACCCACAAATATGCAGAAAAAGTAAACAACAGAAGACGAAGGAGCAAGACTCCAAAAAGGAACAGGTCGAAGAGGAAATGGAAGCTGCAGCTTGCGTGCCGCAGCTATTAGGCATTGCCTATGTATTTACAAATGGCTTGGCTTTCGCTTCTTTGATGCGGTCAGTTCGGGGCGGAACTTGCGCACCGACCGCAAATTAAAGTGCACAAAATGCTAAACTTCTCTGCAAAATATTTACGAGACAGCCAGCGGAAAACGGGGCAAGGTACGAGTACAGTATTACCGTTTGAAAAATAGCTTTGTTCCAATAACAGAAGACCCGACGAGGATGAGAGGCTGAGAGGCTGGCCGAAAGATTCTCTGCGGCTTCGGTAGCCGCCCATTGCCTCCTGTTCGAGGGTAACACTTCGAAAAATTGCACTTGCCTGCTGCACTGGAAGCTAAGCCAAGAAGGGCACATTCTTTGGGAGACAGTGCTAGCAGAACCCTTTCGTTGTAGTCCTTTCAGGCGCTGCCCGTCGTGCCGGCACAACTCCTTCCAGTGAGTAAAGTCTTGAGAAAATGTGCGGTTTTTGTGGTTTTCACTTGAGAAATCTAATTAAACAAATAGCAAAAGCTAAACTCAACCTCAGCCTGAGCCTCAGCCTCAGCCTCGGCATCAGCATCAGCTTGAGCTAGGGAGCAAGGAGCTGCAGTGTAAAGGCTATTAATAATAAGTTTTGGTTGACTATGCACGCAAAACTTGAAGTCTCGGCTCGTCTAAGCTCAGAAGCCAAAATAATTCCAATCTATGAAAACTTTTGGCATGCGGTCAATAAGTTTTAGCAATGGGATTGTATGGCTTTTCGTATTATGATAATATTGACTTGCTGCGAGAGCGGCCCAAGTGGCTGTTGAGTGGTTTTGTAATGCCGCATCCCTACAGCTGACTGTAAGCTGTAGCTTGAAACTAGATAAATATATATATATGGAACGCTATAATCTGACTATGTGGCCCTATGAGGCGCGGGAAGCCTCAACTGCGGACCCCATGGAGTAATTATAAAATGTCCTAATTGAATTTCGTTTCACTTTAAGGCTTCTTCCCCCGCCGCCGTTTCCTGTCGCCTTGGGTGCGAGCGAGTGAGGGAGAGGTTAACCAATCTTGGCATTATTAAATTATCCCTTAGACACCGCAATCACACTACCCCTCACCCTCTTCGTTATTACGAGCTTTGCTTTGCTTTGGCTTTGGCTTTGGCTTATTGCCACTTTTCAGTGGGTGCCAGCCAGCCAGCAGGCGCTTTTTGTCATTAATCTTCTTTGACGCGCTTAAATCACATGAATAACAAATTAGATGGCATATTAGTACGTGGCTTATATGCCCGGCCCGGCCCGGCCCGCCTGGCGCGGCCCCTCCCCAACGCTCCACTCGGCATCCTTTGTAATATTTTTTTTAAATGTGACAAAATGTCAAATGTTAGGTAAAAAAGGAAACGAATGAAGAATGAACAACGAGAACGGCAAATGGGAAATGGGAGTGAAAATTAAATAACAAAGGGATTTCCTCCACCCCATTCTGGGCTGGCTCTATGTATTTTTGCATAATTCATTGCCTTGTCTGACGATGCGTATACTTTATTTGTTCCTGTTCCTGTGCCAGTCCCTTTTTTTATCCACTGATGTCTCCCTGCTCTTTGTGCCGCCAGTTTTCTAATTAGCTACGCATTTTCATTGTCGTTACACTCCTTTCATATGTATATTAACTCACACCGCCCATTATGTATTTATTATCTCCCTTTCTGTCTCTCTCCCCCTCCCCTCTCTTTTTATATTCCTTTAATGTAATTTAATTATTTTTTATTTTGTGTTTATGTCAGAGCCAGTGCTTCAGCAGCCAGAAAGAGAGAGAGACAGAGAGGGAGCTTTGGCATTGCCTTTGACTTCTCGACTCTCTCTGGCCTATGTCTTGTGACATGTGGCATGTCCGCCTGATAAATTGTATGCATTTTTAATTCAATTATGTTGCAACAGGCAACAAATGTCAGTGGCTGCTTATGATGTTCAGAGAGCAGATGTCGTCCCCCCGCCACCACACAGCAACCAATTGCAGCTGCAGGCTCCCTGCTCTGACAGAACTAATTAAAAAGTCGCATAAAAATACGTTTGTAATGAAAGGTGCAGCCCGTAAATGTTCCAGCTTAAAGTCGTCACACCTATATAGGCTCAGACTCAATTAAAAGACTCCGACTCCACCACCTACTCGCAAAGAGTTGGATCTAGTGATCCAGGGCATGATAATGCCATCGCCTGCATCACAGGCAATTCCAGTTTAGTCAGTTCGTTCGAGAAGTCGGAGCACAGCGGGTCGGAATGAAATTCTAAGTTAATATAAAATATCCGAAAAAAAAGATTATGTGAATAATTTAAAATTAGGTTGAAATGTTCAGTGTTAAAAAGTAAATAAATATTTGTTGCATTGTATTGTGGTACTACCAAATTAATTATTTGAAATTGTGGATTGGCCGCGATCTATGCATAAATTAATTGATTGCCAGGCACCTGGGCACCCAGGCAGCGTCATATACCCACTTTCCTCTATCAGAATTTCTTGTCGATCCGAGTTCTAGGCCTGCTTTAATCCGAACAAATTCTCTTTATTTTTACAGTCAAATTTAGTTGCAACATTTACCGGCTCTTCAAGGCAGCGCAGCTGTGGCTCCTCTCCTCCTTCGTCAAAAGTGAGTAGATCCAGAACTATGCGAATATTGCCCACTATTAATTCAGTTATTCTCCAGCAACAGAACACTCAATCAAACCAAACCGAAACAGAACCAGAACCAGAAACATGGCTGTAACTGTTGTGGGTGTTACTACTGTGATCTTAGCAAGCACACTAACAACGACCATGTGCCAAAGTCGTTGACTTTTCATATTACACTCCGGGCAGGTGTGCGCACCTCGCCCTGCGTAAGCATTTGTCCTGATCGCGCGTGTCGGTTGGAAACCCACCAGCCAGGCGTCCGCGCGGGCCAAGTCGCCAGGAGAGGCCCTTCTGGTGACAAAACCAAAGTGCTGCAGCAAGGCCAATGCATCCGATGCGGATGAACCGGTCGAGAAGTCTTCTATCGAGTCTGCAATCAAATCCGCACTCGCTATTGATTGATAGCCGCTTTAAAGTTACTCAAAACAATTCAAGTGTAAAATGTAAATAAACAAGCAGAGCTGCACAATGTAGTGTGGCCGTATATTGCACAGCAGGGATTTTGGCAGCGGCCGAGTGTGACCAGGCGCCGCTCAGTCAGCTGTGTTTTGTTTACAAATCTGAGCACTTGAGCTTGAGCGAGAACGCGTGTTATTAATTTGCATAAATTTAAGAAAAGATTATTTAAATACGTGTGTACATACGGCAAGTGCAGTGTGCGGGCGAGAAAGCAATCGGAGCATAAGTCAGTGGCGTGAGGGGACATGGAGAAATGTGTAAATTGCAGTGCGGAACAAATTCCTCGCTTTCGCTGCAGCTGCCTGGGCCCATTTGGACACGCTGGCACCTTCGTACTTGGCAGCTGAAGCCGAATTAGGCTGATACTTGTCCAGCAGCACTCAATGGGCGAGTTTCTTGGACTGAAGCAGTGCCTGGCAGCAGATACGACAGCTTCAGCACATTGGACATTGGAGTACACTTCCTCCACTTCGTTCGTTGCCACAGCCGACTCTGTGTGGCCATAAAGCAGCGCATCTGTTGCACACATGGGCAAAAAAGTTTCCTGGCGCAAACAAACTAGTGGGAGGCAGCCAACAATTCGGGAAGATTCACTGGGGGGGCGGGAGTGCGCGTCGAGCCTGTTGCCACATGAACAGAACATTTTATTAGATTACACATTCGCCGGATCCTACATATTGGCAGAAAAGTTATCATGGCAGCTGCATCGTATGCTGGGTGTGGGGGGGGATCGGCACGGGAAGCGCCAAGTCAGAGTCAGAGTCAGAGTGCAAATTTTTTACGACTCCCAGCGGAGGTTTTGATACGTTTTTATGAGACGCGCGCGTGCTGTAAGCAATGGCGACTTCCGCCCGGCCGGCCTAGGCTCGACCTACTCCACTCCTGCTGGCACTGGCCTTATCGCACTGCTGAGCACTTGGTTGATGTCCTTTAATAGAAAAATATATATTGTGTCTTGTGCTTTTATTGCACTGCCACTGGCACTGGCACAGCCACTGCCACAGCCAGCGCCTAGGACAAGATTGAAGCGATTGCCATGAAGTCGACATTGGTTTTCACAGCCAACCCACGCCCCCCCTATCCGTGCTCGAGTCTGGTTCTGGCCTTTGCATAAACAAATTCATCAGCGCGCCGGCAACCAAATGGATGACATAAAATTTGTGATGTGAGAACCGACAAGCGGGCAGCGACAGGGGCCGCCAGCTCATGCGGAGGGTATGGGCTGACCTGGAAAACTAACAAAAAAATAAAGCGAATGCTGGTAGCAATAGAGATATTTATTTATTCCATCCTCTGCGACTATAGGGCCCGCTGCTTCGCATTTCTCGGCTAAGACACAGCCAAATATAATCGAACAAGCTGCACGTTGATCGCCTCACCCATCCCTGCTGAATTTTCCAATCTTTGCAGTGAATTGATACGAGAGTATTTCCATTAGTGGGAAATATCCTCCAAGAAGATATTTATCTGCCAGCTCGGCCGAATATTCCTGCCCTAAAATCTGCTCTGGGCGAACCCTTCGAGCCAGCCTCCAAAATACAAAAAAAAAACTGTCTAATTCAACTTAACTCCGGCATAAATCTCAGCCTCGGTGTCTGACAAACGCTTAGCTCCATCAGTTTTTGCCCCGTCCGACCCCAGCCCCCAGCTTGAGGCTTGGGCGCACTTCAGCAGTCATTTGGCCTGAAGTTGTAGGACTAACTAACTATGTGACCCGAACCCATAACACATTCCTCTCTTTAAAAGTTGCTCAAACTTTGGCTTGTGCCTCCCCCCTCTCACGCCCCACATTATACTCGGGGGCCGCGAGCATCGAGCGACCCGTCCCCCCTGCTAACTGCCACTTTATCCATGGAGCATACTTTTCGGGCATGGCAAATGGCAGCGCTGATTTACTTTGCAATTACAGCCAACTGGAGTGGTGGGGCTGCCGCTGCCGCTGCCTGTTCCACCGCCTGTGCCTCACGGAGACGGCGTCACCATTGAACGAGTTGTCGGGGTTGGGGGGGGCAATGGGGTTAAGGCAATGAACTAGAAAGCTGTCTGATTAGCGTGCAGCTCGGAAAAGTTTCTCCACTCACACTTGCACTTACAGCACACACCCCCCCACGGAGCTGCGCATACCCGTACACAGATTTATTGAGCCCACTGTCCGCGTCAATAATTTGCATGGGCTAAGAGTGAAGAGAGTAAGAGAGAGATCCAGAGAGAGACAAAGAGCGGGTAAAGCACAGATTCAAGCGAGGGTTAAGTCAACCTCATTCTCATCCGTCTGGCAAAACCCCCCCCCACTCGCCACCCACTCACTCCACACCCCCCCTCGTGCCTGACGTCCTGTGTCAATGGCCAAAGCTTTACCTGTACCCGTACCCGTACCCGTACCCATGTGCGTGTCTGTGTTGGAGAGTGTTAAAATAAAACTTTTTACGTTTTTTCGCCAGCTACTTCTTGGCTTTTTGCAAGCGACCTCCAAGGGTATACCAGTTCCGACTGCAGACATGTCACGGACTGTACGAACCAAGGGAAAGATGCACCAAAATGATAGCGCTGTACGTTCAAAGCTGTGAAGCTACAGCCACCCAAATTGTTGCCACATGTGCACAGGAAATATTTCGAAATATTTAAAACGAAAAAGAACCAAAAAAAAGAAGCAAAAAAGAACCAAAAAAAGAAAGGAAAAAAAGAATCTGTGCTTTTATTTGCTGCACTTTGCTGCACGGACTGCAATCCAGATTTAAACTAGATTTTTATGTGCAGAGTATCCGCAGGTCATTGGCACTGGTGTAATTCGCTTTTGTTGCAAGCTGCAGCAACGGCATAGGCAACGGCAACGGCAACAATAACAAGTCCAGTTGCAGCAGCAGCGACAGCGACAGCCGAGTGACAATAAATTGTTAAGTGTAAAAAGTTTATAGCATTCAGCTGAGTGAGTGATGGCAGCGGCGGCTGCAGCTCTGGGCATACACATACATATGTGCAGGCTACAGGCTAGTGACTGCCACCCACCCCCCGGCCAGGCAGCCCCACCCACCCAGGCAAGAGCTTAGCGAGAAGTTAAAGATGGATTTAGGGTTTTGGTTCTTTGGTTGTTTGGCTGTTTGGCTGTTTGGTTCTGCAAACAACCCAGCCAGCAGCAAACACGGCGGAAACCCGCTTTGAGCTGCACTCAAACGGGCGAAGCCCCAAAAGTGTAAGCCCCAAGATGAGTGCGGAGACAGAGACAGAGACAGAGAGAGAGAGAGTGCAGCGCCAATGAGTGAATGAATGAGTGCCGCATGGCAGAGACATTGCCCAGACACTGTTGTCTGTTGGCGGTTGTCGGCTGTCGGCTGTCTGCTGGCGATCCACACTGACAAAGGAAATATCAGAGCTCTCCAGAACGAACACAGCAACGCGGCTTTGTGTGCGCGAATATTGAGTTTGGCGCTCAAAAAGAGTGCATGGAAATTCGCTCTGTTCTCATTTAAATTTTACTTTAATTGCGGGCTCTTTGGATTGCTATTTAGAATTTGCAAAAAGAATAATTAATTGATTGATTTGAAGGCAAATATGAAGACAACTCGACGACTGACTGACAGACTTTCTGTAGCTACTTTCTGTATCATTCTACGAGTATCTGGGCTCGAGCTAACTTCCTCTTGCAGCGCATGCGAAAAATGTATTGACAGAGTGGCTGAATGTTGCCTGTCCCTGGCGCCCACTTCACATCACCACTGGCCCTGTCAGTGTCCTGCCCAGCCACCTGATGGCCGCTGATGAAGATTGATAATGTCCAACAGGCGGTGGGCCATCTCTGGCCCGGAGATGATGAGGTGCTAACGATGGCGACAACGACTGAGGGCAGGCGCGTCAACAGGCGTTTGATAAATCATGCATGCCAAGTACAGTGCACACCCTCGCACCGCCACGCCAGAACAAACAGACTAAAGAGCGAGAGACAACGAAGAAAGGAGCAGCAGCAGCAGCAGCAGCAGCAGCAGCAGCAGCAGCAGTAACAGCAGCAGCAGCAGCAGCAGCAGCAGCAGCAGCAGTAGCAGCAGCAGCAGCAGCAGCAGCAGCAGCAGCAGCAGAGACCGAAGACAAGAATAAGCTGGCGATAAGCAGAGATGATGCAGCAGCAGCAGTCGCACCTTCTCCCATTTGCCTGACTGGCCTACCGCTGGGACGCGCCGCTCTAATCAACCTTCAAATAGAACCACAGCCGAAGAGCTCAAGTTTTTATCTCTGGCAGAGCCTAGAGCCAGACGCAGCAGACAGCAGAGGCCCCCCGGGCCACTCAACGACTCATTTCCACTCGCCCAGAGCGAGTCAAAGTTGTCGCCGTGTCTGTCGCTGTCGCTGTCGCCGTCGCCGTCTCTGTTGTCGCGCCTTAACCAACGTCAATGTCCGCGCCTTCAGTTGCATTTTGTCAGCGGTTTCGTGACAAAGCTCCAAGCGGTTTGCACCACTCCCGTCCCGTACTGAGATCCGAGTGAAGCCACTACAATTTCCGTGCGAACATAATAGGTTGTGTTTCCTGCGTGTGTGTTTTCTTTTGTTTGTTTGAGTGAGTGATCGATAAGCGAAATTACAAGCATAAAGCAGGACCCCCAGCGAGAGACGAGATGGGCCAAGAGGATCAGGAGCTGCTGATACGCGGAGGCAGCAAGAACACCTCCGCCGAGCATTTGCACAGTGTGAGTACAAGCGGGTCGATTGCAACAGCCCCTCATCTGATCTGGGTTGGAGCAGCGTGAGAATAGCTGAGAAAAATCCACTAAACCGCAATTGCGTAAACGACAAATGGCAGCAAAGGCCACAATCGAATAGAGACACAGACGGAAGATCAGACGGAGCAAACGGAGAAAACAGAAACAGAAATTGGATAGTTATTTTTGTTATGCATTTTATTTGACACAGGAAAATCCTGCTCACATCTGAATGGGCTGCATAAACCAAAATCAAGGGTTTTCGATCATCTCAAGCTGATCAACTAAATTTTCGATTTTGAATTTTGAACTGTGAACCAATTTATGAAACAAAAGCAGACAAAATAGCTTGAATATTTGCCAGAAGTTCCTTGAATTTCACACCTTCAGAGCAGCCTACAAAAAGTGATTTAAGCTGAAATGCAATTGCAGCTTTTGCAATTAAAAATTAGCTTTAAATAAGCCAATTGAAAGCGGCGTTAGGGCTGACAGTGGCGGGGCTTGAGCCATTTCAGAACCCATTTCAGAGCTCCTCAATTTTTTATTTATTGCTGGCATTGGGTGCTTTTGTCTGCCACTCCAAAGTGGAGTTGTGCTCCCACACTTTTGTGCTAAAAATAATGCAAAAAAATCGAGGGAACTTTTAATAATTCGATAGATGCAGATTTTAT
Source organism: Drosophila tristis (assembly GCA_018150885.1). Classification (NCBI taxonomy): domain Eukaryota; kingdom Metazoa; phylum Arthropoda; class Insecta; order Diptera; family Drosophilidae; genus Drosophila; species Drosophila tristis. The sequence goes on along the minus strand of JAECWT010000086.1, from coordinate 1,344,139 downwards.
GCGGCCTGTCGCCTTATGTGTTGCAGTCTTAAATCACTGCGATTGTCTGCCTACAAGCGTGTAATTTGTGCCATGAAAACAAGAACATTCTTAGCCCAGTTTCAGTGGCGCAGAACCAGCGGAGTAGGGCCCGGATTATGCACGAGTCTCAGCGCAGATAGTGGAGCAACATTGTTGGGTATCCATGCGAGGACTGCGAGGGCTCTAAGATACTTTATCTGCAGCTAGATCTTTTGAGTTATTTTGAGTTATTTACTTGTCTCTCCCCCGCAACCGCGCCCGCCCCGCCACGCCACACCTGTGAGATGCTTGTTTGATATTCTGTAATCTGGTCTGGTCTTGTCTTATCTGGGTCATTATTTGACCAGGCCCATGGCTGGGGTTCGGGTTCGGGTTCAGTCAGCATCTGATACGTGTAGCTGTACCTGCCATTTGTAGCTGTATCTTGGCAGCTGCGTGGATGCGTATCTCTGGGCATCTGATTACCTCAAAACACTTGCCACCTCTCGTTCGTTATCGCTGCTCGCTGTTGGGTCTTTGGGGGCAAGTGTAACTGGAAATGGTCCGCAAAGTTTTGAGAGAGTAAAGTTCTTCGCGAGATAATAGCAAAGGTGGATAAGTACCAAACATTATGGGGCAGAGGCATCTGTATCCGTGAAATATTTTTACTTGAACATTTTTCGAATTTTCTGAAACATATTTTGCGCAACTTTTTGTCGAGCCGGAGCCGGAGACGGAGACGGAGCCGAGCTCTGTTTCAGTGTTGTTTGAGTGTCTCAAATGTTTCACATTGCGAGCCGCGCTTCGTGCTGCCTTTGTATTCATCCAAGTGAATGACTTTTGAGTGCACTCATTAGCCACTCGACGCCCTACACTCGAGGACAAAGGAAGGGAAAAGACAAAAACAAATTGAGTCGCTTCTTCATTTAGTCATTTCAATTTGTCAAGTTCATCAAAAAACATTTCTGTTGCGCCATCTGGCTGTTGCTGGAGCCGCTGCTGGAGCCGCTGCTGGAGCCAACATTCACACTCCCATTTACCACCCTCTCACGAATTTCTTTCATAAGTAATTCAAAAATAGCACGCAAAGTAAAAAGTAAGCAAAAAAATATTAAATAAATATGAAATGTAGCATCTTTTTCTGCGCTCTGCTGCCAAGAAAATAATATACCAAGATAAGACCTGGCGCACAAGATGGCTGCGTGGCAGGGTGGGGTGGGCTAGGGGGCGTGCTCGGCGATGCTTGGGGTAAGAAAAGAAAAACTTTTTAATAACATTTTTCGGCCTCATTTGTTGGGAAAACAATTTTGCCAGGTCTGAGTCACCAAACAACCAGCGCAGCACCCCCTGCCAAACCTTCCAAAAAAAAAAAAAAAAATACCCATCCCACTCCCTGGCTGTGTCCTGCTCTCTGGGAGTGCTTGTAACGGATATTAAATTTTTGTCCGCGTTCACCTCGACGTCACCCAATTTCTCAGCAAAAGTCAGCCAACACACTGGCCAGTGGGACAGCAGAAGAAGCCTGAATGAGCGCTTCTTTGGGCAGGTGAACGACGACATTATTTGGACGAGCACACGCATACCCTTGCCAAGAGTTGCATTAATCAGATCGGCTCGCAGTTGGGCGGATAAATTGCAGCTGCACGGGCAACAATCGCTGGGAAATGCCTGCTATTTAGGGACACTATTTTCTGAACTATTAGTGCCACAATTAAAGCCTTCCCTTTCGATTAGTTTGCGTGACTGCTCCAGGGACAGCAATTCGCTTTTTTCTCAGCTTTCAGGCCAAGCGAAATAAAAATCTAAACGTGAGCCATACGCGCAGTTGAATGCTCGAATAACCTTTTCTTATTTATGTACTATCATTATTAATTATCATAAATATTGGGAGCGCTTAGGGGCGAAGCGTATGCAAAATTCGTGGCGCCGAAATGAATTTTTGTTTTTTAATTCGCTTTTTCATTGAATGTCAGCTTTTTATTTGGCTCTCAGCGGCGTTCTCTCTCCCTCTCTCTCTCTCTGAGTAGTAGAAATGTTTCACCGTAGTTTGCATTTTTTTTTGTTGCTTAATTTTTTATGATTATTTATATAAATTATTATGGGCAGAGCAGCGGCCATAGAGTGCGGGAGGAGTGGCGCAGTGTGGGATAAAATGTTTTCCATATTGTGAGCATCATTTTCTTTTTGGTATTTTTTTTATTTTTTATGTTTTTAATTTTATTTTTTTGGTTTTTTTTTTTTTTTTGCCTGCCTGGACGCCAATTAGCGGATCCCTGTTATTTATGCTCTGGCCGCAGGCCCTGGTGGAAACCCCACAAGCAGCGGGAAATGGAAAACAGAAAATTGTTTATGAAAATGAAAGATGACAGTGGGGTGGGGGAGTGGGTAAAGTGGGTAGCAAAGAGGGGTGGGGGGCAGTGGCGGTTGCAATATAATTGGACGGGACGCGAAGTGGAGAAGTGCGAGCCGAGTTTACCGCAAGCAACGTCAGTCAGCGGCGTGGGTGAAACGTCTTCGGTTACCGCTTCGAACGGGAAGCCCCATCTCGACTCGGGCCAAGTAGATGGTGCTCCGGCGCTGCGGCGCTGCGGCGCTTCGGCCAGACAGCTGACAGCTGAGTGGGTTCGTTTGGCTATGACCCCACCGCCCGCCCCCCCAGTATGGCTGCAATAACTATCGCTGCTACTCGAACTATTCTACTCTAACGCTCAGGCTTTTGGGCTCTATCGAACCGAACATAGACGCTGCTAAACTCCGCTAAATAAATGCCACTGGAAATGATCTATTGCCAAGGACAGGACTTGTATCCCTTGGTACTTTTTCGCTGCTTGTTCTGGGAGTAATTTTGGAGAATTATGCAGAATATGTGTGGAATGTTCAGCGCAGTAGTGGACATGCTGGGGACCCTGTCGGGGACATGGCGCCGTGTGATTTGCACCTACACCAGACCAGAGATTTCCAGAGATTTCCGCTTACTCCAAAAGTATTCAAACTAAATCCAGTCTGGCCGCCCACTAAATATTCATGATATGCATTAAATGTAGCTGCCGCACAGCCACTTGTGTACATACATATGTACATATGTACAGCTATACGATTATGTCCGCTACTCAAGTCATCCGTTTTGATCCAGTTTTTCGCCCCCGCACACCGCACCCCGCACGCTGGAGCCGGTCAAGTGCCAGGCTTGGCCGAATTGCCCTTTGCCGATGTCCTTAAAGTTTTATATTTAATAAAAACAAAGCTGACGGGCTCAAAGTCCCCGAACGACACCCGACGATGCCGGCGATTTACACTCACAATTGTCTTATGAAGTGGCAACATGGCGCGGCCAGCAACCCAGGAGCGAACTACCCCACACCCCCGCTCCACAAGGACGTTAGCCGGCTGCGGCTTATGGCTGCCCTAATTTGCACATTTTAAATAGGCGCCGCCCGCCCAGGGTCCAAGGCGCGGCACGGGACTCGAGCATTTTTATTAAACAGATGGGCCGACGTCCTTTTGGGCCCTGGGACCGGTCCTGGGGGGATGGGGCAGGGATTAGCCCGGCTAGCCAAGATTTATGCACAGACGCCTTCATTTTTATGGACGGACGCGTGAAATTGAAAAGTTTTGTGCTGCCAACCTTTTCCAGCAAAACACTCGAAGAAAGTTCTGGCACCCAAAAAGGGGATTTCTTCACCAGGAAAATAAATGCATAAATTTCCATGGGAAGCAACGATTTCACATCGCGATATTTGATTTGATTTGATTGCTTGACTTAAGGGGGGAGGGGTGTACTTTTTGGTGCGTGAAATTTCTTTGAGTGTAGGCCTTCTGCTTATCGTGCTGCTCCGCTTCTCACTTATTTAAGCAGCTCCTCCGCTTAACCATTCCCCGAACCTTTTATTAATTTATTCACTCATCCCTGGGAGGCCCTGCCCTTCCCTACCCTCATCCCTCTTTGTGCTTCTTACCAGCAGGGGGACGGCGGCGCCTCGCAGAGCTGCATTAGCCAGGGATTCGGCCAGGCCAAGAACTATGGCACCCTGAGGCCACCAACGCCGCCAGACGGTTCGAGCAGCGGCCAACAGCCGGAGAATCTCACCTATGCCTGGCACAATCTGGACATCTTCGGGGCCGTCAACCAGCCCGGCTCCGGCTGGCGGCAGCTGGTCAATCGAACGCGCGGACTCTTCTGCAACGAGCGCCACATCCCCGCACCGCGGAAGCATCTGCTCAAGAACGGTGAGTAGCATTCAGCATGGGGCATGCAGCAGAGATCTTGTGGTTAATGCGGCGCTTGGCGCACCCTCTGCAGTGTGCGGCGTGGCCTATCCGGGCGAGCTGCTGGCCGTGATGGGCAGCTCTGGGGCCGGCAAGACAACGCTGCTGAATGCGCTGGCCTTTCGCTCGCCGCAGGGCATCCAAGTGTCGCCGTCGGGCATGCGAATGCTGAATGGCCAGCCCGTGGATGCCAAGGAGATGCAGGCCCGTTGCGCCTATGTGCAGCAGGACGATCTGTTCATTGGCTCGCTGACGGCCCGCGAGCATCTCATCTTCCAGGCCATGGTGCGGATGCCGCGCCAGCTCAGCTACCGACAGCGGGTGGCACGCGTCGACCAGGTCATCCAGGAGCTGTCGCTCAGCAAGTGCCAGCACACGATCATCGGGGTGCCCGGCCGGGTCAAGGGGCTGTCGGGCGGCGAGCGCAAGCGGCTGGCCTTCGCCTCGGAGGCGCTCACCGATCCGCCGCTGCTCATCTGCGACGAGCCCACCTCCGGCCTGGACTCCTTCACCGCCCACAGCGTCGTCCAGGTGCTCAAGAAGCTGTCGCAGAAGGGCAAGACCGTCATACTGACCATACATCAGCCGTCCTCGGAGCTCTTCGAGCTGTTCGACAAGATCCTGCTGATGGCCGAGGGTCGCGTGGCCTTTCTCGGCACTCCCAGCGAAGCCGTCGACTTCTTCTCGTAGTAAGTACAGTCCCATACACCACTCGTTCCCATAGCACACACCATTTTCCCCATCAGGCATTTAGTTGCACTCTTTTAGTGCCTGGAATGGCAGCCAGCCAAAGTAAATAAATATTATCTGATCTGGGGCGACTATTAAAACATATATAGAATATAGAAAAAATAAGCACACCCATATTTATATTTAAATTAAATATGAGGTTTTTAAAAAGATTCAGGCTTAGTGAATTTAAATAGAATTCACTTTAATTTGAATTTAAATGAATTTTTAACACCCTTTTTAACACCCTTAAAACAAATATAATTTTTCCTAATTGTGGGGAATATATATCTATATCTATCTAATATCAGGCTTAGTGAATTTAAATAGAATTCACTTTAATTTAAATTTAAAAGCATTTTTAACACCCTTTTAAACACCCTTAAAACAAATATAATTTTTCCTAATTGTGGGGAATATATATCTACATATATCTATCTAATATCAGGCTTAGTGAAATTAAATAGAATTGACTTAAATTTTAATTTAAATGAATTTTTAACACCCTTAAAACAAATATATGGGAAATATATTTAATTATATTTTATATACATATATTATATATTATTATATATATTATATTATATATATTTTTAATTGAAAATATTCAATTGAAATATGAAACATATTTATTTAAATTATAGCAATTCTATTTATTTAAAACATATAATTTAGCCAGTCTAAATAAGAAAATATTAAGTTTAAATTTGTAAGGCAATTTAGATCAGATATGTGCATTATGGTAAAACGAAAGTGGAAATAATTTTGCCATTTAACAAAATAATAATTGTGCAAGACCCCAAAGCTGGAAATTTCTTCTGTTTTATGGCAACGTTTCGTCCGATTATATTTCAAATTATTAGGCATTATTTTAAATGTTAAATGCTACATTTGGTCATACGATTTAAACGTAACGCCACAATGGAAAGTGCCCACAATAAGTGTGCCCAAGGGCAGTGTGGGAAAACGTGCCGATAACATTTTACACACTACGCACAGCAGGCCACGGCCACGTGGCAAGGCAAGCACAATTCCAATAAAACATCATTCAGTCTCAGTCAGAACAGGAAAAGTCTCTCAAATCTTCAAGTCAGACGCACAGCAAAAACTACGTGGAAACCTTTGGACTGCGGAAGCGTGACTGCGCCGTTCCGTTTCAATTGCAAATCAGAAACAAAGCCAACAAACGACAATTAAAGAGGAGCAATGAATACATCCAGGAACGATGTATTTGTGCAGGAGGAGAGCTACGACCTGAGCCGCTGCTGGATAACTGTGGAGAAGGCGCCCTACTCGAAGGACGCCTACCGCCTGATGTCGTACAATCTGCTGGCCCCCGATATGGTAATGAAGAACAATGCCGACTATGCGGACATCGACGACACGCTGCTGAATTGGGGCAATCGCCTGAACAAGATCACTCAGGAGGTGAACGCCCTCAGTCCGGACATCCTCTGCCTGCAGGAGGTGCAGTGCAACCACCTGCCGCAGATCATACGCCGCTTCAAGGCGACCACCATGCGCAACTACAACTACATATTCCAGCAGAAGCTGGAGAGCGGATCCGATGGCATTGCCATCGTCTACGACATGCAAAAGTTCGAGCTGATCCACCACCGGGCCTTGGGGCGCACCGTTCGGGAGCCAAACAAGCGAGAGGACTGCGATCGCTTTGTGCTGATGGGCATGTTCAACCTGAGGTCCTCGCCATCCGCTCCACAGGAGCAGCGGGCCGATATGCTATCGGCTCAGGTCAAGCAGCTGGTCGTCGGCTGTGTCCATCTGCTGCCGGGCAGTCCCCTGGGCGAGGACGGGGGCCCAGATCTGGTCAAATTACTGCGCAGCGACATACTCAAATATAGCTACAATTGCGCCACCCGTGAGTGCATTCCCATAATACTCGGAGGGGAGTTCAACTTTGCCAGCGAGACCCAACCCTTCCGCACGCTGACAACTGCCGACGGCGCTTCGGCCTGCTCCCAGCAGCTGGTGCCCGTCTACGGCACCGAGCAATCGTCCACCTACGAGCAGCAGCCGGGCTGTGTCGGTGCCGATCACATCTTCTACTCGAAGGGCTGTCCGCGCCACGGCATACACCTCTGCAGCTACTATCTGCTGCCACTCAAGCCCCGTGCGCGTCTGCCCAACCGCTACCTGGGCTCGGACCACTACTCGCTGGCCATCAAGTTCACCGTGTTCTAGGCGGAAGGTGGAAGGGACAACTACAACGAAACTACAACCAATTCGTAGCCTTTGTGTACTTCAACTGACTCAAATTGAATATAACAAAATGTATCTGCCAATTATTAATACCCCAAACGAGATATACATATAGCTGTACATGCGATTCGCTCTGGCTTTTATTTATTTATATATTTATATCTGTTGCACTTTCAGCGTTGGGGCCCAGTGTCCCACCAACTACAATCCGGCCGACTTCTATGTGCAGGTTCTGGCCGTGGTGCCTGGACGCGAGGCCGAGTCCAGGGATAGAATAGCCAAGATATGCGACAACTTTGCCGTGAGCAAGGTGGCCAGGGATATGGAGCAGCTGCTGGCCACCAAGAATCTGGAGCAGCCGCTGGAGCAGCCCGAGAACGGGTACACGTACAAGGCCACATGGTTCATGCAGTTCCGGGCAGTGCTCTGGCGTTCCTGGCTGTCTGTGCTGAAGGAACCGCTGCTGGTCAAAGTGCGACTCATTCAGACAACGGTAAGAGCAGGAGGAGCAGCAGCAGCAGATCAGGATGCTGTGGAGGGCTGTCGTACCGACACTTGCATAGCTTAAGGCACTTCCCCAATACATATACTCACTCGTACATAAGGCAGCTTATCGATTGTTTTTAATGGGCTAAAACATGCTAATAATCCGCAAGGCTATCATTTATATAAATTCCCCCACCCCCCACAGATGGTGGCCATACTGATTGGCCTGATCTTTCTGGGCCAGCAGCTGACCCAGGTGGGTGTGATGAACATCAACGGGGCCATCTTCCTGTTCCTCACCAACATGACCTTCCAGAACGTCTTCGCCACCATCAATGTGAGTACAAAGTGCGCTCCAACGCTCCCTGGTTATATCTATATGTGTGTCTTTTTTGCCCCTTAGGTGTTCACATCGGAGCTGCCGGTGTTTATGAGAGAGGCCCGAAGTCGCCTTTACAGATGCGATACGTACTTCCTGGGCAAGACCATAGCGGAGCTGCCGCTGTTCCTCACCGTTCCGTTGGTGTTCACGGCGATTGCCTATCCGATGATTGGACTCAGGCCGGGCGTGCTGCACTTCTTCAACTGCCTGGCGCTGGTCACCTTGGTGGCCAATGTGTCGACCTCGTTCGGATATCTGATATCCTGTGCCAGCTCCTCCACCTCGATGGCCCTGTCGGTGGGTCCACCCGTCATCATACCGTTCCTGCTGTTCGGCGGCTTCTTTTTGAATTCGGGCTCGGTGCCCGTCTACCTGAAGTGGCTGTCGTATCTGTCCTGGTTCCGGTACGCCAACGAGGGGCTGCTCATCAACCAGTGGGCGGATGTGGAGGCGGGGGAAATCAGTTGCACCTCCTCGAACACGACGTGCCCCAGCTCCGGCAAGGTCATCCTCGAGACCCTAAACTTCTCCGCTGAGGATTTGCCCCTGGATTACGTGGGACTGGGCATCCTCATTGTCAGCTTTAGGGTGTTGGCCTATCTGGCCCTGAGACTCCGGGCCAGGCGCAAGGAGTAGTGGTAGAGCCTGCCGAACATCAAATCATAGTTAATGCGGTTTTTTTTTTTGTATGAGTATTCGTACGTGTGTGTAATTAATATTACTATAATTATTATTGTGTCCATTGTTTGGCCTCCCCCCAACCACCACCCCACAAAATAACTACATTTACTGTTACTTAGCTTGAAATACTTGAGAATAAAACTTGCTTTTTTTTACTTCGAAACAAATATCACCAGCTCGCTCTTCAACATTCAAACAGCGCGCTCAACTTAAATACACCACAGTGCCAGCAAACTCAACACTATTGGCTTGAAAACGTGGACGGAGCACCGACGAAGCTCACCACCGCTCTCACGCTCTGTCTCTCACGTCTTCGTACTCAATCAGCCCATTGGAGAAGCTCGCTTTGGTTTCGTTCGCGCGAACGGTTTAGTAGTTCCCTTTATTCAACCCCTTGCTATTACCCATGCAGTGCGAAAAATTAATTCGGAATGGAAAATTGTAGGCATTTTATAGTGGGTAGGCTCTATAAATTATTTAATACCACTCTTTAAACGTAAATGAGCCAGGTTTGGGTGAACTTTTGTTGTATGTTAAGGGAACTAGTTCACAGCGGAGCAGCACACTTGCGTTTACGCTCTCTGTCTGCCGTGGCTCTCATTCACTCTCTCTGTCTGCCTACCGCGCTGAGTGTGTGTGTGTGTTTGTGACCTTATGTGCGCCGTTCGTTCGTCGCTTTTACTCTCTCTGTGATTCCGTTTTACATTGTTGGCCGCCGCTGAGCGGTTTTTTTTTGGTGTATTTTTTGTTTGCAAAAGTATTTAAAACAAAAGTGCAACGGAAATAGTTAATAACAAAATATTAGTCGTCCGTCGGTGTAGTCGGTGTGCGGTCGGTCGTTTGTTCGTCAGTCCACCACCCTCCTCCTTCTCCTACTCATCCTCTTCCACTTCCACGCTCGTCACTAGTTTTGCTCAACAATTTATTTTTAAAGAAATAACCCGAACAAACCATCAGTTCGAGAGGGGTGCAGAGCGAGACACGAGCACAGAGAGCAGACCAGTGAATAGTGCGGCACAATATATATTTTTTTTTAAATTGGGAGGTGCAAACATAGTTACTGTTGTTTTTTTCCTCTCATTCTAATTCATTCTCTTGAAAGTGATTTTTGTTTTTTCCTTTTAAACGTTGTGGCACAGTGTATGTGAGTGTCTGTGTATATGAATGCATGCGTAAGCAGCAATTAACCAAGAGGTGGTGCGAGTACTACGCTACTAACAGAGCCATTAGTAGACGGCGTCGCACAATTAAATTGATTTTTCGCCGGTCACCTAACCTCAAAGCCCCTGCCGGTGAAAAGGGGGTTCGGAGGCACAGCTGTTGCATACAACAAAACAACAAAACACACGCAACCGAATAACGTGGAAAAGGGAGACGACGCAAACAGACACAACATGGATATCGATTCGCTGAAAAATGAATGGGAGGAGCTGAACAAGGAGTATTCGGAGCTGGAGGTATGCTAAAAAAGATGAGCCCAAGGTGTATGTTGTGTAGGGTGGAGGGGTCATTGCCACTCTTTCGAGCTGTGCACTAATGGGCACAAAAACAATTTGCAAATATTGTAAGAGTGGTCTCTGGCATAACCTCCACCCCACCCTATTTTAACACACCTTTGAGGGGACTGTTTTCTGAGCAGTACATATTTGCAGACACACATATGTATGTATGCACATACCATACATTTCTGTTTTTACAGTATGCTTTTGCTTATTCTTAGGCTTACATACATATTTGTGTGTAGATATGTGTGGTGTTGTATTGCCATGATGGCTTTCACCTTGACCAAACAGCTGCTTATAATTCACCACCTTTTCTCGCTCTCTCTCTCTTTCTCCCTCGCACCATCTATTTTGGCGACAGAACTGCAACAGACGCTACATCGAGCTGCTGGAGCAGCTGCACAGCCGCCAACAGATCTGCTTTAATGAGATCAAGCATCAACGGTATCGCATGAACCAAATAACGGCATCCTTAAGGCAGTGAGTATAACAACAGACCATCGCATACCATTACCCTTGAATGGGCAGAAAAGGGAGAGCTTGGACCCTATGAAATTCCCTATTACTTTAATCATATCATGTCACCAATTTTCTTCTAGCATTTTTCTTCACTGTTGTTACCATGTTCAATTGGAATTTGACTTCAATCAATTTGAGCCCCGGTCTAATCAGTCGCGTAGCACACTGCTGTCGCACACGCATTTCAGGCACTTCAGCCGCCGCTTATCACAATGAGGAGGGGGGAGCCACACAAGTCTTACGGCAATTAGCCAGCTATCAGCAGTGGGTGGGCTCTTATCAGTCAGAGAAACGGGGGCTAAAACGGCAAAAACAGCTACAGTATGTTCATTGCTACACAACGACTTTTACAACTGATTTCCCAAGTGATAAAATTTCTGATAAAAAAGCAGCGCCCTAGACTTTGCTCTCGCCTTTCTCAGGTGGTACATGCGAGTGTATGCCCACTGTATTGCCCCACCCCTCATAAAAACTAACTGTTTGCTGTCAAGGCGAAGGGGCATGTGGAGGAGAAACTTCGATGTGTTTGCTCGAACCGAAAACTGGCCAGCTAAGCAGCTGATTGACCGACCGACTGACCGACCGAACCAGCTGCCCTTGACCTCTGTCCAGCCACGGCGAAATCACAGACACAGACACAGCAATGGGCATACAAAAGCACAACACGCAACCCAAGCAAAAGCTGACATTCTGTGTGTGTGTGGGCACAGTGTGACAAAGCAGTTTGGTTGTGTAAATATCATGAATCAAATTAAATGATGCATTTTGATTAATGAATGAAAATTAGTTGCACAATTCCACAAATAAATTTTATAAGAAGAAAAATTATTTATACCAAAATATAAATGGTAGCAGAAGGTTCATTTACAAATTACATACACATGTACATATATGTGTAAATATTCAAATAATAATTATCAATTTTGAAGAAAATGTTGTAAACAAATAATGTGCAAACAGGAAACTTTAACTAACAAAATACCAAAAATATTGTTGAGGATTACGTATAAAGGATTCCATTAATAGCCCACCCAACTGTACTTATGTAGTCCTAGATTGTTTATAATTATTTGTCATTATTTTGGCACATTAAAATGCCATTAAATTTGGTTAAAAGTCAAGGAAGGAGTGAGAGTTTATTGAACCGTAGCCAGCGTGTGGAATGATTTATTTGTATATTTGACCTTCAATCGCATGCAAATTGTTGCCGCTTCAATGCTCTTTTGATCCACTGTACAGCCATCGCCGTCGCATTGTTATTGCTAGCGTTTGTTTTTTTTTTGTTGTTTTTTGTTTTCCGTCGCCCCTGTACGCGTTTTTATTTGTTTCGACTGTCTCGAAAGCGCTCCGGCTCTGGCTCTGGCGCTTTAAAACGCTCTCACCTACTGAGACACTTTTCCTCTCTGGCGGTGTCTGTTGTCTGTTCGTGTGTATGTGCAAAAGCATATAATCATTGTAGGATAATGATGAAACATCAGATTCTATTGGGGTGTACAATCGCCAGTCGCCTTTGTGGATTTATATAAATGGCTTATCGCGCGTCTTGACTCTCGCGCGCATTTAATTGCCTTGTTTTGTTGATATTGGCAGTCGCGTGTTCCACGTCACGTTGCAAACGTTTTGACCTCCTGAACGCACTCCACTCGGCAACAAGTCACACACAAATTATGCAAAAATCGGCTAGCAATAGCAAGTAGTAGCTTAAATCAAAATCTCCTGCTGCCCAGTAGTCCAGTCCGACCCGAATCACCACAGGAGTCGTCCGAAGAGTGTGTTTTGGTGGTGCCGTTGGAAAAGCCCCTTGTATCTGATTTGTTTTTCATTTTCTTTGCCATTTTTTCTATTCTTAGCAAATGAATTTTAATTGAGTCATGGAAAACGGGCGCCCCGCTTGCCACATTTGTTTACTACATTTGCAGGGAAAAGCGTGCGAAGAGCTCGTCATCCCCCCCCCACGTTGTTTGTTTGTTTGTTTATTTGCTTTTGGCCGCCGGCAAGAAGATATTTCCGAGTTAAAATGCATCCAAACATTAACATTGGCCCCCTACCCCAACCATCTACTTGAACAGCACTCAAGGGCTGTTTATTTTCTGTGTCTGATAGCTATACAAAGTCGCTGTGGCGGCACGCGCGTTGCGTGTGGTGTGCGATTTCAATGGAGAATTTGTTAATAGTTACAAAGCAGTAGATTTTGAATCAGACATGAAATTATGTGCAGATTCTAAATCTAAATAGAAATTAAATTGGTATAGGGGCTATCTATCTCTTAATTTTAAAATGGTTTTCTCTGCATGGAAATTTTCCACATTCAGATTCGACATAATCTTTGTGAGAGAGAAAGAGATTGCCAAGTAATTCCATTAATAAAGTGGTGTTGGAGCAGTGGAAAAAAAAAAGAAAGAGTTGTCTCATAAGCAAATCGAGCGGAAACTACTATAATCAGGCCATTGAATCGGCACTTTTGTGGTTTGGCTTGGCTTGGCTTGGGTTGGGTTGGTCTATGGTTATGGGGTGGTCATACCACACCATACCAAACGTTCCCCATATCTGTATTGATTCGCTTCGAGTTGTGTGTTGGGCGTTATCTATGGGTGGCGGGGTATTAGAGGGTGTTTAAAAATAAAACATGAATTATACAAGCGATTGATAAATCGAACTGAACCCGAGAACCCGAGAACCCGAACCCGAGCACCAGCACCAGCACCAGAAACGGGACAAATTCAGCTGAGCGAGCGTCCGCTTCAATGCCATAAATCTACCTTTGAAGCGCCACATATACATATATGTACATATATGTACATATGCACAGCACTACAGTCATGGGTGCCGCACTGTTAATTGATCAGAAAAACACACACACAGCGGGGGGACCTGTAGAACCAAGCCCCCACCCACTTTGGCTATCAATTATGTATATCTAAATTGAACTTTGACGCTGAAAATTGCTCTGGTGCGATGGTAGGTGGACAGACGAACCGGACCGGACCGTACGATTACGATTACGAGTTGCCTGCTGCCTGCTGCCCGCTGCCTGCTCTCTCCCCCTTTTCGCCCTATCAATGATGTGAACAAATAATTATAGTCGAATTATTTACAAGGAAGGCAAATCAGGCATACGAACAAACGGGAAAACAGTCGTGTATTGTACACATGTACTCAATCAATAAAACAATAAACATAAATAAGTGCTGGCTGCCTACTCCTCCTCCTCGTAGCCGCACACACATAACTCGTATTGGCCAAAGTCCAGAGTGTGCGATGGTTTTATGTTAATTTATGGGGAGCTACCGGACTGCCTACCGACTGACTACCAATATGCATTGTATTGCCAAAATTGCGCCCTGCGATTTATTATCTAAAATGGAACTAAATTATGGAAACTTAATGTCCACCCCCGACGTTACTCTGGTACTCTGGTACAAAAGGCGCAGCCCTACTTACGTATTGTTGTTCAGCCGCGCTAAAGTGATCCGTTTATGATCCAGCGGTTTACGATTGGCATTATGCAAGTATAGCTGGATGATTATCTGCACAAAGATAAGATATTGTGGCTGCCCATTAAATGTTTGCAGAATTCTTTTCAATTATAAAACAACTCTGAAATTTGCTTGCACATTTCTTTGGTACATCTGTTGCTATATATTCTATATGTTACATTTTGATTGCAGATTTAAGGGTCCGGTGGATGTCGAAGTTAAAGAGAAGGTGGATGAGCTGCAAAAGATGACCTTGAAGCGCAAGGCGCAGCTGCACGAAATCGAACAATCTTTGCCAGCGAAATCGGGTCGCTACTTGCAGGTGAGTGCAGCACACCAACAGCCCGTGGTGCCGCGTGCCACGTTACTCACAATCATGGTCCAAATGGGAAACTTTCCATCAAAAGAAACTAACAAATAAATAAATAAAAATAAAAGTAGCAACAAAACAAGCGAACGTTAGGGGGCAAAAGTTGCTTCCTGCGCGACAATTTGCGCGGCTTGTTATGAACTTGACTCCTCGGACACGACTTTGCCGGCGACTCGGACTCAACTGGACTGCAGAGTGGAGTTGAGTCAAAGTTAAAGTTAAAGTTAATGTTGAAGTTGAAGCTGAGGCCGAGGCCACAGACTGACTCGCTCTCGCTCATCCACTTTACTTATTCGCAGATAATCTTGGGCGATGTGAATGTCTCGATTCTCAACAGAAACGACAAAGTTCGCTACAAGGACGACTATGAAAAGTTTAAATTAATACTCAACGTAATTGGACTGATAATGGCGTTCTTCAACTTGATATTCAACTACAGGTAAGTGGGAATAAGCTGAAGAAACGAACCAGTGCCCCGACCCGACCCGACCCGACCCGACGCGACCTGTGGGCAGTGATTCCATTTGCTCATCCATCTGCCATTTGCCATCTGGCGCGTATTTGCAGAGCCTTGGAGCTGGCCTTCATTTTCCTGCTGGTCTGGTACTACTGCACCCTGACCATTCGCGAGTCGATACTGAAGGTGAATGGATCCCGGATCAAGGGCTGGTGGCGCGCCCATCACTTCATCTCGACGGTGGCCGCCGGCGTGCTGCTGGTGTGGCCACAGGGCGAGCACTGGCAGATCTTCCGCATGCAGTTCATGTACTTCAACGTTTACATCAGTGAGTGGCAACCGTGTGGGCATCCATGCTTGTAGATCTCCCATTCCAATCACCATCTGCATTGTGTCACATTATGTCATCCTTTACCCGTGCAGGCATTGTGCAGTATCTGCAATTTGGCTACCAGAAGGGTCTGCTCTATCGCCTGAAGGCGTTGGGCGAGCGCCACAACATGGATATCACCATTGAGGGCTTCCACTCGTGGATGTGGCGCGGTCTGAGCTTCCTGCTGCCGTTCCTCTTCTTCGGCTACTGGTTCCAGGCGTACAATGCGTGGACCCTCTACAAGCTGGCATTTACGCCCCCGGATGCACCCTGGCATGTGTCGGTCATGGCCGGCCTCTTTTTGCTGCTGTTCGTTGGCAACATGGCCACCACACTGTGGGTGGTGCCCGAGAAGATACGCGAGCGGTCCAAGGAACGCTATCGGCTCCTCAGCATGGGCAAGTCCATGAAGTTGCGCAGAGAAGTCAAGGTAAATAAGGCCAGATTTTGCCTTAATTTATCTAAGGTGTATTCATGTGGCTTAGGGTAGCCTTAGTTCAGCGTCTCTTTAATGCCTGCTCCTATTTGGACTCTCCCCGTTACAGAATAGCGCCAGTGACATGGACCTGGCGAGCAGCGCCAACGGCAGCACAGTCACAGCACAGACGGCGACCACCGTGACGAAACTCCCATCCGAGCCGCCGACGCAGCCAGAGCCACAGCCACAGCCAACGGCACCAGCCGCCGATAAGAAGGAAATTTAATCAACTTATTCGTTATTTCCTATCAAGCCAGGCATTTCAAAATAAAAAATATCTATTTTCTATGATTATGATCTTATATATTTTTTTCGTATTTATTAACTTTAAACCCCCTTTCAAACTATCGGTTTAAGCTTTTGTTTTTTTTTTTTTCTCCACCTACTGCTCTCCTTTTGAATTAATTAATATTTAAATATATAAAATTGTACATTTGAAGAGAAATACTACGAGTACATAAGCAACCCATTTACATACATTATTTACATACACATAACAATAACATAACATCCATGTAGCGAAAATGATGGCTGATCTTTTTTCGCCTATTTGTAAGTTGATAGAATTTGATAAAAAGAAAACGAAACGGAACTAAGAACTATTAAAATGAAATTCAAATGAACGAAAAATGTTGTTGTCGGGTTCGGTGCTTTTATTTATGCACATATTAGTTTTTTGTACGAATCGAAGGCCATATAAATACAAATTAAAAACTCGAATAAGTCGTAGAGTTTCGTGGGGTGAAAAGCGAATGGGATTCGTTCGTGCAGCCATTGCATGGCAGCTGCTAGGCAATGCATACAAATTAAAGTAAGTACCTGGTATAATGCAATCAATCGATTGCCGCTTGAGCGGTTTTGAGCGGCAATTCAAAAAGCCCAAGACAACATTTCCTTTGAAGTAGAATTTCTTGCGTCTGGCGGGGAGAGAGAGGGAGGAGAGTGAGAGTGATGGAGACTGGGGAAAGACAATGCTTAGATGACGTTCCGTTCCACCTTGTTTTACTGGCGGCCGTTAATGCGGTTCCCGGTCAGCTGCCCTCCCCCCCCACCCCCACAATTCCACCAGCCAGCAGCCACATCATCATACTCTCCTTTGCGACGACAGTGAGTGTCTGTGCAACAAAGGTTCCATCCTGCAATGCGGCAAAAAGCGGCGCGGTTTTTGCTGCTCCATTGCCAGCGCCCGCGTCAACCGCAAAAGCCACAGAGCCCCACCATCCTTGCTCTTTCTCTCTCTCTCTGTGTGTGTGTTCCATGCAGGTCCTGGGTGCCGCTCTCCATGCCCGGCTCCGGCTCCGGATCCGGCTCTGACCATTTGCTTGTCTGCTGCGCTGCCGCAGCCTAATTTGGCGAGAGTTCATTAATTGCGTAAACGGCGCGCGCTTTTAATTATGTCGAACGTCGACGTTCGTCGCCCAGTGGGCGGGCGGTGGGGCGCTTTTCGGGTATTTTGTGCATTTGCGGCATTGTTTGCACACTCACGTACCCACCCACTTGCCCAGCTACCCACCGAGCCGCCGAGCCACCGATCAGCCCCCCACAACCACCCACAGACATTACCATTACCCGCTGTGGGACGGCCGCCACGCCACCCTGCCACACAGTCTGCCTGTTTTTCTGCGGCAAATGGCAACAACGGAATTTACGACTTTTGGTCAACGCAGCCGCAGAGACCATCAAAAAGGAGGCAGGCGAGCGTCCAAGCGTGTGGCCAGGCACTGTTGCAGCCGGGTGGGTACGCGGAGCGGGTTAAGTCTGTCAATGCGTGTGTGTGTTTGTCTGTGTGTGTGTGTGTGTGTGGTGCAGAGGGGTACGATTATCATTTATTGCAACCGCATACGGCGGAGGAAAAGTGTCGGGAAATGCCATTGTAAAGGCGGGTAATTCGTTAATTTGATAAGCATACGCCACGTTGAACCCCCTGCCACGCCACTCTACGCTGCAACAAAATCAAACAACTGGCAAAAAAAAAAACAGACAGAAAAACCCAGAAAATCAAAAATGAAATTTACAAGCAGAAATCTACCAAGGGGCGGGGAGGGTAGAGGGACATTTGGCCAGTGATTTTACGCAGTGGGTCGCTTAAAAAGTTTTAAATGTTTCAGTTTCAACTACATGGCAATTGGGCCTGGCATTTCAATTAATATTAATTATTTGTCTGTATTTCAAACCTGTGGAAAATCAACTCCCATTCCCATTTACATTAAATGATTTTATAGAAGTAAAATTAATATGCCATGGCTTTGGCTTTGTATAAAGAATATAAAATGGACACGACATGTTTGCACTTTAAAATAATGTGTAGAGTTGCTGCAATTGACGAACCAGTAGACAGTGATTTTCGTTTCAGTTTAAGGGAGTACTTAGAGACACAAAAGTTGCCTCCGACTGATGACGTTCATCCACACAGCCCTGCCAGTGCTTACTTACACATGTACTGCCCATGTGCACAAGTGGGGGGCCCACCCTTCTGCCAGACATATCATTTACGCGCTGTGGTCTTCTGGGTACTATGACTCTTCGCACAGAACTGGCCGAAAGCAATTGGCAATGCCCCAGCCACAGGGCGCTGACAATTTTCGCCCTTTTTTTTATCGCTGTCATCGGCCAATAATTCAGAATTAATTTATGCTCGAAAAATCGCACTTAATCAGCATTTGATTTACGCCGCTTTAAGTGCAGAAAAACAAAATATACAACAGTCGGAGAGTCGTGGCTATCCATGTGCTATTTGGCACGCTATGTGCGGGTTACTCCCTGCTTTTGGTATGAATATAAACAGCATACTAAATAAATATCAAGTAGATATAGCAATGAGTATATTTAGGGCACAATAAAATATCTCAGTGCTGCTATTTGGTACATAGGTGTGGGTGTGTATGTGTAGCTATGTGTTAACGATTAAGAAGCATACGTTACGAGCACATACCATTTGCAGTGCATAATTGTGTGTGGATGTGTGTGTCAGACTTAGTAATGTGTGTGTGTGTGTGTGTGTGATGTCAGTTGGCATGTTCTGGTTGCTGGTGTAAAGGCATTTGTGCAGGAGTTAGCCCTCGTCGGTGCCCGGCAGCGTAAAGCGCACCGTGCGATCAGTCGGCCCATGAAAGGCGGTCAAGTGTGCATCGATGTTGTCCATCAGCAGTGGATCGGCTCCATGGACGGCCGCGCACAGCGGACAGATGACCATGGTGCTGTCGGCTTTGTGGTTGGTCGCTGCATGCTCGAGCAGCTCGTCGGCCGAGTGGCCGTGTTCGCCGCACACGGGACAGGTGAAGCTGTCCGCGTCCAGAGTCGGCATGGGCTCGCCGGCAAAGAGCAGCTCCTTGGCTTCAGCGTCCAGCAGGCACTGGAACGGATGACTCACTTGATGCTCCTCTCCGGTCACCACCTTCCTTTCGTAGCACTCCTCACACAAGTCGTAGTCCTCGCAACGCAGACACTTGAAGCGGTACTTGAGCGTGTTGGCGTTGCAGCCATCGCAGATCACACTCCAGTATTTTTCTGGCATCTTGGCTTCACAATTTCAATTTCAATTTCAACTTCAATTCAAAATTTGTGCCTGCATCCAGAAATCGAAATGTTGCTGTTGGAAATTTGGTTTTAGTTGAAACTTAACTACGAGCTAAACAATTTTATTTTTTTGCTTACTTTCTATTCGGTCTGAACAGCTTGGAGTGCTGGAAAAAAGTGACGACGATACAAATCAGTCGAGAGTGGGATACGAAATGAAATTTCATTTTAGTGACTGGACTACTGGATGTTCACAAAATCAGTTTGGGCTATCAAAACAGGCATCTTTGTTCCTGCGATACAACCTACTCAGTTGCCGATTGCTCATTCGCATTTTTGGGCTCATGAAAAATCACAAAAAGCTGCAAAGAAATTCCAAAATATAGCGATAATAATTATAATATATATATTATATTTTATATATAAAAAGGGGAACTGAAATTCTCAAAATATCCCAAAAAGTGTCAAAGAAATTCCAAAATAACGATAATATATGTATATATATTATATTTTATGAATAAAAATGGGAACTGAAATTCTCAAAATATTCCAAAAAGTGTCAAAGAAATTCCAAATTATATTTTATATATAAAAAAGGAACTAAAATTCTCCAAAACCAAAAGGTGCAAAGAAATTCCAAAATATAGCGATAATAATTATAATATATATATTATATTTTATGAATAAAAATGGGAACTGAAATTCTCAAAATCCCAAAAAGGTGCAAAGAAATTCCAAAATATAGCGATAATAATTATAATATATATATTATATTTTATATATAAAAAGGGAACTGAAATCTAAAATATCACAAAAAGTGTCAAAGAAATTCCAAAATATAGCGATAATAATTATAATATATATATATTATATTTTATATATAAAACGGGAACTGAAATTCTCAAAAAATCCCAAAAAGGTGCAAAGAAAATCCAAATTATATTTTATATATAAAAAGGGAACTGAAATCACAAAAAGGTGCAAAGAAATCCAAAATATAGGATAATAATTATAATTATAATATATATATATTATATTTTATGAATAAAAATGGGAACTGAAATTCCAAAATATCATAAAATGTCAAAGAAATCCAAATTATATTTTATATAAAAAAGGAACTGAAATCACAAAAAGGTGAAAAGAAATTCCAAAATATAGCGATAATAATTATAATATATATATTATATTTTATATATGAAAAAGGGAACTGAAATTCTCAAAAAGGTCAAAGAAATTCCAAATTATATTTTATATTTAAAAAGGGAACTAAAATTCTCCAAAAATCCCAAAAAGGTGCAAAGAAATTTCAAAATACAGCGATAATAATTATAATATATATAATTATATTTTATGAATAAAAATGGGAACTAAAATTCTCACAAAAATAAATTTAATTGAAATATTAAATAAAATAAAATAAAATAAAACAAAAACAGAATCCAATTAGAATTGCCTTATGCCTGCAAAAAATGGAAATTAATTTTTAAATTAAGTCTCGTGCACAATGACAATGAATTTAGGGCTCGAAGATTGTTGGCAAGCAGCCACCATACAATGGCCGACATCACAAAGGGAATTCAATTTTCCAAAAAAAAAGAGGCAAAACTTTTCAACCAATGCGAAAAAAAGAAGTGGGATAATGGGAAGACAGAAAGCGCAAGGGCGAAGCAGCGAAGGAGGCCCTGAAAGAAATGGCAAATGAAATCGAGCAATCAAATGAGCATAATAAGTTAATCAAGAACTTGCCCATGTCCTGGCTCAATGGGGTCAGTCGTGTGCCGGGCTCCTTCCTCTTGGAGTCTTCCGCTTTCGCTTCCCTTTTTCCGCCGACAAATTGAAATGCCCAAAAGCAGCGTGGGAGGGCTGGGGGGGGCGGGGCACAAGCAGGTTGACACACAAGCAAATAAATAAATGCACTCAACTATGTAATATGGCCAACAGCTAGGGCCACGGTCAGACAATGTCTGGTTGGAGTGACCGACCGACCGACCGACCCCTCCGCTGCCAGTCCACTCATTCGCAGTCCCAGTCGCAGTCCCAGTCGCAGTAGCAGCCGCAGTCCCTATCCTTTTGGAGAATCAAATGTAGCGTGAAATCGTTAGTTTCGTTTTGGCCGGTTGCGAACCTGGAACCACGTAATCAGTTGCTACCCTTGGAGACGGGGCCTGATTTATAGCCGACACACGACACACAGCAGCCCACAATTCTGGCAACACTTCCTCAGCGCCTTCAGTGCTGTGGCAGGAACGGGCCGGGCAATTGAAATCAGATCAATGCCCGACGATTCCCCACAGCCAGCCAGGACAGCCAGCCAAAGTGGACTCAAGCAATGAATGCAGCTCAGCAGATCAGCAACGTGAATGTTCGCCCAAGCCTTTTGGATAAGGAACAAATTTAATTAAACAAAAACTAATTTTAATTTGTTGAAATCTTTAAAATAACTTGTTAAGTTTTGTTTTGTTAATAATTCGTTAAATAAATGCTTTAAAAACGTACCAAAAGGTTTACAAAAATAGGTTAAATTTAGTTTGTTAAAATTTAATTGGTTAAACTTTAATTTGTTAAAATTTAGTTTGTTAAAATTTAGTTGGTGAAAAAGAAGAGAACGGCGCTACTTAGCAGCGAACTAGCTTATATTTTGAGTGGGTTGCGTGTCTTTCTCCCACATCGCAGTCCTCGGTTACGATAACATCATCTTTTACCCTGGTGTCGGCCACCGCCATCGGCTCCGTGGAGACGGCTATCATTAAATTGCGGCTAATAAAGCGAATGCTACTCAGCGGTGCCGCCAAGTTGGCATACGAACAGTAGAGCAGCTCCTTGGCGCTCAGTTTCGCCGATGACTCCTCATCAGCGTCGGCCCCGTCGGCACCGTCGCGACTGGATTGATTGACGAGAAGCTGAAAGTCCCAGAAGCTCAGCTCAGTTTCGCCACCCAGGGCCAGCGTATTGTTCTCCATGTCAACGGCAATCACCTGAATGACGTCCGTGTGATATGCCAGGCTGTGGACCATCCGTCCGCTGCTGGTGTCCCAGACAATTACGAGGGCATCCTGGGAGCCAGAGATGAGGTAACGGCCGCACTTTGAGTACGCCAGAGCGGTGATGTTTTCCCTGTGGCCGCGGAAGAGACGCACCTGGACGCCCCTGTGCATATCCCACACTCTGACGGTGCAGTCTGCCGATCCGGTGGCCAGGTACTGCCTGTTGGCATGGAACTGGCACACCCCGATGTCTGCCAGATGCCCGGCGAGCTGGAGCAGGGGCTTCTTGGTGTTGTGGCCCCAGACACGTGCAATGCCATCCTCCGAGGCGGTGCCAAAGATGAAGCCCCGTGGTGCGAACGCCACATAGGTGCACTGTTGGTTTGGATAGACGGACACACAGTGCCAGGAGATCACGCACCACAGCCGCATAGTGCGGTCCTGCGAGCAGCTGAGCAGAAAGCGGTCGTAGGGGGCAAAGGCCACCGACAAAACCGGCCCCTTGTGGCCGTGGAGCGTGGCCTCCCTCTTGTGGCTGATAGACTCCAGCCTAATCAAGTGCACGTTCATGGTCACCTGGACAATGTTCGTGTTTGTGCCCAGCGCCACCATTGACAGGTCGTCCGATATGGTCGAACAGAGAATTATCGCAGTGGCCTCATCGGGTGCGAACATGAAGATCGTGGGCTGTTTTTTACGATTGAGTGGCCAATAGGGCGGCAACGCCACCGAACTGTGGGCCATGGGCTCCGGCTGAGGCTGCCCCGGAAGTATCCAATCCTGGGGCGACTCAGCATCGTCGTAGCTGCGGATGGCAAAGTGGCTTAGCAGCTTCTGCTGCTGCCCCAGCGGCCAATCGGCAGCGCAATTGATGTACAGATAGTAGGTCGGATAGGCCATGGCGACCTCCACGTGGTCTGCACTGGCGAGCAGCTCCAGGGCCCTCTCTGGCAGCTCTTCTGGGCTGCGAATCCGTCTGAGCTTTTCGATGCGCCGCGTGTACGAGCCGTCCAGGTACTTGGCTGCCTCCTCCAGGAAGGACGTGGCCCGCTCCAATTTGTCTGCAAAAATCATTTGCATGTAGGCAATGGCCATCATGGGATACAGCAGCAGGAATATTTCATATCTGTGATAGCTGGGCGCAGCGGTGACGATTCGCTGGGTGGCACGGAACGTCTGCTCGTATTCCACAAAAATCTGATCGTCCGCAATGGCTGCAAAGTAAATGAATTCGCCATCTGGATGTAGCACAATGGAGTTGCCCTCGTAGAAGTCTTTGCCTTCGTCGAACAACGGAATCGCCGGCACGGCCAGCTTGACAGATCGAAAAGTGACGCCATTGCTGCTCGATTCTTCCAGTTCGTATGGCTCATTTATATCCAATAAACCTATAGCGCCATTGAGTACTTCTTCGCGCTCCAACGTGGAGCTGTAGCCAGGCTTGTCATGGGTAATCTGCAGCACGATTTAATTTGCCATTAGAAGTGCGCACACACACGTGTGTAAGCAATATAGAACTTACTTTCGGATCGGTTGCTTCATTAACTACACTCTCCGGCTTTGGTTGGTTGCGTTTGCGGGCCTTTTTCTTATTGTTTTGGCCTTTCTTTTTGTGATATTTCATATTTCAGAATTCTCTTTTCAACACTTTCGGACACAAAAAAAAAACACGAGGCAAGAAACTGATTGGCAGCACTGCGTGCAGGGCCGCTGTTATTTGCAATCGATATATGTAATTCGTATTGGGTACTCGTTCGTTTAATCGATGTTTAAAAGTGTTGATTAAATAAAGGCAATTAGAATAAATTCAATTAGAAAGATTAAATAAATTTAATTATTTATTAATTAAATTTTTTTTTTTTTTTTTTTTTTTTTATTTTTTTTTTTTTTTTTTTTTTTTTTATTAAATTTTTTTTTTTTTTTTTTTTTTTTTTTTTTTTTTTTTTTTTTTTTTTTTTTTTTTTTTGGTTTTGGGTTTTTTTTTTTTTTTTTTTTTTTTTTTTTTTTTTTTTTTTTTTTTTTTTTTTTTTTTTTTTTTTTTTTTTTTTTTTTTTTTTTTTTTTTTTTTTTTTTTTTTTTTTTTTTTTTTTTTTTTTTTTTTTTTTATATTTTTTTTTTTTTTTTTTTTTTTTTTTTTTTTATTTTTTTTTTTTTTTGGGTTTTTTTTTTTGGTTGGGGTTTTTTTTTTTTTTGGGGGGGGTTTTTTTGTGGTTTTGGGTTTTTTTTTTTTTTGTTTGGGTTTTTTTTTTTTTTTTTTTTATTTTTTTTTGTGTTTTTTTGTTTTTTTTTTTTTTTTTTTTTTTTTTTTTGTGGTTGTGGTTTTTTGTCTTTTGTTGTAAATTTTTTTTGGGGGGGGGGGTTTGTTTGTTTTTATTTTTTTTTGGTTTGGGGGGGGGGGGTTGTTTTTGTTGGTGGCCCCCCCCCTTTTTTTCCCGGCGGGGGGTTGATCCGGGGGGGGGGGGGGGGTCTTGTTGTGGGTCGCTTGGTGGCGGGGGGCCCCCTTGTTATTTTTTTTGTTTTTTTTTTGGGGGGGGGTTTTTTGGTTGGGTTTTTTTTTGCTTTTTGGTGTGTTGTTTTGGGGGGGGGGGGGGGTTGGGGGGTTTGGATTTTTTTTTATTTGGGGTTTTTTGTTTTTTTTGGTTTTCTTGGGGTTTTTCCCTGTTTTTGGGGGGGGGGGGGTGGAAGTTATTTATGGTGTTGTCGGTGGGTGGGTTTGTTGGGTGAGGGGTGCGGCTCCTTGAAGGGGAACAAAATATTTTTTTGGTTGAGGGTTTTACTTTCGTCTAGACGTGTTTAGCACCTCATCACACAGGACTCGAAATATTTCACAGGACTTTAGATTGGTTTCTCAAGTTTTGGTTTTTTTTTGTTTTGGTTTTTATTATATTATATATCTGGCGCTATAACGCCCTGATATATATATAATATTTAAACGGCGCCAGTAGTGTGGTCGACCTTTGTTAATTTTTTATTTAAATGAAGCTTTTTTATACAAAATCGTTGCCTTTTTCGAATAAATTCAATTAGAATAAAGTTCATACGGTTTAGATGCAGACCATCACTTTGGGCAGCGAAATGACCGCGCGCGCATCATATTACCAAAACACGCATGAATACACACATTAGTTTAATTAAATTAACGCACTACATATACACCATATATGTATATATAAATTATATATATGCAGAGTAAAGAGCTTCTCAGTTTTGTTTTAAATTCTCTGAAACTTTATCTGCGCCCATTGCAACGGCGTTGAAGACGCAACAACGGGGCAAATCGTGACCCAGTGAACACTGCATTTTCGCCACGCACTGCACTGGAAGGCTGGGTGGCTGGGTGGCTGCCACGAACCGCACTCACATGGCGAAATCACAGTGTTGCATTCCAATCCCAATTACAATCACGGTTTCCGTCTGCAATCACTGCGTTTTCCCTATCACAGTTCAGCCATCGTCTGGCCCGACTGACCCATGACCCCGCGCCGACGACACGGTCATGCCAAATATCCTGCCCAACTTCCGGATGTGCCCCCCTTATCCTGCCGCTGCCACTGCTCCTCCCCCGACACTTGCCACACTCCTTTTCCTTCCTTCATGCCATCCTGCTCGGGCTTTTGGTTTGAATTATGTGCCGCATTAGTAGAGCCATTGGCAATGACTGCGGCGTTGCTGCTGCTTGCAGTAGGAGATGGAATTGGAGCTGAGCAGAAAGCGTAGCAGCAGTGGGAGCGGGCGCGGTAGCGGGAGCGGGAGCTGGAGCTGCCCAAGCGGAGGCGCTACGCTACGCCACGCACTCGCAAAACTTTAACACAAATTGAATTATGCAGTCGCCCACAGACGTAGCAACGGAGACACAAAGGACGTGTGGCGTGGCGTGGCGCGGCGCGGCGCGGCGTTGTCGTTTGGCGATGCAGAGACTAAGAGTTGGAGGGATGGAGAGCTGGGAGCCATTAGACGGTTGGCGATGCGCTAAGG
Organism: Drosophila tristis; assembly: GCA_018150885.1. NCBI lineage: Eukaryota > Metazoa > Arthropoda > Insecta > Diptera > Drosophilidae > Drosophila > Drosophila tristis. The sequence continues at coordinate 1,317,722 of JAECWT010000086.1, read as the reverse complement.
TCTGTGGTGTGTGGTGTGTGGTCTGTGGGCGGTGTTGACCTGCAGGCTCCCTCCAGCTGACTTTGGCAAATGTAACTGTAATTTATTGAAATTTGTTAGCACCGCCACGAGCGCAGACACAAAACCCGCCGTAAAAGACCGCAGTGCTCGTGCCCGTGGCCGTGCCCAGTCCCATCCGTACCACCACTCGTAGCAAGGAGTACGAGTACGTAGCAATCCGAAATTCCCCACCGCATTCTCTGCCGAAAAAAGTTTTGGTCACGTTTTTTGTCACGCTTTTGATGCCCCGCAAAATGGACAACCAAAAATTTCGCCCGCGGTCAAGAGTCAGACGGGCGTCTATTTTTGTACTTTTTGGTCGCTCCCTGCACATTATTTCATTTTTTTGTTACCACCTTTTAGGTATTGATGCTGCTGGTGCCAACACACGCACCGCTGCTGGACTCACTCACTGACAGCCCCCCTGGCGCTTGTCGACAGTTGTCCATGACTATACCCTGTAGGGAGAGAGAGACATACGTACTAGCGTGAGAGGGACAGCCATTCCAGCATCTCGAAAATACTCTCAGTGTGCGGTTATGTGGTGAACCACTCTCAGTGCTTTGTGGTCACAACGGCACAAGTAGGCTTGTTCCATATATTGCTGAGTGTCTGCTCTGTCTTGCTGTCTCAAGTGTGACAAGTAAATATGTTTGATTTGCGGAAGCATTTCGTTTATCTATAGTTATTTATCTAATAAAAGCAAGAGAGTGTCAGCATTGCGTTGGAGTGTGGATCATGTGGATAAAAATGCTTTTGTGGATCACGAGAGCGAGCTAACAGTCCGCTGTTAGCAAGAGCGGCAACCGGCTGTTATCGCTGGATTGCTAACAGCGCTGCTGCCCTGAACACAAGCTTTATGTTACAAATACATAATTTAGTTTGCATTAAACAAAACTTAATGATATAAGGGCAGCAGTTGTATTAATTCAGAACTTGATTGACTATTGACTATTCCCCTTGATTTTATTCTATACAATTTCTGTATGTGTCCCCATAATAGATGCTCCCCGAAAGATCATCAATGCAGTCGGTCATCTCTGAACGCTGTGAACGCTCTTCATTTTTAATTGCTGACAGGCCATGGTCATGACCAACACCAACACCAACACCAACACCAACACCAGTGCCAGCAGCAGGAACAGCAACAGGAACAGCACCATCCATGCCTTTGCTCCCGCAGGTCTCTTTTTTGGATTGTTTTTTGTTTTTTGTTACCGCCAAAAAGTTTGCCAGCTGCAACGTTTCGCGGTTGCATGCTAAAAAGTTTTAAGTGCCCCGCTCGACCAGGCACCACCACCAGGAGGTCTCCAACGATCGACCACCTTTACCAGCCGCCCCAACCGAACCGAACTGAACCGAACTTCGGCTCACTCCGCCACTCTGTCACCCTCTGTCTGCCCCGTCTGCGCTGCCGACCTGTTGGGATCCCATACGCTTCAGTTTTTCTATTAAGCAGACCCAGGCTCGTCTCATTTGTAGCCTATTTGTCCTCTGGACCCACTCCTGCTCCTGCTCCTGCTCCTGCTCCTGCGCCTGCTCCTGCACTGTTCCTGCCTCATCTCTTTCATTCTCAATTGCCCATCCATCTCTCTTTCCCTCTCTCTCTCTCCCTTATTCCCTGTAGCTCCCCCAGTCTCCGTCGCCGTCTCTCTTTATCGCCCTGCTCCGCCCGTCCTCTTTTTCTTCTCACGACATCGTAAAAATGCCAATGAGCCGACCTGAGCGAACGGCGTTAAAAACTTTTCTCATTTATCAGACGACGGGGAGACCCAGACCCAGACCCCCGTTCCAGTGCCAGTCCCCAAAGCGCCTCCCACTCCCACTCCTCCACTTTGCAATGACTCCTTCCCTCCCCTCCTCCACGACGGGCGCACATATCCCCTCGACTGGCGTCAGGTAAATTGATTGTCGCCGCCAACGAAGTTCGACGGTTGTTGGTCAACTCAGCTCACCCGCAACGCACCGCACCGCACCGCACCCCTCACTTACCGCTCCTTGCCGCTCCCTTTCCATCACACCTGGCCACGCCCGAAGGCGCCTTAAAGTTTTCGCACGCCCTGTGTTTAATTGCTGTAGTTTTTCTCCTCCCCCCGCCCCCCCATCGCACTCGTTTCCTGGTGCTCAGATTTTTTAAAACGACAACAATGGCCAGCAAGTGGCAAAAGTTTTTGGGTCAGCAAGGGGTTACGGGTCAAAGTGCCACCGGTTCGGTGGCAAGTGGCAGCAGCAGGGCGAAGGGAGAAGGGACCAGCCCGGGCTCAACTGCAGTTGAAGTTGAAGCCGGTTAATGGCCAGGCAAATGAGCCAACTGGACAGGCGGCTAATGAGCAGCGGCCCAGCACGGGATGCAAACAGCTAATTTATACACGTCGAAAATCATTTAAACAAAAAAAGGAACAGCAAATAATACACCGAAAAAACAAACTACAGAAGGAACATTTGCATTATTAGAGGCATGATTGCGGGGGACTGCTGGGCAGTGAGAGTTGAGAGAGTTCTGTCACCTTTAAATCTGTCCACGTTCCCGCTGCTTGTGCTTCTCCCCCCTGCCTGTACTCTCTCCTGTAGCTGTCATCACCCATCAAATTGTGTTCCACTTTTGGCAATTTGCGGCTGCCGACCGTTTAAAGTCAGCGATGCGCTGCGCTGCGTTGCGTTGCGTTGCGTTGATTCTGCAAAAGATTCCTGCGACTCAGCCAGCTGTCAGCAGGTGACTACCCACTGGAGAGGTGAAGTCGAGGACGTGCTGTGGAGCACACTCGTGTCGCTGGTGTGTGTCGCTGCAAAGCAGTCGAGTGCTGACAGGAGGGGGCGGTGGGGCCTGGCCTGGCACACACTCCGCTGACTGGCGGAAAACAGTTTATTGCAGTTACATAAATTCTAGAAATAAAAAAACACTAGGAAACTGCTTTCATTTGTTGGATTTGCCGTCGGCTATTAACCAACTTTTTAGCCCGTATATTACGTATATTTTTTGTATTTTATACGACGCCAAATTACAATCAATGGATATAGCCCGACCTTCAGCAAGGCCTCTCGGCTTTTCTGCAATTTATACATACATATTTGGTGCATGCTTTGGCTTTTTTTTATCAGCTCTATTGCGCTACTGCATCTGTTTGTGGCAGCAAAGCGAAATTGCGATTTAAAATATTTGAATTCCGTTTTTGTGTGCAGCTTTTTCTCCTTCCCTCTCTCTCTCTCTCTATGTCTCTTCCATATTAAGTCTCTGATATTTTTTTGTTGGTGATTTCCCGCAGCTCTTGCGAACAAGATCCCCTCCCCGTATATAAATATTTGCAATTATTATTGTATACCCTTGCAAAAGTTATTATTAATTTCTTAAAGCATTAATGAAGAATAAAACAATGCAAACAGCCGCTTAAACTCTGCCAGCAAACCTCCTTTGTGGCTGCAAATATTTACAATCAATTTTCAGTTGTGAGTTTGCTTTTTCTTTTTATATTTAAGATCTAGATCCATGGATCTAGAAGGGTATAAAATTGTTGTGGGAATTGAATTTATCTCCTGTTTTTTTTTTTTTTGCTATTTTGCCTTCTAATGATGGCCACTTCAGTGTTTCCGCTCTGCGGCAAGAGAGAGACCATGGCGGGGCAGCATCAAGACCTGGCCAGCAGGAGCGACCTCCGTTGGAGTGGGCGTGGCTAGGGGATGGACTGGCGTGGATGTAGCTCGTAAATTTGTTAGTTTATTAGCGCAATTTCCGTTGCTAATTAATTTCCAGGCCACAGACAACACACACACTAAGCTAAAGAGGAAAGAGCAGAGCAACAGAATGAGCACATCTGGGCTGTAAAGGCAAAGGCATTAGGCCATTGCCGAGCAATAAGTGACATGCAACTTGCAGTTTTTCGCAGGCCGGAAATTGCAGTGTGAAGCTGGCCAGGGAAAGAATGCCTCAGCATCAGGAAGGAGCGGCTTAAAGGACTCTGCGGCACTATTGCCCGATACTTTCCTCGGGTTTTTACTCAATGCAAAAACCACTTTGGAACCTTTTACATACTTTTATTTAGTTGCACAACAATAACACAAATATATACGTATATATCTGAGGCCATTTGTCTTGGTGTGTGTCCCATTCCAGCTGAGGTCATGAGGTGATGAGAGTGTTTTTCTAGCGTTGCTGGCCTATAAAAAATAAAATGAAATCAGCCTAAAAGCAGCCGCCACGAGGACAGCCAACGACAAGCTATAAATTATAATTTTCAAGACATGTTTTTTCGGCGAATAGAGGGACAGCAGTGTAGTATGAGGGCTGGATGGGGCGGATGGTGGGGGGTGTGTATGACTTTGACAAGTTTTGATGATGTGTGCCCGGCATCCTTTGCCTCCGCTCCACCCATCTACAGCTGCTCCTCGTCATCGTCATCGTCGGCTTCATGTAGGCAACATTTTTCAATTAACAAACGAACGAAAAATATATGACATGCCACCCAAACACACACACACACACACCCAAACACACACACACTGCCACACACAGAAACCCACCCCGTCCGTAGGAACCACTCGACATGAGAAACGGTGCCAGGCGGAATCCCCTCCCAAAGGCATCTCGTCCACCATTCCCACATGCCCACTGATATATGTATGTACAGACATATGTATGTATGTACTGTGTACAGTGTACACACATACAAACTATGCATCATTTTTCATAGGCTTTCCGCCCGCCGCAACCTTCCGCACTTGCCACGGCTGCGAATCAAAGCGCCGAAAACGGCCTGTCAAACGAGTGGCGAAAAGGAAAAAAGGGAAAGGCAAAGGCAAAGGCAATGGCAAAGGAGCGGGCGAGCTGGATGGGAAGTCGGATCAGAGGGTAACTAACTAACTAGCTAACAAGGCAGAAAAGTTATGCGCCGCCGGTTCGAAGTCCCTTGCAATTGCTGGGTATTCAGAATTTTTAAAGTATTATAAATTGTGTTCAAATTGATTTAATTTTGGTCACCAAAATAATAAATTATAGGTTTTCCTTTCTAATTTTTTAATCTGAGTTTTTTTTCTTTTGGTTTTTTTTTTTGCAATTTTGGAGATCTGTGCCAAACATTTACAAAGTACGAAAACTCAAACTTCGCTGGAAAAAGGGAATTATTTTATGAGCGAACAAAAAAGAACTCACAATATTTTTGGCACAATAATCCTCAACACATGTGGGAACCCATTGCCCCTGATTATTTGGCTGCGCAAAAACGAAGCCTCCTTTTTGTTTTTAATTACTAATAAGCAAAAGCAAAATTGGCAAAAATAGGTTTTAAAATTGAGCCATTGGTGCATTATGCCGGGTAACACTCGGCACTCGCGTGATGCTCACAGATTCTGAAAGGGTATACAAACTAGACATGGACAAAAACAATAGCATAGATAAGGTATATATGTATATAGTGTGCACATATGTATAGTTTGGTCTGTGATGTGCATGTGTCATTCGCTGTGCCTTGGCAAAATGACAAGCGAAATGTTTTCTGCCACAAAATTTCATTTCGAAAAAGGGTTATTAATAATATCAAATTTCGACGCTGGGCGGCCATTACACAGAAAGTTTCTCTCTCTCTCTCTCTCTCTCTCCGTCACACATGTACATAGCTCTCGCCCACCCACCCACTCTGCCTCTATTCCCGTCTCTGTCTCTCTCGCTGTGTGCTTTTGCGCCCTGTCTTGTCCTTTTGGGCGTTTTGCGGCGCGCTAAACACCTGCTATTTTATGATTTTATTAGGCACTCAGCACGCCACACGAAATGGGGCAAGGCTCGACAGAGCTTCAGCCAGCTACACGGTTCAAGTGGGTCTGTGGGTTCACCTCTTGACAGCGGCAAAAGGCAACGTTAAATAGAAGCATATAATGGATTATTTTCTGGAGACAAGCAGATGGTCAGAGAAGGAACAAACTTATGATTTTTTCTTAAATAACTAAATAATGTAAAATAAAAATAAGTTTTAAAGTGTGTGCAATAATTTATTAATACATAATTTATACTCTTAGTCGTAGAATATGTTCCAGTTCAATCAATTACGGGGCCTGTATGTGCACAGATTTATTCCACTTAATTCTGCTAAGTTTTCCATTCGAACACCAAAACCCAAAACATAATTCTGGCCTAAAGGCTGCTCGTTGTACTTCCTCTGAAAGCTGTATATGTATTCCGGGAAAAGACAATCTAAAAAAAAGCAAGTCAAAAAGATAAAGAGACAGAAAAGAAGAGCAGAAGAGCAGGCGGTCAGGTGCTTTAAGGCTAAAAGTGTCACTATGCCAATACCCATGTTCGCTCTGTTCGTTTGTGTGCCTTTTGCCGACACTCGACACTCGACTACCGACTGCCGACTTTCACTCGATTCAATAATATGAGCAGGCGGTGGGTTTTTGGTACAGCACCGAGTAGAGCGCAGAGCTTGGATCGGCGACGATGGCGCCTTCGAATGCCCGGCGGTTTTATAAACGTTTCCCCATAAATAAACTGCCAAATATAAAATATGCATATGAATGCTGGCCTCACTCCCACACGGCCACACAAAGGCGCACCGCACCACTCACACACTGGCACGGAAAATTTAAATTGATTCAACTCCCACACAGGTCCACACAGCAAAGATTCCCATGAACACACATTGAAAGCAGAATGAAAGGAGAAACAACAACAACAACAACAACAACAAAAAAAGTGCATTTTAAAGCGAAGCAATTTGAATGCCATCGCCAGTTGAATGAATAGTGAGGCGGCCAGGACCAGGACCAGGACCAGCAGCAGGACGAGAACCAGAACCATGAAAATCACTTCAGCTTGCAGCTGCAGCTGCAGCAGAGTGAAATTTCAGCCAATTTTCATGTAATTAACAACAACACGTAGAGGCGCTCGAAGCGACGAAATTGCAGCGTCGACAACAAAATTAATAATAAATAAGTAAGCGACTGTTCAGTCGCCAATCAAAGGGACAGATACGAGCACTACACACACACACACACACACACACACACAAAGCAGCAGGCAGGGCGAGGCACGCGGAAAACCAGGATAATGATGCAAAATTAAAGAGCACATTAACAAGGTTAAGAGGTCACTAACAACAGCCAGATAGACACACAGCGACCGGGCGGAGAAACCAGAGAAAATGCAAAACAAATTAATAACAACTTAAAAGGTTTTCTTTGATCGAAGCGGGCATATTTCAACTTCAAGGAACGCAGCTTTAAAAACTACTGAAGGCCAATAAAATGTACTGAGAATTGCTGCATTACATTAGCTTTGGGTTCGGCTGGAACTTTTTTCCTTTTCTTTTTCGTGCTGCAAAGCCAGCAGGAAATTGCTCAGATCTTTTGAAATATTGAACAGAAATTGAAACATTTTTTGCTTCGCTTCGCTGAGATTTCATCTGAATTTATAATCACCTTCTTCTTGATGGGGAATGTGCCCCCAAGGCGTGTAAGCTTTGCATTAATAAAAGTGAAGCCCAAATTAATTTCCTTGGAGACAAATTACCAAAAGCAATTGACGCACCACACAGCCTATTTTGAAGGCAAATCTTTATGTTGGTCAGGCATTTGAAAGCCTGAAAATTACATGAACCATCAGGTGGGCATTTTTCCAGCTCTGATTTTACGGCGGAGAGCAGTAGCCACCCGAAAATCCCACTTATTGCTCTTAAATCACAAACAGATATGGCTTTGGGTGAGCACTCGCTGGTCTAATGGTTTCTCGGTCTTATTTCAGTTCACGAAACTTACCTCTTCCCCACTTTGCGCTCCACACATGCGTATCTAATTTAAATTTGGTTAAAAATTAACAAAATGTGTGGAAGGGAGAGCTATGAAAGAGCGAGAGAGAGTGAGGGAAAGACGATGCTTAGGAGTTATATAGCTGGTCAGGTGCACATACACATTTAAGCATATACATATGCATGCATATATACATAAATGAGAGTACCGTGGTGGGGGGTGCGATGGGGCTGTAATATATGTATGTGGGGGGTGCGGAGCGGTTTAACTGGTGGAAGACGATTTAATGCATACAAAATGATTTACACGCCGCTGGCCAAAGATAATATGAGAGATGGGCTGTGTTTGGTGGGTGGGGCGGGGTGGAATGCGGTGAGGTGGAGCAGCTGCAGGGTACATATTCGCCATTCACCCCTCCGCACCCCACTTTAATGCACGTATGTATGCAAAACATCCAATTCCAAACATACATATCCGCCCGCTCCCGCTCTCCGCTCTCCGCTCGTCTGCTATCTGGCCGGAGCGCAGTTTTTGTGCTTGGCTTGCAATTGCAGCCCTTCCCGCTCTGCCACCCCCTACACTCCACACACACACACACACACACACACACACACACTCTCTTCACACTCCACTGCACCACCTTGCAGCCACTGCATCCACTTGCCAGCCGCCCCCGCCGTCTCTTAGTGGCCCGACAGCCGCCTTGCTGTGCTTCACAAAATCAGGCAGCGCTGAAAAGTGTGCTATGCTTTTTGCCCTCAATGCCTAGGCCTCCAACAGCGCCCAAACCTCTATGGCTCTATGGCTCTATAGCTCCATGGCTCTCTGTCTCTCTGTCTCTCTGTCTTTTTTTCTCTCAATATCCCTCATGCGCTCTTTCTCTTATTGCCAGCTTGCCAGGAGCCAGGAGCCTGACAGCCCATCAAGCTGAAATCTCTGATGATACGAAATCAGCATAAACAACATCAACCGTAGATACCAGCGGGGATGGTTGTGGCAGCGGAGCTGGGGGGGTAGATGGTTGTAGCGATGGGGCCAAGAAGAGCGTGCGGCGCACTGGTGTCGGTAAAGGGGAGTGGGAATCTCCCGCGTTTATGGCACAAAAGCAACTGCAAATAGGGTTAACAGCCAGTGCAATTTTCATATTACCAGGCTTTGGAAAAACTGCAGGCGATTTCATACGGCCCCAGTCCCAGCCCCAGCTCCAGCTCCGCCTCCGCCACGAACCACTCCTCCCCTGCTCTGCCATGCTGGCACATCTTTGGGGCATGCCCTCTGCCAGGCAGAGTTCGTTGAACGCATTTCCGCAGTGGGAACTTCTTTTTTATTAGAATTCTGATCGGTGCGTGTGCAAAACTCGATTCAGTTTCAGACCATGGCCCTAAACTTAGGGTAGGTACAAGCCTGTGCGGTGTAAGCAATATTATTAAATATAATTAAGTTCATTTATTGGCACCACGATCCTTGGCCCTTCTTTCCATCGATAGAAAATGGTTGCCCATAAGATTGGACACCACGGAGAGCGCCTATCACTGCTCTATATTTAATAGTTGTATGCTTTAAATACATAGCAAAAGAAAATCATATGTATGTATGTAGAAAGGGGACTTTGCCGCTCAAAGTCTGGCAAGTTTATTTGCAAGTTGCCTGCTCAAGTCTCTCTATGTGTACTGTGGCATGCTGAATAATTATTGCGACTGTCCTCTTGAAGTGTGCAATGCTGGCAATCCCTGAAATGGATGTGGGATAGGGCAGGACGGAGTTAAGGGAACGGAGAGCGGCAAAGCACATACTTGGCGGATATTTATCCTCGATTCGCCTTGCAACTTTCCTGGCATCTTCTTTAAGGAATAACCACGTTTATGTTGCATGTTTCCTTGCAATACGATGCCTACATAAGTATGCCTTTTTTGTGTGCCACAGATGTCTCGTTTTATGCATTTTTGATTGCTCGCGGCTGCCTTAAGTTTCGCTGGTGAATGTTATACCTATGTATACTCGTACTCGTACCTACCGGTTGGCTTATCACTCTTTTTTGTTTGTTTTGTTTTGTTTTTCTATTTTGCACTCTGTGTTAACTCTTTCTCACTTTCTCTGGCCCCGGTGGAGGTGGATGCACCAGCCCGGTGCCAAAAATATAAATATGTTCCACGGCTTTACGCCATTTTTATACACACTGCCACCATTTCCGCCGTTTCTCGGACTCACTTCGAGCTCCCCCATACGCCTCTCCCAATGCTCTTCCAGCTCTTCCACTTTCTATCTTTTTCGCTCTCTCTCTCTCTCTCTCTCTCTCCATCCTGGTACATTCTAGTCTGGGCAGTGCATTTTTCTCCTGCTTGTTGTTTTCCCTTATTTTGTTTTTTTTTTGTCATATATTTTTCGGCTTTGTCGCGTCGTGTGTTTTCTATGTGTTTGTGTCATGCAGTTGACGTGCGCTTATTTTCTATTCCGCTCCATATGTCACGCCAGTTCTCAGAACACAGAGCTACATACACGCACACAAACAGAAACCGAACACACACTGACATACAGATGCATTAGAGGAGGAGGCACACAAAAGCAAAGGCAGCAGAAGAAGTGGGAGCGGCAGCGGGCGGCTCTTTTGTTGAGCATCGCTTCCATTTTTCGTTTTCATTCTTTTCTTGGTATTTTTTGGGTTGCCATTTAAAATACTCTAAGGCAAGCAGTTTCGCTGATGTTGGGTAACAGGTTTCCATTGTGTTAATCGTTATATAATATTACATATTACATTATTCAGAAACCAAATAATATGAGCTCAGCTGTCTTTTCCAAGAATCTAAAGCTGAAACGTACATAAAGCTTACAACTTTACATCATTTCCATTCCATTATTTACTATTATTATTGTTGTGAGTGCAGGCGCGATCACGTCCTCAGAGCGCTAACATGCAGCGCTAACAGAGCTGTAAACGGGAGCAGCTACAGGCTGTTACACGCACTCTGGGCAGTTAACAGCGTTGTAAAGCTGTTAAGCGGATTAACATGTGGCACTGCTTATCCCAAATAAACTAATCGAAATATATATAATTTGTGCATCTATAATGGATACGTGCTCATGCTAGTGTGTACTATAGGGTATAGGGTATATTCCAGGTGCATATTAAACTCTGAGTGATACTTTCTGCCCTTGCTCCGTGTCCTTTTTGGTCTGTGAATTTGCAGCGTTGTTGGTCCATGTACATATGTATGTACATATGCATGTGTCTCGTGTCTATGTTGCATGCAAGTTCCAGCGCCTGTGTGTGTGTGTGTGTGTGTGAAATTTTGTTGTATAAATTGCGTTGGGAATAAGAATTGAGTTCTAAAGAGATTTAATGGCATATTCTATCTTTCTCTATCTCTTTTGACTCTCTCTCTCTCTTTCTCTTTGTCATACTCTCGCACTGCCTCACTGCCTGCGTTTCCATCTCTTTCCGGCTGTGGAACATCTTACTATACTTGACTTCTGTCTCCTTCCCCTGTCTGCCGCTTCGTCATTGCAAATGGGTCTAAACAATATGTGCTTGTAGTATAAAGCATTTTGGCTTTGTCAATTTTGCATTTTCATTCCTTGAGCTCTGGAGGATGAAGAGCGCAGTGGAGGCGTGCGAAGAGGAAATTGAGTTGCAGGTCTGGTCAAATCACCAGAGTCCCCGCTTCCTGTGTGCCATTAGTGCAATGGTATGTGTGAGCGTCTGTTTGCTTGTCATTCTCTCCATGGAATGAAAGTCCCATCAAGGAATTGCTTCATTTTCGTTTGTTCCACAAAATAATCAAATTGCTTATAAAGCAGTGCAACAAGGTGATTAAGCCTTTTTTAATACTTTTTATGGGGCTTAAAATATTTGCTCACATAGCAGCCCAAGGGGCGTTCAATACTAAATTTTGTATCCTAAAAGTCTTAAAGTGCCAAATGACTTATTCAGTTCAGTTCCAGTTAAAAAAGAAAGTTCGATTTTGTTGCATGTTGTAATTAAAGTAAAGCAAAGTCGGCTGTTCAGCAGTGGAAATTGCTGTCAATTCTTTTTGCCGCATTTTAAATACCGAAATTAATTTTAAGCCAAACCAAAACGAGGGTAGATTCGGGACGGCAGCGCTGCATACCCTGGCGTATACTTTTTATGTTATATGACTTTTTTAGCGGCCGAATGTTCCACGAATCGGATATGTTGATCCGTTCTTGGCAGCGCCCATCTATGCATACCATCAGGCTTGCCTTTAGAGGGTATGCCGATACGACATACCAAAAAGACAAAAGCAAAGATCGAAGGGATATTAAGCAATGACCAGGAGCAGTGTTACGGACAGGGTAAAGCTATCCGTCCATGTGTGTGTGTGCCTGTGCGTAAGCATCTGTAAGTATGTGCTGAAAATTTATTGCATTTGTCATTAGCGCTGCGAAAATACGTAGGGACGGACGTTGCTGGAACGTTGCTGGGATGGCCCAGCAGAGTGGCTGCGCGAATGTTGGGGTCTTGGCCAGAATTGATGTCGATGAGTTTTCGTTAATGTTCGAATATTTATTTAAAGGGATTGGCGAATGGGGCAATCCTTTGTGTGCTCGTAATTATGTGTGGGGTTGGGGCTGCAGCAGCGATCGCCGCCTGTTAATTGAAAAGGAAGGGGCATCTACTCACCCATATACATATGTACATAAGTATGTATGCAGCTTCTGCTTGAGAAATGGTTGGACTTAAGAATGGTTAAAAAAAAGACCAAGAAATAGTTCAATTTAATTCTGTGATCGATCGCAGCATATTGCTTGTCAGATTTTTAATTTTATATCAGAGCCGGAAGCATTGCACTAAATTAATTTTAAAAATTAAAAAATTAAAAATGAAAGTTAATTTCAATAATAATAATATATCAATGTTCCGTTCGTAAAAGCAACTGCCAGTTCCGTAAAAATAAATCTTTCGATTGATTCAACATTCAAACTTTGATGTAGTCATGAGCACAGATATTTGTTTGTCAGCTCTAATATAGCTCCAAAATTTACTCCAACATATACGATACAACACAATAAAATTCAAGTACACTGGAAGCTTCAGTAGCAAAACAGTCGATTGCCTTCGTTGAGTAGTTCGATTGCAGGCGATACAATGGCCAGCATCTGGTCCGATCTGCACCTTTGGTACGTTGAACGTTCGAGCCACCGCACTGCCACACACTCTCTAACGATATCGGTGTCCGCCACAGCTTTAGCACAATTGTTGGATCGCTGCGCTTGGAGCGCCTGTTGCCATGGCTTAAAATGGCACTTGCCTACTTTCTCCTTTGGTAAGTTGCGCAGCAAATGCATGAAAGATTCCCTCGAGCTGACATGCGGCCCGACAGTTTTATAGGCATCTGGAGCATTCTCCTACGATCGAAGCGTACCGGCAAGCTGGCAGATTGGCTTTCCCAGTCTTTTGCCAGTCTCCATATTCGGTAAGTTGTGCAGCAAATGAATGAAGCAAATTCCTTCAGCGACTCACACGATCCCTGACAGTTTAATAAGCGCCTGGGCCACTCTCACGCATTTGGAATGCTGTAACGATGTGCTGTATTGCCTTTCAAGCTATTTTGGTTGCTTGCGTATTTGGTGAGTGGGAAAGTAAATGCGGCAAATACATTCAAATGCCATACGGCATCCCTCACAGGTTGATGAAATGCTATCAGGACGCTGTAGGTGCTTGGAATGACTTCTGGTCCGAGCCGCAGGTGCGTCGCTGCCTTTACGCGAGCAGCCTCACATTCTGGCAGGATTTGTACGGTGTGCCGAATACCGGCCATGTCGTGCTATTCGGCAGTTGGCAGTCTATTCGCATGTTGGATTGCAGCGATTGCAGCTGGCTCAATCGCGTTGGCAAGCTGATTGACCAGGCGAAAATGTGCCTTGACGTTGTGCTGCTGTCCGCCGACAATGCCCAGTACCTTGACTGCATAGTGGCTGCCCATGCTCGGGGTGTCCATGTGCGCATCCTCGCCAGCGACAAAATGCTGGCGGCTAATGCTCCGGCGATGCAGCGCCTCTGTGCCGCGGGCGTGCCGGTGCGCTCCTACTCGATCGGCGTCATTTTCGGCTACAACTTTGCCATAATAGACAGTGAAAGGCGCGCCCTGGAGATCGAAGCCAAGCTGGATGAGGTGCACACCAGCCTCTGGCGCATCAGGGGCAACCTGGTAGGGTGTCTCAAGTTTGTCGAGCTGGGCCTGTTCAACCACGGGAAAATCATCTATAGGGCTGACAATTACCACTATCAAAAATTCTTCGATGAATGGAACCTCTTGTACCCCGTAACCCCGCCCTATTTTACAGCATATAATTGGATATGAGATGCAGTAAGTGCTCAAAATTAAAAGTTAATCGTACGTTAATCGTTGATCTTCTTTTGGTTTTCTTATGCACAGTATTCGAAGACGGCTCTGCTGCTGCTGCTGCTGCTGCTGCTGCTGCGCTGCCCGTACACACGTACAGTATATCGAAAAGCACAAAGCTTTCGTGTGTTTTTGGCTCTCCATCTCTGGCGCTCTCCCATTGAACTTTGATTCAGTCGCTCTGCGCTCTGCTTCATCTGTTTCTGTTTCTATTACTGTTACTGTTTCTTGTTTTTGTTCTTGTTATTTTTACATTGGCAATTGGGCAGCTGCACTGTCGAGACAATAGGACTGGAGCACAAGAACTGTTAGTGTGCATCGTTCTCAGCGCTTTGCATACCGTGGCTCTCTGGCTTTCATTGTTGTTGATTTCCATGCAGTAAACACTTTTATTGTTGGCCTCCATTTGCGCTGTGGTGCGGACTGCTTGCAATAAATGACATTATTTGTATACCCTTTACCGAGGGCAGAATCTCTGTACTCTCTTCAGCTCTGTCTGTACGTTGTGCAGCAACAATTCTTATATTTAAATGGAGCAACAAAATTTTGCTTCACTTTATTTAACTTCTGGTAGATAACAGCACTTTAAGGGTATTTAAGGGTGAGTATTCTTCAACTGCATAATCTTTGCCTTGTTGTCCGGTCTTCACGCCCCGAAGTGTGTACGTCCCTCTCTGGCCAGTTGTCTCATCATTTTCGCATTCGACGTGACTCACAAAGTTTGAAGAGCAGACCGAGCGTTGGGCAGGAGCTGAGGGCTGCTGCCAAAATTGTACATGCCTTGACATCAGCACAAACAGAACCCAAAGACGGTGCGGTAGCAGGGCGGCGGGTGCATGATGCATGCTGCATGTTGCATGCTGGAGGCAAACCTCTTTCTGACTGCTGCACTTCCGCTTTCAACGTTTTACACTTCAATTATCTTCAATTTTCGGGGCAAATGTCTGTCTTCAAGAACAATGGTCCTGCTGATTGGAATTCTTTAACCCAATGCAGGCCCCCCAAGTCATCCCCGCCACACACACACACAAACACACACACACTCGCGTTCGTATGGGGCGAGCCAAGTTGGGGACAGTGTATGGTGCTGGCTCTCAAAAGCACAGCGAGAAAGAGATAGAGGAAGAGGACGACCTGCAAGACAGCTACAAATGCGACAACATTGTTGCCCTTAGACTAACCAGGACCCACATCCTCGCATCCTCGCATCCTCGACCCCACGAAGTGCTGCAACAGCTGTCGACAAGCAACTGCCACGGGGTGTGGGCAGTGGAGCCGCATCTTGAGCGTTAAGGGAAGAAGGTAAATCGAACTGACGCAATGGCGTTTTGCTGATGGCATCCACTTTATTTTCGATTCGATTTTTCTGTTTCATTCTGTTGCGATTGTGTGGGAATTTGTTGCAATTTCATTTTCTATTATCAAATAATTTTGGTGAATTTTAAAGCAAACAACAAGCAGGGTGGGTGGGAAGCAGTCGTCCAGTTGTATTTTGCTGTCGGTTGGGGAAAAGTAAATACAAAATAAAGCTGCAGAATGCTCGTAGAACAGAACAAAAAGCCATTCAAGTCCACCAAACAAATCCATAAATTGTAGTGCTTCAGGGAAATAGTTTTTGGCTGTGAGAGAATCATGGGAACAAGGACTGATTTTGATCGCGTACAGAATTAAAGAAGTGAGATTAAAATTCAAATTTAATTTCACTCCGAACGGCGATGCCAAAGAATGGGCTGTGGGCATGGCCGTGGGCGAGGGTAAGGGTAACATAAACAATCCGATCGAACGAAGTCAAACAAAGCAGCGAGTCGCCAGCCAGATTAACAAAACAAAAAAAGAAGACAGGGAGAGAGAGATATGGAGAGAACGAAACGATAAGAATGAAAGACTCGAATCTGAGCCGAATCTTAAGATGCCCTTGCATTTCGTATACTTACATATTTATATAAAAGTATGCCAGAAGTTTATTAATTACAAAGCTCAAGTCTTTCTGAAGATTTTGTCACATGAGGAACATGGAAAAGGTCTGCTGGAAGCGGCGACTTCTCACGCGAGCTTTTCTGCCTGCGACTGCTTGCTTGTGCCTGTGCCTGCGACTGCTTGCTTGTGCCTGTGCCTGCGCCTGCCTCTACATACTTCTACCTGCTATGCGCTTCAATTGTCGTGAAGCCCTGCGCAAGGGTATACAAAATGAAACGTGGTAGGCGGAGCAGACCCGTGGAAATTGACAAAAGCAAACGAAATCAAAAAGCGAGCGATGAGAGACGAGAGACAGTGCTGCATATTGAGTGCGGGCGAGAGCGCATCTCTGGCCCAGCGCCACAACTGATACTCACGCTCGTGCACTCTGCCCCGCCCACTCACGACTACAAAGAGTAACCTTTGCCCCTAACTGGGAAATCAAATTGATTTTGAAATCCTTTTTGTGATGGGCTGGGCAGGGAAGGAGTGGGAGTGGGAGTAGGGAGGGGGGAATGATGCAACAAAGTTGGGAGCGTCCCAGATGCAAATTGGTAGAGAGAGACAGAGAGAGAGAGATGAAGCGAGGGAGTGATAGATTTGCAGCGTGTGGTGCAGGGTGGCCAAGGGTGCGGTACAGTGGGGAATGCCATGACATGTCCATCCAACTAGACTACGGCCCATTGCTGGTCACTTTGCTCGGCTTCGCTCCGCCTCTGCGCTGCTTGGTGATGTGATTTTTGCCCATTGTCATGTTCTAAGCGGCTTAAAGCCTGTTTCTTTCGAGTCATTCGAGTCAGAAGTGGGTGCAAATTCCGTCCTCAGATCCACTTAAATATTCCGATGGATTTTTGTATGCAGCATATAGCAAATACATAATACGTATACGTAATATTTATACGTAATATTTATGCGTATTACGTATACGTAATATATAAGGAACGTAATAGCCAGAAAGAAGCGCTTTCTGCCGTTCACTTAATTTATTTTATTTAATAATTGTTTTTATTTGATTGATTGATTGATGGACATTGGATAAAATGGTCTAACGTGTGGCAATGTGGTGGCATGTGGTGGCATGTGGTAGCTAAACAAGTGTTCTCTGTTGCACCTTCGCCAGCTACTTATAGCGGTTGATCGTGTGGATGATGCGCGCCCACAAGAAGAACGAAGCTGTGACGAACATCAACGAGGGATTCGATGTGAGCATCTTGACGGTGTTGGCGACTCTGCACATGGCGCTGCGAACCGGCACCGGAACAAGTTCCAAAAACGAAGAGAGGCGCTCATGCAGCGTCTCGTCGGGCTCATCATCGAACTGCTCAACGGGCTCCACGGGCTCCAAAGGCTCCATTTCGAAGTTCCCATCATCGATGGCCTCAACGCGTCTGTTGTCCATCTTGTGTATTGTTAAATATTCACAATGTTTGAACAGAAAGAATTTGGGAATGCTGCCAGACAGTAATCTGTAATCGCCTGCCTAAAAATGACTTTAGACTGTAGGCAACTGGGCGATACAAATTTCTCAGAATTTACAATAGCAGGTACATTCCAATACCAAGTTATTTGTAGCTAAAGCAAAATAAATGAACTCAAGGCGCACTCTGCAGCTGACTGTCAACTGGCCTTTCCACTGTCTAGGGACTTCATTCCCCTGAAGTCCCTGAATGTCCTGCGGCGTAATGAACGAGGAGAAGTTCTGCATTCATAAGCTTTACGGAATTGCAAAGTTCTGCGCAAAATTAGCTATCCAAAATTAGTTTTACTTTTGCGAATGAGAATTAAAATAAATAATCGCAAATTTAAATATATTTAAATTAATTGTGGTGCATGAATAGTTAAAGCCAATGCTGTCTTGTTTAATAAATATCCAGTATTTACATATTTACTTGTGTATGTATGGCTATACATAATGTGACTTTGTTTATGGAACAGTGACTTTTTCGTGACTGTTTCTCGCTGTCGGAACCCACGCCTGGGATGTGCTACCCATATAATAAAATGCGAACCCTATCAGGTTTTTATTTCCCCGTGGGCTGATTGGATTCCGACACCTCCCCACTCACCTATAAAAAACATGAAAAAACTTACACCCCCAGCCACGCGCTCGTTGGGCGGTGGCGCAGGCGCCTTTTGGCAAGCACCAAGAACACTGTCTCCCGGCGCCACAACTCCAACGGCCAGCGCACTCCGCGGCCCCTTCTTCGGCTACCCGCTCGACTGTTCCTCCGCCATTACGCGTGCAGCTAGTTTCTGGCTGTGGTTCTGTTTCCTGGGGAGGCCTGCCCACATTTGCAAGCAAAGAAAGTTACAAATTGGGCGACAACCAGGTTTAGTTTTCTGAGCCTGTTTCCCATCTATGTACCTAGCGCCTATCTATCCAGCCCCCCCGCGGCATGCGCCAATGCAATTTTACATGCACAGTGCAAAGGATTTGCTTTGGATTTCAATCTTATTCGTTTACGGGCTTATTGGGGGCGGCCCTGCACCTCACCTGCCACGAAGATAACAAGGTGGAAGAATCAGCGGGTCCCGCTTGTGCGTGAGTGTCGTCCAGTCTGTGCATCCCCTGCTCGGACTGTTTTGCTGCTGTTTTGTTTTCGGTGATTTTCCACTGCTGCCTACACATCTAGGTATGTACACCCACCCAGCCCCCGGGTGCCAGGAGGCATTCTCAACACACATACGAGTATGCCACATCCCGCACATCCCACCGTCCATGGTGCGTCCCATCGCAGCCCCCCATTCGGCGTATTATGAAGTAAACATCCCAATCGTTTATACAACTGTTGCCAATCTGACCCCCGATCCCCGACCCCCGCCAACGCCTATGCCAACGCCGAGCCGAGCCTTCCAATGATATTTCCGCCCAAAGCAAAATGTTACCATCGCCACCTTCACTTACCCATCCCCAGCGAGGCCACGGCCCTGCAATTTGGTGGGGAAACCGACCCCAGGGGCCGCTTCAATCACAGGAGGAAAACAATTTTTTATGCTTCGCAGTTGTGCGTTTCGTTGTGTCCTTCCCTGAACGGGCTCTAACAGTTTTAGACGAAAGCAGATACGGCAGCATCTGTGTATATATTTGGGTGGGATTGGCGAGGAATCAGCAAGGGTATCCAAAGCATCGATTCACATTCGTTTCTTCGTGTTTGCTTTTCATATTCATGGCTGTTCTGTGCTGTTCTGTTCCGCTCCTCTTTGCTGGCTTGTTGCTCCGCTCCGCTTCGTTTTCGTGTTCGTCATTGTACATTGTATTCGCTTCGAACAGATTCCAGCCCAAGTGGCAGCTCGGATGTATTTCTGTTCGAGCATTTTCTGCTCTCAATTTAATCATAGACTTTGGCCTCTAAAAGGCCACTTAAAGTGGTTATCTTGTGTATGTGCAAGTGGCTGCCAAAGAGTATGCTAATAATACTAGTATTTTGCACCGCAAGTCAACCTTTTATTTGCTGACTTATCTAGTGGCTAGGCACAGGCAAAGGAATTAAAATTGGAGCACCAATCGCATTGCTTTGAGCTTGGTCAAGCTATAACTAACAGAATTATATGCAGCACTTTGCGTTCTTAATCGAAAATCGTCCAATGTATGACAAAGGTAAAAATGTTTGTGGTAAAGCAACGCCATTTTCTACAGGGAAATAAAATTTGTACCTTTTGCAGATTGGGTTCACCCCAGTGCAGGTCACGATAGAAAGCAGTCAGATGGTTCCATAATATGGATTCCATATCCATATAAAAACATACAAGTGTAGAGCATGCTTTGAGATTCCGAGTGACTTATACAAGCAAGCAAATAAACCAACTTCAGTTGATAACCAGAACTGTAACGAACTCACTTCTCCACTCGGATTATAATATATTTTTTAACGCCGTCACCAAATGGATTGCTTCCGTGTGCCCAAGGTTGTCAACCGCCACGTCCTCAAGGCCATGTACTACTTCTCGGAACAGCTGTTCCAGGACTCCGTCGCTCTGTCCACACTTAAGCTGGAGGTGTGCTACACTATGAAGAACACCAATCCAGTGCACGACTTGGAGGCCTTGATTGAGGCGTCGTTGGAGAACCTCACTCTACTCGGGGTTCTCAAGGAGACAGCAAACAGTGGCAGCGTTGAGAAGCAGTACGAGCTTCAGTTGAAGCCCGCCCTCGTGTCCCAACTTGAATTCTAACTCCGGCGTTTCCTGGATCCCCAGAGTCCCCTTAGAAGTTCGCGGTAGATCGCTCCGATAGTTCAATTTGGTGCTCGGACCGGAGACCGGAGGTACCGAGTGATGTTCAGGATGAGACTGCGGAGGATCCAAACATAAATACAAAATTTAAAAAATAGTTTTTGTCCCCAAAGAGGGACCCCATCAAATTAAAATGTTCTTGTTCCTACAATTGTTAAAGCATTAAAAAATTGCCAGCGCCAAAAGAACCATTCACTTATGTATGTCCAAAACATGATGCATATGTAATACATATTATGTATGACTCTCCTCGCTATTATTATTGTTTTGTTGTATTCTCTGTGCCTTGTATATTATTCGCTCAGTTTTGGCTAAGGGGATTACAGCTATTAGCTGTAGCAATTAAAGAAGAACAGAAACTGGAATTTAAAAACAATTTACATATATATACGGTATGATTTAATTTAATAAATATGTATGTATTAAGAAAAGAAAAGAAAACAGAGTGTTGGCCCGCCTTGCATACACTTTCCAAGCATCGGCAATGCTCCCATGGCAGATAAATACATGATAATGTCAATCTGCAATATATTTACTATATATTTAATATCTAACTACAAATTGACATATTTTTACTTTCTAAGACTTGTTTAAAGCTGATATTACTTTGCACAAAAATATATCTAATTAGTTGTAGCCGTTCCATGTGCCTAATAAAAGTGCCCAAAGGTAGGCAAGTGTGTACCCATTTAATGGAATATTGTGGCTGCATTCCAAAGTGTACGTCGCTAACAAATAAATTCGCACAATCACTAATATTCTGTCATGGCCAATTGCCATTCACCTTTGACCAAACTATTGCTAAGGCCCCGACAACGCCAACACCACATCACTCGCCAGCCAGCCAGCCAGCCAGCCAGCCAGCCAGCCAAGAAAACGCATTCAACAGTATGGCTGGCCATTTTCCAAAACATTCAGAATTCATTTTGCCATTGAG
Organism: Drosophila tristis; assembly: GCA_018150885.1. NCBI lineage: Eukaryota > Metazoa > Arthropoda > Insecta > Diptera > Drosophilidae > Drosophila > Drosophila tristis. The sequence goes on along the minus strand of JAECWT010000086.1, from coordinate 1,296,464 downwards.
GACTTAATCCGCTTACGTTACGGCACACAAAGAGCAAAAACATTTTATTGAAAATGCACAGCAAGGCAGAGGGAAAAATAAAATTATAAAGCACACTAATTAGTCAAAGGAAAAAACAGTTTACAAATGTTTTAGCAAATAGATAATTGGGGCTACGAGCTACGTGTATATGAGCTCTGTTTGCTTGTGTCTGTGTGTGTGTGTGGGGGGGGGGAATGGAAAATGGCAGGACTAAAAGGGGCAGACAGCGAAATATTGCGGCAACTTATGCCACACACGTACGCAGTCACTTGCTTAATACGAGAGCTGGAATGGGTGCAGTGGGTGGATTGGGTGCAGTGGGTGGAGTGGGTGCAGTGGGTGGAGTGGAGTGCCCGTGTAGGCTTGGGGTCAGACCGGCCGCATAGACCGACAAACGCCAGGCACCATGTGACTGTGTGAAGGGGTGGATGGTGGCTGGGCGAAGCAGGAGACACGCATAGCCGCAAGTCAACAGCAGGAACGGAACCCGCCCCGCCACAAAGATCCAAAGAACAGGCAACGCGCGACAGTCTTCACGCGGTTAGCAGCTACCTTAGCATGTCACAACCATCACACCATCCGATCCAGCCAGGAGGTGACACAGTTCTGCCTGGATTTTTTTTGGCCAAAACTGAATTGAATGCTGTTATTGCATTTGCCTGCTGTTAGCAGCCAAATAAAGTCAGACTGGAATCTGCAGCTTCAATCTTGAATACAGAAAAGTAAACTTTTCGAATATATTTCCCTGAGAACCCACTCAATTCCGTCCATCAAGTGCCATCCCACTGAATATGCGCTGGCCGTAAGCAAGCCAAGTGCTCAGCACTGGCACCGCTTGCAGCCACTGCTTCAGTGCTTCAGTGCTCCAGTGTTGCTCCGGTTCCAGCCAACGCCAACTCGTAGCATCCAGTAGTAGCATACGAGCCGGGAGACTGCTGTCGTTGCTGTCGTCGTGAAGGTGTCGTGTTGAACATGTTAGGTGTCTTGTCGCTTATCATGTTAAGTGGGTGCACCCACGACTACGTGCCTGGCATTTCAGCATAGGAGCAGAGGAGCAGTGAAGCAGTAGAGGAGGGCCATGAGAGCCAGGAGGGGCAAACAGCCATGTGTCTATGGTAATTTTCATAGAAAATATGTAAAATTCTCGAAAAACACACACAAACAGACAGACAGACAGACAGGACAGACAGACAAGACAGACAAGACAGTTGGAGAAAAATACAAGAAAAAAATATGTGTATATAAAATGGAATAAAAAAACTGAAGAAATTAGCAACAACATTTGCCACTCATCCTGAAGCTTGCTTCCTTGCCCCCTTGCTGCCTTGTTCCCCTACAGCCTGATGCTCCTGCTTCTGGTGCTGCTTCTCCTTGGGTCCTCCTCTGCCACTTGGCCTACTCCTGGCAGCTAATTTCTTTTTAAAGTGATGCGACTCTTCTTTTGGCCCTGCCGCCACCCGCCCGCACCAGCCATCGTGTCTCTGAGTGTCTTGGTGCTGTTGATGCCAGGACAAGCTCATTTGCACCTCATTAAATGCTGCCACTCGACCTGATGACGACGACAACAACGACAATAAGTGGAACAGTAGTATCAACGAAACAAGAACCGACAACGACAGCGACAACGGCGACGGCGACGCCAGGGAGGAGAGCCAGGAGCCAGGAGCTAAATCAGTGCTCGCACCCCAACACAACACACATTTCGTGTGGAATACTTATTCTTAGAGGATTGCATATGTACTCTCGTAAATACATATGTGTGTGCGAAAGTAACAGATACCTGAGCGAGAGAGAGAGAGCACCCGAGCCCTGAATGAATGTTTACATCTCGCGGGCTAATGAAGACCTCATGGCAGGGCCCCCTCTGCCAGAGGGATCTTGTGTGTGCGACTCGCAGCTGTGTCAATTGATGGGATTTTTCTTTTTGGAGAGCGAACGCGAATTGGAGTGAGCAAAGTAAAGTAATAATACTTATTCTAGGATTGGATAAGTGACGCTCCTTGAGCAGAATTTTGAGAAGGATTTCACTCTGCTGCAGCAGATTGGGGTCATTGGATGGGATGGGAGAGATCACTTGAGAAAACAGCTTGGAATACGCAAAGATGCATAAAATTACGCATACGAAAATAGATCCGACCCAATTTAAAAGTCTGCTAAAAAACTTGGACATGTGGAAGTAGGGGCTAAGGGGCTATTGAAGTTGCTTGCAATGTTTCCAAGTATTGAATTAAATATAACTTTGTAGAGGTAAGGGGATAAAGGTCCGCTTTTATTTAGGTACACGGCGTAAAAGTAAAACGACAACTAAACCTGCTTGCATAGATAAGCAGCATAGAGACCAGCAGTAGACAACGAAGAGCGAGCTTCGAGAGAGCGCATAGCATCCAAATTGCAAGTGAGTCATGCTCTTGCTCTTTGCATTGCTGCATTGCCGATCCGATCGCTGAGCGCAGCTTCGTTCGGTTCGGCATAGATAAGCAGCATAGAGACAAGCAGTAGACAACGCAGAACGAGCTTCGAGAGAGCGCATAGCAGGGCAAGCATGGAAAAGCTTAAGCAAACAGAAGAAATAACACGGAATTCGTTTAGCTTAATGCCAAAGATAATATTTGAAAGCAGCCAGTCGGCGGTGTTCTGCTCCGAACAAAAGGAATGTGCTTGATTTTCAATACTAGTTATCACCAGGATGTTAACCCAACATATATGTATCAGGATTGGGAGTATTTCCAACCCAGTACGGATTCAGTTTCTGCGTTTTTCCGTTTCTGTGCATGGGCTGGAGTGGAAAATAACTATGGGCCAATTATGCCTGTGATGGAAACAAGGTTTGAGTGGTAGTGGCCGCATTATCAGGCACTCAATAAGCCCGCTCTGGGCTGATCACCCGAGCATCATGCAGCAGCAGCTGCATCCAATCATCGCCATTATTACAATATGAACAGGGAATTCATCCCCCCCCCCAACCCAACCGAACCCAACCCAACCCAACCCAGGCCATCTATGGCATGGCCCTCTGGATTCCGGACTCTCTATCTGACTCGCGATGCCCATTAAATCAAATTAAGTTAATTTGCCGCACTGCGCACACAATAACGTCATCAGAGAGTGTAATCCTCAATCCTGGCATATGCCACACCACCCACCCGCCTACCCGCCTACCCACCTCCGCTGTGGCAGCCGCTGTGGAGCCCCTCGAGTGTGTCTGAGTACTGCTAATAAACGTCATCGATGCATTGATGCATGCCAATTAGCAGGAGACAGCAGCAGGCAGGCATCAGGCAGGCTCAGGCAGGCAGGCGCCAGGCGGGGAGTCAGGCCGGGCAGGGATGTCGGAATTCTGGGAGGGATTCTGGCAAGAGCAAGAGCCATAGGATGTCATCAACAACGACAACAACATCGTCATGGGTATGGGCTGCTGGTGCTGCTGCTGCTGCTGCTGCTTCTCCTTCTCCTCCTCGTGTTGCATCATCTTTGGCAAGAGCTGCACAAAAACCGAACTGCAACTGCCGCATTAATTGCAACTGTCAGGCAGCCCAACAGCGACAACTGTGACCCGCTTAACCCTTCAATGCCACCAACCAAGCCCAGCCCAACCCAACCCAACCATTCATCCATCCATTCTGCTCAAGCGGAGGCGTTGGCGTCTACCCTGGCCGCAGTCAATCATCCTGGGATGGCAATACACGCCGCTCCAGATGAGCAACTATTTGCAGTAATTTGCTGAGCTCGACAACTTCTGCCGCGACTGGCACTCCATCAAGAGCCGGAACCGATGATCACGTCGATGCCCAGAGGAAGGAGTGCAGCAGCAGCAGCAGCAGCAGCAGCAGCAGCAGCAGCAGCAGCAGCAGTGGTGTGAAATGTTAGGCAAAGGAGTAAAATATTATCCAAATTATATTTTACTTGGCTATACCCAAACGCATTCAACTTTCAATTCACTTTTAGCTAAACCCAACTCCGGCGAGACCTTCGGCTGCCTTCATCTTAAACAAACAGAATCTGCAGTAATCTATTTTATTTATGGATCCATTCGCTATGTTTCCATGCCCTAAGACAATCCCATCTGTAATATTGCCCTACCGCGCAGCATCACGAAGACATTTCCCAGCTTTACGACATGAAAATCAGCTCGACAAGTTGACAATCTCCGATTAGCTTGCTGTGCAGTCCGCTTGGACTTTGAGTGCTTGAAAGATCATCCATCAGCAAATCATTGACCATCAAAGAGTTATTGTCCAGCCAGGATTTGTGCTTTATTTTATGTGTGTTTCGAATCCATTTCTTTGCCATTCATTTTTGCCAGCAGCTTTAAGTGTTTTCATACTCTCGCACATGCTCGTGCACATTCCGTGCGAGAAGAGTGAACGAGAACGAGAACGAGAGAGAGGGAAAAGCAGGAAAAAGCAGGAAAAGTTTCAAAAGCAAATTTCCCCGAGGATGCAAAGAGCAGTAGCCAAAGCAGGAGCAGGAGCAGGAGCTGGAGCTGGAGCTGACTGTCGACTATAAACGTCATCGGAATTCCCCAAAGCCATTAAGCGCAAATGTATGCAACACCCTACCCCAAAAAAAAAAAAAAAAAAGAGAGAAGAGAAGAGAAGAACCGAGTACAGAGTAGAGCGGAGCAGAACAGAGCAGAACAGAGCAGAACAGAACAGAGCAGAGCAGAGTAGAGCAGAGCAGAGCAGAGCAGAGCAGAGCAGAGTAGAACAGAGTAACGAAAAGAAAACGCAATAACTGAAAAATGTGAGCTAGCATGTCCCGCCAATATCTCGGCTCGTACACAGCCATACCACCGCCTGCAATCTTGGCAACACTTCATTAGCAAACGCTGAGCAGGCAGCAAGGGCGGAAGGGCGGAGCAGCCAGTCCTTTCAGCACTGCGCTCCTTACGCTCTGCCACTGCCACTGCCACTGGCACTGGAACTGACTCACAATAATTTCATTTTGCAACACTATTGGCTTGCCTTGAACTAAAAAGTAATTTCATTGATTACCAGCGAGTCCTCGCGTAAAGGATAACAAGACCAGCCACTCCACTCCACACAGCTCAACACCCAACACCCAGTCCAGCCCCAGCCCCAGCTCCAGCCCCAGCCCCAGCTCCAGCTCCGGCACCAATCCCAACAGAAGCGAAGCGAGCAACGACACCAGCCACTTGGGAGTTAACACTGGAATTGGTATTGGTATTAGGAGTTCCACGAGCATGGGAAGGGGATATGAGTTCTGCCAGTCTGCCAGTCTGCCTGTCTGCCCGGTCTGCCCCGTCTGCGGTTGGAGCGGAGCTGCCGTCGTCCCATTGTTGCCATTGTAAGTAGCACTTTCATAAGCAAACACCCAAGCGCAAATCAAAATCGTAAAGCGTTCGATTTCTTAAGTAAATCACATAAAAAATAAAACAAATCATTTGCCACCGTCGCCCCACCATTGACACTCTCCAACGCAGGCAGCGAACAAATCTTTTCTTATTAATGGCTGCAGAGCCAACAAATATTTGTAAATTATACGCAGAGTTATGGGGGAGGCATGGGGAGGGTCGTGCAAGATTTTCGTTATCAGGTGTCGATTAAAAACGTACATTTGTCCCACTGTGCTGGAGGGATGACGACATGCTTGGCCACTCGTCTGCCACCGCCACCGATACACTTACTGGGCAATCAAAATGTCTTGGCCTCCACCCCCGACCCCCGCATTCGTATCCGTATCCGTACCGTATCCGTCTCTCTCCGCCAACACCAAAAATGAATGATTGGATCAATGACGATGAGTGCTTGGTTGGGTTTGGGTTTGGGTTTGGGTTCTTGGGCTACTTTCGGTATCGATGAGGAATGCCACCGCCACCCGCCCATCCGCTCCCATCGGCCACACAAAGCGTTTTAATGGCTTTGTTGCCGTGGGAATGCTTCTGCCTGCCTTCGGGTGTAAGAGTTCCCCAATGGCTTTAATGGTAAGCTGCCCGCCCCCGAACCCAACCCAAACCAACCCGAAACTCCTTCTCCGCATTCTAGGCGATAAAGGCGAAAATTAACTTATCAAACATACATTACAGGTTAACATTAACAGCATTAACACTGACACTAACAACACACACACACACACAGACAACATGGGCCACAGCTGTGCGTATGATGCCTGCCCACTCCCACACTCCACACACACACACACACACATATCCGTCATCGACATCGACTCCAACCATGTGGCTAATGGCAGAAAATGTTCTCTACAAATTCCCCAAACAATTGAAAGTTAAAGCCCAGCCGGAGACGAGCAGGAAAAAGACTCGACTCCCAGTGAACGAAAACTACGAGTGTGGCTGTGTGGCTGCTGTGTGGCTGTGTGGCTGTTGTGTGGCTGATGATTGAGTTGAAATTGGAAGCTCACAGCTAGAGTGTGTATTCCCTCGGTCATGGGGAGACCCGGAGAGAGACTTATTGTTTTCCCGTTAGGTCTTTAACCTAAGTGTTTAACTTTTCTTAATAATACTCTCTGTTTTGTTCCTACATACATATGTTTGTATATTACATATTCTTTTTGAATCTTTCCTTATGCTGTTAACGCTGTAATGCCTGTAAGTGCACTCCACTAACAGCACGTAGCTCTGCTAGCGCTCTGAGAGCGCACCACAGCTTAACGTCATGCAACCGCTCTCCGTTCAAAGCTTCACAATTAGCGCTCGCTCTCACGATCCACACAGCTCTCGAGCAGCCCAAGCTTGTAAGCTTAATTCTTAGAAGAGTTTTAATTTCATTTGCTTGACTTCCAGAGCGAACCCACTCTCCTGCACACAGTTCTTGTATTATTTTTTCGCCATTTAATTAGCTAAGTTCTTGCTAGTTTAAAGCATTCACTTGAGCCAAAACTTAAATGAGTGTTCGAAAAGCGCCTCGAACGTTTGCACAACTGATTCCATAACAGTTATCAGGCTATTGTTCGAGTGTAAGCCTATTGCTCCTTGTGCTCACCATCTGTCTAACGTCGAAATAAAATGATTTAATGGCAGACGCATCGTTTTCTGCCTGGCAACCACTGCCACTCTGCCTGGTGCGAGTGCGAGGATACATCCTTCCTTCTGCCAGCGTACGGGTCCAAACAATAAGCCTAAGTGCGACCAAAATGCCAACAGCACATGGACAGCTGCACCATACCATACAGCAGTGAGGCAGCAGCTAGCAGAAATTATTGGAAAATTCATTAATAAGCGAACGGGAAAATGGGAAAATTGCGCGAACGCAGCGAAAACAACAGAGCAACGCAACGCAACGCAACGCAAGACGAAATGCGAGGAGAGAGAGAGAGAAGAGAGAGGAAGAGAGAGTTAGGGCGGATAGATAGATAGACAGTTTCGTTTAATTGCACCCACATGGACTCACACTCATACAGCCATTTAGACGCCCACCCAGCCACCCACCCAGCCAGCCAGCCAGCCATTCAGCCACCCAGCCACATATGTATGTATGTATGTACGCATGAGTCCCGTTTGGGGCGCTTCTGTTTTGTGTTTAGGCTGCATGAATAATTGCCCAACTGGATCCATATGCCGCGAGCTGCATTTGCTTTCGGGGGGGTTCGAAGCGGATCCCGCAGGATTGCCGAAAGTCGAAGCGACACTTAAATCATCAACAAATGAGCGAATGCGTGAATGCATATGTACGTACACACAGAACTACATATGTACGCGAGTACCAAATGAATACCAAATATTTATGGCAAGGAAACACCAGTTGACACATGACCAGCAGCAGGAAGTGCTGCAGTGGTGGTGTGGATGGGATGGGATATACTTGAACAATTCTCTAGATTTCTATTTTCAATTTACTTAACTTAAATTAAAGCAAAGGAAGCACCAACCCAAGACAAGGACCCCATGCAAATGCTTATCTGAGTCCGAGCAGAACTTTCAAGAACGTGTAGAAACATAATTCTGAAATCTGTTTAGTTAGTTTTTGCTTATGTGGCCCAAGGTCACTCGATCCGAATTTTTCATAACAATTCCCCACCCAGAAAGCTGACCACAGTGCTGGTGCGGTCTGGTTTGGGTTTGGGTATGGGCTGTGGGCTGTGGGCTGTGGGCTGTGGATAATCCCTGTGGAACCTAACTGACTACGTGCCAGTTGCCGCTTCAGTGAACCCATATATTTTATTCGGCTTTATTGATTTTATAAAGAGACTATATCTATGGCCACGCGAGCAAGCGCCCAACCAAGTTGAGGCATTTTTGCCTTTTAATTTCAATTTGACAAGCAAAACAGTTGGCACTTTTTACTCACCGGCTACGTGCCAAGCGCCTGCAGTGTCTGGGGAGTCACCGTACCACAGCCCTGCCCCTGCACATTCCCCAGTCGGAGTTGGAGTTAGAGGCGGCATCGGAATCGGAGTCAAAGTTGAGGCGGTGCGGCGCGGCGCCTCAGAGACAGAGACGAGAGGCACGAACAGGATCCGACATTTTACAATAGCTCACGGCATTTGATGACGGATCTAACATAGTTTTTGCCCATCTCCATTTAAGGGCAGCTCGGCAGCAGTTCCCGTCAGCAGATTTTCCGCTTTATATTAGACACAGTGCCGCAATCTTTTTCCAAAGTTTAGCAATGCCTATTTTAATCTCTAAGGTTGCCATCTAATACAGCCATGAAGCGCACTGTACTGCGGCTGGGCCAGTGTATGTGTGTGGTGTGTGTGGTGTGTGTGTGTGTGTGAAAAGTTTTCCTTTTCGGCCATGTACGTGCGCTTAAATCTTCGATAACTTTTCCGTCTGTACGTGACTAAAATGGAATGCGATCTATAGAGACTACCAAATGCCCCCCCCCCACCGACCACCCAAAACGGGTTGGGGATATGTGTGTGTGTGGCCATGGCTGGGCTGTGCTGTGCTGGAATGGGAGTTTAGAATTTAGTGAGAGACACGAGACTAAAAAAAAAGACTAAAAAGGAAATGAGTGAACAATCTGGAGAAGGGAGCCCACACAACTGAAGCAGCAAGGAAACGCTCGGGCCGCAGCGGAACACACAGAGTCAGAGGTCAAATGTCTGCCCCGTGGGCTTTTGTTTTAGCCGGCCAACCTTAGCTCTGACTTTGGCTTTGACGTTCGGTCTAAAGTTCTTTAAATTACGTGAAAAATGCCCACAAAGTCATCAACCATTGATTTTTAGTGCGCCTGAAGAGATACATTTATTTTTTTGCTGGGCCTACACCTCAATAAAATCAACTGAAACAGGGGAGAGGAGGCTACTCTCTGGCAAATCCATTCGGCTGCGCATAGGTCAAAGTTCAAGAGCGCTTTGGACTACGCTGGCGTACAACTGCGACCACAAATCTTTCCAAGTGCCTAGTAAAACGCTGCTCAATGTCCCGCTGTGAGTGCACTCAAGCTGCAATTTCTATGGATCCACTACACGGCTACAACCCTTCATTAAACTGTTTAACGTGCCGGCATTCTTTTTATCCCAATCCCTGGAGGCCTTGCCATCGTTCACTTCACTTCGGGACCCACTTTGGAGTGGCTCGTTGGCTGCAGGTTGCATTGTAAATATTTTAATTTATTTTAGATTTATGATTGCTTCCAAGCCTAAGCTTACCATTTTGGCACTTGTCTAGTCCAAAGCTACCAACTCTGCCACACAGCGAATGTTGAATAGAGGCAGCAGGCTGGCGAACATTCCTGCAATGACGAAAATGTTGAAACATAGATTCCAGCGGGTGCGGGCCATGTACAGAATATCAGCCAACAGATTGGTGCCATACACAACAAGCCACGGATATGTGAACTCCGCCTTGAGCTGCGCACAAAGGCAAATCACGGTGAGTAGAGGGGTGAGGGATGGAAATGTGACATTTTTCTGCGAATTTCTACTCACGTTGACAAGGCCATACAGCAGCGACAGCCATGCTGAAATCATTAGCCCGTTTGCAACGAACCACATTCGATGCAGGTGCATGTCGCTCCACGCCAGCGCGAGGGTCCGCAGCCAGCGGGTCATGGAAATATCAGCTGTGAGATATTCACGCACGCAGCGTAGCTGCCAATGGGACGAATAGGAATAGGAAGTGATCAAATCAGCAGTGCAGTGCAGCGCCATAGTGCTACGAGTTCTACGAGTTCTACTCACCAAGGCCACGAGAGCTATGCCCAGCAAATAGAAATCTACGCCATGCCAATAATCGTCTAGGCCTGTTTTGCACAGTTCGAACATGCTTTGAACAGCCCCTGTGAAGGGCTCAAGACTCCCAATCGAATGGTGTTCGCACCCCGGATAGCCAATGTCCAGATATTTACGCGAGAAGTAGCACACCTGATCAGCGAAAAACTGCATCACGACTAAGAATTTGGACAGAAACAATTCGGAAAACATGAGTGAATAATTTACTAATCAAATTGGTAGAACGTTTGAATTGAGACACTGGAAAATGAATGAGAAATGGTGGATTGATTGATGGCAGCTGCTTGACTTGCTTCGATTCCTTGGGTTTATTCTCTTTGGCTTTATTCATGGATCACCCAATTAATTCCAAGGAAGAAAATGTTTCCGATGATCCGTTGTCTGGTCTACAACCATTTCAATTCCCGGACAGGCTGAGGAATATGTGAGACTTGGCTCGCCTTGGATTTGCCTGGCCATTAAATGCAACTTACTTGCTCTTACTCTATCCATTTATCTCGGTCAAGTTGAGAAGGAAAACGATTGAAGATAGCCTGCAGCAGATGTGTGCTTCTGTCTCCCAATACTAATCCAGCTCCTTTGGTGTATGTGTGGCCTGTGGGGGGAAATGCAATGACAAATAGGCGACAAAACGAAATGAGAAATATCCAAGCGGAAGGCACAGAGTCAGAGACAGAGACTGAAAGAGGAGGAGCACGGGAACGAGAACGAGAACGAGAACGAGGCGTACTAAAGGAAGTCGAGATTAGAAATGCATTTGTTCCAATCAAGAAGCCAGCAAGAGAGTGACAAACACACAAGGATACAAGCACATGGAGCAGCTTCGTGTCCCTGCAAGCAGCTAAACACTTCCTACAGCTCAAAGCAAAAGTGCAAATGTGCGAAGACAAGCGGCCAGGGCACGTACCCCCGTAACCGCTCAGTGTGGCAGCAGCAGCACGACAAGGCCAAATTTCAATTAATGCTGGCTAAAAACTAAATAGGTATTCCAGACAAAAATAGGCAAAAGTATAACGAACACAAAGCACAAAGTTTGAGCAAAAGAAAAATAATATTTGTTTACTTTTGGAACTCTGGAATGCACCCCTAAAAACAATCAACCCAGCAGCCAAAATCCGCTACAGATAATTTCCTGCTCTGCGGAATCTTCCAAAGAATTCGGAAACTAATATTCCGAAATACTATTCCCATAAATAATACGCCCACAAGCATCAAACGAGTATTGTAAACTGAGAATCAGGCAATAAACAAACGCAGTGCAGAAGTGCTGGGCACAGTTGGAATATTGGCCAAGCCCGCAGAGAGCAAAAACCCTGAAGTGAAGTGGAGTTGGAGTGGAAGTGGAAGTGAAGAGGCTGAGGCTGAGGCTGAGTCTGAGGCTGAGGGATGAGCATGAAGAACGCTGACATTGCCATTCGCATCTGAGATGTTAGCCAAGCCAGTGCCAGTCTGTCCCGTCCATCCGCTGTGCCATCCACCCAACACAGTCATCCATTTCCATTGCTTTGCGTTTCCTTCTATTGTTAAATGCATGAAAAATTGCTGACACGGCCGCTCATCAGTTGAGTCTGGAGACTGGCGGCTCCCTCAAGGATGATCCGCCCAGGTGCCGTGCAAGACATAACTCATACGCCGCGTTGCTTTCAGATTTATGGCCACTGGCTGCAAATGAACAATGCCCGTGGCCGTGGCGGTAGCGGACACCTCTTGGGAGAAACTCTTTTGACAAATTGCATGGGCGCTTGTTTATTGAATAGCGAATCGACGCAACGGACAGAGAAGCCAGCAGCCAGCAACCAGCAGCCAGCAGCTCAGCCCCTGCTGGCTGATAGACTAACCAACTGACCAGGCTGAGTAGTGCGGTTCACAGCCAATTTATTAGCTGTAAAGTGCAGCTAACACTGCGCCAAAGTACACACGAATTATTCCACAGAATAAATATTTTCAAATTAAAGTGTGCAAATTAATTTCAAGATTTTTTCACTGCCCTCCCCTGGTGTACCATGGGGATTTCTGTTTAATTAGCCAAATGGGTTTTAGGAGCCAAAGGGAGAGTGTGGCAGTGAGAGGCAGGGGGAGCTTTGCCAGGGAGACAGCTGTCATTATGAACAGGAGTCGCCGCAGGTGCAACAAGAGCCATTTGCATTTAATGTGCCACATTTGTCCATTTGCTTGCTCGCGTGTGTCAAATTGATTTGCGGGTGAGTAAGTAGCGAGAATACACATAAAGAAGGAGTTATCAATGCAAGAAAAAAAAGGAGTAAGCAAATGGATATGGGAGTTCCATATGCTGGAAAGGAAAATCTCAGCACTAGGCAGCAGAAATTGTGCGAGAATGCTCCGATTATTCACATAAATCCCACAAAAGGAGCGTAACAAAAACTGCGTCTGCGTCTGCGGCCAGACGCCAGAACGCAAATACGCAGGACGCAGCTCCAGTGTGCACAGCCCCAAAACCACCTACTTAACCGTAAAAATACCCAAACAAGGCAGGCCCTGAGTCCGAACTTCGCACGAATCCGTTTGGCACGTAAGCAGGCCCCCGCCTCAGTTCATTCGAAAACAGTTTGCCGGACTGTACACATCGCTCCGAATATTCGAATTTCCAGTTAGCTCTCGTTTCACATTACTTTTCCAATAAGCAGCTTTACTGCCCGAACTAAATTTAAGTTGATTGTTTTCTATATTTTTGTTTTTTGAGTACACATTTTTTGTGCGTTTTTTGTTGTGCGGCTTTTGTTTTGTGTGCGTGTGTTGGAAATATGTCGCAGAACTACTTGGCCACATCGTCTGCATCGGAGGAAGATAACGGCGGCATCCACAAGTGGGTGGGCGCCAGCTCATTCGGCAGGTGTGTGCTCAACTTGGCGGCAAAGCGCTTCGAGGACAAGATGCCCGGCCAAGGAGTCCGCGGCCGCAAGGTGAGTGGTTTGTGCCTCCAAATGCAACGCTCAACTGCAGCTGCAGCTGTTCCCGCAGCCAGCGGCCCACGAATTTGAATTCTGTGAAGACACTGACTGCGGCAAGCCGGCCGCCAAGCCGGCCGCCAAGCGACGCAGCGCCTCCAAGCGCGCGGTCAAAGTGAAGTGCGCAAAGCCCAGGCGCGCCAAGTCGCCTGCCGGCAAGAAGCCCAAGCGCAAGACCGCCAAAAGCGCCGCCAAAAAGACGCTCCGCAGTTCGCGCTGTGCCAAGCCCAAAGTTCCCAAAAAGCCCAAGAAGCAACCCAAGAAGCAGCCCAAGAAGTGCTAACCCTGTGGCTGGCCGCCTGACCGTGGACCCATCGATGACGAACGCACTGAGACCCTAAACAAAAGCCGGATTGAAACCAACCAAAAAAAAAGAACCCAACCAAAATATCACCAATAAAAATTCAGCAAGAACCTCGCAGCAAGAACCTCGCAGCAAGAACCTCGCAGCAACCTCCAACCTCCCTTGCAGCTGCAGGCAGACATGTCCATGTGGGTAAATCCTGTGGTCTGGCCCTCCCCTGTATGGAAGTTAATTAATTCTGATATTTTTTCGCCGTAGAATTGACGCCACCAAAATACTTTGACATGTCTCGATCAAAGCGGAGAACTAACAACTGCTGAATAACAAAAAAATGTACAACAAAAATACATAAATATATACATAAAAAATACATAAATATATAGATAAAAAATACATAAATATATAATAAAAATACATAAATATATAGATATAAAATATATATAAAAATATATAGAAAATACTTTTGCTGTTTTCATGTGTCTGGGGATTGTGGAATGGACCTTGATTTAAGCTGTTTGTTGCACCAGTGCACCTCTACATAAGTTTCAAAGTGGAATGGAAAGTTCATGGCATGCTGGGACTGTAACTTTATTGTTCAGTTTATTGGGGAAATGGGCAATGGGAAATAGCAGCCTCTGGAGGCGTACAGTTGGCAACTGGGCAAGTTTGGGTTTATTCCGAACGCTCATTTGGGTACCTATCTTTATTTGTGTGATGTGTTTGGGAGTCATGCAAATATTTCCATATGAAAGCTAGTAATTTGATTAATTTTCGCCCTTGCGCTGCAGCTGCAGCTCTTGCCATTTATTATGCCTCAATTGATTAACTTAAATACTCTAAGCGGCTTTGCCTAATTGCCTCCGGAATATGCCTGCGGACGCCCAACCCCCCGCACTGACTAGTTCGAGAACAAAAGGCAGTCAAAGTGAAAGTGAAAGTGAAAGTGCAAATTTGTTGCCTGCTAAGTCGCCGCGTGCCTCCTCGTTGGTGGGGATGTCGCGGCAAAAGCAACAGCGAGGAAATGACTTAATAACCAATGAACTTTTGTTTTATTTATTTGCAAATAAAGCGCTAAATCAGCATAACAATGGATGGGCGCACAAGGCAAGGTGTAGTCCAAGCCACCCCCTTCCCGCCATGCTAGTAATTGTGGAGCAGAGTTCAGAGTTCAGCTGCCACCAAACCGAAGGGCTGGACACACACACACAGAGAATGGCCTGCTGGCGATTAACGCTCCAGCAACTTCTTGGTGGTAATTGAAGTTTTTGAATAGTAAATAACCTCGTCTTTAGCTGCGGAAAGCACCCCACCACCCCACTCCTGCACTCCTCCCTGCACTCCTTTGGCACTGCCTGTGGCTACCCACCAGCCAAGGGGCAGCTCTGACTGGGCCTAGCTTTGTCACACACACAAAAATAAATAAATAAATGCCCAATTGGAATTCCTTTTGCGACTGAATAAATAATTAAATTTTAACAATTGAACTCGCTAGTTAATTAATGCTCAGAGAAAATTTTCAGAAATTATTTTTGTGCATATTCTGAAGAGCAGCAGCAATTCAGCTAATCCAGCGATATATAGGGTAGATTTCTGTTGCTAGTCTGGCGCTGACCCCATAACAAAAATATTTGCACAACTGTGGGGGGGCGTGCCCTGTTGGCTGTGGTGGCTGCTGGCTGCTGGCTGGTTGGAGCTGGCAGTCAGGTCCTGCCCTGGCCTGGCCGAGCAGTCCACGCTGATTGTGTGCGGCTCACGTAGTCGAACCGCAATAAATATTGATGAGCACACAAACACAACATTAAAACATTGTGCGTAAAATGGACGAGGTTCTAGGACAGAACCCACACCCACAACCAGACCCACAACCAGACCCACACCCAGACCCAGACTCACCTGCCGTAATTTGTCTCGGCCTGCCAGCCAAAACAGTTAGAGGCACTAAAATTTAATAACAATAATAATGCTAGTCCAGGAAATTCAAGAACTTCGCTTTATTTTCAGACCAATTGCAGTGGGGAGACAAGCGGGTCCGTCGGGAATATGCCAAAAGGTTCACAAGGCCAGAGGAGAGCTTTACGGCAGCACAGAGGGCAGAGCGCAGAGGGCAGAGGGCAGTGCCAATGCCAAAGCCAAAGCCGTACCCGGTCGGGGCAGCAAAATCTATTAAATATTTACAGCCACAAAAAGGAAAATATCTCTTAAATAACACTCAAAGCAAGTCATAGGCGGCGCGAGGGTGGCTCAATAAGTTCGAAACGAGAAGAAAACTGAAAAGATTCCCCCAAAGTTGCAGATTTACAGCGAAAATTATGGGCAGGCTTTTAAAATACAAAGAAATGGAATTTATTGAAATGTGGAATGGAAAAAATGGAATGGAAGTTTGCATGCCAATTCTATATGCCTACCCATGTACATAGAACATAATGTAGGCATAAATAAACATCTGGGAATGTACATATACATGTTCCTTATTAATTATTATTATTAATGTACATTTTCGGTGTCTTGAGGCTGAACTTTTGAGTTCCAATTTGTACCTTGAACTCAATTAAAATCCGCTTAATTTTGCCATGTGTGCCTGTATATATGAAGTGGTTTTTGCATTAATTTCTGGCACATAAAATACCCATAAATATGTGGGTTTGAGTTGCACTCTCGGCGGCTCGCCTACAGCCCGCTCGCAGGAGCCTCGATGACTCAGTGTGGATGGACAGTGTGTGCTCACTCGCCTACCAGTTGCTGTTCGCCTGCATTATTAACTCTAAGACCCACCCTGCGCCTGGCTTGGTAATTGAATTGACCCAGCGTGGGGCGGTGGGCGGTGGGTGGGTGGAACAAGCGTCTTCTGTGTCGTTCAGGTTCAGGTGGGCGTGCGGTGGGCCCACAGGTTTATTTAGTTAGCAATTTCTGTAATAGGTTTACACTCAATCTGCGATGCCGCACGGCCTTCTACCTGACAGCACTGAGCGACAGGCTTCGAGTATTTCTGTACACTGTGCGACAAAACGTAAGCTTTCGAGTGCACTTTGCGCGAGACAAAAGCCAAACAAAAGTGTGCACTGTAAAGGAAATCGTATGGCTGGGACCGCTTCCCCTCTCGGATAAGCTGCTCCGCTTGTGTCCAGATTTTTGCGGCTCTTCTGTGCGCCCTCCTGTGCCGCAGAGTGGGTGTGCGGTGCAAGGGGGCACAAGGTTGTGGCTGGGATTGAATTGAATTTCGGGCCCAACGTCAATTGATAATTACTGAAATAATTGATGTAATTGCTCGCATTTGACCCAATTGAATCCCACAATCAATGTCCCCAGCCACTAATTGTGGGTTCATCTCCTTTCCGCCCTGCCCTGCCCTGCCCGTCCCATCCCTGCCCCACTCGATCCTCAAAGGACGCAAGCTGCATGCCAATGCACAATGCAACAGGAGTAGCCTAATTATGACTTAATTTAGCTTTGCCAGCAGTGGCCAGTTGTTGTCCGGGCGACACAATCAGTCGGTAATCTTGATAGCTCTGCTGAGATTTTAAGGCATTTCTGATGGCTAATTTTGCATTCATTTGGTCACTTAAGTTCGAAGTGCTGGGCCGCCTGGGTGGCCTGCCATCAATTGGAGGCTTTCCATTTCCATTCTTACACACAGAATGCAGCAGCTATGCGGATTTGTAGGGTTGCAAAGTTGCAGGGTTGCTAGGGACCAACCAGTGTGCACACATCGGCCGACTACAGAAAATATTGAATATTGAATTTCAGTTCTTCGTCTAATTATAATAATAATTATGAGCATTAATTATAGTTAATAATCAATGAACGAACTCAACTTTCGAGGCATTTCAATTTCGTTTTCACTTCGAGACACAAACAACACTCAGCATGCCAGTGTTGCACAATCCGATCTAGAGCACGTCTTTTCTTTTCTTTTCTCTTCTGTTCTTTTCTGTTCTCTCCTTTTTCTCTCCTTTTTCGTTTCCTTTTCGATAGGCTGCGGTGCGGCATTTATATTTTAAGCTTCTCGTAGAACACAAAATGCTGTCCGTGCTGTCGTTGTGTGCCTGCGATGTACAGAACCGGTTCTGGGATCTCGACAATATGGTCATTCCACGCGGCATCCTGCTGCGGGACGCGTCCACCAGCCTGCAAGAGCTGGCCACCGACTTGATTCGCTGCGGCGCCTGCAACACGCTGCCCCACGGCCAGGTCTTCCAGTGCGCCAACGGACACTTGCTGTGCTTCTGCTGCTACCAGGTGCGCATGCTGGACAAGATGCAGGCCCTCTGTGCCACGTGCGGTGTGCGGATCGATGGCGAGTACAACAGGAACCGTGCCGTGGAGCGGGCACTGGCCGACATGCGAGTGCTGTGTGGGCAGTGCGGTGGCCGCATGCCGCGCTCGGCCCTCCGAGCCCACATCGGGGAGTGCCCATGCCGCGTGGTGCTCTGCAAGTTCCGGGCCCTGGGCTGCAACTGGATTGGTGTGCAGCCCCAGGACAGTCTCCAACGGGGCACAACGATCGACGACCTGAACCTGGCCATGGCCAAGTTGATGAATTCCGAGTACGAGGAAACGTTGCTTGTGAAAACGGAGATGGAGGAGCTGTTGGAGTCCCCCAACACGACCACGCGTCACCTCCACGTCCTGCCTCGAGCAGGAGCAGCAGCAGCAACTCTGCAGCAGGAGTACCTCCCGGTCGTGCAGTTCCGTGCCCATGACCAGGACTGGTCGCTGCTCCTCAAGTGGCAGCCTCTCGCTGCGGGCGGGGAGAACGAAAATCCCTTCGCCCTGCTCCACTTCCGACTGCGACTCGAGATGCCAGCCGAGCGCCCTGCCGGCGCCCTGCCCTTGCTCTTCTCCTACTGCCTGGAGGCCAGTGACTACTTCGAGGTGAGCTTCTTCCCGAACCGCTCCGAGCCCTGGCTATTCTCCAGCGAGAACGCGCTGGGCCCCTCGTCGCTCATCTACTGCCACACCATGCTCCAGTGCGAGAAGCTGCTCGAGCGCGGACTCTACGTCCGCCTCAACCTGTGCCGCTGCTAGCCGCACACTTCACTCCGATCCCCGTCCAGGAACCGGAACCCCCCACGAGTAAGTACGAACGGGTGCGGAATTGTGCAGACGATTAATGAAGTGAATTCCCCTCCTTCGACTAGGCAATGCAAGAACCTTGCTGCGGTGCGGCGTGCGGTGCCGGACGACTGGCGACGAATCTGAGTCCAACTGCAGCAAGATATCCGAAGGGTGCACCCCATTCGAAGGGCGCACAAAATACGAAAATAAAAAATCTTCCCAGTTGAAATCTGTTTTATTTCCTCCCTTCCCTTTTTTCGACACCCGAGACACGGTCCTCTCCCGATTGATCTTCCAGCGAGTGAGCTGTGAAGGGAGAGCAGAGCTTGA
Organism: Drosophila tristis; assembly: GCA_018150885.1. NCBI lineage: Eukaryota > Metazoa > Arthropoda > Insecta > Diptera > Drosophilidae > Drosophila > Drosophila tristis. Next base: position 1,277,630 of record JAECWT010000086.1, on the reverse strand, counting down.
GCTGCGTCTCTGTCTGGCACCAGTTCAGAGGAAGACTCTGCCAGCGAGTGTTCCGTGATCGCAATGTAAACAAGCCACAAGTCAGCTGTTTTCGACTTTCGATAGGCGAGCTATCGAAATCGATTGCAACCTCGTGGGCTGGTGGGCTGTGTGTTGTGTGTTCTGTGCTGTGTGCTGTGTGGATTCCCCTGTCGTTTGCAATTGTCAAATTAAAGTGCTAAGTTCGTAAATCAGAATGGTGCATCCACACAATAGGAAGAAATCGAAGAAGCAGAAGACCAAGGAACGCAGGCCGAAGAACGTGAGTAGAATCAGAATCTGCAGAATCTGTCCCCTTGCTGATGGTTTGCCTTGAACCCCGCGCAGACGCGGAAGCCGAAGCCAAAGCCGACACAGGAAAACAACAAAAAGGAAGACCAATCCTTGGGCGATGGCGGGTGCGGCGATGCTGAAATATCAGAGCTGAAGCTGACGCTGGAGAAGAAGAAGGACGGCGACAGGAGTGAGTTGTACGAGGATTACAACGACTTCTACGAGGGCGTGGCACGCGGCGCGATCCTGCAGAGGAAGCAGTGCAAAACGGTGGGTGCCAAGGCGCTCACGGACTACGAGCGGGTGGTCCAGGTCATCGGGCGTGTGACCGAGCACATCTTCGAGACTCGCAAGTACGAAGTGTACGTGATGCTGTACCCCACGCTGGCCATGGGCTACCTGCAGATGGTGTGGAGCGGCAAGGAGCAGAGGGCCAAGGCCTTTGTGGAGCGGCACAGGCACGACTTGGACGATTCGTACAGGAATCGCATGGCCAAGCTGATGCTGATCCGCAAGCCGGAGGACGTGCCGGGGAGGGCGCTGGAGCTGCTGACTGGGGCGGACAAGGTGCAGTTCTTCATGGCCTCCAGCACCTTCCAACGGTTCAAGGTGCTCCAGGCGAAGTTCTGGATGGCCAGGCAGCTGGCGGTCTTCCTCACCCACTTTGAGATCTGCATTTACGCCGATGAGAATTTGCCGCAGGAGCGGGTCCGGACGTTGCGGCCCTTGCCGGAGCCCTTCTCGTGGGCTGCCGCAGGGGCTGTTCCGGACTGGCCGCTCGATCGCAGCAAGCTGCCCAAGGTCTGCATCAACATGGCCGTGCCCATTGACAGTGCCGACGAGGTTACTTGCGCGACGCTCTCGGAGGACCATTGCAGCGTGGCCTTCGGCACTGGCTCCGGCATGGTGCACGTGGTGGCCGTGAACAAGGACTGGCGAGACGCGAACAAGCTGCGGAGGGAGAAAGCCTTCTGCGCCCACCAGAAGTCGGTGCTGGCCTGCGCCTTCTCTCCCGGGGACCGCCACCTGCTCACCTCCTCGGCGGACCGCACCATGCGGCTGTGGTGCACACGCTCCGGACTCTGCAAGAACGTCTACAAGTACCACGCGGCCAGCTGTGTGGTGTTCGCCCCGAGGGGCTGCTACTTTGCCACCTCCTCGGACGACAATGCGGCGCGCGTGTGGGGAGTGGACTCCACGAGTCCCCTGCTCAGTCTGTATGGCCACTTGGCGCGACTGGAGGTGTGTCTGTTCCACCCGAATGGCAACTACTGGGCCACTGGATCGGCAGACGCCACCGTGAGGATCTGGGACTACGACCACCGCGCCCAAGTGCGCCTCCTCCGCGGCCACAAGGCCCCAGTCACTGCCCTGGTGTACTCGGCATGCGGCCGCTTCCTGGTCTCTGGGGGCCGAGACGACCTGTTCATTGTGTGGGACACAACCGACGAGTGCATGATCCGCTGCATGTGCCAGCAGAAGGCAATGATTGCCTCCATGGAGATCTCCTACTGCAACAATCTGCTGGCTGTGTGGAGCCAGAACGGCCAGCTGAGCGTGTGGGACTTTCAGCTGCTGCTCAAGAAGTCCGTGGACCCAGGCGCACCGCTGATCAACACTGTGAAGGGCATTGAGAGGGGAATTTTCCCTGAAGGGCGGCTTCCATGGTCGGAACGGCCTGGTGTCCATCTGCACGTCGAGCTGCCAGGAGGCGAACGAGCGCAGCGCCAAAGCAGCGCAGCAGGAGGATTCCCTTGTGAAGAGAATTGCAGATCTCCAAGCGGAAATCCGTTCGATTGCAGAGCGAAACTGCTGCTGCAGTCCGTTATGGAGCGATTGCACATCGGGCGCGAGTCCCCACCTCCTTCGGATCGCATCTGCCAGTCGCAGGAGCGAGTCCTCGATGGAAAGCAGCTCTAGTCGCCTCTATGCGTGTGCATATGCCTAGTCACATAGTTATCTATATTCCGTAGAGTGTACGCAAATGTCTGCACGCATCAATTATATAAACAGCCATTCGGACTCTCCTCCCCACTCACCTCTGAGCCTCGGGTGTCCACTGGCCAAGCCAAAGTTGCGCTTCCTTCTATTTTGTGAGTTCTCCGAGTGGCCCAGAGTGCCGCTTCCACTACGGCAGAGTGGACAAGTGCTGGAGTACAAGTGGCAAAATGTTGCGCGGTTGCATTCAATCGTTCTGTGGTCTGCGAGGGGAGCCACAGCCACAGCCCCCCCACGTGACTGGCAAAAGACCCTTTGAAAAATGAACCAAACGAATTGAATCAAGTTTCCATTTGCATTCCGCAAAATAATTACTGAATCTTCTCCTGTCTCCTGTCTCCCGTCTGCCGCCTCTTCTCTCTTCTCTGGCAGACATTGCATTTTGTGTGTCCGTTTAAGGGGCAATTGTCAATGGATTTTATTTATGATTCTCCATCGAAGGTGCACATATGTGCGAGTATGTGCGAGTGAATAATGCATAGTACATATGTGCATGCAAGATGTGGGAGTGGAGGAGCGCAGCTGCTGGAGCCCAAAAGGAGATGTGTAATATTTCAATCGAAACAATTAAAATGTGTCTGGACACATTGCCCTTCTCCTTGCTCGCTTCTCCTTCTCCTTCCGCTTGCCAAGTCTTTTTTATCGGGAGCAAATCGTGCAGCGGTTTTATTTATTTTCGCAGTTCAAGTGGAGACGATTAATCGCTGGAAGTGCCACAGAATAGTTGAGAAATAGAGGAATTAAATAACAATTGCATGTCTTGTTGTTCTGCTGCGGCTGCGTGCCCAACGATATTGCGCATACGAACTGTTGGACGTAATCCCAACGAGCTTTGAACGGGTGTGGCGTTGCGACCAGCTGGACTGGCCATGTCATCATCATCATCTTCCCACCCCACACATTTTTTCCGCAATTTGCTTCGTGAGTTTCCCAGGGATGTGCCACCGAAAAGGTCTAAAACTAGTCAATCGAGCACTAAGCATCCAACCAGCTAGTTCTGTCTTTTCCTTTGTTTAGTTCTGCAGCAGACCGACCCAGGGTTGCCCCACCTCTTCTCTCTCACTGGGAAATGCTTCTCGCTGTCACCTGCCTGCTCTCTGCAGGCACAACACAACACTTTCCAACACTGCCCTGTCACTTCATCGGTTTGTCTGTGTGATTTTGCTTTTGCTTTCGTTTTCAATTCGATTGAGTCTCGTCTGGGAGTGTTAAGGGAAAATGATGTTAGCCCGCGCTGTACGAGGCCGCCAGCTGGTGCGCGGCCTGTCCGCCCGCCTGCCCACGACAGCTGCAGCTGCGGCTGTGTGGAGCCGCCATGCCCGTGGACAAAGTGCTCCGATCAGCTATTTTATCGAGCACTTGCATCTGCCTCGCTTGGACTCGCTCAATGGCGCCAGAATCGTGATGCCGCAGCGCTGCTACCACAGTCGCCGAAGCTCTGGTGCCGACAACAGGAAGACGCGGGCCGGAGCTGACCGGCAGGCGACTGTGCCCGACGTGTGGCCACATGTGCCGCTGATAGCCGTGCGTAGGTGTCCCCTCTTTCCGCGCTTCATGGACATTGTGGAGGTGAGTGCAGTGCTGGACTAGCAGGCTGGACTTAACGGCCTGGCCTCGTCCCCTGAAGGTGTCCAATCCAATGGTCATGGATCTGATGCGGCGCAAAATCAGGCTCAATCAGCCGTACGTGGGGGTGTTCCTGCAGAGGGTCGCCGACGCCGAGGAGGAGACTGTCGAGAGTCTGGACGAGATCTATCACGTGGGCACCTTTGCACAGATCCAACAGATCCAGGACTTGGGCAAAAAGCTGCGCATGGTGGTGGTGGGGCATCGTCGCATACGCATCACAGGCCAGCTGCAGCCACCGAAGGCGCCGCGAGGTAAGCACTTGACACACACAGAGCCGCACACAAAGTCCACTACTCGAGAGCCTGATCTTAGCGAGAGCTGCCCGCGCTGCAGCCGCCCCCCTGCTCGTTGTGGTGGTGGAGAACGTCCAGCCGCCGAGCTACAAGCAAACAGATGAGGTCAAGGCACTGGGCCAAGAGATAGTCCGGACTCTGCGCGACCTCAGCACCCTGAACCCCGGCTACAGGGAGAGTCTCCACCAAATGCTGCACCAGAGTCAGCGGGTGCTGGACAACCCCATCTACCTGTGCGACCTGGGCGCCTCCCTGTCGCTCGCCGAGCCAGAGGAGCTGCAAAAGGTCCTGGAGGAAGCCAATGTACGGATACCTAAGGACTGCCCTTGCACGATAATACGTTTTTGCTTCGACTTCACCTGCATAGATCCCAAAGCGTCTGATGCTATCGCTGACGCTGCTGAAGACGGAGCTGGAGCTGACGACGCTGCAGGCGAAGATTGAGCGCGAGGTGGAGAGAAAGGTGGAGCAGCACCACTACAGGCACATACTGCAGGAGCACCTCAAGATACTCAAGCGGGAGCTGGGCATGGAGAGGGACGACAAGGAGGCCGTCGCGGAGAAGTACCGCAGGCGAGTCGCCGACAAAACACTTCCCAAGAGCACAATGCGAGCCATCGACGATGAACTGCGGAAACTGAACTGCCTGGATAGCTCCTGCCCCGAATTCAAGTACGCCAGAGCCCCCTGGCCCACAACCCAACACTAATTTATATTCCCCCCCACTCATTTGTCGTAGTTTAATCCGCAACTACCTGGACTGGCTCACCGCGCTGCCCTGGGGCGTCACCAGCGCCGACAATCTGTGCGTGGAGAATGCCAGCGAGATCCTGAACCGGGAGCACTACGGCATGGAGGATGTCAAGCGGCGCATCCTCGAGTTCATGGCCGTCAGCGCGCTGAAGGGCACCACGCAGGGCAGGATCCTGTGCTTCCATGGACCGCCTGGGGTGGGCAAAACGAGCTTTGCCAAGTCGATTGCACGGGCCCTGAACCGCCAGTACTTCCGCTTCAGCATGGGCGGCGTGACGGACGTGGCCGAGATCAAGGGACATCGTCGCACCTACGTGGGCGCCATGCCCGGCAAGCTGATCCAGTGCCTGCGGCAGACCAAGACGGAGAATCCCCTGGTGCTCATCGACGAGGTGGACAAGATTGGCAAGTAGGTGGCACGGCACAAACACTCTTCCTTTTCCTTTTCCTTTGCCCTACCATCCCCACCCATCGCCCCATGCCTGTCCCCCTGCCCGTCCACAGAGGCCATCAGGGCGATCCCAGCCAGGCGCTGCTGGAGCTCTTCGACGCCGAGCAGAGTGCCAGCTTCCAGGACAACTATCTGGACGTGCCGATCGACCTGTCGCGGGTGCTCTTCATCTGCACGGCCAATGGGACGGATGCCATAGCGGAGCCGCTGCGGGACCGCATGGAGATGGTCGAGATGTGCGGCTATGTGGCCGAGGAGAAGGTGGCCATTGCCCGCCAGTATCTGGTGCCGCAGGCGATGAGCGACTGCGGCCTGACCGCCGAGCATCTCAGCATCAGCGAGAGCGCCCTGCGCACGCTGATACACAGCTACTGCCGCGAGTCCGGGGTGCGCAGCCTGCAGCGGCACATCGAGAAGGTTGTCCGCAAGGTGGCCGTCCTTCTGGTCAGGCAGCCGGCCAGTGGCACCAGCCACTACGCCGTGCAGGCCGACAATCTGGCCGCATTCGTGGGCAAGCGGATCTTCAGCTCGGATCGCATGTACGAGACGACGCCGCCGGGCGTGGCCATGGGCCTGGCCATGTGCGGCTCAGCGCTGTACATTGAGACATCGCCGCGGAGCTCCCACAAAAGCGACGAAGGCGCGGCCGAGGCCGAGGGCGAGGGCGAGGGCATGCTATATATCACCGGAAACCTCGGAGCCGTGATGAAGGAATCCGCCCAAATAGCCCTGACTGTGGCGCGCAACTTCATTCACGTGCGAGACCCTGGCAATCAGTACCTGGAGCTGGAGTAAGCCACTGCCGCTCGTCGATCGTCGATCGTTCTTTTCTCACTGTTTGCCCCTGCAGAAACATCCATCTGCATGTGCCCGAGGGGGCTGTGCCCAAGGACGACCCCAGTGCTGGCGTCACCATAGTCACGGCCCTGATATCGCTGGCCACCAACCGGTCCGTGCGCAACGTTGTGGCCATGACGGGCGAGATATCGCTGACGGGCAAAGTGCTGCCCGTGGGCGGCCTCAAGGAGAAGGCCATAGCAGTGAGTACGCTGCGTGTCCATGGTGCATTCCATCTTCAGATTCCACTCCGCAGGCACGGCGCAGTGGCGTCCGCTGCGTCATCCTGCCGGCGGACAACAGCAAGGACTTCGAGGAGCTGCCCACATTCGTGACCGAAGGCCTGGAGGTTCACTTTGCGGCCGACTACGAGGATGTCTACAACGTGGCCTTCTCCGAGCCAACCAAACACCAGGACGAGCCCAAAGCAAAGCAGCCACTGGCTCGGGAGCAGCCGCTCGAGAGGCTGGCATAGATCTCAACCAGTTTCCGTTCGATTTGTGCACTTAGCTAATACAAACCCAAGCCATTCGCTTAACCAAAGCCATGTCCCATCCACACACGGGATCCAAACGAAGGCCAACGCTGGCCCCCTGGCAGTGCCACAAAAAGTACTGTGTCCCATCCAAACCCACGCGCAGTTCGAAGTAAATTATTTGAATTATTATTCAGGGCCTTAGAATTCTGGGACTTTTGCGAAGGGCCCCAACCCCTGGCAGTGTCCAGCTGTACTCCTTTGTGTGGAACAGAGAACAGAACAGAACGATCCTGCCAGCTGCTAGCGGATCGTAGTCTAATGTGCAAGCCCCAGGCTCGCGTCGCCACACAGCGAGCCAAAGTCGTCATCCAGGGCCACTCGTCTGACTCGGCTGGGGGTCCGCCAGAGCGTCTCAATGGCAACTGCCTTCTGGCTTGGCAGGGCAAAAGAAAGCAAAGCAAGAAAATGTGTCCAGACACATTTTAATTGTTTCGATTGAAATATTACACATCTCCTTTTGGGCTCCAGCAGCTGCGCTCCTCCACTCCACTCCCACATCTTGCATGCACATATGTACTATGCATTATTCACTCGCACATACTCGCACATATGTGCACCTTCGATGGAGAATCATAAATAAAATCCATTGACAATTGCCCCTTAAACGGACACACAAAATGCAATGTCTGCCAGAGAAGAGAGAAGAGGCGAGGCGGCAGACGGGAGACGGGAGACAGGACACAGGAGAAGATTCAGTAACTATTTTGCGGAATGCAAATGGAAACTTCATTTTTCAAAGGGTCTTTTGCCAGTCACGTGGGTGGGCTGTGGCTGTGGCTCCCCTCGCAGACCACAGAACGATTGAATGCAACCGCGCAACATTTTGCCACTTGTACTCCAGCACTTGTCCACTCTGCCGTAGTGGGAGCGGCACTCTGGGCCACTCGGAGAACTCACAAAATAGAAGGAAGCGCAACTTTGGCTTGGCCAGTGGACACCCGAGGCTCAGAGGTGAGTGGGGAGGAGAGTCCGAATGGCTGTTTATATAATTGATGCAATTGGTGCAGACATTTGCGTACACTCTACGGAATATAGATAACTATGTGACTATGTGACTAGGCATATGCACACGCATAGAGGCGACTAGAGCTGCTTTCCATCGAGGACTCGCTCCTGCGACTGGCAGATGCGATCCGAAGGAGGTGAGGACTCGCGCCCGATGTGCAATCGCTCCATAACGGACTGCAGCAGCAGTTTTCGCTCTGCAATCGAACGGATTTCCGCTTGGAGATCTGCAATTCTCTTCACAAGGGAATCCTCCTGCTGCGCTGCTTTGGCGCTGCGCTCGTTCGCCTCCTGGCAGCTCGACGTGCAGATGGACACCAGGCCGTTCCGACCATGGAAGCCGCCCTTGAGGAAAATTCCCCTCTCAATGCCCTTCACAGTGTTGATCAGCGGTGCGCCTGGGTCCACGGACTTCTTGAGCAGCAGCTGAAAGTCCCACACGCTCAGCTGGCCGTTCTGGCTCCACACAGCCAGCAGATTGTTGCAGTAGGAGATCTCCATGGAGGCAATCATGGCCTTCTGCTGGCACATGCAGCGGATCATGCACTCGTCGGTTGTGTCCCACACAATGAACAGGTCGTCTCGGCCCCCAGAGACCAGGAAGCGGCCGCATGCCGAGTACACCAGGGCAGTGACTGGGGCCTTGTGGCCGCGGAGGAGGCGCACTTGGGCGCGGTGGTCGTAGTCCCAGATCCTCACGGTGGCGTCTGCCGATCCAGTGGCCCAGTAGTTGCCATTCGGGTGGAACAGACACACCTCCAGTCGCGCCAAGTGGCCATACAGACTGAGCAGGGGACTCGTGGAGTCCACTCCCCACACGCGCGCCGCATTGTCGTCCGAGGAGGTGGCAAAGTAGCAGCCCCTCGGGGCGAACACCACACAGCTGGCCGCGTGGTACTTGTAGACGTTCTTGCAGAGTCCGGAGCGTGTGCACCACAGCCGCATGGTGCGGTCCGCCGAGGAGGTGAGCAGGTGGCGGTCCCCGGGAGAGAAGGCGCAGGCCAGCACCGACTTCTGGTGGGCGCAGAAGGCTTTCTCCCTCCGCAGCTTGTTCGCGTCTCGCCAGTCCTTGTTCACGGCCACCACGTGCACCATGCCGGAGCCAGTGCCGAAGGCCACGCTGCAATGGTCCTCCGAGAGCGTCGCGCAAGTAACCTCGTCGGCACTGTCAATGGGCTCGGCCATGTTGATGCAGACCTTGGGCAGCTTGCTGCGATCGAGCGGCCAGTCCGGAACAGCCCCTGCGGCAGCCCACGAGAAGGGCTCCGGCAAGGGCCGCAACGTCCGGACCCGCTCCTGCGGCAAACTCTCATCGGCGTAAATGCAGATCTCAAAGTGGGTGAGGAAGACCGCCAGCTGCCTGGCCATCCAGAACTTCGCCTGGAGCACCTTGAACCGTTGGAAGGTGCTGGAGGCCATGAAGAACTGCACCTTGTCCGCCCCAGTCAGCAGCTCCAGCGCCCTCCCCGGCACGTCCTCCGGCTTGCGGATCAGCATCAGCTTGGCCATGCGATTCCTGTACGAATCGTCCAAGTCGTGCCTGTGCCGCTCCACAAAGGCCTTGGCCCTCTGCTCCTTGCCGCTCCACACCATCTGCAGGTAGCCCATGGCCAGCGTGGGGTACAGCATCACGTACACTTCGTACTTGCGAGTCTCGAAGATGTGCTCGGTCACACGCCCGATGACCTGGACCACCCGCTCGTAGTCCGTGAGCGCCTTGGCACCCACCGTTTTGCACTGCTTCCTCTGCAGGATCGCGCCGCGTGCCACGCCCTCGTAGAAGTCGTTGTAATCCTCGTACAACTCACTCCTGTCGCCGTCCTTCTTCTTCTCCAGCGTCAGCTTCTTCTCCAGCGTCAGCTTCAGCTCTGATATTTCAGCATCGCCGCACCCGCCATCGCCCACGGATTGGTCTTCCTTTTTGTTGTTTTCCTGTGTCGGCTTTGGCTTCGGCTTCTGCGTCTGCGCGGGGTTCAAGGCAAACCATCAGCAAGGGGACAGATTCTGCAGCTTTTCTACTCACGTTCTTCGGCCTGCGTTCCTTGGTCTTCTGCTTCTTCGATTTCTTCCTGTTGTGTGGATGCACCATTCTGATTTACGAACTTAGCACTTTAATTTGACAATTGCAAACGACAGGGGAAGCACAGCACACAGCACAGAACACACAACACACAGCCCACCAGCCCACGAGGTTGCAATCGATTTCGATAGCTCGCCTATCGAAAGTCGAAAACAGCTGACTTGTGGCTTGTTTACATTGCGATCACGGAACACTCGCTGGCAGAGTCTTCCTCTGAACTGGTGCCAGACAGAGACGCAGCTCAAGCTCTGCTCTCCCTTCACACCTCACTCGCTGGAAGATCAATCGGGAGAGGAACGTGTCTCGGGTGTCGAAAAAAGGGAAGGGAGGAAATAAAACGGATTTCAACTGGGAAGATTTTTTATTTTCGTATTTTGTGCGCCCTTCGAATGGGGTGCACCCTTCGGATATCTTGCTGCAGTTGGACTCAGATTCGTCGCCAGTCGTCCGGCACCGCACGCCGCACCGCAGCAAGGTTCTTGCATTGCCTAGTCGAAGGAGGGGAATTCACTTCATTAATCGTCTGCACAATTCCGCACCCGTTCGTACTTACTCGTGGGGGGTTCCGGTTCCTGGACGGGGATCGGAGTGAAGTGTGCGGCTAGCAGCGGCACAGGTTGAGGCGGACGTAGAGTCCGCGCTCGAGCAGCTTCTCGCACTGGAGCATGGTGTGGCAGTAGATGAGCGACGAGGGGCCCAGCGCGTTCTCGCTGGAGAATAGCCAGGGCTCGGAGCGGTTCGGGAAGAAGCTCACCTCGAAGTAGTCACTGGCCTCCAGGCAGTAGGAGAAGAGCAAGGGCAGGGCGCCGGCAGGGCGCTCGGCTGGCATCTCGAGTCGCAGTCGGAAGTGGAGCAGGGCGAAGGGATTTTCGTTCTCCCCGCCCGCAGCGAGAGGCTGCCACTTGAGGAGCAGCGACCAGTCCTGGTCATGGGCACGGAACTGCACGACCGGGAGGTACTCCTGCTGCAGAGTTGCTGCTGCTGCTCCTGCTCGAGGCAGGACGTGGAGGTGACGCGTGGTCGTGTTGGAAGACTCCAACAGCTCCTCCATCTCCGTTTTCACAAGCAACGTTTCCTCGTACTCGGAATTCATCAACTTGGCCATGGCCAGGTTCAGGTCGTCGATCGTTGTGTCCTGGGGCTGCACACCAATCCAGTTGCAGCCCAGGACCCGGAACTTGCAGAGCACCACGCGGCATGGGCACTCCCCGATGTGGGCTCGGAGGGCCGAGCGCGGCATGCGGCCACCGCACTGCCCACACAGCACTCGCATGTCGGCCAGTGCCTGCTCCACGGCACGGTTCCTGTTGTACTCGCCATCGATCCGCACACCGCACGTGGCACAGAGGGCCTGCATCTTGTCCAGCATGCGCACCTGGTAGCAGCAGAAGCACAGCAAGTGTCCGTTGGCGCACTGGAAGACCTGGCCGTGGGGCAGCGTCTTGCAGGCGCCGCAGCGAATCAAGTCGGTGGCCAGCTCTTGCAGGCTGGTGGACGCGTCCCGCAGCAGGATGCCGCGTGGAATGACCATATTGTCGAGATCCCAGAACCGGTTCAGTACTTCGTAGTCACACAACAACACCACGGACCGCATTTTGTGTTGCTTGTGTTTCGGGAGTGTTCTACGTGAAGCTTAAAATATAAATGCCGCACCGCAGCCTATCGAAAAGGAAACGAAACGAAAGGAAATAAAAGGAGAGAACAGAAGAGAAAAGAAAAGACGTGCTCTAGATCGGATTGTGCAACACTGGCATGCGGAGTGTTGTTTGTGTCTCGAAGTGAAAACGAAATTGAAATGCCTCGAAAGTTGAGTTCGTTGATTGATTATTAACTATAATTAGTGCTCATAATTATTATTATAATTAGACGAAGAACTGAAATTCAATATTCAATATTTTCTGTAGTCGGCCGATGTGTGCACACTGGTTGGTCCTTAGCAACGCTGGCACTATCATACTTATCGCCCTGACTGTCATATTTTCATATTGCTGCTGAATTTTGTTGTCGAGTGGAACGAACTGTTTGATTGCTGTGTGTAAAAATGGAGAAGAAGCCACCAAATGATGGCCGATCTTTGAAGCGGCCCAGCACTTCGGACGTAGGGGTACAAATGGATGGGATGGTAAATTCGTGTGCCATGTGGTTGTTCTTGTGTTAATCTGTCGTTGTCGTTGTCGTTGTTGTTGCAGGGCTCAATGCAGGAAAGCAAAATGGCCAAACGCCGCAAGGTGAAACGCACAGCCGATGAGATATTCAATGAAATACAGGAAATCATTGATAACACGCCATCCTGCTCCAAAACGAATGTGGCGGCGATGATGGCGGGGCCGCTCATGTTGCACTACGATGAGGAGCTGGCCGAAGCCCTATGCGGCGAAGCAAAGTTGTAAGTGAATACATATGGATGCACACATATGTATGTACATATGTACATATATTATTATCTTTATTGCAGACGCAGCAACGATAACAAACCAGAGGCAATGGACATCGACGAGGACATGAGTGACTGGGATGGTACAGGCAGAGCCGCCAAGTCTGAGGAAAAACCGAGTGACTTCAATGGCCCTTGCATCGGTAAAAGCTTCCTAAACAGTCGCATCTAATAGCTGACGCAGCGACACACACAAATACTTACAACAAAATGCAGCCATGGACAGGACGGGCCTCTTGAAATTACTTCATTAAAAATATTGCTACCACATAAATACATTGGATGTATTTTCTGTTTGTGTTTTATTTATCGTATACGCATCGTGAGTGGCGCACACCGAACAAAACCGACGACTAGTGTGGCGTGTGGCGTGTGGCGAGTGGCGAGTGGTGGGTGCGTGGGTGAGTGGGTAGGCAGCTGGTGGAAATGGCGCTGCATTCATAATGGCGGTTCGTACTAAAGTTGCTTCCGGTCTTCGCTGCTGCTTCTGTTGGCTGCCATTGCCGCCTCTATGGCCATGTCGCAGCGGAAGACTGGCATTTATTGCAGGCGACAATACTTTGCTTTGCCCGCGCGGATCGACTGTTTTGTGTCGGTTCTCCCATCCAGCATCCAGCCTATCGCACTCTCTCTCTCTCTCTCCAGCTTTTTCCTTTAGCTATTGCTGAGATTATTTCACTTCTATTTTAGTGGCTGATGCACAAAAGCAAAAGAAACCAAGTAAAACCTTTGCTATGCATCACTTTTAAATGAAACAATTAATTAATATATTAAAATATAAACAATGGGTATTCCATAGTTGGAACTGCTATCATTCCATTGTGCAGTGTGCAGTGTGCGTGTGGGTTTGTGTGCTGGCATCCTGTGTGCATCGCCTGCCTCGCCTCGAGTCGCGTGGCGTCAAGTCGAATCGTGTCATTGTCAGCGGGATGGCGGGCGCAGGGCGTAGCTTGGCGTAACGATATGGAAGCAATATCACGCTGGGCCAAAGAAAGTCTTACTCCTATTTGTTTATAATAAAGTCCCAAAGGCACTACAAAGTAGAAGGCGACGATGGGACGTACCGGTTGATGGACTGCGACAGGAACCGACACTTTCGCCCAAAGCCCAAAGATGCCAAGCAAAATGAACAATGGAAGGCAGCAAAACGATGAAATTTCCATATTATTCACACACACACACATAGTAGAGGCGGCTTGCAAATTGATGCAGAGACCTGACAATGGCATGGAAATGGAGAGAACAATCGGAAAAGAAGCAAAACAAAGAAAATAAAGCATACAATTTTAGTTTAAAGTGAAGCCTGCATGTAAAAACTAACCAAGGATACAGCAGGAATCTTAAAGGGCAGTTCTTTAATGTTTATTTTATATATTTGATTGTTTTTTTCTAATTATTTATTGTAATAGATCTTTAAAGGAGTTTCCAGCAATGTTGAAATCTACTGCAGATGCCGGAGAGTGTCACAAGTCCAGCCTCGAATTGGGGTACTCGCTTTAATATTATTGTGCGCGTCCCTTTCTCCGTCTTCTCCTGCTTCCTTCGGCCATGAGCTACCTGGCGACTGGTATGCCATGCATATGACAACTCTCCCATTGTATTCCAGAGTAATGAGTTGTGGACATCACTCATATGTTAGAGTAGCTCCTGCCCCATGCGCTCCTAAATTAAACAAAGAGAAATTGTATACAACTGCCAAAATTGATGAATAAAAGCGCTGCGAAAATAATAATGGTTAGCCGGCAGTAAGAGCTTTGGTGTAGTGCCTTTTTCTGGTGGCGTGGCGAGCAACAAATTTAATTAAAACACACAAACTAAAAGCATAAACAAATGAATAATTCACATTATTATGATGTCGGTAAGTCCTTTCCTTCCCATGCAACATTCTGGGCATTCAACTGCTGCCATTCCTGCACCACTTAGCCCCAACACGATAAACTCCAGCCACAGTAAAAATGTAAAAAAAAAAGAACTAAACAAAACTAGACGCAAATTTGCATTAGCAAAAAAACCAAAACAAAAAGTTAAGACAAAACGTAGAGAAAGGGAATTTGTTTCATATTAATATTTGATGTTATTTTATTTTAGTTTGGTTTGGTTTGGTTTTCGGTGCGACTTTTATGCAAATGGAAAATGGGAAATTTGAAATTTCGTGGCGCAGTTTGGGCGCGAGCATCTAAATTGGTGTGGATCAATCTCCAACCCAGGCCAGGGCGCCAGGGCGCCAGGGCGCCAGGCACCCAGCAACATGCCTTAAGGGCTTTAAAGCAATTTGACTACACACGTTTTGGTTGTTGCTGTTGCTTTTCGAAAAAAGAGACCCAAAAAGAGTTCAATTTTTGAATATTTCTTGTATCTCATACAGACAGAGGTGTGGCAAGGAATTTTGGATTTTTGGATTTTTTGATTATTAAATAGTTTTTATATTATGCTATTATTACTTCCACTTAAAGCGCCTTTCCACACGTATTTCTTGGTTAGATTCAAGAATCCACGAAGCACAAGTTTTAGGAATTTTGTATGGACAATAAAAGCCAAACCAAAATAAAACAAAATATAAAAGGAAACTAAAAACAAAGTTCATTAAAACTGAGGAAAACTTTAACCTAAATATATTTATATTTATATTCTGCTGCTGAAGATCATTCTCCTTTCTGCTATGAAATTATCAACAACAAAAAATAGAACTGCGGCACCATAACCAGAACAGGGTATATCCATGGTCTGGACTGCACTCCCCACTTGTGCGGAATTTGCCGTTTATATTTGTTCATTTTTTGGATAACTTTTTTGTTGTAGTTTTTGTTTGGATTTTTGGCGCGTGCGAATTTAATCAAAAGTCAAAAAGCGCACACACGCTGCGTGCTATAGTAGCGGTGGGGGGGCGGCGCTCTGAGCCCAGGACATGCATCCTTCTTGTGCCCCACGCGCCTTTTCATCTCTTGGTTTCACTTTGTTGTGCAGGCTCGTACAAACAAAGCTCGATATCAATGTATAAAACAATGGGAATAACAACAAAAAAACCTTTGCCAAAAGAATTCGAAATCTCGAATGCTTTTGCCGCCGTCACATATGGATAATTCCGGGGAAATCTTCATCTGAATAATGGGACACGCATTTATGTTTAACTAAAACAATTAAATTAAAAATATATAAAAAATATTTAGTTTTATTTGTACAACTTCCACTTACACTCTGTTCGTTTCTTTGTTGTCTCTGAATTGGCAATCAAAAATAACGAGTATACGCAGTGGCGCACCCACCGCACGATGCAAGTGTCATCCGTCCTGCGTGTCCAGTGTGCCCAGCAGGTTGACCAGCCTCCCGTGTTCTCCAACCTGCAAAAGGCAATCCTAATTTTCTTCAATCGCATTACTACAGATCACGTGGCTGGCCTTTATCGTTCTGGCTGGCTGGCTGGTTTAAGGTTTTAATCTGTAAATTCAAGAAAATTCTTAAATTATGAATAATGGAAATGGAATACTATGGAAATATATATACTATGCTCCTGCTGGTCAGACCGACACAAGCCAATCAAAAAACAGAACATAAGTGTGAAATTTTTGTAGGACCCATTGGATCTGATTTGAGAGCTTAGCTTCGTTCGTTCATCCATTTTCCATTAGACTTCGTACGTACAGTATATATGTACATATGTATATAACGTATATGTACCTATGTATATAACGTATATACATATATCACAAATATCTTTCCAATTCCCTCTGCCGCCAGATGCTCTGCTTTGCCACTGCATCGCTTTTGGCTCGCTGGAAACTGGTCAACGATTTCAGCATGGCCATCTTCTTCTGTATGGCATTGTACATATGATGGAAAAATATACATAACTACGCAATACATACTATAAATAATATCAACAATATCTTCCTTATACAACGAACGTATAAACGAATTCTCCTCCTCCTCCTCTTCCCATGGAAACTCTCAAGAACTTGTATTCAGCATTAATTGGAATTAACTTTGTTGTACATACATACATACATATGTACACGCCATTGAGTCACGAGTGGCATACGAGTTTCAATGTGCAAAAATGTCTGTATGTATGTTTGTTTGTTTGCATCTGCTTTTGTATGTCTCTGGCAATTTAATGACTTGCCGTCCAGTCCAGCGTTCAACGTGTGAATTCGAGCGACGAATCGAAGCTCAGTTTACCAGAGGTGTGCCTGCACTTCCCAGGTGGTTGACACTCAGCCAGAAAGTCACATAACACTGCAATGGAAAACCAAATTATTAATTTAAACGATAGTAACACAAATAAAACTCGAGCAGCAAAAAATCAAATTTAAACTTGGAGCAAACATTTCTGATCTAAACTCTGTACACAAGATGGCATAGCGAAAGGATATAGCCGCTTGATTCTGAATACATGCATTCAAAGGTTGGAATATTAATTGCAATTCTCTGCATATCTTTCATAGATATGGAAATAGATATAGTATTAGATTAAACTGAAGCCCAAAGAAAATGAATTGATCTGCAAACCGAAATAGGCTTTATTTCTACACATTTACTAGAAATTCTAGAGTATATTTAAATGTAGTATTATCACGTACTATTTGTAGCCCCCACCACTATCCCATGCCTCTATATATATGCCATTATGTATATATGTACGAGACCGATATTCTGTCTTTGTCTGCCTTGAGAAAAGAATTGCGAATTGCATGCGAAAATGGGAATTTGCAAATTGATGGTTGACGGTGGCACACGGTGGTGGGGCACGGGGCAGGGCAGTGCTTTTAAGCTTCGTTTTGCAACCGCAAGAACAACAACAAAACATGTAACAGACCCCGGACCCTTTTAGCCAAAAGGCATTCGACCATTGGAATACCCTATAAATGTGCGATCATCTATAAACCCCTAAAAGATGATACAGTAGTAGCTTATTTCTTATTTGAAAAAGTTCTTTGGTGCCAAATGAGTTGGGTCCGTGCATGCCACAATTGGAAACCTGGTTACCCCTTGGGGCTATCGCCCCGAAGCATGACTCTATCAACATTCCACTGGAGTGAATGGCAGACCAATGTTACTCATAAAAATAAATAAATTGCATATATACTCCCTGCCTCTTAATCTTTCAAACTTAAAATACAGCACTTATTGGAATTGATTTATCCTACAGAATTCTGCGACATATTGCTGAAATATATTTTCAAAATAAAATAATTGAAAGCCAGAAAGAGTATACCGGCACATTTGCGGCTGTCTGTTTCTCTGGACAAAGAGATGTTCCACATGGATTTACTAAATCTTTATCGCTGTGTTGCTGCAGCGTATATACACATACATATATGTACATATGAAAATCTAGCTCATGCTTAGCTCTAGCTCAATCTATAGATCTAGTCTGTGTTGCTTCCCCGCGAACTGCATGCGGGGTATTATGGCAGCCTGGTCTCACCACAGGCACGAGCGCAAAACGAGTAATACTCGTGGAAACCACACCAGAGAGAACGCTATTGTCCAGTGCCTCGAACATTAAAATACCCGCTACTCAGTGCGACACAACAAAACTGCCACTCTGGGAGAGAGAGGGAGAGAGAGAGAGAGAGAGAGATGCCCCGCATGGAAATAAGAATTTTCGTTTGTTTCTTTCAAGTAATTTCTGTAAATCGATAATCGATATTAATAAGTGAGATTAATGAGTGCACAGACTCGGAGCAGCAGCTGCGATATTCTGGAATATTTTGACTTTTAAATGCAGTTGGACCACTGCCATACATATGCATACCCTTTGTTGCTGCTGTACGAGCATACCGGGGGTATAAAGAGCTCAACTAATTAGCGCAAGTGACTTTTGGACGACGTCGTCGACGTTGTCGCTGCTGCTGCTGCTGCTGTGGCTGCCTCCACTGGCCCGTAGTCTCCGTTGTCGTTGTCGTCGTCTCCGTTGCCGTCAATTGAACCGCAACCGTAACAAAAAACAAAACGTTGCCTGTAAAAATATTTAGCATACACAAAGTAATAATAATAATAATACATAATAATAAAAAAAAAAAAACAATTAGCACATTTTTGTGGCACACATAAAGTGTGCAAAGTGCGGCCCCGACTCACGGATACCGGTTTAGAGATTCGCTTTTTTTTGTGGCAGCGGGTATTCCTCCGCTCCGGAGACAAAAGTAGATCGAGAGTGTAACTAAACATAGTACAAGTCTCCATCTTTATCTCTCACACACACACACACACAAACTCCCATGCCCGTGTGTGTGAGTGTCTTTAATCTTTTTGAATTGAAAGAAATCTGAACGCGACTTTCTGACTCTGGAATCCAGAGAGGTTTTTTTTTTTTGTGTGTGCCGGCGTCAATTTTAGTTCGAAGACGAACGGCAAACGTGTGAGACATCAAAGCAATAACATTTTTCCAATCCAATTTATTGGCAAACAAAAAACATGCTGAAATAAAATATCAAATAATTATAAGATATTTATATAATTTTTTTGTTGTTGTGCGGAAAAAGTGCAAAGGAAGCGATAGGCTACACATGTACGTACGTACGTACATTGCATATAAGAAATGAAAGCGAGAGATTATAATGGAAGGCGGCCTCAGTAAATAAAATTGCAACAAAGAGACAAGTGTCTCTGGCTCCCGCTCCCGCTCCCGCTCCAGCTCCAGCTCGCTTGCCGCTCTCTGTGAAGGGCATTCCACAAATATTTCGTTGTTTTTTTGATAAGCATTCAGCCGCCTGATAAGCTTCGATAACAGTTAAACGGCAAAGTTTCACGCGCACGGCTCTCTCTCCTTCTCTCTCTCCAACTGCTCTCCCACGCTCTTTGGCTCTCCCATACCTGCGGGCCAGGCAGGAACAACACACAGTTCCCGAACAGCTGTGGCAGCGAGTGTCATTCAATGAGCAACATTCAATAAGCAACAACAACATAGCGACTCAACAAAAAGTGCAACAAAAATATATTAATTATATTCAAAAGAAAAGCTAAACAACAGAAAAAACCATGGGCCGTGATCGACTACCGGAGCTTTTGCAGGTAATAACAGACGCTGCTGGCTGAAGTGTTGAATGAGGTAACAGCCAATTAGTTGTACGCACAGTGGGCCCCAGCAGCCATTTCGTAAACAGAAAATTTTAAAAAAATTACCTAATGTTCCCAGAACTATAATCATTTAGTTTTCATATTCGTAAAACTCAAAATTCCAAATCAAATTAAAAACGGTACATGAAACTGCAATGCACCATCCAAAGATTACCAAACGGATACCAAAAATTGGTTAATGAAACTTGCATCATTCTCTCTGAGAATTAAAAACTAGAATTAAACACTTGTTTTTGTCGGCTATTTTTCGCATTCCTTCCCACTGTGACCGATCGCTCTTCTTCCCTCAATTACTAATTCTCGCGCACTCTCTATTTTGTGCCTTGAGGAGCCCCCGATAGTTTGGGAGGGTGGGGTGCTGAATATTTATCAGATTCCCCATAGATAACAGCGATAAAGTAGCCGCCCCCAGCCCCCATGCGGCATATCACACTTGCCCGGCCTGGGTACCCCGTACCCCGTACCGTCCCTCATTCACACTTTTGGCACTAAGTGAATTTCATTTTTATAAGTCATTTTTATTGTACTTTTACACGGCGCCAGGTTGGGCCAGCGAAGCAGTAAAGCCAATAATAAAAAATGTTCTTATTCTCACAGCATTTTAAGTGCGTTATTTGGAGATCACATTACAGTTACTCTTGTTCTCCCTTCTCTTTCGGCAGCGCTCGCTGAGCTCTCAGTCGAGCTCCTCCTCCAACGGCTCACTCCTGCTCAACGTTTACAGTGGGACAACGGAGTACAACAATAGTAACAGCAACAGCGCAAACAGTTATATCATCAGTAGCACCAGCAGCAACAACAACAACAACAACAATAATACTGTCAGCAGCGAGAGCAAAAATCGAGGGAGCAAGGACCGAGGGAGCACGAAAATGTCGCAATATGGAGCCAATGTAGATGACATTCTTAATCCGGTAAGTGTAGAGCAATAAGCCAAGCCCTCTCCCGTACTCTCTTTCTCCAGGGCACACTGTCTCTCTCTCTGCCCAGGCCACCCTTTCCACAAGAAATATTAATATTACCCTGTATAACTGTAACATCCATTTTCTCTCTTTGACACACGCCATCTCTCTCTCCCTCCATCTCTTATTTCGTCCCTTTATTTTTTGGGAGCTTCTTTATTTGTATGAATCAGTTTTGTATCACTCAATTGACGCGTAAACTCGTGATAAGCGTACAAAAATATATGTACATTTTTTTGCCCATACATTTACTATTTTTTTTATGAATACAACCAACAGCCACACCCACTCACTTATCACCCATGAGGTTCCGGCCGTGTATTGCTCTCAGTGCCATGTAAACAAAGATTTTTGCACTTGGTAACCAACAAACGACAGAGAATTAAGAATTTGGCAAAAAGCTGAAAAAAAGAAATGGGAGAGGCAGCCCAAAAGTATGCCCGAATGCACAAGGTGTATTATGGTACAGGGTAAATCTGGCCATGACCATTCCCATGGTGCGCCCTTAACTAAACAGCTAAACAGGTTTATACCAGGGATTGGCAACCTTTTGACACAAAGCCAAAAGCTACAAAAGATCCGTATAAAAGGAATGAAAGAAATTAAGGCCGTAGATATTCAAATTACTGGAATTATTGTTGCTCCACTTTTTAATTCTTTCACTGCTACATTGATTTTCGTTAATTTCGTACCTATTGTCGATTCAAAATCAAACCCGCGTCCCCACTCATTCCATTCCTGCTCCTCTTCGTTTTAATTGTTGTGCGCCCGAGCACTCATTCACCCAAAATCTATCGGCGAAATATTTATAATACAAAAATACGCAAATTTTCTTTGCAGTACTCGCAGATCCGTTTGCAGCTCTCACAGATTGCTGCCAATCTGGAGGCCATGAACCGCATGACTCAAACCATTAATCTGCGCACATTTAACGGTAACTACGAGTTCAACTCAATTTGAGTGGAAATTGATTTGGTTGTCGTTGTCGTTGCCGTTGCCTTTCAGAAAACGAGATGGACGATCTGCACAATAAAAACTTGCGCCTTGGCAATCAGCTGATTAACCGCTTCAGGGAATTCAAGGCCAACCTGCCGCCAGAGAACGACTATAGCCTGGAGGCGAGAATGAAACGCACCCTTTTCTATGGCCTCTACCAGACATACATCAATCTGTGGCAGAAGAACGAGCTCTTTCTGCAAAACTACGAGCTTAAGATTAAAAAGAACCTGCGCCTGCACTCAAAAATCAGTAAGTAGGAGGTGCCGGCAGCCGATTTAGCTGTCTATAATGTAAACGCTCGCTTACGTATGTGTACTTTAGTCAATTCGGAGGCCAGTGAGCAAGAAATCGAGCTGCTCATGGAGAACAAGACCACCAAACTCTTCGTGGACAATGTGAGTAGAGTGGAGCCCCCGCTGAAGCGACAACTTAATAGTATGGATGTATTTTTCGGTTGATTAAGTTCCTGCAAGAAACGGAGAAGGAGAGGCAGACCCTTCGTGATCTCATGGATCGATTTAACGAGCTGCGCAAGCTGGAGAAGTCCATTGAGGATGTGCACGCCCTGTTTATGCGCATCCAAACGCTGGTGATGGAGCAGAGTGATACGATACAGCGCGTGGAGTTCCATGCCCAGCAGGCAACGCTGTATGTGGACAAGGGTGCCGTGGAGCTCGATCAGGCCGAGAAGCACCAAAAAAAGGCGCGGAAGGTGAGGTGAACATGATTAAATGATAATTGCTGGCCTGGGCTAGTAAATAGTTAACTAGTAAATAAAACCTGTACTCACCACGCCACTCTCGTTTCTTGTTGTTCGTTGCAGAAAAAGATAATGCTCATTACGATACTCGTTGCTGTGCTGCTAGTATTACTATTTGTTGGTATTTATTTGTAAGGCGACCACATAAACAGAATATATTTTTTTTTTCCCATTACTTTTAAGATTTGAAACTAAGAAAATACGAAAAGAAATAAACAAAACAAAAAGCACATGGAGCTCCGCGCTGAAATATTATAACGGGATCTGTGTGTGTGTGTATGTGTGTGAGTGCATGCTGCTGTGGTCGGCTTCAACACTTGAGCAGGGAAATGATTTTGTAATAGTTAAACAAGAAAAAACAAACAAATATACAATTGATTTACGTTCCCCGCGCGGTTGACGATGTCACTTATCGATAAATGGCGTCGGTACGGCTGCAGATAGAATGTGATAAAATAGCCCTCGTTTTGGACCCGACTCTCAGGAACATTTTGCACAAGAAAATAAATTAAAAAAAAACAATGTATTTCACTTATAATTAGCAACAAACCAAATCAAATAACTTTAATCAGTGGCGCGGCTGTGTTAACAGAACTTATCGATATCGAATGATCGCTGAATGTGTTTTTGCCACTACATTTTGCAAAGGCAAACGAACACGCAATCCACAAATTTGCACAAAATTAGAACGCAAATTACTTGTACTTTCAACAGAAAATAATCAACAAAAAAAAAAAAAAACTTGACATTTGAAATTGCTTGCCAGTGTGTACTCGTCGCGCCGTCTTCCGAAAAACAGAATTGTTATCGCGCCTAACAGAGCTCTGTTGATTAACATAACGGACTGTGCGCATTACAGCACCCCTAGTGTACGGCTTTTGTTTTGGAACAGTGTGCTGTTAAGCGACATCAACATCCCTAGCGTCTATAACTTTTTTTTTTATTAAGTGAACCATCCGATTTTGCATGTCTGCTATTTAGGTAAGTGGACCGACAACAACACCAGGCCACAGCTAAGACAACCAGCAATACATTGAGCTAATGGTAG
Source organism: Drosophila tristis (assembly GCA_018150885.1). Taxonomy (NCBI): domain Eukaryota; kingdom Metazoa; phylum Arthropoda; class Insecta; order Diptera; family Drosophilidae; genus Drosophila; species Drosophila tristis. Next base: position 1,254,451 of record JAECWT010000086.1, on the reverse strand, counting down.
TGGCCAGCAGGGCGGTGACGATAGCAAACATTCGCTTAATTCCACTCTCGCCAAGCGCCATTTTTTCGCTTTTCATGCAAAATCCGACCAGATAGACAACGCAATATCCGTGTGGTTCGTCTAATTGCAGGCAAACGATTCCAGTGGTGGCCCATGTGAGTGGCATAAAATGGAAGAAATGTGTAAGAATGTGAAATCCGCCTCCATTGGATCAGTAGCTGGTGCTGGAGGAGCAGCAAATGCAAATGTTGCTCCCGTTGTTGTCTCTCAAGAAACGGAGGTCTTCACTGTCCCCGCCCTTGTGCATCAGCACAATGGCAAGGGTGTGCACTTCAAGCTGGCGCCCCCCACAGTTGCAGCCACAGCCGAGCCTGTGGAGGAGCTGCTCGGCTCTGTCATCACACACAATTGTCCCGGGACGCGTGCCAGCGCTCGGGTGATACAGAAAATGAAGCAAGACCAGACGCGCCCAATGACGCCGCCGCCCCCTGAAAAGGAGCACAGCAAGAAGGAGGAGAAGCCCACCCAGAAGACACCATCCCAGATAAGGACAGTCAATGGCAGGACGTCCTGGACGAATGTCGAAAGGAATTGCTTCTTTGATGCGTTGAACGAGTTTGGCAAGGACTTTGAGGCGGTGGCCAACTGCATCAATGCGAAGCTAAAGCGCCGCAATGCCAACAGCGAATACAGCTTCAAGACCAAGGATCAAGTGCGCCAGCACTACTATCAAACCTATCACAAGATCTGCAAATATGTGCGCTACTCGGATGGTAAGTGAACAGCCTCAAACATCAATCCTTAACCCATGTCTAACGCATGCATACTACTCTCTCTCCCTCGCCCTTTCTCTCTGTAGAGCTGAAGAAACTCGCCCAGGAGCTGTACACACTGATTAACTACGGCGAAATGCGTCGCAAGCTGCAGTTCCTCACCGAGAAGCATTTCATGAAGCTGAAGCCGCTCATCTACCAGGGCCAGATCACAATCCGCTGTAAGGGCAAGAACATACGCATCAAGACGCCCTCCTGCAAGGCTCTGCGTCGTCTCAATCAGCTCGATGGCAAGTCCAATACATAACTGAATCTCTTGCCACGCCCAGAAACTCATTGTTGGCTCTCTTCTTTAGACTCGCTGGATGACATACGCCTGCCCAGCAAGGTGGAGGTGCTGCTGAGTCCCGCTAATATGGAGACATTTGGCCGGGTCCAATCGTTGGCCCAGAATCCCAGGGGTCGCATCATTGTGCCGCTGCACAAGAAGCTCGTCAGTTTCATCAAGATATTTGAGTACAAATGGCGCAGTGCCAACCAGCGACTGAACGAACAGAAGTCTTCCCTGTATCCCAACATCTCTGCCTCTGCCACTGCCACTGCCACTGCAAGCAACACCACCAGCACCACCGCCGCCAGCACGTCCACACCCAGCAACAACAACGAACCAGAGCAACCACAGCCACCAACAGCACCAGTAGCGCCAGTAGCACCAGTGGAGCCGTCACTGTGCTTCCAGCCCAAGCCGGGTGTGGCCATCCATCGGCCCCTGCTGAACATCACTGCCCATCTGAACAGCATCGACATCTGCCTGACCGCCTACGAGGAGCGTATGGGCGTTAAAGTGCGCAGCGAGACCCTCGGCAACAGTGCGGCGGTGGCGGTGGCCGCCAGTAAGCGACCACGCACCGAGAGTGGCTCAGAGAAGCGTTCACCGGAGGCCAAGAAGCCCAAGACCAGAGCCAGTCCAGTACTGGAAAAGTCCCTGGACGAGGCGGCGCTGCCCTCAGAGAACAACCCTGTCAAGCTGGAAGCTGTGAATGTGAAGGTGGAAGTTGTGAAGGTGGAAGCTGTGAAGCTGGAGGTGTGCAGCGGCGATGAGCTGGTCGAGGACACGAAGGAGTTCCTTCCTTCCGGCGATGCGGCAATCGTCACCGCAGCTGTGGCACCAGCAGCACCGCCGCCACCACCAACACCAGCACCACCACCGCCGCCAGCTACAGTGGCAGCTGCCGTTCCGGCCGTACCAGTGCCAGTGGCGGTGCCAGCACCAACAGCGCCCGCGGCAGCTGCTCGTTCCAAGCGCAAGGAGGCAAAAGAGGCGGCCGCCGCCGCTGCTGCCCGTAACTTTAAGCCCCTGCTGAGCGATAACACCATCAAACGGATGCGCAGAGGCTGGACCGTGTCGAGTGCGGCGGACATAACCATTGGGGATCTGTATGTGGTGCTGGGACAGGATTCCAAAGTAGAGCTGGAGTATTACTGGTGCGAGGCAGAGACAGTACAGTCCCAATCGCAGTCCTCCACTGTGCCGGCGACCACACCAGCCACACCAGCCACATCGGCCACATCGCTTCCATACAATACCAATGACTGTGATAGCGTGGAGCGCGTCAAGGCCGTGACCACATCGACGGTGAGCAATAAGCTGAAGCACCTGCTGCTCGTGGCCAATCTCAGTGAGCGTGTGCGCAAGCGTCAGTGCAACTGTGGCCATACCTGCGATCGCAAGCGGGACCTGATGAGCAAGGCCCAGCAATTGGCGGGCGCCAATGAAGCCGCCGCCGCCGGGGAGGGCACTTTCCGTACGCCCATGCTGCCGGTGCGACGTCCCATAGCCCATTTCATTGATCCAGTGCGTCAGCTATCGGCGGTGAGTGTTTTGCCGGCACCAGCAACCCCCAACCCCAGACCAAGCTTATACTTCATTTCTCCCTTTTATACGCAGCTCACGCGACAGAAGATCAACCGGCAGGTTCTGGTGCATCGACGGCTCCTGCTGCCCGGCTCGGGGGCTGGCGTACCCGGTCGTCCCTATGACCAGCTGAGTGTGCGTCAGCTGCACAACGGACTCTTCGAGCCGATTGAGCGTGCCGGTCTCACGACTGGCATCAGAGTCATCGCGGAGGATCAGCGCCATCAGCACACTCACACTGTGCCAGAGTCCGTGCAGGCCATACAGGCCATACAGGCCATGCAGGATGCCGGAGCCAGCCGTGGACCAGCGAGAGATATGCCAAATTTGGATGTTGTTCCGCCATCATCCATGGCCGACACGCTGCCAGAGGCAGCTCAAGACGAGAGCACAAGTGAGTGGCTGGCAGGCACTGTAGAGATTTTCATGACTTAAATCCTGTATCTTCCTTGGCAGCACAAAACTTCTTCCGCGGCAGCGTGAGTCCGATGCATTTGCTGCGGGATTCCACCTCGAATGCGCGCTGGCTGGAGGAGAACATCAATGACTTCTCGCTGACCTCGCTGCTAGGCCATTTGGATGAGATAGATGCCACCAGGGATATAATAGTGAGAACGAAATGAACCGCAGCACTCAACAGAATCCTTTAATATTTACGAATTCTTGAATTTTAATTGTGCCCAGGACCCCTCCTCGAGCATGTCCGTGATCAGTGAGAGCAGCGTGGACTTTCGTCACAAGTTCCAGGAGATTGCCGCACTGCTGCAGCAGCAGGAGAAGGATTAGCAGCGGCCGCAGGAGTACCGTACCCGAGTGTGCCTCCAACTCTTTTTCCATTTATCCATAAAACGTAAAATTTCTTTCTTTTTCTTTTGTTTTTTTGTTTCTTTTTTAAATACTGATATTATTATTCCTTTGTTTCATATATATTTAATGAATTAACATTAGTGGTACATATAAATATTATTTTTTTTTTCTAATGTTATTTTTTGTGATGATATATCGTATATATATATATAATGGATACATGTTTATTATTATTTATGCGTACACGTAACAATATCTATTCTCATTCAATTTCTGCCAAGTATTACACGCAAGCACTCACATTGTTCTGTAACATTTCTATTTTATTTATTATAGTACGTACATTAATCGTATTGTATCGAACGAACGAACCACAACAAAAAGTTAATGAAGAATAACATTCACATTTTATTTAATCCAGCCCCAAAAATATATATACATATATATTGGCCCCCCCCTTCGTATTGAGATTCGCGCGCCATTCAGAGAAACATTCGAGAGTTGTACAAGTCCAGTCCCATAATTGCTTGTCTTGCCCTGCCCTCCCTTAGCGACCACTCTACCTCTCCACCACTCGTTAAGGCTAGACATACAAGTAAATAAACATATATATTGGACACACAAGACAAAACAAAAAAATATGGAAAATGGAAAATGTATAACCAGATCGTTGGATCGTTGTTTGACCTTTGTAACTCTATATACTTATGAAATTTGTTATACAAATGGGGAAATACCTAAAATAAAGAACAAAATCTAAACTAAAATAATCAACCAGACGGACCACCTCTGTGCTGGTGCTTTATACATGCATTTCATACTGGTATTTAGGATGCAAATCATATGTCTAATATGACGACAGCTCCTCCACGTGCTTTTCTTATCTAAGTAATTTATATTCTTGGCCACGATTAAGGAACTAAATGTCACAGATAAAGTTATAACAAATAACACAGCTCTACCAAAGGAAAACTTTTGAATATATATATAGATGTAGTTGAGACGAGACAATGATTGGGCCGTAGGCCTGGTTGAATAGATCTTGTGCCTCCGTCTACTTCTCTTCCAACTAAAAACTATTTTTGGAATTTATACAAGCGATTTTTGGTGTCTGATCTGGTCCAGGCCTAAACACCTAATCATTATCTCGTGTCACATTGTATGTAGCACAGTGTACATATCAACAAATAATTAAAAATAATTAGCAAATTATCTCTTTCAGTACTCGTCGTCGTACTCCGGAGAGGACGACTCCATGGCCGCTGTTTTCTTCGACTTCATGTGAACATTGAGGGATATCTGACGCTTGAAGGTTTTGCCACAGTCGAGACACTTGAAGGGACGCTCGTCGGAATGGACCAGCATGTGGCGTGTCAGATCGGAGCTGTTGGCAAAGCTGCGCTTGTGACAGACCTGGCACTCGTGCGGCTTCTCCTGGCTGTGGCAGCGCTTGTGGGCAATGAGATTGCTCGAGTAGCGAAAGGAGCGCTGGCAGATGTCGCAGGTGTGCGGCTTCTCGCCGGTGTGGGTCAGCATGTGCTTCTTGTAGCCGGACTTCTGGGTGAGCCGCTTGCCGCATAGCGGGCACTGGTACGGCTTGTGCCCCTTGTGGCCGAGCATGTGGGTGCGCAGCGAAGAGGCCTGTCGATAGATCTTACCGCATATGTTGCAGGTGTTGGGATTATTTGGATCGTGGGTCGTTATGTGGCCATCAAAGGCGTTGCGTGTCTTGAACGACTCCCCGCAGATCCTGCACTCGAAGGGCTTGGCATCGCCATGCAGTTGCATGTGGTACTTGAACGAGTTGGATGTACTCAGCTGCTTGTTGCAGATCTACAGGCACATACGAAATCAGTTAAATCGAACACAAATTTGTTGGGTTTTTCCTGGCACTCACCTGGCACTGAAGCAGAGCGGAGTTTGGCTTTGGGCGCCTGGTTCGGGTTCTGGCTCTGACTTCTGGCTTCTGCTGCTGCTGCTCTTCCTCACTGGTGTCGTCCTTGTTCTGTTCCTCCTCCTCCTCCTCCTCTTCTTCAGATTCCTTCTCCACCTGCTGCTCTTCGACAATCTCGTATAGATCTTCGGGAATGTGGCTTGCCATGTGCATATCATCTTCGGGCACCTCCTCAATAATGTCGCAGCCCGCCAGCAGGTTGCTCTCCTCCTGTTCCTCCTCGGCTATTTCCAGCACATTATTGAGCTCTGCCGCGTGCTGTGCATCCAGTTTCACCTCACTGATTGGCAGACTGGCGGTGCACTTCTCATGACGCTCTCTTAGGAACTGATCTATGCCGCGAGCCTTCTGCTTGAACTCCATGACCTGCTCGAGATTCGTTGCACAGCTGCCGCATATGTGATCGGGCAGAAAGTCCTCCTCCTCGAGCACATCGACGCCCACGCAGTAGCTGAGAACCCGAGCCAGCGTTGTGATTTGGCCGCAAACCATGTTTGGCTTGAAAAGCGAGTGGCAGTTCGTGTAGGGGACATAGCAGACGCGACAGGTGCGCGCAATACACGTGTCGGATGTGACCACATGCGAAGACGACATTTTTCAACTTTTTCCACCCTTCGTGCACAGTATTCTATTCTTCTCTATTTTCCTTCAAAAAAGGGACGAACCAACAAAAATGCAACAACGTCCCTAAAACAGTCTAGTGATGGGCTTCCATGCAGTCAGCTGATTGCAAAGACACATATATCGTAGCAGTCGGGAATTCGCCACCAACTATCGATGACTTGTCACCTCTAAGTCTAAAAAAATAGATTATGCCGGTCTAGAAGTTGACACATTTGGAACAAAAATTAATAGTTAATATTTATCCTGCGGGAATTTTCGTGTGTGGAATAATATTTAAATTGGCACGAGCATGGCTCCGGTTAGCGGCATCCAAATTTTGCGTATAGTCAACACATGGCGAGCGCCCGTCCTCAGAGCATTTGAACGCACATTGGGTAATCATCAGAAGACTAGGTCGCTTCTTCCTCGTGCTCTGTGCACGGTGCGAGGCTACAGCAGCACAGCCAGCAGTAAGTGCCAATTGCGAACCTTAGATAATTGAGTGATTTCCATTGACATAAATGACATTCGTTGCAGAGGAGGCACCTGCACCAGTCGCAGGCGATGTCGGAAATGCTACGCTACTGTCAAAGCTATTTCCACAAACTGCGCCCGAGACAAGCAAAGGCGAGGAGGAGGAGCGTCAAAAGCGCGAAGAGGAGGAGACTAAGGAAAACGAGCGGGCGTGGAAACGAATGAAATTGGGGTACGTAACCGCAACGAAAAACTGCAAAGGAATTCCCTGAACATTCCCTCTACACTTATTAGGTTTGCCGTGTTTGGTGGTGGCGCCGTCGTCGGTGGTCTTTGGGCCCTCTACGAATTTGGGAAGCCCGATGTAGATCCCAATGGGCTGACCATTGAGGATGAGTTCACCCACAAGCCCATGATCCAGCAATATTTCCAACGCATGTGGAAATCGCTTCACTACTACCAAAAGATGATACAGGAGCCATCGCGAGATAAGCTCTTGCCCGATCCCCTACAGCATCCCTATGTACAGCCCAAATATACGCTTGTCCTCGAGATGAAGGACGTTCTGGTGCATCCCGATTGGACCTATCAGACTGGTTGGCGCTTCAAGAAGCGGCCGGGCGTTGATCACTTTTTGTCCGAACTGGCCAAAGAGTATGAAATTGTCGTGTTCACGGCAGAGCAGGGCATGACAGTTTTCCCCATTCTGGATGCACTCGATCCTCACGGCTATATCATGTACCGTCTGGTGCGCGATGCCACGCACTTTGTCGATGGCCATCATGTCAAGAATTTGGACAATTTGAATCGGGATCTGAAAAAGGTAAGTGAATACTCGATGAGAAATGGATCAGGCAACCACTCCCTTTCCTTTTTTGGTTTTTGTTTTGTTTTCGGCAGGTGATTGTGGTTGACTGGGACGATAATGCCACAAAAATGCATCCAGATAACACATTCGGCATCGCTCGCTGGAATGGAAACGACGATGATACCCAGCTCCTGGATCTGGTCTACTTTTTAAAAAGTGAGTTCCGCACTCAACCGGTTTCCTCTTGCCCCTTCAGCATTAATCAGAGTTTATTTCTCTCGTTTGTAGTCATTGCGCAGAACAATGTGGAAGATGTGAGGGAAACCCTGCACTATTATCGCCAGTTTGAGGATCCAATCAGTCAATTCCGAGAGAATCAGCGCAAGCTGGCCGAACAAATGCAAGAGGAGGAACGCCTGGAGAGAGCCAAGTCCAAGCCCATGGTCAAGCAATGGACGCGCAACCTTCTGGGACGTTAGATCATCCATACCCGCCCAAACCAAATCCCTTCCAGTGTTTCTTTACGCCATTTACGCCATCAATCCAGACAACCAGAAAGACGCAAAATAAACTCCCAAAAGCACACAAAAACCGAGCCACCTAAATGATGGCTAAATGCTGGTGGTCGGGTATACGATACGAGGAAATACAAGTGAAAAATATCGTCTTCTATTTGTACATTAATAAATCAAGCAAACACTTTTGGTTTTCAATGAATTACAATGCTTGTTTTCGTTGCACGGCAAATGTTATCTTATCTTAATATTAATTATATAATTACAACTAAAAAAACTAAAAAAAAAACAAAAACAAACCAAAGACGAATCAAATCCAAACAACCGAAAATTAATAGTCTTTCTTGTGGGGCCCTTTTTGCCATCCATCCATGCAGTACTAGTCTTTTATGAAAAATGGCATAAATCCTGCTGCTTGATTGGGTCCTGTGTGGCGGTACTCTTCCTATGATATGCCATACAAGAACTAGAGAATTTTTACACAGAATTTTGGGTGACTAGTCCTCAGTGATATCAAGGGTCACTAGTCCCGGCATGAATTCATGGCCAAATCCATGGCGTTGCCTGCCTGACTTGCATCATATTTTGGCGAATTTATAATTTCGTTTTAATTTATTCTCGTCTCTATTGTTTCACGCTCATTTCATATATTCACGAGCAAACATAATGTACAGCCAAAGTCACGTTTGGACAGAGTTTAATATATGTACAAAATCACAAGAGAATTTAGATTTGAAACTGAATTTTATTTTGAAAAAATTGTACGTAGACTTTGTCAAGGCGGAATACCGGAGGAATCTTTTTACAGAGCTGCTCCTATCCAATATGTGCTCAATGTGATCCAACTAATGTTTAAGAAATAGTTTTTTGGCTTTAAGTAGATAAACTTAAACTAATCATCCAACATGAAGGATATATACAATTTAAAAGGAGTGCGCCTTTTACTTTTGTCTCTACATTTTTCTTCTCTGCGCGTGCTAACCGCAGTATTTACACACAATATATAGTCTATATATATTCGTAGATATTTTCTTAGGCTAGCCTTAAGCCACTAGAATCCCTAAACCTACCGCTGCTACTGCTGCTGCTGCTGAGTTACCTAAAGCACCACCACAACCTTGGAGTTGGACACTTTCTGGTCAGGTACGTCGGGCATGATCGTAGAGGATCTTCCTCCTCTGCCGTGCTGGAGATCATTGGCCACACGCATCCCCATGCCCATGCCCACTGACGCAGAGCTGACCACGGGGATGGTGGCTGTGGCGGTGCCAACGACACCATTATAGCGCGAATCCTTGTTGTGGACGCGCAGGTGACTGTTGAGTCGCTTCTTGGTGGGGAATGCCTTGCCGCAGACTTCGCACTTGAATGGCTTCTCGCCGGAGTGCAAGCGGACATGGGCATTGAGGTTGCTGGTGAATGTGAAGGCACGTCCACAGATGTGGCACTTGTGCGGCTTTTGGCCAGAATGGACGAGCATGTGCTTCTTGTAGCCGGACTTCTGGGACAGTCCCACGCCGCAAATCTCACAGGTGAACATCTTGGCCCCGGTATGACTAACCTTGTGCTGCCTCAGCGACGAGGAATCATAGTAGGCCTTGTCGCACAAATCACAAGCATACGGTCGCTCTCCGGTGTGCGTGAGCATGTGGCGTTTCAGATGATCCAAGGCGGCATAGCCGCGTCCGCACTGATCACAGTTGTGTGGCTTTTCCTCCGCATGGGTGCGCTTGTGGGCGGCCAGGCTGGATGTGGTGCGATAGAATCGCCCGCAGATGGGGCACTGGTGGGGCTTGACGTTCGTGTGGGTCAGCATGTGCTCCTTGAAGTTGCGCAAGTGCTTCAGCTTCTTGCCGCACTCGTCGCACCTGTACAGCTTCTCGTTTATGTGGGAGCGCATGTGCTGGTTCAGGCGGCATTGCTGGCGGAAGGGCTTGTGGCATACGTGGCAGGCATACGGCAGCGTCTCGCAGGGCAGTTGGCTTGACTCCTCTAGGCACTCTTCTAGGTAGTCCTCCTCCTCGGCCTCGATCTCCTCTTCTTCGCATGTCTGTTTGATAGTTTTTGGATGATGATTAATGCCACTATGGGATGCGAGTCCACTTACCAAATGCTCCTCTGTTTCCTCCTCTACCATGTCGAGACCTTCTTCGTCGATCTCCTCGATGGCGTCCTCGGAGCGTATCACTAGTATTCGGTCATCGAGCATATCGGCTGTTGATGCCTCGTCCATCACTTCAATTTCATTGTTATCGTCGTCAAGGGAGCAGAACTCATTCTTAATGGTCACATATTCAATTTCGGCCGGCTGGTACTCATGGACGCTCTCCATCTCTAAATGCTCGGCCGTGTCTGCGAGCTGAATTTGTTCATTCTCCTCGCCCCCATGGTCCTCATGGTCCTCGTGATCCTCATGCTCGGCCACCTCTTCGATGACAAATTCCTCCTCGACTTGCTGCAGTTCGCTGAGATTCTCTAACATGGCGCCAGACGATTCGTCCGAGGAGGCGCTCTGCTTGACGTTGTCACCCTGCACGTCAGTTAACATCTCAACCATGACGTACTCATCGAAGGCATCGTTGGCTTCGTTCAGTCCCTGGCGCAGAAGTTCGTCCGAATCGATTACCATGCGCTTGAACGCGACTGCCTGCTCCAGGAGCTGCATGCAGCTCTGGCAGATGTGTTGCGGCATCGTTTCGCCGTCCTCGGGCTCAAATGAGAGATTCGAGCAATAGTTTAGCATGTTGGCCAGCGTGGTGGTGCCCTCGGTACCAATCTCGACCTCGTCTTGGAGCGATTTATACAGCTTGCAGGCTCGTGTACAGGTACGACAATTCATAACCACGCTCCCAGCCTTGGCCGTCATCATGGTATTGTGGAATCCGCTTACTTTGATTGCTTTATTCGTACAGTTTGGTCGGTTCATCCAAACGCTTTACAATGCCCACTAATTAATGCGCCAACTATTTACTTTTTTAATGCACAACAACTTCTTTTTGCTTTTTTGCCATTCGAAGATAAATGTGTCGCTTGCAGTGTGACCGCGTCTTTATCGCTAGAATATACCCGCTTGATTCTCAGAAATATACCAAAATATACCTTCTTATTACAAAAAATACCGTAAATATACCGACGGTCGCGACAAGCTGTGGAGCTGTGTTGATATTCCTCGATTTTAATATTCCACTTAATATTACCAGCCAGTTGAGACTCTCAGCACTAAAAATATAATTTTATCCAATTCATGAATTCATTTTCTACAATATTGGCTGGTTTTCAAAACTAATCTTTATTGGATTGTTAATAAAATAGTGTTTAAACAGCGTAAAAACGTAATTGGAAATAAAATGTAACGTCATTTGTCCACTAGTTGCTTGTCACCGGTAACCAAGATGCTTTTAAACATTAAGCTTGAATTTAATCAAAAATAGCACTTACTTACTGGCCAAAATCTAGTTAGAGGAAAATACTAAGCATACTATTTACAGGTCGAATGAATTATTTGAGTCGTGCACAAAGCTGGTGATCTGCTGCCTGCGATTCCCTGCATCGATCGTAGATTGCACCGGTTGGGGCGGTGGCATAGGATTTCGAAAGCTGGCATTGGCCCTGGAAGCAGGTGGGTTGGTCGCTAGCTTTACAGACGTGGAACCCGACTGCTGGGCTTCCATTGATCGCCGACGCTTGGAGGTGTAAAAACTAAACGGGAAGTGGACAAATGTAACTGTCGTTCGCTTTAATTTTCAAAGACCTACCGTCGTTGCGCCTCCTTTTGCTTTGCCACTTGCAATTTAATTTGGCGCATTCGTTGGGTCAGTTTTCTACGCTCCACGCGCAGCATTTGTTGATCGCGATAATGCTTTTGGCACACAGACTGGGCTAATTCTATGTCCCTGTCTAATTTATCCATCTCCTTTTCCTGTCATCGGCAAAAGGAAAGCAATTAAACTGAACACCTAAAACAATTTAATAATTAGTTCACCTTCTTCTCCTTGTGCCTATCAAAGTGTTTCTGGTTGCTCCGCTGGAATGTTTCTATGATATCTTGCGAGAGTTTCCATGGCTCCGGATGAAACAGTCGCTTCAGATTGTTGGGCATCGAGTTGTTCACTTGTCGACCGCGCACACTCTTGTGGCAAATGGGGCACAGGTAGACGGGCGCATCGCTGGGCGTGCGTCCCAGGCAGGCTTTTACGCATTTCTCGCAGGTCACATGCTGGCAGGCCAGTAGGAAGAAAATGTGCCTTTTGAAGGTATATTGCTCGAAACAGCGATTGCAGTGTATCCATAGTTTATTGGCCTCCGCCATGGGCGTCAAGGACGTATGAACGACCTCCTCCGCACAGCCTTTGGGGGTATGCTTGGCCATTTATTTGGATCAAATCAAATTCGTGGCAAATGTTTCGGTTTATGTAAATTAACTGTACCTGGACACAGCTAGCGCTGGGATATCAGTGTATGGCTGTATGGCAACGCCGCGCCTTATGCAACTCTGCCAGGATAACGGAATATGTAAAAACACAAGACTTTTAATTGAATATAAAAAAAAACATGAAATACAATACATAAAACTATTGGCTAGGTCTGTCGCATCCGCTCAATGGGTTCCCTGGGCCGGATGCGATACCGCTTCGACGAACTGGACGGCGACATGGAATTACAATACGGATTATCCAGTGTCTGAGTGCGCTTCCGCTTCAGGGGCTGCACATCATCCGCAGCCCGGGTCGAGGTGCGCACAAGAGAGCCTGCTATCGAGGCGCAACGTCTGATCAGGGAGCCAGACGGTCCATTGTTCTCCTTGTTCTCTTTGTCGTTCTTGTCGCCCCGCAATGTGGCCGGCAGACGCATCATGGTGCTCATTATGGACCAGAGACGCCCAGTGCCCTGATCCCGCTTCTTATTTTTACGTGTGGAGGCATTGGTGGGCAGAAAGACCTCATCTTCATCTTCCTCCAACTCAGGACTTTGACCACCTGGCAGGTCCTGGACCCCACTGAAGGTTTTCAGCTTGTGGCAGTCGCGCAGCGGCGGACGAGCTCTGGGACGTTCCGGTGGCGATAACGCACGATGCATGGATGACACAGACTTCTCCTTTTTGATGGCGGGGGAGAACTCACCGCTTATCTGGCGCGGCACAATCGACTGTCTGCGCCGCTCTGTACGTTCCGGTGTGCCCGGATTCGGAGTGTAGAATGCATCCTTGCTCTCCTCCTCCCCGCTCTGGGAGGCTGCTTCCTGGCTCTTGTGCGGTGTCTCGAACTTAATCTGCTTCTTGTTAATAGAAGCGCCAGAAACCCTGGTTATCGGTGTAATGGGCGGCACAAGGAGCTCCGCCGACTCCGAGGTGGATCGGATGATCTCCACACTCTCGCAGGAATTGTAAACGGTGGACCCGTTACTCTCCCCCATGCTTGAGGGCATGGTCCTGGTAATGATAATCGACTCTGTGGTCAGTTTCTGGGCCGAAAGCATGAATTGTCGCTTGTAGACATCTTGAGGATGCAACAAGGAACTCACTTCCGAGGAGGAGCTCTCACTTTGAGTTCGTCGAACGGCGGGCGAAAGGCGCAGATCGAGCGCAGATGATCCAGCTGCTGCGGGCCCATCGGCCGAGTAGTTATTGTTATCGCTGAGATCGAGACGAACGCGCCGCTGCATGAGACCTGTGGGGGGAGGAACATGCATTGCCCCATGCTCGACAAAGGCTTTCTGAATGCTCTTGGACATGACCTGACGCAGGGGGGTCACGGCGGTCATCTTGCTGCGAGCTCCCATTTTCCAGGGACGCTGCTGCTGCAGCTGCTGCTGGATTGGATTGGCCTCAGGGGCCGGGCTCTGCTCCTCCTGATAGATGCTCGACACATATGCCCCGTTGGAGGCATTGAAGGTGAGCGGCTCCTTGGGCTTGGCAAACATCGACTCCAGCTGGACGGGCGTCGAAGTGGAACGAATTATCTTGCCCTTTTCGACGGTTTCATGCAGGTTGGTCAGCTGACCGATGCTGCGCCTAATCGAGCCATTACTGATCGATGAAATATTCCTGATGGAGGAGACACTATCACTTATCATCTCCTCGTGGGTGACACGACTCTTGGCCTTCCAGCGCATATTGATCAGCGAAATGGGCGTCACGCCCGGCGAGGTCTGGGTGGAAATGGTGCTGGTGCACATTGGCGCATTCGAGGCGGGGACCATGGCCAGCGCTTGCTTTACAGTCACCTTGGATGTTTCCGTATTGGATGTCAGATCGCTGATGCTGCCACTGCAGTCCTGTCGCATGTCCACGCACTTGCTAAACTCTCGCAGATCGTCGATCTTCGTGTAGTTGCGTAAGCACTTGCGGCACCGCAGCGGCAGGTGGGCGGTCTCGATGTGCGCCAATAGCTCCGCATAGATTTCCGCACACAGCACAAGGGGCTTCTGCTCGCATATGGGACAGAATACGTAGATGGTGGTCAGTCCCGACTCCATTTCCATTTTATGTTCGACTATGCCGGCAGCACTAGCCACAGCCAGGGGCTCGCTCACTGCAATGGCGTGGGTGTTGAACTGATGCTTATTGCGGCATTTACCGCAACAAAATACGCGCTTGCAGATGTGACATTTGTCCTGGCAATGAAACAAGGCAATCAAATACAAATTCGTTTAATCAGTTTAGTTAGCATACCTCATCAAACGTCCACATGTTTGGGCCAGTAAAAATAGACATGAAATGAAATTAAATTAAATAAAAGTTTTATTGGACAAAATACTGTGCACACACACAAACACATACACATGCAGGAAAATGCAACGGTTCTTTGGCGCCTCGGAATGCGCGGTAGTTTCAGGGCTGCTACATATGATACATAAGTATTTGAGAAATTAAACTTATTCAAGTTATCTGATATAGATTTCAGACATTCATTATGTATGTATATATTGTGAGCCCTCATATTGAAACTTAGCAAAAGTTTAGTTTCACATCGTGCTACAAATGATAGCGCCGATATACAACGTTGATATACAAAAACAAGCAGTTCGATATTTCTGCCTATCGCTGCCGAAGTAATAGTTAGAAGGTGGCTCCCAATTTGCCTGTTATTTATTCGTAATATTGTGTAATTATTAATGAAATACACTTAAAGTTTACTTACAAGCTGAAGGCACAATTTAATTCCTATTAAATCGATTCAGTTGCAATGACGATGTCGTGACAGAGAAACGTCACCAATTTGATGTGCCGGCCTCACCTTATGTGTCAGTGCTCCATGCGCAGCTGCTTTGCTTGAACAATTTCATGAAATTCACAAAATTTTATGTTTAAGTATAGATAAACCTGCTGCAATCAACATAAAAGACAAAAAGTTGTAATTAAGCAGAGGAAAAGCCATGCTGGACAACGACACCAGCAACAACAATTGCAATCCACAGAAACTGCCACTCGGTGATCTAAAGTTTGCCTTATCTGGCCAGGATGGCGTCAAGCGGCATGTCCCAGCTCTGGTGAGTGACAAATTCGTTGTATTTCCGAGCATATTTATGAGAAATTTATATGGTGTCTTGCAGGATGAGCATTGGGTGAGACGAGAGAAGCCATTTGGTAGCTACATCTGCCTGATGAGCTCCTATGGCAAGCTTAAGACTGCAGCCGCACTGGAGGAATGGACATTTACGGCCAACAATTGCCGTCAGGATTTGGAGTTTCTGCTCAGCCTGAGCCAGCACGAGTAAGAATTCCCCTGATGTTACTACCCAACTAGCAAGCATGGCTAAACAAGTTTTCCTGGCGTCTCTGCACAGATTCTGGTCGTATATGGTGTACGAGGAGTCGGCTATGGCTGCCATTGTGACATTCCTGCAACGAGCCAATCCATACTACAGACAGCCCGATGTCAGTGATAATTCCGCACAGGATAAGGAGATCGCTCAGGCCAACCAACTTTATGGCCAGCTGCTCCGACTCGTTGTGCGACTGGTGATGCGTCTCTGCACCGCAAAAGAATCGGCCTCCGAATGGATTACACCCCAGCAGCACAGCAGCCTGCTGTACAGCAACTATTTGATCTCTGTGCCGCTTCTGTTCGATCTGGCCATTGCCGTGGGCGACTCTGAGCCCCGAAATGTGGCCCTGCTAAATGAGATCTTTGACAGCGTTCTGCGCATTCAGCCGGAGTACAAGAATGACATTAAGGAGGCGGTGGCCTTCTATGAGAGTGCCTTCCTCAGCATGCAGATTCAGGTGGAGAACGAGGGCTGCGAGGGCGCCGGCGGTGGAGCGCCAATTGACGGTGATCTGGAGACGCCCTACGATGATGTGGTGCTCTTTGCCTTAGACTGTGCCTATACGCTGCGTCTGTTGCTGCAGCTACGCCCAGAGCTGGTGGAGACCATCGAAGAGCTTCGCTTGGTGCAAAGGTGCGTATAATTCCCTCTCCCTCTCTTTTTACTTTCTCTCTATCGTTTGTCTCTTTCTAATTCGTAGCATTGCCAATTTCTATGATCTGACTGTTCCCATGCTCTACAAGAACATCTATATGGTGAATCCGCAGGCGAATTCCCTGCGCTGGCTGAATGAGACTCGCCAGCAATTCCTGGGCGTGGTGCGGGACGTCATCAGCTCACAGCTGACGAGCGGACGCGGCCAGAAGCTGGTGGAGCTGCTGCAGGAGTGCCTCTCCGCCCAGACATTTGTGGTGGACTACCAGCGACAGTATCCGCTCGAGCATGACATGCAAATGCTGCTCAATCGCTGTCCCAATGTGTACGTAAATCTCTTCGATTCCGCCTCCGACTCAAATCCGTGCCACATACTCGTCTATATATAAGGTATATCTGTATTGCAGAAAGAACTACAAGGTGGACTTTGTGGTCTCTGGCTATCAGAAGGCTGTCAGCACTTGCCCCAGTGGCGTCATGGCCGATGAGCTGGACAGCATCCTGGACTCTTTTGACGCCGAAGAGGAGGAGGACTCTACACCCACCTCGCCACTGCCTCAACCCTCCTCGAATGGGTCGACGCGCGACATTGATCTG
The DNA here is from genome assembly GCA_018150885.1 of Drosophila tristis. Classification (NCBI taxonomy): domain Eukaryota; kingdom Metazoa; phylum Arthropoda; class Insecta; order Diptera; family Drosophilidae; genus Drosophila; species Drosophila tristis. The sequence continues at coordinate 1,237,584 of JAECWT010000086.1, read as the reverse complement.
GAGGTCAGCGCTGTGCTGGATGTGCTGCCCGATCTGGGCATGGGCTTCATACGTTCCCTGCTCACGCGCTACGAGAACAGCGAGCAGGCGATTGCAGCCATTTTGGATGACAACCTGCCACCGGATCTGGCCGAGATGGATCGCCAGAAGGTCTACGTTCCGCCCGATCCGCAAGATAAGCTCCAGAGTCAGACGGGCATACGCCACTACAATGTGTGCGACGGCGATCGCTATGATGTTCTCACGCAGGACAAGCCTGAGTGCATTATCAAGCAGGGCAAGGGTCTGCCTGGCGGACCGCGCAATGCCGAGCAGCTGCTGGACGACAAAAGGGATGTGAAAAAGCTGAAGGAGCGCTACCAGCAGTATGCCATGGTAGAAGAGTCGACCCACGATGACGGTGAATACGATGATGAGTACGATGACAGCTACGAGGCCCTCAACGAGGGTCAAGCACCGCCAGTGAGTCTGCTGCGTGCACGTATGCAGGCGGCGGCTGCCTCTTCCTCTTCGCACATGGCTGCCTACGAGACCCAGGACCAGGAGGAGGATGACGAGGATAGCTCCGATAGCAAGTCCGACAAGGGGACGGTGTCGCGCGGGGGCGCCGACTTCTGTGAGAATCCGGAGGTGATCCGTGCCCGCTACCAGCAGCGACAAATGGCCAAATATGGACAGCAGCGCAGTAGAGGTGGACCACAGCCGAGTGCTGCCGTCACTGGGGCGCCCAAGGGCCAAGGCCAGACCCAGCAGACCCAACGCAGTCGCGGCCAAAAGGAGGCGCAAAAATCCTCGCGTGCCAATCACAATCGCAAGGCAGGTGCAGCCTTCAAGCGCAGCAAAGGCATGATGTCCTAATTCCCAACATACCAAGGAAAATAAAAGCGTGGCACGCTTTTGGATGCTTCCAAACGTACACATGACTCTCCATATAATATAATGTAATTGGCATAGATTAACTAGCTAAGATTAACTATAGCAAACGAAAAACAATCATACAATCACGCACACTCTTTGTCCATAAACTGTCGATTCAGTTGCTGCATCTTGGCGCTATGCGCATCCACACCCTTGACCAGCAGGTAGTTCTCGCGTACAAAAGTCTTGAAGGGCGTGCTCAACTGATTGGGACGCGACATTTTGTGTGTGTCAGTGGCATTCCAACGCTCCACGCTCACCTCGAACTGGCAGTAGTGACAACGGAGTAGCTCCGCCTCGTTCTCAAATGCAATGCGGCCATAGGAACAGCGGGCGCAGAGGGTGCACGTATATTTATGGCTGGCATCACAGTCACTGATCAATGCCAGCTCTGGTATGAGGCTTTTTGCTTGGTACGCCCTACGGATACAATGGTTAGAGAAGCTAGAAGCAGGAGCAATGAAAGCCTACCATTTGCGACAGTTGTCGCCATGCCCTGCCTCACGATTGAAGACAAATGCCGCCACATGGCACATCTCATGCAGGAGTGGCTTTATAAGCATGCCCGTTTGATTGATGTGCTCCCACAGCAGAATGCGTGCTGTGCGCTTGCCCGAAGTGGTGAAGCCCAGCTCGCTGCTGCAGGGCGTGTTCATGCCCGATTTCCACACTATTTTCGCCTGTAGGCCGCAGTGAAAGATGGCATGATTGAACACACTGAACAGGACTTTGGCCAGGGCCACTTTGCACTTCTCAAAGTCACTTTGGCGATAGGTCAATGCCCGCGGATGGCACAGATTGATCGAAGTCTGAGCTGCAATAGGAAATAAAGTGTAAGCAGGTTGGTTTCCTATCTCCAGGACAAACGAACGATTTACTAACGATTCAGGGACTCGACAAATCCGTAGAAATGCGGATGCTGTTCGAGGCAGGCAATGCTGCCATTGTGGCGTCGACAAATGCTAGCCCGCTGCTTTTCATTGGGCAGGCCGCTCAGATCGATCGGCTCCTTGAGGAAGGCTGGTGTCTGTGTCTCAATATAGGTGGCATTCGCCTGGAACACCAGGTCGTCATAGAACTTTGTCTGCCTCTCCTCAATGGTGGGTACATTCGGTTTCGATATATTCAGCCTCGACCAGCTGCTGCCGGAGATTTTCGTCGGTGTGGTGTGCGAAAAAAGTCGTTTGTGTATCGTTGAGGTGGTTAGGTCTCTTGGAGGACTCCGGGAGGACAGAATAGACTCCTTTTGCGGAGAGTTTTCTAGCTCATCGTCAATGTTGTCCATGGGATTGTAGAGGCGCCGGCGCGGGGCCATGAGGCCCAGGAATTTGTGCAGTCTCGTCTTGAGCTCCGCATCATCATCGACTGACAATTCGGCCACGGGGCTATCCCCCACAATCGCCACGGACTGGCCTAGGTCAATGTAAATTAGACGCTGATCGCGTTTTGTGCAATTTGCGTCGCTGCTGCTGCTGTGGCTGTGCTGATAGGAGACGCGCCTCTGCTTCTGACCAACCCATTTGGTCTCAGAGCTGCTCAGGTCCAGGCTATAATCCTCATCATCAGTTTCGTTCGACGGACTATACGACTCGTCTTCCCCCTCCGGCTGCGACGAAGAGTAATCAAATGTTTTATCCAATAGGGCGCGTACGGCACGTCCACTGCGGGTTACCACCTTCGTATTAGTGGGAGTGCTGGCACGCCCACCCGACTGATCTACAAATATATATCATCAATCTATATTATATCACTTCTGCAGTTACCTGCCGGCACCTTACATGTGTCTACCGATCCATTATTGGCAGTTGAATTCTCAGCTAGTCCACGTTTTCGCGGAGATTTCTGTTCTTCCATGCTTTCCAGACAAGAATCTATAAGGTTGTTTTGTTTTTAAAATTACTGTGCCTTGATTGTACGTTATTATTTTGCGGCGCGCAAGTTCTCTTACAGCTGTTGTCGGTGTCCTCGGATTCGGTCTCTTCGACGGTGAAAACACTCCGGGAATTATTGTCAGTTAAATCGCTGATGATGCTATTCAACTCCAACGAATGGATGCAACTAACCACGGACGTCGAATCATCCGAAATAAGAAAAATATCAATGCTGCCGACGCTGCTGTTGGGTGTATTTTCGTCGTCACTATTGCCAGCTTCGGCCATTTGGGGCAGTTTGCACGGGAGATCTTCAGTCTCCTACGACATTAAATAGTCCAATGAAAGTGCTGTGTACGGGGGACACCGGCATATGAAATACTTACTCTATTGCTGTCATTATTGTCGTGATTAGTGTCGTTTAATTGCAAATTGCTGAACATATGTTCCAATGAAGTATTATTTTCTTCAAGCGACATGTTTACTGTTGTTTTGGGTCTTGTCTGACTCCCGGCATCATTCAATAGTGATGCTGCAGTGCTGGAAAGCGTCTAATATTTGACTATTTTCCGATACTTTTGGTCTCTATGTTACCATCGGTGTTTTTTCATTTGGCGGTTGAATTTAATATTCGGGTACCAGCAATACAATTCGATGCATGAATGAAATTATACAATGTGCTGTAGCCACAATGCGCTCTTTTTTCGGGGTTTATTTATCCAATATAGTTCGGATTGGATGGGTATGAATAAGACCCGAAAGAGAGGGAATGGAATACACAACATGTATGCTATGATCATATACACCCCACCTTCCTATAATTCTACAATTCTTCTTCCCGGTCGTTACTTTAATTTATTCTAATTGAAATCAGAAAAAAACACCTTATAGTTTCATCAGATCGATATATTTAATCGATAGCTCATACGCAAGTACGTTAGAGTTTTGCAGCACTGGCGGTTATTTTTACTTGGTCTCACCTCCCATTAAAAGACGCCGCCTCCCGGTTGACTTTGTTTTATTTAATAAAATTGTTAGCCAATTAAGAAAACAAGATGGGTCGCCGCTCCATTAATACCACAAAAAGTGGGAAATACATGAATCCCACAGACCAAGCGCGTAAGTCAGATGCTTTAGCCAATTCGAAATTGTAACCCCAAATCCAATCCAAACCCCAACAAAAATGTTTCAGGCAAGGAGGCACGCAAAAAAGAGTTGAAAAAGAATAAAAAACAGCGGCAAATGGTACGAGCAGCGGTCCTTAAGAACAAAGATCCATCGCAGATCCTCGAAGAGATGGAGAAGATCGATGAGATGGGTAAGTTGTCTTGTAGGCATTGTATGGCCCTTGTAAAAATGATGCAGTGGCTCCAATTCCCTCCTGACAGAGTACAATGTGTTGCAGCCGTCACCACTCAATGAGAAAGTGTTGCGGGACAAGCGGAAGAAGCTAAAGGAGACCTTCGACCGTGTGATGCGACTCTATGTAAGATATTCCGTTTAATCATTAAACAGAAGAGGAAGCTAATCTTTATTTCTCTGCTTCTCTGCAGCACAATGACGAGCCCGAGCACTGGGCAGAGCTGAAGCGCAAGGAGGTGGAGTACGAGAAGAAGCGCATGAAAAAGCAGCAATACTACGAGAGTGTCAAGCACGCCCAGAGTGTTCAAATTGATGAGATTCCCTTGCCTGCTCCCGTCACACCGACCACTCCTGGTCCCACTCCCAGCGTGGCCCCAGTCGGCACAGGCTTTGGTGTGGGCGTTGGCATGCGGGTTCCACCACCGCCTATCGCCCTGGCCCTGCCCCCTTACGCACCTGGCGCACCGCCGGGGGTGCCGAAAAACAGCGATGCCATTCCCGTCGAGGTCCAGGCAGACAAGCCCAGCGAAGATGAAGACATGGATTGGCTGGACGTACCGCCGGGACCACCGCCGGATCTGTTCGCCATGTCCGAACTAGACTCGGACGCCGAGGGTAATACCGACTACGACGGAGAAGTGGACGAGGTTGAAGATGAGGACAAGGAGGAGGCGTCAGAGCCAAGCACACAGAACATTGACGACTTCATGAAGGAAATGGAACATGTGCACAAGCGCAAGCATCGCAAGCTTGCCAAGGAGGATGATGGCGGCGGCTCGCCTGACGAGGAAGACGACGAACCGAATGAGATGTCTGTGCGCAGCCAAGATAGTGACTCGGACAACAAATCGAACCTCAGCAGCGATAGCGAGGATGAGCCCGATGACGACGAGGACGAGGATGAGGACATGGCCGAGCTGCCGGCAAAGACGGAGCCAGCCAAACCCACAGTGCCTGCCATAACGACGCCCGCTCCGCCTAAAGCCCCCACACTGCCACCCCTTCCGATGCCGCCATCGTCATCGGTGCCGGCCCCACCACAGGTCCCCCAGCTGCCGCCAATACACAACATTGGCCCGCCTGCTATAATGTACCGTCCACCCCCCATGCGCCCACAAAACCCACATTCTGGTCCCGGAGCTGGGTTTGGGATGCGTATGCCACCAGGTCCACCACCCGGATCGCGGCCGCCTCATGCTCTCGGGCCCATGCCCCGCATGGGCATACGCATGCCGCCAGGACCGCCGCCTGGTCTGCCACCCCGCATGGCGCATCACAACAAGCAAGGCGGACCACCGGCGCCACCGCCGCTAAAGGAATCGGCCAAGGGTGTGACCACCATCACCGCCAAGCCACAGATCCGGTAAGCAGAGCGTGCAATCGAATTCCGATTCCCCATTCTTACACCCATTTTCTTTTACCCAGAAATCTAAGTGCGGATGTGACGCGGTTTGTGCCCTCCACGTTGCGCGTGAAACGTGACGATCAGCGTCGGGCGGCTCGACCCAAACACACTGCGGGTGATACCGGCCATGCACCGTCGGAGTCTCACAGCAAGCCGCCCACCAAAGACGATGCCTACATGCAGTTCATGAACGAAATGCAGGGTCTGCTGTAGCACTCCCCACACTTCCGGGATGGCAGTGGGAGAGTCTCTTGGATGCGGCTGTAAATTGAATAATTTTAGTTTTAGATAAATTGAGTCAACCAAAGCAGCAACGGCGTTTTTGTTCTTCATATTAATATGGTTTATTAATTGGTCTCGGACAGACAAAGGAATCAAAGACTATACAATTACAAGGAGGGGCTTCAATTCTCTGTTAGGCCATCCTTCGCCCCTGAAATGCTTTCGGCTTTCGATTCCTTGCTAGTCTGTAATTTGTCAATATCTTTTATTTTCTGGCTGGCAACATACTTTCTCCTCTTCGGAATAGATCTTTTCTTAGATTTAAGTTCCTTTTTTAATTTGTTTAGTTTCGCCAGAAGCGTGCTGCATTTCTTTTTGTAAAAGATATTTGACTTCGTTAATTGTTTACATTTAGCGCAAACGGGGGGATCTTCATTTTCCGTAACAACTTCGGGTACAATAAAATCATGCAAATTATTTTCCAACTCTACTAAATTTAATGTTGGAATAGCTTCGCTTTTTAATTTTTTCTTCCCTATATGTTCGCCAGAAAAATGATCTTGGCATATAAACATTTTTCTATCGAAATCCTCCAGTGGAATACAACATTTTTCGCGCCAGATTTGACCAAAAATGCTATCTGCAGGAGGAAATTGAAACATTTTTATGCCAGGATTGTTGCGCTTGGATTTTCTGCATGTGCCCACACGGCATTGCCGGCCGGATTGTGCTGAAAATTTGTCGTTTCCGCTCATATTTTTCCACAACTGATTGCCTCAACAAGTAGAGCGTGGTGGAGTGTCCTCGGTACAAATCTTGGTCTACAGCTTGCAGGCTCGCGTTCAGGTACGGCTCCCAGCCTTACCCGTCGTGATGGTATTTGATTGATTTATTTGGTCAGTCTTGTTCGAAAATCCGAATACTTTACAATTCCCACAAGTTGTAATAATGCGCCGACTATTTACTTTTTTTAGTGTACAACTTCTTTTTGTTTTTATTTCCATTCGGATAAATGTAGTGCTGGAGAATGCTAAAATCGATGTCATA